>CP139764.1:11962500-13212500 GCA_034370585.1 Fragaria x ananassa
TGATGATGGGGATTGGATAAACCTAATAAATTTTTTTATTAGAAAGCATTAAAATCAATAGATTCTTTACTAGTTTTTATCAATAGATTTTAAATCAATCAATCTATAGATATGTTTGTTGGTCTTGTGATTATTTCTGTTGAGATACATTCTTTTTATCTTTGTAAAATAATAAGTATAAGTTAACAATAACAAAACGAAATGAAAAACAGTATAAGAATAACAAGATGAGAATCATATATATTATTTTTTAATTCAATCATTCAGTTCATATGTTAAAGAATAGTTTTGAGAAAATAGGCGTGTATCGAAAAGAGAAACAAAATTCTAGTAAGTTAAGTGGCTTTAATTGGCTCCCATCAGAAAGAAAAGAGAATTGGGAACCATGCTCAACAAGTTTAAAGAAGAAGATAATTTTTTTTTTGTATTGAAGAAGAAATTTAGGTCAATATATTCTTATTTTTTATTCATTTTTTAGGTACAAAAACTATAATATCCATATCATCACCTAAATACTAGGAAAATTGATGACATGACAAGTGCCCATATAATTTGGTATTAATATTTGGTATAATTTTTTGGTGTTCCTAAGCATTTTCTAAAAAAAAAAAATATACATATTGAGGAGGCTCTCTTCATATGATATTTATTTATTTTGATTAGAAGTATAAAACCATGTACGTCATCCCCAAGTATTCAATTTGATAATCAAGTTTCAGGGAACCGCACATATGCTCGTTTTGTAATTGCATATTGGACTACTGGAGAATAGCTTGTGCCTTGCGTAGAGAGCTTCGATCCTGCCATTTTCCTTCGGGTGGTGTTTTCTGGCAACTCTCCTGGTACACATTCTTCTTGATTCTCTATGCTAAGGGGATTCGATTTTTTGTGTGGCAAAGTCTATATATGCATTGTTCTGCAGCATTTTTGTTATGTACTTACGGGCTGCTCACCATGTGTTTGTAGAAATGCTCCAGTTGTATGCAAAGGTGATTCTTTGTCTTTTTGCCCTTGTATCTATTCGTGTTAATAGAAAGGTGAAGAATTGGCGTGAATTCTCAAAGAAAGATATTTCTGGCTGATCACAGGGGTAACCAATGAACAAGATATCAATACATAATTTAGAGGCTGAGTTTACATTTGAGTATTCTCAGATTGAAACTTTATGAAGTCAGGGTCTTTGATCTCCCCATGTTTGTATAAAAATGCGTGAATCCGAGATATGGGTTGAGAGACAAAAACTGAATTTACATTGACTCAATACTTTCATGAATGCATGAATCGTTTATCTAGCCTCCGATGTCGAAATAGTAATTGTGAGTCCTGTTAAGGTTTCGCTGTCTACGGAGCTTCTTTCTGTGAAGAAACCAGGCACCTTTGGTTCAGGCAATGTTGCTTCTTCATTGCATAACATGAACACCGCTGATGGCATTTCTGGCCTGTCATTGCCTAGCTTTTGTACGCATAATAGACCCACTTGAATGCTTCTTAGCACCTCGTACTCCATGTATGAGTACTCCAAGCATGGATCTACCAGTTCTAAAACCTTGTTTTTGTTCCATAGTAGCCATGTCTGGAACAATTTCAATCATGGCCTTTAGTCATACACATGAATGAAACTCAAAGTTTTAGAGTAATAAAAACATATTCCCTCAATCATATGATACTTACATGTCCCAGAAGATTGTGGTTGCAATCTGGATGATTGAACCCTATGTTCTTTCTGCCACTAATTATCTCTGATAATAGCACCCCAAAACTGAAGACATCCGATTTCACTGAAAACTTGCCATCAATGGTGTACTCAGGAGACATGTATCCACTGCGTGCAAAACAAAATTGTTAAGTACATGTTCGTAGCTGGAAATGAAGACAGTTTATTTCTGGTTTCAGAGATGATGGAACTCTTGTTCTGTGTTAGTTATGTTATATATGACTCACTATGTGCCAATTACTCGTTTTGTTTTTCCTTCAGTTTGATTGTGTTCAAAAATTCTTGCTATGCCAAAGTCGGATATTTTTGGGGCCAGCTCGTGGTCTAGCAAGATGTTGCTACTCTTAAGGTCCCTATGAATGATTCTTAATCTCGAGTCTTGGTGGAGGTAGAGAAGTCCTGCAATTCCCATGATAATGTCAAACCGCTTTTGCCAATCAAGCAGCTTCTTTCTGTATTGATCTGCACAAGTTATACATCACATGAATTATGGTTTAGTTTCCTGCACTATGACAAAGAGGTACTGCCCGGGACTCTCTTCAATTCCTTTACAAGAGATGGACATATATTGGCTTAAGAATTAAAAGAATAATGAGGGTGAATTCTTATACCAAAGATAAAGAAGTCCAAGCTTTTGTTGGGCATGTACTCATAGATTAGCATCCTTTCTTCTCCTTCAATGCAGCAGCCTAAAAGTTTAACAAGATTCCGGTGTTGAAGATTGGCTATCATTGTAACTTCATTTCTAAACTCTTCAAGACCTTGTCCAGAACCTCTTGAGAGCCTCTTTACTGCTACTAATTCATCTTGTCTTGGGTTAACCTGAAATTTAGTGTCAGCATATTAGCTTGCATTCATAGACAATACGGTGTATGATTGTCTTGTTACCTTGTAAACTGGACCAAAACCTCCCTCTCCAAGTTTGTTTTGGCAGGAAAAGTAATTAGTGCCGATTTCAATTGTATGAAAATCAAATAGTGGCAACTCTATGTCTTCTTTGCTTGATCGTGAACCTGAATAAACTGAAATTCAGTGACATGCATGGATTTGATTGCAAACTAATGATATTTAAGAACATTCTCCGTTTTGTCAATGATTTGCCAGGAAGCCAATTGGACCTAAACATGTTCTAAGTTATGTTATTCTATAAGATGAAATGTATCTACGCCTCTTTGTCAGTAATTTAAGGTTTGCAAAAAATAACTATTGCGTTAGTATGCTTACCCTTTAGCTTTGCTCTCTTCTTCAGAACAATACACCAGCATGAGAGACCCAGAAAAAGAAGTACAGCAGCTGCTGATATGACCAAGATCAATACTACTCTTTTGTCCTTCTGACTATTATTGCCTGCATTTGATATAAAAGGTCAGATTAAATTTGATATTTAATCATTTTGACTCGCATTACTGTTTAACCCTATTCATTTGATAAAATTGAAATGTAGAACATAGCTATTTCACCACATTATATACTAATTAATCATTTAATCATTCAGGATTAAAGCTTTACTCTGGAAAATCAACAACTAACATTACTTGGAGCAAAATATTCACTTACCTAGTTCTGAAGCTGGCATCCGAATATATAGATCTTGATCACTAACTTCATCAATGAACTCACGCATATCTATAAGCTCTCCGGACCACATCAGACAGCCAATGCCTCCAGTACTCATATTTGATTTAGCATAAGCTACACAAGAACAATCCTTCAAACACTCTGCTTCACATTCCTTGATGCTCATGCTGTTATTCACCAAAAAATCCAACAGGTCTGGAAGTTTTGTATTTTGAAATTTCAAAAACCCTTCCCCCTTCTGGCAATCCAATGGTGTCTCTCTCCTGCAACCACTTGACCAATTGAGAACCTCCCATTCTTGCTGTGATTTTGGAACAAACACCTGCAAGCACTCACAGATAAATGTTCTGTCAACTTTGCATGTGCCATTTGTACCACATTCTCCGTAATTGTCGCATCTATCATTCATCAATGTATACATAACAGCCCTTTCAGTACTTCCTTTATCCAGCACTAGCTTTTGCACCTCACCTTTCAGTTAGCTTTGATCGGGTAATAACAGAATTGTCATTAGCTTTATAGATATAATACAACTCATTTGTGTTATAAACATAACTTGGTAGCAAAATTTCGTTGCTTGAATCAGGAAGACCAGTAAACCGAAGACCATTCCAAGGTGCACTGCGGAATTGTTTCTTTGATCCTTGAGCAAGAACAAGCTGAGGCAACACAATGTTTTCGATCTTATATGTTTATAGTCCAAGAGACGGGTCACTAGCATTTTCCCAAGAAGTCAAGAATTGGTTTGGACCTGTTTTGAAGTTCAATAGCAGCCTCATTCCTGGTAGCAGTGTGTCAGATGGGAAATCAAAACTTTGCCATATATAACTTTCGGAACTTGTCAGAGCCTTGTCTATAACAACAAGGTTTCCAGTGTCCAAAATGAAGGTCCTAGGGGGGTGAATAGGCCCTGACTGCTCTATTCTGCACACAAGGATAACAAAGATTGTATGAGATTAAGTTGTGTAAATAAAAAGACAAGTACTGAAAGAGAAATATATAACACCAATATGTTTTTTATGCGCAGAAACACTGCAACCAGGGAGAAAAACTGCGTGCCTCTAACTTTTAAGAGACAAACTATTCCACTATTGTAAAGACACTTCTTACAAGATTCACAATTCAGAGGATGACACAACACTTAGCCATACTGCCTAGTCTAACCACTAGCACTCAACTGAACTTGCCATACTGCCTAGTCTAACCACTAGCACTCAACTGAACTTGCTCTCTTATCACTCAAGTGTTTTACACATAGCACGAATCTAAGCTTCAATGCAGAATTCAACTAACACCTTTAGCTAATTCTCAAGATAGTTTCGCCAAGGTTGTTGCATCACCTAGACATATATCAAGGTATGCAAATGCACAATGATATGAGTTTGAAAAGGTTTTAGTGCTCAGCTCTAAGATTGACAATCACAGAGAAGACTTAGAGATATATGAGCAGTTAGCAAAATGTTAGACTCAAAAAAAGAAAACAAACAAGACTATTTTCAACAACCAAAGAGCAAGAGAGATCTTGCTCTCTATTTATAGGCAAAGTGCACAATTATGAGGAAGCAAACACGTTTGCCATAACGGCAAGGTTCTTTTGGTCTATAGCAGCTTGTGTGAAATACTAGGATAGATAAGACCCTAGGGATCCCTCCACTCACAAGACAAAAGAAAATAATGGACTTTCCTAGGAAGGAAAACAAGCCAAAAGAATAAGACAAATGGTTTTGAGAAAACTAGATCAGATTTTGTCAAGCATGAAGACTCTACAAA
Source organism: Fragaria x ananassa (assembly GCA_034370585.1). Taxonomy (NCBI): domain Eukaryota; kingdom Viridiplantae; phylum Streptophyta; class Magnoliopsida; order Rosales; family Rosaceae; genus Fragaria; species Fragaria x ananassa. The sequence goes on from CP139764.1 coordinate 11,967,563, forward strand.
ACCACTTTACCTAAGAGGACACTTAGGACAGCTGATAGCTTGGGCGGGCATCACATGGACAGTTGCTGACTTGGTTTGTGTATCACAAAACCCAGCTGGTTCCCAAAAGCTCAAGTTATGTGGTCACGGGTTGGTTTGCCATACCACCCTAGACTAACTTGAAACTCAAGAACGAATAGACTAATGTTTTGCTAGAAGATATTTGAAATTCAAACACTTAAAAACTGAAGCAAACACATTTGAATATGCACATGGACAAACCTAGTACATAGAACAGATACAACACGGGTATCCGTCTAATTGGCATGGCAACATGCATGAACTACCTGATACATATGAGATCTGGCAGGTTCTTCATTCTTCACTTGAGTAGTCCTTGTTACTAGGCTATAACATGTAGCACATATTCTTGTGTTTTGATCACAAAGGGATAGCCAACAAATCTTGTATCAACAATCTCCCCCTTTGGCATTCCTGATCAAAACACACCTTCAAAGGTCGTGCTGGTTTAAACATAAGTCAAGAATAGACTAAGTGTCAAGACCCGCCCCGAATTTTACCCCGAAACCCGAGATGAGTCCTGCGGGGACCACCTCCAAGGAAAACTTACCGAAGACTCGGCAAACCTCCCTCGAAAATAGACAACCCTAACTTATAAGAATTTAAAAACCACCATTTTATTCCAAAATAAATAAATCCTCCGCTACATTCCAAAAGTAGCCAGAATACAAATTACACCGAAGAATTCCAAAAGTATTCAGAGCTACTAAAAAATAAAATAAAATACAGCGAAAGCTAACAAACCCCTAGTAGATTAAACATGTAACCTACTGGCGAAATGTAGCTGATAGATGAGTCACTATGCCTCAACGTCTCCTACTAGACCTCACGCGAACTCTACAGAATGGCCATTTTTAAAAACAAAGAGCCTAGGGGAAAATATTCAACACGTCAGAGTGAGTGGACAAAGCGATTTCCGTCAACAAATAAATATTTCCCCAAAATGCTTTCATCAGTGACAAAATACAAAGGCTCCACTGGAAAGATTATGAACTGGGGTCCAGCCTGGCTAGACTCCTAAACTTTAAGAAATTGCTTCCCAGGCCTGGATATTATATATAGTATGTATGCACACTCGTCTGACCCTTTGCACGATATCTATGAACAACTTGAATAAGGTAGATATCATACAAAGCTACTATGCTTGCGTCTAACGCTCACATCACCCCACACCGGAATTGTACCTCGCATATGGGGGAAAACGGCCGAGTGGTAATATATACGTGCTTACTCATTGTATGAAATCTTTGAATAAATAAATACGAAATTAGAAAGTCGCACAGGGCTACGACGCTCGTGCTCACGTCACCCATACCGGAATTGTACCTCGCGTATGGGGGAAATCACGTATAGCTAGCTAGCATTTAATCATATACATACTATTCTCATATAAGAGTATAATCACCGAAATTCTCAATTTCGGGAAATATCCAACAACAGAAAAATCATTCAAATGATAAAGCATTTAGAACACAATATTTAAAACAAAGGTCCACTCACAGGTTAGGCCTAAGCCTGATGTTGGTCGGAGGTCTCATCCGCTCGAGCCTCCTCATGTCCTGTTCCATATAAATAAAACCTTAAATAAAGCACCGACGCTTAAAGCAAAACAAGCATAATTAAATATGCTTCGTGCTCAACCAAGCCTAACACTCCAAAAACTTAAATCCACTGCCAACCTCAAAACTCCACAAATTTTACCGACATCCTCAAAATCACCTTCCACCAAATAAAAATCCAATGGCCGGATTATAAATTAATAATCCGCCAAAAATACCAAACTTCAACAATTCTTAAACCTATCCAAAACTCCTCCAAAAATTCTAAAACTTATTCTATTAAACTCATATTTTTCTCCACCAAAAACATTTTCTCGGCGGCGGCGCCGCTTACCTCTGATGGTCACCAAAATTTGGCAGCATCTTCCTCTCAACCTATTCTACAACATTCCTAACTACCACAAAGTCCAATTCTAAGCCTAACCAAGCTAATCAGACACAAACACACAATAAAGCCCTAGAAATTCAAATTCCGATTTCTCCTTACCTAGCTCAAGATGGAGCGAGCCATTTGGAGGGATTGAAGCACGGGAGGAGGGCTTCCTTTTGAGCCAAGTAAAAAAACGATTTCGGCAGTCGGGGCTCTCGATGTCGATTCCTCCTTCACGACGGCGCTAGGGGGGCTGCCACCAGTCTAGAACTGTAGCTGGGTTGGAGACCGTCCGTTTGGGACCGGTGCGGCGGGCTAGGGTGGCCGGACGGCGGTGAACGGCGGCCGGGAAGTTTTCCGGGTGTAGAGAGGGGAAAACCGGGTGCGGGAGAGAAGAGAGAGAATCGGGAGGGAGAGAGAGAAAAGAAAGGGGAAACTGATTTGGGCCTTTAGCCCACCCGGTCCAACAACTCCATATACCCATTCCAAATTTCAACACCCCAAAAATAATACCCCAATAAAATTACCTTTTACTAGCAAAAATTACCATTTTTTTTACCGTCGTCAAAATTTCTTCCTTAGAATAATCCCACAAAATAATCCTCCCCTACACCTCTCTGGGGATCAATTATATTTTACGTTTAATGACGAACACGGTAAAATTCTTATTACCACTATGCCAGTAATAAAGATAAAAAATTATGGGTCGAGGCGTGACACTAAGCACCTGCACAAACATCTCAAGAACAAGTGAAGGTATGGAGGGCCAAAAACTCTTATGAATCACAAATTGTGGGACACCAAGACAGACATGTATCATAACGAACAGAATAACATAAACAGCCATGAATGGAAAAATTGAAACACACAGCATTCATAGAGAAACCATTCTTAGATAAACCAAAGTTTTAACAACATAAAAGCCCTACTACAACTAGTTCTCCCCCTTTTTGGCAGTGAATGCCAAAGGGAAACAGAGAACATCCAATCCGAAAAAAGAAAAAAAATGATGTTTAGCACAAAAACAACAACCTACAACCGAGAAAGGATAAATTAACATTAATGCAAGGAAACACATCAGAAATCCTACACAGAAGCATCCTCATCATCACTGGTCACCCTACGAATCACATCATCATCACTCTCACTCTCCTTATCACCGAGATCAGAGGAGGCAGGAGTATCCTGAGAGGGAGTAGTGGAAGAACCAGAAACTTCATCTCTGTGATGTTCAAACTCTCGAAGGATATCAGGTATCACCTGCTTGTAGTCATAGAACTGTCGTCCTATATAGTCCTGAAATCCAATGACAACTTCCTGCATGGCCTTGTCCACTATAAGCTTGATCTCTTTTTTCAGCAATGTCAGCTCTAAAGACTCTACATACAGCCCAGACTGGGCAGCTGATTTAGCAACGGTGACACGGTCAACAAGGTTGACAGGCAGATCAAGAGCATCATTGCCATGAAAGGGAACATTTCTCTTGATGCAGAGTAGAGTGATCACAGCCGGAAAAACTATGGAGCTAGAGGCAGAGAGACGCTGAGGGATAGCAGCGCGCCGGATAGCCTGAAAAATGTAATACTCGGCTGGAAAGAGTGGCTTGGATTTGTCACAGAAGTAAGCAACCAAAGTAACTGGCTGGTGAGTGATCTTGCTGGTTTGGGTTGTGGGAGTGAGAAGGGACCTAGCTACAAACTCATAAAACTTGTACCACTCGGTCATGAAGCTACTGGAGAGAAAAGAATCTAGGAGTGGCTCAGTAGGAGGAGAGGAATACATGAGAGAGGCAAGGTGGTCTATAGTTGTGGAATCCCTGAATTGAAACACCTTATCCATGGAATGCTTCTCAGTAATTGGGAGGGATAAGACCTCACGTATCCTAGCAGGACAAATACCTACCTCAGTTCCCCTCACCCAGACCATTATAGGATCATTGGACCGAAGTTTGATTTCAGAAGGAACATTCTCAGGAAAATTAGTAAAGGAACTCCTGAACTAAAGATATGTTGACCCTAGGAAATTACTCCAAAGCTTTTAACCAACCCAACCTTTCCATAAAATGCTTAATCCTTTGAGGCATGCTCTTAAAATCAAATTCCTTCTCATGAAAAATGGGTCTACTGATCGTGACAGAGGAAAAGATAGACATGGCTCTATTGGAATGGAAATAGGATTCTGAAGGGATCTCTGTTACCTCAAACATCCGTTTCTTCAGAGGCAAGGAGGGTCTGCCATCTTGAGCACTGGTAGGCTTGGCCTTAGAGGGTTTCGAGGGACCAGTTGATTCCTTGGACCCTGACTTGGAAGAGCTTTTGATTGGCTTGCCTGGTAACTCGATGGCGAAGAGTGCGAAATTCCGGATCAGCGCTGGAGGAACCAGAAATCTCCATAGGCTCTTCTTCTTTATCATCATCAAGGATTGGAAACTTGGGCTATGTTCCAACCTTGGGGAGCGGAGCCTTGGCAAATTTGGGGGAGGTGCCCGCAGAGGATGGTCTGGACTTGGCAAATCCCTAGGATTGGGATGCAAAGGCATCGAGAATCCCTTGAGTGCGACTTATGTCAGAAGGCTTGGTCTTCTTAGCCCAAGCAAACACAGCATGAATGGTGTCTATTCTCTTCCTAATTTCGGTCAAGGTTGCAGCAATGGAGTCTTCTACCTCTTGGGGGGGAGGGACGAGCTGCAACAACAGTAGAATCCACTTGTACATGGACAAGAGGAGGAGCAGCGACATCAGAGGAGATGGAAGTAGTGCTCGGAGAGGAAGAGAGAACTCTCAACACTTGAGAAGAGGTGAGCAAAGGGTCAGAGCTCACTGGGAGCGAAGAAGAAACCATCGGAGAGGTCATAATCCCTGTTTCATTTGCAGTAGAGGTTTGGTTAGGTTCAGCCATGAGGGCAGAGGAGAGGAACTGAGGGGATATGAGAGAATGAGGATGAAGAAAACAGAAGTAAAAATGAGAGAAGGAGAAATGGGGGAACAAAGTAATTGATGAAGAAGATGGAGAAGTGGGAGGAGAAACCAGTTTTTAATAGGCATGCAAAAAACAGCCATGATTAGACGTAACTGTCTTGAAAACTGCAATCCCACAACAGTTGTGGGAAGTCTCCCCCTCTTCCTCTCAAACATTAACCCTCACATGGATCTATGAGAGAATAGGCCTAGCCCATCTCAGAACCGAAAGCAAAGCCCTCTTATAAGCTTAGATGTCCTAATAGAAACTCAAAAGAACCTAGGACTGCAAACAACATAAGAGATACAAAAGGCAACTGCCATCCTAACAAAAGCATGGTTTGCAAACCAACAAAAGCAACAAGTGGCTCAAATAGTTCAAACCCGTGAGTGTCCTAATTTTTAATTTTACTCCCACTTAGTAAGTGCATAAATTTGAAAAAGAAACTAACAAATTTAATACCTTGAGCAAAAATATAAGATGACCAAATCTCAATGTTTTAGGATATGTGGTGCTGAAACACACAAAACATATATGGACACTAAGGTTTCTATTAACCTCACCTACTCACACAATACTACACATGACCATATGACTAATAAATTTACATGGTCCATATATCATGACATATATATGAAAGAGTGTGTGTGTGGAAAGTAACCTTAATGGGGCATAGGTTGGTATCACATTGAACTTGAGACCAGAGGGATCTTTTCCATCCTTATATCTCCTGAGAACATTTTCAGCACGTGAATTAACTTTTGTAGCTTTCTTTATTTTTCATTTTGAAGCCTAGCTGAAAGATCGTCCTCATAGGTTTATATAACTAGAAAACGTTGTCGTTGACTCTCAAACTAGTTGGTTTTAGGGCAACACGTGTAACAAGGACACGCCAAGGACTGTTTTCCAAACCCATAGAAGGATAGACCATACCTCAGCAATCCTCACGGATGTGAGAACTGGCTGGCTCATACAATTTATCAAATTTTTTGGGGAAGTTCCAACCTTCCTTTAAGAACATCAAACTAATCTCGTTTCTGCCCACCCTAATATCCTTTGTCACGACCAAGAAATGTATACTTTGAGATTAGTTTGGTATTAAACATTTTAATCAACAAACTTCAACCTCAAACTAGTCTCATTTCTTCCCACCCTTATATCGTTTGTCATGACCAATGAATGTACTTTGAGACTAGCTTGGAACAACTTCACTACGCACACTTATCTCAAGTATTTAGCTCACACCATTGCACACCACTTAGATAAGCTAAAGTGAGACATATAGTTCTTCTATTTCTCATGATAACTAGACCACAGAAGAAAGTGTGCAGATGCACATAGTCATGTAAAGATTAGAGTGAGAAAAGCTAATGAAAACCCTAGACGCATCCTTCGGTCAAGATCAACCAAAACATATCCTGGGATATCAACAAGCTTATGCATCCTAATCTCAAGGAGACCACAAGTACCACAACAACGAAAAATCATTTTTATTTTCCATGGAACAATAAACCCTACACTACACATTTAAGTATAGGGGAGAAAAATGAATCATTGTTACCCACACCAATGGCCTGACGAAGGTTGGTGAAACGAACATTGTCAAATGGTTTTTTGAACAAATCAGCTAGTTGTTGCTCGTTTGGAATAAAAGACAATTCAAGCAATTTCTCTTCAACTAGGTTCCTTATGAAGTGATACCTTATCTTTATATGCTTTGTCCTAGAATGTAACATAAGATTTTTAGAGATATTAATGATAGAGGTATTATCACAAAATAAGGAGAGCATACCTTGCTTGAATTCGTAGTCATAGAGCATCTGCTTCATCCAAAGCAGTTGAATGCAACAACTGCTGGCTGCAATGTACTCAACCTGAGCTGTGGACAGAGAAACGCAATTATGTTTCTTGTTGTGCCACGAAACCAAATTGTTCCCAACAAAAAAGCATCCACCGGAAGTGCTTTTCCGGTCATTTACATCTCCAGCCCAATTGGAGTTAGAGTATCCTGCAATCTCAACGTTAGTATCAAAAGTATACTTAATGACATAATCAGAAGTATACTTGACATATTTAATGATATGTTTTACCGCCTTAATATGAGACTCCTTGGGGTTGGCTTGATACCGAGCGCACACCCCAGTGTTGAAAGAAATGTCTAGCCTGTTGGTCGTGAGATATAACAGGCTACCAATCATACTCTTGTAGAGAGTTGGATCAGCATCTATCCCTTTAAGATCAACACTGATCTTGCAGCTTGTCCTTATCGGATTTTGGACAGCAGCGGAGGTTTCCATCCCAAACTTCTTGATAAGTTCATTCGCATACTTAGATTGGGAGATGAACATTCCATCCTTTCCTTGAGACATTTGCAATCTTAGGAAATAACTAAGCTTACCACACAAGCTTATCTCAAACTCCTTAGTCATGAGAGTGGTAAATTCTTTCACTAGGGTCTCGGATATGGATCCAAACACAATGTCATCCACATACACTTGGGCAATGATAATGTCCTTAGAGGTACATTTGACAAACATAGTCTTGTCAATGGAACCTCTCACATACCCATTCTTAGTCAAATGTGTAGAGTCTCTCATACCAAGCCTTAGGGGCTTGCTTAAGACCATAGAGGGCCTTATCTAACCTATACACATGGTTGAGATGGCTGACACTCTAGAATCCTGAGGGTTGTGCCACATAAACCTCCTTCTTGAGGATACCATTCAGAAAGGCACTCTTCACATCCATTTGATATAGAGTGAATTTCAAATGAAAAGCTATGGCTAGAAGAAGACGCACAGATTCTAACCTAGCAATAGGGGCAAATGTTTTATCAAAATCTAACCCCTCAATTTGGGAATAACCATGCACAACCAATTGGGTTTTGTTGCGGGTTATCACTCCCTTCTGATCAGACTTATCCTTGAGCACCCACTTGGTTCCTATGATATTTTTATCACTTGGCCTAAGAATTTAGTGCTAACAAAGCCTCTTTCACATTCTTAGGCTCAATAGTGGATACAAAACCATAACAAGTGATCTCATTGATCTCACTTTTGAAAAGAGCTAGAAAACTTCTAAGCAAAGTCAAGTTGCTTACCAACTGAGCAGACTTACCCCTTGTCTTTCTTGGTTCATCAATCTTACCAATGATGTTAGAGGAACTGTGATCTTTTTGAACTTGGCGCTTTCTAGTTCTGTGAGGCTTCTGGATAGCTAGGGTTTCATCTATCCCATCAGTGTGGATCTCAGCTGGAAGATTAGAGTCACTTACCTCTTCTTCCACTTCAGATGTGGAAGGCTTGTCTTTGAGAGTTAGGCTCTGAGTTGGCTCTTGTTCCTGCGCAGGAACATAAGGAGAACCATGAAAGAAAACAAGGGAATCATCAATAGAAAAATTTATGGTTTCGATAATTTTGCAAGATATCTTGTTGTACACACGATAAGCACGGCTGTTCAAAGAATAACCAAGAAAAACACCTTTGTCACATTTTGCATCAAATTTGGTCAGATATTCTCTATCCTTATAAATGTAACAAGGACTCCCAAACACCTTGAGATGTGATATGTTAGGTATCCTTCCCTTCCATAATTCGTAAGGAGTCTTGAAAGTTCCAGGCCTAAAGATAACTCTATTCAAAGTGTAACAAACATTGTTAACAGCCTCGGCCCAAAAAAAAAAGAGCAAGTTCAGCTGAGTTTAGCATTACTCTACCCATTTCAATCAATGCTCTATTCTTCCTTTCAACTATCCCATTGTGTTGGGGAGTGATAAGAGCAGAGAACTCATGGTGCACACCATATTCATCACAATAATCAACAAAATTTGAATTTTCAAATTCAGTGTCATGGTTAGATCTGATCCTAATAATATGCAAACCCTCATGTGACTTCTCATTTGTGACTTGTTTTGCAAAGCTAAAATATTTCTCAAAATTTTCATCTTTACTTGCCAAAAACTTTACCCAAGTAAACCTAGCGAAATCATTAACAATAACAAGCACATACTTTCTACCACCAACACTTTCGGTATCAATGAGACCTACTAAGTCAAGATACACCAATTGTAAAACTTTGGAAGTAGGTTTAGCAGAAAGTAAAGGATGAGAGGTACGAGTTAGCTTACCCATCTTGCAATCCCCGCACATACCTGTGGACTTACCAGTGAGCTTAGGTAGTCCCCTTACCTCAGATTTGACAGTGAGCTTGATAATATCTTGATGGTTGAGATGACACATACGTCTATGCCATTGATCAAGAAGGTCTTCTGCAACTTGAGATCGAAAACGAATTTGGGGAGTGAACTTCTCATGGGCAGAGATACAATAACATTGATCTCTAGTCCTATCACCTCTCATGATACTCTTACTTTTCCCATCTAAGATGAGACATCTTGACTTGTCAAAAGTGACAGAGTTATGTTCATCCACAGTCTGACTTACACTTAACAGGTACGGTTGACTTCTAGACCTCTAACTAGAAGAATGTTCTTCAGACATGGGAGACCCTAAGTACTAACTATCTCTTTGCCTATGATCTTAGTCTTGGCACCATCCCCAAACACAACACTACCTGATTGGTATGTCTTATCCATGGATGAGAACCACTTTTGGTCACCGGTCATGTGCCTAGAACAACTACTATCAACATACCAAGAGTCGGGCTTCTTAGTTGAAAGAGCAATAAGTGTGACATTGCAGATGGCTACTATCCTATCCTGGCACTACTACAGATATACACATCTACGATGTTTGAAAAACGTCATAAAAGACAGTTCATGGCGTTTTTGAACGCCGTTTAAAGTGACGCTGTGCTTTTAAAAATGGTTTTATGGCGTTTCTGAAATGCCATTAAATATTTTTTCCATGACGTTTTACAAACGCCATGAAAACAAGATTCCATGGCATTTTCCAAACGTCATGGAAAAAAGATTCCATGGCGTTTGTAAAACGTCATGAAAAAATATTTAATGGTGTTTCAGAAACGCCATAAAACCATTTCCATGACATTTTCAAAACATCATAAATGTGCATCCATTGTGTTTTTAAAATGCTATTAGATCTATACCATAGCGTTTGTAAAACGTCATGTAATGTTATGTATATATATATATATATATATATTTACATTTAATCTGGACAATAACAAAATCATTCATGCATTTACAAATGTGAATCAAAGCTCATTACTCCTGTATCCATACACAAATTTATATCCAACACATAGCATATACCCAAATATAAATCTTACACCATTCTCATAACTTACAAATGCAGGGTCTATAATAATAAGATCATCGCATATCAAAAACACAAGAAATGAAAGTTCACTAACATAAAATGAGATGGACTAGCATGCTCCACATCATGCCAATAGCCAAAATGTACTTAACCTAATCTTCATGCCAAAAGCCTCATGCAATCTACCAAAACCCTATTGCAAACTGCCACATGCCTCTAAACACACCAAAATGTCCACCATACACAAAATCACATGAATAAGACCAATTGCCTCATGGTTCCAGCAAACAAGCTGAACCCTTACACTAAAATCATATGGATGGGAATAGATATAATTTACCTCATACTCAATCATCAAAGACAATGTACTTGATTGACCAAGAAATTGTGTTGCCACGTACATCCTCAAGGTTCGCAAATTCAAGCTCAGAGTGATAAAATTCTGCTCTTTCCACAAATACATCTTCAATGGAAACACTATAACAATCAGGTCCAAGTGTGTACCCGTGCACTGTTGATTTTGGATCTATTGCTGAGAGGGAACCTCTTGCCACTACTTCACCAATGCCATTCCAGTTTAGCAACTTGCACTTGTCATTAATTGAATGTTGCTGGGTGCTTCCTTCTCCAGACTACAAAATATAAATCATAGTTACATGACATAGTCAATACCACATACTGGTTGAATTATAGACGAACACAGTATTAAGCAAACACAATTACTCATACCATTGGAATTGTAGTAGCCTCTCGAGTTGCACTTCCATCACATTGGACTTTATTCTATGTAATTAAGGGAAACTATAAGCATCCCGATATGAGACTACAACTTATGAATTGGAAAGATACATAAACATGAACATATACCTTGTAAATTACAGGTGCATCTGCCCCACTTGCATCATCATCATCCTCCAAGTTTATTCCAAGTTTGGAAGCTAATATATTCTCCAATTTTGTATATTTTGCAGTCATTGCATTTAGTTGAGCATCCATTTTTTGATATCTTGCGTCACTTTGTGATTGAGCATATAACTTTATTTTTGTAACCCTTGCTCCAAGACCTCTAATACGATCAGGGCACTCCTTACCAAGGACTTGAGTCAAAATATCCTCTCCATCATCATTAGGTGGAGCCTTATCAATTTTATCTTGTACCTCAACCTACACAAAATCATACACAAACCACTATCAAATGTAATTATTTTGAAACAAGTAAAATATAAGATGGTAAATGAAGGTGTAGTCAACATACAATTTTAGCAGCGTTAGCTTCACTTGTTTTTTTCTTTGACACATGTGCTATAATCCAAAGTTGTGGCTTGGTCAACGACTTGTCAGTGTGATGTTTGTTCTGAAAAGGAAAGTCAGGAAAGCAAGGATCAAATTCAAAAATCACTCTAAATTCAAAGGGGAAGATAAATATATGTAATATACATATTTTATTACTCTAAGCCTGACTTACATGTTCATCTTGCATTCGCGTATACCCTTTTCGACTCATTGTGTGGGTTAGAGTCTATTTTGCTCTTATTTCTTTCATTTTCATACTTTTTGCCTACATGAATATGTACATCACGTCTAGTTCAAATAAAGTCTAAACTAGAAACTATCAAGTAAAACAATGCTAATTACTTACCAGCCACTTATCAGACATTCTTTCTTTCACGAATTGATCCCACTCCGTTGCTGCCACATCTTGGGGCTTAAGTTTGATAAGGAGATTCATTCTTTCTGTCTTTGTTGATTTTGATTCCAGAATCTGTCTCATCTCAACCAAAAGTTCAGATTTCCAAGATCTCCATAATTTACCCATTTGTTGCAAGACGAATCCCTTGAAGCATACATCGACAATGTATTTTTGTTGCAAAGTTTCTATGAGAACAGAAAATTACTACCGTGCCATAATTTAAAATAGAATATTAATTGAGGCATTATAGAAAACATCACATAGCTAACAACTAAACGAAAACATGTATGAATTACCATTAAAAGTTCCCAAAGAGTGTTCCTCGCTGGATCCTTAACTCCATGCCAAGAGTTAAAGACAATTGACACTTGTTCACGAACTATCACGCCCATGGTGGAAGAAAATTTCTTGGAGACTTCCTCAACAGGTTGCCCGTTTGAATTCCATTCAACTAATTTTTTTTCCTTTTCACTTGTTACCATCATTTGCAAACAAATTCTGCCTCTTGTTCTCTTTGCCTTCTTAATTACACTAGGATTTTCTCCTTCCTAAGTAGATTGTGCACATTGCTCGGACTGTGCACAGTCTCTCCTACCTCTCTTTGTCCCACTAGCAGTCTACACAACATGAAAATGGATACTTAAAAGCAAATAAGTACATATTTTATACAAGTTAATGTAATAGTAGTGCAAATAAACTCATACTTTAGCCATATCAACAAAGTGTTGCACTGAAAGTAATAATGTTATGCCCCGACCCTTAATTTTTACATTAATTACTAGCACAGTGGTAATAAAAATTTTACCGTCTTCGTCAGTAAATGTTTAATTTAATTGGTCCCCAGAGTGGTGTTAGGGGACGATTATCTATAATGATTTATTAGAAGAAAGAAAATGTGACGACGGTAAAAATGATAATTTTTGCTAGTAAAAGGTAATTTTTATTGGGGTATTTTTTTAGAGGGTTGAATTTTGGATTGGGTATATGGGAGGTTGGACCAGGCTGGGCCGAGCCCAACCCATTTCTCTCTCTCTCTCTCTCTCTCTCTCTCTCTCTCTCTCCCCGACCCATTCTCTGCCCGAAAACGTCCGGAGTCCGTTCGCCGCCATTCGGTAGCCCCAGACCGCTGCGCCGGTATCAATCGGTTGACCTCTGACCCCATACTGAGGTACAATTCCAGTATGGTGTAGAATTCGTACAAGGAATCATCACACACACACATATATATATATATATATATTTATATATATATATATATATATATATATATATATACCACTCGGACGTTTCCCCCATACTGAGGTACAATTCCAGTATGGTGTGACGTGAGCGTTAGACGTCAGCGTCGTAGTCTTGTACGATTATCTATTTTTCGAGCTTATTCATAGATAATGTACAAGAGATAATCGAGTATGAATACATACTGATATATATAATATTCTAACCTGAGAGGTCATTTTTCTTAAAATTTGGGAGTCTAACGAGGCTAAACACCAGTTTGGAATTTTCGAGTTAAGCTTTTAAGCTATCGCTAGTAAAACATTTTCTTTGAAAGTATTTTTGGGGAAATATTTATTTGTTGTCGGAATTTCTTTTGTCCACTCACTCTGACGTTTTTGAATATTTTCCCCTGGGCTCTTCGTTTTTAAAATGCCCAGTCTGCAGCGTTCGCATGAGGTCTAGAAAGCGACATAGGTTACCTGTTTAATCTACTAGGAAATTGTTAGCTTCCGCTGTGTTTTAAATTTTTAGTAGCTCTGAATACTGTTGGGATTTATGTATAACTTTTTCTGGCTACTTATGGGTTGTAGCGGAGGATGTTAATTTATTTTGGTTAATTAAGTGCTTCGATTTTTGTCCTGCCAAGTTAGGGTTGTCCATTTTCAAAGGAGGTTTGTCGAGTCCCTCGGTAAATTTTTCTTGGAGGTGGTCTTCGCAGGACTCACCTCGGGTTTCAAGGTGAAATTCGGGGCAAGTCTTGACAATTAAGTTCCCCTGTAAAGTGTTCCACTCAAGAATGAAGTCTAGTAGGAACAAAATATGATTTATCAGCTTTAATGCTCTAAGAATATATGAGAGGCAACCCTTGCAGTAAACACACCATTTTCATATATTGGTAGAAAACACTACATACATCATATATATGTACTTATACAAAAGATTACACAACAATATCAACTTTGATCACTATCTGAGTTGTCTATGTCAAGTGCTGAAACATCTTGCAGTATATATGATGTAAAAACAGACTAATCAAAAACCTCCAAATCATAAAAGCCTCTTGGAGGAGCCCCACCACATACCAACTAGAACTTTCAGTTTCTCTAGAATAAAACACTTATTTTGCATGTGATGCTAAAATGAATGGATCCTTTTTATCTAAACCATCATGAAGGTTAACTAAGGTGAACCCTTCAACCTTTTTGACACCACTAACAATGTTCGCTCAGTCACACTGAAATATAGCCAACTGAAAAGTGTATAAGTCTAACACCAAAATATCTATAACTCCATAATAATTCAAACTAGAATTTGCTTCAATATGGACACCATAATCCACCGTGGAGACCTTTGCATCTACTGTGTGAAAGCGTTTTCCATGTATTATAAAACCAGTATGCGACATTGCATAAAATCTAGGCCCTTTCACAAGCAACTTCAAATTATCTGACAAAATCCCTTCTACACTAGCTTCATACATAATCTGTACATTATTCAAACAACAAAAATTAATCACTTTCAATTAGCACATGTAGTTATTTACCATAGAAGTGACAAAACAAATTGAGTTTTTCGAACCTTGGCTTGTAACCAAACAACGAATGTCTCTAAATTAGTTTTCTCTAACAAGTTGTCATCAGTAACTAAATGTGGATCTGAAAGACTTAATTCTTCTTTATGAACCCTAATAGAAATGTAAAGGTTAGTTTGTAATTTAGTAATGCAAAATGCATGTATCAACAAGAACTATATGTATTATAAACTTAATATATATATATGGTTCAATTTCTGCACTATTCAGCAACACACACAGGTGAACAACTTTGTTTACCGAATCTGATAAGATTACTGAATGCCCTTTTAACAGTGTAGACCCTTCTACAATTGTTTCATCGTCAACTCCTTCATTGTGTTTTCCTCTTGAACTAATAGCATCTACTTGTTTCATGTATTGACCACAAAACCTAAAGCACTCATCAGCTAAATAATTTTCAGCTATTGATCCTTCAGGTCTAGCATGATTCTTAACGTAGTCCTTAAGTACCTTTATATATCTAACAAGTTAAAGCAAACCAAAAAGTTAACACACTAAATTTAAAAAAGGACACTTGCAAGCAAGATTAGCCAAGTGCATTTTACACATTATATGCGAAAAACTTTAATTGAGTTACCTCTCAAAAGGGTACATCCACCTAAAATGCACCGGACCACATAGCTTAGCTTTTCTCCCGATATGAATAGTAAGATGAATCATAATGTCAAAGAATGACGGAGGGAAGTATCTCTCCAGCAAACAAAAAGTCAATACGATCTCATCTTCCAACTCTTCCAACCTTTTTTTGTCTAATACCCTTTGACACAACTCATTGGAAAACGAAGATAGACGCCATATTGCTTTTCTTAGGCCTTTAGGTAAAATCCCTTTTAATGCAACAGACAACAGTTGTTGCATTAAAACATGATGGTCATGGGACTTAAGACCTTGTATCTTGCACTGTTGTAGCTTGATACAATTAGCAATATTACTGCAATACCCATCAGGAAACCTTTGTAAATACAACTTACCACAAAATTTAGGTTTCTCAACCTTTGTTAATGTGTAAGGTGCAGATGGTAGCTCTAATTTATCATGTTTTTCATCATCTGGCACATCTTCCATCAGTTCTAGTAACTCAAGATCTCTACAAGACTCATTGTCAATTTTCGATTTACCATTGACATCTAATATGGTTGCAAACACACTTTCACACACATTATTTTCAATATGCATAACGTCCAAATTGTGACGTAAAGGAAGTACCTATAATTCACCAAACTTACATTTAGGTCATGAAAAATAGCTAAAATAACAAACAAACAGATATAAATGCATAACCAACGAACAACATAATAAACCTACAAACCTCCCAATATGGCAAGTCAAAAAATATTGACTTCTTTTTCAGCAATTTAGACCGGTCTCCTTATATTTCTTTTTTTTTTTTCACTTTTTTCTTGCCAAATTTATTTTTGAACCCACGTGCAACACGTACAACAGCCAATCCAGTAAATATCTTTGGTCGTCTCCTTCTTTCCTTAGTTCCATCAAACCACTTATACTTAGAATGGAAAGCGTGGTTTTGGGCAAGAAATATTCTATGACACATATACAGTCTTATTTGCAAGATGTTTCGGCGTGATCTTTGAGGGAGGTGGATCACACAGATGCAAGAACACCGTCTTCAAGCTCTCATATAACTTTTTAATCATGAATGAAGAGCGTCAAAGGGAAGACCGAGTGTTCCGGCCTTCGACCCTCCGATGCCTAAGTCAGCCATATGTGAGTAGAAATAAGGAGGGAATAAGGTGAAGATGGAGAGTCCCTAAATGAGGGGTGGAGGGTGGTATTTATATGGATATGATGGATGCATCCTAAAAATACCACTTTGCCCTTATTAGAGAGTGTATTATCATTATACCCTCAATGGATAGTGTAGGTTTCTTGGGCTTAACTAAGGTCCAAGCCCATTTTATGTGGCGACACGCGTCTTCTTAGGCTAGTCTAACCGATGTTCTACTATGTACTAATAAGTCCCCAAGTCCGCAGTCAAGAGACTCTCTTGAGTGGGGACTTTATCTGATAGAATATCGAGAGTACGAGTCTTACTAGTGGCGACTTAACCAGTCCCTATGAAAGGTAGGGGATGGACCGGCTCCCTCCAAGTGGGGTATGCCATGTGTCGCTATATATGATTGAGACACTAGGTCGTTGCTCCCATGTAGTGTTTAGAGATTGCAGGGCGATCGGGGGTCGAAGTTGAGGTACCGCTGGCGAGCATCTCGTGAGGGCCACGAGTACCGGCATGTTTGTATTCCTTGGCATTTTAGTAGCCTTTGATATGTACCAGCTATATGCTCTAGCTAGCTGAGCGATTCCAACATACGTTCTAGGGGGATATTGTGGTGAAATATTTTGTGGTTGCCTCTAGGTGAGTGATAGAGTGCCTACGTACCTATTTATAGGATCAAACCAAACGTAGTTCACCATTTCGCCATCGAGGCAAGTGTACCATCAAGATGTGGCGAGGAGTGCCGCTGAGGCATGACGATAGGTGCCGTTAGGGCATAATGATGTTGCCTATAGGTCTTGTGTAAAGCTATCAAAAGGCACGCTAGGGAGCGTAGCCAAGATTCCGATGGGGCAAGGCGGGTGGTGCCAAAGTGTACCGAGAGCACGTCATGAGACGTGGTAAATGCCGGCTTACAAAGCTGTTGCCCAAGTCCCCCAGTGCTGGGAGAGATGATGGTGGCGGGACACTGAAACGAGGACTGAGTTGGCATGGGGGATTTCATATGGCGTGTTCGAGAGGTAAGGATAATATCATGTGTCATATGTGTGTAGACAAGGTATACATGTTGATTCCGATGGGGCAAGGCGGGTGGTGCCAAAGTCCCCCAGTGCCGGGAGAGATTATGGTGGCGGGACACTGAAACGAGGACTGAGTTGGCATGGGGGATTTCATATGGCGTGTTCGAGAGGTAAGGATAATATCATGTGTCTGGAAGTGTCTTAAACACATTGGTGACTTAGGTGTCACTTGTCGGGGAATGTTTATTGACTTGTCCCGGGTGGCTGATAGATGATAGATGTCGTGTGCCAAGAGTGTTGCTCATCACAAGGTGTCAGAACCTCACCTTATGAGGGGTACGTGGCGTAATGGTTCGCGCTAATGGGCGTAACGGCTCACGTTGGTGGTGTAACTGTTCGCGTTGATGGCACAACGAGGTGTCGGAACCTCTGTGACTATATTTGGAGTAACGAGGTGTCGGAACCTCACACTTGGAGAAGCGATTTTAGAGAGCAATCACAAAGAGTTGCTACGTTGAGTCCCTAAGTCCCCACGCGAGGGTTGCGAGGTGACGGGAGAAAGTACCGAGTTAAGATCGTAACGATTTGCGAATGGTCCGCCCTGGTGGCGTAACAATCCGCTCTAGTGGCATGACAGTTCGTGCTAGTGGCATGATAGATCGCGCTATTGGGCGGAATGGTTCGCGCTGGTGGCGTAATGGGTCGCACTAGGGGTGTAAACAGTTTGCGCTAGCAGGCGAAATGGGCAGCGCCTGTGGCATAACGGGCCGCGCTAGTGGCGTGCCTGTTCGCGCTAGTGGCGTAATGGTTTGCGCTAGTGGCATAACGAGGTGTCGAAACCTCACACTTGGAGAAGCGATTCTGGAGAGCAATCACTGAGAGTCGCTGCATGGAGTGAGTGACAGGTGCGACTTTTGAGAACATGTCGCAACTATACTAGAGGACTTTGAAACATCATGGTGGTACTATACAGATCATATGGAGTTGTCATGAGATGTTATCATGGCGGAAGTGGTTCCTTGAAAGATCATGATGAGGTACCTTTCCTCAAGGTGAGGTTTGTTATATACGCTTGTGGCGTGTGTAGTTGGAGATTGCATGTTTGAATACTGGCTGTTTACACATGTTGTGTTTGTAGCCTGGGATTGCATGTTTGAATGCTGGCTGTTTACACATGTTGTGTGTGTAGCCTGAGATTGCACCTTTAGGTGCAAGCTGTTTACACATGTTGTGTGTAGCCTGAGATTACACCGTTGTGTGCTGGCTGTTTATACATGGTGTGTTTGTAGCCGTCTATGGCGTAGTCAAGAGGTCGACATGATTGTGTGCCAAGAGCAAAATCATAGATAGATATATAGCAATGTATGGCTTGCAATCATGTGAAGCAAGTGTCATATGGTTTACAAGTATGTGTGTTTAGCATGTACATGAGAATATATGTAACATGTGATAGAGAGTGTTTGCTAACTCTATGTCATGAGAATATATTATGATGCATGAGGTATGTTATTTGTATGATAATAACTTAATTGAATAGTGTGAAGTAAGACTTATCTGGAGCCGTATAAAGCTGCTATAAACATTGTTGAAAAATTGGAGTTGTTGATATAAGTCTCGATGTCGACAAAAGAGCATGGTATAAGAATCCCAATGGAGTAGTCATGGTGGCCAAGAAGATAATATTGGAGTGCATCATTGAAGATAATATTGCTTGACCAAGAAGTAATGTATGTGTACCGACATAGGGAAGAGAAGCCATGATGACAAATATGATAGTCTGTAGCTTGTGCCTGTCATATTTGACAAGCAGGTAGGTAGACGAGGCGTGGCCATTGATATGAGCATGACTCATGAGAGTTTGTTGTTATGTTGCCCACTGATAAATCATAGAGAAGTATGTATAACTGTAGGCGAAGTGTTGTTGGCAACTTGTTGTTGGAGCTTGGCTTGATATGATTATATAGTACCGAGGGGCATGACAATTGAAGACATTGAACTAGGTAGCGAGCTAGACATAGCAATTGGTCAAGCTTTGTGTGAAGATGTGTCTAAGATGTAACAAGCTCTTCCATGATTTGTAGGATCAAGTCGGTGGTAATAGAACATGATCTTGTGTAGTATATACATGACAAACTTCATGTGTGAAGCGAGTGCGAACTGGAGTATCAAGGGGTTGAAGATTGAGCCTTGAGATACACAGCCAAAATACTTGGCTGAGCCGAGAATAGGGCTAGCTGAGTCAAGCGGATTGCACGGGGACTCTGGCGAGACAAGCGGAGTCCGCGAGGGGTTGGCGAGACAAGCGGAGTCCGCGAGGACAGGCGAGACAAGCGGAGCCCGCGGTGACTCTGGCGAGATTGACCAAGTATTTTGGCTCTTTGGTAGTGAGTGCGCTGCTGCCGTTGTTGGGGGAGCATTAATTTAGAGAATAGAGGCCATAGGTGAGGCCGTGATAGTCTATTATAAGTGGCTGGAGTTGCTACTAAGATGTGGGATTGTAACCAATTGCCTGAGAATTGGGCGATTTATCGAGGTGAACTGTGGGTGCTAAGAGTAAGTGGCTGGGTGTAGAGGCCAGCTCTGTGTCGATATGTCGAGGCATAGATGTGTCGATGCATGTAGTACATAATATATGTGGCTGCTTGTGAGCTCTGCATTCAACACTTGGTTGATTGTGGAGGACGTGTAACTCAGTCTTAAGAAGGGGAGGTGCCGGGAGCAGGCTGCTGGGTTGCTAAGACCACAACTCTTTCTTTGTTTGAGTTGTTGTGGCGAGAACCAGGAAGGGGAGGTGCCGGGAGAGATGCTACTGATTTGCTGAGACCTCAAGTGCCGTAAGAGATGTTTTTTTTTTGTATCCTTCTACCGGGAGAGAGGAGTCCTGGGAGGTTGGGATGAAGAGCTGTGTGGGAGTCCGCCAGGGAAACTACCAGGGAAGTCCCTACGTGAGGGTCGAGACCAGGGGAGTCCGCGAGGGGCAGGCGAGACAAGCGGAGTCCAAGAGGGGGACTGGCGAGACCAGTGGATTCCGCGAGGACTCTGGTGAGACAAGAGGAGTCCGCGAGGGGTTGCGAGACCCGCAGAGACTGGCGAGACAAGAGGAGTCCACGAGGGGTTGGATGAGACCAGTGGACTCCGTGACCAGTGGAGTCAGCGAGGACTAGTGAGACAAGAGGAGTTCGCGAGGGGTTGGCGAGACCCGCAGAGACTGGCGAGACAAGAGGAGTCCGCGAGGGGTTGGCGAGACCCGCGGAGACTGGTCGTGGAAGTTCTGGGTGTCCAGATTAGTTGTGGGTGGAGGGGGCTGCTCACGAAACTGGATTGGATACAAACTTGGTTGACATACAAACCAAATATTGGACAGCACCTATAGTCACGTGGTCTCGGAGGGAAGTATTCAGCCAGAGCCCAGAGACATAGATGTGTAGATTCATGTAGTACAGAATATATATGGCTGCTTGTGAGCTCTACATTCAACACTTGGTTGATTCTGGAGGACGTGTAACTCAATCTCAGGAAGGGGAAGTGCCGGGAGCAGACTGCTGGGTTGCTGAGACCACAACTCTTTCTTTGTTTGAGTTGTTGTGGCGGGAACCAGGAAGGGGAGGTGCCGGGAGAGAGGCTACTGGTTTGTTGAGACCTCAGGTGCCGGAAGAGATGTTTTTTTTTTGTATCCTTCTATTTGGAGAGAGGAGTCCCGGGAGGTCGGGATGGAGAGCTGTGTGGGAGTCCCCACGCGAGGGTCGAGACCAGGGGAGTCCGCGAGGGGCTAGCGAGACAATCGGAGTCTGGGAAGGAGACTGGCGAGACCAGTGGAGTCTGCGAGGACTCTGGCGAGACAAGAGAAGTCCACGAGGGGTTGGCGAGACCCGCGGAGACTGGCGAGACAAGTGGAGTGCACGAGGGGTTGGCGAGACCAGCGGAGTCCGTGACTTGTGGAGTCCGCGAGGATTGGCGAGACAAGAGGAGTCCGCGAGGGGTTGGTGGTGGAATTCCTGCAAGTATACAGGATGGATGTAGTATAGTAAATGGATGAAAAGGGGTTGTCGTTCCCACGAGGATTATTAGTTCTATTCAAATTATGAAATACCTAAACTAACAACACAGAATCAACCACTAACAATCATATTCATGCTTCGATGCAACAAACAGACTCTTTCGTTTCTCTAGATGACAATTCCCGTATCTAAGTCCAGTTACAACACTTAGACCATAGTTTTCCGTAAGTGTATGATTCTCTCCAGGTACGGCAGAGGTCGTATATCCTAGCATGCAGTCTATCCAGTTACGGTATAAATTTAACATGTAAGACTCATTACGTTCTAGAAAATAAGAGAATCATGCAAACTATTACTTCAGTTACGACAATAATGTAATTCACAACTCTTAATCACAAGAAGCTAATTTGAATTATATTGCAGTTACACCTCAAATTCATCTTCTAATTACTAGATGCAAAGCCCTAAGGTGATCAATCAAAGAACTCAAACATATAGCATCAATTAAAATAGTGACTAAGAATTCATCATAAAGAAACTATAAATCTATTCCTCAATCATCAAAAACATAAACAATCATACTAGGGCATCATCCTAACCCTAGAAAAGGTTTAACTAAACATAACTAAGTAAAACATAATGAAAACATAAAAAGAATAGAAAGGTGAAGGGTGGATGGAGATGGATGGATGGATGGATGGATGGTCTCTACTCCTTTAGGCATCTACAATGTGCTTCCGAGACCTCCTCTTCATGTGAAATTTGTGCTCCTTTATATAGAGAAGTTTCTTGCTCATCTTTGACTTCAAGTTTCCTTGTAGAACTTGGATTCAGACTCCTTTCTTGATATG
The DNA here is from genome assembly GCA_034370585.1 of Fragaria x ananassa. Lineage (NCBI taxonomy): Eukaryota > Viridiplantae > Streptophyta > Magnoliopsida > Rosales > Rosaceae > Fragaria > Fragaria x ananassa. The sequence continues at coordinate 11,989,858 of CP139764.1, forward strand.
AAATGGGAAAACCTTGAGATATCTCTTGTAGAACTAGGAATACATGTACTCCTTGAATCCTAATCTGCATTATTGTTCTTGAAGGTTTAGGTTGATGGTCTTGTGACACGGAACTTGAGTTATCCACAAATGTTTCCAAATCCGAGCAGATTTTCTGATCTGACCTATCTTCACTCAAACGATCATAACTCAGTCCATAAGTATCAAAATTGAGATCTGTAAATTTCTACAGAAAGTAGACTTCCGTAGCTTTCCAATGATGTAAGGCTCATAGTCTGATTCGATCCGACTAATTCCCAGTAATTCGGCAAAATTAGTTGTTCTGCATAGGCAGATTCTGGGACTTGGGATTGCAGTGGCCTTTCAATCCTTATTAGCTCGTTTTAGCTATTTTTTTTCTCTTTAGGACACAAACCTACAAGAACACTAAAATAACATAAATAAATCACAAATAAGGAAAATTAATGCAAAAACAAAGATTATGAGGCATAGAAATATAGGATAATATGAGCACATCAGTTGGCGAGACCCGCGGAGACTAGCAAGACAAGAGGAGTCCGCGAGGGGTTGGTGAGACCCACGGAGACTAGCCGTGGAGGTTTTGGGTGTCCAGATCAGTTCTGCGTGGAGGGGGGCTGCTCACGGAGCTGGATTGGATACGAACTTGGTTGACATATGAACCAAATATTGGACAACGCCTATAGTCAAGTGGTCTCGGAGGGAAGTATTCTGCCAGAGTCCAGAGGCATAGATGTGTCGATGCATGTAGCACATAATATATGTGGCTGCTTGTGAGCTCTGCATTCAATACTTGGTTGATTGTGGAGGACGTGTAACTCAGTCTCAAGAAGGGGAGATGCCGGGAGCAGGCTGCTGGGTTGCTGAGACCACAACTCTTTCTTTGTTTGAGTTGTGGTGGGAACCAGGAAGGGGAGGTGCCGGGAGAGAGGCTACTGGTTTTCTAAGACCTCAGGTGCGAGAAGAGATGTTTTTTTTTTGTATCCTTCTGCTGGGAGAGAGGAGTCCCGGGAGGTCAGGATGGAGAGCTGTGTGGGAGTCCGTCAGGGGAACTACCAAGGAAGTCCCCACGCAAGGGTCGAGACCAGGGGAGTTCACGAGGATCTGGCGAGACAAGCGGAGTCCGCGAGGACTCCGGCGAGACAAGAGGAGCCCGCGAGGGGTTGGCAAGAAAAGCGAAGTCCGCGGAGACTTTGGCAAAACCAGCGGAGCCCGCGACTAGTGGAGTCCGCGAGGACTAGCGAGACAAGGGGAGTCCGTGAGGGGTTGGCGAGACCCGCGGATACTGGTGAGACAAGCGGAGTCCGCGAAGACTGGCGAGACAAGCGGAGTCCGCGACCAGTGGAGTCTGTGAGGACTGACATGACCAGAGGAGTTCGCGGGGATTGGCGAGACAAGAGGAGTCCGCGAGTGGCTGGGGAGACCAGCGGAGTCTGTGGGGGGAGGGGGCTCGGGAGAGAGGCACCGAGACATGGGTGGGCGTCCCTGGGAGAGAAGTATCAAGTGGGTGCCAAAGGCGAAGGCATGTCCCGAGAGGTCGGTGCCCGCAGGGAGGGTGCCAAGATTGGGGTCGCGAGACCTAGAGCATATCCCTGCTTTGGTTGAGGGAAGCTGGGTGTCCAGATCAGTTTTTGGGGCACTGCTCACCGGCGCGTGGGCCTTGGCCGGAGGTCAGGGAGGCCACACTAGATTCATTGGAAGACAGCGAGTATGATGGCTGGGAAGGTGAGCTACCTTGTGGTGGCACGCACAAGCGAAGGAGAGAGAAAATGTCAGATCTACTTTATCACTTCTCGGGATTTCTCTAAAACCAAACCAGAAGGACTTGTTTTGATAATAATCTGTGATGAGTGAAAATTAAGATGTAAAGAAAGCAAGCTCCTTGTACGCGGGCAGGGAGAAGCTCGTGAAAAAGAGGAGGTTAGCGACCGGAAAGAGAAAATTTCCAGAGGGAAATCTGGGCAGATTATGGATATGCTCATGGTGAGCTATTTGAGGGTTTCCACTTGAGGACCCTTCTTCTAGCGCCATTGTTTCGGCGTAATCTCTGAGGGGGGTGGATCACACAGATGCAGGAACACCATCTTCAAGTTTTCATATAACCTGTCAATCATGAATGAAGAGCGTCAGAGGGAAGACCAGGTGTTCCGGTCTTCGACCCTCCGATGCCTAAGTCAGCCATATGTGAGTAGAAATAAGGAGGGAATAGGGTGAAGATGGAGAGTCCCCAAATGAGGGGTGGATGGTGGTATTTATAGAGATATGATGGATGCACCCTAAAAATACCATTTTGCCCTTATTAGAGAGTGTATTACCATTATGCCCTCAATGGATAGTGTAGGTTTCTTGGGCTTAGCTAAGGTCCAAGCTCATTTTATGTGACGACACGCGTCTTCTTAGGCGAGTATGACCGATGTTCTACTATGTACTAACATGTATTTTGAGATTGAATGATAATAAGGGGTTGGACAAAAGGATCTAGGTAGAAAGAGAAATCCAAAACAAAAACAGGAAATCAGACTTGCCACCACAGGGACACAAAACAATCATGAGAAGGGAAGGGGAGCATGTTCCCCTACTCTTAAGTCATGAGAGGAAATCACCAAATTTTTGGTTCGAAAATAAAGCATTCAAAGTTAGGAGCACAAGACATGGAATTTGGGAGGGAAAACACAAGTCAAGATTTTTCGGTGAACTTTTTCGACGAGATTTTCTGGCGAATCGCCACTCATGGAGGCCCTTGTCCCATTCATGGAGGAGCATGGTGGTGAGAGTATGTCACATTTGAAATTCAAAGCAATTTCCACATTTTGTGTTTTTGGAGTGTTGTACCACATTGAGCCAAATTGTGTAAGAGCATTTTAGCATCTTGTCCCCTTGGATACCAAACTGATTTTTGGAGCTTTAGAGACCAATTCCACACACCACACTTTACTCAATCTTCATCTCTCTCATCTCCAAGATCCCTTTTTCTCCCTACACCACCACAACACCATTTTCCACCACCAAATCTCCATCTCCACCTCCATAACCATCAAATCCATTACCTTTCACCACCACACATCTCACCTAGAGCCTCAATTTTACCAATCATACATCCTAAAATGCTTAGAGCAAGGAGGAGAAGACACACCATTCATGACATTAGAGACCCATCTCCACCACCACTTCCTTCTTCATCATTAGTCATCTTTTACCTTATACTCTTTTACTTTTGATGTATTTTTAGATGTTGAATGTTGTTACTCTAGACATGAGTGAGTAGTGATTTTGTTGGGGCTAGGATTTCAATCTTGTATGAAATTGATGTTATACTATGTTTGATGCAATTTTCTAATACAATCTTCGCATGCTTATTCAAGAGTTGAATGCATTTACTTAGGTCTATTCAATTTAAGTTGATGTGTTTGCCATGTCATGAAATTTTGTTAAGAGATTGAGTATCTTTTAGCAAGAGAAATCATGAAAGCACACCATGTGTGTGTTGGGCAAAAATTGTAAATAAATATATACCCAACACAATTTCACCCTATCTTATTAACTAAAATATAGTTTTAATTATGTCTGGTTCAACCCATTCAAGACAGAATGTGTCTCTTAATTACAATCCCTTGTTACAAGGAACACCTTTTGATTCCGTTTACCAAGAGACCATTGTAGGTTTGTTTGTTTTTGTGACTGCACCCACATTTGGGAATGGGTTGCCTACGTACCCTGGAGAGGATCAAGTCACTCGTAGTTCAAGGGTTCCAATAAGTGAATGACTCGTTGGAGGGCTTTGACTTTAGGATGAGAGTGGTGTTTGGAAATGTGTTTGGATTTGTGTCTGAAGACATTTGAACTTTGGAGAGAGATTCTGGCTTCAGGCTATCCGAGAATTTATTTGAGTTGGTGGTTGCATCCAGATTTAAGTCCATACTGCTTACATACCCTTGTAAAGGGATCAAACCAATGTAGTTCGAAAGATTTGGTTATGGATTTGATTCTCTGGTGCTTCAGGAATTTAGCCAGAGTTATTTGAACTGGACGAATTTGACTGGTGGTGTCAGGGATTCTGTTTTAAATTGTGGTTGCATCAAGTGGGTTGCTAGACTGCCTATGTACCCCTTTGTGGGATCAAATCGACCGTAGTTCATAAGAGGTTTGTAGGCTTTATGGCTTAATGCCTGCTTATTATGAATCTGTTAACTGTATTTCTTGTGGACACCCAATTTGGTAGAGTGTCTGTTGATTTGACTTGGGCACCTTGAACAAGTGATGCAACAGTGTGACCAAAGGCTTGAACGGTTTTTGCCACAGCCCTTGTTTTGGCGACCTCGCCACCCCTTAGGGCCTTTGCCTTGGCGTGAATGTTGGCTCGCCACCCCTTAGGGTTCCTGCATTGGCGTGAATGTTAGCTTGCCAACCCTTAGGGTTCCTGCCTTGGCACGAATGCGACCTCGCCACCCCTTAGGGCCTCTGCTTTGATGTGAAGTTACCTCGCCACCCCTTAGGGTTTCTGCTTTGACACGAATGCGACCTTGCCACCCCTTAGGGCCTCTGCCTTGGCGTGAATGTTGGCTCGCCACCCCTTAGGGTTCCTGCCTTGGCGTGAATGCGACCTCGCCACCCATTAAGGCCTCTGCTTTGATGTGAAGTCACCTCGCCACCCCTTAGGGTTTTTGCTTTGACACGAATGCGAACTTGCCACCCCTTAGGACCTCGCCACCCCTTAATTAGGGTTCCTGCCTTGGCATGAATGCGACCTCACCACCCCTTAGGGCCTCTGCCTTGGCGTGAATGTTGGCTCGCCACTCCTTAGGGTTCCTGCCTTGGCGTGAATGTTGGCTCACCACCCCTTTGGGTTTTAGCCATCTCGCGAGGTCTTCTTTACACACGAACTCTATTTGGCAGGACTTTGTCATCCTTTCCTTGATTTTGTCGTCTTTTTCTTGATGAAGTTGATGAGAATGTACGAACCACATAACTTCAGACGTCTATGCCTGTCTAGTTGGGAGTTGGACTTAAGGAAACTGCTCTTCTATAAACTGAGATATGTCGTCTCCTTCTCTTTTATCTGGTCAAGGATTCTCCGAGTCGTCAAGGGTGAGTTCCTGTTCTTCAGATTTGCGTTACTTGTTTGTCTCCTTCCCCTTGAATGGCTTGTTATGCGAGATGCAAGGCCATATGTTTGCTGTAACAAGGAGGGAAGGGGGCGAGGTCATCTCGCCTTCTTTTGGTGACTGCCTCGCGAGGTCATCTCACGTTAAAGGAGATGGCTTTGCTTCCGGGCTTCCGACGGAGTGACACATAAAGATAAAGGCGTTGCAAAAAAAAAAATAGTTAGAATGGGGGCTCCACCTTTGTTTGGTTCGCAACTTTTCTTCTGCCCTGCTTTCTTCTTCTGCGTTTCGCCTTCTTTCTCTCTCTGTTTCTCTCTCTGGTTGGCTTCGCCTTCTGTGTTCCTCGCGCTTTGTCCCCCCTCTTCTCTGTGTCTCTTTATATAGAGTGCACGGTTTGGAAGATTGAGTTCGTATTGGACTTTGTTGTCCAGCTGTTTGCAAGAGTCACAATTGAACTTAAAAACATTGTACATGTAGCACAAGAAAAATATTTTTTTATTTTTTTATTTTTTATTTTTGTAATCTTTTTTTTTTTTGTACCAACAGTGTGTATGTAAGGGTAGTGAGTTAAAATCACTTAGATCTAGGATTGGTTTGTTTGCTTGGTTATCTAAACTTTGATCTTTATGCATCTAGGAACATTGAATTTAGACTTACCCGGTAATATGATGTGTTCTTAGGTAGTCAATTTTAGACTTAACCGGTTAGAATCGATAACATCAAAGAAGTTTAGGCCTTAGTAATCTTAATGGGATACTAAGAGGGTAATTTGGTATTGGGATTGCATTCCTTGTAGTTTGATCATCAATGCATGCAAGGGAGGCTATGGTGGACAACCTAAGCTCTAACTCCCATCCATTTGTCACCAAATCCACAAATAAACAAATTATAAACTGCTTCGTCATTTTTTTTTGTTGACGGCAAACAAACTTTGATAAAAAAAATAAAACTAGAAAACTGACAAATCGAAACACAACAACATAGATGACCAAGAACGAAACCTAGGCTAATGATACCATGAAAGCTACCATTTATTATTGAAAGTAAGAAGCATAATTGTAACGAAAAAAGTTAAAAAAGATGGAGGTTACATTGCGGCTATTCTGTATTCAGTTAATTGTTTGTAAAATGTAGGTTACAAGAGTTTATATAGCTAGGTTGAATAACAAAATGATCGAACTATCCTTCTCTATATACTCCAATAATCCTAACAATCTGGGTTCTGTGTGGCGATTTAGGAATCAAATCAAACGTTAAATATAAGAATTTGAAACAATATTAACAAAAATCCTCCAGTTGGCGAGCTAGGCTAGGATATGGGTAAATGAGGTTGACCCATAGGAACCCATAAAATTGCCCTGATTCCTCCTTTCTCTTTTCCAGTGACCTCTATTCCGCAGATTGGTGACATTTGAATAGTCTCGGTGGTGCGCAAAGGGCTCTGGTCTCTTTTGATTCAAACGACGAGCTATGATGTTGGTTGAGACTTCCAAATTTTGACCAATGACTAAAATTTCGACAAACGTGAAAACATCGACAGTCTAAAATATGGATATTTCCGCGGATATATCGGAGATATATCGACATACATAAAATTTCAAAAGAAATAAAGTAAAATATATTTGGTTGAATGGGCGAACATTGAGGTATGAGGTCTCATCGGGTTCTATACGATTATATGTTCATTCACAAGTACAGAGTTTCAAGTGGATTGGAGGAATTTGTACTTTAAGCTCTAATGAATTTTTTTTTTGCACAGTTTGATAAATTTTAAATAGAAGATCAATCATATGTCCACTACTAAAAATAATAAATAAGGAAAATGATTCTAGGCCTAAGATGTAAGATTTTAGGCCTCAAATCCGAGAAATTTTTCAGTGTTATGGGAGAACCACGTGACAGTCTGTCATAGTTTTATATTCTAATCAAATTTAGGCATATAGATTTTTCTTTATGAAAAATTATTTCAACTATTTTCTCAAAGACTATTTTAGGTTTCCTGTTGTTTTTTAAATACTAAACCCTAAGCCCTATACCCTATATATATATATATATATATCCTAAATCCTATACCCTATACCCTAAACCCTAACCCTAAACTCTGAACCCTAGACCCTAGTTTGAACTTGCTAAGTACCCATGAATGTCATTTCACAAAATAGAAAATATTAGTTTTATATTTTAGTTGTAAAAAATTCACATGTCTAAATTTAATAGAAATGTAGAACCACGTCATATTACCACGTGGTTCTCTCCTCAAATCTATGTGGCATACCAAATCACTTAGACATATCACATATTAAAAATCTTATGTGATCATGTAATACTTAAGTATAAAGACCATAGTACCATTTTAAACAATGACTAATAAATTTCAGCTTTTCATTGAAAAATAAAACTATTTTAGCTTTCCGTCTTCTAAGTATCTAATTAAATTAAAAAAAATAACATCAAAATAACATTATATTATATATTTATAGTACATATATATTATATAAATAATTTGTATGTAAATCATTTACAGAAATTATTTGTATATAAATTATTTGTTGGATGAATTAAAGATAATGTTGACGAATTATATCCGAATTATCTTATATTAGTGTTTTATTTTTGATGAATTATAATTGCTTTTTGGACGAATTAGGGTTAGGGTTTAGAGTTTATTTGACAAAAGTAATTATTATTTAAAAAATATTTAATCATCATATAGATGTAAGAAACATTCCTTAATTTATATTATACATAATTAGTGGTTGCAATTAATATATAATATTGTTTCCATTACCTAATAAAGTAAATTAATACCATTGATTCACCTCTTAAAATGTAAAAATGAATAGAAATGGTAAAATTGGTAATGCAATGCTTTGATTTGGCAAGATATATTATGTGGACTCAAAAATAAATATTTTTATTTACTTACATGACATGACACATAGAATTAAGACAAAAAATTTTAGGTCTTATTAAGACCCTCTAACAGTACTACCCTAATAAATAATTTAATGATAGACATGATTCCCATACAAACGGATCTTCTATTTAAAATTTAGAATTTCATAGAAAACGAATCTTCTATAAATTATTTATTTTATTCTTAATATTACAAAACATGAAAGGCTTTGCCTCAACGTCTCAAGACTTTCAATGCTTGAGGCGCAACAGGACGCCTCGCCTCACACTTTGATCATTTCAAACATTGCTTGATCATAATGTCATATTGACAACATGCAAGAGTCATTTTCTCGCAAATAGTACTTATTTTATGCGATAAACGGGTTATCACCAATATAATTATGTGCGAAAACTAAAATTTGCATATATTTGCCAAGTTTTTCGATAAAATTTGAGCCATCACAATAAAATTTCTCGCATTTGCTAAACTTTAAAACTTGGTTTTCAATTCTAATATAATAATTACTACAAGGCTCGTTTTCAATTCTAAAAAAAGAGGGTTGGTGTGTCCGTCCTCACATCTTGAACATAGAGGGGACATGAGAATATTTTCTACGATCGCGAGCAATATTGCTAACACATATATGCAGATGTATTCGGTCGTTTTGTTGACTAGCTCGATGTATATACTAATTCAATGTCATCATATTTATAGTCACACAATGCTTTGAGTTTTTTTAAACATATTGAAGATTCAACGCACAAATTTGTCTTCAGTGTCATCATAGTTACACAGTGCTTTAAGTTTTTTTCAATATATTAAAGGTTCAAAACACATGTGCATTATAGTATCATCTTTGTCAGTTGTCATATAACTTTTCAACTAAAGATACAACACACACGTGACGTACACTTGTTTTTGGCTATATGGTAACGTTGTACAGACGTCGTCTTCATGAAGCTAACTATCATATATATATATATATATATATATATATATATATATATGCAGTGCCGTGCCGGTCATCTTCTCTTAGCTTTTACTGCATATTTTTCCGGCCGGTCATCTTTACTATAGACTATAGTAAAGTTGTGGACTTGTACTCTTGATGAATTTTCGTCCATTGAATTGTCGTCCATATAGTTCCAGATTTCCAGTCGTCCTTTACAAGCTGCAAACATAATTAGTTAGATTAGAGTACGTGAGACTTCCAGTCTTGGATACTTATTCGTTAGTGCCTTGTATCTTAGTTGAAATATCTGCAAGAGTGATATAAATCATATAGAGACTTAATATCTGACTGGTCGAGATCGAAGGGCCAATGACAGTAGTAATGACGAACCACTAACTCTGTATGCATGCAGAGTGCAAACCCTAGCCTATAAATACACAAACACAAATCAGCAAATTAAGTATCCAACTCAAATTAGTAGCAGAGAAGATGTTACCAAGACTCCTGCAAATGCTTCATGAAACCTTTTCAATCCCTTTCCAACCTTCTCCTCTCATGTACTTACTACTTGCAGCCATTTCCTTCATTCTCTTACGCAGATGGTCCTCTAATAATAACTCATCTGTACCCCCTTCCCCACCAAAGCTACCCATCATCGGAAACCTTCACCAAATAAGCTCGCTCCCTCATCAATCATTTCATACCTTATCCAAACGCTATGGGCCTGTCATGCTGCTCCATTTCGGAAGCAGACCAGTCCTTGTCATCTCGTCGGCTGAGGCTGCGTCCCAGATCTTCAAAACCCATGACCTCATATTCTCCGACAGACCAAAGTTCATCTTCTTTGAGAGGATTACCTACAACTACAAGGACATGGTATCGGCACCTTATGGTGAGTATTGGAGGCAGATCAGAAGTGTATCTGTCTTAAATCTTTTGAGCAACAAAATGGTTCGTTCTTATCGTGCTGTGAGAGAAGAGGAAACAAAAGGGATGATAAGTAACATAATAGAGTCTTGTAGTACCAAATCATCGTCATCCTCAACGGTTTTGAACTTAAGCGACATGTTTAACAAGCTTAGTAACGATATCATATGCCGAGTTGCCATGGGGAGGAGGTACAGCGAACTCGGGGAAGATGGAGGGAAGCTGTTCATGAAGCTTGCTGGAGATTTGACAGAGTTCTTCACACGGGTTAACATTGGTGACTATATTCCATGGCTTTCTTGGGTCACTCGCCTCACTGGGTTTGACGCTGAATTAGACGACCTGGCTAAACGAGCAGATACGTTTTTCGATAAGGTTGTTCAAGAGCATATTGATAAACCGAATACTGGAGATGGAATCAAGGATTTTGTGGACGTTTTGCTTTCGGTTCAAAAAGAAAATGCAGTTGGTGTCCCTATTGATCGAGTTGGCATAAAGGGTACCGTCCTGGTACGTAGTTATTTCTTTCTTGAATTCTTGAAATATATATATATATATATATATATATATATATATTTCAGTACTGCCTGTATATATATGTAATTATACTTCAGTACAATTATTAGTACTTACATTATGATATCTTACATGCATCCTATTCAACAGATTAAATGAAGCTTAATTTAGTACATATTGTTTCTAGAACAAACCAAGTTCAGAATTATGTAAAGAACCAGTACTGCCTGGATTGAAAGATGTTAATTTAATCACATGAGTGCACTTGCAGGATATGTTTGCCGGTGGCAATGACACCACGTTTACAACCTTAGAGTGGGTGATGTCCGAGCTACTGAGGAATCCAAGGGTGATGGAAAAATTGCAGAATGAAGTGAGGGGAATAGTTGGAAACAAAGAGGATATAACAGAGGACGATTTGGTCGGAATGCACTACATGAAGGCGGTGATCAAAGAGACTTTTCGTTTACATCCTCCATTTCCAGCACTTATCCCAAGGTTGGCAAGACAAGATGTGAAAATCAACGGTTACAACATCAAGGCTAACACACAAGTAATGGTGAATGCATGGGGGATCGGAAGAGACCCAAAGTCATATGCAAATGCCGAGCTGTTTGAGCCCGAAAGGTTTTTAAACAGTGCCATAGATTATAAAGGGAATGACTTCCAATTAACTCCATTTGGTTCTGGTAGACGAGGATGCCCAGGAATGAATTTCGGGATAGCAGTGATTGAGACTGCTCTAGCAAATATTGTTCAAAAGTTTGACTGGAAATTACCTGATGGGGCAAAACCGGAGGATTTAGACATGAGCGAATCCACTGGTGTAACCGCACATAGAAAATATCCTCTCAAAGTGGTTGCCAAACCATATATTTCCTAATTCTGAGGAGCTATACCCCCATCCTCTTTTCAAAACTTCCCGGCCTGCAACAATATATGTTTTATATATCGCCTTTTATATAAAGAAATAATAAGAATCATGAGATGTATTTTTTTTTTTTGGGCAGTGTAGTATGAGATGTATTTGATAAGAGTAGTTTATGAGAAAACTACCCAGTTCATGACTTGTTCATGCGTTACCTTTACTTTTACGTTAAGGACATTGATGATTCTCTCATGTATATGTTATATATTACGAATATTAACTAAAAGAGCCCAAACAAAAAGGAAAACGTATTCAATGAGAACCGAGTTATTATATTTTCTTTCAAGCCAAAAGGTTCGGATGCAGATTGAGCGTACATGCACTGTAATTTTCAATTTCATATACTAGAAATATATAATGTATCCATGAACTGCATTTATGTATTTTTTTGATAGATCAAAAAAATTCCCACTGGCCCTAGATCTAAAGAATTTTTTCTTACTAACAAAAAGAAATTATAAAATTCCCATCAACCTAATAGACAACCCTTGTTTAGATCCTTTTTCTTTTCTTTTGTTTCTCTCGTTCAAATCTCTCCTCTCTCTCTCTCTCTCAGAAATTAAATGCCGTGTCGTAAACGCCGCCATGTTCGATTTCAGCAAAGTCCCCGGCGTTCAATTCCGACGAAGCCCTCCGTATTCGATTCTAGATTCTCACGTCCTGAATTCGCCTTCATCTCTCGCGTCGTGGTCTCTTTGGCCTCCTCTACCGTCGGATATGCACCATCAACGTACTACCACTGGTTCGTCATGATCTGATCTACACCATCAATTGCGGCTTAGCTTCAGGTTCTGGTTCAAACTTCGGGTTCTAGAACTGTCTCTGGTTGAGCTTCAAGCACTAGTTCCGGTTCTGGCTTGGCTTCGGGCTCGAGGACTGGTTGTGATTCGGGTTGGGACTCGATTAGGTAGTTGAATATGAAAGTGAAAACGACGACGTATTAGTGAGAGTTAGGTACCTTCGGAGCAGTGAGGTTTGGGGGACGTCGAGAGCTCTCCGATGAGTGTGAGAGTGTGAGTAATTGGGATTCCAGTGATGCCTTATTTCTGGGTTTTTGTTTTGATTTATTTTCTGTCGGACTTGGTTTGTATCTGGGTCGGATCTTTTGTTTTTTTGTTTCGATTACATTTTTCATCCTTTTTATTAAAAATATTTTTTTTTATTAATAATTTACACACCTTACATATGTCCGTGAGGTTTGAACTTATAACCTCAAAGTTATCAATTAAACACTTTAACTAAGTTATGGATTAAAGTTGTTTTTCTTTAATTACATTATTCATCCTTTGTTTGTTTGCATGTATTTGTGAACGATGAAATTAGATTTCTTACTACATGAGGATTCACCTTTCATTTAAATGAATTGAGTCCATAGTCAAGTCTACATTTATGGACTCAGTCAACGGTCGTTGGAGTCCAGTCAACGGTAGCCAGAGTCCGGTCAACGGTTATCGGTTGTCGGAATCTAATAATAGAATATGTATTTCATAATAGACCATTATAATGATATATTGTAGTTTATTTATTAAGAATATAAATGTATTTTTGTTGTTTAAGTTGGCTTTTTAGCATCGATGTTTGTCAAATGTACCTCAAAACACATTATTATTGCTCAGATATATGTTGATGATATAGTGTTTGGGTCTACTTCTCCTGTTTTGGTGCATGAGTTCTCTGAGCTTATGAAGAAATAGTTTGAAATGAGTCTTTGTGGCAAGTTAAGCTACTTTTTAGGTCTTCAAGTAGTGCAAAATCAAAATGGCTTGTTTATCTGTCAATCTAACTATGCACAGGACCTTGTTAAGAAGTTCGGGATGGAAACGGCCACTGCCTTCCCCACTCCCATGAGCACCAGTTGTAAGATCAATGTTGACCCTTCTGGCATTAGCATAGACCAAACCAATTATAAGAGTATGATTGGTAGTCTTATGTATTTGACTGCTAGTAGACTAGATATTGCTTATAGTGTTGGTGTGTGTGCTCGTTATCAGGCTAATCCTAAACAATCTCATATCAAGGCAGTAAAGCCATAATCCGATATGTTGTTGGGACTCATGATCATGGAATCAAGTACATGTTTGACACCAATGTTGAGATTGCAGGGTACACTGACTCGGATTGGGTTGGAGATGCAAATGACCAGAAGAGTACCTCTGGTGGCTGCTTCTTCGTAGGAAACAATCTTGTTTCGTGGCACAGCAAGAAGCAAAATTGCACATCTCTCTCTACCGTTCAAGCTGAGTATGTAGCAGCAGGAAGTTGCTGCATGCAACTTATGTGATGAAGCAGATGCTTGCTGACTATGGCTTCCAGCAAGGTACATTATCTCTTTTTTATGATAATACCTCTGCCATAAATATCTCAAAGAATCCAGTGCTGCATTCTAGGACCAAGCATATAGAGATAAGATATCATTTCATTCGTGGTTTGGTTGCAGAAAAACTGCTTGAACTCTCTTTCATTCCAACTAAAAAGCAATTGGCTGATCTATTTTCTAAACCCCTTGACAATGCTAGGCATTTGAGTTTGTGTAAGGCTATAAGCACTACCAGAAGAAAAGCTTTAGCCGACGAAAATAAAAAAACTAGGCCGACGAATTTTTTTCGTCGGCTAAAGTGTACTTTAGCCTATGAATTTTTTGTTCGTCGGCTAATTTAAAATTTTCGTCGGCTATGGTCAACTTTAACTGACGAAATTAAAATTTCGTCGGCTAAATATTTTTTTCGTCGGCTATAGTCTGTGAAGTTTAGCAGACGAAATTTTCAAAAGTTTGGCCGACGAAATTTTCAAAAGTTTAGCCGACGAAATTTTTAAGAGTTTAGCCGACGAAATTTTTAAAAGTTTAGCCGATGAAAAATATAATTTCGTCGGCTAAAGTGTCTTATATTTACAGATGTGGACAACAACTCAGCTGAAAAAAAAAAAAACTATACGTAGAACCTTCAAACGTAAAAAAGTCGTGAAATAAGATATGACCAGAATGGTGAAATACGTCTACGGTTGAAAAATGACGGTATTCTGGTAAAGTCTCGGTGCCGATAGTTGACTTACCCTTATTATTCACTATGCTGCATATTTGGCGTTTGTTGTCTGATCGACTATTGTGATACCTTTCTGAAAGCGTAACGGCGCTACGAGTCAAACTCATTGATTTGCCATGACGTATAGGCTTTTTTGGCCATCTGAGTCCGTTTAGGGCTTCAAAATGCAGTTTTCTTATTTTTGATTAGAGTTGACCGTTTCGATCGAGCCCTTAACTTTGTCGAATCCAGTTGCATTTTTTATCATAGACATCTTTCATCATAATGATCATATCTGACGGTCGAATTTTGGTTTGTGAATTTTAGTCATCGGAATCACAACGTGTCTACTATTTTCCGTTATTCGGGTTTATGGGGAGCCCTATCGTCGGAAGGTAAATGTCTCAAAAATTTTATATGGGCAGTTGCTTCTCATCAACGTGAGAGTTTTTTATGTGGAAGGTTTGACCAAACTACGTAATATAGAGGGAGATATGAGCGTTTTCGTGTGATAAGTGACGATGGATTATGGTTGACCGTTTCGATCGAGCCCTTAACTTTGTCGGATCCAGTTGAATTTTTTATCATAGACATATTTCATCATAATGATCATATCTGACGGTCGAATTTTGGTTTGTAAATTTTAGTCTTCGGAATCACAACGTGTCTACTAATGTTGTATAACTTGTTTAGTAGGTTATACAACTTTGTGAACCAACTCTACATAGGAAGCAAAATTATTAAAAATCTCGTGAAATAAGATGTGTTCAGAATGGTGAAATACGGCTATGGTTTAAAAATCACGTAAATCGGGTAAAGTCTCGGAGCCGATAGTAGCGGTCAACCCTATTTACCGTTATTATTTCTTATGAGGAGCCCTATCGTCGGAAGGTAAATGTTTCAAAATTTTTATATAAGTGGTTGCGTCTCATCTACGTGAGAGTTTTTCGTGTGGAAGATTTGACCAAACTACGTAATATAGGGGGAGATATGAGTGTTTTCGTGAATTTATAGACTTTAGCCGACGAAAATATATGAAAAGTCGTCGGCTAAGATGGTTTTTGCCGACGAATAACCTAATATTTCGTCGGCTATAGTTAATTTTTAATTTTTTAATTACATACTATAGCCGACGAATACGTTAGGGTATTCGTCGGCTAAACCCTAAATTTTTTGGCGGTCAACCAAAATTTTCAAAGAACTTTAGCCGACGAAAATATATGAAAAGTCGTCAGCTAAAGTCGAAAAATTTTCAAAATTTTAAACCAAAATTTTTTTGCGGTCAACCAAAATTTTCGAAAGAGTTTAGCCGACAAATATAAATAATTTCGTCGGCTAAAGTTCTTTATATAGGCGAAGATGATAGGAAGAGTTTAGCCCCCTGTCGAGCCCTGCCGAGACCCGTGTCGAGCCCCATGTTGAGTCCCCTGCCGAGCCCTGTCGAGCCCTGCCGTGCGCCCTGCCGAGCCTTGAGGGGGCATCTTGTAAACTCCATTTTTTATGTAACAACTGCCCACATATTGTGTTGTAAACATGTATGAGATGATTTTTAGGATATTTTGGAATTGGTATCTCGCAAATCCGTTGCACTTTCTATTTCTTATGATTTTCTACATTTCAAAACCGAAAAAAATAACAAATAGAAACTTTAGCCGACGATATTCAAACACTATATTCGTCGGCTATAGTGTTTTTTAATTTTTTTAAAATAAGGTTTAGCCGACGAATAACCTAATGTTTCGTCGGCTATAGTAATTTTTTAATTTTTTTATATTGTTTAGCCGACGAATAACCTAATATTTCGTCGGCTATAGTAATTTTTTAATTTTTTTATAAGGTTTAGCCAACGAAATATAAAATATTTCATCGGCTATAGTTATTTTTTATTATTTATTACGCACTTTAGCTGACGAATACTTCGTCGGCTAAAGCCTGGGACTATTGCCGACGACATTTTTTTCGTCGGCTAAAGTGGGACTATAGCCGACGAAAAAAAAAATTTCGTCGGCTAAAGTCATCACAGACGGCTTTTTCCCGACGACACTATAGTCGACGAAGGCTCGTCAGCTAAGGTCTTAGCCGACGAATTTTTTTAACAGGCCGACGAAATTTTTTCGTCGGCTAAAGTGCTTGTTCTGGTAATGAAGGTTGTGTGACAATAAGTAGATACTTCGATCCCCTACAAGCATGTGTATTTTCAGAGTGTAAATTGTTTCTTAAAAAAACAACAAATTAATTTTTTTCTTCCTTTCACTTTTTCCTTTTCAGTTTAGGGATAGAGAATCATCTTGATATCCTTAATTATTTTCTGAACTTGACCTAGGTGACTGTCAGTCTTTTTTCTGTCCTTGGTTCAGTCTTACCTTTTTCATAGGCTTGTGCGTATGTTTTGATATTGCTCCATGTGGTCCATCCCTTAAATGCAAATCTGAAGTCCTCTTCTATTCACTCTTAATAATCATTTTGGCTGCACTAAAATCTTGTGCTGATTACTTGAGATGAGACTTCATACAAAGGGGGAGTTTATATCCCAAACTAATCTCAAAGTAAACATTCCTTGGTTATGGTGAACAACACAAGGGTGAGCAAAAACGAGGTTGGTTTGAAGATTATGGTTCAAAGAACTCAATGATCTAGGCTAATCTCAAAGTACACATTCCTTGGTCGTGGTGAACGATATAAGGGTGGGAAGAAAAAAGATTGGTTTAGAGTAAGGAGGTTTGGTTGGAACAAATTTATAAAAAAGAAAAGAAAAAGGAAGCTCAAAGTAAAAATCAATTAACCTGGTGATCTTTCCGATCTTTTACTTGACTTCTAATATAGTGGGATCACTGAGATGCATTCTATCCTCCTATGGGTTCGAATGATGCATGTGTCCATATGAGTGTCATTGTTACACATATTGTCCAAGATCAACTGATCTTGTGAAGCAATGATACATTCTCTGCTACTTGGACTTATGAGGACGATTTTTCAGTTGAGGCTATGATGTTAATAATGCTTTAAATTAAATTTCTGGCTGAAAATTGCCTTCGGACTTTATAATCACCTCTTGGAGAGATAAGGATGGAAGGACCAGTTGATATCCCCATATGACATAGTCTCATCAGACAAATTCCCAGTTGAAGGCCTCAAGTTTAATAAGCTTCATGTGTTATTATCTCACTTACACTTTCACTCTAAAGTGCTGCATTTAAAGTTAAGGACCATTGGGACTTGTCGCTATCACAATTCTATGAAATTTGCTTTTGTTTGATCAAGGTCTGTTGCTCGGGTTGTGCTGTCAGCTTGTGAGTCTATGCTTAAACTGATTTCAACAAGATATTCCAAGACTCAAGATGATTGGTCTCCTTCCTAAGCTTGTGTGCAGTTGTTTTCCCTCATTTCTGTCTTTTAGAAAAACACATTTTTTTATGCATACTCTTAGGGGGAGTATCGGCTTGAGTGTTTTTTATGTATATGGGTTGTGGATGTTTGTTTGTGCTTACGTGGTTCTTTCATAGGCTCTCATTGGTTGCTATGGGCGGTCTCTTCATTTCTCTTGCATGGGTTTATTATTTTAGTTATTCTTGAGCAGTTGGAGTTAGTGGGTAGACGGTTTTCAAAGCACTCTGATCGAGTCTGACGCTTCCGCCTTCACTATATTCGGTAGTTTTCTCTTCTTTGTTCTCTTCGAAACCCACTCATCTCTCTTTCTTCCTTTCTGCTCTCAAGTTAATATTCACCCATTCCAATTCTTCAGTTTCAAACCAACCCACTGCTACTGAGTCTGAAGAGGCTTTGTAATTGTTGTATATCTATTGTGTTTTAGTTTGTTTATTTAAAAAATCTCTCAGATTTGTTCTCTGTTTCCCTTCGGCATTCCTTGCCAAAAAGGGGGAGAATTAGTAGTTGTAGTTTTTGTAGTTTCTTGGTTGTAGTTCTGCTTTAATCATTGACATTGTTTTGTTGATTACTTATGGCTGTTCAATGAACTAATTGGTATCTTCATTCATAAATTGTCATTCTGTGATTCTTCACTTGTTCTTCAGTTATATCATGCAGGCTCCTACAAATGTAAGTAGTGTTTTGTGAAGGAATGCCAAAGGGGGAGATTGAAGGTATAATGATGATTGGCAATCTTAGTCTAACAAAACACTTTGAGATTCTCCCTGAACAAGAACAAGTGTTACTACAATCCTCTATGGTCTCAGGTAAATCATGCATATTCATATCATTGTTTTTCACAGAGGATAGCAGCCCTGCTTGCTATCGCTGCTATCCTGGCTGCTATCCTGGTTCTGAGTCATTCGTCTGTCCAGTTTGAACTCAAGAAATTTGTTACAGTAGTTTAATATATTACTGCTGTCTTTGATTTTCAAATGGACAATTGGTTTGAGGGAAGTGTCTTGGCGCTTAAACCAGTCAAAGGGTTGAGATCTATTGTTCAGCTAACCCGTGACCAAATGGTTTGCTGATTCAAGGCTCCAGCTTGGATTCTATGATACGGTATCCTATGCAATAGCTGGTCCCTGTGTGATTCAAAAACCAGTCACTTTCGACTATGACACGGTTCATTTATGGACTGAGTAAGAGGGTCTGAATCATTTTTGCTTCCTGCTTTGAATCATTCATGTTTTACGAAATGTTACTTTGTCTTATTGAGATTGCTCTTGTCATCTCTCCTTTTGGTTACATCGCTGTCAGCTTTATAGCCAAGGCTACTGTCCAAACCTTTCTGAAAACAGCTAAGGTCAGCTGATGTCATCTATTGATACTGGCTCTGCCTATTTATATCGATAGCCTTAGCTATACTCGATGGTTGTTGGAAACTGTTGTGGTAGCGTTTTATGTATGGAGTTTAGTTTTTAGCTTGCATTGTTCATGTTGCTCTAAATCTTCTTCGTAACTATAAATCTTAGAGCTTGAACTCAAAACTTCTTTCATCAACTCATATCATTTGCATACCATGAAGGATGTGTAGTGCAATTAACCCAAGAAGCAGTCCCAACCCAAGAATTCACAAATAAAGCTTCTAAATGTATTCCATGTTTGTAAGGGCTTAGGAACAAGAGAGGGAATAGGTCTAGACTAGTTTAGGACTAAGAGGGATAGCATTGTGGTAGTATATCCCTGGAACTATTATTCTTGTAAAGAAGTCATTTCAGCTTAGTGGAAAGTTTTGTCTATCTAGAGTTAGAGACACGCAGTTTTTCTCCCTATTTTCAGGGTTTCTGCAAGAACAAAAACATATTTGTGTTGTTTCTTTGTTTGCTGAGTTTTACTTTCTGTATTCTTGCTTACTGTGAATCTGGGATAGCACACGCCATTGTTATCCTCAGTTACTGAATTTTTCGTAAATTTAAAAAAGGCTCATTCACCCCCCCCTCTAGGACCTTCATATGTCGGCAATAGTTCTTATTTTCCCCAAAGCAGTTGTAGTTCATTGCAGAAAACACTATCAACTCTAGAGTAAGGATTACTGTTTCACTAAGTGAAGGTTCAATGCAGAGCACACTGTCATGATGCATAGTGGTTCGTCTTTGGTCGATAACTTTTCTTGTTTTAATATATTAAAATGAGTGGGGGATGTTGTTACATTCTAATATTTTATTTATTTTGAATTCATTTTGGGTGAATTTATTTGGGTGTTATTTTCAGTTTTATTTTGAAAAAAAATGTTTTTTACATTTATTTGTGTAACTCATGATGATTATATGATTTATTTTGAAATTATTTCTTGTAACCTATGACTATTAGTTACTACCCTATTAATCATAGGGAGTGTCCTACAAGCTTATATATACCACCATTTGTTACATGAAAAAATGTATCACATGTACTACAACTACATATTCACTCATCAATTTTCCATTAAAAATTTCCCAAAGTGTCATTGTGTTTTTATTCGGCCAAAGAAATGTGTTCTTATGGTGGAGCTTTGGGCTCCTCTGATTTGTGCTGATTGAAGTGAATCATATAACTTGTTGGGCTGTTGTATCCTAAGGGACAAGTCAAGAGTCTGATGCATCGGTGTTATTCTGTAGAGGGCTTAAATCTCCTTAAAAAGAGCGAGATACATACGTCTCAGCCTATTGTCAACAAACTTTTATTATTTGAAATTATAATTTTTATTGTAATTTCTTATAATTTTCATCAACAAACAAGAGCATATCTTACATATGTTTTGAATTGTTTTTGAAAATTTTCTTTTCTTTGAGGGATTTTGGTCCCCTCTTAGCTATTCTGTCCTGCATTTAACAAATTTTTCTTGCTAGAAGAAAAAAGAAACCATGGGTTCAAGACCTGAGGCTGCTTCAAAGAGTGATATGATCACACACATGCCCCGGGGAAGATCTGACCAGTCTACCCTCTTCCATGGTAAGAATATTCCACCAAAAACAAAACATCTTTCTTCGAAAGTCTACATTTTAAGTTAAAAAATGATCTGGCTGAGAATTTGAGGCTTTCTCGGAGAATGAGTTGATAAAATAAAAAAGGAAGAAAGCACACTTTCAGTGAAGCTCCCTACGCCAGATTCCACAATCGAAATGAACGTGCTTTGCTGCATTTTCTATTCCACCAATCGCCTAAACAAAAAGAATCAACTGCATTTTGTGATTTCATCTAAAACATAATCAATCCCAAATTGATCTTAAACGAGTCTAGAGAAACAACAACACACGGGATGATCTGGAAACAATGAGTCAAATGTCAATTCATTTCTGTATACTTTTTCTTCCTTAATCCAACAACAATAACAACAACGTACAACCACTGGAAAAGGAAATTAACAAGAAACATAAAATTAGTTCTGAACAAATCTCGATCAACAATGCTTAAACTCGTGTTGAAGAACATCGTCGAGCCAGAGGCGAGACTCCTCCATAAGCTCGGGACTCAATCTAAACATCAACACACAAAACTCCATCTGATTAAGCGCCCCATCGCCGTCGAAATCGCCCTCCTGCAACATGGACCGTAGATCGTCGTCGCTCAGGTCCTGCAGGCCCATGAGAGCCGAGTTCCTCTTGAGGCTCTCGAACGTGATGACCCCCTTGGCGGGATCCATCAAAAGATTGAACCCATTACAGAGCTCACCGATCAAGCCGCCTCCGCCGAGCTTGTCGGCCATGGTGGGCAGCAAGTCTTGGAAATTTGCTTGTGCGTTTTGCTGGGGAGACGCCATTGATAATGAAAGAGAGAAAGAGAAAGAGAAAGAGTCAGAACTAGGCTATGTTTGTTGAGGAGAGAGGGATGTGAGAGATGGGTATATAAAGGGATGATGGGTTTTCCAAGAAAGAGGGGCCATGGAAGACAACTAAGGAACAGAGAGTTCGGTAGCTCACTCGGTTTGGTTCTTTGGTGAAGGCCGTGAAGCGGCCTTTGGGGTTCGGGGAAAGTCGTTGAGGGGTATAGTAGTCCGGCTACGTGGAGCATGTGGTCAAGAGAAAGGTACTATAGGGGTGAATGTGTCATTTTGCTCTCAGGGAGTATTTTTAGATGGAAAAGCTGAAGACCGGTAGCGGAGGCCTTCCTTGGTGTTTCTGATGGAAGTGAACAACATGTGTGAGAGGTGTGGAAGCTTGCGACGAAGTTTGTGAAGTCGACTAGTGGCATTAGAATTGTCATTAGGGGGACTAATCAAGTCATTCTTCGGCAGTTATTGTAATAACTAATAACACTAGGTGCTAACCGGCGCGTTGCTGCGGGCTAGAGTTCATGAGGGTAAAAAAGAAGGGATTTATTTTCAAACGATAAACAACAAAACAACTTGATCATATATAGGTTCATTCAAATGATAGAGAATATCTATTTAATTCATAAGCTGCAACTGTTATACAAACTATATGCTTGCAAAATATAAATCAACTTGTTCTGTCCTCCTTCAACTATCTTCGGCTCACCCGTGCGAAAATGTAGCGATCAAAGTGTTTGGGTTTTTGCAGAAAATTCGTCGAAATCAACTAAAGACTTTAGCCATCAGTACATGCTGTAGAGAAGGGTCAATATGTTGTCACAAAATCAAATACTGAATCCATACAGTATGATTCTGTTTGAGCATAGAGACAATAATTAATTGCTAGCACCAGAAATCACTTACCTATTTATATAAACTCCAAGCGAGGCCTCACTTCCCGAATGAAAGATGAATTTTTCAAGAAGCCAAAATGATTATAATGGTGTTAGGACCTGTAGCTTGCCTTAATCATTGTAAGGTAAGAAAATCCTCCAAAAATGAAACAACCCAAAAATGAAATACCTGATAATGAATGTTTGGAGGCATAGAAAGAGCTTTTGCAATATCATGTTGATCCTCTTCGTTGTAGCTGCAGTTGGGGGTTATATCAAAAAGTAAGTCAGTGGGAGGTTGTTCAAAAAGTTGTTTTCTCTAATTATATGGATACCTACTATAATTGCATTTTCAGATGATGTATTTTCATGAATTGGAGGTTTTTCAATATGATCAGCACTTTCTTCGTTATTTAAGTCTTGAAAAACACTTCTTGAGGACATTCGTTTTCCATGTCCTATGTCTGTAATATTTGCCATAATTTGGAAATGAATCATAACATATCGATATAGGAAGATAATGAAGATTGAAAGAAGGGTGAAAGAGTAGGTGCACAACTAAGGAAAAAATTGAGGCTATTAGGTAAAGATACATAATGAAAGAATGATCAGACAAAAAATGAGAAGCTAGGGAATTGTGGCTATTAGGCTATTAGTTTTTGCTTATGAACATAACGGAGTTGTGAAAAGCTAGGGAACTAAAAGCTAATCCAAGCAAAAAATGAGAAGCAATTGACCAAAAACTGGAACATATACGATAAAAGTTCACTGACAAAGAAAATGAGATAGTGATATACCTGATTCCAAACAGGTTGCAATATACAACAACTTACAGTTCCCTAAACAATGTAATAGCTCACTCTTATTGGAATCTGCAAAATGAAAAAATATTATTCATCAAAGATTTTTTCACAACTACAATAAAAAAAATAATCAGTCACATAATAGTATTAGAGTCAAAGTGAAAATGAAAAAAAAAAAAGGAAAAAAGAAGAAGAAGAAGGCATTCTGATACCAGTCTGAGAAATGAAGTTTTACAATCAAATTTATAGTAGATAACCGATGATGCAGATGACACAAATATATATCTTTATAACACAAATTCCATTTAATCATAGAAGCATTGGTTCAGCTTACACTACAGATTAACAAAAAGTAAGACCAATTCTTTGAAGTCTATTGAAACATCGAAAAAAGAGAAAACCGACATTGCAAGTAAGAACCGGTATCCTATTACATTCTCAGGTACCTTTTTTAGTTTTCTTAATTGACTTTGCTACTCATTGGTAGCAAAAGAGGTTGAGTTATTGTTATCATATATATTATTTTCTAATTGAAGTAGATTATTAACCTCTTGTTTTGTTTCACTTAGATTTAGAACAGTAATGCATAAGATGCACTAATATATGAGTATTATTTGTAAAGTAGCATTCCTTTTTCTTTTTTTCCTTCATCTCTACTGGTTTTTAATTGAGTACAGAAGTATTGTAGCACATTCTAACTAATTAAGCACTGGTTTTGGCTTAGCAAGCATTGTTCCAGTAGCTTTTCTAGATAAACACTAAACATGCATGTATATGTCTACAAACTTAAACCAACTAAAGGACTGGCTAGAGATCAGTAAGTGCACCCAATTCATATAGTGACTAATGTAAGTTTGAATACCCCAAAGATTAGAAAATTTTTGACTCTTCACACTTCGTCATTCTTTCATTAGTAATTCAGTATATTTCTAGAAAAAAAAAAAGGAAAGTTTCACACATCCAAATAAATGTATGTAAATTTTTCTAAAATTTACAATGTTAGTGTAAATTGTAAATATCAATGTTAGTGTCTTTTAACGGTGTTAGTATCGATGCTAGTACATTTTAAAAAGTATATCAAATGAACGACTAAGATTAAATTAAAACTACTAGTTCATTTACACCTTGGTACATACAAGAACTTTCGATGATGGAATACTATAAGATTTTTAAAATACAAAACAATACAACAATCCTACGTAGTCTAAATTGAATACACCCTAAAAAGTGCTAAATGAAATTGACAAATTTGTCAATTATGCATGCATAACTAAAACAATAGTTAAGTCTTTTATCTCCTCTTTTGCCAACATGCCACTCTACAATTTATTAAAACATAATAAATAACAATGACCGATAGAATAACATTGTTAAATCGATATCTAAATTTTAAATTTTTTGTTAAATATATTAAAAATTAAATTCATTTTACCCCCTGAAGTTTGGGGTTAACTTCATTTCAGTCTCTGTTCTCTCAATTTAGAAAATTTACCCTCTAAAATTTCTAATTTTCATCAATCATGAGCAATTGTTATAATTTCGTATTATTTGAACGTTAGTTTTGACTTTATAACTCACTTTAAGAGTGTTTCTACCTGTCTCGTCCTGAGGTCACGAGTCGGGAAGGGGTTGCGAGTCGGGACGAGGTAGAATCTTTTGATCCTGCACTTGGCACCTGCACAAGTAACAGCATCAGGAAGTCGGGACTGGGGTGGCCCAGTCTTCGACTCTCCCATGCTTTAGTTAGTTTTAGGCTACTTGTGATGTACGGGAGTGCGGGAAAAGAGTTGTGTGTACCTTTTATGGGAGTTTGTGCCTGTTTTATAAGCCAAGGTTAGGCATCGTGGCCTCAGTCTCTGATGTGGGACTTTTTGTTAACCTTTGCAGTGTCTTCCCTTTTGGGGGTGTTTTACTGCTCGAGTGATTTTGGGAAGCGAGTTGTTACCGGTCCTTCACTCTTTGGATATTCGTGAAGGGCTCATCAGAGCTATCTCGCCTAGAATGATCTTCGGCGACCGGGTAATTGCGCCTTATTCTCGGCTCAGCCAAATATTTTGGCTATGTACTAACAAAGAGTTTTTAAGACGACGGCGACACGGTCGAGATTGGAGCTGCTGATCGTGCAGGGCTTGGTTGTTTGATTCTGGTGCTACGTGTTGAATCTCGGTGGTGGGCTTGCTTCCTGTCATCGAAAGAAGGCCGGATCATGGTTCTTCTGCGTTGCGGGTTGTGGTTGGTTGAGGGGACAATGACGTCCGCTCGCGGGCACTTTTCAACTGACCATTTCTATGTTTTGTTTCAGATTATAGCAAACAACTGCCGAAGTCCCCATGGCGACTTTTGATGGTGGCTATGCACTTAACTCAGCAAAGTTTTCAACTTTCAAGAATCATATATACAACCCAAGTGAGTATGTGCTTTCAATTCTCGGAACCAATATTACATGCCTGAGTTTGGTATTGAATCTTTGTAATGTGTTTATGTGATGAATTATTTGCGAATGAAACTTACAAAAGATCCTTAGTAAATAACAAATCTTGCACAATTCAATTAGATGCATAGATTGATAGATAGCTAGAAATGTCAAAGAGCGACAAACGTGGCTCGTGGATCATCCTTGTACCGATATTGTCTCAACTTAACCACCTTTAAGGTGTTGGGTTTTAATCACAAAAGGCCTCGGTACAATTAGGAATGATCCACCCACTTATAAGTTATATTTTATTTGTCACTTTTCCAATGTGTGATCTCTTCTCTCCAACACTCCCCCTCATGTGCAACCTAACATTTTAGGTCTGCACGTGAAACTGATTAACAAACTAAACCCGGACCCCATGATAACCGAAAGAACCTCAAACTCTCAGACTTCTAGTGACAACTGAAAGAACCAAACCAGGCTGAATTAACTCCAAATTTGAAAGAACCAAACCAGGGCCATGACCCCTGAAAGAACCAACTCGGGCTTATGGAGACGCAACTGGAGAGGGACCCGCTCTGATACAATGTCAAACAGCGACAAGCGTGGCTCGTAGATCATCCTTGTACCGATATTGTCCCAACCTAACCACCTTTAAGGTGTTGGGTTTTAATCACAAAAGACCTCGGTACAATTAGGAATGATCCACCCACTTATAAGTTATATTTTATTTGTCACTTTTTCAATGTGGGATCTTTCCTCTCCAACACACACTGAGGTTTAGAAGAGGCAACCATGGTTTCCCATCAACTGTATTCCACCACTGCTTCGAGGAAATGATAATCTACCGTGCTTATGTATGGATTATGTAAGACTGAGATTAGTATGGGTAAATAGAGGCTTAACCAAATATGAAGTAGTCCAAGCTTCTGTTAGGCATGTATTCATAAATTAACATTTTTTCATCTCCTTCAACGCAGCAACCAAGAAGCTTCACAAGATTTCTGTGCTGGAGTTTAGCAATCAACATTACTTCATTCATGAATTCTTTTATTCCTTGTCCAGAACTTTTTGAAAGGCTTTTCACCTACGTAGCACGGAAACGGGAGCGGGAGCGCGGAAGCGGAAGCGTCCGGAAGCGCAAAAGCGTTATTTTCCAAAATTTGGAAACTTGGAAGCGTTTTGGAAGCGTTATAATAAAATTATATATATATATATATATATATATATATATATATAATTATGTTAAAAAAAATTCAAAGGCATTTCAAATTCAAAGTCATTGTTCTACAAATATTAGACTAAAGACAATTCACTACTAAAACATCATGATCATCAACATCAAGGTCATCATCATCTACATCCCCGCCCTCATGAACATTGTCAAACAAAACACCCTCCAGCGATGGCTCATCAACAGAAAGATCCTCAAACTCAAGCCTGCCAAGGTTACTTTCATCCAATGAATCAAATTGATCACCTTCCAAATCCCACATTTGACTCGGACCTTCTTTGTAAGAGTCTTTCCTTCTAGCTAGGAGGCGAAGATTAGTATGTACAAATACCAAATCTTCCGCTCTTTGTGGAGTAATCTTGTTTCTTGTAGCGAAATGTATAAACTTGTAGGTACTCCAATTCCTTTCACAACAAGAGGATGAAGAAGGTTGCCCAAGCAATTTGATCAATATGTCTGTATGATACATCAATATCATACAAACATATTTTTCCCAAAGACATTGACATCCCACGACCTTCAGTTTGATTAGAGATTAAGATTTATCAATAAACAATCACCCTTGCCATTTCTAGTAGAAAAATGTAAGACAATCACTAAAAGCAAATGATTTTACATATAGTTAGAGGCACTTACATGTATATTTTTCTCAAATGGTGTTGAGTGGAAATGTTGATCAATGCTCGAAGCTCCCTTTAAGAATCTTCAAAGTACAATACAGAATGTCAGTATTCAATGATCACCTCATCAAGTAATTAACTAAAAAATGAGCTCATTAATCTTAAGATAATTTACGAAAAAAAAGAGCTGGAACATGCCTTCTAAAGTAAACAAGCACTTAGTACCAAAAGAAGAAGAAAAAATTGCACATAAGGTTTTGTTAGTCCACGAATGAATATTGTCAGTGTTTCTTACACGAAAACATAATAAAAAGTTTAATCTAATCTATAATGCCTAATATTGTACAGAAAACAAATCTATCCATCACAAAGTAGTGATTGAAATATAATTGTTAGAAGAACATACTTTTCAACGAGTGAAAACCCATATTGAAGAGACAAGGGCAGCACTCCAACGGCATTGCAAACTGCAATCAGCAAATCAAAAACTTAAATCTAACATCAAGCAACTCCAAATATCCACATAAGAAAGAAAACAACTTACCACTATAACGTCACTCACAATCTGAAAACAACAATCAACTGCAACTAAAGCACAACCAGGGGTTCCCCAAAGTTGACCTGCCTAGCAACAATGTTGTCAAAGCCATTACAGCACTAAAATGAAAACACATGACTCATAATTTCTAGCAACGCAGATTGCGCTGCATCCTAAACAGCAGCAGCACCAAGACCAAAAGGCAAAACCATATATCGCTAGACACAAACTTTCACTAACTGTGCCTGTCATCATTGATTAATCAACCATTAACCTGCTTGCTTATGCGCATAAATTCCAAAACCTCATTCCCACCCAAACACCAATAATCTGAAATCCACAAAATTGAAGAGAAAAAGAAATTACCTTGAACAGTATCTTCGAGAGAAGAGAACTCTACGATGTCGTCTTCAACGCTCCAAAACGGCGTTGTCGGGAGCTCCCGCTTCTCCGGAAGGCCTCACTTCAGCCGCTTGAGCGCCCGCAGCGGCTCGATCTGCTGCTCGGGGACTTGTTCGAGATCAGTGTCCGCCGGAAGCGGAGGAGTGGAGCTGGGCGGAGGAGCTATTTGGAGCTCCGATTCGAACCCGAAATCGAGTCCGAGAGAGAAAGATGGAGGTTCGTAGTCAGAGAAGATGGGTGTGAAAAAGAAGGAGACGGAGGAGATGGAGGAAGGCCTTGACCGAGAGCAGAAGAAGGTTTTGTTTTGCTAAAAATCAAAAATACCCTCACGCTTCCGTGTTATTTTCTAAGGCGAAGCTTCCAATCTGGAAGCGCGTGCTTCCGCCGCGTTTCCAACCAGACAATTTCTGGAATCGCGCTTCCGCTTCCGAAGCGCGAAACGTGACCCCTGGCGCACTTCCGTGCTTCCTAGCTTTTCACTGCTATGTCTTCCCCTTCTTTCAACGTGCCCTAGAAACAATTGTTCAAATAAGTTAAACTATATATTATCAGAGGAAGTAACAGATGCTAGTCATTATGCTTTGTTAGTTACTACCTTGTATTAGCTAAGCCCAAGAAACCTACATTATCTTTTAAGGGTATAATGATAATATACTCTCTAATAAGGGCAAAGTGATATTTTTAGGGTGCATCCACCATATCCCTATAAATACCACCCTCCAACCCTCATTTGGGGACTCTTCATCTTCACCATATTCCCTCCTTATTTCTACTCACATATGGCTGACTTAGGCATCAAATGGTCGAAGGCCGAAACACCCGGTCTTCCCTCTGACGCTCTTCATTCATGATTGACAGGTTATATGAGAGCTTGAAGATGGTGTTCATGCATCTGTGTGATCCACCCCCTCCCCCCCCCCCTCAGAGATCACGCCAAAACAATGGCGCTAGAAGGAGAGTCCTCAAGTGGAAACCCTCACATAGCTCACCATGAGCATATCCATAATCTGCCCAGATTTTCCTCTGGAAATTTTCTCTTTTCGGTCGCCAACCTCCTCCTTTTCTCTAGCTTCTCCCTGCCCACGTACAAGGAGCTCACCTTCTTTACATCTTAATTTTCACTCCTCACAGATGATTATCAAAACAAGTCCTTATGGATTGGTTTTAGAGAAATCCCGAGGAGAGAGAAAGTAGATCTGACTTTTTCTCTCTCCTTCGCTTGTGCATGCCACCGTAAGGTAGCTCACCTTCCCAACCATCATATTCGCTATCTTCTAATGAATCCAGCGTGGCCTCCCTGACCTCCGGCCAAGGCCCACGCACCAGTGAGCATCGCCCAAAAAACTGATTTGGACACCCAGCTTCCCTCAACCGAAGCAGAGATATGCTCTCGGTCTCGCGACCCCAATCTCGACACCCTCCCCTCGGGCACTGATCTCCCAGGACATGCCTTTGTCTTTGGCACCCGCTTGATACTTCTCTCACGGGGACACCCACCCATGTCTCGGTGCCTCTCCCCCAAGCCACCCTCCCCCACGGACTCCGCTGGTCTCCCTAACCACTCGCGGACTCCTCTTGTCTCGCCAGTCCCCACGGACTCCCCTGGTCACGCCAGTCCTCGTGGACTCCACTGGTCGTGGACTCCGCTTGTCTCACCAGTCTCCGCGGGTCTCGTTAACCCCTCGCAGACTCCTCTTGTCTCGCCAGTCCTCGCGAACTCCACTGATCGTGAACTCCGCTGGTTTCGCCAGAGTCTCCGCAGACTCCTCTTTTCTCGCCAGTCTCCGCGGGTCTCGTCAACCCCTCGCGGACTCCTCTTGTCTCGCCAAAGTCCTCGCGGACTCCACTGGTCTCGCCAGTCCCCTTCGCGGACTCCGCTTGTCTCGCCAGCCCCTCGCAGACTCCCCTGGTCTCGACCTTCGCGTGGGGACTTCCCTGGTAGTTCCCCTGGCGGACTCCCAAACAGCTCTCCATCTCGACCTCCCGGGACTCCTCTCTCCCAACAGAAGGATACAAAAAAAAAAAAAAACATCTCTTCGGCACCTGAGGTCTCAGCAAACCAGTAGCCTCCCACTCGGCACCTCCCCTTCCTAGTTCCCGCCACAACAACTCAAACAAAGAAAGAGTTGTGGTCTCAGTAGCCTGCTCCCGGCACCTCCCCTTCCTGAGACTGAGTTACACGTCCTCCACAATCAACCAAGTGTTGAATGCAGAGCTCACAAGCAGCCACATATATTTTGTACTATATGCATCGACACATCTATGCCTATAGGCTTTGGCTGAATACTTCCCTCTGAGACCACGTGACTATAGGCGCTGTCCAATATTTGGTTCATATGTCAACCAAGTTCGTATCCAATCTAGTTCCGTGAGCAGCCCCCTTCACCCAGAACTGATCTAGACACCCAAAACCTCCACGGCCTCCCGAGACTCATCTCTCCCGGTCGTAGGATACAAATTCTGGACGCCCATCCTTGTAGCGAGACCAGTCGCGACCCCAATTTTGGAACCCGCCCCCTAGGTCCCTGCCACGGGGACATGAATTCACCTTCAGGGCCCGCTTAGCACCCCTCTCCCGGGGACACCCTACCATGTTAGCGCCAGTCCCTGTAGACTCTCCTGGTCACGCGAGTTACCCTGCGGACTCACATGCCCTCGTCAGTCCCCGCATACTCCCAGTTCCCTCGCCAGTTCCCTCGCGGACTCCCTTAGTCACCCCAGTTTCCAGACAAACCTCCCTGCCATCCCTAGTACAGAACCCGGAACCAAGGATTCGACCTTCCAACTCGTGGTCTCGTCCCGACTCGTGATATTGTCCCGACTCATGATCTCATCCCGACTCGTGATCCCGGAACAAGAAACAATTGGCTCCATCCCAAGCTCCTGGTGCCCTTCCCCCATGGCCCCCCGAGCTCCCGAGCCCCCCCCCCCACCCCTCCCTTGCCTACCTTGCTCTCGGAACATGCCAGCACAAGTGACCCGCTTGACACCCCTCTCCCGAGGCCATACCTCTCTTCCTCCCTCTCGAGACCATTCGTATAGCCCCACCCACTCTGAGATCCTGAGACCACACTGACACAGAGCTGGCCTCTGCACACAACCACTTACTCTTAGCACCCACAGTTCACCTCAATAAATCACCCAATTCTCAAGCAATTGGTTACAATCCCACATCTTAGCAGCAACTCCAGCCACTTATAATGGACTATCACAGCCTCGCATATGGCCTCTATTCTCTAAATTAATGCTCCCCCAGCAACGGTAGCAGCGCACTCACTACTAAAGAGCCAAAATACTTGATCATTCTGGCCAGAGTCACCGCGGACTCCGCTTATCTCGCCAGTCCCCCACGGACTCCGCTTGTCTCACTAACCCCTCGCGGACTCCACTTGTCTCGCCAGAGTCCTCGCGGACTCCGCTGGTCTCGCCAGAGTCCTCGCGCACTCCGCTCGACTCAGCTAACCCTGTTCTCGGCTCAGCCAAGTATTTTGGCTGTGTATCTCAAGGCTCAATCTTCAACCCTTTGATACTCCAGTTCGCACTCGCTTCACATGCTACCAGAAGACGATATTATTTCGTCGGCTATAGTCATACTATAGCCGACGAAATTTTTTTTCTCGTCAGCTAAAGTCATTACAGACGACCCTTTCCCGAAGACACTATAGCCGACGAACCTTCGTCGGCTAAGGTTGTAGCCGACGAATTTTTTTAACAGGCCGACGAAAATTTTTCGTCGGCTAAAATGCATGTTCTGGTAGTGAGACATGAAGTTTGTTATGTATATACTACACAAGATCATGTTCTATTACCACCGACTTGATCCTACAACGCATGGAAGAGGTTGTTACATCTTAGACACATGTTCACACAAAGCTTGACCAATTGCTATGCCTAGCTCGCTACCTAGTTCAATGTCTTCAATTGTCATGCCCCTCGGTACTATATAATCATATCAAGCCAAGCTCTAACAATAAGTTGCCAACAACACTTCGCCTACAGTTATACATACTTCTCTATGATTTATTAGTGGGCAACATAACATTAAACTCTCATGAGTCATGCCCCTATCAATGGCCACGCCTCGTCTACCTATCTGCTTGTCAAATATGACAGGCACAAGCTACAGACTATCATAAGCACAAGCTATAGACTATCATATTTGTCATCATGACTTCTCTTCCCTATTTCGGTACACATACATTACTCCTTGGTCAAGCAATATTATCTTCAATGATGCACTCCAATATTATCTTCTTCGCCACCATGACTACTCCATTGGGATTCTTATACCATGCTCTTTTGTGGACATCGAGACTTATATCAACAACTCCAATTTTTCTACAATGTCTATAGCGGTTGTACACGGCTCCAAATAAGTCTTACTTCACACTATTCAATTGAGTTATTATCATACAAATAGCATGCCTCATGCATCATAATATATTCTCATGACATAGAGTTAGCAAACACTCTCTATCACATGTTACATATAGTCTCATGTACATGCTAAACACACATACTTGTAAACCATATGCAAACCATATGACACTTGCTTCACATGATTGCAAGACATACATTGCTATTTATCTATCTATGATTTTGCTCTCGGCACACAATCATGTCGACCTCTCGACTACGCCATAGACGGCTACAAACACACCATGTGTAAACAACCAGTACGCAACGGTGCAATCTCAGGCTACACATAACATGTGTAAATAGCCAGCACCCAAAGGTGCAATCTCAGGCTACACACATATCATGTGTAAACAGCCAGCATTTAAACATGCAATCTTAGGCTACACACACAACATGTGTAAACAGTCAGCATTCAAACATGCAATCTCCAGCTACACACGCCACAAACGTATACACCAAACCTCACCTTGAGGAAAGGTACCTCATCATGATCTTTCAGGGAACCACTTCTGCCATGATAACATCTCATGACAACTCCATACAATCTGTATAATACCACCATGATGTTTTAAATTCCTCTAGTATAGTCGTGACATTTCTTAAAAGTCACACATGTCACTCACTCCATGCAACAACTCTCAATGATTACTCTCCAGAATCACTTCTCCAAGTATAAGGTTTCGACACCTCGTTATGTCAATAGCGTGAACCGTTACACCACTAGCATGAACGGAAACGCCACTAGCGTGGCTTGTTACGCCACAGGCGCGACCCATTTCGCCTGCTAGCGCGAACTGTTTACGCCCCTAGAGCAAACTGTTTACGCCCCTAGCGCGACCCGTTACGCCACCAGCGCAAACCATTCCACCCAATAGCGTGAACTATCATGCCACTAGCGCGAACTGTCACGCCACTAGCGCGAACTATCACGCCACTAGCGCGAACTGTCACGCCACTAGCGCGGATTGTTACTCCACTAGGGCGGACCATTCGTAAATTGTTACGACCTTAACTGGGTACTTTCCACCTTCACCCCACGACCCTCGCGTGAGGACTTGGGGACTCGACGTAGTGACTCTCTGTGATTACTCTCCAAAATTGCTTCTCCAAGTGTGAGGTTCCGACACCTCGTTACTCTAAATACAGAGTCACAGAGGTTCCGACACCTCGTTGTGCCATCAACGCGAACAGTTAGGCCACCAACGTGAGCCGTTACGCCCATTAGCGTGAACCGTTACGCCATGTGCCCCTCATAAGGTGAGGTTCCGACACCTTGTGATGAGCAACACTCTCAGTACACGACATCTATCATCTATCAGCCACCCGGGACAAATCAATAAACACTCCCCGGCACGTGACACCTAAGTCATCAACGTGTTTAAGACACTTCCCGACACATGATATTATCCTTACCTCTTGAACAAGCCATATGAAATCCCCCATGCCAACTCAGTCCTCGTTTCGGTGTCCCGCCACCATAATCTCTCCCGGCACTGGGGGACTTGGGCAACAGCCTTATAGGTCGGCATTTACCACGCCTCATGACGTGCTCTCGGTACACTTTGGCACCACCCGCCTTGCCCCATCGGAATCTTGGCTAAGCTCCCTAGCGTGCCTTTTGATAGCTCTACATAAGCCTTATCGACAACATCATTATGCCTTAGCAGCACCCATCGTTATGCCTCAGTGACACTTCTCGCCACACCTTGACGGGACACTTGCCTCGATGGCGAAATGGTGAACTATGTTTAGTTTGATCCCATAAACGGGTACGTAGGCACTCTAGCACTCACCTAGAGGCAACCACAAAATATGTCACCACAATCTCCCCCTAGAACGTATGCTGGAATCGCTCAGCTAGCTAGAGCATATAGCTGGTATATATCAAAGGCTACTAAAACGCCAAGGCATACAAACATGCCGGTACCCGTGGCCCTAGCGAGATGCTAGCCAGCGGTACCTCAACTTCGACCCCCGATCGCCTTGCAATCTCTAAACACTACATGGGAGCAACGACCCAGTGTCTCAATCATATATAGCGACACACGCGGCATACCCCGCTCGGAGGGAGCCGGTCCATCCCCTCCCTTGCATATGGACTTGGGGGACTGGGGACTGGTTAAGTCGCCACTAGTAAGACTCGTACTCTCAATATTCTATCAGATAAAGTCCCCACCCAAGAGAGTCTCTTGACCGCGGACTTGGGGACTTGTTAGTACATAGTAGAACATCGGTCATACTCGCCTAAGAAGACGCGTGTCGTCACATAAAATGAGCTTGAACCTTAGCTAAGCCCAAGAAACCTACACTATCTCTTGAGGGCATAATGGTAATACAGTCTCTAATAAAGGTAAAGTGGTATTTTTAGGGTGCATCCACCATATCCCTATAAATACTACCGTCCACCCCTCATTTGAGAACTCTCCATCTTCACCATATTTCCTCCTTATTTCTACTCACATATGGCTGACTTAGGCATCGGAGGGTCGAAGGCCGGAACACCCGGTCTTCCCTCTGACACTCTTCATTCATGATTGATAGGTTATATGAGAGCTTGAAGATGGCGTTCATGCATCTATGTGATCCACCCCCCCCCCCCTCAGAGATCACGCCGAAACAATACCCATCTTTTTTTCTTTTCAAATTTGACTTCTCGTTAGTGTCATCTTTCTGGTGACGGCGTCGTCACAACATCTTCCTTCTCCTAATAAATTTGCATCATGTTTGAAGAGTGAAGGGCTATCTGGGTTTGCTTGTATTTTTTTTATTTGGTTTGTTTCTTTTCAATTTGTTTCGAATCTTGTGGTTGTAATTTTGTTTTTGATTGAATAAATACTTCCATAAAAAAAAGTAGATGGATAACCTAATTGTTCTGCCACTATTGTGAAACACTATCTTTGATTTTACTGTGGAATAGTCTCAGCAGCTGGTAATTGTTGAAACTGATGCCCTAATTGATCATCATGACTGTGGCAAAAACAATTACTTTTAAGTTACTTACTTTTGAGTTACTTTGACCTTTTACCGTTTTGAGTAACCATTTACTATTTAAAGACCCTAGAGTTAACTTTTTATAGGAAAGTCATTTCAGAAAAATTTCTTAAAGGAAGTAGTAGAAGATGTTAATACGAATCCGTAGACATACTATACGTTAAAATCAGGGTTCGTATATAGAAGTTACTGTGTAAAATATAAAGTTACTATTTTAGTCGGGATTACAAAAAGGGAAACTTATCAGATGGGGTAAGGTAAAATCAGAAGTTGCCCTCTCCCTCTCTCTCTCCTCTCTCTTGCGTCTATCTCCTCCGGCAGAATTCTTCGTTACCGTCTGCCGCCGTCCAGCCGAGATAGGTGGCAATCTTGGTATCAAATCGAAGCTTAAAACATCCTCTTCAAGTCTGGGTAGTTGGTTGGTCGTGTTATGCCGCCTTGAGAGAGAAATCACGCCTGAAAGTCGAGCCATCACCGCCGGATTCGTCTTTCCGGAACTTCATTTTCTGGCTGCCATAGCCGGAGCTACTTGTCCCTTTTAGAAGCTCTCTTATAGTACAACAAAACCCCAAAAGGTTTCAACCTAACTCAATCTAGGTAAGGAGATTCTAAGGTTTGAAGTTCTAGGGTTTCAATTTAGGATTTTTACTGTTTTGGTTCGTTTACCCTATCTAGGCTTGGAATTGGTGTTTGTGGTAGTTATGAAAGTTGTTAAGATTATTGAGAGGATGATTGTGCTAAAATTTGGTAAGCATTGGAGGTCAGCCGCCACTGCTGGCGGAGTAGACGGCGGCGCCACCTCTTTTGAGTAGTTTTTCATGTTTTTAAATTTGTTATGTTGAGAGGAGTTTAATGGTGTGAAGTTTGTAATTTTTGGAGGAGTTTAATGGTGTGAAGTTTGTAATTTTTGGAGGATTTTTGGTTAGGTTTGAGGTTTTTCAAAGATTGATGAATTTGGCGGTTAATATGATAGAATCCAGCTGTTGGATTAGTATTATTTAAACTTTCGAAAGTTGTTTTAAGGTTGTTGATGCTTATGTCCGGGCCATATTGTGCTAAAAATGGAGAAATTGGGCAAGGACAAGCGTTGTATAAGACCCACTTTTATTCTTGCCTATTTATATAAGTATTGAATTATAGTTGGGAGCTTATTTATATATTTGAAACAGGACATGAGGAGGCTCGAGCTGAAGGGATTTCGGATCGACGTCAAGCTTAGGTCTAAATTTTCTGTGAGTGGACGTTTGTTTTTAATTAAATACATGCAATGGTTTTATATTTAGTAATTGATTTTATTTTACTAAATCCTAATTTGTGGAACTGAGATCCTTTCGTGATTATTTTAGCGAAGTTATTTTGGAAGTAAATAATCTTATTTTATTTGTTAACTTCGTTACTTGAAAAGTTACCGAAAATGAGATTTTCGAAAGAGTCATATGCCTATTGTTTATTATTATTATTATTAATATTATTATTATTATTGGCAATTTTCTTTATTTTTGAGAGTTACCGAAATCTATTTTCGGTGGATATATATATATATATATATATGGATATTTATGATGATAATATTTATATAAATGCTAGCTAGCTATATGTGTTTTTTCGCTATATATAATGGTGTAGCAATAAGCCGCCATTATGGTGTAACGTGAGTGTGGGACGTAAGCGTTATAACTCTCTATGAATGTAGAAATTTATATAGTGGATATGCATGTATATACACTAGTCTTTTCCGCTATAATACGTAAACGTAATAGCCTTATGGTCTAATCCAGTGAAGGGCACATAAACAATCATCGTAATCAATGCATATGAATTAAATTAGAAAATTACTTTATAACAAACAATTAAAAGTATAGTAATCTCTACGCATAGCTTAGTTCAGGAGATTACATTGAGATTAAACAAAAATGAAAGCAGTGATCCTGGCATGAAACTTAGTTCAGGAGATCACAAGAAACACTAAGATATTCAAAATAGAATCACAATAATTCAATTACAAAACACATCATTCACAAAAGGCCAATAGCAATACCAACCGATCGACCACAAATCTCAAAATCAATCCACAACATCTACACATGATCATCACACATATCATCACACAGATCATCTACACTGATTCATCACATAGATCATCTACACAGATTCATAACACACATCATCACACAGGTTAACCACACAGGTCGTCACCAAACATCGATCCTCAACAAATGACACACACCTCAAACAAGCCCATAGACAAGTATCCTCCTCAAATCAGTTCTTTAAACGATCAAAACATTATACCACAAAAATGGACATAACATATAATTTTCACCAAGCACATATACTTCCATGAATATATATATGTCACTAATATCAAATATAGTTACAATTGGGAAAGGCTCAAGGAAACTGATATTTATTAAAAGAAATCTTATACATACCCGTGAACCATGGACGATTAAGTTCACATCATTTAAAACAAAATATTTCACTTTCAAGAGCACAATTCCACAATTTAGCATCCACATAATACGTAAGAAAGTCGGTTTCTACTTGAACCTTAGGAAGGTTTACTCACCTTAAAACTCATGTTGTGTCTTCTTTTAACAATAGGCAAGATGCGAACATGTACCGTCAATCACCTAGTAATAGAAATCTCCACTTAGTAAAAATCAAAAACAACATATTTTGACTTGAACCGAAACTCAAGTTCTAATCCACAAACTTGTCACTCAAGACAAATCTTCTCCCTATGCCTTATAAAAGTCGCCTAAACATCCTACACAACTTACAAAACAACTAACCAGATTCCTATATTCAGATGTACTCAAAAAAATGAAACCAAACAGACCTTAACACCGTGGGGGAAACCCTAGCATGCACTGTCGGTACTCAAAATCTACAAACCACATATCAACACGTTCGTATCGATGAGTACTACATAACCAACACCACAACCACCATCGGACACACAGCTACACGCTGCCACTAGCGACTGCGCGTGGGCCCTACGTGCCACCCCACCAACCTTTGAATTTTGGCAATCTCTCAACATGAAACTTGTAAAACAAAGCAAGAAGAGCAACTTTCATACTTGAGGTCAAGACCAAATCGGCCGGGAAACGGCTTAAAACGCCACCGTAAAGGAGAAAATCAACTCAGCAACTTCATATTGTGAGTCGAGCTTTAAGACCACTGAGAGTCGAACAAGGGCACCAAGAACTTCCTATCCAAGCCGCGTCGCCGCCGCCAGACGTGGAAATCCGATCGGGTCTCTAAGTTGAACTTCCAAGCTTCGATTCACTGCTTCGGAACTGTATCGGCGTAAACCAGCTGGATAAGTACAAAGACAAGGAGAAGAGGAATAGATCTAGGCCGGTGGCGCGGTCGGGTGACGTTGGACGGCGTCGGAAAGTTCGGGTCAAGTCGCCGGGTCCCGGTCGGGTTAGCTGGAGAGTTTGAATTCTCTCAGGGTCGGAGAGAGAGAAGGAGAACGGAAGAATTATGGATTCTGAAAAGTATGAGGACCCAAAAGGAAATTTTCCTATTTATTCAAAATCCGTTTTACATATGTCATGTGTCTACGAACTCGTATCGTCGTGCCCTACAACTTTTATGAAGAAAGTTTCTCGAGAAACTCAACGAATAAAAAGTCAATTCTATGACCCTTAAATTAGAACCGTTTTGGGTAATTTAAGCTTCCGAACACTTTCGCTCTTCTTTTAAACCTCAAAAACACACTAACTTCTAACTTAAAAATTTCTAAATAATATTAGAACTAATATCAAATTTCGGAGGGATTACAAAGAATCTACAATACTCAATGATCCAATTAACGTCACCAAAATAGCACAGTCGCTTTGGACCTCTAGAGACTTCCAACCTTGCTGCAAGTTGTCGTTTGACCTACTCTGGATGCTAAGGTTTTGGCCTGTAATGGAGATCCCAGGTCAAACAACTTCTTTGACCACGCACATATCACCTTCCCTTGCTCTCTTCCCCCACCCCCAGCCCCCCCCCCCCCCCCCCCCCCCCCCCCCTCCAAATCCATCATCTCTGTACCCTCAAAATTGAACTTGAGTCTCCCACTTGGTGGA
This sequence comes from Fragaria x ananassa, assembly GCA_034370585.1. NCBI lineage: Eukaryota > Viridiplantae > Streptophyta > Magnoliopsida > Rosales > Rosaceae > Fragaria > Fragaria x ananassa. The sequence goes on from CP139764.1 coordinate 12,029,783, forward strand.
AACTTCCACCTTCCCTTCTGTTTTGTCTCACATGGGTGTGAACACCTGGCTTTATTGTAGTAGAAGTTCGGTGTAAAAATATGTAATGAAAAATATGAACGTAAAAAACAGATATATATTTGTCATTTCTTGTAGTTATATGTAATCTAAAACATAAATTTGGATATATATCATGGTTTATATATGTATATATACATAACTAAACTGTTTGATAAATAAGAAGAATTTACTCACTTGGCCTCTTCTATTCTCTTTACACTTCCTATCAAATTTTTAAATAGTAAATCTATTCACTAACCTCACTCAAGTTCCTAAAATAACCTCGCTATATAGTTGATATATAAAAAAATGAACCATTATCTTTAAAATAAAATAAAATTACTCATTATAATTATTTTTCACTCTACATATTTTATTTATAGTTTCATTCCGTAATTTAAAAACATAAATCTCTTAAAATCAAAAATCACAAGGTATTGGGTTCAAAAACTTCTTTTATTTTCATCCACAAGGATAAGCCGAAATGTCCTCGACTAATCTTTGTTAATTATAAGGGTCCTCGATCATTAGAAGGGCTCCGTAAATATATATATATTACTTTTTTCTGTATAATTATTGTTTTTAATAGTTATTATGTAAGATTCATAATAAAATAAGATCAATTGAGCAAATTTAATAAAACAAAACGTAAATTTTTCCGTATCTTTAAAACAGTTTAGGATATGTACATGTTTATAATTTAAAAACTTAATACGTATTCTGCGCCTATAATTAATGAATTAACTAACTAAGCTCCCAGATATTTCTGAAAGAAAGGTCGAGGAAGACAAGCCGATAGAATATGCACATGCAAAATTAGAAAAAGCGCGCAGTCTGATCAAAGAATTAACCCAAAAAAAGGTAAGAGAAAGAAGCAGCCATTAATTCTTACTAGTAGTCGGATACTATAAGAAGAACGCCCAAGCTAAATTGATCGTAGGCTAAATTAATCGTAGGCAGTCAAACTAGAAGACAGGTACGTAGAACGCCCAAGCTAGTCATCATAGAGTATTCCATCCCCGGCTATGAAGACTATTTGTTATCTTTTTCTTTTCTTTTTTGAAAAGAAAGACTATTTGTTCTGTTCTCTTGCTCTAGTCAATTGATGATTATGAATTAGGGCATCAGTTTCCAAAATAACCGGCTGCTGAGTCGAATATTTTACTGTAAATCCCTCCACGTATCACCCTGAACAATCTAGGTTTTATCGCAACTACTGCCTTCTCACACGTTTCCATCTTCATTGTGGAAAAACCTGAATTGATTTTCTCCACATCTTGATTTCCTACCCTATGATTAGTGTAATAGAAGTTTGAGATTCACCGGTTTACCTTCCTGTGCTATATATATATATATATATATATATATATATATATATATATATATATATATATATATATATATATATATATATATATACGGACAAGATCAGAAGAGGACGTCCGCAAAGCCGAAAAAGTGCGGACGTCCCTGCTTTTGCAGCGATCAAGCGCCGGCGATGGCCTTTCTCTTCCCGGACGGACACTAGACGTCGATCGTGAGCTTCCTCTTGCCGGCGGACTCGCCGAATATCAGTTTGCAGCCGAGATTGATGTTGTCTGAAGTTTTGGGTGGAGGTTGCTGCCCAGACCTTCAACTCCGATCTCCATGGCCTTCATCTTCACGTTAAACAGGTCCGGGATGCCTCTGGTGTCCGTCCGGCAATAGAAGGGACGTCGTCGGCGCTTGATCGCTGCAAAAGCAGGGACGTCCGCACTTTTACGGGTTTGCGGACGTCCGTCTGTGATCCGACTGTATATATATATATATATATACGGGAATCCATGCAGAAGCAATATTGTGCACCAAATAGCAGCAGCAAAAACTTGAAGCTTAAGTACGTACTGTCCTAGCTAGCTTTGCATATTCGTCTATAAATCCAATGCCATCCCAATCTGCTCCAGCTCCTCCATCACAAACCACCATGTCTGAAATTGCTGGCCTAACACCCTTTCCACCGGGCATTTGCGGAGATGGGTTCACTACCTTTGAAACTCTAGACAACGTAATTTCCTTAAATTTTCTAGTGCTATGAATTTTTTTTTTTTTTTTTTTTTTTTTTAGTATAGAGATATTATAATGTTATTATTTGTCACATAACTGACTATGAAGACTAACTATTTTGTTAGTCAAAATCATGACCTCTTCAAATAGGAGCTATGTTAGTAACATGTTAAACGTAGCTAGCGATTTATTCTTTTGGTACAGCCAAATACAACCAAAGATTTTAGCAAAATTAAGTTAAAGTTTACTTCTAGCTATTAGGGTTTTTTGTTGGAGTGGTAGATTAATTCAAAGACAAATTGTAATGCCCTAAATTTTTAATATGAGAAGGTGTAGCTCACGATCATTTGATCAAATGAGAAAAATCTCTCTTTTGTAAGTTGTCAGGTTCTATTCAGTTGTTAGGAATCTTCCTTTCTAAATCTTACAAGCTTGTTTTTCTCTCGACTTTATTTTTCCTACAGGTAACTCGTGCCCATATGGAACAACAAATCGCCCAATTAAAAGTATTGGTGAGGGAACTTTTGACATCAACTGTAGCTGGTTTATCCCATCAGCTGAAATTGATTGATGACATCCAGCGCTTAGGAGTATCATACCATTTGGAAACAGAATTAGCAGAAGCGCTGGAAAATATTCATTCCCGACTACATGGTGGTGATCTAGACCTATACAATGAGTCTCTTCGTTTTTGTCTATTAAGACAACATGGATATAATATCTCATCTGGTATGTAAACGAGAATTGGCCCATTATATATACCAAACTGTTACTTTATCTTTCATACAGTCTCTAATCTGTTTCTACAATAATATTCAAGGAGATATATTCAAGAAATTCAAAGATGCAAACGGCAATTTCAAGGAGAGCTTAATTGCTGATGTTCCGGGGATGCTAAGCTTGTATGAAGCAACGCATCTTAGGGTTCATGGAGAAGAAATATTAGAAGAGGCTCTTGTTTTCACCACCAATCACCTTGAGTTGGCGATGAGCCAAGTAAGCTATCCACTAAAAGCGCAAATATCTGCAGCCCTAGAAAGACCTTTGCGGAGAAGTCTAGGGAGACTATCGGCCAGGAATTACATAACAATCTACCAAGCCACGACTTCGCATAATGAAGCATTACTGAAACTCGCAAAGCTAGATTTCAATCTACTACAATCTTTACACAAAGAGGAGCTTAGTGAGGTTACCAGGTATGGTGATTGTTTTTATTTATTGATTTCTTATGTAAATGATTGGCCCTAAGTGTAAGTTTCTAATAACTTGATTGCAACTGTTGATTAATTTAGGTGGTGGAAGGAGCAAGATTATGAAAGGAAGATCCCTTTTGGATTGTGGAGTGTTTCTTTTGGATGGTGGGAATGTATTATGAACCTCAATACTCGGCTGCGAGAAAGATTGGAACAAAATTGTGCACTTTTGCTACAATGTTGGATGATGTCTACGATTCATATGGGGGCACAGTCGAAGAACTCGAGATATTTCGTGCAGCAATGGACAGGTTAGAAATGTTTAATATAAGCTTTTTTCCTAAACAAACAAAAAACCATACAAACCTTATCTGTAATGTTAAAATAATATAAGTTTTGTTTTTATTTATTACATTCGAAATAATATAGATAATAACTCATAAATATCATCAATACATATTTTAAATTACTTACCATACCTTCGTCAGTATTGTGACTACATATTTTTTTCAGGTGGGACGTCAACTGTTGCATGGATGGTCTACCACCATACATGATAGGATTTTATCATTCACTTCTGGATATGGTGAATGCGATTGAAGAAGAGCTGGAAAAGCAAGGACTATCATACCGAGTCCAATATGCAAAACAAGTTGTAAGTCCCTTCTTTGTCACTTAACTGATAAAATGTTGTCCTTCTTTTTAGTTTTTAGAAGAAAGAAACCTAATGTTTTGTCTTGGAAGCATAGCTATATAGAGCTGGTAGGATCGGAGGGTTAAAAAATTAAAAAAATAAACATTAATTACACATAGTGTCATGCGAAAATAAGTTTCCCACACATAGCATTACACTTGCAGTCCTAGAATAATAATTTGACTGATTCACTTTGGGGGCCAGCTGAAAAATCAAGCCAGAGACTACCTCATTGAGGCCAAATGGCTCCAGGAAGAATGTACCCCAAGCATGGAGGAGTATATGCCTGTGAGAACACGTTCTGCTGGTTCTTGTATGACTATAGTGCTATCTTTACTTGGAATGAACGATAATATTCCCAAGGACACATTTGAGTGGATTCTGAAGTACCCTAAAATTATTAGGGCTGCGAGCCTCATTTTCAGGCTCATGGATGACATTGAGGGGTGCAAGGTATGATATAGATATTCTCTCTCTTTAATTTGAAGCATATTCTTGACATGCTATGCCAACATCATACAAGTTCAATTAATCAAAACTCTAATCTGTAAGACATGTGGGCACAGCAACTCTAACCATATGTATCTTGTAACATATTGACTTTGCAGAGTGAGAAAGAACAAGGGGATGTTGCTTCTAGTATTGATTGCTACATGAAGCAATATAGGGTCTCAGAGGAAGAGGCAATCGATGTGTTTAACAAACAAATTGTGGAAGCATGGAAGGATATAAATGAAGATTTACTTCAACCAATTGCTAAGCCAATGTATGTGCTAAAGCGCGCTCTTAATTTCACAAGAAACGTTGATGTGGTCTACAAAGGAGAAGATGGCTTTAAATATGTTGGGAAAGTAGTAAAACAAGGTGTCGCTGCACTTTTCGTTGATCCATTGCCATTCGAATGAACTTCTGTGCTCTGTGCATGCTGTATTCCCTATGTGTAATAACATATATGTGAGAGAATAATAGTCTTTTACTCTCTCAAAAATAAGATGATCATTGTGTTGCTGCTGTTGCTTTGGTTGAGCCTTTGTAACCTTTGTTCTGCCATGTTGTATTGGTAGCTTGCTTACCATAAATAATAATAATAAGATGATATTTGTGCTTGATCTGTTTGGTTCCCTTTATAATATTGTTTCCGCATGTAAACTAGATAAATCTAATACCATTGGTAAGCAAGTCTACTCCTGCTCCTGTGAACAATATCATAATTTGTAGGATGAAAAATAAAATTAAACCGACTCATTTTCTTTACCCTTAATAGTATGGCTTGGGGGTTTACCAGCAAACAAGAAAATAAGATTTCCTTCAGCAGCAACCTATTCTTTGAAGGTTTTTGTTTTTGTATCCAATTGGACGCTCTCTTATTTTCTTTGGTCCAACAGATGCTTCCTTCAACTTAAGAACACCTCTATAAGCTTCAACTAAACCAAGGGATTAGCGGCGAACTTACTTTGAAATACAAGTCCATTTAGTTTCTTTGGTTAAACATCCATGATTGTTGTCCGGAACAATTTAGGCAGAAGTAATTAGAGCTTACAAGGAGAAGCTATTTTAGGATGAGGGCTTCTCTTGATTCCCTCAGCAGCCTGAGCGTCTTCAGTACCTTCTTGTTGTTCCTCAAACAAGGCTGCAATTTGCAAGTCCTCTATATCATCTGGTTCCTCATTCACCACCTTCCCATACACTTGCAATGGTTGTTCAGTCATAAATATTTTCAAGTTCGGAAAAGTTGCATCCAGCTGCCATCCACCTTGTTTTGGTTCAATTCTATTTCCTTCTCCTTGATCAGGTTCAATTCATTTGGAATTTTCTAATGTTGCTTCTAGCACGAAGCAATTTGGGGTCTGAGATAGGCATCCTCATTCATTAAGAAAACTAGCTAGGTGCTACGCAAGAAACCTTCAATCCTCCTAATGAGTAATGAGCTAGCATATTTGTACGTATAGACATGAGAGAACACCCTCTCTATCTTGACTTAATCTAGTTTGGCATCGAGATTGAAATACTAATCGTCCTCCAATTTTTCAAGGCAAACTGTGATGGTTCATTCTATCCTGAAACAAAGAGGGCTGGTTTGGATTTTGTCATCCGTGATTCATCTGGAGCATGAATATCTTGAGGGGCTAGACGTACCCCTTAATAATCTTATCTCTCTGCTGAGCATGTTGAAGAATATGGGGGCATTAACGCTCTGCTATGACACTCCAGGCTCACTACGTCACGGCTGCCGCTGGTGCTAATGGGACGATAATGTTAGTGTACATAGGTGGTGGCTGTACAAACATGTGATAGATTGGTTGGTATTGTTACATATCTATATTCGGATGTAGGGCCTTCGGTGCATAAATTAACGAGTTGTCAATTTTCTCTCATTCTTTCTAGTTTGATCAAGTTGCTAGAAACTAATGCTCTTTGACCTTGTTTGTTTGGCAGGAAACCATGGTATGAAAAATGAATTAATTTAGCTTTACATTCCATTAGGTTGATTGGTTGTAAGTAATAGAGACCAAAAAGGAAACAAAAAAAGAAATCTAACTGGAAATCGATCGATTCCCTCATAAAGCCTGAATTCAATACCTTGTCAAATGTGGTATATATTCTAATTTCATTCACACCGTCAAAGTCACAATTACATAAATTATCTCTCTAATAAGTTTTAATGTTGTATTTGGAAATTATAAAAGGACATTATTGAAAAATATAATGTTGTATTTCATTATTATGATGACTTACCAAACGTTACAATGATAATTAATACTTGATTCCATCATTTCATTTCTAATTAATATTTACCAAACACCCACATGAAAATACCAAAACATATTTCTTTCTATATCTATTTGGAAAAGAAAATATATTTTTTTCTATTTTCACATTCCTATCAACCAAACCGGACCAGTTTAATCATTGTGTTTAGTATATTTCTGGTCACGTGTTTGCAGGTTTTGTAATTTAAACCGGCTCTTTTCACTTAATTATTAATATATTATTTACTTTTCATCAAAAATAAGAAATAAAGATGTACGTACCGGCTTGTCTAGCTCGCTGCGTTAGAGCTTATGAGAAGTCATAACATGTGATGTCTGGTAGCTTGGCGCAATGTCAAGTTTCAAGTCGGGCTACAAGGAAAAACTCCCTTACATTGTGGAGAATTCTTGATGTCGACATTGTGGAGGTGCTGAACTTCTGCCGAAATATAGGAGCATAATACATACTAGCTACGAGGCACACATCTCTAGCTGATCTTGCTAAGTCCTTACAGAATGAGAGTTTTATTTTTCTACACCTACCTAGTATTCTAATATTTGCCGCAGTTCCCACTGATCGTACGTAATGCTTTGTGAATTGTAATTTCTTTCAATTTCAAAGTTTGACAACATTATACTCAAAAAAGTCAGAAAATACTAGTAATAGAATACCCAAGTCAGATAATATTAGGTTACACATCATAGACACCTTTCCCCGATAAAAACAATAAAAACAAATTGTTGTTGCGCGCCCCAGTCAAATGTTGATGATAAATTTCCACATTCACCAGCTGCAGATACTTTTCCACAGTAAAATCAAAGGTAAAGGAACAGTTCCGCGACCGTTGAACAATTAGGTTTATCCCATTAGTCCACAAAGACTGACAAAACTATTGATTTCTAGGAACAAGTTCAGTTTCTCCACATTTTAAGGTTTCTTTATTTGTTGGGGGGTCGATTAGTTTTCTAGCTTTTTGCTCATCATTATTCTTTACCTTTCTTTCCTGAATCTCTATATATATACCTCCATGCAGAAGCATATCGTACACCACACCCAATACCATCAGCAGAAGCTTGAAGCTTAACTGTCCTAGCTAGCTCCTGCAATGCCATCCCAATCTGCTGCAGCTCCTCCATCACAGACTATGTCTGAAATTGCTGGTCTAACAGCAATCTATCAACCGGGCATTTGCGGAGATGGGTTCAATAACTTTGAATCTCTAGACAACGTAATTTCCTTAATTTTTTTTTTCTTTTCTAGTACTAGAGTATTACTTTGCTTCCGAGTAAGAGCAACTTTTTTAACAAACTCTTAGTTTTTAGTTATTTTAGAGAGCATGTTTAATCTTTTTTGATATTTTCAGAGCTCCAGCAGATTAGCCAAATTTTAACTATTATGACTTTTAACTATGTCGCTAGCTAAATATAGAGAGCGAGATAACTCAGATGAGGCTAGCTATAATTTAATACATTCCTTGTAAGATAGTTTACGTGATATATAAATATATTTAAATTATTTAATTTTGATTTGAAGAATAATGTTGATGTAATGCTAGCTAAAATAGAGAGCATTGATGCAGCCGTATTTTTAAAATAACTAACCCAAAATGATATTTTAACTAATTTGACTAAAATTTAACTCAAAAATGACTATAATTGCTACTCTTAGCATTAGAGAAAATACGTCTTGAACCCAATTTCACAGCGATTTATTAGTTGACTTTCATTAATTAGTCTTATGTTGGTGTTGGCATGGGGTGGTAAATCGATCAATTCAGAGTCACAGTGTCAAACTTTTCATTTTGGAAAGGGAATAGAGATTCCAACTTAGGTAGACCTCCAAAGCACCGTAGTCGACGACCCCGTAGGTCTGGACACAGTTTTCAGTTACTAATTGATTTCCTTAGGACAAGCATTTTCTTTCTTTCTTTTAGCTTGACTGATGATGATTCCAAAAACGATTTAATCCTTTTTTTTCTTTTTCTTTTTTGATATTGAACCAAATATTTTACCACATACAACATGCAGAAACGATAATCTCCGCGCTTTTTGAAGTGAGAATTTGCACCTCACAATCATTTGATTAGATACGAAGAGTCTCTCTTTTGTGAGTTGTCAGTTGTTTTAATCACTTGTTGTGAATCGTCCTTTCTAAATCATGCATATAGGAAAATGTGTTTCTCAAAAGTAATTTGCGTTGTTTTTCCTACAGATAACTCGAGCCCATATGGAAAAGCAAATCAACCAATTAAAAGTATTGGTGAGGGAACTTTTGACATCAACTGCAGCTGGTTTATCCCATCAGCTGAAATTGATTGATGACATCCAGCGCTTAGGAGTGTCATACCATTTTGAAACAAAATTAGCAGAAGCACTGGAAAATATTCATTCCCGATTACATGATGGTGATCTCGACCTATACAATGACTCTCTTCGTTTTCGTCTATTAAGACAACATGGATATAATATTTCATCTGGTATGTAAACTATATTGTGTGTCACTATATATGCCAAACTGTTACTTTATCTTTCATACAGTCTCTAAACTGTTTCTACAATAATATTCAAGAAGATATATTCAAGAAATTCAAAGATGCAAATGGCAATTTCAAGGAGAGCTTAATTGCTGATGTTCAGGGGATGCTAAGCTTGTATGAAGCAACGCATCTTAGGGTTCATGGAGAAGAAATATTAGAAGAGGCTCTTGTTTTCACCACCAATCACCTTGAGTTGGCGATAAGCCAAGTAAGCTGTCCACTAAAAGCACAAATATCTGATGCCCTACAAAGACCTCTGTGGAGAAGTCTAGAGAGACTATCGGCGAGGAATTACATACCAATATACCAAGCCACGACTTCGCATAATGAAGCATTACTGAAACTTGCAAAGCTAGATTTCAATCTGGTCCAAGCATTATACAAAGAGGAGCTTAGTGAGGTTTCCAGGTATGGTGACTTTTCTTCAATTTGATTTGATATATGCGTATGATTCGCACGGCCATAAGTATGTGTTGCCAATTATTGATTGCATGTGTTGATCGAAACACTAGGTGGTGGAAAGAGCTAAATTTTGAAATGAAAATGCCTTTTGCAAGGCATAGAATTGTGGAGTGTTTCTTTTGGATGGTGGGAATGTATTATGAACCAAAATACTCGGTTGGGAGAAAGATTGGAACAAAACTGTGTGCGATGGCTACAATGTTAGATGACATCTTCGATTCATATGGCACATTTGAGGAACTCAAGATATTTCGCCAAGTAATTGAGAGGTTAGACATGTTTGAAATAAAATTTACGTCTTTTTATCATATAATTAAAGGAAAAAAATATCTGTGATCAATACTCTTGCCCAAATTAGGAAGCCATTCAGTTATCTTTTTTGTTTTCTTCTTCTTCTTCAGGTGGGATGTCAAATGTTGCATGGATGACCTTCCACGATACATGAAAGTATATTATCATTCACTTTGTGATGTGATGAATGAAATTGAGGAAGAACTGGAAAAGCTAGGAATGCCAGACCGAGTCCACTACGCAAAACAAGTTGTATGTCCCTTCTTTGCTTCCTTAACTGACAAAATGTTGTCAATCTTTTCCAAAGAGAAACAAAATGTTTTTGTTTGGACTTCGTGTAGTCTTTATTGTCTGTATTCATATGCATACATAGAAACACATATTCCTTAGGTTTTGATCAACTAAATAATATACTAACCTTGTCCGGATGCCATTGCTTCGATCGGTTGACGTCGTCGATGGAATACAAAATCTTCTAGTCTCTCCAGTCTCCTTATGTTATATCTTAATGGGGCAGAATGTTTAGCGTATTGACTGTGAGTTTAGGGACCCTGTATTTATAAAGTCTGATGTCTTAAAGTCCTAACCCATCAAATATACAATAAGACACATCTTTATGACATAGTAATCTTGACAATATATCTCTACAATTACATTAATCTTTTATTTGTCAGGTTTCCTATCAATATATTATTTCACATAGATAATATATTTATCGGATAATCATTATTATATTCTCAACTATTTGATCATTGATTAATTGGTTTCCTTAGTATTATATTATAGGGAAAATGCCCTAATGCCCAAATATTTGAAAACTAAAGCCCATTCCAATTAAAGTCTTATCATTGTGCCCATTCCAATGATTCTTGAGAAAAAGACGTTATTACCCTGTGTAACTAAATCACACAAATCTTATCTATTTCTCCTCCTTTTATTCCCGATCTGGTTTTCCTCTCTCTCTCTCTCTCCACTTCCCCCAGAAAGCCCTCAGAACCTTCTACACTATGTTCCAGTTCAACTGCAAATCCACTGTAAAGCACCTCAACCGGACCCTTGAGATTCTTGTGGCTCACCGCAACTTCCTTCGGCCGGCTTTCGACGTTTTTAGGGACGCTCACCGCCACGGCGTGGTTGGATACGAAATCGTACAACATTCTGATGAGGGCGTTTTGCTTGAATGGGGATTTGAGCGTTGCGTATGGCTTGTTTAATAAAATGTATGAGAGAGATGTTGTACCGGATGCGGAGTCGTATCGGATTCTGATGCAGGGGCTATGCAGGAAGGGGCAGGTGAATACTTCTGTGGATTTTCTGGAGGATATGATGAATAAAGGTTTTGTTCCGGATTCGTTGAGTTATACTAGCTTGTTAAATAGTTTGTGCAGGAAGAAGCAGCTGCGTGAGGCGTATAAGCTGCTGTGTAGGATGAAGGTGAAGGGGTGCAATCCTGACATTGTGCATTATAACACTGTTATATCGGGGTTTTGTAAGGAAGGGAGAGCGGTGGATGCTTGTAAGGTTGTTGAGGATATGGAGTCTAATGGGTGCTTTCCGAATTTGGTGTCGTATAGGACTTTGGTTTGTGGGTTGTGTGATCAGGGGATGCTTGATGAGGCGAAGAAGTATATGGAGGTGATGATATCAAAGGGGTTTTCGCCTCATTTTTCGGTTGTTCATGGTTTGGTTAAGGGGTTTTGCAATGTGGGTAGGATTGAGGATGCTTGTGGAGTTATGGAGGAGATACTGAGGCATGGGGAGGTTCCGCATAGGGATACTTGGATAACAATAATTCCGGGGATATGTGAAGAGATTGAGCTGGTGAGCTTGGAAGAAGTTTGGAAACAGATAATGAAGGTTGAGATCAAGCCTAGCACCAGAATAGTGGAGGCAGCTTAGCACCAGAATAGGGGCCAATAAGTTATTATTTGAAGTTTGTAACCTGATTATTGAGGGTCAATAAGTGATTATTGGGTGATTACTGGTTGTCTGTAACTGAAAACTAAGTGATTATTGGGTGTCAGTAACTGAAAACTAAGTGATTACTGGGTGTCAGTAACTGAAAACTAAAAGTTATTGGGGGTCAGTAACTGGTTACTGGGTGTCAGTAATTAATCAATAACTGGTTACTGGGGGTTAGTAACTGGTTATTATGGGTCATCATTAACTGGTCAGTAACTTATTATTGGGGGTCAGTAACTGGTTACAGGGGAAAATCCGGTGACCGGAATCCGACGGTCGGGGAAAATTCGGTGACCGGAATCCGGCGGTCGGTGACCGGAGTCTGACGGCCGGTGACCGGAGTCCGACGGCCGGTGACCGAAGTCCGAGGTTCCGGTCAAGTCTTTTCATGTTGAAGAGGTGAGGGCAAAATAGTCTTAAAATAATATGGTTTGTTAAGACTTTAATAAAAATTTGTGCATTTGGGCATAAAAAATGTTACCTTATATTGGAATGGGCTAATGCAAAAGATTATCATTGAAATGAGAAATAAAGGGTTTGAATTAGTACTAAATGGACATTTTCCCTATATTATATGATATGTCTAATATCTTACACTTCGGAGTAGAAATTAAAGAGTGATAATTGATAAAACTGATAGAAATTAAGGAAAACATGATATCTTTTCCTTTTAATTTCACATCATAAGAACAATGTATAGAAGAATTAATTATATATTGTAATCCAAAACTATGAAGATATATTGTATTTGAGTTCTGCAGTAGACTAACTGATTCACTTTGGGGGCCAGTTGAAGGATCAAGCCAGAGACTACCTCGTTGAGGCCGAATGGCTCCACGAAGGATGTACCCCAAGCATGGAGGAGTATCTGCCCGTCAGAGTACAATCTGTTGGTGTTTGTATGACTGTAGTGTTTTCTTTACTTGGAATGAATGATAATATTACCAAGGAAACATTTGAGTGGGTTTTGAAGTACCCTAAAATTGTTATGGCTTCGAGCTTCATTTTTAGGTTCATGGATGACATTGGGGGGAGCAAGGTATGATACCTATTTAATTCGAGACAAAATCTTTGACCTTCTAAGCCAAGATCTTATATAAATGCAGCTATTCAAAACTTTAAACTGTAAGATTTTGGGCACGACAATCCTAACCATATATCTTGTAACACATTTACTTTGCAGCATGAGAAACAAAAAGGGGATGTTGATTCTAGTATTGATTGCTATATGAAGCAATATGGGGTCTCAAAGGAAGAGGCAATCGAAGTGCTCGACAAACAAATTGTGGATTCATGGAAGGAAATAAATGAGGATTTACTTAGACCAACTGCTGTGCCAATGTATGTGCTCTTGCGCGTTATTAATTTCTCAAGAGACGTTGATCTGGTTTATAAAGGAGAAGATGGCTTTACACATGTTGGGAAAGTAGTAAAACATGCTGTCGCTGCACTTTTTGGTGATCCATTGCCACTCGAATGAAACTTTGTTGCATACATATCGTAAAGAATATTGTCTTTCAGTCTTTGTCAACAATAAGATGGTTATTTGTGTGTGTTCAATATGTCAATCCTCCTATTTCCCATTGATTTTTTTTTATGTTGCCGGTCCTATCCCCCTTCGTGTAGTTGGGGGAATGGGAGGCCTTTGCCTTTGTAGCCTTTCCCATTTGTTCTGCTAAGTTGTGTACGTTATTGGTAGCTTATTTACCAAAATAATTATTATAATAAATCATATTCATTTTATTTGGTTCCCCTTATAATTTTCTTGAACAAAATGAAAGTTCCATTAAATAATAATTTGGAGACCAGAATGGCTACTTAGTACCATTACATTTGAACTTGATCCTGAGCATAGCAGAGTACAAAGATTAGAAACAAATAGATACTAGATAAACATATTATAGGAGCCTAAGCGCTCAATTACGGTTCCTAAATGATATGTAACCATCTAGATGTAAGTAAAACTCATTGTCTGCTAGCTCAAAAAACATAAGAGATTGGGCTAAGGCTTTAATGAAAAACTGGAAAAGTATGAGCAGAGAACCAAAATCCATTTTCAGGAGGACAACGAGGGAAACTATAGTAGGGAAATTATATTATTTATATAATATTATTATAAAAGTTTGTAGATGTCTGGTTTGTAATTTTGGGAGTGCAAATTTCACTCCCCAACCTCAAATCTATAATATTAACCTTAAGACCTAATTAACAAGTTTAACGATGTTGAGAGTGTCAAAATATACCGCAGCCTCTCTCTCTCTAGGGTTAAGGTTTTTTGGCTGTGCGGTGTGATCCCTCATGGCAGTCTCCATGTCTGCCTCCATCGCTTCCATGACATCAAGGCTGATCTCCAAACTTTCTTTGAATCACCAAGATGAACCAGTTGATCTTGGAAACCTTCGTTGCCCAAAAAATGACTTTGTTGCACCACGATTTTATCTCGTAGGAAAACTCAACACTGCTAATTTTGTGAACTTCGATTCTTTTCAAGGCATAGTGAGATCCATGTGGCGTCTTTCTAATCCGGTGGAGGTAAAGGCGCGAGGCGACCGTTTCCTCTTCACCTTCACCAACAAGAGGGACGTCGCTTAGGTCAAGAGAGGAGGACCATGGAGTTACCAGTGTGCTATGATTTCATTGAATGATTATGATGGTTTTTCTAACCTAATGGTTGTTCCTCTTGATTTTGTGTAGATTTGGGTTGATATACATGATCTTCTGGTAGTTGTGACGACATCGGTGATGGCACGACTAGTTAGGGAGACAATCGACCCAGTGCTCCAAGTTGATGAACGTGGAATCAACAACGGGCTAGTTAGGGTGCGTCTTACCCTACCTCTCCATGATCTGGTTCGCCTAGAAACAAGGATTAGGGTTTCCCCTGAGGATCTAATTACGGTGAAGTTCCGGTATGAACGGCTGCTGGGAAGATGTAGAGACTGCATAATGATCAATCATGGAGGAGGTCTTCCATGTCCAAGTGTGCAAGAACCCCCTTCCCCAGTGGTCTCTCCGATGATTCAGTCGGCTGCTCCGCCCATGATGGTGTTCCGAGGGAATACACCTATCTCCCTCTCAGTCCCTCAAGTTGCTGCCCTAGCTACCCCAAAGGAGAAGAAATCGGTGTCCATAAGAGAAGTACCAGAGTTCCCCTCTTCCTCGAAAATTACTAGTGTTCAGAGAGGAAGAGAAGAGGAGGATTATGATGGCGGCAAAAGAGCAAGGCACTCGCTGGTACTGGTTCATGTGCCTCTAAACCCTAATGAGTTAGGGCTTTCAACTGCTGGAGATGGCAACTTCAGCCATTGTGAGGACTGAGAAATCTCCAAAGAAAAGGGGTCGTCCCCGTGGCAGCAAGAATAAGAAACCAAAACTGACAAAGAGCCCCAACTCTATGGCACCTGGTCCAGTGGTAGAGGAGAAGGCAAATGATGTCGAGCCTGAGGAAGACTGATTTCCTAGTGCAGCTAGGAAAGACCCTTTTCCAAACCCTAACATGGGCTCTCTCTCAAGCTCACGAAGAAAGGAACACCAATGGGTCTTAGGTCTTTATTCGTTTAGAGAGTGACCATGTGTGGGGTGAGGAAGGTTCTATTGTTTTATTTACTTTCTAGTTTGCAAGGTCGGCTTGTTTTGGACATTAGTTTTTTTATAGGTTTAGTTTTTTTCAATTTGTAGTTTGTAGCAAGTACTTTGTTTTGTGTACTAGTCCTCGGATCATTTAGACATTGATCGCTTCGCGGTCGTTATTGGCTTTAAGCCTATACAAAATTTTATAAATACTAATTTATGCGACACCGATTTTTTAATTAGCCAAAATAATAATGATGAGATGATGTAATATCACTAAATAATTCTGGTATCATTAATGTAATATTACTGAAAGGCCGCCAGAAGGGGGTCTGATTAGCTAAGATGTACTAACTTTGCATAGATTTATTTATACATATTAAACATGTTAATTAACTGTTATGCTCAATAGTTAAAAAGGGGTGGGGTTTGAACCCCCGCAGGCCTTGGTGGTTCCGCCACTGCTGGCCTTGTGTACTAAATCCCACATACTAATAAGTAATAACTAATTAATATGATAGTTTGACAACCTGGTAGCGGTTGGTGGGCTTGGGACTTCTAATGGACTGGGTTATAATCTTGGGTTTCTTTGGATGCTTCAACTATTCCGAAAAAAATGGGTTTGAGACTTTGATCTCTGGTGGGCTTGTACTGGGGAAATTAAGCTTTGCGGTGATACCTCGAGAATTCCAACTAGATGAGCTGGTTGAGGTCCCTATTACTATCGGGATGGCAGCTAAGAGGAGAGGTCATTCTAGTGGTCGTCCGAATAAGCCGAACTGAAGAAGGGGAATGAGAACAATGTAGATGATGAGTTAAGCTCTAGCTCGCCATGGAAGGTTCTGGTTTTTAAGCCTATGTGAGCTCGACTAAGTCTCTATGATTCTTCCATGACATTTATGGTTTCTTACTTGTGTGATTGACGTAAGCTAGTTGGATTATCTTTCGGAGAAAACAAGATATAGGCTTGATTAAATGTGACTATGTGAGCGTCCAATGATTCGTAATTGGTTTGCATTAGCTTGGATAGGTTATACCGTATTTTGTTGTCGGATTTCTTATGCAAGTTTTGTAAGCTATGATCTATTTGGTTTTTTTTAGGATACAATCAAATAGAAGTTGAGAAGAAAATTAATCTCCGTCATATTGTAACCATGATCAAATTCAATCTGCAATTAGATAGCGGAACAGAGTTAATTAGGACTACTGATACAACAATCTTATCATAGGACTTGACTAGCCCAGGGTTCATTAATGGCTATAATCCTAGGTATTTTCATCAATTTTCTACATCATCCCAACTTGCTGTATGTCAAGTCTGCACCAACTCATCGAAGAAGTTGAAAAAACTGGATGGAACTGTCAACTAATGAGGGTCGCTGTATGTTCTAGAAGTTCTTTGACTATTGCAGCTAAAGAAAAACAAAACCAGAGAAAAAATATGCCCCATGACAATCCACCAATGGAACTATGGAAGTCATTATTTAACCATCAAAATCGTCTATAAGGCGCATTTGAGTATAGCTTAAAGTTGCCGATGATCAAATTAGGTGATATAAGAGGAAGATCCAAAAAGGATGTCATTAAACTCTAAAAACACGTATTTGATAAATTAATTTTGAAAAAATTACAGTTTATTATCCTGAACTTTAAGTCTAAAATTAGTCTGATACCTCATTTTTTTTTAATCAGCTCTAAACTTTTAAAATGACATCAATCTCAACCAAAATGACTAAAATAACACTTGTTAATCTTTTTACTCTCTCTCTCTCTGTGCTATCAAAATCCACGAAACTCAAAACCCCCGGCCCTCTAATGGAAGTGACAGCGATCGCTCATCGGAACCCAAACAGGACCCTAAACGACCTCCCCGATGAAATCCTCCTCCACATCCTGACATTCTTCCCGACCCTCGACGTCGTCCAAACCTCCCTCATCTCTCGCAAATGGCGGCCCCTCTGGTCCCACCTCCGCTTCTCCTACGAGCACTTCCCCCTCAATGACCCTCCCTCTGATAACAGCGACTTCTTCGCCGAGTTCGTCAACCGCGCCATCATCCTCCGGCCCCACCACCCCATCGACCTCTTCTCCCTCTCCTTCATCTACCACCACCGCTTCAACCTCCACGTCAACTACTGGGTTCGCTCCATCGTCACGCACCTCCGCGCGCTTGAGCTCCACCTCGACTTCTTCATCGACCGCGAGTACCACCAAACCGACGACTCCTTCAACCACAAGTACGAATTCCCCTTCGCCATCCTCCGAAACGGCGTCGTCGCTGTCCTAAAGCTCACACGCGTGGAGCTCACTCTCCCGACGAGCATGGCCGCCATAGGGCTCGTCTCCCTGAGCTCAATGTACCTCGATGAGGTGTATATGACGGACCAGAATGTTACTAATTTGATTTCTGGTTGTCCGAATCTCGAGGAATTGGAGCTTTAGCATTGTTGGGGGATGGAGAAGATGAAGATACGTAGCAAAAAGATGAAGAAGCTGTCGTCACTTCCATTAGAGGTGGTTTTGGGTTTCGTGGATTTTGCGAGAACAAAGAGAAAGAGATGAGATAAAAAGATTAACAAATGTTATTTTAGTTATTTTGATCGAAATTGATGTCATTTTGAAAGTTTAGGGATGAAAGTGATTAAAAAAAATGAAGTATCAAACTGATTTTAGACCTAAAGTTCAGAGTTTTTCCATTAACTTTAGATAAAAATAGTCTATTTTATGTATCCACTATTTATATACTATTATTTTCTCTGTCATATATAAATCATATTTCTTATTTTAAAATTCATGATATGTCTTGACTCGGGTCCGCATGTGCGTTATAGTATCATTATTTGAAAATCACTCCTTAATTTGCTATTGAAGTCTTGTACTTTCTTGATTTTTTATTTTCTCTTTTTATTGTTAAGACCGATTTCTTTTGTTAAATCATGTGAACCGAGTTGTCTGGTTTTCTAGTTTTGAGTAATTTAAATGCTTTAAGATTTGAATCCATAATAATTTTCAATTATTAATCAGGTTATCTCTCCCTAGCAGAGCAAAAATCGACAATAATTATCTTTATAATTTTTTTTCGACAAACTTTATAAAAAAAATTATTAAAAATTCTTTTTGGCTATATGTAACATCGTATTTCAACGATCAAACACAAAATCTCCAATGCAAAAGGAAATAAGAAAAGTCTCCTAATCAGCCAAACTGGTTTTCTCAAGGGGACCAATTGCATTTGATGTCAATGGGTTCTCACCCAAGTCAAGTGCGTGAAGCTCCGGAGTCTTTGCTCCATCATAAAGACACCCATCCATAGCTTTCCATCACTAAGCTACTAAGCTTCACACACCCAGAAAGCTAGAAGTCAATGTGAGAAGATGAACAACCTTTGCTTCATTCTTCTCAGCATCTGTTTCAGTAAACTTTCATCTGCAGCTGATACCCTTTCTTCATCTCAGAACATCACTGATGGCAACTCCTTGGTTTCCCCAGGTGGGGTGTTTGAACTGGGTTTCTTCACCCCAGGCCTTTCCAAATCCCTCTACTTGGGGATTTGGTACAAGAACATCCCAGTCCAAACCGTCGTTTGGGTTGCGAATCGAGGCTCCCCGATCAACGACTCCTCAGGCCATTTGATGATCAACACCACCACAGGGACTCTAGTTCTTCTCAACAAGAACAAGACAGTTTTTTGGTCATCAAATTCGACCAAACAGACCCAGAATATTAGTCCTGTTGTTCAGTTATTAGACAATGGCAATCTCATCCTCAGAGACGAGAAAGAAGGAGCCAACTCCGGCAACTATCTGTGGCAAAGCTTTGACTATCCGTCGGATACTTTGTTACCGGGGATGAAGCTGGGTTGGGACTTGAGAACCAAGCTTAACCGGAAACTAACTGCGTGGAAGAGTCCAGATGACCCTTCTCCTGGAGACTTCACATGGGAGTTGCAGCTGCATAACTACCCTGAGCCAGCTATGTTCAGAGACGGCAAAGTGTTTCTGCGGAGCGGTCCATGGAATGGTGTTTTATTCAGCGGAAAACCGGCAAAGGCGCTACCGGCTTTGAACTTCAGCTTTGTCATGGATGAGAATGAGGTTTACACGACGATTGGAATGGCGAACAATTCAGCATTAGAGAGGATGATGTTGAATTTAACGGCTGACTACAACCGCCAGTCGTGGATTTGGTCTGAAGCAGACCAAAATTGGACACTCTATGCAGCATTTCCTAGGGACCCTTGTGACAGTTATGGCAAGTGTGGAGGGAATGGAAACTGTGAGCTTACTGCATCCCCTTTGTGTCAATGCTTAGACAGATTCAAGCCTAGATCAGTGGAGAAGTGGAGCTTAAACGACTTTTCGCTTGGGTGCGAGCGAAAGACGCCACTGACGTGCAAGAATGATGGATTTGTGACGTATCCAGGGTTGAAATTGCCTGATACAACGCATACTTGGATTGATAAAGCTATGAATCTCAAGGAATGCAGGGCCAAATGCTTGTCTAATTGTTCATGTTCAGCGTACACAAACTTGGATGTTAGAGGAGGAGGTAGTGGTTGTGCAATCTGGTTTGGTGATCTTGTAGACTTGAAGCAGATTCCAGGTGGCGACCAGGATATTTATATTAAGATCTCTGGTACCGAACTAGGTATGAACTTAAACAATATCTAGTGATTCCTTTATTTGAAGTTTACTCCTGTAGAAATTAACTTCTGCAGATTTTGATTCTTAACTATATTTGATAACTGACTCAAAATTATTCATGAAGGAGGAAAAGATGAGAAGTGGAAGATAGGAGTGATAGTTGCTTCTGCTGTTGTCGTAATTCTTGCAATAATTTTATTTGGCTATTGTTACATTCTCAGACTCAGACACAGGAAAAGATTCAAAGGTAGAATTGCATATTTAGATCTGTCATTATTCCTGTTGCTGCATGTAATGGACAAGGTCAAATAATATAGAGCAAAACCTAGCTAACTTTTATTGCTTCTGAACTACATATAAGGTACTCAAAACAACATTGAAGAGCAGAAGGAAGAAGACCTGGAACTACCATTGTTCGACTTGTCAACAATAGAGACTGCTACAAATAATTTTTCGATCAATAATAAACTTGGAGAAGGTGGTTTTGGACCTGTGTACAAGGTAATATAATCTGCTAACAGAACAACCATACAAGTTATTACCTGTGTTAAGAAAATAACAACTAATCTTCATGCAAATGTGAATAATCTTCAGGGTACACTAACAGATGGAAAACAAATTGCAGTGAAGAGGCTTTCAAAAAGTTCTGGACAAGGAATGAAAGAGTTCAAAAATGAAGTAATACTGATTGCAAAACTTCAGCACCGAAATCTTGTAAAGCTTCTTGGTTGTTGCATTCAGGGAATGGAGAAATTGCTAATATATGAATACATGCCCAATAAGAGTTTGGATTCCTTCATTTTTGGTATGATCACTAACTCTGAATCTAGCTGAATTTATTTTTTTAATTTTTTTATATGTAATCCTAATTGCACTAGGTACTGCATCATACTCTTCTGACAGTTCAATTTTCAAAACTTGCCAGATGAAGTACGAAGAAAATTGTTAGACTGGCATAAGCGCTTCAACATTATCTTCGGTATTGCTAGGGGGCTTCTCTATCTTCATCAAGATTCACGATTGAGGATTATACACAGAGATCTAAAAGCAAGCAATGTGTTGCTTGATCGCGAAATGAACCCCAAAATCTCAGATTTTGGTCTTGCTAGAACTTTTGGTGGTGACCAAACTGAAGGAAACACAAACAGAGTTGTTGGAACATAGTAAGTTTTTTTTTTTTCCCTTCAGCATGCTATATTATACATTAAATATCTGTTTGGGATTTAACATGCTTAATTTGTTCCCTTGACATTCCATAGTGGTTATATGGCTCCTGAATATGCCATTGAAGGGCAATTCTCAGTAAAATCCGATGTCTTTAGCTTCGGTATCTTAATGCTGGAGATAATAAGTGGAAAGAAAAGTAAAGGGTTCTATCACTTGAACCACAATCTTAATCTTATTGGAAATGTAAGTTTAAGCACAAGCTTTTTTTGCTTATATTGCAGTGTATATGAAGCAACGATTGACAAATATGCATTAAAATGTTTTAGGCATGGAGGTTATGGAATGGAGGACGACCATTAGAACTGATAGATGAAGGGTTTGGTGAGTCCTGCAACTTATCAGAGGTGTTGCGATGCATCCATGTCAGTCTCTTGTGTGTACAACAACAGCCGGAGGACAGGCCGACCATGTCAGCAGTAGTTCAGATGTTATGTAGTGAAAGTGACTTGCCTCAGCCTAAAGAACCAGGATTCTTTTCAGAGAAAGATTTGGTTGAAGGAGGCTTTCCCTTTCTTAACAACGAAACGTCTTCTAATGGATTGACCATTACCCTACTCGAGGCTCGTTAAGGATCAATTTATTGTCTCATAGATTTTATGCATGAGTTTATGGATCCTAAGTTTATCATAAAGTTTGTAGTTAGCGGTAGCCTATAGCAGAAGTGCTGATCTGCAAATGTAATACGTAAACATACAAGTCTACTTCACCCTCCATGGGTGGTTATTGGTTACAGGGCTTGTCCTATATAGTTTGATGCCTGTTTTCTCCCTGTTTATTCTTGTTTTCTCCTTATTTTCGTTTATACTGTTCCTTTTTGGTCTTTGTCTTTTGATACAAAAAAACTATGGCTTCAATACAAAATAAAAGCTTCATTTATGGATAAGTTTCTGAAAGTCGATCAACTATCAAATCCATGGCAGTAGGAAGAAGATTGGAAGTGCATTTTAATTATACAGTTACCAACACACGCATCAAGTAAATCCCCAACTTTACTTTCATAAACCCTCATGAGAGGTTCCTTACCTTGAATCAGCAAACCACGACGAATTCAGAGGAGATTGATGGGTGTGTAGGTTTGGGCATAAGATTTGCTGGGTGTGGTTTAATTGAAAATAAGGGTGTTATTGGAAAAGTTATATGGGGTAAAACTTGTTGGGTCTACCTAGAATTTTGCTAGGTATATTTAGAAACACCCTTCTCAATTTCTTTGCTGGTCTAGGCTTCAACAAGGAGTTTTGGGTCAATTTTTGGTTTTAATTATTTAATGGGGAAATTTTAAGAACAATACATGATAAATGGTCAACTCCTAATTTTAGTATTTCAAGTTTTAAAACAATCATAAAGGTACATGACACTAGAATCACGACACATTTTTAATACATAAGGTTAGTAACGCCGTTAACTTTATGTAATTTCTTAATTTTCAAAGGGTGATTTCGGTTTTCTCCATTATCTCTTTTCTTTATATTTGTTTTACTCTTTTTCTATTTATATACTTTTTTTTTTAATTTTGTTAACTCAGACCATAATCTTAATGACTTTGTTGTCTGCAAGTAAATCACTATTTCATTTTCTGTTTTAATTTTGGTCTTCCAGAAATTATTGTTTTGTTACTAGTTCAGCAATGAGAATTAGATCTTCTGTGCTTAAAAATGACTTTGTTGCCCCTCAAAAAAATTTATTACTAGTTCAGCAATGAGAATTTGATCTTTTTAGTTTCTCTCTCCTTAGTAATTATTAATTTTAATAATTTATTACTGTAAAATTAGGAAGTGACGGATTTGTCCCTCAAATTTTAACGGAAATAACACAAGATAACAGAAGACATAATGACATGTATATATTTTTTGTTGAGATTAGAAGTTCATGTACTTTTATAATTATTTGAAACATGAAACACCAAAATTAGAAATTGACCATCTATCATGTATTATTATTAAAATTTTCCATATTTATTGTTTAAATTTACTTATGTTTAGTTCTATAGGCGCCTTGGGCAAGTAGTAAGCATCTGCATTAGTTTTGTAGGGCTGGATGGAGTTCATGCTAGTGTTGACACTCAACGTGTTGTACGCAATGGGCCTTTTTGTTTTATCAAATGGTCGTTATCTAGGGTGAAGCATCATATTTCATCAGATTCGGGATGTGATATGGTTCCAAAGGATGAACTGGACAGTTCCAATAAGATTTCATTAGTTTTCTAGGGCTGGACGAAGTTCGTGCTATTGCTGATACTCAACGTGATGTACGCAAGGGATTTTTGTTTTATCAAATGGTTGTTGTCTAGGGTGAAGCTAAGTGTCGTCATATCCTTATTCAAGTGGAAACATAGTTGGAAAACTGAATTATTAGACATCAGGATGTGTAGTCGTGTTACATACTCTTGGATACAACAGTACTTTTTGCTAGTTGGTGTTTGTTATGATACTTGTCAAATGTAGAGTCCTAATATTATCTTGTGACATACTATAGATGTTTGTTGTAACTAGTGGTTTAGATTCAATGTTTCCTCTATATTCAACAACTTTATTAATTAAAAGATCTACAAAAAAGAAAAAGAGAGAGAAAAAAAAAACATAATCTTTGTTTTTTTTTTAAAAAAAAACACACACACACAGTGTTCTCAAACGCATTAACAATAAAGTTTTTTTTCTTCCTTTTTGAAAAGAGGATCAATAGTGGTTCCCCACTTACCCCCCAGGAGACTCGAACCCGCGACCTAACGGATGCAGGTGAAGCAGCTTAACAATAAAGTAAAACAACCTCGATAAATTAATAACCCCGATTAAATAATAATTTTCTCTTGTTCCAACTCGAAACCAGTATATTACTAGGTTTTTCGCTGAATGCATAAGATAATATTTTTTTAGAATCTCTTTAGGTCCCAACTCCCAACGAATATATAAAGTAATAATTGATTAAATAAATATTTACAAATATCATAAAAACTATTAATAATTGATAAGATACATAAAAGAAAGAGTAAATAATGTTCATAATTCAAATCAAGTAAACTCTAAACAAATTTAATTTCTCAATTTAGTTATTCTCAAACTATTCATATATAGTCTTTTGTTTTTCTTTTATATAACAAAACCTTTTATAAAGTAATGTATATTCATTTATCAATAAATAAATAAATTATTCATTTTCGATAGTATACCCCTATAAAGTAATAATTTTTTATGATCCTAATATTATTCATTTCTAGAGGTTTTACTGTAAATCTAAAATGGTGCTTATTCAATCAAATGGTGCATTTGCTCTTAGGCACTAATTCTTAGATTTCAACAAGGACCAATGGGTTAGACCAATTTTCAACAAGGACCTATGGGTTAGACCAATTCTTAGATCTAGTTGTTGTAAATCTAATTGATCTAGTTGTAAACTCTAGTTGTTGTATTGTCAAAACAAGGACCTATGGGTTAGACCCATTTTCAATCCGGATTAAAACACTCTTCACTTAAATCGCTCGTAGGTCTTTATTTCGACAATACAACAACTAGTTCAATCAAATGGCCAATTACTTTGTACATTTTAGAAAATATTTTTATATAGGTAGTGCCACATACACCAAAAATTCATATAAAATATCAATACCATACCAAATGACATGACGTATGTCACATAAATTTCAAATTAATATGGTTAAGATGATGTGGGTTTTCTTATTTTAGTATTAAGAAACAAAAAGATCTTTTAGTTAGTATGTCAGGACCTACCCCGGATTTCCCCTCGAAATCCGGAATAAACCCTGCGGGACCCACCCTAAAGAAAATTCTATCAAAGTTTTTCGTAGAACCTCCCTTGAAAATGGGTAACCCTACCGGAAAGAAAGGTAACTAAACCCAACTCGCTAAAACTCCCAAACCACATCCACAAATAAACTCTCTCAAATAAACTTAAACAAATGAATCATTTTCAACATCTCATAAAACACTTAAACATTCCCATAAATATCAGAGCATCTACTATGGATAATGAGATAAACAACACAGTAGGTTAACTAGTAACCTATATGGGAAAACTGCATGAGGTGGGAATCTATGACAAGCCTCCTATCCTCGCCGAACAGAACTCTGCAGACTAGGCATTTTTAAAAAAACGAAGGGCCCAGGGGAGAAGCATTTAAAAACGTTAGAGTGGGTGGACAAAATAAATGACAAAAAGAAATATGGAGCAATTAAATCAAATCTATGCTCTCCCGTAATTTCTATTAGAAAATATTTATGCACGCCACTCTTGGAACTCTTCCCGAAAATAGTTATAAACCAAAATAACGACCAATCCCATTGGTTTTCAATAAATCAAAATAAATAGGGAAAAATATTTCACCAAAACTATAAGCCTCCCAGACTATAATAGCGTCTCACGATAAGCGCTCTACTCACATATGATGAGGACCGCTTAATAGATATAATGGCGTCCCACGCCAAACGCTCAACTCTTATATGATGAGAACCGCTAATAATGGCTAGCTGCCACTAATATATACATATACCGATCGGTTGCCTCCAAGGCTATAATGGCGTCCCACGCCAAGCGCTCAACTCACATATGATGAGGACCGCTTAATAAATATAATGGCGTCCCACGCCAAGCACTCAACTCTCATATGATAAGGACCACCAGTGGGATTATAATAATTTTCCACTCTAAACGCTCTACTCACATATGATGAGGACCGCTAAATAAATATAATGGCGTCCCACGCCAAGCGCTCAACTCTCATATGATAAGGACCGCCGGTGGGATTATAATAACTTCCCACTCTAAACGCTCTACTCACATATGATGAGGACCGCTAAATAAATATAATGGCGTCCCACGTCAAGCACTTAACTCTCATATGATAAGTACCGTCGGTGGGATTATAATAACTTCCCACTCTAAATGCTCTACTCACATATGATGAGGACCGCTAAATAAATATAATGGCGTCTCACGCCAAGCTAACAATAGATAATATCAGTCAACTCGTTTAGAGTGCAATAGAATTCCAAATAAAAAGACCAATTGACATGTCCCACATGTCAAATGAAATGAGCAAGGGAGTTCCCCAAATAACGGTGGGAACTCACAAATCCCAAAAAAATACTGAATTTCTAAAATACCATCGAAATTAATTATCTTTAGTGCATGCATGGGATTAAATCAAATGTCCACTCACAGTGCTCGACTAAGCCTGTCGACGACCCGAAGCCTCTGCTGAATGATCCTCCTCACGGCCTGGACAAAAATTAATATTAATTTTCATACTACTTAAAGACTCCAAAATTCACCACCATCCCCGATGGCCAAAATTTAACCTGAAACAAATTTTAAATCCGGCTAACCCAAAAATCTGCACTTCAAATTAAATACCGCCAATTTCCTTAACCATCGAAAAATCTTAAACCTTATCAAAACTCCTCCAAAAATTATAAAACTCATTCCATACTACTCCTCATCAAAATCTCTACAAAAAATATTTCTCCGGCGGCGGCCGGCAGCCTTTTTCCGGCTACATCAAATGCCTCCCAAATTTTAACAGCACAATCCTCTCATCAAACCCAACAACTTTCATAACTAGCACTTAGTCCAATTCCGAGGCTAAATAAGGCAATCGAACTAAAACATCCTTAAATCTCTAAAACTTTCAATTATACAAACCACCCTAACGAAATCGAATTAGACCGATTCTTTTGGAGGGATTACTCACTTTGATGAGGGCTACAAAATGAGTCAAAAATCGCGGCCTATGGTGGCTGGAGGACGGAGCTCCGGCGAAAAGTTATCTGGCGTGTCCGGCGGCTTTTCTCCTCCCCAGCGGCGTTACACGGCCGGTCACCGGCCCAGGGAGAGAGAGGAGGTGGCGGGGGTCCGTTCCGGGCTGGAGCGGCGGCCGGTGGCTAGCTGGACGGCGGCAACTGGCGGCAAGGCTTTCCGACTGGGAGGAGTGCTCGGGAAGAAGAACAGAAGAGAAAGAAGAGAAGAGGAAAAAGAGAGAAGAAAAAGAAGAAACTAGGCTTGGGCTCTCCCTGCCCGGTCCATCAATTATACCCAAACAAAAATACCCACTTCAAATATTTACCCCTTTTTACTAACTCTACACTTTACCGATAAATTCATAACTTTACCATGTTTACTCCGATTTTAACGCATAGCATGTCTACGAACTCGTAACGACGTCCTCTACAACTTTCATGAAGAAAGTTTTCCCAAATTCCCAACAGAATAAAAAGTCAACTTTAAAGTCTTTAACAGTAAACAGTTAATTAATACGGTAAAAGACCAAAATAGTACCAGAATAAATAACCGTAAAATAACTTAAGGACTGGGGTGTGACAATTCTCCCCTCCTTATAAAAATTTCGTCCCCGAAATTTACGTACCCTTCACTCAAAGAGATAAGGCTACTGCTGCCTGCAAAGCTCCCCAAAATTTTGAAATAAATCTGGGATCCCGATCCGATACTATAGACTCAGGCACCCCATGAAGTCTCACAATTTCATTCACAAAAAACTCTACCAATTTATCTAATGAATACTTCTTCCCCACTGGCAGAAAAAAATGTGCAGACTTCGTTAATCGATCCACAATCACCCAAATATCATCATGCCCTTCAGGGGTACGAGGTAAACTAAAAACAAAATCCATGGTGATGTGGTCTCACTTCCATATCGGAATAGACAATGGCTCAAGCAGACCAGAAGGTTTCTGCCTCTCAGCCTTCACTTGCTGGCAAATCAAACACTTGCTTATAAGCGGCAATCTCCCTCTTTATATTTGGCCACCAATAAAAATCCTGCAGGGTCCTGTACATTTTAGTACTACCCGGATGAGCAGCATATGCCGAACTGTGAGCTTCCTCAATTATCTCTTCCTTCAGATCCTCATTTCTTTTTGGGACACAAAGCCTACTTTTGAACATCAATGTCCCATCTCTCCTAACAGAAAAAATCTACTGTCGTTCCATTAAGCGTTCTGTCAATCAACCGAACAATGGAAGGATCAGCATACTGAGCTTCACGAACTTTATCCATCAAAACTGGCCACACATGAAAACTGGCTACCAACGAACCAATCTCATCCACTGATAACTCAACTCCTGAAGCTCTTAACTCATAAAGAAGAGGGACCCGAACTGTCCTCAAATAAGCTAGCGACAAAGAAGGATTGTGACTAAGAGCATCTGCCACTACATTAGCTTTCTCAGGATGATACTCAATAGTGCAATCATAATCTTTAATCAACTCCATCATCCTTCTCTGCCTCATATTCAACTCTCTCTGAGTGAACACATACCGGAAGCTCTTAAGGTCGGAGAAGATCTGGCACTTAGCTCCATAGAGATAATGTCTCCACAATTCCAATGCAAAAACCACTACAGCAAGCTCTAGGTCATGGGTGGGGTAATTCACCTCATACGGCTTCAATTGCCTAGAAGCATAAGCAATTACTCTCTCATGCTGCATCAACACACCACCCAAACTCTGCCTAGAAGCATCGCAATAAATCACATACTCCCCACTATCATCAGGGAGTGCTAGAACTGGAGCACTAGTTAAACGATCCTGGAGCTCTTGAAAGCTCTGCTCACACTTCTCAGACCACTCGAACTTCACCCCTTTCCTGGTCAGTCTTGTAAGTGGGGCGGCAATTCTGGAAAAATCCTGGACAATACGACTATAATAGCCTGCTAATCCCAAGAAACTACGAATCTCAATCACACTAGAAGGCCTCTTCAAATACGTCACCGCTTCTATCTTTTGGGGATCCACACTGACACCTTCTGTCGAAACTACGTGGCCCAAGAATCCCACTTTATCTAACCAGAATTCACATTTACTAAGCTTCGCATACAACTGAGCTTCCCTCAAAGTCTGCAATACCATTTTTAGATGCTTAGCATGCTGCTTCAAATTCCTCGAATACACCAAGATATCATCTATGAATACAATCACGAAATGATCCAAGTATGGACGAAACACCCTATTCATGAGATCCATAAAAACAGCGGGTGCATTAGTAAGT
Organism: Fragaria x ananassa; assembly: GCA_034370585.1. Lineage (NCBI taxonomy): Eukaryota > Viridiplantae > Streptophyta > Magnoliopsida > Rosales > Rosaceae > Fragaria > Fragaria x ananassa. The sequence goes on from CP139764.1 coordinate 12,059,209, forward strand.
CCAAACGGCATCACAACGAACTCATAATGACCATATCGTGATCGAAATGCAGTCTTGGCTATATCACCTTCCCGAATCTGCAACTGATGATATCCCGATCTCAAATTAATCTTTGAAAAGACCGAAGCACCCCTCAACTGATCGAATAAATCATCAATACGGGGCAATGGATATTTGTTCTTCACTGTGGCCTGATTCAACTTCCTATAGTCCACACAAAGTCTCATGGTGTCATCATTCTTCTTGACAAACAACACTGGAGCACTCCATGGAGACATACTAGGCCGATTAAAACTCTTATCCACCAACTCATGCAGTTGAGTTTTTTTTAACTCTTTTAATTCTGCAGGTGCCATTCTATAAGGCGCTTGAGAAATAGGCACCATTCCCGGAAGCAACTCGATTGCAAAACCTATCTCCCTTACAGGAGGCAACCCAAGCAACTCATCTGGAAAGACATCTGGAAACTCATAACTACATGGATGTCTTCTATCCTCACATCTCCCTTCCTAGCATCCACCACATGAGCTAAATAAGCCTGACAGCATTTATTCAATAATTTCCTAGCGGCGACCGCTGAAATTAAACAACTGGGAATCACATCTCTCTTACCCTGAAATGTGACCTCAGGCTTCCCAGGACTTCGCAACACCACTACATTCCGGAAACAATTGATCATAGCCCTATGTGCCTCTAAGAAGTCCATTCCCAAGATTACATCAAACTCCACAATATCTAATGAGATTAAATCAACTTCGAAGCTAAGACCATCCACCAACACTTCACAACCTCTAAATACCCAATATATCTTCATCACATTACCGGGGGGCAAAGAAACCTGCCACTCTCCTGGAAGTGGCGATGAGGACACATCGGCAAGAATGGAAAATCTACTAGACATGAAAGAATGCGTCACCCAGGGTTTATCAATATGAAAGCAGGATGACCGAAAAATAACAATGTACCAATAATGACATCGGGGAGGTACGTCCCTCCTGTTGAGTCATGGCATGAAGCCTTGCATGAGTAGTGGCAGGACGACCTCTATGTCCTCTGCCCTGCTGAAAGTCGCCCCTGGCTGGAGTCATGGCGCGAGTACCACTACTAGAACCACCAGCTGATGTTTGACCCATGGCCTGAGTAGGAGCATATGTAGCTCCCTGAGTCAGAAGAGAGCAATCCCTCTTGAAGTGATCCAGCTGACCACACTGAAAACATCCCCCTAGCTGAGACTGACTCTGCCCGGACTGAAAAGATTGACCACCAGAGGTCCCACTCCTACTACCAGATCCACTCCTAAATCGCTCAAGTTGACGCCCAAAGAAATTCTTGAAGGGCCTACTACCATGCCTCTTGAATCTCCCACTAAAACCAGATCCTGAACCTGAATTGTTACCATGCCCACTGCCAGAAGATGATCCGGAACCCGAAGTGGACACCAATTTCTTTGATGAACCTTGGCCACGACCACCAGAATCAAGAAAACGACCAGTTGCCAACTCATGTGCCTCAATATTCAGAGCAAAAGTCACGGCCTGGTGAAATGACTGATAAGGCACCGCTGTCATCCTGATTGCATAAATACCACCAAGGCCCTTGGTGAACTGATAAATCTTCTCCTGATCTGTCTTCACCAAGTCAGGCACATAATAGGATAACTCTCGGAATCGCTGTTCAAAAGCCATCACTGTCATGTCATCACCTTTCTGCAGACTCAAGAACATGAGCATGACTAATATATCGCTCTCTAAAAAGAGCTGTAAACTGATCCCAGGTCACATGATCAGCAGCTTCTCCCATGCATCTACTCAAATCAAGCCACCAATGCCATGCTTCCTTCTCCAAGAACTGGGTAGCCAAGCTCACTTTCCTATCCTCAGGGCATCTCACCTGAATAAACATTTTCTCGATGGCCTCTACCCAATTCTGAGAATCCAAAGGCTCAACAGCATGGCTAAACGCTCTAGCACCATTCTTGTAGGCTCTATCATAATTAATCTCAGGAACCATACTGGTGCTAAAACGCTGAAAGAACTGCTCCATGGCATTAGTCCAATCACTCGGTACGTTCTCATCTTCCTCACTTGGAGGATTCCGCATAGGTGCTCGGCGAGGAGGCATACTACCTGAGAATAAAATATTTAGCACAACAGACAAGAAATAGACCACTACCCCACATACTCAATAAACACTTAGCGTACATTCATAAGCTAATGGATCCGCCACAGTCGGACCATCACCCTCATGACACTAAGTTTTACCAAGTACATGTGGTAGTGATATAAGAAGGCAGGAATCAGACAACCTAATGCTCTGATACCAATTGTCAGGACCTCCCCGGATTTCCCCTCGAAATCCGGAATAAACCCTACGGGACCCACCCTAAGGAAAATTCTATCAAAGTTTTTCGTAGAACCTCCCTTAAAAATGAGTAACCCTACTGGAAAGAAAGGTCACCAAACCCTACTCGCTAAAACTCCCAAACCACATCCACAAATAAACTCTCTCAAATAAACATAAACAAATGAATCATTTTCAACATCTCATAAAACACTTAAACATTCCTATAAATATCAGAGCATCTACTATGGATAATGAGATAAACAACACAGTAGGTTAACTAGTAACCTATATGGCAAAACTGGATGAGGTGGGAATCTATGACACGCCTCTTATCCTCGCCGAACCGAACTCTGCAGACTTGGCATTTTAAAAAAAAATGAAGGGCCCAGGGGAGAAGCATTTAAAAACGTTAGAGTGAGTGGACAAAATAAATGACAAAAAGAAATATGGAGCAATTAAATCAAATCTATGCTCTCCCATAATTTCTATTAGAAAATATTTATGCACGCCACTCTTGGAACTCTTCCCGAAAATACTTATAAACCAAAATAACGACCAATCCCATTGGTTCTCAATAAATCAAAATAAATAGGGAAAAATATTTCACCAAAACTATAAGCCTCCCAGACTATAATAGCGTCCCACGCTAAGCGCTCTACTCACATATGATAAGGACCACTTAATAGATATAATGGCGTCCCACGCCAAGCGCTCAACTCTCATATGATGAGGACCGCTTAATAAATATAATGACGTCCCACGCCAAGCGCTTAACTCTCATATTATGAGGACCGCTAAATAAATATAATGGTGTCCCACGCCAAGCGCTCAACTCTCATATGATAAGGACCGCCAGTGGGATTATAATAATTTCACACTTTAAACGCTCTACTCACATATGATGAGGACCGCTAAATAAATATAATGACCTCCCACGCCAAGCGCTCAACTCTCATATGATAAGGACCGCCGGTGGGATTATAATAACTTCCCACTCTAAACGCTCTGCTCACATATGATGAGGACCGTTAAATAAATATAATGGCTTCCCATGGCAAGTGCTCAACTCTCATATGATAAGTACTGTCGGTGGGATTATAATAACTTCCCACTCTAAACGCTCTACTCACATATGATGAGGACCGCTAAATAAATATAATGGCGTCTCACGCCAAGCTAACAATAAATAATATCAGTCAACCCGTTTAGAGTGCAATAGAATTCCAAATAAAAAGACCAATTGACATGTCCCACATGTCAAATGAAATGAGCAAGGGAGTTCCCCAAATAACGGTGGGAACTCACAAATCCCAAGAAAATACTGAATTTCTAAAATACCATCGAAATTAATTAACTTTAGTGCATGCATGGGATTAAATCAAAGGTCCACTCACAGTGCTCGGCTAAGCCTGTCGACGACCCGAAGCCTCTACTGAATGATCCTCCTCACAGCCTGGACAAAAATTAATATTAATTTTCATACTACTTAAAGACTCCAAAATTCACCACCATCCCCGATGGCCAAAATTTAACCTTAAACAAATTTTAAATCCGGCTAACCCAAAAATCGGCACTCCAAATTAAATACTGTCAAATTCTTTAACCATCGAAAAATCTTAAACCTTATCAAAACTCCTCCAAAAATTATAAAACTCATTCCATACTACTCCTTATCAAAATCTCTACAAAAAACATTTTCCCGGCGCCGGCAGCCTTTTTCCGGCTACATCCAATGCCTCCCAAATTTTAACAACACAACCCTCTCATCAAACCCAACAACTTTCATAACTAGCACTTAGTCCAATTCCGAGGCTAACTAGGACAATCGAACTAAAACATCATTAAATCCCTAAAACTTTCAATTATACAAACCACCCTAACGAAATCGAATTAGACCGATTCTTTTGGAGGGATTACTCACCTTGATGAGGGCTAAAAAAATGAGCCAAAAATCACGGCTTATGGTGGCCGAAGGACGGAGCTCCGGAGAAAAGTTATCCGGCGTGTCCGGCGGCTTTTCTCCTCCCCGGTGGCATTACACGTCCGGTCACAGGCCCAGAGAGAGAGGAGGTGAAGGGGGTCCGTCCCGGGCTGGAGCGGTGGCCGGTGGCTGGCTGGACGGCGGCAACTGGCGGCAAGGCTTTCTGATGGGAGGAGAGCTCGGGAAGAAGAACAGAAGAGAAAGAAGAGAAGAGGAAAAAGAGAGAAGAAAAAGAAGAAACTGGGCTCGGGCTCTCCCTGCCCGGTTCATCAATTATACCCAAACAAAAATACCCACTACAAATATTTACCCTTTTTTACTAACTTCACACTTTACCAATAAATTCATAACTTTACCATGCTTACTCCGATTTTAACGCATAGCATGTCTACGAACTCGTAACGACGTCCTCTACAACTTTCATGAAGAAAGTTTTTCCAAATTCCTAACGGAATAAAAAGTCAACTTTAAAGTCCTTAACAGTAAACGGTTAATTAATACGGTAAAAGACCAAAATAGTACCGGAATAAATAACCGTAAAATAACTTAAGGACTGGGGTGTGACATAGTAATTACTTGCAAATTTATTCTCTTGTCTAAATAAGGAAGTAATGTTTATCTGGCTATTCAAATCTCCCTTCACATATGTAAATCTTTTTAATTCATTGCCTTATTGGTGCAAAAAAGATATCAATCGAATGAATAAAGTTGTTAGGCAATGAAACCATCTATGGTGCCAATCAACATTGACAACCCCTACTTCGATGATCGACACCAAGCTTCCAAGTATTTTTTTTTTCTTTTTTTTCTTTTGAGAAGAACTTCTAATATTGAGATTTCAAGCTCACGAACCCTAATAGATTGTGAATTGAGAGGGATTTATGATTTTGGTTTCTTTATTTAAATTAAATCACAAAATAATCCACATCATTATAATGGTAAACTAAAAGCATTGATGTGGTATATTTGGTAGAGATATTTGGTATATATTTTTGGGATCCAAAGCATTTTCCTTTTTATATTGATATTAGTATTGTTTTATACCAATACCATGTGCAAAGTGGTGTGTGTATTAGCCCCACGTTTAGATTGGTCTGAACTAATCCGTAGGTTGAGGATTACCTTATGTTTTAGTCGGATTAGGTGAGCTCCACATAGGATCCATGTCTAACCCATACTAATTCCTCTATGATGAATGATGTTTTTCGATCTGATCTTTGATTCAACCCTCAAATTGAACCATTACTGGCAGGGCATTTACAAAGGATAATACCCACGGACAAACTTTTACAAATGATCCCCTTCAGAGCAATTTGCTGCATTTGCTCTAAAGGGGATCCTCTGTAAAAGTTTACTCTGGACACTACACTACCGTAATGCATATATGTTCATCATGTAGTATAACATCAAGAGCACAACCAGTTTGACCAAAAAAGATATGACCTCAATTTGAGATTTAATATCTGATTGAGGCTCATGATTAAGCTCCACTAGTAGTTAAAGATAACTAATATGATGAAAGATGAGACATATTTCCGTCAAAGTAATTTTGTTTATGATCAGTTTTTCAAATGATTCTTTTTTCTTATTTTTGATAAACTAAAGAAAATTACTGCTAAATTTTTTTATTATAGCATGAATTTAAAAGATCAAATAAAAAGACCGAATTGGCTTCTTGAGGTAGATTGTTAGACCAACTTCCAAAAGAAATATTATGACCTAAACCAATTAGAGTATCCATCAAGAAATTTGCTTTCACGCCAAATATGAGAACACTTGATTGCTGCAAATTGATGTCACGGTGATCCACAAGGATTTCAACGCAGCCTCCTGAGTAGATAATCTATCTCCGATCCCACGTCACCGTCATCTCATCAACTGAGGTCTTAGTTAGATAGTATTCTATATCAGGAAACTAGATAGGTGATTTAATTTATTTATTTTTTGCAAACTCTTTATGTTAACTAATAAATGTGTCATTCATGGTGTTTATACCCTCTAAGAGGATGACATATGATGTAAAGTGTCTTTTGGCTATTGATCAAAGCAATAAATTATTACCTTTCTATAAAAACAATTAACTTGACCCCAAAAATCCAATTTGTGACCAAAACATAATGATAAAAATCATATTGCTCCGGTTATTTCTACACTAGGACTTGGGAAAGCTAATAACCTTCTTCTTGATATAGAAGTTGGTAGGATGGATGTGATAATCCTACTGAAGACAGTAGCAAGCAAAAAAAAGTGAATGGATCGTATTTAAGTCATTATACAATAGATCAGTTAAAAATAAACAGGAATTATTCAAAAAAAAAAGTAGTTAAAAATAAACAGGAAGGTGATTGACCTCACGAAAATTGAGAAACAACCAACATACCACGTTTTCAGTCAATTAGGAACGATAATTAGTGGGATGAAAGTGAATTTGTTGGTAATTTGTAATTAATTTTACAATACCCAACCTATAACAATTTCAGGCATAAGAAGAATGTTGTCTCACCCAATATCATTTGGTTTAGTGACATCAATCTTCGCTCTATAAGTGGGAGACTGTGAGTTCAACTCACAATAGACTCGTTGTAGCATATCAATTGTTTTTTTTTTATTAAAAAAAAATGGTGCCTCATATATGGATGGAATATATCATTGACCATATGAATGACTACAAAGTAATATATTTCTTTGATGTCATGACATTTCTTCTAATCCTTCTAAGCCTTAATCCCATACTCCAATGACTTGTGACTCTTCCAAGTCTTTGTGGCACAATAACAACCCCTTCATCTCGTCTCACAAACAACCACCCCCTTTGGATCTTTCTTCATCCTTGGATTAAAATAACGGGAGCGAATTCTACGTACTAAGGTGTATTAATTTGCATTATTAATGTGTAAGTGTTCAAATCACCGTATGACAAGATCGAATAAAGATTATAGACTTTAAATTCCTTCTTTTCAATTTCATTTTTGATCCGATCAAATTAAACGCTCATAATAAGAGTACATCTTCTTCGACCTAGTGTTCTCACATTCTTAATTGAAAACACTTGAGACCATTTTTTAGGTTTTAATTTTATTAACGGTATTGTATTAATATATTATATATTAGTTGCTGAGTTCACTTACATCAACGTAGGCTTAGCTGTTTTAGAACCATCAATGATTGGTGAACCCGCGGATCCATTTGCAACTCCTTTGGAAATATTGCCTGAATGGTATTTCTTTCCCGTATTTCAAATACTTCGTACAGTGTCAAATAAGTTATTGGGTGTTCTTTTAATGGTTTCAGTACCCGCGGGATTATTAACAGTACCTTTTTTGGAGAATGTTAATAAATTCCAAAATCCATTAACCACAAGTTTTCTCTCTTTTCCCTATTTTTATTTATTATTTATTTTTCTTTGAATACGGAATGAATGATCCATTTTCTTCAACTGCTTTGCGTAACAAGATTTTCCTCCCCAGTGTATCACCCGTCTTTCCCAGCCTGCTCCATGAGCCTCTAGCTCGATTTGTGGGGGCCAACAAGTGTGCTCAAATTCACGGTGGGCCCAAGGATTAAAATCTCTGTGATATATCCGATATATCCTCCGATATCTCCCTTTTTTGAAGGACCGATATATCTTTAGGGGTCAATATCTTATCTTCCACCGTATCTACGATATTTCCCCGATATTTAGGAAATATCCTCAAATATCACCGATATTTAGGAAATATCTCCGATATTGAGGAAATATCTCTGACATTTATGATATTTTCGATATATCACTGACATATTAATAAAATATCTGTAAAAAATTGAAATGTTATTCGGAAGAGAAGTAACTAATTCCCTCGAGGTATATCCCAATGACGAGTGGTGGTCTCGACTTGAAACTGTAACTGTCAATATAATCAACGTACAAAGGGTATTATCTGAAGAAGTTGTTGGAAACCCAGAAGATAATTTAGACAGTGATGATGCATGGGGCGGCATAACAACTCCGGATAGTTCAGATGATGATGAAGATGGTGGAAGCGGAAAAGGTGGTGGAAATACTGGCACCGAGTTTGTATATGGACAATCTTCTACAGTTGGTGGATTGAACAATTTTTCATCTGAAGGAAATTACGATCATGCCTCCCATCACTACTAGAAAAAAGCTCTTAGCTGACGAAATTTTTTCGTCACCTTAGAGCTTCTATCGTCATGTGACCACTTAGCTGACGAAAATTTCGTCACCTAAGAGTCGTCATCTAAGGCCGGTGGTTAGAGCACTTAGGTGACGAAAATATTTATTTCGTCATCTTAGTCATTACTAAGATGACGAAAATTTTTTCGTCGCCAATTTACTTAGCTGACGAAATATATTCGTCACCCACCTACTTAGCTGACGAAAATTATTTCATCACCCAGTTACTTAGCTGACGAAACTTATTTGTCACCCTTCTACTTTGCTGACGAAAATTATTTTGTCACCCATCTACTTAGCTGACGAAATTTACCCAGTTACTCAGCTGACGTAAATTATTCAGTTTGCTGACAATTCTTCATCGGGCTAAGGCCACGAAAGTTCAAATTTCGTCACCTTAGTGCTATTTATTTTTATTAAATTTAATCATTAAAAATTATTAAAATCACATTTAATATGAAAAAATAAAAAAAACTAGATAAAGCATCTGGACAATAACGAAAATTTATATATATATAAACAAATTCATATATACAAACTCATCAATAGTAGTACTTGATCAATATAGACTTGTTCATACAAAATATATACTAGAAAATGAACTAGCTAGTGACTATGAAGTGTCAATTGAATCAATGCCTCCAACATCATTGGGCTGCTCCTGCGGTGGGACTGCCGGCTGACATACGCCGAATTCGGTGAAGAGAAATTGTTCACATTGTTGAGTCTGTTGGGGTGGAGGCGCGCCCTCGCCGGTGCCGTACGGTGGCGAAAAGAGGGACGTCCGCACTTTAAGAGCCGTGCGGACGTCCGCACCTGATACTCTGAATGTACGGCAAAAGGCTACTGAATGTACTATAATACTAATTGATAGGATTATATTATAACATGCAGTGCTTGGTTATAAGACTCAAAGCATTGAGACACAAGAATAATCATCATGCAATACACAGCTCTAAACCAAGTATCATTGTATGTATATGGCAGTAAACATAAACGACAGATTCCATACACTATGCAGCAATTAAAGATGAGCAATGACAGCATACAATACCTTCGAAAAATATCCAACCATATGGCATCCCCGATCATCACATTCACATAGAATGTAAAATAGAAAGAGGTCAACATCATAGTACAGGGTCTTGTGATCAAGAAACAGCTTTGCTAAATAACAAAGGTTCTGTCCATAAACCTTGTTCTTTTTACCATCAACCTGATTCAAAACATTTTTAAAAAGCAAGTTATATCAACCACAAACTTGACTTCTGCAAGACTGCAAATATATCCAAAAACAATTCAAGACTGAAAAAATAAAGAGTATGAAAGGATGATTATGCAGTATTAAAGTGTTTCAAAATCAATTGCAAATTACATAAATCATATAAACACACACACACAATGGGTTTCTTTAGAATTTATAACCGGGATATTGTGCAGATACACGGCAACTAACCTCAAACATAGAAAGCGTATGATTCCGGTATATCTCATCACCAGGAGGATGCTTAAGATCGCACTTCCTCTGTATACAAAGACAATAAAATGTATGTAAAATAATGTTAACTACAAAAAATTTTACAAAGAATGTGCCTGCTGCTGCACACAAAGAATTTTACTGACCAGCAGAAAAATGGGCCTGCTGCTTCTGCACACAAATAATAGAAAAACCAAAATGATTTAGATGGGCCTGCTGCTGCTGCACACAAAGAACCAGTAGCTCCATATGTTCATGATTGCATATGATCAGCTAGCATTCTGTAAAAATTTAATATCAAAGGATTCATTCAGCTGACATCTGAGAGTTATTAAGTAGAGACTAGCACTTAAGGTTCCTCAATGCTTTCCAAATTTTAATAAACTATCTCTATGGCATAGTATCTCTATAACATGTTATCAATAAAAGCAATGAACAAAAGAATGGGATACATATTAAGTAAGACAGACTAATTGAACAAGCAACCATCACAACAAACAGATGGTCGAGACTTACCATCTGTTCCTCTAACAAGCCCCTCAGTCCCATCCATAGCAATGGTTAGTCCTGACCATGTTCTCACCCAAGTGCTGAGCCACCTCAAGCACTAACCGGATCGAGTTGTCCAGCACTTCCAGCGCCGTCAAGATCGGCAACAATCCTTCCTCGAATCTCACATCGACAACGGCTCTGATGACCTAGCACACCTGCCCGATCGCGCCTTTGTTGGTGAAATCGTCGGTAATTTTTCCTTTGGCGCCATCCTTGGGCCCGGCCGGCGACTCCGACTTGGTCTCGGCTGCTGCGGCGGTGGCGTACTCTGCCACGTGCGAGAGGAGGTACCCAAGAACACAGACAATATTGCAGGGCTACCTCCTGTATCAGTTGTTGAGACTGTTCCGCCTATCTCTTCCTCTTCCCACTAGTCAGCAGGCATAGTGGATGTGGCGCAAGGGAGGAGACGGCGATGTGGAGGAAGAGATGGCGATGTGGAGGAGGAGACGGTGATGTGGAGGAGGAGGAGGAGGAGGAGGAGACGGTTTGGAAAGTTGGATGTATACAATTGATTTAGGGATTTCAGAGTTGAGAGGAGTATAAGACTCTCTTGCCCACGAATCAAGCCGTTTCGTCATCTAAGTCAAATACAAAATTTAGCCAAAAAATTGGGCGGAAGTTCGACCCGCCAAATATTATGAAGTTAGGTGACGAATTCATCAACTTTCGTCATCTAAGTGAATCAAATTTATATTTTTGTAGTCTTATTTTAATTTTAACACATTTATTTCTTTTTCTTTTTTTCTAAAAAGAAAAGGTTTTGATAGAATGTGATATTGTTAAATAGGGAGGAAGCAATATTTTCAAAAATCTTGTAAAATAGGATGTGATCGGTATGGTGAAATACGACTATGGTTGAAAAATCACATATTTTTGGTAAAGTTTGGTCTCCGATACAAGCGGTCAACCCTATATACGCTTATGTTTCCCTATGTGGAGCCCTATCGTCGAGTATCTTCATTTTTCACGGGTTGACTTATTTCATCGTTCCGGTCATATCTTATTTCACGACTTTTTTGCGTTTGAGGCCTCTACGTATACGTTGTCTTCAAAACGAAACTTAAACTCAACACTAGTATAAAAAAGTTATACAACATTAGTACATATATCGTGAGTTTGGTGATCGGAGAAGAGGAACTGAAAACCGACCATTAGATATGACCAGCATAACGAATTACGTGGGTGGGCAAAAATTCAGCTCCATCGGACAAAGATAAGGGCTCGATCCGTCCGGTCAATCGGCGCGGTCAAACCCCTAAACGGACGGAAACTGAAATTCGACCCTCCAAATCACGTAATCTGGCCGGACCTTCAACTGAGAATAGTTTCCAAACGACGAGACTCTTATGGGGCTATAAAAATTTGGTAAAAAATAAATACTCGGGATAGGGCTACCACTAGGTAGAAATAAGAGAAAAATTCGTTGACCGGAACAACCGGCACCGAAATTTTACCGGAATATCTTCATTTTTCACGGGTTGACTTATTTCACCGTTCCGGTCATATCTTATTTCATGACTTTTTTGCGTTTGAGGCCTCTACGTATATGTTGTCTTCAAAACGAAACTTAAACTCAACACCAGTATAAAAAAGTTATACAACATTAGTACATATATCGTGAGTTTGGTGATCGGAGAAGAGGAACTGAAAACCGACCGTCAGATATGACCAGCATAACGAATTACGTGGGTGGGCAAAAATTAAGCTCCATCGGACAACGATAAGGGCTCGATCCGTCCGGTCAATCGGCGCGGTCAAACCCCTAAACGGACGGAAACGGCTATTTGACCCTCCAAATCACGTAATATGGCCGGACCTTCAACTGAGAATAGTTTCCAATCGACGAGACTCTTACGGGGCTATAAAAAAAATATATTTTCGTCATAGGGCTACCACTAGGTAGAAATAAGAGAAAATTCGTTGACCGGAACAACCGGCACCGAAATTTTACCAGAATATCTTTATTTTTCACGGGTTGACTTATTTCACCGTTCCGGTCATATCTTATTTCACGACTTTTTTGCGTTTGAGGCCTCTACGTATACGTTGTCTTCAAAACGAAACTTAAACTCAACACTTATATAAAAAAGTTATACAACATTAGTACATATATCGTGAGTTTGGTGATCGGAGAAGAGGAACTGAAAACTGACCGTCAGATATGACCAGCATAACAAATTACGTGGGTGGGCAAAAATTAAGCTCCATCGGACAACGATAAGGGCTCGATCCGTCCGGTCAATCGGCGTTTAAAAAGAAAGTTCAGTAAGGTGACGAAATAAAATATTTCGTCACCTTAGAGAGACACTTTAGTGACGAAAATATATTTTCGTCACCTAACCTATCACTTACATGACGAAATGTATTTTCGTCACCTAAGTGATCAAAACTTAGGTGACGAAAATATATTTCGTCACCCCACCTATCACTTAAATGACGAAATATATTTTCGTCACCTAAGTGCTCAAAACTTAGGTGACGAAAATATATTTCGTCACCCAACCTATCACTTAAATGACGAAATTTATTTTCGTCACCTAAGTGCTCAAAACTTAGGTGACGAAAATAGTTTTCGTCACCCAACATATCACTTACATGACGAAATGTATTTTCGTCACCTAAGGTTGCTCTAAAGTGACGAAAATAGTGATGAAATAATGTTTCGTCACCTTACCTTACTTAGATGACGAAAATTGTCACTGAGGTGACGAAACTGGTTTCGTCACTAAAGTGTTCTCTTAGGTGACGAATTAAAAATATTTCGTCACCTTAGAACCTTTTTCTAGTAGTGCATGATCATGGCTATAGAAGTACTAGGTATGGAGCGCAAGAGGATACCATGTATGGGAGGAGGACTAGAGGTCTAAATGTTGATCAAGATGTTGCTTCAGTTGCGCTAAGTTTTGATTCTATCAGTTTAGGTAGTGGGACTGAAACCTCATGAAATGAATCCCAAGAAGGAAACAATCAATATAGCTATAATGTTTATGGCTATAATAAATGTGTGGAAGTCAGTGATCAGTCATCTAGTTTCCATCATCCTTACTATCCACTTATAGGGGAAACAATCGGCAGCTCCAAAGACATATATGATTATCATATTCAACATTACAATTTGTACTATATGAGTCATATGTCTTAGTCTGATTATTGTACTTTTGTGGATCAGCGTGCGTCTTATGACTCTTATCAACAACCTAGATTCTTATTCTGGATGTAGATGAAGTTGATATTTGTAATATTTATATATAAATCCAATAAATTAAATATTTCAGAAAAAAAAATTCTTCCCAAAATACCGATATTTTTTTCCCGGGTTTCCCCGATATATTCCCGATATATCCGAAATCTCCCTTTTTTAACGGACCGATATATCTACCGATACCGATATTTTAATCCTTGGTGGGGCCTTTAAAGTCAACAACGTGTAGTTTGGAGTCAAAGCCCCTTCTAGATGAGTAAGATGACGATACAGCTCTCTTGGAGTCTCGGGTTGTGTCCTCCATATCTCACCTGCAACTTGTGAAAACACTGTAAAACGCAGAAGTCGTAGACAGCTAGCGAATGGGCATTCTGTCATTCACTGTCATTGCAGTTTTCTTGTCCCTCTCTTTGTTAAAGACCTCAACTTCAGCTGATTCCATTCCCAACCATGCCGGGTATGAATTGGGTTTCTTGAATACACCAAAGGGTGTTCATAGGGGGAGGAGTCTTCTGGCCCCAACTTCAGGAGACTACTGTGACAACAAAGACCTTTGTGGCCCCTATTCAATCTGTATCATCAGTAATTCACAGGTTTGCAATTGTTTGGTAGGGTTTAAGCCTAAAGCACCAGACAAATATAACAATGGGCAATATTCAGGGGGTTGTGACCGCACTGAAGCTCTGAACTGCCAAAATAAAGATGATGGGTTTGTGAGATATGCTGGCGTAAAGTTGCCTGACCCTACAGATTCTCGGGTTAACCAGAGTATGAGTCTCGAGGAATGTAGGAGAAATTGCTTGAACAACTGTTCTTGTGTGGCTTATGCAAGCTCCAATGTCAATGGCTGCACTATCTGGCTTGGTGATTTAGTCAACATTAAGAAGCTTTCGAATGGTGGGGATGATCTGTACATTCGAGTACCTGCGTCAGAATTAAGTATGTGCAACTGATTTTCTTATTTCCTTATTTGTTTATTGGATCATCTGCTGGGACTAATTGTTAAGTAATAGTTATGTATTACACTATTGCATGATGATTGATGACTGCATTCTATTTATTTTTGTTCTTCTGCTTATGTTCTGGTGCTACTTTTGATTTTAGCTGTAATTTTAACTCTGATTGCTTTGTCTTGTTGAAATTAACTGTGAAGAGGCAAAACACTCAACCAAGACAAAGATAGTGGTGATCGTTGCATCTGTTGTTGCGGTCGTTATTGGAATGCTCTTGGTTGCTTATTGCATTCACAGGAGGAGAACAAAGTTCAAAGGTAATACTTCTTCTAGTGATGCTCTTGAAGGAATCAACTATTTGTTATTCAATTAGGTGTTTCTGCAATGCAATATCCTGAGCAGGATCTGTTGTCATATGACTCATATAGAATTCCACAATTTAACGGTCATCACTCATCAACCAAAGAGAATAAGGCTCCACGATAAGAAAAGCTGAAGATTCACTACTTTTTTTTTATTTAATTATAAATGTATGTGTAATTAATTCACATGTATTTGCTTTTGTTCTAGTTTCACTTAACATAATTGCTGAGAATCTGATATTTATTCCTTTGTATTGGTAGAGAAAATGGGAAAGAATGGGACAGCGAATCAGAACGAAGACATGGAGCTACCAATATTTAGTTTGTCCACAATAGTCACTGCCACTGATAACTTTTCATTCAACAAGAAACTTGGAGAAGGTGGCTTTGGGCCTGTTTACAAGGTATATTTCCAATATATGAGCATATCAACTGTAAACATTAGTGAGACAGTTATTTGATCAAAAATTACGCTACTCTTATGTAATGGTGATTTTCAGGGTACTCTAGTGGATGGTCAAGAAATTGCTGTGAAGAGACTCTCACGAAGTTCAGGACAAGGACCAACCGAGTTCAAAAATGAAGTGCTTCTAATAGCCAAACTTCAGCACCGAAATCTTGTAAGGCTCCTAGGTTGTTGCATTGAGGGAGAAGAGAGGTTGTTGATTTATGAATACATGCCCAACAACAGCTTGGACTTCTACCTTTTTGGTTAGCATCCTTGAAAACCAGCTATGTTATGCTACAGTTATTCAATAGGTGCTGAAACTCTTCAAGGATTTCATGTTGGAGTAACACGAGTTTAAACTTACCAGATGAAAATCGAGCAAGATTATTGGCTTGGCCTCAACGCTTTCACATCATCTGTGGGATAGCCAGGGGTCTTCTTTATCTGCATCAAGATTCCAGATTGAGGATTATTCATAGAGATCTTAAAGCAAGTAATGTTTTGCTCGATAAGGAGATGAACCCAAAAATCTCAGACTTTGGTATGGCTAGAACTTTTGGAGGAGATGAGACTGAAGGAGTTACAAGAAGAGTTGTTGGGACCTAGTAAGTATGCATTTGACCTCTGCTTATCATCTACCTTTTCTCTTGTTTAACATATCTTTTTTGTTGTGAATACTACAGTGGTTATATGGCACCAGAATATGCAATTGATGGTCTATTCTCTGTAAAATCCGACGTTTTTAGTTTTGGCATTTTATTGTTGGAAACTTTAAGCGGGAAGAGAAGTCGAGGATTTTATGACCCTGTTGATAACCTTAACCTCATTGGACATGTAAGTATCCAGTAGTGAATTCTTTATTTGCTTGTGTTTGATCTTGTGACTGATAAAAGTGTACTACTGTGTTTAGGCATGGAAACTGTGGAAAGAAGGAAGATCTTTGGAGTTAATTGATGAATGCTTAATGGACTCCTGCGATCTATCAGAAATCTTGTGTTGCTTCCATATTAGTCTTTTATGTGTGCAAGAGCTTCCTGAGGACAGGCCAAATATTTCAACTGTGGTTCTCATGTTAGGTGGTGGTTCTGCCTTGCCTCAGCCCAAAAAACCAGGTTTCTTTGTTCGAAAAAGTTCATCTGAAGCAGATTCGTCTTCATGTAAGAATGAAACATGTAACAATGAAACTTCTTCAAGTAAGAATCATACATATTCAAACTATGACTCTACTATAACAGTATTGGAGGCTCGATAAGATTCACTTGATTGCAATTTTGTAGCATGTAAGTTACTCTGAGCTATTTTTGGAAACAGTGTTGAAGGAAATATTGATAGTATATAAGAAGTGAAACGATTTTTGGAATGCACCTTAAAATATGATGGGAGTGAAGTTGTCAATGGTAAAATGGTGTGCATTTTATAGGTAATTCTGTTATTTCACCATAACATTTCCGGGCTGATTTTCTGTAGAAGCTGGAAGTTATGGGGACTGCTCCAAGTATTGGTCAAGAGAATACTAATACTAGATTTTGATTCTATTCTGGGCAGGAATAGATCATGCTGAAGTTTTGGGACCTTAGTGGTGGATTTCTCCGAACCCCAGATCTGTTACTGGTAGGTAAAATGAGAACATGTGCGGCCTGTGCTTATCTGTTTCTGCTGTTAAAAGATACTGTAAATAGCTCAGGATGCTAATCAAAAAATTAAGATTTTAACATCATTCACACCTAACACCCCCAGATATGTAAGATCTTAGCCTACAGGAATCAACGACATAAGAGACAATTGTCATACTTGTCAAAAGAATAAGACCCTCTTCTTCCCTTTTCTTGTCCTTCTCTCCACAGCTCTTAGGATAAATAATCTCAATATGAGCACAAGTGCATCTCTAGAACAACTACTATCATCTGTTTTTAAAAGATGGTCAGCATTAGCACCAGAAATATCAGAATCGGTTATCATGAATTCTGAAGGGCTACCATGAGGAATCGAAACAAATGTGTTGGGCGAAAACTTCTCAGCCGCCACCACACTAGGTTCAGAGCTGCACTTAATGCTGTAAGATCCCCTCTTAATGGCCAAAGTAGCAGGTTCCCATATGTCAAGAAACCCTGTGAACTCAAACACCTTAAATGATCCATGACCCTTTTGAAGAATCTTCTGTATCTGGCTTTGCATTTTGGGGTCACAAGTGATCTTCTTGTGACCTTCACGAGCTCTCCCTTTCGCTTCCTGTCATCCAGGGGTTGAACTTCGATAGCAAGGCATGTATCGACATCATCAGCAGTGAGAAGATAGTTTGGTTGCTTTGCCCCTTCAATGTAGTTAACAGATCCATCTGGAAGGTGGCGTACCCACTCAAAGTTGCAACTGGTCGTTCCATTAATGGAGTATCCAGATGCTTGGAGCTCATGTCCCGGTAACGCTTCACCCGAAATTTGGAGACCTTCAATAGCTGGTAAGAGATCATCTTCTAAGAAAAGATCTTCATGAACCGGTGATAGAAACCGAGAATAAGAGGGGCTGGGATAATAAGGAGAAGTTCCTCCACTCTCATTGTATTCCTCTTCATGATCATCATAATCTATGTTTGTTTGCATCTCAGGCTCACGAAATTTGACCTGTTTACCAAGTGGTGTATCATCTCTATATCGATTTGCGTCAAGTCTAGCAATAGTAGGCTTAGCAGGCACAACTGGGGCAACAGAGTTCCTGTTTTCAGGTTCACTGTGTTTCATATTCCCTGTTTCAACACCACCTGAACTGCTCCCAGGGCCAGTCGATTGATCCCAATTCATCGTGGTTGTCTGCGTCTGAGGAGCAGCAGGAGGAGGAGAAGCCGGTGCTTTCTCATGGGAAGATGGTGGTTGAGTAACCATTTCTAGCCTATCTTTGTTAGAAATTTCCAATGCTGCAGCAATGGAATGAGATGGAGGTGACTGTTGGGTATTACTAATGCTAGACTGATTGGAATTCGACTGTAATGGTCTTACTTGATACTGAAACTGCTTCAATCTCGATTCTGTCATAATAAGCTTCTCCTGCAAATGCCTAAACAAAATCTTGACATTACTGGCAATAGACTGAGCATCATGACCCTGCGGCTGCAATGAGTAGTCTGTGAGAATAGGCAGCAATGCCGAAACGAACGTCGACCTCTCCTGCTGTACATCCTGCAAAGCATAAGCCAGGCGTATGTTCTCCTCAAGTATATCTTGCCTGTACACCATAGCCTTGGAAGCAGCATCAGCAAGATCATGTTGCTGCTGATCAAACACCAAGCGCATATTAGCAATCCGAGTCTCTAAAACATACTTTTCTTTCCGAATCTTGGCTTCTTTGATCGAATAATCCGCCAGCTGCCTCCGCAGCTGCATAATCTCTCTCTCATTTTCATAAATTTCCTCCACAACAGACTTATCCTCGCCGGAATGATTCAACTGCATCAATCCTTCTTCCCCGGAATCAACCCGCGGCAGATGATCATACTCCCCTTCCGGCTGGCTGCTGGTCTCGGAATTGGGAGCCCTCAACAGCTCATCATGCGATCCAACCGGATCGAGACACGAAGAACGCGGCGGCATTGGTGATGATGATTCCAGGAGCTGTTGACGTCTGTGGAGCTCGAGAGTCTTGTACTCGAGCTCAGACCTCAACCGGATGTTCTCTTCCACCTGTTGCTTGATGGTGACCTCCGCAGCTTCGACGGCCTTCATGACCTGCGACAAGTCACTGTCGTCGGTTCCGGTGGAGCGAACGAGATCAGGGCTCGTCAACCCTGAAAATTTCTCACCGATTCTCCAATCGACTCCGTTCTCCATTTTTCTTTGTCACTTGGATTCCATTTGAAGAAGAATGGATTATTCAAATACGCAGAGTTTGCGTGGAAAATTGGAAAAGATGGGAAATTTCGCAAATGGGGGTTTGAATAGTTGGATTTTGAATTTCGTTGTTTAAGGGGGAGGAAGATGACCAAGTCTCGTACTTTTTATATTGGACCATGGCCAGGTCCACCGCCCAACAACAAAGCCAATCGAATTTTGTTACCACTGCCGTCTTCACACTGATCATCATTTCAAACATTCTATCTTTTTCAAAGTTTGAGAGCTTTTCTGCTATGCAAAATCCACCCGAATTTATGTTCCTCTCAATGCCTCTGCTCCAAGATACGTCACTCTTTGCTCTGAGTTTTCTTTACTCGAACTTGTTTGTGTATATGTGTTTATAGTTGCATTTTGAGAAATGGGTTGCTGTAAATTGACAGGAAAGAGTTTTTTTTTTTTTTTGAGAAAAACAGGAAAGAGTTTTGGTGTATTGAATTGCTCGACATTGCTTACACAGACAGAGAGACTGAATATGTTTAATTTCCTTACTGTTTGTGTCTTGAGTGTGATTTGGTGTTTGGCATCATGAACTCAGGAGAAATGTGATTTATTTGAGAGTTTAAAAGATTTAACTTTGATCTTGATTGCATAGTACATGATGAGTTTTATATATTACAGTGAATTGATGTTAGAAATAGTAAGAAGCTCAGCCGCTCAGCAACATTTGAAATGGCTAGGATGTTAATTTTATACAATGAAGGTAGCTACTAGCTAGCGTACTGAAGTAACCGAACTGACTTTCAAAGTTTCAATGCAAGCTCATGACTTATAAATCTCTGATCTTTGGAGCACTCTTTCCTAATCTGATCCTCCACAGGAATGAACAATACTAACAAGCTAGATGCTAGTATTGAGTCTTATTGAGCTTCCACGGTTATTGAACATTCATTAGTACTCGAGAATATTTCATTCTTACTTGAAGATGAACCTGCTTCAGATGATGAATATTTTCCGACATATAAACCTGGCCTTTTGGGTTGAGGCAAGGCACTCTCACCACCTAGCATCAAAACCACCGACGACATGGTTGGCCTATCTTCAGGAAGCTCTTGAACACATAAAAGACCAACATGTATGCACTGCAATGCTTCTGACAGAGAGCATGATTCCCTTAAGCATTCGTCAATCACCTCCAAGAATCTTCCTTCTTTCCACATTCTCCACACCTAATCAATAAACTTTAGACATTTATCTTCACAAAATTTCATTTGACAAAAATAACTGATGATGAATTCAGTGGTTGACACTTACATGTCCAACTAGATTAAGGTTGTGTTTCGGATCATAAAACCCTCTACTCATCTTTCCAGTTAGTGTCTCCAGCAATAAAATGCCAAAGCTAAAAACATCTGATTTTACAGAGAATTGACCATCGATGGCATATTCTGGTGCCATGTAACCGCTGTAGGATACATATAACACAAAACAGAATTACTTCATGAAACAAACAAGCATACTATAGGCAAAGATGTGATTGATCATAAATGTAGTACTTACTAGGTTCCAACAACTCTGTTTGTGACTCCTTCAATCTCATCTCCTCCAAAAAGCCTAGCCATGCCAAAGTCTGAGATTTTTGGTTTCATCTCATCATCAAGTAGAACATTGCTTGCTTTAAGATCTCTATGAATAATTCTCAGTCTGGAATCCTGATGCAAATAGAGAAGACCCCTTGCGATACCTTCGATAATGCAGAACCGCTGAGACCAATCTAACTGTTTACCTTGAGTTTGATCTGGCAAGTGCATGAGATACAATTATTGTAGTACTAAACCAAAATTCGGAAGTACAAGTGCAGTTATAGTATCCAAACCGAAAATGTAGAAGTCCAAGCTTCTGTTGGGCATATATTCATAAATCAGCAATTTCTCTTCCCCCTCAATGCAACAACCAAGGAGCTTTACAAGATTTCGGTGCTGAAGTTTTGCTATGAGTCTCACTTCAGTTCTGAACTCCGTGTCACCTTGTCCAGAAGTTTGTGAGAGCCTCTTCACGGCAATCTCTTGACCATCTTTTAGTCTACCCTGAAAGATCTCCTCAGCATAAGGATTATGGAATTTCAAACAGACCATCTATTTCAGTGATATTCACTGTTATTATATATGCTTAAATCTTAAAATGTACCTTGTATACTGGTCCAAAACCACCTTCCCCGAGCATATTGTTGAACGAAAAGTTATCAGTAGCATCGATAATTGTGGACAGACTATATAGTGGTAGCTGCAGGTCTTCATTCTGTCCATTATTCTCACCCATGAGTCCCATTTTCACTAATAAGAGAACAACCTAATATATCAGCTTCTCCTCAAGTATATTAGATCAGATAGGAAATGAATTTGTAACTTTTAAAGAATGAGGCTTCATCTATTTAATCTTCATTGCCATGTTCCTAGAGCAGTTTAGTTCATTTATTAGTATTACATGGATACATTACTCCTCAGCTTTGTTCTGCATCATTCTAGAGCTTACACGACAGCTTCAGTGACCAAAGGCTGGAAAAGGAACTTCTAGACCTAAATTAAGCTCTATAAGGAGCTTACTATAGGTAATGGTATCATCAATCACCAATGGGTTTCACCCAAATGTGCTAAGATATTTTGTTAGAATAGAAAGTGTACCTTCATGTTTCCTCCTCTTTCTTCTAATGCAATAAAAAGCTAAGAGCATTCCGAGAACAAGGCAAACACCAGATGCAACTGTTGCTATTATAATCTTCAACTTAGATTCATGATTTGTGCCTTCATTGTTTATGTGACAAGAAAATAAACTTTAGTTAAATCACAGCTATAATCAAAATTATGAGCATTGAAGAACATAGTGAAGCAGGGAAATAATCATGCAAAGTCCTCTATCGCATACTTAGTTCCGAAGCAGGCATTCGAACATAAAGATCCGCCCCTCCATGTGCAAGCTTTCTAATGTTCAGAAGATCACCAAACCAGGCAACGCAGCCATTGACATCAGAGCTTGCATAAGCTATACAAGAACAGTTGTTAAAGCAATTCTTCTTGCATTCCTCGAGACTCAAACTCAGGTTCACCTTAGAGTCTGTGCTCGCCGGCACTTTTACCCCGGCATATTTCAAAAACCCATCATCCTTACTTTGGCACATTAATGGAGTAACACGCACACAACCATCCGAGTTTTCCCCAAATCTCCAGTTCTCTTCTACTTTTGGCTTGAATCCCTTTAAGCAGCTGCAAACTTGCGAGTCACTAATGGCACACAGTCCATTCGGACCACATCGGCCATTAGCGTCACATATATCTCCCGGAGGAGTTGATGCTAGAAGACTCCTATGGAAAATAGTACCTTGAGGACTGAAAGAACCCAACTCAAAGCTGCCATTTTTGGAAACTAAGGTGCTGCCAGCTGCTGCTGCAGTTGAACTTTTGAAGAAACAACAAGACAAGTATATTACAATGAAGGTGAAAGAAAGAGTGGCCATTGTTTTCTGCTCCTGGAAGTAAAATGCATATGCCTAGCTACTATCTGAAACCAAATCAGTAAAATCAACGATTACTAGTCTACAGTAGTTGTTTCAGATAGGTACAACATACATTATGATAATGGAAGCTCTAGAAGGGCATGCATTGACCGTGATCCACAGGTCAAGTGACTTTTAAGGTCTATTGTAGGCCACACTGGCGGAGGTAGAGGTTGAAGACTTTGAAGGTCGGCATTGAAGTATGAGGTTGTTGAATATATCAGAAAAGGTTGGATTTGGGAAGACAATGGTGGTGTGATTTTAGTGGTCATCAGGTCAATTTAAGGTAGAATATCATCGTTAACCATAGGTTAGGATGGCCCAGTAGAAATTTAATGTTCAATGAGAGAAATCCAGAATTTCCTGTGGGTTAGGATCTATATGACCATTTAGATTAGGCTCCAACAAGATTTCAAGTTCTCAAGATTGTACATGTATGGACACCCGAAAGAAAATTTACATAACCTTTGATTTGATCATGAATGGTCTATCGGGGACACGGTCTTTAATATTTCTTGTAGCTTTCATGCTAGTAGTTTAAATTTCAGTACTGCAAGGCCCAGACACACACACAAAAAAAGAAGCCGGCGGATCTGAATTAGCCTGCTATGTTGGGTAGTGAGAGCAGCCTGTCTCGGCCCAAGCATGTTGTCTTTGGGTGTTCTTCTCCATGCAAACGAGTGTTTCTGAGGTTTTCTTTTCTTTTAACTTTTTTATTAGTTCTTCCGCAAGAATTGGTCTTGCAAAAATATAGACCAAAGGATCTAAACTGTCATTTAATTGATCACCGATACCTGTCTTTTTTAGTATAAGAATTTATAACCATAGTATTAATAAATTCAACTATTACAATAAAATGAACATAGTAACATCCATGCTGAAACAAAAAGGCAACACCCAAAAACTCGCCAATAGCTCTCGAACTGATTTCCTTTAATTGCCTGATTCTCTCATTCCACTGCCACCGAACTACACACCACGAACACCAGATGGCCGCTAGTAAATCCCGTCCAACGACAATGTAGGCATAATATTCATAATTGTCATTCCTATACAAAAGTAATCTCTCACCAAATATGATATCCTTCCTTTCTTAATTCTGATTTGAACAAGTTTCATTACAGGTGATATTCATTCCTTTTAAGAAGTGTATTTCGTGTTTTATTGCTCTGTGAGAAAAGAAAAGAAACCTAATTTGATTAGATTTTATGTGCTTAATTAAAAATCTTATGTTCTTGTGTCTGTTTTAATTTGATCTAATCCTTTCATATTTGGTTCCATTCTATATTTTCAGATAATATCATTAGAAGCCTCGTGGGACGGATGATACCAAACAGAGTTTGAAACCCTAGAGAATTCCTAAGTTCATGGAGCAACCTTCATGTGATTAATGTACATAAATTTAAATCACCGTTAACTGTTTATTAATTAGTTTAGTTTTCTCAATAATAATTATAATTGTTTGCACGATATAGATAAACTAAAGATTAATATTATATTTGTTGAAGGAAAAATACCTTACGAAAGTAATTGACGAGAGTAAATTACGGATGAAATTAGTGATCAATTCAACGAATGTAATGGCTCATTCATAACAGACCAAAACGACTAAGATCAAACTTTGATTCAATTTGAATTATTTGATCACCAAATCAGCAAATCAGATCTGTCCAAGAGGGGCGCCAACGAAGTCCAACGCTATTGCCACTAGGGAAGGAAGGAGGAGGAAGGAAGGAGGAAGAAAGGCATAGCCGCACTTCTCGATCCAAGTTGTGCTGCCGTGAGGCAAGAAATTTTCCCAAGAGATGTCACCGAGAGGCGGCTTCTTTTGTAGGGTTTCTCGAGAGAGAGAGTTCTCTCGAGAGAGAGAGCGTCATTGCTAACCAGTAATATTTGTTATTACTAATGAAATGAGTAGACTCATTCTAATTGTCATTTTACTTCTACAATATTTGTTGGGTTATTTGGTACTTTTTGATACATTACACATGAAAATAATATAATTTTTCTTATCATTGAATATTGCATGCTATGGAAGTCCGATCTAACTTTTTGTGTTCCTATATATCCCCTGTTACCTCTTAGAAACTTACTATTGATGTATTTTGTGGCTAAATAATTACATTACTTGTGTAGGTAGGGAACGATGGACAAAAAAATAAAGAGCAGAGCACTTTGGCGAGGGCTTACCTGAATCTGTAAGGGATATCATTAGGGGACCAGGTCATAACCATATACTTACATATGTGTAAAGATCTCTGTCTTTGTTCCAGAAAAGCATGTCAATACAATTTGAGGTTGCTTACACATTTGGTCACCGATTCTGTGTAGTTCATACTTTAACTTCTGTACGTACATATATATTGATTGAACCAAATAATCATCATCAAAAAGATCTAACTTTAAGAACAAGGAAGTTGGGATTCAACAATTATAGGCAAGACAATGTTCAAAATTCTTGAAGCAAAAGCCAAATTTAACTCTGTTCAGAGTACGTGGACCTGTCCAAACAATGGTGACGATCAATGAAAGAGATGGAGGATAAGAAGAGAAGACCCAGAAAAGTTGAGATCACATATTCTTGGTGACGATCAATCCTAAACTGTTCGACCGACACATAATTATATAAAATAGTCCCTTTTGGTTCTTCTAACTCTTCCAGCGAAAAAATTTCTGAAGTTTACGTGTAAGTCCAGTTTTGTATTTGATTTGCATTGTCGAATAGATCATGCGTGCAGTGATGCATTCCTACATCTAGTTACATTTGTATTCAAGTTTTTGTTATGCGGAACGGTCAACATGTCTCATATATACTGGTTTAATAATGTTAATACTCTCCATACTCGGTTTTGATATCAAAAAGTTTTGGCATTTATGTGTTGGCTGCCATGCCTTACAACTTTTATGATATGAGATTCGAAATAGCTTTCTAAACCGCATTTTCCTAACAGTTTTCAGTGTAATTTATGCATCTATCAATTATATCACTATTTCATGTTTGAACATCTAGCTACATATTGTGAGGATTCTACGCTAAGGTGCACTTACACCATTAATATAGAAATGATCAAATCGTTGTATGTGAAAATAGAATGAAGACAAGAGACCCTCAATTCTTTCCTTTCATTTTTTATTTTTGATCAGATCAAATTAAGCTCTCATAATAAGAGTACATCTTCTTTGACTTCAGGTATACACCTCCTATGTCGGTACCATATAAAATTAGTTTTTTTAAGTTTTAATTTTGTTAACTAATTAATATATATATATATATATATAATAATGTGACGTGAATGGCCGGATCAAAATATTACATATTAGTTATTCGATTCAGTAACGCACCTCGAGAATTTCTGTATACTGTGGTGTTTGCCTTTTGAATAAAACCAAAGAAAAAGAGAAACTATACTCTTCTTTCTAAACTGGCACATTCATGCATCGATCAATGAGCCAATGAGCCTTCCATCAGATCCAAACAAAATAAAATAATCCACATCTGATTGTTCCACTTCTCAGTTGCCTTTTCTTTCACTAATCCAAGGTTTGTGTTCGTCATGTTGGAATCTAAATATACGTTATTATACACTTTGATTGTTCTTTTGTGAGTAGCTTCCAGTTTTCTGGCCGGCTCATCAGATTTGGTCCAGCTTGAAGATATATATAAACCAGCAAAGTAAACGTAGAGATAATTAGCTGCCGGCTATATATATCTAGGATTTCAGATTGATCGCTACGGCCAGTGGCTTATATTGACTTCGACTAATTTAATCACAACTCAAGGAAAAATTATATTCATCGATCTCATATAAGAGCAGCCATCCATCATCATGACATTTTGCTTGGTCATAAGAAGGGAGAACTGTTATTGAGGAGGAAGCTAGCTACAGAAATACCAGCAAATATTGATCTTCTCATTTCATCTTTCCTCTTTCTGTTTTAGTGAAATGTTATCATTGATCCTTCTATCTAGCTTATAATCCGACACCCAACACAAACATGAACTTTCTAAAAAGAGTCTTTCATGAAAGCATGCACGATTCCCTTATCACAAGGATATTCATCTCCTAATCAAGAGCGGCCATACATCATCATGACCATTTTACTCTGTCATATATAAGAAGCCAGAACTGTATGTAAACAAGAAAATGCATCTTTTTTCTAGTTTTCTTGCTGTTTTGAGATGTGTTCGATGATATGAATAGTTCATCATTTAGATCATCCGGCACCTAACACTACTATGAACTTTCTAATCAAACAAGCGTCTTTCATGAAAGTCTGCACAAACCGCGAACTTATTTTCAGCGCAACGTATATATATACAACACTATAATTTCTTCTAAACAACATGACAAGTCTTTTGTACATAGCATGGAAGAGACTACCATTTTAAAGTTTACAGCTGAAACATCAATTTTCTCATCTTTCAGAATTAAATTAAGGATTCAGATAAAAAAGAATTAAATTACGGAGCTTTGAATCACCACATGTGGTCAAGTTGGTAAGAGCGTAAATATGAAACCCTCATACCTAGGTTCGAATCTCAGCCGACACTAACTGGAGTTAAATCTCAATTTATTCTTAGTGGTCAGGGGGAGGAAGCGTTCTGACATGATTTCTCGGTGTGGATTGTCTCTGGGCAACGTATATACAACACTCTATAATTTCTTCTAAACAACATGACAAGTCTTTTGTACGTAGCATGGAAGAGACTACAATTTTAAAGCTTACAGCTGAAACATCAATTTTCTCATCTTTCATAATTAAATTAAGGATTCAGATAAAAAAGAATTAAATTACGGAGCTTTAAACCACCACATGTGGTCGAGTTGGTAAGAGCCTAAGTGTGAAACTCTCATACCTAGGTTTGAATCTCAACCAACGCTAATTGGAGTTAAATCTCAATTTATTCTTAGTGGTCAGAGAGAAGAAGTGTTCTAACATGATCTCTCAATGTGGATTGCCTCTGATCATAAAAAATATTTGAAAATATCGTCGTTGATACTTTAAAAAATAAAATTACGGAGTTTTGTTTATCCAAGTTTGACAAACTTTAATGTAAGAGTTAACCATGATTAATCAGATTACCAGACGTGCCAGCTTGGTATGGCCTGGACATTTTGAATAGACTAAAGGGGTCAACAGTTTATCTTATTAGAGTTGGTAGTTAGGCAGGCGTAGGCACTTCAGTAATATTATGATTTGTTTAGGTCAGCATGTAGCTTCTGATGCATCATCTCTTTTTCTTTCTTTTTTTTTTTTCTTTTTTTTTGTTATCCCTATGAATTTGTAAAGAGTCAAATGTCATTATGCTATGTCTGTATATTATTACCGATCAAACTCGAACATAATAGAAGAGGAGTCGCCGACTATCATTTGGTCTTATGATCATAATAGTAATTTTAGTACTAGCTAGATATTGGTTCTATAAATATTTGAGAGTGAAAATCATATTGTTTTGTTAACCACAGGTTAGGACAATTATGTTATTTACATAATTGTTAGTACAAAGGCATTTACGTTATTTTATATCTTTAACCTCTATATGTAATTGTTGTAACCCTATTTTCCATTCAATCCAAATATACACAATGTAGTCTTTAGTATTTTCGATCAACATTCTCTCTTTAGTTTTCTACACTTTCCTTTGAATAATCCATGTTTATGACCTGCTATGACATGTTGATTTACTAAGATTAATCGATATTTTGAATGTCACACATTTAAACCAGGAAGATGTTTGTTTGTTTAGTTGTACGTAACATGATCGTTCTTATTCGTGATAACAATGAAAACATATGAACGGGCACAAAATAAAAGGTGTTTTTACTCAGTTAAACAGTTTAGTACTTCTGTTAACTTTTCCGTTAAATATGAGAGTAAAATAAACATTTAGGTACTATTTATCAATATAAACATAAAAATATTTGTTTAGTGGTTTCATGTGCATTATGTCCGAATATATATCAAAAAATTGAATTAATATTTATCTATATCATGATGAATATTAATTAATATTTTGTTCGAAACATGATTGAATTTTATATTTAAAAAATTTAGTCGGTGTAACCTAAACACTCACGAGACTACTCCACTAAGATATATCTAATTAATTTCCAGAAGGTGGTGTAATAGGTGCTCAAATCACAAATACATATTTCTTAACATTAAATTACATTATATCATATTTTATCAACCTAACCTAAACAAAAGCATTAATTCATGTTCGTGTGCTCCTAAAAGACCTAGAAAATAATAAAGACCTAAGACTAATAGTCATTTAACCCACAAAACAAATATTTTTTAATGTTTGTTTATGACCTAAATGACAATTTTACCTTCGTATTTAACAGAAGTACCAAATTGTTTAACTTAACATAATTTAAGGTATCAAAATGTCATCTTTTAAATATTGGGTACCTAATTATCCAATGGTCATACATCAGCTACCATAAGAGGAATGTACCCTTACAAAAAAGTGAAGAAAAAAAAACTCATTAACCAAAGAGAAAAATGCACCAACAGTGTCTGAACTCTTGGAGGACTATCAATATGGTACCCGAACTTTTAAATGTATCAAAGTGATACCTGGACTTGTATTTTTGTACCAACGTCGTACCTGTCGTCATTTTCCGTCACAGCTCCGTCATTGATAAACATGTGCGGGTCATGTGAGTTGGAAATTGAGGACATAAATGACTTTTTCTCCACCTGCACCATCTTCTCCGCCACCTCCATCGGAAACGAGTCCTTCAGCCGCCTATCCACCCACCTCCTCACTCCACCACCACATTTCACTGCCTCCCTCGCCTTCTCTATCAAACTCATTCTCTTATACCCGCCTTCCTCCGCCTCCATCTTATACTTCAACGGCTCATCCCCTGACATCAGCTCCAACATCACCACCCCAAAAGCATACACGTCAAATTTCTGCGTCACCACTCCACTGAGCTGAAACTCCGGCGCCATATACCCTCTTGTTCCTTCCACCTTCTTCGACCTGGCTCTGCTCTCTCCTGTAAGCTCCGCCGTGCCGAAGTGGCAGATCTTCGCGTTCAGTGTAGTCGAAGTGACAATGATGCTTGAGCTCTTGATGTGGTTGTGGACTAAACCGGAGCCAAGGCCGGAGCAGCGGTGGATGTAGTCGAGGCCGTGAGCTAGGTCGGTGGCGATCTGAAGGCGGGAGAGATATGGATATGGAGTTGAAGCAAAGAACAAATCAATCAATTTCCAGTGAATAAAACAGGTGCACGTGGATAGACGTACCACACGTGCATGCACTCATGCAATCATCGTAGTTCATAGAGAGAGAGAGAGAGCAGAACATTCCCTCTGCATTTTCAGCTCCAAGAACCAATCACCAGCTATCATATTCTCTCTCTAACCATCTCAGTGTCTTTGAAGTTTCAAACTTGGAGTAAAAAGACACTTCCTTTTTCCAATGGCAGCTCTCACTCTCACTCTCTTCATCTTCCTCCTCCGCTTCACCACCGCCACTAGCCACCGCCACCTCCTCCACCAGCCCTTCTTCCCAGTCGAATCAGACCCTCCAACTCCATCACCATCTTCCTCTCCCCACCCCTCTCCAATTCCCAAAATGCCCTTCTCCTCCGCCTCATCCTCCTCCCCAACGCCGCCGGATAACAAGCCCTTCTTCCCCTCCATGAAACCCACACCGCCTCCTCCCTCCCCAACAGCCCTCACCTCCTTCCCGGCCAACATTTCCTCCATCCTCTTCCCCCAACCCTCCTCCACCTCCCCCCACCGCCACGTCATCGCCATCGCCGCCTCCGTCTCCATCACCGCCGTCCTCATCATCGTCTCCGCCGCCGCATTTCTCCTCTACCGCCGCCGCCAGAAGCTCGACCCCACTTCCGGCGACGACAAGGTCTCTCGGACCGACAGCCTCCGCCTGTTCCCGCCAAACACCGTCACCTCCGACGACGTTCACAAGCAGCGTACCACACCCAACAGAACCACCGAGAACTTCCTCTACCTCGGCACATTATCCAACGCTCACGCTACCGACGCCCAAAGTGGTCAAAAACTTGTTCTGGCGGGAAAAAATGGAGTGCTCTACCGAAGGGGTAGCTCAGTCATTTACTCTCTTTTTTCAGTCACGTGCGTCACATGTGACATGAACTAACAGAGCTGTGACGGAAAGTGACGACATGTACGACATTAGTACAAAAAACCAAGTCCAGGTATCACTTTGATACATTTGAAAGTTTGGGTACCATATTGACAGTCCTTAAAGAGTTCAGATACTGTTGGTGCATTTTTCTTTTAACCAAATTACCAAAGACAGACAAACCCCATATGTCATGTACAACTAAAGAAAACTCAAACAAGTCAGCCATCAAAAACCCATCTAATAAGGCTTTATACATTTTGAGCTGACTTTGCTCTCTTTTGTAACCAACTAGCTCTCATGTTTTGCTTCTGGTTTTGTGTTTTAGTTGTAGCTCTTCTGTTTGTTTGTTTCGGTTGTTTCTTTTTTATGTCATGTTAGCTTAATGAAGTATTTCACTGATTAAAAAAAGACTTCATACATGTTTCGTAGTTGGAATTACCAATTGAATTGCTATCTGCTGGTACGCTGCCAATCTGGAATCACAGTTTAACACAATCCCATAAATAACTAAAATTGATAATTTTCTGTAATATTGACATTTAGTTAATACGGTAAGTTGCAATACCACTGAGGTCTGAATGAAAAAATTTGAGACATATATGGTGAATGAGCGGAAACGATCAACGCATGTAATGTATGATGTTGTAGGGGAGGGATTTTTATTTTAGTTAACGGACTATTAGAGCAAAATTAATGTCATTTAACACTCTCATCAATGAACACTTGGAATTGGGTGGATCCTTTACCTCACCTCATATCAGCACCTTCCCCTTGTCTTTCATTGATTCCCTTACTAACCAAGATTAAAACATGAATTGGCATGATTAAGATAGTGACGTCTTCTTCTAGAGCTTTTCTTTCAAAACCACCATCATGATGACGTCGTATTGTGGGCCACCTTCCATAACAGATTAAAAATTGTTAAACTAATCACAAAACTCAGCTATATAGTGAGCTGTAGCTCCACCACTGGTATTGCAAATCGTCAACTTCCAAATATTTGGCTCGAAAGGAAAAAAAAAAAAAAGGATCACAGCGAAGTTGAAACACCAGACTCCAGAGGATCCCTGAAATGGCTACCAAAGTGTATATTGTGTAAGTCCCACTATGAACTGCGTATTTGTTCTTCTTGAGTTCTTTTATTTT
Source organism: Fragaria x ananassa (assembly GCA_034370585.1). Taxonomy (NCBI): domain Eukaryota; kingdom Viridiplantae; phylum Streptophyta; class Magnoliopsida; order Rosales; family Rosaceae; genus Fragaria; species Fragaria x ananassa. The sequence continues at coordinate 12,091,349 of CP139764.1, forward strand.
TCTTTTCTTGGTAAAATGGTCATTGGAGGTTCAAAGCTGTTAACTTTTAATGTAATTGTTGCTGCATCTGAATGGGGTAGTCCAAATTTTTGATCTTTGCACTGTTTTCTGAATTGGGTCTTTTCTGATTGTTGACATAGGTTCTTGAAGGTTTGACCTTTGGTTTCGCTCCCAAGAATTTGATCTTAGGAAGATTAAGTTGTTAGAATTGTGTGTGTTCTGATGGAGTGTGAGAAATTAAGAGTCAGTTTAGAATCGGGAATTTTTTGCTGTCCGAAAAATCGAGCAGATAATAGATCATTGGCTCCTGTTTTACTTAATTTGTTGTGAATTCAAGATTGAAGAGTTTGTAGTGCATAGATAAATACAATGGCAGTAATGAATTAGTCTATTAGATTCTTTCAAATACAGTCTTTCGGATAGTAGCATTATGCCCAAGATCTGAACTTTTATGAGAAACTACGGCCTATAATGTGCTACTGTTGAAGTGGTTATTAAGTAAACTAATTGCTTTGATTTTACTTTTCTGAAGAACTTAGTTTTGTAAATTATAGAACATTGTCTTTTCTGGAGTTGTGGAGAAAATTGATTTACTTCCCTGAGACAGTTCTGTTCAGACTGATGAATGTATCGGGGTATTCCAGTAAATATCCCTAATAACTTTTAAATACAAGATATACTAGAATAAGTGTTATTTGGAAAAGTTACCAATCTCTGTGTGTGTGTATTATAAATTTAGATCGGTATTTATAGATCATGATGTGTTTTTGTGTTTTTTTTTTTGTCCCAAAGATCTTTGAATATTCTCAAATCATTATTGTGGATGTGTTTTCATGGATAATAGCACCCTGTTCGATTGGATATAGAAGAGATAGATATACTAAATTGACTTGCTAGGTATTCATTCCATTAAGTTGCACTTTATTTGAGTTTTCTGATCAAATTTAAAGTATAAACATCGGTAACCAAACAGTTATAGGTGGGAACCTTGACCACTAGTTAACGAAAGTATCAGTACTTAAACATTTTTATTGAAGTATCAGTTGGTGCTGAAATATCAATAACAAAACAAGTCCCTTATTGTAACTTGTAAGATTTATCTCTTTTGTTTTTACTGTTTGTGGATGGATGTGGTTATACTGACTTTTGTGCAACTACAGTTACGTAGATAAACTAGAACAGGGACAAGCATGGCCCATGGATCACTATTGTACCGATATTATCCCAACTTAACCACCTTTAAGGTGTTGGGTTTTAACCACAAAAGGCCTCGGTACAATTGGATATGATCCATCCACTTATAAGTTGTATTTTATTTGTCTATTTTCTGATGTGGGATTTTTCCTCTCCAACACTCCCCCTCACGTGCAACCTAATTTTTAGGTCTGCACGTGGAATTCATTCAGTCCAATTCCCACATCGGAAATCGGTAATGCTTCAGTCCAAGGCCCATTGCAGGCACTTGGTATGGTATGGGCCAATCGGAATTTTTCCGATGGCAATTCGATGAACCCAAATCTGGGCTCATTATGTTGGGAGATTTTCTCCCGTTACGCTGGGAGACGTAATTGAAGAGGGACCCGCTCTGTGTCTGTCGTTGACGCGCCTGGTCCTACGTCTGGGCCTACTTCTGACAAGCATGGAGACACGTCTGGGTTTCTGCTTTTTTCTGGTTCCATTATGCCGGTACTATTTTCAATTCCAAATCTAGATTCCAATGCTTCTAATTCTTCAAATGCAAACAAATTCTGAGAATTCCCTTCACGACTTCTCTCCCCCTGAAGGGAAGACTCGGAAGCTCCCCCTGAATAATAAGGCTCAGATTCGCGAAAAGAAACATCAAGGGATACATGCATGGTGTCTGTAAGATGATCATAACATCTATATCCCTTCTGAAAATCTGCATAACCCACAAAGATGCATTTCCTTGCACGGGGATCAAGCTTACTCTGTTGTTGTTTTGGAATATGAACATACATTGTACATCCAAATACACGAGGCTCCAAGTTAGGCAACGAAGGAATCAAGAGAAGTTTATGAAGCTGTTGTAGAGGGTTTTGACATTCAATAACCCGAGAAGGGGTACGATTAATGAGATAGGTAGCAGATGTCACAGTTTCTCCCCAATATTCTACAGGTACATTCATGTCAAACAAAGAGGCACGAACAACTTCAAGCAATTGCCGATTTTTCCTCTCTGCCAATCCATTTTGCTGAGGAGTATAAGTATTTGAAATCTGATGTCGAATTCCATGTAACTTCATAAACTCTTGCATAGGACCATTAATATATTCTCCGCCATTGTCAGACTGAAAAACTCGAACAATTTGTTGATACTGTGTGGACACCATCTTGTGAAATTCTTTGAATCTAGAATAAACATCGCTCTTGTTCTTCAATAGAGACACCCAAGTCGTACGAGTACAATCATCAATAAACGTCACAAAATATCTGGCGCCAGAGAGAAGGAATTTTTGCAGGACCCCACACGTCAGAGTGAATCTTCATAAATGGAACAGGACTTTTATTTAGGCTTGGTGAATATGAAATACGGTGGCTCTTGGCCAGTTCACATATGTCGCAATGAAAATCTGAATAGTCGACACCCGAAAATAATTGCGGTTGCAACTTCTTAAGATAACCGAAGTTGAGATGACCCAACCTGCGGTGCCAAAGCCAAAGCCACACATCTTTCTTAGCACTCTCAGCTCTATTGACCTGATTAGCTTGACCCAAAGACTGCATATGTTTCTCTCTTGTCTCTGTCAGATCTAGATAGTACAATTTCCCTTTTCTCACTCCATAACCCAAAATCTGCCGCGTCAGAATGTCCTGAAACACACAGAAAGACGGATAAAAGGTGACAATACATGATAATTCTTGAATTATTTGGCCAACTGAGAGAAGATTGTATGACAATGATGGGACGACTAATACAGAATCAAGGGTTAATGTGTTTGATAGGATAATAGAGCCTTCTCCGGTAACCGGAGTTGGAGTACCATCAGCAGTAGAAACAATATTTTGAGAGGAGGGTTTGAAATTTTCCAAGAGGCTAGGATCATTACACATGTGATTTGATGCTCCTGTATCAATAATCCAGGACCTATTCATAGATACCTTACCACTCATACCTGACTGTGCGACATTTGAGACATTGGATGGTTGGTCATCCTATGTAGTGGTTATGACAGCTTTTGTGTGATTCTTTTGGGGTTTCAGGGTGAAATCCCACCAATCCGGGTACCCAATTGTTTCAAAGCAACGTTGCTTGCTATGACCTATTACTCCACATAGCGGACATTTTGAGTTCGCATATGAATTTGGTTTGCATGAAGACCGACATGGTGCGGTGGTATGGTAGTTAATTTGGTGTGTCATTTTGGAGGTTTGGTTTTTGAGATTTCAAGGATTCAGGAATTATGATTTTGATGTATGCAATGATTTGTTTGTGGTGTGATTCGGGATTCAGGTTTGGTTTTGGGATTTGGGAATTTGTGTGTGATTTGTGGGGGTTTTTGATACGCAGCGATTTGTGGTGTTTTGGGTGTAAATTCAAAGGATCGAACCTAGCAAGCTCTGATGCCAACTAGAACAGGGACAAGCATGGCCCATGGATCACTATTGTACCGATATTATCCCAACTTAACCACTTTTAAGGTGTTGGGTTTTAACCACAAAAGGCCTCGGTACAATTGGATATGATCCATCCACTTATAAGTTGTATTTATTTGTCTATTTTCTGATGTGGGATCTTCCCTCTCCAACAGATAAGAGCAATGAAAGTCTGCTCTATACATGGAGCATCGACATCTCTTGTTGATCTATCATAATCTTTGTTATACAGGTTTTATTAAAACCTTGTAGTTTGTTTGACTTGCAGCATGGGTTTGATGAATATGCATGTGTCTTAGTATATATGAGAGAGTTGACCTTGACTATTGGGTTTATTGTTGTAATTTGTTACTAAGAGTTGACTGGTAGAGATGATGCATTGATGCTAAACTACTATTATATAGGCAATTTCAAGTTTTGAACTTCTTCATTAAAAAGCTTCTTCCATTTTGAATGTAGAAATTCTGAATTATGAATTATGACATTTTGAGCTCTGGAAAGACCAACAATAACCATCAGTACAATGAAGGTTTTTTATGGTACAACCAAAGTATGATGATTGAACCTGATTCTTTGCTTTAGTCACAGTTGCACTAAGAATTTGTTGATGAATGATGCTTTGCATCCAATCGATTCTGAATATGATCTTCAATTTATTAACATAAATATAACCTTTTTTTCTGAAATCTTTTATTGATTTTACAGGTACTATTCCATGTACGGACATGTAGAGAAGCTAGCAGAAGAAATTAAAAAGGGAGCTGCATCTGTGGAAGGAGTAGAAGCCACACTATGGCAGGTGAGCATGCCATCCTTTCATGAGTTCATCCATTCATTTCAACCTCTAAACCATGAATTTTCTTCCTGTGCTTACTTGGAGCTTGTTTGAGGAACAAACTAATTATGAAAAAAAAAATCTTCAGAGTGTATATGTAGCCTAAATTCGAAACATAACACAGTAAGCCTCTTACCAAGAATTTGATGTTGGCACCTTGCTTGTTGGTTAGTCAGAACTCAGTAGTAACTGCAAGAAATTTAGTGATTTACTAATGCATATTTTAGGCCTAACTTTTGAACTTTAAGACTGATCATGTTTCAAACCCCATGGAACATCATGCTTGACCTTTCATAACTCTCTTAAAAATTCTTAATTTTTTCTGTATAGAAGTATGCAATATAGATGGTTGCATAGCAAAATGGGCTCTCACTATCTGGGTTACTTGTTTGATCTACCTATACATTGTTTTTCATCAATACTGTCTCTTGTGCCACTCTGTTTCTCTTTATGTTCTCTGTCTCTAAAGCCTCGTGTCTTGAATGTAAATTACTTTAACTTTATAATTTGCCAAAGTTTTGGTGTGCATGTATGTCATGTCTAGTTAATTTTTGTCTTTCTTTGGTGCCTCAACAAACTTGACTACCCTTCACCTTTTTGTTTGCACACTATCACAAACTTCACATCCATCTTCCTATGCGTAGGAAAGACCCTGTTTCTGGTTTAATTACAGTGGATATTTTGTTTTCCAAGTATGGTGAACTTGGTTGAAGAAACAGACTAACTATATTGGATTTATCGAATAGGTCCCTGAGACACTACAAGATGAGGTGCTTGGGAAAATGAGTGCACCACCAAAGAGTGATGCACCAATCATCACGCCAAATGAACTTGCTGATGCAGATGGATTTGTATTTGGCTTTCCCACAAGATTTGGTATGATGGCTGCTCAATTTAAAGCATTTATGGACGCAACTGGAGGTCTATGGAGAACACAACAGCTTGCTGGAAAACCTGCTGGGATCTTTTACAGCACTGGATCTCAAGGTGGTGGACAAGAGACAACTGCGTAAGTTTCCATATCACATTTAATCAACCAAACCGACATTGATTGTATCCTAGATGGAGATGGCATTAATATTGTGGTTTTATAGATTGACTGCTATCACTCAGCTGGTTCACCATGGGATGATATTTGTTCCCATTGGGTACACATTTGGAGCTGGAATGTTTGAAATGGAGGATATCAAGGGTGGAAGTCCATATGGTGCAGGAACGTTTGCCGGAGATGGTTCAAGGCAGCCAACAAAGCTTGAGCTCGAGCAAGCATTCCACCAAGGGAAATACATTGCCACCATCACAAAGAAGCTGAAGGGAGCTGCTGCTTAAGATATATCAAATGCATAAAAGACACTCAAATGGAAGGCCTTAATCAATTCTTTCTCCATATATTTCAGTTTCACATTTATACTTGCCTGCAAGTATAGCTCTTGCTTTATCTGGTCTATGTTGTGTGTTATACTTAACACAGTTATTATTCATAATGATAAAAGGCTTTGTTTGCTCATCCGTATTATTTACCATAAATCTCTGATATGGTTGCCTCTAAATGTTTGCCTTCTGCTTTACTATCTTAATTAATCAACATTTTAATAATGTGAACAATGCAAAAGGATCCAAGTCTTCAAATTTGGGCAGCAAAATTCCAAAATCTAAAACTTTATACAAAATTCATGTACATGCAGGATCTGCATGTTTGAAGTCATCAATAACAAAATATTTCAAGGTTGATGGCGCTTGTGTGCTATTGTTTTGCAACCACATCTTCATTGTTTTCTCCATTACCTTCGACTTGGACGTCTTGTTCTGATGACCAATACTGAAGTATGCTAGGATTTTGGCTCCTCGGTAACCAGATAACTTGCCTAATTCGGTTCCAAAGAGAAATGGAAGACACAAAAGCAAAGCTAAACGGAGAAGCCAAAAGAGGTCAGCACTCTAAAGAAACAAAGGAAACCAGGCTAAAGAATCAAGACTTGGCCGACAAAACAAGAAGAACATACACAGCCAAAAAGGTATCAGCATTACATAACAAGAAATAAGCAAATATGGGTAGCACACAGCCATAATATATATATGGAATATATTTCATATACGATATCTTTTCTCTCTCTTTTTTATTTTATTAGTTCCATAGAACTTTGAAGTCTGGGTAGCACTATCTCCATTGAACCCTCTCAGTACTGATGCATTTCTGACATTTCCTGAAGAAGTTGTTCCGGTACTAATAAACAATGACTAAGAAACTCACAGGGAGTATGGCAATTGTAAGGGCATCTCCAACAACCATTGTCATACCCATACCCAAACCCAAAACCTATAAAAATCCATCTCCAACCATCAAAACTCATACCCAAAATGGGTTCCTACTAATTCTCCGACCCAAAATGGGTCGACATTGGGGAAGGAAACCCATATCCAGCCGCCGTGGGACCCAGGAGCCAGCAGCTCCACGTGAAGGAAGAAGCCGTTGCAGAGGCCACGCGCGGGAAAGGCCAGCAGGAGAAGACGCGCGCTAGAAGACAAAGAAACGGCCGGAAGAAGACGACGCGCCCACCACGCGATGAAGGGAGCTGGGCTGCTGTGGCCCGTCCCACGTGAGCTCGGCTGCAAACCTCCAACGGTCCAAAAATCTGCGGCCCAGATTTGATTGCCTTCAAAATTAAAGGTCCAGATAAATTGAATTGGAAAAAGAAAAAATGAGGCTGAAAATCTTATTTTCAAATGAAAAAACTTGAAAAATAAGAAAGAAAATTGAGGAAAATATATAAAAAAAAATTTGCCCGTTGGAACAGTAATTTGCACCAATGTCTATAAATACCATCCACCTTCTTCATAATTTTTCACTCCAAAACTTCTCTCCTTCTACACTCTTTATTTTCATAATTGTTCTTCATCTAGCTAGTTGTCAAATTTTTTTTAAATTTTTTTTTTTCAAAAATGTCCAACCCCAAACCTAGAGGAGAAGCTTGGAAAAACCTCGAAGATGTGTCGTTGTGCATGGCGGTGGTTGCGGTTGGTGAAGACGGTGACAAAGCTACGGGTCAAGAGAAGAAAAAATTATGGGATCGTATATGGGAAGTGTATGAAGCTTGCAAGCCACCCGGTTCCGTTATTAGATCGGGAGGAGGGTGTGAAGCTCGTTGGAGAAAGATTAGACCGGGTTGCACAAGGTGGCGTGAAGCTCTCACCAAAGCGGAAGCCGCTCACGCAAGTGGTGAAAATGCCACCGACTTGGTAATATTTATTTGTTTATGACCGGTAGTATTTATTTGTTTATAACCCAATATAAGGAATTTGCTAATATTAGTTTATGTTTATGACAATTAATATCTACTTGTTTATAATCACTAATACATGTTTATATATATGACCACTTATATATTATTTATTGTATGAATATATAGGAAGTACAAGCTAGGTCGATATATCGTACATTGTCTTTGGGGGAGGAGTTCAAATTTGCACATTGTTGGCCAATATTGATGGATACAGAAAAGTTTAGCAAACCTCCTTCCTTGGATGATGAAGTCTCTAGTGGTCCGTCACCTATTGACTTGAACAGAGAAGGTACACCCATTGAGGGAACCCCAAGCCCTTCAAATGTGCATGCACGCCCTCCAGGCCAAAAAGCTCAAAGGGCTGCTAAGAAAAAATGCAAACAAGATGACACATCTCAACTCTTAGCTCAAATGAAAAGAATTGCGGACCAAGGAGATCGCGATCTCGAACACAGGCTACAACTTAGGGAGGAGACTAGACTTGCACAAGAACGTGCAGATGATGCAGCCACAATGGCGGTGGATCCATCAAAATATCCCGCCCCAATTAGGGCTTATTGGGAAAAGAAGCAAGCTATGATTATTGAGAGGGAGGAACAAGCTTACAATGTCGGGTCACACCAACCACTTGCTTCATCTGAAGGTGAAGATGACTCAGTCTTCCTATAGTACTTTGTTGTCTCTATTTTAATTTCATTTTAGTACTTTAATTTATTAAATGAATGTACTTTGATTTTCAATTATAATTAATGAGTAATTTATTACTTTTGTTAATCTCAATTTTATTTATCAAATTGCAAATATTACAATAATATTAAACACACAAACAACAAATAAATAAAAGAAGCATAAGCATACAAACATAATACACAATGACACAACGCCAATTATTGAAAGCATAAGCATACAAACACTTCACATGTGGTTCTGCTCTGCCTGTTGCTTCACATTCCATAGGTGCTTAACCAAATCCTCTTGGAGGCTTTTATGCACGATTGGACATCTAACCTGCTGGTATCGGCGCATGAATTCACCAAGTGCAGGAGGATCACGCTCAACCAAATGATCTACTTCATAATGGTCATATATTTCTGCTCTCCTTGGTCTTGTTGGGACCTCATCGGGATCAACTTCATGATTATCTCCAGTTTCATCGCGCTCATCTTCAACAATCATATTATGCAAAATAATGCAAGTCATCATGATGTACTGGATATCTTCCCTGTCCCATCCACGAGCTGGTCCTCTCACAATTGCAAAACGAGCTTGGAGTATTCCAAATGCTCTCTCCACATCTTTTCGGAATGACTCCTGCATTTTTGTAAAATGAGCTTGTTGTGGCGTGATCGGGTTTCTAATTGCTTTCACAAAAGTCCCCCATTTTGGGTAGATCCCATCAACTAGGTAGTAGCATTGACCATATTGGCGATCTCCAACATGATATTTGACTAGAGGCGACTCACCTCTACAGACTTCGTCGAATAATGGAGACTGTCCAAGGACATTGATATCATTGAGGGAGCCTGGAAGTCCAAAATAGGCGTGCCATATCCAAGTATCGTATGATGCAACCGCCTCCAGGATGATTGTCGGCTTTCCTTTGTAACCGGTGAAATGCCCTTGCCATGAGGTTGGGCAGTTTTTCCACTGCCAGTGCATACAGTCGAGACTTCCAACCATTCCAGGGAACCCTCTTTTGTCAGCAACATTGAGCAACCGCCGCAAATCTGCCTTTGATGGTCGACGGAGGTAATGTTTGTGGTATACTTTCCAAATTGCTCTAGTAAAGTGACTTAGAATTTCCAAAGCTGTAGATTCTGCTATGTCGAGGAACTCATCACACAAGTCGGCGGGAAGCCCATAAGCAAGCATCCTCATGGCACAAGTCAACTTTTGTTCAGTTGACAAGCCAAGCCGACCGGAGGCGTCAGGCTTTTGGATGAAGTAAGAGTCATGGTTAGCGACATCGTGCATCATCTGGTCAAACACATGAGGCCGCATTCGATACCTTCTACGAAACACATCGCCTTCGAACCGACACGGTGAAGTGAAGTAAAGAGCTTTCAGTCGTTGATCCATAGCTTCACGCTCTCTAGGGGTGTATCGCCGGCCTTCTTGGGAACCACCCCATTCAGATTCTTCCTCTTGGATCCTCTGAATGTGTGAGGAAGCTGCCTGCATCACCAGGGCTCTTTGACGATTCCTTGTGATGGAATCTTCCTCCTCCTTCATTAGTAGTTTCCTCAACCTATTCATTGCAGTAATCAACAAAAATTATGTGAAGAAAATGAAACTTAGAACTTGAATTCTGATATGAGAGAGAAGTGTTTGTGAATTAGTGAGGTATGAAGGAGTGAAGAGGTTCGTATTTATGGACAGATGAAAAATGATTGATCAAGATAAGATATGACACGTGGCAGATGAAAATCTAAAACGTAATCTCATTAGCCTCTCACGCAACGACACGAGGAGCTAAAGTATACCCAAAATTCGAGATCCGAAATCTTATCGGATATGTAATTATTGAGAAGATAGACATTGTCCTCACGTGGCAGATAAAAATCTAACCCGCAATCTCACTTTCACTCCAACATTTAACACGTGTAATGTCACGTCATATTTGTTTTTCAGTATAAAAATAGCAAGTTATTAATTTTTGGAAAAAGAAAAAATTTATTTAATTTTAACTATGACAACATATTATATTAAATTATTATGTATGATTTATATAATTTATTTGTTGTTATATAAATCATTTAACCCTAAACATTATATATGAAATGGGTTTATTTGTTGATGACCAAAACCCATACTCATACCCATACTCATACCCAAATTATATAAAATGATTAAAATTTGGGTATGAGTATGGGTTTTGATATAATGGTTGGAGATGAAATATGAGTTTAAATAGTAATGGGTTTGGGTGACTCAAAATATAGGTATAGGTATGGGTATAGAAAGGATTGTTGGAGATGCCCTAAGGAACTCTTTTAAGAATTAGTAAACTTGTTCCCAGAGAAGACTAGTAAGGCAGAAGATGTTACAAAATCTTTTTACTCGATCTATATTACTATTAACAATTTAACATAATGATGATCAATGCTTATTATGCTTCCTTGATGCATGGTTTAATGTTTCAGACTAAAGTTAGAGGACTTGTAAATAAATTGTAAACTTCTAGAATTTATATCATACAACCCTAATGTGATATTCATCGTTTTTTTAACGCTTATCAAATAATGAAGAAACCAAGAGTATACCATGCACCAAACTTCTACTTGTTTTGGCTTGAATGTTAAGAATTGCCAACATAGCTTACAGAGTACTCAATAACATTGCTATCTGGGCCTGGCGAAACCTTTGTAATCAATTGTTGCGCCAAAAGTAGTCATCAGAGGTAAAGTAGATGCTAAGATTAATTATACAAATGGAGTAGATTTTCAAATGAAAAAATAACACTTGTTATCTTTTCTGTTCTGGGATTGTGATTGTTAATTTGTTACTGATTCTTTTCTTTCTTTTATTTATGTCAAATATATAATCCAATTACACAAAGTTGTTCATACAAGAGTTCAAAATTCAACCACATCTTCCTACGAGAAAAGTCGAATGAAAGGGAGGGACTCTAGGCATATCTTAAGTGTAGCACTCCTAATCTCTGCATAAACCAAAGATCAGTCCAGCTCCTCATATTTATTGGAGACCTCTTGATTTGCATCAAGTAAAGCTCAACTTTAATGGATCAATTAAAGATTGTGTAGCTACATTGGGTTCTACTATTATTGATTCCAACAGCATGTTATATATATCTACTAGTATAGGTCTATTGGCGCAGTCAGAGTTCTTGTTGCAGAGGTGACTGCTCTTCATTCACTTTAACAACTTTAGACATTTTGTTGAAGGCGACTCAAAAATGCTTATTGATTGCATCTCCACCGGCAGATAACTGTTTCTTGGAGGATTATGTGCTCATTCAGGACATCCTCAAGCTTGCTGCTCAGTGTGGCTGCATTGTGTTTCGTCACATGTATCGTGAAACCAATTTTGTCGCAGACCGCCTTGTTGATTTTGCACATTCTTCTTGGCTTCTTCTGTTAAGTTCCACTGTCTCCCCCTTACAGTGTCCCTAGCTGTTCAGTTGGACCAACTGGGAAAAGGTGTTTCTTGCGGTTTTGGTTTTTAGTTGTATTTGTTCTTAAAAAAAAAAAAAAAAGTGTGGTCACTACTTAAAAAAGTCACTTAAGAAACGGAATAGTTTTGTCTCTTAAGTAAAAAAATTTATCTCTTACGTACTTAGGCGACGGAATATTCATCGCCTAAGTGGTGTGAGGTAGGTGTCAAGGCGACGAAAAATTAAGTTCCGTCGACTGAGAATTACTTAGGTGACGGAAGTACTTAAGCGAAGGATATTGTTTAATGACAAAAAAAATTTATTTTTCCCCTAAACGACGGAATTATTGGATTCCGTCGTTAATCTGAAAAAAAAAATTAAAATTGACATCGCAGCCACAACACCCACCATCAGATCCTCACCGCCTCCTACATCACCTCTGACTTCAACTTCTTACAATCAACCCCAAACAGCATCAATATCTTACAACCAATAACAAGCAACCCAATTTCAACCGAAGTAGCCTCCGTAGTCATCTGCAAAAACACAAATTAACAAGGCCAAAACGGGAAGGTGAGTGGGGGATCGACTTGCTAGGACAGGCTCCGATCGTGACAAGGGTGGAGGAGCTATAGCCGATGAGTCTGATGCCTTGGTTAGACTACAGGCCGATGAAGGCGAGGAAGAAGCCGATGCCAACGGAGGAGCTGATCCGGACGGGTTTAGGGATCAATTTGGCGAGATGGGCGCGGAGTCTGATGGAGGAGGAAAATTAGTCCTTCCATGAAAACGGTTGCCAAGGAGAGGCGAGGCGAGGCGAGGCGAAGGTGAAGAAGAAGAAAGAAAGGCAGAGGGAAAAAGACTGCCAACGATGAGGGAGGAGGCTACGGTGGCGAATAAGAAGGAGAAGCAAAGGGAAAGCTAGAGTCTAGGGGTCTCTCGGTGCGTGGAAACTGGGGCATAGGAGATGAGGGAGAGAGAAGAGAGTCTAAAGAAGAGAGAAGAGAGAGTTTAAAGAAAAAAATAGAGAAATGAAAAGTGAGGCAGATGACAAGGAAACTTTCAAAAATTTTGTTCAAATTTTTCTAAAATTAAAAATTTTGGTACTTAGACGACGAAAAGTTATACTTTTGTCGTCTAAGAGATTCTTAGACCACGGAACACATTTTCGTCGCCTAAGTGAATAAATTTTATTTTTTATAAAAAATAATAATTACGTCGCCTAAGTGAATCATTTTTTTTAATAAAAATAATTGTCTCCTAAGTATATTTTTCGTCTCCTAAGTAGAACTTAGACGACCACTACCAGAAAATTGATCTTGGGCGACGAAAAAAAATCGTCGCCCTGTTAAAAAAATTCGTCGCCCTGTCGTCGCCCAAGACGTCGTCGCCAGAAGTGCGTCGGCCAAGAACTTGGGCGACAAACGTTCAGTCCGTCGTCGCCTAAGAGTAATTCTTAGGCGACGACACGAATTTCGTCGCCTAAGATATTCTTCTCGTCGCCCAAAAATATTCGTCGCCCAAGATTTAACACCTTGGCCGACGAAAAAAAATTTCGTCGCTTAATATGTTCTAACCTGGGGCGACGAAACTAAATATTTCGTCGCCTAAGATCACTACATCTTAGGCGACGGTAATTTTTTTTCGTCGTCTTATATGTAAGTCCTTGACCGACGATTTAGCAATTTCGTCGCCTAAGATATATTTAAATTTTTTTACTTTTTACAGTTGATATTTATCCTTTCTTTTTCCTTTCTTTTTTTTCTTTTTTTTTTTGATATTGTAAGATATTGTAAACAGGTATGCAATCTCTTGGGCGATGGTAATCGATGCGTTCCGATATTAAGGCACATCGTAGTTCATATTACATGTTAGAGGTTGGGTAGATGGTAACCAGAGTACAATGTTTGTGTCTTGGAATAATCATGATGATTCAGCAAATAAATATCGGAGTAAGGGAGCAACCACTGATATGCTCAAGCTGTTTCCCAGCAATGCATACCTGGTAGTGTAAAAAGTAAAACTTAGAAACAAACAAATAGATGGATAATATTTTTCATTGATGTTGAATCATTACATAAACACATTGTTTCTCAAAGATACAATCTTGTTTGAATCAAATCAAAGATGCAAACTTTCTTTGAATCAAATCAAGGGGCTTTTAACCTGCAAACAAAAATACAAACAGACTCGATTGAGAGAATTTCAGAAACAGAAAAGCAGAGAGAGAGAGAGAGATCGGAAATATTGGGTGTTGGTCGGGGTCGGGGTCGGGGTCAGGGCCGGGGTCGGGGTCGGGGTCGGGGTCGGGGTCGGGGTCGGGGTCGGGGTCGGGGCCGGGGTCGGGGTCGGCGTCGGGGTCGGGGCCGGGGTCGGGGTCGGCGTCGGGGTCGGAGAGAGGGAGAGAGAGAGGGCTTGGATTTGTGAGCGGCTGCGCGAATGGTTAGGGTTCCGAATTTCTGCCTTTTATATTGGCGTTCTTGGGCGACGATTCTATAAAAATCGTCGCCCTGTTTTTTGAAAAATCGTCGCCTAAAATACTCTACTTGGGCGACGATGTTCTTCAGTATAAATCTCGTCGCCCTGTTTTTTGAAAATCGTCGGCCAAGATAATCATGGGCGACGATTTTTGAAGTCGTCGCCTAAGATACTCTACTTGGGCGACGATGTTCTTCAGTATAAATCTCGTCGCCCAAGATAAAGAAAATCGTCGGCCAAGAGTTATATCATAAAATTCAGAATATCGTGATTTTGGTGATCGGAGAAGAGAAACTGAAAACCGACCGTCAGATATGACCAGCATAACAAATTACGTGGGTGGGAAAAAATTCAACTCCATCGGACAACGACAAGGGCTCGATCAGTCCGGTCAATCGGCGCGGTCAAACCCCTAAACGGACGGAAACGGCAATTCGACCCTCCAAATCATGTAATCTGGCCGGACCTTCAACTGAGAATAGTTTCCAATCGACGAGACGCTTACAGGGCTATAAAAATTTGGTAAAAAATAAAAACCGGGATAGGGCTACCACTAGGTAGAAATAAGAGAAATTCGTTGACCGGAACAACCGGCACCGAAATTTTACCGAAATATCTTCATTTTTCACGGGTTAACGTATTTCACCATTCCGGTCATATCTTATTTCATGACTTTTTTGCGTTTGAGGCCTCTACGTATACGTTGTCTTCAAAACGAAACTTAAACTCAACACTTGTAT
The DNA here is from genome assembly GCA_034370585.1 of Fragaria x ananassa. Taxonomy (NCBI): domain Eukaryota; kingdom Viridiplantae; phylum Streptophyta; class Magnoliopsida; order Rosales; family Rosaceae; genus Fragaria; species Fragaria x ananassa. Next base: position 12,106,412 of record CP139764.1, read on the forward strand.
AAAAAAGTTATACAACATTAGTACATATATCGTGAGTTTGGTGATCGGAGAAGAGGAACTGAAAACTGACCGTCAGATATGACCAACATAACTAATTATGTGGGTGGGAAAAAATTCAGCTCCATCGGACAACGATAAGGGCTCGATCCGTCTGGTCAATCGGCGTGGTCAAACCCCTAAACGGACGGAAACGGCTATTCGACCTTCCAAATCACGTAATCTGGCCAGACCTTCAACTGATAATAATTTCCAATCGACGAGATTCTTATGGGGCTATAAAAATTTGGTAAGAAATAAATACCCAGGATAGGGCTACCACTAGGTAGAAATAAGAGAAATTCGTTAACCGGAACAACCGGCACAGAAATTTTACCGGAATATCTTCATTTTTCATGGGTTGACGTATTTCACCGTTCCAGTCATATCTTATTTCACGAATTTTTTGCGTTTGAGGCTTCTACGTATACGTTGTCTTCAAAACGACACTTAAACTCAACACTAATAAAAAAGATATACAACATTAGTACATATATCGTGAGTTTGGTGATCGGAGAAGATAAACTGAAAACCTACCGTCAGATATGACCAGGATAACTAATTACGTGGGTGGACAAAAATTTAGCTCCATCGGACAATGATAAGGGCTCGATCCGTCCGGTCAATCGGCGCGGTCAAACCCCTAAACGGACGGAAACGGCTATTCGACCCTCCAAATCAAGTAATCTGGCCAGACCTTCAACTGATAATAATTTCCAATCGACGAGACGCTTACAGGGCTATAAAAATTTGGTAAGAAATAAATACGCGGGATAGGTCTACCACTAGGTAGAAATAAGAGAACTTCGTTGACCGGAACAACCGGCACAGAAATTTTACCGGAATATCTTCATTTTTCATGGGTTGACGTATTTCACCGTTCCAGTCATATCTTATTTCACGACTTTTTTGCGTTTGAGGCTTCTACGTATACGTTGTCTTCAAAACGACACTTAAACTCAACACTTAAATAAAAAAGATGTACAACATTAGTACATATATCGTGAGTTTGGTGATCGGAGAAGAGAAACTGAAAACCTACCGTCAGATATGACCAGGATAACAAATTACGTGGGTGGACAAAAATTTAGCTCCATTGGACAATGATAAGGGCTCGATCCGTCCGGTCAATCGGCGCGGTCAAACCCCTAAACGGACGGAAACGGCTATTCGACCCTCCAAATCAAGTAATCTGGCCAGACCTTCAACTGATAATAATTTCCAATCCACGAGATGCTTACAGGGCTATAAAAATTTGGTAAGAAATAAATACCCGGGATAGGGCTACCACTAGGTAGAAATAAGAGAAATTCGTTGACCGGAACAACCGGCACAGAAATTTTACCGGAATATCTTCATTTTTCACGGGTTGACGTATTTCACTGTTCCAGTCATATCTTATTTCACAAATTTTTTACGTTTGAGGCTTCTACGTATACGTTGTCTTCAAAACGACACTTATACTCAACACTTGTATAAAAAAGATGTACAACATTAGTACATATATCGTGAGTTTGGTGATCGGAGAAGAGGAACTGAAAACCTACCGTCAGATATGACCAGCATAACTAATTACGTGGGTGGACAAAAATTTAGCTCCATCGGACAACGATAAGGGCTCGATCCGTCTGGTCAATCGGCGCGGTCAAACCCCTAAACGGACGGAAACGGCTATTCGACCCTCCAAATCACGTAATCTGGCCGGACCTTCAACTAAGAATAGTTTCCAATCGACGAGACGCTTACGGGGCTATAAAAATAAAAAACATTTCCTTCAAATTTAAATGTGTTTTATCTATTTTAATTATTTGGATTATCTTGGCCGACGAATTACCCTAATTTTGTCAGCCATTATGATACTTGGGCGATGATATTTCTTAAATTCGTCACCCAAAGGTAAAAATAAAAAATAATATACAATGAAATTTAAATGTGCTTTATTTATTTTAATTATTCGGATTATCTTGGCCGACGAAATAAGGGTAATTCGTCGGCCAAGATAATACTTGGGCGACGATATTTGTTAAATTCGTCGCCCAAGGGTAAAAATAAAAAATCTTGTACAATGAAATTTATATGTGCTTTATTTATTTTAATTATTCGGATTACTCTTGGCCGACGAAAATAGGGTAATTCGTCGGCCAAGTAAAAATAAAAAAATAAAATACTTAGACGACGATATATTTGAGTGTCATCGCCTAAGGATTAAAAAACTTAGGCGACGATATAAACCTAGTTTCTATATTAGGCGACGATTTTAATTTCGCCGCCTTAAGGTGAACTTTAGGCGACGATTTTTTTTCCTTGGGCGACGATTTTTTTTTCGTCGCCCAAGACACATTTTCTGGTAGTGGACAGAATACTGTTCCGTCGCCTAGGTGGTAACTTAGGCCACAGAATCGTATTTTGTCGCCTAAGTTTTGCTTAGAAGCTTAAGAGCCACTACGTACGATCACCAAGTAACATGCACTACCAGAAAATAGTTCTTGGCCGACGAAAAAAAATCGTCGCCCTGTTTAAAAATTTCGTCGCCTAAGTACTTAGGCGACGACATGTCGTCGGCCAAGAAGTCGTCGCCAGAAGTCCGTCGGTGAAGAACTTGGGCGACGAAATTTAATTCCGTCGTCGCCTAAGAGTAATTCTTAGGCGACGATACTAATTTCGTCGCCTAAAATATACCTCTCGTCGCCCAAAAAATATTCGTCGCCCAAAATTTAACACCTTAGCCGACGAAATTTTTTTTCGTCGCTTAAGATCTTCTGACCTTGGGCGACGAAAATAAATATTTCGTCGCCTAAGATCACTACATCTTAGGCGACGAAAAATAATATCGTCGGCCAAGGTGTTAAATCTTGGACGACGATTTATAGATTTCGTCGCATAAGATATATTTAAATTTTTTTTAAAAAAATAATTAAATAATTATTTTAAATATATAAATAATGTTTTTTTAATTTTTGTCATTATTTTTTTTTTCGGCATTTCTTTAAAGTTTTCTAATACTTAAATTTAATTAAAACTAACACAAATTTATAAATTTATAAATAATTTATTACAAAAATTCTGCCTATGGATCGAGAAACCCAAAATCTAACTCATCATTCCCGTTCGGAGGGTCCTGAGGCGGCGGCTGGTCAGGCTGAGGAGGCTGCTGCTGAGGCTGGGGCCACTGAGGATGCCACTGAGGTAATGGTATAGGCGTAGGCATGGGAGGAAACGGCTGTCCGGCCGCAAGTGCAGACATGCAGGCAGTCATCCACTGTCTCATAGCCGCCTGGTTGGCATTGGTGACTTCATTCACCCGCTCCATATGCGCAGCATTGGAAGCCGCATATGATTCCGCCATCGCCGCCATCTCCCTCGCTCTTTGGGCTTCCAGCTCAGACTCTCTCGCTCTTGGGCTTCCAGCTCAGACTGTAGGCTTGCGAACTGATCCTGTAGCCGAGTGGTCTGGCTGTTGCTGCTTGAGGCTCCGGCGGCTCCCTTGCGCTGAAATCCTGGCGTCGTCTTCAGGATCCCCTTTCCAGCGTCTCCCATACCCCGGCAGTAGTAGGTGTTGGAACGCTGCGCGAAGGCAGTGGCCATAATCCGCGCCCCAACGGTAGGATCTGAAGTGTCGATCCTGGACATGGCCTCTGACATGTCATCCTCTGCCGTGCCCGGCCATGTGTCGTTCACCATGCCTCTGATGACCTCTTGCTCCGCCTCCCTCACCCTCGCCTAAATGGATATATTATAAAAATATATTAATATACATTTAATAAAATGTAATTAAAATTAAAAATTAGTAAATATAAGGAACTTACAAGATCCTCCTCAGAATGAGGATATGCCCTCTGAAAGGTCCCCACATAGGGGTTCTCCTCTGGCCGCTCTCGCCGCACGTCGTCCATGATGGCCGAAAACGGCCTCGAACCGGCACGATGGTTGGTTGTGTTCTGTTGCCGGTTCTCAGCGTTCACCCGGGCGAGGTGCTTTTTTAAAAAAAAATTATCGTTAGTAAATATTTAAAAACATACAATTATAATTAATTCACTAATTAAATATTCAAATTTGTTTACGAATTACCTGTTTGTGAGGGTCGTTGAACTGCGTGACAAGAAGCCACCGCCACTCGTACTCCCGATACTCGAACTCCTTCGGGGTACCCGAACGGTCGCTCCCGTACTTCTTCCCGTGTTTCCGGAGGTCGTGCTTCCACTCCTTGAACCTACATATACAAAAAAAATATTAATAATTTTATTAAAAAAATAAAATTTAATAAATTATTAAATAGCTAGAGGTACCTCTCCCTATGGGTCTTGTCCGCCCAGTCACGTCCCTCCTCGGGAACCACAAACCATTGCTGCATTACCACTTGTTAGTATTTTTTTCGATAATGAAATAATTTATTAGTTAAAAAAATAGTTAAAAAAAAGGTAATTTATTGAGTAAACTCACCGACATCGACTGATGGAGCATCTCCTTCACTCCATCAGGAACCTGGCTCCAGACTCCCCACAACATAGGGAGTCTGGAGCGGATGGTGCCTCCCGCGGCGCGCGTGTACCGGTTTCCCAACGCGGCGTCCACCGGTTTCCCGTTGGAAAACGGGATGGCGATCCGTCCAGCGGACTCGACCGCGCTATCGAGTCCCTTGTTGCTGACGGTGCCTCTCCTGTTCCGCCTTCTCGTTCCGGCGGCTGTGACATTGTGAATCAAATTTAATATTAATAATACATTTTTACAAAAAAAAATTGTAAATCGAAAAAAAAGTAATAATAAATTACCTGAGGATGAGGCTGAGCCGACGGATTCGTCTATGTCCGCCTGCTCGGAGACCCTCACGGGATGAAGAGGCGTGGGAAACTCCCGGTAGATATAGGCCTCGTGCGGTGCCACATGCGGGAGCTGCTCCCGAATCGGTCGACCCTCCTCATCGACGCGAGGTATCGCCGGTATCGTCGGAGGAAGGAAGAGGCCGGACGGCACCATAGGGACCCCGGATGACCCGCCATCACCGTCGGTCGGGGACGACTGTGTGGGGGCGTCGCTGCGGGATCGCGACCGGCGAAGTATGGGTGGATGACGAGGAGCCGTCGCTGCGGGACCCGACTGCCCCGCAGAACCCGAGCCGCTTGCGCCACCCATCAGTTGCGCATGTCGGGCCGTAAACTGCCACGGAAACCCGATCGACGGTGATTCCGACGGGTTGTTTGAGGTACCGTCCGAGCCGTCTTGTCCAGAAGTTCTTCTCTTGGCCATCCTGTTTAAAATAACCATAAATTTATTAAAAATATTTTACCGTCTTATAATTAAGTTCACAAAAATAAAGGCTCGATAAACTTCGAAAAATTTATCAACAATAATAGCACAAATAAAATTTAATAATTATTATAGGATTTATTATTTTTTTATTCACATAACAAATTATTTACATTAATAAGGGCTTATTATATCACAAAAATTAATTTACGAATATTTACATCCTTACTCAAAAATAATCCATTATTTCTTACAAACCCTAAACCCTAAATAAACCCTAAACCGTAAACCCTAAACCCTAAATAAACCCTAAATTATTTAATCATTTACAATCCTAAACCGTATACCCTAAACCGTAAACCGTAAACCCTAAACCGTACATCACAATTTACAATTATCACAACAACAACAATTTACAATTATCACAACAACAACAACAACAACAATTTACAATTTACAATTATCACAACAACAACAACAACAACAATTTACAATTATTATAACAACAAAAACAATTAAAACCAATTTAGGGTTTTAGGGTTATACCTTAAATTGTGGGTCGACGTCGGGGTCGGGGTTCCGAATTGGGGTCGGGGTCGGGGTCGGAGAGAGGGAGAGAGAGAGGGCAGAGAGAGGATTTTCGGAGAGAGAGAGAGAATATGCTTGGCGGCTGAAGAAATGGTTAGGGTTTCCGAATTTTTGCCTTTTATAGTGGTGTTCTTGGGCGACGATTTTGTAAAAATCGTCGCCCGCCTTTTTTAAAAATCGTCGGCCAAGAGTATCTTGGCCGACGATTTTGAAATCGTCGCCCTGTTTTTTTAAAAATCGTCGGCCAAGATAGTATATTTGGGCGACGACATTCTTCACTATAAATATCGTCGCCCAAGATGAAGAAAATCGTCGGCCAAGATAGTATACTTGGGCGACGACAGTCTTCATTATAAATTTCGTCGCCCAAGATGAAGAAAATCGTCGGCCAAGAGTTCTATCATAAAATTCAGACTATTTGACCATCCAAATCACGTAATCTGGCCGGACCTTCAACTGAGAATAGTTTCCAATCGATGAGACTCTTACGGGGCTATAAAAATTTGGTAAAAAATAAATAACCGGGATAGGGCTACCACTAGGCAGAAATAAATGTGTTTCGTGCGACCGGAACAACCGGCACCGAAACTTTACCGGAATATCTTCATTTTTCACGGGTTGACGTATTTCACCGTTCCGGTCATATCTTATTTCACGACTTTTTTGCGTTTGAGGCCTCTACGTATACGTTGTCTTCAAAACGACACTTAAACTAAACACTTATATAAAAAAGTTATACAACATTAGTACATATAACGTGAGTTTATTGATCGGAGAAGAAGAACTGAAAACCGACCGTCAGATTTGACCAGCATAACGAATTACGTAGGTGGAAAAAAATTCAGCTCCATCTGACAAAGATAAGGGCTCGATCCGTCCGGTCAATCGGCGCGGTCAAACCCCTAAACGAACGGAAACGGCTATTCGACCCTCCAAATCACGTAATCTGGCCGGACCTTCAACTGAGAATAGTTTCCAATCGACGAGACTCTTACGGGGCTATAAAAATTTGGTAAAAAATAAATACCCGGAATATTTATTTTAATTATTCAAATGAAATTTAAATGTGTTTTATTTTATTTTAATTATTCGGATTACTCTTGGCCGACGAAATTAGGCTAATTCGTCGGCCAAGATTATACTTGGGCGACGATATTTGTCAAAATCGTCGCCCAAGAGTAAAAATAAAAATTTAATATAATGAAATTTAAATGTTCTTTATTTTATTTTAATTATTCGGATTACTCTTGACCGACGAAATTAGGCTAATTCGTCGGCCAAGATAATACTTGGGCGACGATATTTGTTAAAATCGTCGCCCAAGAGTAAAAATAAAAATTTAATATAATGAAATTTAAATGTTCTTTATTTTATTTTAATTATTCGGATTACTCTTGGCCGACGAAATTAGGCTAATTCATCGGCCAAGATAGTACTTGGGCGACGAAATTTGTTAAAATCGTCGCCCAAGAGTAAAAATCACATTATTTTACAATGAAATTTAAATGTGTTTTATTTTATTTTAATTATTCGGATTAATCTTGGCCGACGAAATTAGGCTAATTCGTCGGCCAAGATGATACTTGGGCGACGATATTTGTTAAAATCGTCGCCCAAGAGTAAAAATAAAAATTTCTTTACAATGAAATTTAAATGTGCTTTATTTATTTTAGTACAAACATATTCTTTTAGTATACAAACAATTACAAAGCTAAGGCTCAATTATAACTAAGCTAAGGCTCGTAATCTGAGTCATCCGATGAGTCTTCTTCGGTATCGGAATTAATATCTGGTAATCTATGCCTTAATTCGTCGTCAGAGTCGTCGTCTGTTTCTTCATTTGGATCAACATCAATAAAGGTTGAATCTTCGTCACGAATTCTGAGCACTCGACCATGTTTAACATTATTTTGACGAACAGTAGCTACATCATGAATACCTACTGCGTTCGGCTCCTGGTACGCATCAGCCTCTGGCCCTGGAATGGTCACTCCAAGTGTAGCCGCCCGGTAAATGTTTCGAGGATGCACAATGTTCGCTATTTTCCACGCGTCACCCCTGGCGAGGTCATCAAGATAAAACACTTGTTTTACCGATGTCGCAAAAACAAACGGGTCATCTTCGTAGGCGCTTGTAGCAGTGTTGACCGATAAATTGCCGTACTGATCCATCTTCATGCTCTGTGCGCCTGTATCAAACCATCTACACTTGAACAGATGCACTTTCATGCCTTCCGCATAAACCAGTTCGACCACTGAATGGAGAACACCGTAATAGTCAAGGCCATGACCTTTCGCCATCACCCCAGAATTCTGTGTTCTTCGTCTGCTGTCTCTCTCTTCAGATACAAATTTCACGCCATTCACTGTGCAAGTGGGATAAACTCTAGCCCGTTGCGGTTGCATCGCAAGAAGTAATAGTTCGTGCGACCAGTTTGGATTATCATCAGATTTAATCATGTCCATCTGTAACGGATATTGAACTGTAAATATCCGAAAATATATGCAATAGAAAATAATTACATATATATATATATATATAACAGGGAAGATTAAATTATGTACCCAGGTGCGAAAATAATTTGCGAACGTCATGTTGTGGTACTCGAGATCACCATCAACTTCCGGAAAATTTAGGTGCAACTCTTTCCAATATTTAACTTCTTCACAATTGATTAGTACCCACCAGTGCGCTATGGCTATCTCTTCATCCGACAATGCATACTCGGCGGACAGTCGTGCTCCACCAACTTCGACATCACTGGAAACTATAGAGAGATTGAACCGCGGCGCATGTTCCTCCATGGCTTGCGAAGCTCCCAACGACGCTCCTAAATACAACTTCATGTAGGTGACGCATTCATGCGCAATATATGCTTCAGCTATACATCCTTCAGGCGCGGATTTATTAGTGATATAATCTTTGTACTCACCAAGTTGCCTGTAAATATAAGATTGCAAACTATACGTTATGGTTATTGAACATGTACGTACATATATGTATTCTGGAGATGTAAGTGAATAAAACATACCTTTCCATGGGATACATCCAAGTGAAGTGTACTGGACCGGTAAGCAACAATTGCTGGGAAAGATGGATCATCAGGTGAGGCATTATATCGAAAAAATTTGGCGGAAAGATCCTCTCGAATTTACACATGATGTATATGATTTCTGCCTGCATTTCCCGGAGATCGGATTTTCTCACTTCCCTTGTGCATAACTTCATGAAGAATCTTGACAGCGCTACTAACGGCTCCACAACCTGGCCAACCACACATCACAAATTTAATATAAAATCCATTTACGACAGGTTAACCGTAATTTTAACCACAAATTTACCTGACGGTGAAGGAACGGTCGAATGAAAACAGGGAAGAGAAGTTGTAGCAGAATATGACAGTCATGACTCTTCAAGCCGTATATCTTATTCTCCCGCAAGTTCACACACCGGGCTATATTTCCTGCAACGCCTGAGGGATACGTCACACAACTCATCCACCTGAAGATCTGGGTCTTCTGATCAGGCTTCACGGTGTAAGGAGCCCAAGGCATCTTTTTCTTCCCCTCTTTCAGCCAAAGATGTTTTCTGATTCCCATTTTCTTAAGATCAACGCGTGCCTTAGGACCGTCTTTCGTCTTCCCCTCCAAGTTGAGCACTGTACCTACCACACTGTCGCAGACATTCTTCTCTATGTGCATCACATCTAGGTAGTGCCTGATCAACAGCGTACTCCAGTACGGGAGTTCCCAAAATATGCTCTTATGTGTCCAGAATTTGTACATGTCTGGTCTTTCAGGTATTCTGGCCACAATATCGGGATGATTGCTGAGCTGCCCAAAATCATACTCATCCAGCACTGCTAAAATCTCTTCCCCCGACCATCTATGCGGCTCCACACCTCTCTCTTCGGTCCCATCAAATGCCCCGGTATCTATCCGCCAGGGGTGATCATGTGGTAGGTAAGCACGGTGACCCATCCGGACTATCTTGTTGCAATGATTGCTGCACCCCTGGGAGCTAAGGCACTCAGGACAAGCCTTGTATCCCCTAACAACGTTGCCGAACAACATCCCACGTGCAGGAAAATCACTGATGGTACCAACAATCATGGCATGCATCTGGAACATCTCCTTTTTGTGGGAGTCATAAGTGGGATGACAAACCTCCCAAAGCAATTTACACTCTTCAATCAGCGGTCTCATATACACATCGAGACACTTCCCTGGATAACAACAACAACCACAACAAATTCAGATAACGACTATATATGACCAACAATATAGAACAAAAACAATAAATGGAGAGGTGTTGAACCAACAGCAATATATACAATATGAAGGGAAAGTAGATACCTGGATAACCGGGCCCCGGAATCAACAAGGTCAACATGTTGTATTCCTTCTTCATGCACATCCATGGAGGAAGGTTGTATGGCACCAAAATGACCGGTCATATACTGTACGAAAGACTCATGGTCCCAAAAGGGTTGAACCCATCGGATGACAGCCCGAGCCTCACATTCCTCACCTCTGAAGCAAAATGAGGAAACTCCCTGTCTATATGCTTCCACGCCTCCCCGTCAGCAGGGTGTACCATGAGGTCTTCGTCATGCACCTCCCTCACAGCGTGCCATCTCATAGCTTCGGCCGTCTTTGAAGACATATACAACCGCTCCAGCCTATCCCTCAACGGGAAATAGCGAAGTACCTTAACAGGTTTCCTGTTGCCTGCGGGAGTCCGCTTATACCTGTCGGTCCCACATACCGGACAACGATGAAGGCCTTCAAGGTCATTACCGTCTGCATCTTTACCCCAGAATAGAACGCAGTCATATCTGCATGCATGGATCTTGATGTAGGAAAGCCCGAGATCTCTCAAGATACGACGGACCTTATGATGCGTGGTGGGATGACTATGACCGTCGGGCAGGAGCGAAGCAGCGTACTGTAGATACCTATCAACAGCCGTCACGGTCGATTTTGTGTCAACCTTGATATGCATCACCTCCATCACACACTGAAGAACGGTCTTCTCATGACCTGGGCACAGAGGGGTCTGTTGGAAAGCAATAAGTCTGTTGTACTTGGCTATACCGGCAGTGTTGACACCTCTAGGGACGGCCTGCATCGGCGCCTGAGGAATGTGCTGTCGTTCAGGGCATACACCGCTGTCATGAGGAAACATGTCGTTGATGAAGGTCGTTGTTGGATCGTTGGATGTACTGCCCGTCTCATCAAACTGTCCATGATCATGCGGGCGTGATGAGGTTTCACCGTGATATATCCAACATGTGTAACGTTCCCAGAATCCGTTACTCTTCAGGTGGTCCCATACTGTCCCCAACGGAAATCGATGCATATCACTGCGACACTTACACATCTTGCACGGGCAATAGAACATGCCACTCCCGTCAGCATTGCCCTGCGCATATTGCATAAAATCCCAAACTCCTTCAGCATATTTTCTGTGATATCTTGGAAGAGAAATCCAACTCTTATCCATATCCTGAAAATAACACACATATATATATATATCAATATTTAATGAACATATATTTTATATATATATATATATATTAATGTAATACAACATACTAATTATTAATTATATATATCTAGTTCGAGCGGATTCCGTGGTTTCAGAAGGCAAGTGTCAATGTCACGGAGGGCGAACCCCCTACAGGAACCAGGCAGGACTCGTTTGTGATCACGGAGGCGAACCCCTATCGACCCCTTCACCGAGAAGAGTGGTCAGTTTGTGATCTTGAGATCCAGTTAAACAAACCTGTGAACCATATCTATGACAGAACGGCCCCTTACTCAGCTTGGAACAAACTCTATGCATATATATATATATATCATTAATTCAACTCAAATAAAACTGAAAATCAATATATATATATATGCACATATATATATGTGCATATATATGCATATGTACGTACCTGGGAGTAGCTCCACAAATTATGTATGGACAAATTTCCACAACACCGAACGATTTGAAGAACTAGAGAAATTTATGTTTAAAATTTTCAAAGTTCTCATTCTTCTATCCCGCCTCACAATATATAGAAGAATCTTGGGCGACGAAATATTTGAGTTTCGTCGCCTAAGAATGAAAAATCTTGGGCGACGAAATATCTCAGTTTCGTCGCCTAAGGATAAAAAACTTAGGCGACGAAATAAATATCTTAGGCGACGAAATATTGTTTCGTCGCCCTAGTTTCTATCTTAGCCGACGAAATGTATTCTTAGGCGACGATTTTATTTTCGTCGTCTAAAGTTGGACTTTAGGCGACGATTTTTTTCCCTTGGGCGACGAAAAAAAAAATCGTCGCCTAAGTTCCCTCTTAGGCGACGAAAAAAAAAATCGTCGCCCGGTTTTTTTTGTTTCGTCGCCCAAGACCCATTTTCTGGTAGTGATGACATTTGTGTTGATGTGTCAGTGGCGGATCCTTCAAGGGGCTAGAGGGGGTTGTGGCCATCGTGACAAGTTCAAATTAGCTTTCAATTATGGTTAATTTCATATAATTCTGGTATAATTACATATAATTATAGTACGTATAATTATACCATAATTCTAAATATGGTGTAATTGTATAATTATGGTATAATTGCCTTCTAATTACTATATAATTGTGTATTTATTAGTATTCAGTTTAAAATTTTGGTATGTATTGACCACTCTGTAAAATTTTGGCCTCTCCAGAATTTTGTTTCAAGTTCTGCCACTAATTTATGTCTCACAACTCTATTTCACGGTTTTGGCTAGGCAACAGTATGTAATTATAAATGTTATTTTTATGTTTAGGTCTTTTCAAGTTATCCTGGATTGTAATTGCTAGCATTCGAAAGTTTCACTTCTTCGACTAGGATCATATTGATTTTCCTTTATAAACTACTATTCTCAATCCGTTCTGAGCGTCATGCTAATTAAGGTGGTTTGTTCATGCATACTGCCGAGGTCTAGGAAAGAGAGGCGAGGGGGCCCTGAAGACCACTCCAGAATTTCAACGAAAGGCAGCCTCGACCAGCAGCAGGACCACGTCCACAATGAACAGGACGACTCAGTTAGAGTCGGAAGTTCAGAGACTACGAGATTTCCGTGCTGCTCAGACTGCCTATAATGCCTCGTAGGCAGCCTTTAATGCCGCGCAGACAGCCTATGCTGCCGAGGTACAGGCCATCCAGCAGGCCCAGCAGCAGCAGCTGTTCCAGTACATGCATGACTTTAGAGCTGCCCAGATTCAGGGACTTCCGCCTCCGCCCATGCCTTCGCCCATGACGCTACCCCAGCCGCCGCAATCTCCGCATCAGCCCTCAGAAGAGGACTTTAATTTAGACGATATAGATTTTACGTAGTTGATATATATATACTTTTATGTAATTGATACTTTTATGTAGTTCATATATTCTTTTATGTGTTTGTTGTTGGTTATATGAAATTGTTAAACATGTTTTTTGCAGCTTGCTTGGAATGGTAATTCAGAAAGTTTGGGGGTTTTTTTTTTACTGGAATGCATAGGCTAAAGTTTAAAAAAAAAACCTTAATTCGTCGGCTAAAGTTTTAAAAAAAAAAAAAAAAGTTTAGCCGACGAAATATGCTTTAATTCGTCGGCTAAATGCCTATAAAGCCGACGAAAAATACTATATTTCGTCGGCCATAGATGTTTTATATTTTTTTTATTACAAACTTTAGCCGACGAATATTTTAAATTATTCGTCGGCTAAAGTTTGGAAGATAACCGACGACAAAAAATGTCGTCGGCTAAGGTATGGACTATAGCCGACAAAAAAATCGTCGGCTATAGTGCATACTTTAGCAGACGAAATAATGTCGTCGGCTAAAGGTTGGACTATAGCAGACGATATTATTTCGTCGGCTATAGTATGACTATAGCCGACGAATTTTTTTGTCTCGTCGGCTAAAGTCATCACAGACGACCCTTTCCCGACGACTCTATAGCCGACGAACCTTCGTCGGCTAAGAGCTTCGCCGACTAATTTTTTTAACAGGCCGACGAAAATTTTTCGTCGGCTAAAGTACTTGTCCTTGTAGTGCATGCTTATTCTAGCTAGCTAGAGCAGTCACTAACAGTTATATGTAATTTTCTGAGTTCAATGGAATCCAAATTGTAATGACTACTCCTTTCTTTCTGGTTCCACTGGAAAGAAACAAGAGAAATAGATGAACGGCCGGGGGACTATTCATATTTTTCCAGAAGTCGGATAGAAATAGTAGTATATCTGTTGGACGGAGAAAGAAAGAGCGTCTTGGTCTGTCTTTCCCTTCCAATGGATGCCCCTCAATGTGACCATTCGATACAAAGCAGAAAGCATAAACTGATCATCTCCAGAATACAATTTTCTAACTCTAGTAACAAAATTAATTCCAAAATTTAATTGTAAAAAACCTGAAAAAGATGAACTGTGGGTCATCTTCTGACTTCCACTAACATATATATTCCAAGCACATAAACAAATCAAAAGTGAGATCTCCAATCAAATGCCATCCCCACACTTGCACACTCCTATTCTAAATTTCAATTATTCCTTCCAAATTTTCTCCATCTTCCTTTTTCTCTTAAACTAAAGGTAGTGCCAGCTCTATTCACAATATAGCAACAAAGGATTAATAAAAAGCCCCTTTCTTTCGATCTTTTGTATTAAACTCAGCTGCTATAACGACAAATTAATTTTTTCTCTCTCTAAACTAATCAGAAAGTACTACTTTCCCTAAATTCAGCATCTGTTCTTATTCTTAATCCACCTCTCAGATCATATAATCCTTCAATTATTACAACAATTAATATGCTCCCATTGGTCCCATAATTGGCCAAACCTGCATCATTTTGCCTGTAGCTTCCCCAACAACAATGGCATAAGTTCTTTGGAGGGTCGTCGATCATTCCCTTTTCTTCCATCCCAGACCAGATCGAACAGACATGTAAGCATTTCTGTAGCTTCCTACTGATCTTATCATCCCCATCTTGGCTAGGGTTTCATAAGAGACATTTACCTGTGATTTATACTCAGAGAATAAGGTCGTCCATCCCCAGATAGACGTACAGTTTCTACCATTTTTCTTTATCTGAATGTTCTTCCAAACGTAGGCGTCCAAAAATCAACTGTTGTCTCATGTGCGGCGGGGAAGGTGCTCGAAACTGGAACCAAACATAGTCCACGGCCTCTTAGGTCATGTTTGGGACCTTCAGGGTCTTTGGATTTATCAGATTTCTGCATTGACCAAAACAACACTATGTTACTGTTTCCAAACATGTAATAGTATTTTAAGTATTATTAACAGTCAAAATCAAGCTTCTACTTCGTAATATACTTGCTTCAAAATGCAAAGAAAAAACTGAAAGTGAAAATAGCAGCTACCATAAAATTAATATTAACAAACTGAGTACAGCATTTGGAATCAGAGAATCAGTATATGGTAATATTTTTGGAATAGCAAGAAGGAGAATATTACGCACCTGCTGATGTTGTATGGCAGCTCCACTTTTCATGTATGGGTTACTTAAAACCTGATATTATAAGATAAACATGTATACATTAGCATATGTCTGTGTTCTGCCATAGCCCATAGGAATGGCTTACATCGTCATTTATCTAGTATAGTAATATATAAAGGATTACAATATAGCAGAGATCTAGCTTTATATATGAACTATTGAACTTACAGAAACTTGTTCATGGAGGAACTTGATATATTCAATGGCTTCAGATAGCACTGAGGCTGTATCAGTCTGACATAAAATAAAACATGATTTAGATCCATCATGTACAGAAGTACATTCTAAATAAAAAATAAAAGAAAAAAGAGTAAAGCTTTTTCAAATTCAGAAAGTGAATGATCCATCAATCTACTCTTTGTGAAAGTAAAGAAGATAGATAGCGTTTAAGAGAGAAGCTAAATTTACCTTTCCGAAAGGCGAAACCAATTGTTGGAGTGCAGTGATTCTGTCCCCCATCTTCTCTTTCCTCACCTAAGATTAAAGCTAGAAATTCTCATCTATGGCTAATGTAGGATGATAAAAGAAAAGGCTTAACTGAACTGATCCCTCTTGTCAAGAAAAATAAAGGTTCATTGCTGTAATTGTACCTTCCTTCTTTCTTTCTTTTTTGAAATCTTAATTGTACCTTGAAAGCTGGCAAAGTTGATGACGTTTCATTTCGAGGCCTTTTGGATGCTTCACTTCCGCTTTTCTTCACCACCGCACCAGAATCCTGATGAACTTCAGATATATTCTGTTCAACAATGAACAAGTTAAATAACTTCAATCAAAACCCTATTCTCGAAAGAAAAGGTTATAGCATGTGCTTGGTTTTCTTCCTGCCCATATTGGCATCGAAATAATCAAACTCGTGAGCTATCAGATATATACCTTCGGCTTCTCATCGAAGCGTGCCGTGGGAAATTGTGGTTGCAATGACGGGAAAAAGGTCGGCCGGACATCTTTCATGGCTGCCTCGTGAGGTGCATTCCAAAAAGCAGCGTTATTAGAAAACTGTAAATGGCTATGAGGACTGTTAGAAGGGTGTTTTGGAGGTGATGTTCTTAGAAACTGAGGGACCTTATTAGACCAAGAAGGCAATAGCTCAGTCGAGTTAATGCCATAACTTGCTGGATATGGAAAAACGATAGAAGGTGAAGGCGGTTGTGGCTGATTATGATCATGAGGTGATCCCAGAAGTCCTTGTAATATGGTTGATGGACTAGTCCCGTATAAAGCTGCTGAATCCATTTGAAAACTAGTGGACAAGCCTTGACATGTCACCGTGCTTTCGCCGGAGCTATATTGAGGACTAAACTGCGTTTGGTCTAAAGAAAAACCCCGGCTCATTTCGCCGGAGCTGCCAGTAAACAACTTGTCTCTCCACTGGAGTTGTTGCTGATCATGTGTTTCTTGCTGAAAGTTAGCGTTGGAGTTCATGTTGTCTTGTAATATTGAACGAAAACTGGTCTCGGCCTTCTCACCACGACTGTACACATCAAATCAATACAATCCTCACATTTGAATTTCATGAAATAATAGAAAAAAGAAAATAAGCTCATAATTAATTCATCATAAAATTGAAGATATCAATTCCTCCAGAAAAAAAAATGGAAAACAATTAATCTATATACACAAATTTTTGACTTACAATATGGCTTGGTTCCAATCTGTCGCCTGAGAGTTAAGCCCTAAACCCATCATGTGCAAGCTAGGATCGCCTCCACTCGAAGAATCAGACCCCTGCAGCTTCTGAGGATCATGGAAGACTATGGAAGAAGTACCAGAGACCGACCCGGAATCCATAGAAGACCTTGACTTCATTTCAATCATGTCTGGTTGCCATCCAAAGCTTCCCAAGCTGTTGAGGCTTGAAGACGGTGGCGATGCGCCGGTTTCAAACCTGTTTCTTGATGTTGAGTCCCACCAGTTCCCAGTATTCTGATATTCATCTGCCATGGAGCTTCAAATCAAAGCTATTGATCGACTGCTACTATATGCTTTGTGGGGTAAAAGTGTATAACTTTCTTCAGATATATCAACCTCTTGGGGTTTCTACTCTTTGGAATCTGCAAGCTGCTGTGGTTTCATAATATGATTGAAAGCGGTTCGCTGCATGTCAGTATTTATATCTATTTATATTAGATGAAGCTCAACGGTTTGGGTAGGAGTGAGTGACTGAGTGAAAAATGAAAGACAGGAAGTCGGCATGGAATGTGGTTGACATTTCAGGGGCTGATTGGACAAGGGAAAGTCCTATTTGAAAATAAATATCTTTTCATTCCTTTCTTTTGTCTTGTAATGCTCTATTTCTTTTAGATTTTTCAATTTCTCAATAATAATATTTGGTATTGTTCGTTGGGTAGTATATACATAATTACATAGGAACTAATGATGGAAATTTGGTTCAATGCAGTGAGGATTGGGAGACATATAGGCCTCTGAATTGAGCGGTGACCCTGCGGACTTTCACAGTTCAATATGAAGACCCCACGGATTTCTTAATTTGCTTAACCAACCAGCTGCTAAATGAGCAGCCTCCTATTATCTACTGACTAGAAATACAATTGTACATGTTCACATGTGTGGTTGAGTATCTAGATATTCATATCTTAGGTCTGAGTGAACTTTCTCACAAATAGAAATGATCATCAGATAAATGAAAACAAACAAGATGTATAAGGAAACGTTAGGATGCGAGGACTGAAAACTATCAGAAGAACGTGCCTCCACGCGCCTCTAAAAAACTAGGGTTTTCATCTTCTGCCTGTGTTTCTCATCCGGCGGCTCACCACGTCGAAACTTCCTATGGCTTCATTGGAGAGTGGTGAGTGCAGCCAAACGGGTTGTTTCTCCTGTGTTAATGGAGTATAGATATATGGATTGGGTCAGGCTACTGGCATACGTCGACAAATTCTTAGGGAAATCAACCAGGCGTAGCGAGGCACCGGTTTGGAGTACGGCAAGGCAGCGTTGCTTCAATGGCGAGGCGAGATCGGGTCGAAGGGCTGACTGGTGACCTAAGGACAGGAGATGTGGACGTTGTCTAGGTGTAGGCACCTTCCATGTCTTGATTGCCTCAGATGAGTTGCGAGTTCCTTGCTTGGCCAAAAGGTCACAATCTTCTAGTGGCATGATGAAACAAATATAGGGTTGCCGGATATGATTCTGCGTGGTAACATAGTAGGAAAGTTGCACTATTTGTTATGATGTTTGTCCTTAGTACAGTTATCTTTCCATTATATCACCGTTTAATTTGTCAAAGCATATAGAGTAGCAAAAGTAAAACTTTTTGATAGAATACGTTACTTATTGTAATTTGGGGTTAAGGTTTTATATTTCCCTTCTCTGTATTCTATAGTTTCATTAATCAAGACTTAGGGGCCGCCGCCCCAAACCCTTCTTCAAAGAAAAAAAAAATCATTAGGAGGGAAGACCTCTAAACTCTAGCCGTAATCTCCAAGTCTACAACCCATTTTCTCATCTATCCCATCTCGTCTAACACGCATGTCTTCCATTGAAGTTGTTACCAAGGGAGGATCACTCAGAGGACTGTACATGCTCAAACCTAGACAATTTTTTGGGGGGAAAACCCTCAAGTAGAGTATGTGGGCAAATACTCGTACCAAGAAAAAAAAAATGCAACTTTTCGTTATTCTACTCTTCACTATGACACAGCCGATCAACTTCTCCTCTTCTAATTTCTCGCTAATCTCAGTTCTTGAATCAATTGCATAATCTAGGTCAAATCCTTAACACCCATTCAATGTTCCACGTTAATTTTTTTAATCTCGAATTGGGTTTTTCTGCTATTTAGGTTTTCAATTTTTATGTTATTCTCAATTGACCACCCTCCTGGGCTTCAAAAACAAATTCATAAAACTAGAAAAAGAAGGAAAAAACCAAAGCAAATTCGGCATTCTGAGCTTTCTACCATATAAAATTTAAACGACAAGGCCGGGGACGAAGAGAGACCGCGCGGCAGGGTGATTATCTGGATATTTGATACTATTATGACTAAGTTAAACAAGAGTCAACGAGAGGGGTCCAAGGCAGGGAGCGTGCAAGCGTGCAGAGACATATGGGACCCAACATTCTTGCAGCCACCCTCAGAGTCAGAGCCCGATAGTGACCTGATCTGTATATTCGTCTCCCATCCTAATCATTTGGCTGACCCCCAGCCCTAACACAGACGCAGACAGCACCCACCACCATCCCCCCTCCACCGTCGTCTTCATCAAAATATCCGATCGATTAATCATCTCACCTCTGAGAATTGAACCGTCATCACTTTTTGCGCGAAAGAGAGACCAAAACTCTTTTGTCAACCTCAACCTGGTGGAAGAAGTAGTTTAGGGTTTGGAATGGCTGCTGCTCCTACGGTGACGAGTGGAGTTGACGAGGTGCAGGGTCAAAACAAGAGCACACTGTTTCTCTGTAAGCTCGATATCTCTTTGGAAATGGTATAGTTACGTTTGAGGGACCAGCTAGGGTAGATCATATATAGATTCATGATGAAGAAATCATATATATATTTAGCGAACGAGCTAGCTACGTGTTCGAATTAAGAGTCCAATTATTTGTGAGAGTTTGTTGAAATATAGTGCGCACGCCATGTTTTAATCAGACAAAGAAAAAAAGGAAATATATATAGATCATATCCTGCTGGAAGCATCTCATTCACTTAATTATTAGTAATTGTACTCAGAATAGGAATACTGTTCTAGGGCATCTTCAACTGAAAATTATGTCGTAAGTGGCCTACAATAATAGGTTGGACAAATATTGGAATTCATATAATCATGTAGTCTACACATGCTATATATACAAGGTAAACCTAATATAAGATACATATCTTTACACTTAAGAGTGTTGTGGTTCAATTCTCGCTTTCCTAGCTTTATCGTCTGCAATTTCTATAAGTCGAGTGATAATCAAATCTTCGATAAAAAAACAAAAAAAACGAGACATTGAGTATGAAATTTCTTTTAATGAGAGACGATGACCTATACATCATGCAAATTAAGTTTACATATGGGGACTTATATATGACCATACCACCTATCCTACTAAGTGCAAACGGTAATGGTAAAAACCAAATATTGTGTACTGGTAACAGGTAACCTAGCTATCATTCATATATAATAACTCTCCCAAGACGACAGAACAAAATTGAATTTCTAACATAAGAAACTTCACCCACTCATTTCGGACACAGCTATGAAATTAAACAGAGGACAGTGACTTAGAATATGCTGTAATGAAATTGAGAAAACCTTAATTAAAACGTTGAAGACTCCATTTAAATAATGCTTTAATTCAAGAGAGACGTAAATACTGATTCAGTTGCGTGTGTTTATGATCATTCGGCCAATTGACATATATAAGTCTTCTTTTCGTAAATATATCTTAATTTCGACTATAAAACAACTAGTTCTGATGTGTAACAAGAGTTTTATTTAACCAATTAGCACAAGATGAGAACATAATCTACGAACTGTAAATGCAATCAAGTTGAAAGGAGGACATTTACCAGCTGAATTGTGTCCGGTTGAGTGAGATTCTTGGAAAATAAAATGAATGAACAGTTAAAAGCGTTTAAGGCTTAGTCTTGGTATTGCTGTGAGGAATATTTTTTTTAACTTAGTTTTAAAAAAGCAACCTATAACCTATTTTTTTTAAATTATGGTTATTTAGCCTGAATTTTTTTTTAAATAAGCACTTTATAATATTTTACCAAATATGAAATTTATTCAAAATGACAATTATAAGTGATTATTTTGCCCCAAAACTCAGTACCAAACTGAGCCAAAATTGATTATTGATTTATGCTTGGACGCCCTTGATCGATCATAGCAGGTGATCCTCAAATGAAGATGGTGATCAACAAATGAATCGAAATAAATTTAACGAGCAATGTAAGAGAAATTAAGGAAATAAAAATAGACAGATCGACATGTTTATATATATACACACACGCTAGCTGTCTACTCGTGCAAATTTGCAAATTATAAAAAAGGATTCATGAGCAGTTAATTATCATTTATCAGTTTATTGTATCCCACTTTTCGTATTTATTTATCTGTCAATCTTGTAATCTCACTTTTTGTTTTTTATTTTGTTATTTACAATAGTAACCCATATTTTTAAGGGAAAATGCCCTAATGCCCAAATATTTGCAAACTAAAGCCCATTCCAATTAAAATCTTATCTTATAACCCATTCCAATGATTGTTACCAAAAAGACAATACTACCCATCATTAACTCGTAACTGGCCCTCCCTCTAAACCCAACCGTTGTCGCGCTCTCTCTCCAAAACTTCAATCGGGCTCTCTCTCCAAAAATTAAATCGCGCTCTCTCCAAAACACCATAACTGCTTTCTCTCTCTCTCTCTCTCTCTCTCTCTCTCTCTCGCACAAGCACATATTCACCAAAATCAAGCTTCGAATCGTCGAGCTTTCGTCGGAACAGTCGCTCGTTCTCGCCAGACCGAATTCAAAGCCAAGAACTACCAAGACGAACAGGTAAACAAAACTCCAATTCCGAATTAAATTTCATTATTATGCTTGTAATTCGACTATTTAAGACACGAATGATGATTTTGAAGCTTGATTTAGAGATTTAAGAGAAGAAAGTGAAAGCGAAAACCTAGGGTTTTTTTTAGAATTGGAAAATGTTAGAGATTCAGATTAATGTTCTTTTGTTGTTTAATTTTGTGTATGATGTTCTTTTGTTGTTCAATTTTGTGTATAGAGTGTTAAAATGCAGAAAAGGGGATTGTTGTGTTGATTACCGACCCCCAATAATCAATTACTGGGGGGTAGTAATCAGCTAAGTATGACAAAACCACATTGATATAAGCCCCTTTGGTATATTTTTGAATTGTAATTGTTGTTTTGAAACTGTTGTGTTGATTATTGAGCACAAATACACACTTACTAGGGGTCAGTAACCAGTTACTAGGGGTCAGTAATTGGTTACTAGGGGGGTAGTAATCAGCTAAGTATGACAAAACCACATTGATATAAGCCCCTTTGGTATATTTTTGAATTGTAATTGTTGTTTTGAAACTGTTGTGTTGATTATTGAGCACAAATACACACTTACTAGGAGTCAGTAACCAGTTACTAGGGGTCAGTAACTGGTTACTAGGGGGTCAGTAATCAACTTATTAGGGGTCTTTAATGTTGGTGAGTGCTTAGTAACTAACAATTTAACATCTATATATGCAGAATGGGAAAACAAGTTGTTAGTTCCTCCTCTGAGGAAGATGCTGAACGGAGTAGTGGTTCTGAACAACCTTCAATCTTCTCAGACGAAGTCATAGGAGAAAAGTTTAAAAAAATAAAGAAGCAGAGAAGAAGTGGCCGGAAAATGGTCATTCAGGAAAGCAGTGATGATGAAGAAACAACTGAACATTACTACCTTGAGGAAAGAGCAGCTGACAAGAAAAAGAAATCACACAGGCCAAAAAAAAACAAGGAGAACAAGAAGCAAAAAACTGCCACAAAGTCTGTTCCTGAAGAAAATTCAGAAGAAGAAGATGATGCAGAGTTGAAGATAAAGTCCAGCAGCAGAAGTGTGCTCTTCATTCGTTCTACGTATTGATGCACAGATACAGGGAGAAAATCCCTCAAAGAACGTGGGATTTGCTGGCCCAAACAACATTTTGGGATACAATTGATGTGTTCAAAAATGAGAAGCTGACTGAGACACAACTGAGGAAGCATGAGTTGGATTTTGAACTCATAATGAAGCATTACAACAAAGAAAAAAACAAGTTCATCTTTGGGGAAATTGAAGCAGAGATCACAGTAGATGATGTCTATTCCCTATTCCACATATCTACAGAAGGGGAGGTGGTGGATTTGAAAAACAAGCCTCCGAGAAACAAATGGCCAGACTCTAAATATTTTGAAAAGGGTAGGATATCCAAGGACAACATCAAGAGGCCACAGCTTGAGACTGAGTTGAGTGCTGAGCTTAATAAGCCTGAGAAGAATCAAGATGCAGAAAAAATAGCATCCCTGATCCTAATGTATTTGCTTGCAGTGTTCTTCTTCAGTAGATCGGGAACACATCTGGACTGGGAGTTGATAATAATCTGTGAAAACCTTGAAGAAATTAACAAATACAACTGGTCAAAGATGGTGCTTGATTTCTTGAAGGATGGCATTTACAAATACATAAGGGACAAGGCTCAAATATACAGTGGATGCATTCTTCTGGTTGTGTATTGGTTTCTTGAGAAGACAAGGGTCAGAAACAAAATCACTGGAAATGAGACGAGCACACCGAGGTTTGTCAGATGGAGCATCAAAGAAATATTTGACCGCGAGGATGTACAGAAGAAGCCTACCTTTCTCGAGGTAAAGTTTTATATCTAACTTTCAAGACATAAGATTTTTATGATATTCAAAAATCTAACTTTTTGTTTTTTGTTTTTTGTTTTTTTGTTTTTTGTTTTGAAATATATCATGATCTTATAAAAGAAGGTCCATGGGAAGAGGAAACTGATGATAATGAGATGGAGGAAGAAGACTGTATGATGGAGCACTACCAGAGCAGGCAGTTTAGCCGACGAAAAATTTTCGTCGGCCTATTAAAAAAATTCGTCGGCTGCAACCTTAGCCGACGAAGGTTCGTCGGGAAAGGGTCGTCTGTAATGACTTTAGCCGACGAGACAAATAATTTCGTCGACTATAGTCATACTATAGCCGACGAAATAATATCGTCTGCTATAGTCCAACCTTTAGCCGACGACATTATTTCGTCGGCTATAGTCATACTATAGCCGACAACATTATTTCGTCTGCTAAAGTATGAACTATAGCAGACGAATAATGTCGTCGGTTATCTTCCAAACTTTAGCCGACGAATAATTTAAACTATTCGTCGGCTAAAGTTTGTAATAAAAAAAAATATAAAACATCTATGGCCGACGAAATATTGTTTTTTTCGTCGGCCTTATAGACATTTAGCCGACGAATTAAAGCTTATTTCGTCGGCTAAACTTTTTTTTTTTTTAAAAAAAACTTTAGCCGACGAATTATGGCTTTTTTCGTCGGCTATAAGCGCATTCCAGTAAAAAAAAACCCCGAAATTTCTGAATTACCATTCCATGCAAGCTGCAAAAGACATATTTAACAATTTCATATAACCAACAACAAACACATAAAAGAATATATGAACTACATAAAAGTATCAATTTACATAAAAGTATATTATCAACTACGTAAAGTCTATATCGTCTAAATTGAAGTCATCTTCTGGGGGCTTCTGCGGAGGTTGCGGCGGCTGGGGTAGCGTCATGGGCGGAGGCATGGGCGGAGGCATGGGTGGAGGCGGAAGTCCCTGACTCTGGGCAGCTGCAAAGTCCTGCATGTACTGCAACATCTGCTGCTGCTGGACCTGCTGGATGGCATATATCTCGGCAACATAGGCTGCCTGCGCGGTATTAAAGGCTGCCAACGAGGCAATATAGGCTTGCTGCGAGGCAGCCTGCGAGGCAGCCTGAGCAGCTTGAGCAGCTTGAGCAGCTTGCTGTTCTCGTAGTCTCTGAACTTCCGACTCTAGCTGAGTCGTCCTGTTGATCGTGGACGTGGTGCAGCTACTCGTCGAGGTTGCCTTTCGTTGAAATCCTGGAGTGGTCTTCATGACCCCCTCGCCTCTCTTTCCTAGACCTCGGCAGTAGAAGTTGTTTTCTCTCGGTGGGAAGGCTCTGCCCATGATCCTCGCCCCAATCATCGGATCCGAATTGTCGATCCGGGACATGGCTTCGGACATCTCGGAATCCTGCGTGTCCGGCCATGCCTCCCTCACTAAGGTACTCAGGACCTCGTCACTAGCCTCCCTCACCCTCGCCTATATGGATAGGAAAAAAATTATTAATTAAAATTTTTACATAAATTGAAAAATTTAAAAACGTAAAGTGACTTACAATATCCTCCTGGGAGTCAGGATATGCCTTCTCGTACGTATAGACGTAGGGGTTGACTTCTGGATGTTCCTTGGCCGCCTCGTCCATGAAGACACCGAACGGTCTAGAACCGGCATGATGGTTCCTTGTGTTGCGTTGCCGGTTCTGAGCGTTCACCCGGGAAACCACCTTCAAAGAAAAAAGTAAACTATTAGTAGAATATTTTAAAACGCACGTACTTATTTTTAAATTAACTAACTAATTTATTTAAATACCTGTTTACGAGGGTTGTTGAATTCTGATGTCAGAAGCCAACGCCACTCGTACTCCCTGTACTGGAACTCAGTAGAGGTACCAGAACGTGCGTTCCCGTGCTTAGTCCAATGAGTCCGCAGCTCGTTCTTCCACTCCTTGTACCTACAGATACAACAAAAATATTAGAAATATTATTAATATCACATACAAAATTTTTTTTCATTAACTTCCCAACGTACCTTCCCCCATGCACAACGTCGGCCCAGCTGTCCCTCAGGTGCTCGGGAACCTCAAACCACACCTGCATTTAACCGATTATTATTAGTTTAGCTTTTCGAGAAATCAACAATTTAATACATAATATTATTTTGTAAACTCACCGACATCGCGTTGTGGACCATGTCCTTAACCTTCTGCGGGACCTCGCCCCAGTCGGACCACAGCATAGGGACTCTATCCCTAATGAGAGCACCCACGCGGCCGGAGTACATCCTCGACTTCCCGCCCGATACTGCGTGGCCATCCCCGTCAGTATCGATGGGGATCCTCCCCATGGTACTCACCATCTTCTCGAGAGCTTTCCCTGTGACGGGGCCTCTCTTCTTCTTTGTGCCTATGACATGATTCGGCCAAATTGATTATTAAAATATATATATATGACCCTTTAAAAGTAATCAAGTTGCCTGACTGATTACCTGAGGAGCTCGCGACGGATTCTGGCTCTGTTGCCGATGATGATACCCTCGCAGAAATAAGAGGCGTATCGAAAGGCAGGAACCGGTACGCCGCTGATGGAGCCACTGGCGGGGGCAGTGGATAAATCGGCGTCCCTGAGTCATCGACTACAGGTATCGCCGGTATCATCCGCGGAAGGAACAGATGAGGCGGCGGCATCTGTACCCCAGATGACCCACTATCCGAAGAAGTAGGACCCGGAGTGGGCGCCCGGTGTATCTCGGGCATACGAGGTGCAGACACCTCCGTCAAGGGCCTCGGGGAACGAGGGACGGCCGCCTGCCTCGATGAAACGGGCACCTCCGGCGCCGTCTCCAGAAGGCTCGCACGTCTGGCTGTCATGTGGCCCTGAAACGTCGTTTGAGGGTTGTGATAAGACGTATTTGAACACGCATCAATTAACCCTGTCAACAAATCAGTTATAGTATAAAGCAAGCAGGGATCGTTCTAAACCGGGGATCCAACTACAGGGTAGATCCATCTAATCTAAAGTAAATGTCAAAATAAGCACATAAGTTTAAAAGTTTTGATGATTTTGGAATAGACAATGAAAATAAATCCTAAATTACTTCTATACATATATACATGTGATCAACCAACAATCATGCAAACTCAACCAAACAACCATGCAAGAATAAAGAAGACAATTCCTAATCTCATTTAAGTCTACACCGTGAGCAAATATACAACCTAAATTTGATATGCACATAAGTTCCTACGGGGTTCCTATGACATAGACCAACTTAGAATTAGACTACGGGTTTCATTCAACATCGCGACACAACAAGCTCGGCTACGTGCTCTACTTATAGGTCACACACATAAACTAATCATGCAATTACGTATCACATAAAGAATTGATGTGTTTAAGTACTAGTCCTAAATCAAACATAGGTAGAAAATCGGTGAAATAACAAAGACAATGCAACTTATCAACTACGTGTATCAAAGTCGAACTTTGGATGATTAACACATGCAATATCAACTACTTGTATCAACTACACATGATAATGGAAGAATGCACCGAAAATCTTAAAGTATAATGAACATAATACTCACGGCATAAAACCTAAAATCATAGATTAAAAACTGAAAACTTAAATTCAAAACATGGTTCAAAAGTTGTTCTATCTCATAGACAAGAATCGAAACATACTTAAGCAAAAACCTAAAACAACATTAAACAAGAACAAACACATACTAATCCAAAAGTAGAAGATGAATACACTCTCAGAATGTCCCTACGTGTTCTACTCTTTGAGTGCGCGGAGTCCTAGGCTACGTGCTTTGGACGAGTGCTGAAGGTGGGATCGGATTGTAGTGTTTGGATGTTGATGGAGTTTCGACAAAGGCTTTGGTGTTATTTGCACGGGTTGATGATGATCTTCTGTCCTTGGAGTCGTGCTTTATATAGAGGAAAAACCCTAGAAGAGTCGGCCACAAAGCCTAAACCAAGTTGGTTTAGGATTCCTAGTTCTTCTCAATTTCGGCAGAATGACCTCCGTCTGATGATTTCATCATAACTTCTTCTAGAAAATAGATATTGAGGTGATTCCAATTGATTTGGAAACTAGATTCCCGTATCTTTCTATCCATATCTGGCAAGTTTTCTGATTCATTGTGAGCTGTCCTGGAGAGTCCATTGAAGTTGACAGACGTGCACATGAATTCTCCCGATTTCATCCGGATTTGCAAGGCTTGGATATTCTTCAAATTCTCCCGAATTTAGATCTTCTTCTCCATATTGGACTTGGTTTGGACCTCTCCTTCATGGACTAGGCTTCAAGGAAAGATTGAATCTTAATCCAGACAGGAATCCTGAGTAAACAAGGGTTTCCAACACTTAGCACAATTTCAACACCAAATTCTTCAATTCCGAAATTACTATGTATTCTAATACTAAAAACTACATATTTCTAAATTAAGCAATTATTCTACACTAAACACAAATATAAAGCTAAAACAACTAAACAGGAGTTAACAAAGGGTAAATAAAGGGTATAAACATATTAAAAACGTCACACTTTGTGCTCCTATCAACAACCCCACACTTAACCTTTGCTAGTCCCTTAGCAAACCACTAAAACAAAAACACAACTAAAACAAAAATACTACAATGACTCAATCTAATGCCTTCAACGAAAATTGTCTCAGAGATCTTCAAAATCATAGCATTAAGAATAGCACAAGAATCGAAATTGAAAGATGAATTCAATGGTTAATAAACATGAGATTTCGATTTAACAAGTAAGACATGGCAGAAACATAGGTGAAATTAAGCTCGACATGTTCCAAACAAGTTCAAATTCAACTCACAAAGGATATGCACTCCAAATTTTTTCTCTCAAGAACATGGCATATGCTTAAAAGCTTTTCACACACAAGAGTTATAAAGAAAATAGTGATTTCGTAAACCTCATGAAAGATACCAATCATATGCACAAATGAACCACAACCATACGCTTACTCATGAAACAGACTCCACAGATCAAAGTTTACTTATCTTAAGAATCATGCGGATCTTTTAGAACATAGGATGGCTAGGCTCGGCATGGAAAAATTTTCAAAGTATAGGAATCACAAAGGTCATCCTCAAGACTTAGCAGAGCAAGAACATCCACCTTATGTCACCAAATACCATCAAGGGCCAAATATCATCATGTTGGACCCATCCTTCACTTTAAACATTGTGAAAACGAACAAAGGCTAAAGTATAACATATTGAGCCTTCAACAAACAAATCACAACTCCAAATTCACAAAATTCTTATCTAGGCCGAGATACCTTCATCAATTTGAAAAAAAAAAATTTCTTTTTTTTTTCTTTTCTCTTCTTTCTTTTTCTCTCGGTTCATGCTTCTTCTTTTTTCTTTTTTTTTCGAGAGCAAATTTTTTTCTTTTCTTTTCTCATGTGTATCTCGGCAACAAACTCCCTAGAACAACCCCACACTTGTATTGAATCATCACCTCAAATCACCACAAAAAGATAGCTCTGCCAAGCTCGAGGCAAGGTAGAGGAGTTCTATACTAGGCAAGGGATAATTTAGGTGAACAAGAAAGACATAACGTAGGCTCTAGGGGGTTCATACTAAGGGGTCCCAAACAGGGCTCAAAAATAGGGATATATGGCTATTTAGATAAAGTGTCCTAAGAAAGATCCACAATCCTTTTCAAAATCAAAGCAAGTTATGATAAAAGTTTTGAAAGTTTCACAAGTAAGTTCTAGCAATCTCTAGTTCATTAAATCTATGGCATATAAATCGATCAAGTAATGTATAATGAGGTCATATATATCAAAGAATAGATAGAGTAAACTCTCCAAAGAATAGGCACATATATATGGCTCGAAAATCTCACAAGGGTAACATGAAATCAAACAAGTAAGGAACATGCTCATTCTGTACCTAAGTTTCAATGGTCCTCATCTACTACAAGTTCGTACAATTTCAACATATCTATTAACCATCAAATAACATATAAGCTCAATTATTCGAAATTATGCTCATCTTAATAACTAATCAATCAAAGATCATATATTCATCCTAGACACGTTAGAAGGCACCTAAGACTCAACAAAAAGTTTAAAAGTGCATCTAAAATCGGAAAAACATAAGCAAAAATTCAAAATTAATCCTAAAAATTAAAAACAACTCAAATCATATCAAAGCATAGCAAATCAACGAGTAATGACATCCCACCCCACACTTAAAATCAACATTGTCCTCAATGTAAGAAAACTAAAAGCAAGCCGAAAATAAAAGAGGAGGGATAAAGAAATATGCAAACTCTCGTTGATGGCTCCTTCTATGGGTTGCCTCCCATGCAGCGCTTAAGTGTTTATAGTCCTTTAGCCTAGACTATCATCTCCTCTTGCTCATGCCGTAGCATCTAGGAGAGAAACTTCCTCCACCATGTGGTTCACCATGTTCTCCAAGTAAGGCTTTAATCGATGACCATTAACCTGAAATTCAGCTCCTTTGACCAAGCTCCTAATCATGACTGCACCAGAAGGAAAGATATTAGTGATAACAAAAGGTCCTATCCACCTAGAACGTAGCTTGCCTGGAAACAACCTAAGTCTAGAATTAAATAAGAGAACTTTCTGGCCAATAACGAAATCTTTCTTTCGAATCATCCTGTCATGGAACGCCTTGGTCTTTTCTTTATAGATCACGGCAGACTCATATGCCTCATTCCTGATTTCTTCAAGTTCACACAACTGCAATTTCCTGTGTAATCCGGCCTCATCAATATCCATATTAAAAGTCTGAACTGCCCACCAAGCTCGGTGTTCCAACTCCACAGGCAAGTGACAAGCTTTGCCGTACACCATACGAAACGGTGACATCCCCAAAGGATTTTTGAATGCAGTTCGATATGCCCATAGTGCATCATCAAGTCGTTGGCTCCAATCCTTGCGTGACGGCTTTACACTCTTCTCCAATATCCGCTTGATCTCTCGGTTACTAAGCTCCACTTGTCCACTTGTCTGGGGATGATAAGGTGTAGCAACCTTATGCTTGATTCCATACTTCTTCATTAGAGCTTCAATTGTCCGATTGCAAAAGTGGGAACCTCCATCACTTATTACAAATTTCGGCATTCCAAACCTGGAGAAAATATTAGAGCGTAGGAAATCTGCAACAACTCGAGAATCATTAGTCCGGGTGGCTTTTGCTTCCACCCATTTAGAAACATAATCCACACATACAAGAATGTATAAATTTCCTCGAGAATTCGGAAAAGGCCCCATGAAATCAATACCCCAACATTCAAATATTTCAACATGTATAATAGGTTGCATAGGCATCTCATCCCTAGGTCCTAAATTCCCAGTCCTTTGACATCTATCACATGAAGCACAATACATGTAGGCATCTCAAAAAATAGTAGGCCAAAAGAATCCACATTCTAAAACTTTCAAAGCAGTCCTACGAGAACCAAAGTGACCTCCACAAATTTGATCATGGCAAAAACTAAGAATAGACCTATGCTCATTCTCCGGGACACACCTCCTAATAACTTGATCAACACAATGCTTCCATAAATAAGGTTCATCCCACACATAATGTCTAGCTAAAGCCTTAAGTCTATTTCTAGTATGGTAGGACATAGAATTCGGAAATTGCTTTGTAACAAGGTAATTCACAATATCGGCATACCAAGGCTCACTTACCTCACTTACCTTGCTTACCTTGAAGAGTTGCTCGTCCGGGAAGCATTCTTGGATGGCCACGGGATCCGTGTCACGCACCAACCGGCTAAGGTGGTCGGCAACAACGTTGTCCGACCCCTTCTTGTCTTTGATTTCCAAATCGAACTCTTGGAGAAGCAATATCCACCTTATCAATCTCGGCTTGGCATCCTTCTTTGTCAACAAATACTTCAAAGCCGCATGGTCAGTGTAAATAATAACTTTAGATTGAAGTAAGTAAGAACGAAACTTATCCAAAGCAAAGATCAGGGCAAGAAGTTCCTTCTCGGTGGTGGTGTAGTTTTGTTGCGCATCATTGAGCGTCCGAGAGGCGTAATAGATGGCATATGGCTGCTTGTCTCTTCTCTGTCCGAGCACAGCCCCCACGGCATAGTCTGAGGCGTCACACATCAACTCGAAGGGCAAGGACCAATCCGGTGGCGCCATGATCGGTGCCGATGTCAACATGGTCTTCAACCGCTCAAAAGCTTCCTTGCACTCGGCATCAAAGTGGAAGGGCACCTCCTTTTGCAACAAAGAACTCAAGGGTCGAGCTATCTTGGAGAAATCTTTGATAAATCGACGATAAAAACCTGCATGTCCAAGAAAGCTTCGAACATCCCTCACACTTGTGGGGATGGGTAAGTGACGCACAAGATCTATCTTAGATTTATCAACTTCAATACCCCTAGAACTAACAATATGACCGAGCACTATACCCTGATTAACCATGAAATGACATTTTTCCCAATTAAGCACAAGATTAGTTTCCTCACATCTCTTAAGCACAAATTCTACATTTTCTAAACATGCATCGAAATCTTCACCATAGACAGAAAAATCATCCATAAAGACTTCAATCTTAGAACCTATGAACTCAGAAAATATATGGTACATGCATCTTTGAAACGTACCTGGAGCATTGCACAAGCCAAAAGGCATGCGGCGGTAGGCAAAATTGCCAAAGGGACATGTGAACGTTGTCTTCTCTTGATCCTCTTCCGCAACACTTATTTGATTGTAACCACTATAACCGTCAAGAAAACAATAGAAGGAATGACCGGCTAACCTCTCAAGCATTTGATCAATGAATGGCAATGGCATGTGATCCTTCCTTGTTGTTGCATTGAGCCTCCTATAGTTGATACACACTCGGTGGCCGGTTACGGTCCTTTGCGGCACAAGCTCGTTTTCATCATTTTTCACCACCGTGATTCCGCTCTTCTTTGGCACAACTTGAACCGGTGAAATCCACCTTGAATCCGAAATTGGGTAGATGACTCCACAATCAAGCAACTTTGTCACCTCATCCTTCACAACTTGCATCATAGGTGGATGAAGACGTCGTTGACCCTCCTTAGTCGGTTTTGCTCCATCTTCAAGCAAAATTCGGTGAACACACATTGTAGGGCTAATTCCCTTGATGTCGGCTAAGGTCCAACCTATGGCCGTCTTGTGTCTCTTTAAAACTTCGATCAATCACTCCTCTTGCTCCTTCTCTAATGATGATGATATGATAACCGGCAATGTTTCATTCTCTCCCAAGTACACATACTTCAAATGTTCCGGAAGAACCTTGAGATCTAATTTTGGGGCTTGGACAATGGAAGGAAGAAACTTGTTAGATGGAAAGAGAATTGGACTAGGGGAGGAGTAGCATACCTCGGCAGCCACCTCAAGTGACTGCACGGTTTCAAGCAAGGATAAAGGCACGGCATCTTGAGACAATGTGATTTTGTTCCCCATGGCATCAAATCCGATTCCTCTTTCCAAGGTGATTGCCAAGGTGTCTTGAGCTATTGTCTCCACATATTCATCTGCAAGAGCATCCACAACATCAATAGAAAAGGAATCTCGAAAATGTTCAGGAAGTGGATACCTCATTGCATCAAAAATATTGTAACTAATGATGTCTCCATCTATTTCGAAAGTTAGTTCCCCTGAATAGACATCAATTTTGGTCCTTGCGGTTCTCATGAATGGCCTTCCCAACAGAATGGGAATTTCTTTGTCATCTGCATCCGCCGGTTCCATGTCAATGACATAGAAATCTGCAGGAAATGTTAAACTTGCAACCTGCACTAAAACATCCTCAACATATCCCAAAGGGATCTTGTTAGAGCGGTCAGCCAATCTAATGATAATGTTATCCTTTTTCAATTCACCTAGACCTAAATCCGCATAAAGATAAGAAGGCATAACATTTATCGAAGCACCTAAATCTAACATGATTTTATCAAAACTATGAGTACCAATGGTGCATGGAATATAAAAACTCCCTGGATCCTTGAGCTTAGGTGGTAGTTTCCTTTGAAAAACCGCAGAGATGGTTTCATTCATTACCGCTACATCCTTCTCTCGTGGTAGCCTCTTGTTGGTGCACAACTCTTTCAAGAATTTCGCATACTTTGGATTTTGTTGAATGCACTCAAGCAATGGCATGTTTACTTCCACCTTCTTGAATAACTCAATCATTGCATGATCAGCTTCATCATGCTTTGATTTAGCAAACCTGTTGGGGAAAGGGGCACGAGTATGGACATTAGTAGAAACTAAACCATTAGAGCTAGAAGACTTACCTTTCTCAAGCACGGCTTGAGTGGATTTCGGATCAGCAGGGACTGCAAGAGGCACGGCCTCTTGCACCTTCTTCTTCTCGGCTGGAATTTCTGCTTCTCTCTCGGACTGAGGCACGGCCTCCTTGTCCGGCTGCTTCTCGGCATAAACCTCCTCAATATCTTCATCATTTTGCAACAATATGCTCTCGGCCTCACCTTCCTTAGAAGGCTCCGACTTCTTCAACATAGGCTCCTCAAAAACTGGACGACTCCTAGTTGCAACGATCTTGAATTGTCCGGCATTCGGGTTTGGCAAAGTTTGGCCCGGCAACTTACCACTTTCATGGATTTTACCCATGAAATCGATAACTTGCCCCATCTGCTTCTTGAGCTCCGTGATCTCTTTAGAATTAGCCTGTTGACCTGTCACTAAAGCTTGAGTTGCAGATGTTAAGTTCTGTTGCCCTTGAGCAAGGGACTTCAAGATTTCATCATAATTAGGAGTAGAAGAACTAGCATGCATGAGTATAAAATGAAATCAAAAGCAATAAACTAGATTAAGCTAAGAAAAACAAAACAAAGGAAAACAAAAGAAATTCAAAAATCAAGAGTTAAATTTCAATACAACATCATACATGGCACCAATCTTTAAGATTACAAAGTCATATAAGGTTATTTTCGAGTTGCTACTAAAACACTTAAACAAATAATGATTCTAGATGGTAAGACACGGTGGACGTGCGGCCTGGATATTGATGTTTCGATCACAAGCTTGAAGCGTTGTTTCTAAAGGCCAATAGCTCAATCCAGAGATAGTGAACATGGTAGGACTCGTTTAGTGAGCAATGAGAACTCCATCACCGAGATGTATGTTTTCAAGGCTCTTGAGATCCAATTTTGGTCCCATGCACCAGAGTAATAGAAGGAGCGTACCAATGTACTCAGCTAGCAACAAACTTATGAACCAAACATGACACCAAGTGTTAATAAAAGCCGCCCACAACCTCATGCAAACCCGAGGGTAAACAAGAAGGGTTAAGGCTAGAATTAACAAAAGGGATCCTACCTATTCCTGTGCAGTACAACCTACAACATTATTCATACAAGTATTAAAGTAGAAAAACAAACACAATTACATCATATACAAATTTATGGTTATAACTTTACAAATATAAACATATAAACATATATACAATGCAAATTTCGACAATTAAAAAGATCGAGGATCCCGAAGGATCCCCGGCAACGGCGCCATTTGATAAGACGTATTTGCACACGCATCAATTAACCCTGTCAACAAATCAGTTATAGTATAAAGCAAGCAGAGATCGTTCTAAACCGGGGATCCAACTACAGGGTAGATCCATCTAATCTAAAGTAAATGTCAAAATAAGCACATAAGTTTAAAAGTTTTGATGATTTTGGAATAGACAATGAAAATAAATCCTAAATTACTTCTATACATATATACATGTGATCAACCAACAATCATGCAAACTCAACCAAACAACCATGCAAGAATAAAGAAGACAATTCCTAATCTCATTTAAGTCTACACCGTGAGCAAATATACAACCTAAATTTGATATGCACATAAGTTCCTACGGGGTTCCTATGACATAGACCAACTTAGAATTAGACTACGGGTTTCATTCAACATCGCGACACAACAAGCTCGGCTACATGCTCTACTTATAGGTCACACACATAAACTAATCATGCAATTACGTATCACATAAAGAATTGATGTGTTTAAGTACTAGTCCTAAATCAAACATAGGTAGAAAATCGGTGAAATAACAAAGACAATGCAACTTATCAACTACGTGTATCAAAGTCGAACTTTGGATGATTAACACATGCAATATCAACTACTTGTATCAACTACACATGATAATGGAAGAATGCACCGAAAATCTTAAAGTATAATGAACATAATACTCACGGCATAAAACCTAAAATCATAGATTAAAAACTGAAAACTTAAATTCAAAACATGGTTCAAAAGTTGTTCTATCTCATAGACAAGAATCGAAACATACTTAAGCAAAAACCTAAAACAACATTAAACAAGAACAAACACATACTAATCCGAAAGTAGAAGATGAATACACTCTCAGAATGTCCCTACGTGTTCTACTCTTTGAGTGCGCGGAGTCCTAGGCTACGTGCTTTGGACGAGTGCTGAAGGTGGGATCGGATTGTAGTGTTTGGATGTTGATGGAGTTTCGGCAAAGGCTTTGGTGTTATTTGCACGGGTTGATGATGATCTTCTGTCCTTGGAGTCGTGCTTTATATAGAGGAAAAACCCTAGAAGAGTCGGCCACAAAGCCTAAACCATGTTGGTTTAGGATTCCTAGTTCTTCTCAATTTCGGCAGAATGACCTCCGTCTGATGATTTCGTCATAACTTCTTCTAGAAAATAGATATTGAGGTGATTCGAATTGATTTGGAAACTAGATTCCCGTATCTTTCTATCCATATCTGGCACGTTTTCTGATTCATTGTGAGCTGTCCTGGAGAGTCCATTGAAGTTGACAGACGTGCACAGGAATTCTCCCGATTTCATCCGGATTTGCAAGGCTTGGATATTCTTCAAATTCTCCCGAATTTAGATCTTCTTCTCCATATTGGACTTGGTTTGGACCTCTCCTTCATGGACTAGGCTTCAAGGAAAGATTGAATCTTGATCCAGACAGGAATCCTGAGTAAACAAGGGTTTCCAACACTTAGCACAATTTCAACACCAAATTCTTCAATTCCGAAATTACTATGTATTCTAATACTAAAAACTACATATTTCTAAATTAAGCAATTATTCTACACTAAACACAAATATAAAGCTAAAACAACTAAATAGGAGTTAACAAAGGGTAAATAAAGGGTATAAACATATTAAAAACGTCACACTTTGTGCTCCTATCAGGTTGCTAGAGGTTCCCTCAGACGATTCGGACCTTTGGCCCTTCGAACTCTTCTTCGATCGAAAAAAGCCGCTCATCCTATTTATAATATTAATTAAAGGCTTTAGATTATTTTGTCTTTGTTTAAAAAAAAATTATACATTTTTAAAATTATACTTATTCAATAAATAGATACACGCACATACCAATATATATATAGATATATATATATATATATATATATATATATATATATATATATATTTTTTACTTACGTAACAATATTATATATATCAACATGGATAAATTAACTAACATATCGTAAAACAAAATTCGAAATCAAAAATAAATTAACACATATATTCAAAAATAAACACATAAACTAACATAATTAAATTAACATAAATTAAATTAACACAAATTAAATTAACACCAATTTAATTAAGACAAATTTAATTAACACAAATTAAATTAATAAAAATTAAATTACAAGTTTTATTCCTTTCTTCAACTTCGCGTTTTCATCCCGATTCTCTAGTTAATCTAGTGTTAAATTATTAATAAATTTAATAATTTATTAATAATGTTCTTTTATTAATGTTCTTTTATTAATAATTTATTAACATGTGTTAATAATGTTCTTTTATTAATACGTATTATAAATTTATTAATACGTTTTGGTTTCTGTTTTTTTAGCGCATATTCTTTTATTATGTTGGGAAATGTTCTCATACTATAGCAAATTTCCACATGATTCATCCTAGTCACCGTCAAATTATAACATCAAAATTATAACATCAAAAATCCAATTATAACATCAAAATTATAACATCAAAATCCAATTATAACATCAAAATTATAAACTATAACATCAAAATTTGGAGTAATAATATCGGAACTAGCAGTCTGATCAGAAGAGAAGCACATAAGATTCAAACCAACCAAAGTGTGTATTTATTCATCAATCACAGTAACTTGTATCCTCAAAATTCAAACAATACACCCAACGATCCAAAAGCAACAAAGGGAAATACTGTATGAACAACCATACTATTGTAATCCAAAACTGAATCATAATCTTGTGAGCAATCAAAGCAGCAAATCGGAAAATGAAGAAGATTAACAGAAGTGAATCAGCTGCAAAGTGTTTACCTTGCAGGGAGGAGGGAGGAGCCGGCGACGGGAGAGGGAGGGAGGAGGGAGGAGACCGGGAGGGAGGAGGGAGGAGACCGGGAGGGAGGAGAGGATGTTGAAAAACTGCATAAATGAGGGAGGAGGCTAGGGTTCGCAATTAAAATCCGAGGACTTTAGCCGACGAAATAATTTGTTCGTCGGCTAAAGATTAAAATTTTGTCGGCTATACATATATTCGTCGGCTAAACCTTTGAAATTCGTCGG
This sequence comes from Fragaria x ananassa, assembly GCA_034370585.1. Taxonomy (NCBI): domain Eukaryota; kingdom Viridiplantae; phylum Streptophyta; class Magnoliopsida; order Rosales; family Rosaceae; genus Fragaria; species Fragaria x ananassa. The sequence continues at coordinate 12,144,748 of CP139764.1, forward strand.
CTAAACCTTTGAAATTCGTCGGCTAAAACTTTGAAATTCGTCGGCTAACCTTTGAAATTCGTCGGCTAAACCTTTGAAATTCGTCGGCTAAACCTTTGAAATTCGTCGGCTAACCTTTGAAATTCGTCGGCTAAACCTTTGAAATTCGTCGGCTAAACCTTTGAAATTCGTCGGCTAAACCTTTATACATTTGGCATGTTGTTCTGGTGATGACCAAACTTGAGAAACACAAATCCAACCGTCAGATCTTACCATCATGATAAAATACATGTATGGGAAAAAATTCAACTTGATCCGAAAAGAATAAGGGCTCGATCCGGACGGTCAATCTCATAAGTCAAACCCCTAAACGCACGGAAAAGGTCGTTCGACCGTCTAAATTACGTATTTTGGCCGGACCTCCAACTGAAAATAGTTTCAAACCGATGACACGCAACAAGTCGTATAAAAATTTTACGCAAAATAACCACCGAACATAGGGCTATAGTAGGTAATAGAAATATTTTAGGGTTTAGCCGACGAATACCCTAACATATTCGTCGGCTATAGTATGTAATTAAAAATAAAAAAAATAACTATAGCCGACGAATTATTAGGTTATTCGTCGGCAAAAACCATATTAGCCGACGAATTACAGTGTATTTCGTCGGCTAAAGTGAGTAATTAAAAAAAATAAAAAACAAGTTTAGCCGACGAAATTAAGTCTTTTTTAGCCGACGAATCACAGTTTAGCCGACGAATCACAGTTTATTTCGTCGGATAAAGTGTGTAATAAAAATAAATAAAAAACATCTATGGCCGACGAATTAAGGCTTTTTTCGTCGGCAAAAAACATCTTAGCCAACGAATTATAGTATATTTCGTCGACTAAAGTAAAAAAATAGGGAAAAAAAAAACTTCTGGATATTCATAAACCATACATTTAAAAAACCATGTTCATCATGTATCACCAAAATCTCATATATTCATAACTGAAATATGAATTTAACATGTGTAAACTATAAAGGAAAAAGTCTTTGAAAAATTATACAAATTAATCGGAATCGTACATTAAAACTAAGGCTCGTAATCGGAATCATCCGATGAGTCTTCTTCGGTGTCAGAATTAATGTCTGGTAATATATGTATTTCCTCATCGCCAGAGTCTTCGTCTGACTCTTGATTTGGATCAACATCAACAAGCCTTGGCTCTTCATCACGAATTCGCACCGAACGACCCGCTTTAAAATTATTAAGGCGAATGGTAGAGGAGTTAGGAATACCTATTGCGTTGGGCTCTTGATACGCAACATCTTCTTCCTCGTCTTCGGCCTCTCCAAGTGTAGCCGCCCGATAAATGTTTCGAGGGTGCACAAGGTTGACTACTTTCCACGCGTCACCCTTAGCAAGGTCATCAAGATAAAACACTTGTTTTACCGATGTGGCAAAAACGAAGGGGTCATCCTCGTAAGAACTTGTAGTAGTGTTCACCGATAATATTCCGTACTGATCGGTCTTCATGCTCTGCGGCCTAGTATCAAACCATCTACACTTGAAGAGGTGCACTGTCATGCCTTCACAGTAAACGAGTTCCACCACTGAATCAAGAACACCGTAATAGTCAACTCCATTCCGCCCACCATGTGCCATGACCCCAGAATTATGTGTTCTCTTTCTGCTGTCTCTTTGGTCGCATATAAATTGCACGTCATTCACCTTGCACATCGGATAAACTCTTGAGACTATCGGCTTCATGGCTAGAAGTCTTAGTTCGTGCGACCAATTTGGGTGACCATCAGATTGAATATAGTTCATCCGCAACCAACCATCTCAACTGTAAATATGGATAATTATGCAATAAACATAAACCCGTAGAGAAAAATTAAATTACGTACCCAACCGCCAAAATAATCTGCGAACTCCCTGTTGTGGTACTCGAGATCACCTTGAATGTTGGGATGATTGAGATGGATGTCTTTCCAGTATTCAACTTCTGGACAGTTAATCAATACCCACCAGTGGGCAATGACTATCTCATGCGGTTGCAACTTGTAGGAGTCTGGCAAAATTCCATACACTTCAACATCACTGGAGACTATGGAAAGATTGAACTTCGGTACATCTACCGGCATGGTTTGCGGAGTTTCCTTCAACGCTCCTAAATACAACTTCATGTAGCTGACGCACTCGTGCGCAATATATGCTTCAGCTATACATCCTTCAGGAGCGGATTTATTAGCCACATAATCTTTGTAGTCTCCAAGTTGCCTGTAAATCAAGTTGCAAAATGTTATGATTATTGAACATGTATATGTATTGAGGAATTCATGAAAGTAAAAACGTACCTTTCCATGGGATACATCCAAGTGTAGTGTACTGGACCGGTAAGCAACAATTGCTCGGGAAGATGGATCATCAGGTGAGGCATGATGTCAAAAAAATTTGGAGGAAATATCCTCTCAAATTTACACATGATATAAATGATGTCCATTTGCATTTCCCGGAGGTCACATCGAGACACTTCCCGTGTGCATAACTTCTGGAAAAACCTTCCCAACGCTACTAACGGCTCCACCACCTGACGGGGAAGGAACGGTCGAATGAAAACAGGGAAGAGACGTTGCAGCAGGATATGACAGTCATGACTCTTCAACCCGTACATCTTATTGTCCCGGAAGTTCACACACCGGGCAATATTTCCTGCATAGCCTGAAGGATACTTCACACAACTCATCCACCTGAAAATTAGGTTCTTCTGGTCAGGCTTCACGGTGTAAGGAGCTTGAGGCATTTTTTTTCTTCCCTTCTTTCAACCACAAATGTCTTCTTATTCCGCATTTTTTTAGATCAATGCGTGCCTTAGGACTGTCTTTCGTCTTCCCCTCCAAATTCAGCACTGTGCCCACCACACTGTCGCACACATTCTTTTCTATGTGCATCACATCCAGGTAGTGCCTGATCAACAACTTACTCCAGTATGGGAGTTCCCAGAATATGCTCTTATGTGTCCAGAATTTGTACCTGTCGGGTCTTTCAGGTATAGCCGCCACAATGTTGGGATGATTGCTAAGCTGCCCAAAATCGTACTCATTAAGCACCGCTAAAATGTCTTCCCCCGTCCATCTTCTGGGAGGCACGCCGTGTTCTACGGTCCCATCAAATGCCTTTTCATCGAACCGCCATTCGTGATCATATGGAAGGAAAGCACGGTGACCCAATCTGCATATCTTGTTGCAATGACTGCTGCTCCCCTCATCGCTAAGGCACTCTGGACAAGCCTTGTATCCCCTAACAACGTTGCCCGACAACATCCCACGGGCAGGAAAATCACTGATGGTGCCAACAACCATGACATGCATCGGGAACATCTCGTGCGTGTACTTGTCATAAGTGGGATGACCAACGTCCCACAAAAATTTAAGCTCTTCAATCAAAGGTCTCAAGTACACATCGAGACACTTCCCTGGATAACCGGGCCCCGGAATCAACAAACTCAACATATTGTACTCCTTCTTCATGCACATCCATGGGGGAAGGTTGTACGGTACCAAAATCACCGGTCATATACTGTATTACAGACTCATGTTCCCAAAAGGGTTGAACCCGTCGGATGAGAGCCCGAGCCTCACATTTCGGACCTCTGACGCAAATTGAGGAAACTCCCTGTCTATATGCTTCCAAGCCTCCCCGTCAGCAGGGTGTATAAGGGTATCTTCGTCATGCAATTCCCTATCAGCGTGCCATCTCATCGCTTCGGCCGTGTGTGAAGACATGTACAACCGCTCCAACCTATCCGTCAAAGGGAAATACCGAAGTACCTTTACAGGTTTCCTGTTGCCTGCAGGAGTCAGCTTATATCTGTCAGTGTGACATACCGGACATGCGTCAAGGCCACCAAGGTCATTCCCTTCTGGATCTTTACCCCAAAAGAGAACGCAGTCATATCTGCATGCATGTATCTTGATGTAGGAAAGCCCAAGATCTTTCAGGATACATCGGACCTTCCGATGAGTGGTAGGAAGACGATGACCGTTGGGCAGCATCGAAGCAGTGTACTGTAGATACTCATCAACAGCCTTCACGGTCGATTTTGTCTCAACTTTAATCCTCATTACGTCCATCACACTTTCAAGAACGGTCTTCTGACAACCGGGGTACACAGGGGTCTGTTGGAAAGCAAGCAGTTTGTTGTACTTTTCAATACCAGCAGTGTTCACAGCTCTAGGGAAGGGCTGCACCGGGTCAGGCATATACTGTCCTTGAGCGCATACACCGCTCTCATAAGGAAACATGTCGTTGATGAATGTCGTTGTTGGATCGTTGGATGTACTAGCACTGCCCGTCTCGGAAAATTGGCCATGATCATGCGGACCCCCTGATGATGTTTCACCGTGATATAACCAACATGTGTACTTCTTCCAAAACCCGTTACTCCTCAGGTGCTGCCATACTTTGTCAATGGGAAATCGATACATATCGCTGCGACACTGACATTTCGTGCACGGGCAATAGAAAATTGTATTCCCGTTAGCATTATCCATCGCATATTCTAGAAAACTCATAACTCCTGCAACGTATCTTTTGTCCCATTTTGGAAGCGAAATCCAACTCTTATCCATATCCTGAAAATATAACAAAATATATATATATTTATAACGCTGCTAGCTAATTATTAATAAAATTTCATGCCATATATAAAATCTCAATTCATTTAGTATATATATTCTACGTACGTACTACAACTAATTAATTACAAAATTATCATTATGAACTCATATATATCATCAACAACTTCATACCATATCAACACAATAATATTATAAATTAATATTAACATATATATATATATATATATATATATTTACTATTTATTAACAACAAATTAATTCATATATATTATCAATTCAAATCATCAACCAAATCGATCAACACATATATATATACATCCAACGTACTCAAAATTAATCAACTCAATCACAATCAAAATCAATAAACTCAATTAATCACACTAATTAAAATCGATCAACTCAAATAAAACTCAATTAATCAACATATATATATACATATACGTACTTATATATGGCTCCACAAACTGATTATGGACAGATTTCGACAACACCCAAACTTTTTCTCCCCTTTTTTCTTCTCCCGTTTTTTTTTCCGTTTTTTTCGAAATGAGCTGCTGCTGCCCAGATCTGCAAATATAAAGCACTTTAGCCGACGACTATGAATGTCGTCGGCTAAACCTTTAAATATTTCGTCGGCCATGGTTTGTGCACTTTAGCCGACGAAATTTTTTTTCGTCGGCTAAAGTGTGTCATAGCCGACGAAAATTTAAAATAGCCGGCGAAATAAAATTTCGTCGGCTAAAGTGGACATCATAGCCGACGAAAATTTACCTTAGCCGACGAAAGAAATTTTCATCGGCTAAAGCCCACTATAGCCGACGAAAAAATGCTTCGTCGGCCTGGTTTTTTTTTTTCGTCGCTATAACCTTTCTTCTGGTAGTGGAGGAACAAGACTACACACCAAGCTTCAACGAATGGGTAACTTAGAATTTTTTCATATATTTGATTGATTACTAGGTGTTAGAAACTGTTTGATATGGGTCAGTAACCAGGTTCTAGGTGGTAGAAACTGTTTGCTAGGGGTCAGTAACCAGTTACTAGGGGTCAGTAACCAGTTACTAGGGGTCAGTAACCAGGTTCTAGGGGGCAGTAACCAGTTACTAGGGGTCAGTAACCAGGTTCTAGGTGGTAGAAACTGTTTATAGAGGTCAGTAACCAGTTACTAGGGGTCAGTAACCAGGTTCTAGGTGGTAGAAACTGTTTGCTAGAGGTCAGTAACCAGTTACTAGGGGTCAGTAACCAGGTTCTAGGGGGTCAGTAACCAGTTACTAGGGGTCAGTAACCAGTTACTAGGGGTCAGTAACCAGGTTCTAGGTGGTAGAAACTGTTTGCTAGAGGTCAGTTACCAGTTACTAGGGGTCAGTAACCAGGTTCTAGGGGTCAGTAACCAGTTACTAGGGGTCAGTAACCATGTTCTAGGTGGTAGAAACTGTTTGCTAGAGGTCGGTAACCAGTTACTAGGGGTCAGTAACCAGGTTCTAGGGGTCAGTAACCAGTTACTAGGGGTCAGTAACCAGTTACTAGGGGTCAGTAACCAGGTTCTAGGTGGTAGAAACTGTTTGCTAGAGGTCAGTAACCAGGTTCTAGGGGGCAGTAACCAATTATCTGATGTTATTTGTTATTATGATTGCAGGTGCCTCAATCAAGCTAGCAGGAAGAAGAATAGATGATATTAATGTCTGGGAATCTGAGAGCTCTAATGAGAGATTTGGAGGGGAAGCAACCGGAGGAAACCTTGAAGCAAAAGCTGGAAAAAGTTACAAAAGCAAATGAAGAGCTCCTTGAGAAGAATTCACAACTGTTGAATAAGGTGAAAGCTGCTGACAGCCACATAGAGCGGCTACAGAAGGAAAACAAGGAGCTTCGAGAGTCTTTAAAAAAAGCAAAGGCCAAAAAGACCAAGAAGAAAAATATACCCTTGAAGATGCAAATGGTAGTAGCAACTCCAAAAGAACACCTTGAGGAAAATGAACCAAATACAGTTGATGCACATTCTCGAGCTCGTCAGACTTCAACACCTGAAGATGTAAGAACCTAATAACTGACCCATAGTAATTCAATAACTAACCCATAGTAATTACATTTTTTGTTTTCATATGTGCAGTCCTGTGGAGCAACACCTGCAATACCAATCCAAATGATTGTGATGGGATATGGTGAAGAACGAGAAGATTCGACTATGTGTCAAGAAATAATTCAGACAGTGGTCATGGACATAGCGAAGGAGAAGGAAAATGAAAGTTTGAAGACATATAAGAAGAAGCCGCGGGTCTACATTGAACAGATTGAAGAAGAAATTAACTCTTCCATTGATGATTTTGTTGCTGTTGTTGAGAAAGAAGAAGCACGAGCAAAGAAGAAAGCTGTTCAACCCCTTTCAATAGAGAGAAATGTGAAGGTTAACAAAAGGGATGCAACAAAAAAGCAACAAGAAGAATGGGAGTATGGCACACCTGAAGACCTTAAGCCCAAGAAGAACCAACCAGCCCGAAGGAACATGTCCAAAAATCACAACATAGTTATTGACAAAGTCCAATGCACAAAGCCGACATGGACAACTCTAGAGAAGGACGTGGCAATGCATTATGAGAGCTGGTTCAAAACAAATCAAGATGAAAACAAAGAGTAAGTATATATGTTGTTTTTACTTCTTCCCTTCTTTATAAAGATTTGAGTATCTTATTTCTTATTTCAATTGTTTTGGATTGAACAGCTATGTATATTGGCAAGATCCTTATTTAATAGTTCAGATAACAAAGGAGGACTTGATGACAATAATAGAGGAAGGGGAGCTTACAACTGATGTAAGGATGACCACTTACTGACACCCAGTAATCAAAACTGGGTGCAATTATTTTTGGCAAAAAAGTCTCTGTCCTTCAATTTCATGTGTGATTTTCTGAAAATATATAATTGAATGCAGATTATCAAGATTTATATTCAAATGCTAAAGGAAAAAGCAAAGAGGTCAGGCATCCGAGTGGGATTCCTTGATGTGGAAGCAGCTGTAAGTAAAACTACCACACCTTTGTAATTCCCTTCATTTATCGAGTTAATGCTAACAAAACTTTTTTTTTGCAAAAAAAAAAAAACAGTTTGTTGCAATAAAACATGAGCAAGAGAAGGAAAAATACAAGGAAGCAGGGGAGAAAGGTGATTTTAAAGGCTACGACTTACAAATTGAAGACAAAATCATTGAACCGATGTGGTCAATATTCAACAATGACAAAGTGTTTATACCAATACATCAAGTCCGTAACATACACTACACATTGTTGGTCATTGACAACTGTTCAAAATGTTTCTTGCATATGAACACAAAGCTGCCGCATGGAAAGTACACCTCAGATGAACCTGCATACTTCCAGAATGCAATGAATGTGGTAAGTGAATAATTCATGTACAGTTGGTTGAAGTTGAACATAAAATGCAATGCAATGCAACACAATTGATTGATTAACCGGTTACCGTTGATTGAGTAGATGTTAATTTTTTGCAATATTACTCTCACAGGTCAAGCACATAAGGAGATTTATGCGTCTAGCTGCATCAACATACCCTGAGAGCCAAGACCCAGAAGAATTCAGAGACAAAAATACTGGCGAGGATGAACATGGTTTGATAGAAACCAAAGTAAAAATGACTGATGAGGAGAATGAAACAAGACAATGGGTCCTCTCAAACAATATCAATGAAGAACAGTATGAGCTGAAAGAAGACTTAACTTGCCCGCAGCAGAAAAAAATTTCGTAAGTACCAAAGATCCCTTATTTTTTCTTATAGAAAGCAATATGTTAATTCTTAGGGGCAGTAACTAGTTGTATTATGTGTGGTGTGAAATGAAACTCAAGTTTTCTGGTTACATGAATGCAGGTCGGATTGTGGGTCTTACATGCTCCACAACATTGAGAGCCTAATGTATAACCTAAAGCCGACAAAAAAAGGCGGAGATAACATGAGAAAGCAATTGCTGAGACAATTTATGAAGATTGACATAGAAGAGAGTTTTGCACCAGATGGGTTCCTTAAACCAGTAGATGCAAAATCAATGTCGAGAATTTAGAATTTTGCTGCTTATTAAACTTCTGGGTTTCTTTTCTGCTGTTGTGTACAAATTGCTGAGCATTTAGGATCCTTTTTTCATTTCAAGAACATCTTTTAGAATGGTGATGCAAACAAATGTAAATGTTTATGATATGGTTTCTGTTAGTCATGATGGTTGTTGTTGCTGAACTAAAACTTAATAATTAGTTACATGTACACTGAACTATTAGTGATGATTGCTCTAAGGCATCAATCATGCAGTTACTGACACCCAGTAACTGGTTACTGGGGGTCAGTAACTGGTTACTGGGGGTCAGTAACTGGTTTATGAGGGCTAGTAACTGGTATTGGGGGGGTCAGTCTCTAGTCAATCACTTCAGTTACTGGGGGTCAGTAACTGGTTACTGACACCCAGTAACTGGTTCATCACTCGGGTGACACCCAGTAACTGGTTACTGGGGGTCAGTAACTGGTTACTGACACCCAGTAACTGGTCCATCACTCGGGTGACACCAAGTAACTGGTTACTGACACCCAGTAACTGGTTCATCACTCGGGTGACACCCAGTAACTGGTATTGGGGGGTCAGTCTCTAGTCAATCACTTCAGTTACTGGGGGTCAGTAACTGGTTACTGACACCCAGTAACTGATCCATCACTCGGGTGACAACCGAGTAACCGGTTACTGGGGGTCAGTAACTGGTTTATGAGGGCTAGTAACTGGTATTGGGGGGTCAGTCTCTAGTCAATCACTTCAGTTACTGGGTGTCAGTAACTGGTTACTGACACCCAGTAACTGATCCATCACTCGGGTAACAACCAAGTAACCGGTTACTGGGGGTCAGTAACTGGTTTATGAGGGCTAGTAACTGGTATTGGGGGGTCAGTCTCTACTCAATCACTTCAGTTACTGGGGGTCAGTAACTGGTTACTGACACCCAGTAACTGGTCCATCACTCGGGTGACACCCAGTAACTGGTTACTGGGGGTCAGTAACTGGTTTATGAGGGCTAGTAACTGGTCAATCACTTCAGTTACTGGCCACTGACTGGTATTGACACATGATAATTCATTTATAGTTTAAAACATAACATAAACCAGACCTGTCAAAATGAAAACAAAATACAATCAAAACTATGATTCAGTACATATTCAATCTCAAGTATACCATTCAGTGATAATTGTCATTACAGAATCAAATGGTATTCCCTAATTCAAATCACATGGAAAATAGAGATTACAAAGCCCAGATGTCACAGTTACTGACACCCTGTAACTCCTCAAAGTAGAGACTGCAACACAAAAGAAACTACTGCTGCCCATTTAAAGGTTCAGTACAGCTCTGCCTATTATGATGTTCCAACTTAAGACATCGACCACACCGAATAGGCTTCTTCTCACCAGAAGATTTAATCCTCTTCGCCTTAGGCCTCCCAGCCGGCCTCTTTGTAATAGGAGGTAGTATGGACTCCTCAGTGCAAGAATCAACATTACTCACTGGATGAATAGGGAAGCTATAACTCATCCTAAAATATTCGGCACTAAAGTACAAGTCAATAAAATCATAAACATTCAATCTTGCAGCTTGTATAGCAGAAAGGGCATGAGGGCATGGGAAGCAATTGATCTGCCACTTCACACAAGAGCAAGTATGAGTAGAAAGGTTCACAGAATATGAGTACTCATCATCTCTAACCTCATAAACACTTTCATGGGAGGCAATAACCCTGAAACTACACGCCTTATGCATCCGCTCAACAAGCTTCTTCTCCATTTCAGGTGTAAGCTGAGTAGTCCAAGATTTGGACTCAACCCTCCTTTCAGACATCATCTTCATTTCTTTCATCCTAGTCTGGTCTATCATTGCAAGCGGAGGCATTGAACGCTCAGCAACAATCCATTTGTTAAAAGACTCAGCAATACTATTTGCCATGATCCCATACCGGCAGCCCTTAAAGAAAGCACAGCACCAATTCTCCAAAGGGATCTCAGCTATAAACTCATCAATTACTTCAGCACCACCCTCATCTCTCAGAGCTTGTAAGTGATGGTAATAAGACCTCTCGGTCGATGCATAAGCAACCTTAAAAAACTTTTGCAATACTTGAGCAAGCACAACAACATTCCTTTTATTCCTGTACTTTTGAGTAAGATTATATCTCAAATGATGGAAACAAAAGAGATGAGGATTACCAGGAAACACTTGATTAAAAGCCTTCAACAACCCACCACCACGATCACTGATAAAGGTGATTACCCTTCCCTGCGGTTCCAGCAAAGCCTTCAGGTGCTTGAAGAAAAAAAAACCAGTTGTCTTCAGTCTCTGAGTCACAGATACACAAGGCTAAAGGGAAGAAACCTGCACAAACAAAAATAAATAAAAAGTTACTGGGGGTCAATAACTTATAAAGCAGCGTGCCGCTGCACCGCCAACGGGAGCGTTCCGCTCCAAAATATGAATTTAACAAACAAAAATAATAAATGAAAACAATTTCAACACAAACATAAAGCTGAAAAACAATTACTGGGGGTTAATAATTTATCAGGGGTACCTTTGTCTCCATTTCTTCCAGTGGCAGAAAGAATCTGACCCTTGTAAATGCTCTTTCCAAATGTACCATCCACATATAAAACAGGGAGACTGAACTTGAAACCCTCGACTTGGCCTCCATAAGATACAAAAACCCTTTGGAACCTATTAGTATTCTCCTCAACTTCAAGGACAAAGGAAGACCCTGGATTAGTCTCCAAAACAGCATCCTTATACCAACTTAACAACGAAAAGGAATCAGATTCAGAGCCATACATCTTCTCCAAACACCTTTTCTTTGCTCTTGAAGCAACCTTATAACTAATTTCAAAACCATAAGTAGACTTGAAATTACTCATAATATCAGCAGGCTTCAAACCAAGGTTAAGGAACACATTGGACTCAATGCATGTCCTAACTATTTTGGACCCTAACTGCCGATGAGTTTGATTCCTAAGCACACCTTTACAAGTATGTATGTTATTAAACTCCTTAATATAAAAACAATTATTTATAGGAGCCACAGATCCAATTACTTCCCAGCCACATTTTTCAGTTCCATGATTTTCACAAACAGCTCTGACATAGAGTGAATCATTCCTAGGTAGCACATAACAAAAACCAGTTTGAACTGCATACTTCCTAAGTTTATCTCGAAAATCCTGAACACTTTCAAACTTCTGCCCCTTGTGTAAAAGGTAAGAACCCCAATCATCTGACAAATATGACTTTGTAGGTCCATCTTTAAATCCATCATCTAAATAATCATTCTCATCAATGATTTCAGAAAAGCTTTCATCAAATAAAACACTCTTAGATGAACAGCTACTGCCAACATCCTTAACAACATTCACATCTACATGATCCAATTTATATATTTTTGCACAGCAAAATAGCATTTTAAAATCAAGGTCACTGTCCAAATAGATGACAGGACAACCAGGAGAGGAGTATTGCAGATGAAAAACATCACTGGAAGAAAACCTAAATCGTCGACGAATGATGTCGATCAAGTCAGAAAACCTCATAAGATCATTCAGTTGAAGATAAAATCCGTTTCCAGTATAGATAAACTGAGCAATCAAAGAATCACCAACATTCCTACATATAAACAAACAAAATAAACCGGTTATTAACCCCCAATAACTTAGGTCACAACTACTAGACAGCTTGAAAACTGAAACATAATGCTTGAAAAACAAATAAAGCACAATAAAACAACAATTACTCGCACCTAACACACAGTTCAAACATAATTATTGACCACCCAAACTAGTTACCGACCCCCAATAACCATATCACAATTTCCAGAAAATATTCCAAAATAGATGCTGTGCAAAAGGAAAGATCAGCAAAGTTCAGCAAACACAAATAATCAACAATTATTAACTAGTAAAACCTAACAACAGATTACAACCTAGCAGATAGAACAAAAAGGATTCAAAACAGCTTCACCAAAACAAAAACAAACAGCTTCACCAAAACAAACAGCTTCACCAAAACAAAAACGAAAATAAATCTAAATCCAACTAAATTAAAAACAAACAGAACGAAAGAAGAAGAAAGGAGAAACAAACCGAGAAGGAAGTGACGAGCAAACTAAAGAACGATCTCGCTCCATCAACTAAGCGATTCTGATCGATCTCGCCGGATATTCGTCAGAAAACGCCGACGAAAACCGCGCTGTCGCTCGCTCGCTCGATCTCTCTCTCTCGCTCGCTCGATCGATCTCTCTCGCTCTGTAGCTTTCTCTCTCTTCGAAACAGAAATTTGAAATCTGCGGGGAGGCTGTTATACTATAAGCTAGAAGGGCATTTTTGTCTTGAAATAATAGATACTATAGGTCAGACACATAAGATTTGATGATTTGGGCAAAAAAAGGAAGACCTTGTATTGGAATGGGCTACCAAATATTAGATTCATTGAAATGGGCTAAGGAAAGGATAAATTAGTAGTAAAATGGCATTTTCCATATTTTTAATAAACTAAATCAACTTAATATAAACAATATTGGTAAAACACGATTTAGTAATTTTAGAGATATGATGTCATATCGCAGTAAGCTTGAGGTGTGCAAGCTGACAAACAGAAAAGATGCCTACTCTCCCATAGAAGACACAAACTAGTGATATCCTTCGTATGAGAGAGAGAGAGAGAGAGAGAGGGACAGAGGCTCTGAAAGTAACATCGATCCGATCGAGCCGACCATCTGAGTCTCTCTCTGACTCTGATCTCATTCTCACTCTCAGTCACTGATTTGACACAGATTTAAAGCACATGACATGTACCAGGCGGCAAAAGAAAAGCTAATCAAATGCAGCAAGAAAGAAATACGAACTACCTAGCTAGCGCGCCCTAGCTAGCTATCTTGATGCTTAATTTCTCCAATCTTCTCAACTCCAATCGCATACTTTTATACGATTTTTGGGTCAACCGCAGAACTGAGAGAGAGAAGGTGAAACACGCACCGCGTAATTGACCCCAGCAGTGGGTAGGTTATCAAGACAAGACATATATTCCGCGCGCCAAACTCATAATTAGTCTTGCTTTGTTTATCTGTTAATAACTAGATTAACTGATTGGTTCTCTCTCTCTGTCTCTCTCTCAAATTGACACACAGACTCGCACTAACTCACTGATATGTAAGAGTTAATTTTTGTTTAATTATTTTCCGATATATGTCATATAGCTTGTTGAAATTAATGGGGACCATGCATGCATAGTCATAAGTCAATATATATAATTTATTTATTTACCTCTTAAACAAGTCAACGGGCCTGATTTTGGAGCTTGAATAATGAGATTTGGCTAACTTTCGGAAGCAATTCGGACGGTTCAGATTATATGGGGTTTGACTTTTTATTTAACTACATATATAGCATGTAATTGACAACGTACCCTATTCAAATTAAATGTTATTTGATTGTTTTTCAGCTAGGTAACTACGTCAAAATAGTTTTCTACGTGTGAACGATTTGCACTACCAAGCTAATTCATGAAAAACAGTCTTACGCGAGTAATCATATGGATGTGTAGAAATTTATGTTGTGCCGTCGTACATGCATAAGCAGGCCGTGTAACTGTTGGATCGTTAAACAATTCTAAATTAATGATAATTTGATGGTTCATGGCCACCTACATATACCATCCGTTAATATATTTACATTAAATTATGAGATTTTTTATTTATCAAAAAGTCATTTCATTTAAATCAGATCAAGCAGTGCAAAGACGACGTATCCATGTGGGGTCGTCAGAAAACATCGTCTTGTAGACACTAGTGGAAAATGACTCTTAACCGACGAAATCCAAAAATTTATGTCGGCTAAGTCCTACTTGGTTGACGGAATTATAACCGTCATATAAGAAAACAGAATCGTCGCCTAATATCTACCTAGGCGACAGAAAAAGACTGTCGGGAACTTCCGTCTGCTAAGACAATCATGCTGACGAATCATTTCCATCAGTAAGTTTGCGTCGCCTTAGTAATTCTTAAGTGACGGAAATTAGCTTCGAACACTGTCCGTCGACTAAGATGTTCCTACGCGATGACGCACTTCTGTCAGTAGAAACTTTATTACGCGACGAGAATGTTTCCGTCTATGTAGTATGTCTTGAGCGACGAATAGTTTTCCGTCGGTGTAGTACGTCTCTTGGGAGACGAAGGTTTGTTCTTAGTTGACGGACCAGTCCGTCGGCTAAGAAATTGAATTATTGCCTGACACACCGCATAATGAATATATTTTTTCTTACACCTTTCATCTTAGGCGACGGAATATTCCGCGGCGGAGAAGGTCTTCAGCAAGGAATAGTTTTCCGTCGGTATAGTGTGTCTTGGGAGACGAATTTTGTACCTGAGCCGAAGGATTTTTCCGTCGACTAAGATATTAAATTATAGCTATTTATTATACGCTTCCTGCACAGAAGAAGCATACTCCCTCCCCCCCCCCGGGCCGAAGAAACATACTCTCATCTCCTAATTGGTATGTTTGTGACTACTTTAATTCAATTATTTTCTTTATTTAGACATATTTTCCGGCTGTCTAATTACAGTTGTATTCACCCCTCGCAGAAGAAACATACTGAACAGTCCCCCCCCCGGCGCAGAAGAAATATCCTGAACAGTCGTCTCTCCTAATTGGTATGCATGTAACTACTTTAATTCAGTTACTTTCTTCATTTAGACATATTTTCCGGCGATTTTACTGGCGGTCTAATTAATGTATTCCTTAATGCATGCATATATATATATATATGTATATTTGGTAGCGTATATCCATTTTAAATATATGTTTGTACGTTCGTACATACGTGTATATGTTTTTGTGTACGTGTTCATATATAAATATATATATATATATATATATATTAATATGTTAATTTGTATGTATAATTTGTGTGAATTAATACATATAATATGTTTGTATAATTAATATATGTGTATAATATGTTTGTACATATAATATATGTGTATAATATTAAGTTTGTGTGTGTGTATACACAGTCTCTATCCAGAGCGAAGCTTCGCTCTGGAATTAACGTGCGAAGGTCCTTATTTGACTCACTTTTCGGTCATATTTTTCGATCATACCCGGTCAGTGTCTAGATACATATCATATGATCATCCTTACAAAGTTTCATCCAGTTTGGTGATCGTTTGCACACCGAATCAGATAAAATAAATCAATAGAACAAAATCTGTCCAAGTAGAACCGTTGGAGTAAATCATGATTATGGAGGCTTAAACGGTCACCAAATTGGATGAAACTTTGTAAGGATGATCATACGATATGTATCTAGACACTGACCGGGTATGATCGAAAAATATGACCGAAAAGTGAGTCAAATAAGGACCTTCGCACGTTAATTCCAGAGCGAAGCTTCGCTCTGGATAGGGACTGTGTATATACATACACAAAAATATATCTTTAGCTTTTGTGTGTGTATATGATTAATAATTATTATGTGGATAATATGTTTATCAATTAAATTTTTTGTTTTCATTGAAATCATTTGTGTATTTAAATGATGATAAAAAATAAAATGATGAATTATGTAATTACTAATTATAATATTCTTATACGTACGTACATTCATCAATATATTAATTCTACGTTACATTTAGAAATCTCGTTCGAGAACCATTATGTTACGACTGTGTTTAACATAATGCATGGTTTTCGAATTGTCTCATATTTGTTGACAACTGTATTTTTGTTTTCTGTTATTATAGTGTACAACATGAACAAAAGCTGGATGCAATTACGGAGAACGTCCCCTCTTTATATGCAAGGCATTTTTGATTTTCTTAAGTTTGTGCATCTACATAGTCCTCCAGACAAAGTTATTCACATATGTCCGTGCAACAAATGTCGCAATCGGAAACTAGTAACAATTGAAGAAATGTATTCTCACTTGGCACTATACGGTATTTGTTCTAGTTATACCACATGGACATGGCACGGCGAAAATCAAGTTCAAATACCTACACTTATAGAAATTCAAGCACAACATAATCAGCAGACATGATCTTTCAATGCAAGTTACAGGGACCATGCTGTGATGAATCACGAGTAGCGGTGAGATGTCGAGGCATTTGATGAGACTAATAAGCATAATCTGAAACCCCCAGGGAGGTCTGGTGAGTGGATTCTCGAAAGTGTTTCAGTGGCTTCATAACATTAAGTATCCTAATGGGTATGTAGGGAATATCGCTCGATGTGGTAAGATGGGGAAAAATAAGATTACTGGGTTGAAGACTCATGACTGTCATGTTTTGCTGCAACGTCTTCTTTCTGTGGTCATTAGACCGTATTTGCAGAGTGATATGGCTGACACGTTAGTGGCTTTGTCAAAATTCTTTCAGAGGTTACACGCTAAAGAGCTTAACAAGTCTGATGTTTGGTCATTGCAAGAAAACATTGTGGACATAATGTGTAAGCTGGAGAGGATCTTTCCCCCAACTTTCTTTGACATCATGATTCACCTCATGATCCACATTCTAGAACAAGTGTTGCTTACTGGTCCGATATAGTATATCTGGTGCTATCTAAATGAGAGGTATGCACTCATATTTATTCTAATTAATCATCCTTTCAAATTAAGATAATTTTTTTTGTAAGAGAATAAATATTTATTGTAAGAGAAAATAAATATATGTTTTGCAGGAAACTTAGGTATTTCAAGAAGAAGAACAAAAATAAATGTTTCCCTGAAGAGTCGATCACAGCGGCATACATTCAGGTTGAGTGCGTAACATACGGCAGCGCATATCTCAATGATGAAGACAGAATGGGGAAATCATCTGGAGCGGGTAGTAGCCAACAATTCAATCTATCAGTTGTTTCCAACGATGTTCAACCATATGACAGATTAAGTAATTCTGAAAGATTAAGTAATGCTGAGATCAAAGAGGCTCATTGGTTTGTCCTTCAACATTGTGACGAAGCCGAGCGGTACTTTAAGTCTCATTTAGAAAGGCAGGATGATAACGAAGTCATACACAAGAGAGATTTTTCTGATTACTTCCTTATTTGGGTACCTTTCAATCGATCTCGATTTATATATGATGTTACATAAATTAAATATTTTTTTTTATGTTACATAATCTAACAATGTTGCTCTTAATATTGTTACAGGTGATACACATTCTACAACATTTTCTTGATTCTTACGACCCGGAGTTGCACTTGTTGGCTGGAGGACCCGAAAGCCAAGGAGTTTATGCTGGATGTTTTGTGAACGGTATTAAGTTTGTTACGTCAGAACGAGATGAATGCCATGTCACCCAAAACAATGAAGTCATGGTTGAGGATCTTGTTTTTAACTACTACGGGGGTTCTTTTCAGTGTCATCGAACTAATCTACGGCAAGGGTATGTCAGTCGTGTTGTTCAAGTGCAAATGGTTCAATACTGACCCAACAAGGCGAAGGAGTACAGTTCTGGATCGTGACTTGTTATCAGTGAAGTCAAATAGTGTATGGTATGATAATGAGCCGTTTATTTTTGCCACCATGGCGAAACAAGTGTTTTATCTTGATGATCCAGCTATGGGTGAGGGTTGGAAAGTGGTGCAGGTGATGTCACATAGGAATATTTGGAGTGCAGCTACACTGCGAGGGAATGATGAGAGTGGGCCTAGTGAACTAACAACTGATCAACCAAATGAACCATATTAAGATGAATCTCCATATGTAGTCCTTGATACTTCGGATATTCGTGTGAACAACCAACACGTTCCGGTGATCATAGGTTACGTGGCAGTTACACCATATGAAATGAACTCGCGACAATGCAACCCCACTCATGATGACGACTGATTCATAGATGACTCGGACATAGAGGATGATCAATATTCTGACCAGACTGAGGAGGAGGATGATTCAGACAACTCATATTATCATGAGTATGATTAATATACTTGTTCAATATTATTATTTCGGATATGATCGGTCTATAATAATCTACTTGTAAACATGAATTTGACATAATTAAGTTCAGATATGTATTTTTAAATTAACTTGGGTTTAGTTTCATAAATTACACGAAATTACATAGATGTACATATAAAAAAATGTGTAGATTTTTTTGAAAACTATTTACTCGACGGAACATGAAACTTTCGTCGCCTTAGAAATACTTAGGCGACGGAGGGTTAATTTTCCGTCGCGTAGTATCGCCTAACTCACCTGGCCAGCCTCCTCCTCGCCTCGCATCACTTGCCTCGCCTCGCCTCACCATTAAATATTTGAAAAGAACTTACTCGACGGAAAATGACGAGTTCATCGCTTTAGGCTTTCCTCCGCGGCAAAATATGGACATTTCGTCGCTTTGGACATCCTAGGCGACGAAGAGTACCGTTTTCGTCGCGTAGGATCGCCTCACTCATCCTGCCTTGCCTCGCCCGCTTCCTCCTCACCTCGCAACACAAACTTCATTCGTCATATCTCGCCTCGCATCACTCGAAGGGACCTCGCCAACAGTATTTTTGGAAAACGACTTAGTCGACGGAAAATGACAATTTCGTCGCGTTAGTATATCGTAAGCGATTGACGTTTCGGTTTCCGTCTCGTAGTATCCCCGAAATATTAGACAGCAGATAAAATTTATTTTGTACTTAGGCCACAGAGTACACAAGTTCTGTCGGTTTGGAATTCTAAAGTGACATAAATATAATAATCGACGGTTATGTTTTTGTAGACGAATATTTGATTTTTCTGTCGCGTAGGATGCCAAAATTTTGGGTGGGTATATTTTGCGCCTTTTTTTTTGCCAAAATTGATTTTGTTAGGCGACAGATTGTTTGTCTGAGCCGACAAAATAGATTCCGTCGAGTAAGAGGTAGGCGACGGAGTTTGATGTTGTCATCGCCGTAGGTAGTGTATGGTGATGGAAATCCAATTATTCTGTCGGCTAAGAGAAAATGGATACTATCACTCCTATCTGACATGACACAACTATTCCGCCTCCTTTTGACTCACACTCATCGCCAGAACGCTAAAATCAGACTACGATGCGCGACGCCATAGACCCCATAGGAGACCCCCGCCATTCAGCGATCGACAACCGCATCGACCTGAACGCAACTGCATCGACACCACTGTTGGTCTCCTCCACTCATCGCCACCACATCACCACCGCTTTGACTTCTTTGTTGCTCCCACCGTCTGTCTCCGACCTCGCTGATAACCTCGTTGAATTTCCACTCCCAAGTCTGAACCCGTGTTGTCTCCATAAAAGGTACAACGTTCTCGGTCTTTACCCTGCTGTGATGAATTTTGGGAAGAACCCGTGTTGAATTTTGGTTTGAATTTCTTAGTACTAATACTACTATTGGGAAAAATACAAGTATTCTTGAATGTATGCATTTATGATTGACTAAATATATGATGTATCTATGTATCCTGATTGAAATTAGTTTGAATTGATATCCAAATGAGAGTGTTTCTGTAATTGTAAATGGAGCTGGTTCATTTAGCACATGTGTATGTTGTATATTCATTTTGTTAGGCTGCTAGCATTGTAGGGCCTGGGTTCTTGTCTTGGAATTAATGTATACATGTTGTTTTTTCTGTTATAGTTTCTTGATAGTGTAGCTATAACAATTGTGTGTTATTCATGTGCAAGACCATGTTTTTTGGGAAGAAGAAGGACCGAGCCACTAAGGCCAGTGCCTTGATGGACTCTAGCTATAAGGCAGAGTGTCGGCTCAGTGGGTAGAAGAAGCCAGCCTACCCCCATGCCAGCTGAGATAATACCACCAAGGGCTCCCCCTTTGATCGTGCGGCCCCCTCCCGTTGACAGTAGTTTAGCGGGATCTCCATCTTCTACACCGACGCCCGAATCTGCAAGACGCATCGTCGGCAGCGCCCGATTGAAAGTTATAAGCCCAACAAGTAAATTAAGTGTTCTTATATTAGTGCGTAAATCAGTAGTAGTACACCCATACACACACCTTGGGGCGCGCCTGCTTACTACTGCTTCAATTTTTTTATTTTTCAAGTGCTTAATTACTTCTATTTGTCTTATATATAATATTAAATCGGATAATATTTTGTATATATATATTAATTGTAGCTTCGGCCCCGAAGAAGAAGCGAGGTTCATGTTCTGGAAAGAAGACGGAGGATATCGTTGCAGCAACATGGCAGAAGATCAAGCTGGAGTATTGCCCTTGTGAAAAAGGCCCTAGCGTGAGGGGGGGGGGTAAACAGCTTGGTGGCACATGATATCGGTTCCGCCATACAGAGTCTGGTGGGAATGAGGGCAATGACGTTCTACCACCTTGATCAGGAGGAGAAATGGAAGGTGTGGAATGCAATGTCGGTAAGTAACACTGAAAACAGTTTGAAAAGTAAATTTACTTAATTACATAAGTAAATTTTATTTTTCAGTGCTTAACAAGTCTGATTTTTTATTTATTTGTTACTTAGCCGAAGTACGAGTGAGATAAAAATGGTGAGCCAATGTTCAATTGGATACTGAAGAGGACATAAGAGAGGTACAAAGACTAGAAGTACCAATGCCACAAAATTTATCTGAGGGAAGGGGCCTCTGGGATGCCTTTAGATTTCATTGGGAGAGAGGACCAGTGGGAGTTTCTATGCTCTCACTTCGTGAGTTCAAGGTGATTTTTTAAATTACCTTTATTGTTTCATTTGTATTTTACTAATCTATTTAATATTTTTTCGTGTATTAGAGACTCGCCTTGGCAAACATGCGAAACCGTGAGGAGAAAACTATGCACCACCATACGGGGTCTTCTCTTATCATCTACACAATGGAGGAACTCAGAATACAAGAGGAGGAACTTCTAATTATCAAAGGTTTTGAGAAGACCTATGTCATGGCCGGTGATGAAGCTACGATCAAGTCTTATGTAAGTGTCTTTCATTTTACTATTTTATTGTTTGATACATGTACTTATGAAGTTTATTATGCAAAATGTCAAGTTTATTACGTACGCATAAAATGAGCTATCTGTAAATAGTTATATTTGGTTTTTGGTTTTTGTTTGTCCATAATATTAAGTTAGGGCTTAATTAATGTATTTTAAATGCATAATAACATGGTTGATGAGGTCAATAGGTGAAATGATGTATTTAAGGAACAACACCCTGACGCGACGTAAGAGGAGATTGTGGAGAGTGTTCAGTCCCAACAAATTGAGGTGTTGGGTACAGGACTTAAAACTCAGAAAGGACAGGAGATCAGAGGATGTGACGAGGAGGCGAGCGAGACTTTAGTCATTCTTCGAATGGTTCCACTTCACGTAGTCATCCTCCTAGAGTTGATGAGCAGCCACTCCTAGAGCTGCAGGAGCACTATGAGCAGAGACTAAAAGAATCAGAGGAGCATGCCCAACAACAATTCCAACGATTCCAAGAGCAGCAACAACAATTCCAAGACGCAGAACAATATGCCTTGCGTGCAGTCTATGTATAGCGTTGTACAGTCTCATTTTGCAGCCATATATGAGTGCCTAGGTATGCCACCTCTTCCTCTTCCACAATTTCCCCCTCCTCCTCCTCCAGTTTTTTTTTTCGCCTCCACATGTTTCCCCACAAAACAATGATGATCTATGCGACATAGGAGTAGACTCAAATGTCAATTGACATTGGTGATTTTGTACTAGTTTAGCTAGAATGTATGAACAATTTTCTACATAGTTCATTAATTATTTTCTATATATGAACAATGTTTGTCCATCTAGCTAGTTATCATGATCAATATTTGAATATGTTTTCCAAATCCAATGCTTCCGGTATATATGTATTTGTATGTGTTTGATTAGAATTACTGATATGTAATTTTTTGAAATAGTAAATAAGGTAATTTACACAAATAACATTTTTTTAGTAAAAAAAATGACTTGGGCGACCGAAACATAACATTCCGTCGCCTAAGATAAAACACATAACCGAAGGATACAAATGGTATCCGTCGACTAAGAACTTATACAAATTCGTCGGTTTAGTGTTTTACCGACGAATATTTCGTCGCCTAAGAATGGAGCATCGTTCGTCAGCATATATATTTACCAACAGATTTTCCGTAGGCTAAGAAAATTTGCGTGTTCGTCGGTTTAGAGCTTTACCGACTAATATTTCGTCGCTTAAGAACGGAGCAACATTCGTCGCTACGCATACATATTGACTGATTTTCCATCGGCTAAGCAAATTTCTGTATTCATCGTATAAAAAACATTCCGACAAACTTATTCCGTCGACAAAGATTTTTGTCGACGAATATGTTTGTCGTTGAGGTAGCAAATCATTTGTCGGGTATGAGGGTTCTTACTCGACGACTTAGTTAGTTTTCGTCGTGAACTTAGACAACGTGAACTTTGTCGTCTAAGATCTTAGGCGACGGATATTGTGTCTTAGGTGACAAATTATTTCCGTCGGCTAAGACCGATTTTTCTGTAGTGAGAATTGCAAATCCTATACTAGATAAAGCATAAGCTATGAAATTCTAAGTACACCCACCTTGTTTGGTTAAACACTTTTATTTTACAGGTACACTAGGTTTCAAAGAAAAAAAAATCAAGCTTCCACGAAAAAAACTAGTTACCTGAACTGAAACAAAGATTAAATCTTTTTCGGATTCAGAATGCCAGACGCACTCCCATCAGAAGTTTGAGTCAGAACACTCTCAATCACTCTCACCACTGGAGTCTCAGAGCCATCAGTTTCCTTCCTTAACTCACTAGTCGAAGTACAGCCTTCGAAAGTGACCATCTCAAAATTTGCCTTGTCACTCACCTCAGTAGGATTTGTGATCACACCCTCATCAGAACTGGGTGTTTCTTTGCTCCCTCTGTTAACAGAGGAGTTAGTTTTCTTATGGATTTTCCATTTTTTCGGTTGAGCCACCGCTGCCAGCTCCAGCTCCTCGGAACGATTTTTGCTTCCAAACGGATGTCCTGACTTTTTCTTTTTATGGGGAGAAATAATCAGCTCCCCTTGTCATGAGCCAAAGCAATCCCTACATTCACAATATCCAAGGATGGTTTGGGGAACTTTAGGTACCTTTTCCTAGTCTTCTCGCATTCCACGCCACTACACTTCTTACCAATGATCTTGTTCAGCACTTCCTTGTCCAACACCATCGGTATCACTTCTAAGGTCATACCAATCGCCACCACTTCCTTTCCAGCCATCAGAATAACTGTATTTTGAACAACGGCAGCAAAAACTTTGGTTGTTGTAGCATCAGATGACACTTCCTGAGCTCAAGACTTTTTTTTTTTATAGGGGAGAGAACTGAATTCTCACTACCCCCAGATGTACCAGAACGCTGTGAGTGTGAATTGGTAGGCGCCAAAACCTTAGCCACCTTTGCTTTCAGCATAGCACGGCGGATTGGCTTCGAGAATAGTGACAAATGACTCATCACTTCCTCCGTCGAGGCTTTAAGCACCTCCTTCTCCTTCTTAATCAGATGATCACACCCCATTGCATCGTGGATGAATAATCCACACAATCGACAAAAACCCTTCAGCTTATCAAAGGTGAGATCCACCTCTGCTACTATTCCATCCATCTCGAACTCAATTTCCTGCCAAACTCGAATGCGTCTTCGCACATCAAACTCCAGTCTGATCCTTTGAACTTCTTCCTTTCGCTTTACCGCGGTCTGATCAAATCGAATAACTCGACCCAACCCAGATCCCACCATATTTAAAGCTTTAGGGTTCCTCAAATTATGAACAAGGCCCTCTACCGCCACCCATGTTTCTAATGTATTCAGAGGGACGACAGCTGGATCTCCCCTCCCTTCATACAACCCTAATACCAACATGGTGTTTCTATAGTGCCAGGGTCCTCCATGCAAGACTCGGTTTTGTTTTGCAACTCGCTCGAATTGGAAGACAAACTGGTCACCTGCATCCGACATCGAGAGGCCTCTCTTAATTCTCTAGATTGTAAGGATCGTCCCTTTGTATCCTGGAAATTTCGCTTTTGGACCTAGAAGGCGTCCCACTAGATATGCATGGTCTTCCTGAACAGTTCCGCCTCTCTCAACACTGATCTTGATGCCAGAAGAGTCACAGAGCAATAGTCTAGATGAAGCGGCTTGGAAAGCCGATCCCAAGGATTCAATAGCAGCAGCCATGGAGTTTGTTTTTCGACAAAGGAGACGAAACCCTAGCAGAGCGGCTATGTCAGTTTTTTTTATTTATTGGCATTAATTTATGAGAGATTTGGTAATTTGGTATTGATACATCATTTTCCTGTTTTAGTAAATGTTCTCGTATCCCCGATGTATAATCAAAATAAACACAACATTTTTTTAGTATTTGACTATTTTTAGTCATTGTAATTGACTCTGACCATCGGCGCCTTGGTGTGCATCACACATGCATACAGTCATATAGCATATGTGATAATTAACTTTTTCTTACTCGGAGGTTTAACGTACGTACAATTGGCCAAGCATATCAAAATTCAAAATTGCTTTCACATTCATCAATCATCATATAAAAGACTTCATTAAGTTCAATCTCTCTAGCTAGCTAGCTTGAATATTTTCATGATTTACTATATTCTCTATATTGCAACAAGCTAGGGAAATAGTTGGGGTATCTTGTAAGAATTATTAGAATCTATAATGAGTCTATTGTAAGTCAAACTCACGGTCTCCCACTTATAAAAAAAAGACTTATACCACTAAACCAAATAATACTTGATAGAACTGGAACATTTTGTTATCTTAAATAGATTAACCGAAAATTTTCCTCAACTTACGTACATATGGATGTGAAAAAAAAAAAAAAGAGAGAGAGAAGAAGATATATATGCAAATTAAACTTTTAATATTTTTTGTTGTCTTGAATCATAAATTGTAGGTTCTCCGTTACTATATTTTTCAGCCACTAGAGAAGTAGTACATATTTTATAATACTATGAGTCGCGCCCCACCCATCACTTAATCTTCGCTAAAGAGACCAACTAAGACTTCCACTTAATTTGTTCATCCTCCTCTAGACTCTGTACTATAATTGTTTACATTAGCCGAAAGACTGTTTGCCAACTTTCTAAAAGTTTAGCTCTCCGGCCAGATGAACAAAGGTTGCGGATATGTATAAATATGGTGTGTGTATTATAATAGAATAAGTTGAGAAAAATTGAATGATCGGGATCATTTAAAACAAGAGGCTGCAGCTTGATCATAGTTTCTTATTCAAGTAAGATTCACAAATGACAAATCGCTAGCTTAGCGGAAAATAATGTAAACTAAGTACATTCTAATCATGATGATAAATTGGTTTGATTAACTAATAAGTTCTAAACGTGTGGTATTAATCAAATGTGAAAAAATATCTCTTATAATTGTGAAATAATTAACTTGTCCAAGTTCTTGTACCATCCTCACCAACCTATTCCCTCAACCTCATCATCATATCCTGCATCTGGTTTAGGTTTTTGCTTCTTGCAATTCTGCGCAAGCTAGCCATACCAGTTGCCCCAGCCTCCATTATATGACCATCTTTCTTTTCATTGACTTCGATATGTGGGGTTTGAAATTTCATCTGGAAAATTATTTCAAACATATAAAAGGAAGCTAGAGTCCTCCTAGCTAGCTAGGGTTTCAACAAGATGATGATCATGAATAAATAATTTAGCAGTGGGCAAAGCTGATGCAGTGTCACCAAAATGAGTCTTCCCCCACCTGGTGGGGTTGACATGGATCTTGACTCTCTTTCATGAAACATTCCCTAGGTCATGATTGGCCCCCCATTTCTATTATGACCTTATAATCCTACAATATTTGAGGGCATGGGTTGAAACTTGAAAGTTTAATGCTGATTTTTTACTTGTCCTCTTATGCTTTTCTTTGAAATTTGTTTTTCCTCTCTATTATTTCTCTTCTTGTCTAGCTGGTGATTAAAGCTATATATATATATATATATATATATATATATGAATTTTTCTTATTCTTATGAATTGACTACTTAAAGTGAATAGTATTGTAGTAGTAAGTGATGACATACATCTCACTTAGAAAGAGAAATTAATATGAGAAATATATCATATATTATATATGTATATTCTTTTGCGCGCAATATATACAATATTATGAGTAATATAGAATGTTTGCTGCCATATCACTCTTGAGAGCAATACGTTTTCGATGGTAAACATAGAGATATTGATATGGAGTTTTCTTTTTTCTGATTACTCATTTTAGATTGTCTTCGGCCATGCATTTGTATGAACTATATATAATTAGATGGCGGTCATACTCATACCAAATCTTAGTTTCTTCTTATACTTCTAAATTCCATTAGTCAGAGTTGTATATATTGCGTAACGGTGGGAATCATAAGTGGTTACTCCTTCACAGTTCATACAGGTTCTTACTTCCTCATAATGTTCCTCTATTACAGACTTACAGTTCACGTAGGGAATGCCATTAATGAAACTCCGTGCTTTTTCCCTTGCTCGATACTCCTGTTTTATTTTCTTGTTTATCACCTCGTTTAAGTAGATCTCTTTCTTCTGGATATTGCTGGATTATTACCATATATATATGCATTTGAGAGGGGTCACTCAAAACTCGGATCGATCAATTCCGGCCAAAGTAGTTCAGGTGAATCCGTGCATGTACACACAGCATGACCTGGGATTGACGTCAATGAATTTTTGAAAATATAAAGATATGTATTTAGCATTCTTTTATGTATAGTCCTTTTATAGGATGTTTTGGCTTTGAAAATGAGGGTGGGGGTGTGAAGGAGCTTTCAGAATTCAAATTCCATGATGAAAATAGGAACTAACAAAAGGGTTTCCATAATGGACTTACTTACTTTCATGCCCTAGCTTTCTTAACTTTTCATGATTGATAATATTGTAGGGGGCTACCTTACTACCCTTATGGCCCCTAATCATCTGAACTTTGCTTGGTTTCGATCTTTGTTCAACAAGTTTTCAACTTTTCATACTCAAATTCCAGGTCTCTGTTATTCCCCAACACAATCACATGACCATCATTAGCGTCACCGATCACGACTGTATTCACAGTACTCTTGCTTGCCTGCAGATACTGGAATATATAGAAGCCTGCCTTCCCCACGAACACCGACTTTAACTTCATCAATTTGGCTTGGACATTTTTAATGGGCTTATATAGGTTTGAATTGAGTTGATGTCCTAGTTTAATTTAGAAAAGCTTGTTCTCATGGGGTTTTGGATCCTTACTTGAAGAGATATATAAAAGGCTCACCCTTAGTGTACCCTCCCAATTTGCTTGCATTGTGGGGGGGAAAGATCGAAATCAGCCTGCTGCTATGAAATTGGTAGAGACTAGAGAGTAGTGATCTCTATGAAAGAATGAACTGCGTTCATGTCCTAATTAGATTAATTATTAAGCTCTCTGATTAAAGGTATCTAACCTCGTTAACCCAAATCATTTACAGCTAGGTAGTCTCCCCTATCACCACTGCTGGTCTCCCCTTCCATGTATCCCAATTTTGGGCTGGACCATTGTAGCCATATTATATTATGGGCTTTCTTTGTTGGGCCCATGTGTGTGTGTAATTTCTACTAGCCCATTTTAAAGTGAAAGAAAACAGAATCATATAAGAAATTGGAGCAATTCCGAAGCGCCAAAGCTCCCGATTCTTAGAGACTTGAGACATGGACCTTCTCTGCACCGCTTACTCAAACGCCTCGGACGACGAAGAAGAAGCCCGGCCACTTAAACAACCCCGACCCGAAACGAATCGGATGCCCCACAAACCCAACAACCCATTTCACCATACCAACACTCATCATCCTCCACCGGCCGCAACCCAGTTTCCGGTCATCCCTACAGAGACCCATGTCCCCGGTAGATACATATCCAAGAGAGAGCGGGCTCTACTGGGCTCCCACCCCGACCCGAACCCGAACCCCAATACCCTGCCCACCACCTCATCTGGTATTTTTCTATTTCAGTTTTTGTTACCATCTTACTTACTATGCGAGTTCAAATGCAGTAATTTGTCATGTTTTTTCTTACATTCATTATGGAAAGTTGAAACTTTATTGCAATTTTGGGAATGTTAGGTAGAAGAGAAGAGCTGGTTCTGTGAATTTGACAATGTTGTTCTTGTGTTTATTGCGTAAGATGTGGATAGTGTGTGCTTATGTTATGCAATCATTTTGTTCTTGGCAGTGTTGGGGAGTGTTTCGGATTGTGATGTTCGTCGCGATATTATGTCATTGCTCAGAAATAAAGGGATGGGGAGTTCAAAGCCTGGTGGAATGCCTGAAAGAATGTCTGTGGGTCTAAATAGACATACCAAAGCTGTCAATGCGCTACATTGGTCACCTAGTCATGGTAGGTAACCTTCATCGTTGGCGTACTTGCTTTGAATTCATGGCCTTGTTCTTGAATGTTCTTCAATGCATTTGTAGTTTTATTGAGTGATTTCATTCATTTTTGTAGAATGGTATTTGTTTTTCAGTTTTTAATTGAAGCATTGAGCAATGTGTATTATGTGCCTGTTCTGTTATTGTCACTTTCCTTATTGATCTGTCCATTGGAGATAGTCTACAGCTCATCTTCTTGCCTCTGCTTCGATGGATCATACAATCTGCATATGGAATGTGTGGAACAGTGACCAGAAGGTAGCCCGTGTATTGAATTTTCACAATGCAGCAGTCAAAGATGTAAAATGGTCACGGGATGGATTGTTTGTACTTTCTTGCGGATACGACTCCGTTTCAAGGTTAGTGGATGTTGAAAAGGGGATGGAGACTCAAGCTTTTAAGGAGGATCAAGTTGTCAGTGTTGTTAAGTTCCATCTTGAAAATTCAAAACTCTTCATTGCTGGGGGATCAAGAGGCAGCCTCAAGCTGTGGGATGTTAGAAATGGCATGGTGGTCCATGACTACATTCGAGGTCATGATCCTATCCTTGATGTTGAATTCACCAAGAATGGCAAGCAGATTATTTCCTCAAGTGATGTATCTGGACGAAACCTTAGTGAGAATTCTATTGTTGTTTGGGATGTTTCACGAGAAGTTCCTCTCTCTAATCAGGTAATAGGCTTATTCCAACTGTTCCTTCAATATCTGTTAAAAATGCTGTGTTTCATGATTTATCAAAACTTTATGACCTTAAACACATGTATTATATGGCAGTCTTGATATCCTGCTGCATGTATTAGGTAGAACTTTGAAGTACTGCAATTCTGCATTGTCCTCTGGGAATTTTCATTCATCTTTGTATAGAAAATTTTCTAATATTTGACATTTGTAGCTTCCAATATATTTGTGTCATCTGGTCTTCTGCTCAAAATTTGTGATACTTAGAGCTGCATATGTTTTGTTATTCTGGTCAACATTATGCTAATGTGCTCTTAGTGGCGAAAGCCATCTGATACCAAAGATGACTACAAATTCATTTGCTCCTTGCACATGCATATAAATTCTTTCAGCCTGTTATATATAGGTATCTACAATTGTTGGATTTTATCCTACTTTGCAGCCATGGTATGTGCTTATTTAATGAATGGAATTTTGACAATTTCTCTTTGGCAGCGAAACATTTATCATTATCTTTTGAACACGTAATGTTCATTCGATGAGTCAGAACATATAAACATGATAGTATGATAAAGGAGAGACCTGTGGTTAGATGGAAAATCACATTTTTCATTATATTTTGAACACATAACATTCATTCAATGAGTCAGAACAAATAAACAAAAATGTATGATAAGAAAGAGCCCTTCTAGGATGATGAAACATAAGATGTTCTTCATACTGAATTACTTTTGTCATGGATGGGTTCAATTTTCTTTTATGAAGGATTTGGTAGTTTTGTTTACAGTGTGTCACTCCGCTTTCTTGTTTTAGTAATGGCTGCATGGACTCATGCAATCATGGGCATTTCCTTGGGAACACATTTGTCATCTTAAAACAAACTTTTCAGTTTCAAACTCCCAGTAGAATGGTCATACACACACACACACGCACGTGCGCACTCTCCTTAAAGTGTGCACGTCCCTCCATTCGCCACCGTCCGGCGGCGACGACGGCGCGCCTCCACCCCAGAAGACTCCAACAACGTCCCCGACCATTTTCCCTCCCCGGCGAGTCCGTTCTTTCCAGTTTTCCGGCGAGATCACCCAAAACTTCAAATAAAGCCTATCTCGCCGGAAACTGGAATTCAGCGGACTTGTCGAGGAGGGAAAGTGATCGGGGACACTGCTGGGGTGGAGGCACGCCGTTGTCGGCGCCGGACGGTGGCGAACGGAGGGACGTCCTCACTTTAAGCCAGTGCGCACATGCACTCCACATCTGGCCTGATATACGAAAATGATAGAGAGCGCACGTGCGCACTCTATATATATTTTTATTTTTTTTCGGTGGGGGGGGGGGGGAGGGGTGGTAGGGTGGGGTTGGTTTACAAAGGTGATGGGTTTTCTGAAGCCTTTCAGTTCAAAAATATATAATAGAATTATTCTTAAAAGAATTTTGGGTGCATTTTTCGTTTTTCCATCCAATGGTGTACATGGTCTAAATTTTCATCTCTTATTTGCACGCTGAATATTTATATGAAACTTTGGTAAATTTATACCAAAGGAAAAAAAAAGTATTAAAAGCTTTAGGTGGTTTGTGTTGTCTTACCTCAGCCTTCTGATGTTAGAAACTAGATGAATCACATGTCTTCAAGATCTCAGTGGTCATATGTTGATGATGTTTTTTGAAATAGGAAACAGAAGATGTTTTGTACATCAGACTAAGTTTGTATTAGAAGGATTGATGTTTTATTGCTTCTGAAAGTTTTTTTTTTCCTCAAAGGAACAGATAACCTTATAACACATTCAATTTCTCTTCCACAGGATGGCCATTCTAATTGTTGATCGGAAAAGAAAATAGTTGGAAAACATTTTTGTGACTCAAACGAACCCTTGCTGTTATCATTTACCTTTATAAGAAAAGTTGCTAATGATAGCGTAGTTGAAATTTTAAAGGGTGTGGAGTTAGATTGCTACAGTATGATCATAAAAATATGTTCAGACTTGAGAGTTGTATGCACATTAGCCATTATGAGATCGAAATATGCTACACGAATTCAGTTAAGGGTATGCACATGATACTATGTTTTGTTCATGTGTGTACACATTTGTGAGTGGACCATTGCTTTGATCATGTATACACTTTTCTGTTACCTAAGATGAAATTGTGTTTGGGCCATTATTTACTTTTAGTAATGACAATGGTTTGTCCATTTTGCATTTGCTTATATAAATTAGAATGTAGACTAACATGCCTCCGTATCAGGTGTACGTAGAAGCATTCACCTATCCCTGTGTTAGATTCCACCCTTTCGAACAATCATTTGTTGCCCAGTCAATTGGTAATTATATTGCAATCTTCTGTGCAAGCCCTCCCTTCAAGATGAACAAGTACAAGAGGTACGAAAGCCATGGGGTATCAGGGTTTCCAATAAAATGTGTGTTTAATGTGGACGGGGAAAAGCTACTGTCAGGCTCCTCAGATGGTTCAATATACTTCTATGATTATGGGACTTCTGAGGTTATCAAGAAAATCAAGGCATTTGAGCAGGCCAGCATAGATATTGCTGTCCACCCAATCATTCCTAATGTGATTGCTGCTTGCTGTTGGAATGGAGAAGTTTCTGTGTTTGAGTGAGATGTTCATCTAAACTTTTTCCATTGCAAGGCAGTCTTTGTTTTTCTAAGAGAGATCGATGCAGATGGATATAAGTCTATAACTAGAAAACGAAAAGGACACATAACTGCGCAAAGAACTTTTGCTTGTTTTGTTTTCATATCTACCAGGTAACTATATATTTAGGATTTGAATCTTATTGTTGTGTACTGCTCCAGAGTTTGTGGGCCTCGTCTTGTAGATCTTTTATCCTAAAAAACTAGGCTAAATAGGCCATGTCACTTGTGTATTTCACATCATACACATTGTGTTTGATAACCCTTTATTTGGAACTCCTTCAAGTAATGCTTTCGTTCAGGACATGATTTCTGCAAGTGCTGACATTTTTATCTTGTTGAGTTGACACTCGTCAAATAGGCTTTGTGTATGATGCAATCAAAGAGGCCATCATCAACCACAATTCATGGGTAAGTTCTGACATTGAGCCATTGGGGACTATAGCAGCTATTCAAATCAGAGGCAAATTTAGTCAATGTTGCAAATGCTGTGTCGCGCACTAGCAGCCGGGAAATTTTGGAGACTAATCAGTTTGATAAAACTTTTGATCTTCCTATCAGTTTGATGTAACTTTTGATCTTCCTCTCAGATCTCCTGTATTGTTAGACCCCAGTGCAGTGTTGAACTCGCAAGTTTAGTCATCTCTAATGGGTGCGACAACAAAAATGGTAAGTTCTAAAGGCTTCCCTAGTCAGTATAAGGATCACCTTGTGGTACAAGTCTTGATGAAGTCCTCAGTATAACATTGGTGTTTGACTCTTTTGATTTTCTTTCTTTTTAATTCGGAAAGGAATCCTCCAAGTGCAATAACATGGATATGTTCTAGATATTTTCCACAATCTAGAATCAAAGTTGAAGAAAATAAACTAAAGCTGTTGTAGGTTCATTGCTGTCTGGTATAATGCAATCTGGCATTCTGGTGCTGCAGTTCATGATCAAAATGCATGTCCAGATGCTCTTTACTCGTACCTACCAATCAGGAACAGAAACATGATTCAATTAAGAAAGATGTGTTAGGGTATACTCAAAGCTCTGCCTTTGTTCATCACCCACCACCTCCCTTGAGATTCAACAAGAAGAGAAGAGGGGAAGGGGGCCCAAAAGTATACTAAAACAAGACACAATTATGCAATCCCCTTTTCATTCTTCATGGGGGTCAATTGCAAAGGGGACATAACACACCACTTCTCTCCCTTTTTAGATGCATTTGCTAATGGGATCAAACCCCTCTAAACCCCTATCCTTCAACACCACCTCCACAACAACCACAAACACAAAACACATACACAGAGTAGACAGAAGCACAAACCCAAAACACAATTCCAAGTCAAAATTCAAACCAATTCTCTCACAAAATTAATTATAAAAAAAAAAAAAACAAAGCATGCTTCTAACTCCAAATTTATTCCATACCACTATCTAGACAGACCAGCAATTGCTCAAAAACATTCATGGTCCACCTGCAACCCCCTCCTCTCAAGAACTGTTTGTATTGGAAAACTATAGGAGTCATCCCTAATCCCTTTTAAAGCAAAGGAACACAGTCATACCAACCCTACTTTCCTATCTACATTACTTATTTAATTTCAACCTTCATATCAGTGTGCTCCCCACCTTAATTGGTCTCAACTCAAGCACCTTCTTCTTCCTCTTTCCCTCTCTACAATCTAATCTAATCTAATCTTGCTAGCTAACTCCCGTATCTCTCCCTCTACATACTTGTCACTTCATACCATTATTTCAAGAAGCAAAGAAAGCTATCTAGCTTAGCTCAAAAGTAACAAGCACAGAAAGAAAACTTCGAAGTATGGCACTACTACTATTACTCCCATATGAGAGCAATCATCGTCTAAAAGAGATACTTCTTTTTGAGAAAAAGGAAGATTTTTTATATTTGGTACTTGTGGTCAAGCGGGTATTCGCTCACCGAGGGACCGTAGAGTTTGCCTATCTTGAGACATGAAACGATGGGTTGAATGGTTTTCACCAATTAGAAAGATATCTATGTGTTGAATTAGGGTTTTAGGATTGGACATGAACTCCATGGTCTTAATCAATTTTGATTATGCCTTTGCTTTTGATTAGGGAACCAAAGACACCATTATTGGGAATCTAAGATCATGCTTAACGATGCATAATCGTTGCTTTGGAATCACAAAACTAAATCAAACCCTAGCAGCTAGCTATACATTATTAATGGACATATATTAGTCACCCTCATTATCTTTTTGTGCCATATCTTTCTTTCGCACCATGAGAACTCTTTCTTTCTTCTTTGATGATCCATCTTGTCGTCTTTTTCTTCAACTTTAGATGAATGTTGTTTATCCTCTCCTACACTATAGACAGTGTAGACCATAATCAAAATGTTTTGTTAATTTAGGACACAGGGTGTTAGAAATTATCATCTTCCAATTGTGGCCTTGCAAAGTAGCCGACAGACTCATATTTGTTGGCATTACCATGTGATTTGTGACCTCAACCAAGTCATGCATCAATCGATTTTAATTGGTTTCTCGTTTTCTAATAAACCTTTCATCAATTGTGAAGGGGTGTACATCAGGATCAGTAAGGTGCCTCATTCTCACATTTCATTACATTGCTATAATTTTAAGCAAAGTTAGTTATTAAATGAAGCATCAAAACTATAAGAATGAAGAATGTAGCTGCTGAAGACCGAATTAAAACCATAATTCAACTATAGATGTTTTATTCATTGGGAACCAAATATAGAGATCACTGCTTATATATCTTCTGTAGCATTCACCAAATGTCTCTCACCTTAGCTATATGTTTCTGCAAGAACCCGCAGGCTCTGTAGAAGCACGGTAGAACATGAACATGAACAGGGACAATATTTATAGTGGTTCACCATGCCATCGGAGGGCACGGCTACGTCCACTTAAGATTCTACTATTATCGTCAATAGATCTTTTGTGTTACAAGAGTTTCCATCTCGCGCGGGGTACAAGAGGAACCGTCCCACGCGGTCTGGACTAAGGGAGGATGGGGGAGGATCCATCCCGCGAGGTGGGGTGTTACAATTGGGTGAGGGGTTATCCATCCCGCAGGGTAGAGTACAGTTGATCTCCTCTATCTCGTGGGGTGGAGTCTTATTCCTCTTCCTCTTTATATCTCGCGGGGTGGGTTATTATCTCCCTCGCGGAGTGGGCTATTATCTGATCCTATTGTCTTCCAGATCCCTATATCTAGAGGAGGAGTCTTCCTTTTATAGATAAGGAAGGTTCTCTCTTACATTATGTTTCTGATGTGGGACAAAATGCATATAACTTATATCATGGTGCCTTCCTGTGGAGCTGGGAAGAGCACATTCTCGTAGCTGCATTGATGATATTTCTCCATGGCGAGGTAGGTGGGATGTCTGTCTACAATTTCCATGACTGGTCTATGGGCGAGGAAGATAGTTTACTGACTACCGACAACAAGTCCCCCCAAGTTCCCGCTCAAGACATGTCTTGAGTGGGGACTTAACATATAAAATGCTCATAGATCAGCTATTTATCAACAGGCACCCGCGAGCAGAGGAGTCCGCCTCGCGCTGAAGGGTTGACACTAGGGCGAGCTAGCGAGCTGAGTCCGCTGGCGCGAACTGAGGAGTCCGCAACAAGAGTACTGGGCGAGGTGATGAGTCCGCTCTGCGCATAATGAATACGCGCGAGCTGTTGCATTCGCTTCGTGCACAAAGTCTGACACACGCGAGGTGGATCTCGGTTACACTGGCGGGATGGGTCTCGGTGACACACGCGAGGTGGATGTCGGTGACACTGGCGAGTTGTTGAGTTCGCTCCGCGTGAAACAACCACGCGCGAGCTATAGAGTTCGCCTCGCGGACATGTATACACGCGAGGTGAATCAGATATCTCCGCGCGAGATATGGAGTTCGCCTAGCGGATATGCCATACACGCGAGCTGATCAGTTCGCTCCGCATGCCTGGACTATCCCGTGAGTTGTGGAGATCACCAATGACTCGGCGGGGCGAGGATTGTTGTACCTTCACAATGAACAAATGATTGACACAATTATGGGGCTAACCAAATACGGATATGGCATAATAATTATCAAAAGACAAAATTGTTCATGCATTTTAGTTCGTGCATGCTTCCCGTTGGATCTTGCTCGGGCACAAGAGTCTCATGAAACGGTTGGTATGTTTCTTCCCGTTAGTTCTTATCCGGGAATCGAGATTCTCCGAAGCAGTTGTTGCATGCTTCCTCCCGGTGACACTTATCCGGGACTCACAAATATGAATGGACAATAGTGATCATAGACCATGTTATATAGTTTGTACGTGAAGCATGCTTTGTACTTTCATAAGAGGCAATTAAATGAAGTATTTATCTGTGGAAAGAGCTGCCGCATGGATGGACATGCACTCGGGCTAGCGGAGGAGTTCGCTCTCAAAAAGGTTTACACACGGGCGAGCTGAGACCCTCGGGCGAACAAGGATTACTCGCGAGCTCTCGATCTTCGCACATGATACTTGCACACGAACTGAGGGGTCCACCTAGAAGGGTTGACACTCGGGCGAGCTGACATGTGCCCTCCGCGTGTGGGGATTACCACGCGAGTTGAGACCGTTCGCGCGATCAAGGAGTACACGCGGGCTGTGGCCTCCGCCTCGCCAGGAAAGCTGACACAAGGGCGAGCTCACAAGTGCGCTCCGCGAGCGGGGATTACCACACGAGCTGTATGGTTCGCTCGCTCGTACCTTGACTACCGCACGAGCTGTTAGGTTCGTTCCGCGCGCGAGCAATAGAATCCGTTCCGCGTACAATACTTACACGCGAGGTGGATCTTGGTGTTATACACTTTCATGGACAAGGGTAGCGAGCCCTTTCCATATCCGGGTGTTACCACTCGAGTGAAGGGGTATTATCCCCGCGTGGGTTATCAGACCACTATTCTCCGTATGAAGAGAATGATATGAACTGCCCAACTCCCACTCTACGAGAGCTGTACAAGGGACTTACAGTTTTCATGGCTCTAGCTGTTTCGCCCATGTTTTCCGGTGCACTACAAGAAAAAAGGCCTTAGCCGACCAAAAATTTTCGTCGGCCTGTTAAAAAATTCGGCTATAGTGTCATCGGGAAAAGGCCGTCTGTGATGATTTTAGCCGATGAAATTTTTTTTTCGTCGGCTATAGTCCAGAGTTTAGTCGACGAAATAATGTCGTCGGCTTTAGTCCAGAGTTTAGCCGACGACACACGTAGAAGTCGTCGGCTATAGTCCAGAGTTTAGCCGACGAAATAATGTCGTCGGCTATAGTCTAAAGTCACCACAGACGAGCTTTTCCCGATGAAATCTTAGCCGACGAAAGGTGGCCGGCTAAGATCTTCCAAACTTTAGCCGACGAGTAATTTAAAATATTTGTCGGCTAAAGTTTGTAATAAAAAAAATAAAAAACATCTATGGCCGACGAAATATACTAATATAGTATATTTTGTCGGCTTTATAGGGATTTAGCCGACGAATTAAAGCATATTTCGTCAGCTAAAACTTATTTAAAAAAAAAACTTTAGCCGACGAATTAATTAAGGCTTTTTTCGTCGGCTATAAGTCCATTCCAGTAAAAAAAAAAACCCCCCAAAATTTCTGAATTACCATTCCAAGCAAGCTGCAAAATATACCAAAACAATTCCGTATAACCAACAACAAGCACATAAAAGTATCTAATTCATCAACTACATAAATTTTATATCGTTTAAATTAATATCCGCTTCTGGGGGCTGCTGTGGAGGTTGCGGCGGCTGGGGTAGCGGCATGGGCGGAGGCGGAAGTCCTTGAAGCTGGGCAGCTGTAAAGTCCTGCATGTACTGGAACATCTGCTGCTGCTGGGCCTGCTGGATGGCATGTATCTCGGCAACATAGGCTGCCTGCGCGGCATTTAATTCTGCTTGCGAGGCAATATAGGTTGCCTGCGAGGCATTTTAGGCAGCCTGAGCAGCTTGCTGTTCTAGTAGTCTCTGAACTTCCGACTCTAGCTGAGTCGTCCTGCTGATCGTGGATGTGGTCCTACTGCTGGTCGAGGCTGCCTTTCTTTGAAATCCTGGAGTGGTCTTCAGGACCCCCTCGCCTTTCTTTCCTAGACCCCGGAAGTAGAAGTTGTTTGCTCTCGGTGGGAAGCCTGTGCCCATGATCCTCGCCCCAATCGTCGGATCCGAAGTGTCGATCCGGGACATGGCCTCAGACATCTCTTCCTCCTGCGTGTCCGGCCATGTCTCCCTCACTAAGGCACTCATCACCTCGTCACTAGCCTCCCTCACCTTTGCCTATATGGATAGGGAAAAAATTATTAATTAACATTTTTACATAAATTTAAAAATTTAAAAACGTAAGGTGACTTACAATATCCTCCTGGGAGTCAGGATATGCCCTCTCGTACGTATAGACGTACTGGTTGACCTCTGGATGTTCCCTGGCCGCCTCGTCCATGAAGACAGCGAACGGTCTGGAACCGGCATGATGGTTCCTTGTGTTGCGTTGCCGGTTCTGAGCGTTCACCCAGGAAACCACCTTCAAAGAAAAAAGTAAACTATTAGTAAAATATTTTAAAACGCACGTACTTAATGATAAATTAACTAACTAATTTATTTAAATACCTGTTTACGAGGGTTGTTGAATTCTGATGTCAGAAGCCAACGCCACTCGTACTCCCTGTACTGGAACTCAGCAGGGGTACCAGAACGTGCGTTCCCGTGCGTAGTCCAATGGGTCCGCAACTCGTTTTTCCACTCCTTGTACCTACAGATACAACAAAAATATTAGAAATATTATTAATATCACATACAATTTTGTTTTTCATTAACTTCCCAACGTACCTTCCCCCATGCACAACATCGGCCCAGCTGTCCCTTAGGTGCTCGGGAACCTCAAACCACACATGCATTTAACCGTTTATTAGTTTAGCTTTTCGAGAAATCAACAATGTAATACATAATATTATTTTGTAAACTCACCCCAGTCTGACCACAACATAGGGACTCTATCCCTAATGAGAGCTCCCACGCGGCCGGAGTACGTCCTCGACTTCCCGCCCGATACTATGTGGTCATCCCCGTCAGTATTGATGACGATCCTCCTCACGGTACCCACGATCTTCTCGAGAGCCTCCCTGTGATGGGGTCTCTCTTCTTCTTTGTGCTTATCACATGATAAACCAAATTTATTATTAAAATATATATGACCCTTTAAAAATAATCATGCATCACTGATTACCTGAGGAGCTCGCAGCGGATTCCGTCTCTGTCGCCGATGATGATACCCTTTGCAGAAATAAGAGGCGTATCAAAAGGCATGAACCGGTACACCACTGATGGAGCCACTGGCGGGGGCAGTGGATAAATCGGTGTCCCTGAGACATCGACTACAGGTAAGGCCGGTATCATCCGCGGAAGGAACAGATGAGGCGGCGGCATCTGTACCCCAGATGACCCACTATCCGAAGAAGTAGGACCCGGAGTGGGCGCCCGGTGTATCTCAGGCATACGGGGTGCAGACACCTCCGTCTGGGTCTGAGGCCACAGCTGCCTCGAGGAACGAGGGACGGCCGCCTGCCTCGATGAAAGGGGCACCTCCGGCGCCGTCTCCAGAAGGCTCGCACGTCTGGCTGTCATCTGGCCCTGAAACGTCGTTTGGGGGTTGCTAGAGGTTCCCTCAGACGATTCGGACCTGTGGCCCTTCGAACTCTTCTTCGATCGAAAAAAGTCACTCATCCTATTTAAAATATTAATTTGAATCAAGGCTGAGGCAATATTGAAAAAGTAAAAATTCAAGCTTATCCTTCTCAAATCTAAGGCTTTAGATTATTTTGTCTTTATTGTATAAAAAATATTTTTGAAACCATATTTTTTCATTATGTCCATGCTTAAATTTAAACACTTAATATAATGTGAAATATATATATGTTTAAAATTATACTTATTCAAAGATATGAATTCAATAAAATATATATATATTTAAAACATATATATGTTTAAAATTATACTTATTCAATAAATAGATATACATAATTAATAATTACATAACAATATATATAGATATACTTAATTAACATAGCATAAAAATAAATTCGAAATCAAAAATAACTTCATACCAATATATATATAGATATACTTAATTAATAATTACATAACAATATTATTAACACATAACATATTATTAACATATTATTAACATATTATTAACCAATATTACATAACAATACTTAATTACATAACAATATCAACATCATCATAAAAATATAGCATAAAACTAAATTCGAAATCAAAAATAAATTAACACATATACATAAAAATATATATAGCATAAAAATATATATGCATAAAAATATAGCATAAATCTATACCTTGGAGACCGGGAGAGGGAAAAAATTGAGATAATTAGAAGGGAGTAGGGAGGCGGCTAAGGTTTCGCAGTTAAACCCGAAAACTTTAGCCGACGAAATAATTTTTTCGTCGGCTAAAGATACCAATTTCGTCGGCTATACACTAATTCGTCGGCTAAACCTTTGAAACTCGTCGGCTAAAACTTTGAAATTCGTCGGCTAAACTTTATAAATTCGTCGGCTAAACCTTAGAAATTCGTCGGCTAAACTTTATAAATTCGTCGGCTAAACCTTTGAAATTCGTCGACTAAACTTTTGAAACTCATCGGCTAAACCTTTGAAATTCGTCGGCTAAACTTTATAAATTCGTCGGCTAGACCTTTGAAATTTGTCGGCTAAAACTTTATACATTTGACATCCGAAACAGAAATCCGGCCGTCAGATCTGACCATCATCACTACCAGAACAAGCACTTTAGCCGACGAAAAAATTTCGTCGGCCTGTTAAAAAAATTCGTCGGCTATAGTGTCGTCGGGAAAATGCCGTCTGTGATGACTTTAGCCGACGAAATTTTTTTTTTCGTCGGCTATAGTTCCACTTTAGCCGACGAAAAAAATGTTGTCGGCAATAGTCCCAGGCACTTCGTCGGCTAAAGTGCTTAATAAATAATAAAAAATAACTATAGCCGACGAAATATTTCATATTTCGTCGGCTAAACCTTATAAAAAAAATTAAAAAAATTACTATAGCAGACGAAATATTTTATATTTCGTCGGCTAAACCTTATAAAAAAATTAAAAAATAACTATAGCCGACGAAATATTAGATTATTTGTCGGCTAAACAATATAAAAAATTAAAAAATTATTATAGCCGACGAAACATGAGGTTATTCGTCGGCTAAACAATATAAAAAAAATTAAAAAATTACCATAGCCGACGAAACATGAGGTTATTCGTCGGCTAAACAATATAAAAAAATTAAAAAAATTAAAAAAATACTATAGCCGACGAAACATTAGGTTATTCGTCGGCTAAACCTTATTTAAAAAAATTAAAAAACACTATAGCCGACGAATATAGTGTTTGAATATCGTCGGCTAAAGTTTCTATTTGTAATTTTTTATAGGGCTCGGCAGGGGGCTCGGCAGGGGCTCGGCAGGGGCTCGGCAGGGCTCGGCGGGGGCTCGGTAGGGCTCGGCAGGGGGCTCGGCAGGGCTCGGCAGGGGCTCGGCAGGGGGCTCGGCAGGGCTCGGCAGGGACTCGGCAGGGGGCTCGGCAAGGGGCTCGGCAGGGGGCTCGGCAAGGGGCTCGGCAGGGGGCTCGGCAAGGGGCGCTCGGCAGGGGGCTCGGCAAGGGGCGCTCGGCAGGGGGCTCGGCAAGGGGCGCTCGGCAGGGGCTCGACAGGGGGCTCGGCAGGGCTCGGCAGGGGCTCGGCAGGGGGCTCGGCAGGGCTCGGCAGGGGCTCGGCAGGGGGCTCGGCAGGGCTCGGCAGGGGCTCGGCAGGGGGCTCGGCAGGGGGCTCGGCAAGGGGCTCGGCAGGGCTCGGCAGGGGGCTCGGCAGGGCTCGGCAGGGGGCTCGGCAGGGCTCGGCAGGGACTCGACAGGGGGCTCGGCAGGGCTCGGCAGCGGCTCGGCAGGGGGCTCGGCAGGGCTCAGCAGGGCTCGGCAGGGGCTCGGCAGGGGGCTCGGCAGGGGGCTCGGCAGGGCTCGGCAGGGGCTCGGCAGCGGCTCGGCCGGGGGCTCGGCAGGGCTCAGCAGGGCTCGGCAGGGCTCGGCAGGGGCTCGGCAGGGGGCTCGGCAGGGCTCGGCAGGGCTCGGCAGGGCTCGGCAGGGGGCTCGGCAGGGCTCGGCAGGGGCTTGGCAGGGGCTCGGCAGGGTTCGGCAGGGACTCGGCAGGGGGCTCGGCAAGGGGCTCGGAAAGGGGCTCGGCAAGAGGCGCTCGGCAGGGGGCTCGACAGGGGGCCAAACTCTTCCTGTCATCTTCGCCTATATAAAGAACTTTAGCCGACGAAATTCTTTATTTTCGTCGGCTAAACTCTTTTGAAAATTTTGGGGCGCTCGGCAAGGGGCTCGGCAGGGCTCGGCAGGGGCTCGGCAGGGGGCTCGGCTGGGCTCGGCAGGGACTCGGCAGGGGGCTCGGCAAGGGGCTCGGCAGGGGGCTCGGCAAGGGGCGCTCGGCAGGGGGCTCGGCAAGGGGCGCTCGGCAGGGGGCTCGACAGGGGGCTCGGCAGGGTGCTCGGCAAGGGGCGCTCGGCAGGGGGCTCGACAGGGGGCTCGGCAGGGCTCGGCAGGGCCTCGGCAGGGGGCTCGGCAGGGCTCGGCAGGGGCTCGGCAGGGCTCGGCAGGGGCTCGGCAGGGCTCGGCAGGGCTCGGCAGGGCTCGGCAGGGCTCGGCAGGGGCTCGGCAGGGGGCTCGGCAGGGGGCTCGGCAAGGGGCTCGGCAGGGCTCGGCAGGGGGCTCGGCAGGGCTCGGCAGGGACTCGACAGGGGGCTCGGCAGGGCTCGGCAGCGGCTCGGCAGGGCTCGGCAGGGGGCTCGGCAGGGCTCGGCAGGGACTCGACAGGGGGCTCGGCAGGGCTCGGCAGCGGCTCGGCAGGGGGCTCGGCAGGGCTCCGCAGGGCTCGGCAGGGGCTCGGCAGGGGGCTCGGCAGGGGGCTGGGCAGGGCTCGGCAGGGGGCTCGGCAGGGCTCGGCAGGGGCTCGGCAGGGGCTCGGCAGGGTTCGGCAGGGACTCGGCAGGGGGCTCGGCAAGGGGCTCGGCAAGGGGCGCTCGGCAAGGGGCGCTCGGCAGGGGGCTCGACAGGGGGCCAAACTCTTCCTGTCATCTTCGCCTATATAAAGAACTTTAGCCGACGAAATTCTTTATTTTCGTCGGCTAAACTCTTTTGAAAATTTTGGTTGACCGCCAAAAAATTTTGGTTTAAAATTTTGAAAT
Source organism: Fragaria x ananassa (assembly GCA_034370585.1). Lineage (NCBI taxonomy): Eukaryota > Viridiplantae > Streptophyta > Magnoliopsida > Rosales > Rosaceae > Fragaria > Fragaria x ananassa. Next base: position 12,188,398 of record CP139764.1, read on the forward strand.
TTTTCGACTTTAGCCGACAACTTTTCATATATTTTCGTCGGCTAAAGTCCTTTGAAAATTTTGGTTGACCGCCAAAAAATTTAGGATTTAGCCGACGAATACGTTAGGGTATTCGTCGGCTATAGTATGGAATTAAAAAATTAAAAAATAACTATAGCCGACGACTTTTCATATATTTTCGTCGGCTAAAGTCTATAAATTCACGAAAACACTTATATCTTCCCATATATTACGTAGTTTGGTCAAATCTTCCACACGAAAAACTCTCACGTAGATGAGACGCAACCACTCATATAAAAATTTTGAAACATTTACCTTCCGACGATAGGGCTCCACATAAGAAATAATAACGGTAAATAGGGTTGACCGCTACTATCGGCTCCGAGATTTTACCCGATTTACGTGATTTTTGAACCATAGCCGTATTTCACCATTCTGAACACATCTTATTTCACAAGATTTTTAATAATTTTGCTTCCTATGTAGAGTTGGTTCACAAAGTTGTATAACCTACTAAACAAGTTATACAACATTAGTAGACACGTTGTGATTCCGATGACTAAAATTCACAAACCAAAATTCGACCGTCAGATATGATCATTATGACGAAATATGTCTATGGTAAAAAATGAAACTGGATCCGACAATATTAAGGGCTCGATCGAAACGGTCAACCATAATCCATCGTCACTTATCACACGAAAATGCTCATATCTCCCTCTATATTACTTAGTTTGGTCAAACCTTCCACACAAAAAACTCTCACGTAGATGAGACGCAACTGCACATATAAAAATTTTGAGACATTTACCTTCCGACGATAGGGCTCCCCATAAACCCGAATAATGGAAAATAGTAAACATGTTGTGATTCCGATGACTATAATTCACAAACCAAAATTCGACCGTCAGATATGATCATTATGATGAAATATGTCTATGATAAAAAATGCCACTAGATTTGACAAAGTTAAGGGCTCGATCGAAACGGTCAACTCTAATTTAAAAATAAGAAAACTGCATTTTGAAGCCCTAAACGGACTCGGATGGCCAAAAAAGCCTATATGTCAAGGAAAAGCGATGAGTTTCACTCGTAGCACCGTTACGCTTTCGGAAAGGTATCACAATAGTCAATCAGACACCAAACACCAAATCTGCAGCATCGTGAATAATAAGGGTAAGTCAACTATCGGTACCGAGAATTTACCAGAATACCATGATTTTTCAACCGTAGACGTATTTCACCATTCTGGTCATATCTTATTTCATGACTTTTTTGCGTTTGAAGGTTCTACGTATAGTTTTTTTTTCCAGATGAGTTGTTGTCCACATCTGTAAATATAAGACACTTTAGCCGACGAAATTATATTTTTCGTCGGCTAAACTTTTAAAAATTTCGTCGGCTAAACTCTTAAAAATTTTGTCGGCTAAACTTTTGAAAATTTCGTCGGCTAAACTTTTGAAAATTTCGTCGGCTAAAGTTCACAGACTATAGCCGACGAGAAAAATTATTTAGCCGACGAAATATTAATTTCGTCAGCTAAAGTTTACCATAGCCGACGAAGATTTTAGTTTAGCTGACGAAGGAAAATTTCGTCACCTAAAGTGGACTTCAACCGACCAAAAAAAATTCGTCGGCCTGGTTTTTTTTTTCATCGGCTAAAGCCTTTCTTCTGGTACTGCATGATAAAATACATGTATGGGAAAAAATTCAACTTGATCCAAAAAGAATAAGGGCTCGATCCGGACGGTCAATCTCGTAAGTTAAACCCCTAAACACACGGAAAAGGTCGTTCGTTCGTCTAAATTGCGTATTTTGGCCGGACCTCTAACTGAAAATAGTTTTAAACCGATGACACGCAACAAGTCGTATAAAAATTTTACGCAAAATAACCACCGAATATAGGACTACTCATAGGGGAAAAAAATGAAAAATTGCATTGACCGCAACTATCGGCACCGAATATTTACCGAAATAGTGTAATTTTTCAACCGTGAATGTATTTCAACATTCTTGTCATATCTTATTTCATGACTTTTTGGCGTTTGAAGGTTTTACGTATAGTTTGTTTTTGAAACAGAACATTTACTTAACACTTGGTAAACAAGTTATACAACATTAGTACGCATGTTGTGATTGTGATGATCAAACTTGAGAAAAGGAAATTCGACGGTCAGATCTGATCATCATGATAAAATACATGTATGGGAAAAAATTCAACTTGATCCGAAAAGAATAAGGGCTCGATCCGGACGGTCAATCTCGTAAGTCAAACCCCTAAACGCACAGAAAAGGTCGTTCGACCGTCTAAATTACGTATTTTGGTCGGACCTCCAACTGAAAATAGTTTTAAACTGATGGCACGCAACAAGTCATATAAAAATTTTACGCAAAATAACCACATAACATAGGGCTATAGTAGGTAATAGAAAAATTTCAGGGTTTAGCCGATGAATACCCTAACGTATTCGTCGGCTATAGTATGTAATTAAAAAATTAAAAAATAACTATAGCCGACGAAATATTAGGTTATTCGTCGGCAAAAACCATCTTAGCTGACGAATTATAGCCGACGAATTATAGTGTATTTCGTCAGCTAAAGGAAAAAATACATTAAAAAAACAGACGATATTAGTAAACCATACTAACTTCTGATCCTGTCATCTTTAGCCGATGAAATTTTAATTTCTTCGGCTAAAGTCTGTGACTATAGCCGACGAAAATATAATTTAGCCGACGAAGGAAAATTCGTCGGCTAAAGTCTACTTTAGCCTTTAGCCGACGAAAAATTGATTCGTCGGCCTGGTTTTTTTTTTTCGTCGACTAAGGCCTTTCTTCTTGTAGTGGTGGTTCTTGCTCGGGTATAATAATCTCATGAAACAGTTGTTGCATTCTTTCTCCCGTTAGTTATTATCTGGGAATCAAAATTTTCCTAAGCAGTTGTTGCATGCTTCCTCCATGTAACACTTATCCGGGACTCACAATTTTCATTCAATCTTTTCCTGCATGATCTCATCCCGCTAACTAAATAACCGGGCGGGATTCCTTTGATGTTGGACTTCTATCCCGCGGACAAAAGAACCACGGACGGGCCCGCTTGCTGTTGGACTTCCTATCCCGCGAACAAAAGAACCATGGGCGGGTGGCATCGGACATGAGCCATTGTGGGTCTGCTCTTGGACTGTCCCGCTGACAGAAAGGACCCGGGCGGGCCCCTTGCTGTTGGACTTCATATCCAGCGAACAAAATAACCACGGGCGGGATTCTTCTGTTGGGGAAATTCCGATGACAAAAATAACCCCGGACGGGTTATCTCGCCTTGCTCCCATGCGGGCTACCTTGTCTGGCCTCGCAAGCTACTTCACCTCACTCAAAGGGAGGTATCTCGCCTCACATCCTCGTAAGGTATCCCGCCTCGCTTCCTCGCGAGTTACTTCGCCTTGCTTCCACGCAAGCTATCTCGCCTCGCCTCCATGTGATTTATCCTCCTTTACTCCCATAAGCGCCATCTCGCCTCGCATCTATCTTGCCTCTCGGGCGGTAGAACAACATGACTTTTTGTAACATTTCCCACAGACGGCGCCAATTGTTTCTGCAAGAACCCGCAGGCTCTGCAGAAGCACGGTGGAACATGAATATGAACAGGGACAATATTTATAGTGGTTCACATTGCCATCGGAGGGCATGACTACGTCCACTTAAGATTCTACTATCATGGCCAATAGGCCTTTTGTGTTACAAGAGTCTCCATCCTGCGCGGGGTACAAGAGGAACCATCCCGCGCGGTCTGGAGGATCACAAATGGGGGAGGGGGCAACCCATCCCGCGCGGGGGGCTTATATCCGCGGGGTGAAGTTACAATAGTTTTCATCCCGCGCGAGGTACAAGAGGAACCGTCCCTCGCGGTCTGGACTAAGGGAGGATGGGGGAGGATCCATCCCGCGAGGTTGGGTTTTACAATTGGGTGAGGGGTTATCCATCCCGCGGGGTAGAGTACAGTGCGGGGTGGAGTCTTATTCCTCTTCCTCTTTAATTATATCTCGCGGGGTGGGCTATTATCTCCCTCGCGGGGTGGGCTTATATCTGATCCTATTGTCTTTCAGATCCCTATATCTAGAGGGGGAGCCTTCCTTTTATAGATAAGGAAGGTTCCCTCTTACATTATGTTTCTGATGTGAGATAGAATGCATATAACTTATATCATGATGTCTTCTTGTGGAGTTTGGAAGAGCACCTTCCCGTAGCTGCATTGATGATATTTCTCCATGGCAAGGTAGGTGAGATGTCTGTTTACAAGTTTTATGACTGGTCTATGGACGAGGAAGATAGTTTACTGACTACCGACAACACTATAGTTATCCTGGACAATCATGAAACCAACTTTAACCGGTTGGTTTATGCTCTCATTGGATTAAGAAATGAATTTAAACAGTCATATTATAAATATATTGGGAAACCAATCATGATTTTGTGAAATGTCATGTTCTTATTCCTCTTCCCAATTAGGAAGTATTCCTTTTTAGGTCTTCTGTGTAGGTGATATAGCCATTAAGATCTAGTGATGGCTTTTTCATGCATTTTGTTTAGATTACCACCTCTTTTATCATGTATTAGAATGCTATGCTCCACAGCCATGAAAAATATGATTGAGCATAAGTGTAAACCTCTGGCTAATATTAAACAAGAGATTTCTAATTGCAATCATATCTTAGAAAGCTAAATAGCCGAGATTATGTCACCGGTTGAAGCCAAGAGTCGGCAAAACTGATTCCAGCTAGAATCCAATTAAATTGGATTTATGTTTGATTAAGCATTTTAATTTCATCAACTTTTTGAATTATAGTAATGATGTTCATGCAGATCATGACCAAAGAAATACTGTTAATGCAGAGATTGCATGAAGTGATTTAGTCAACTATAAGATCTCAGCTTATTTAGGTGGTTCCTGTAATCCTGTATATATAATATAGGCTTGTAGCTTGGTTTACTGTTATCCTTATCTCTAAAATAAAAAAATAAAAAAATTGCTAGCTGGCCTGGAAAACTAAGAAACCAAGAAACTGGGACAAGATAATCAAATTTTCAATTGTCAATTAAACCAAATCAAGGGTTAATACCACTAGCAATTAGGTAATTAGTAATACCACACACATGAATCGAAGTTCAACTCTAGTTTCTGTATTTTTATGCTTAAATTTTTTTCGTTTTCTAACTTAGCCGTCTCTAGGTTTCAAGAGCAGGTTTCAGTGATCAACGAAATAAACCTGTTTTGTTCAAGGTTTTATATATCTTTTTAGAAGCTTCAATTTTATCATTAGTAGATCACTCAAACTTATATTGTACATATATTGCAATACCGTAAAGACGATTAAACGTTCGTCGAGTAAAACATTAGTTCCAGGGACCGACTTACTTTCTTACCTGAGACTCTGAGAGAAAACGAGGAAGATAATGAAGATACAGTAGATACTATAATACTGAAACGAGAGATTAATCAATACATATATCCAGGGGATTAAGGGAAAGTGTTGTTAGAATCTTAGATATTGGTGTATTATATAACATAATGCTTAATATAAGAACAGACTCATGTATCACATGCACCGTGGATTATATCAAACACTTAATTAGCAACTAGCTAGTATTGGATTACCAGTCTCTCTAGCTAGCTAGGAATATGATCGACTTAAAAGAAAGATGATATTGCAGATCGAATTATATATGAATATGGATTAGGTCTGGTTTGTTAGTCATGTCATGGGCACGTACGTACACCAATAATTCTCTCGATCTGGATTGTTCGACCAGATGGGGGATTGACTTAGTTGCAGAAAAACATCATGAACAGTGCCCCCTAATTTCTGGGGCACTTGACCGACAGGAGTGCACAAACAGCTAGCGTCACTCTGCTTCTGGATAAAGACCGGCCTTTACATTATCACCATCATCCATGGAAGAAACAGATTACTATTATTGAAGCAGATGAAGCTCCCATTTCTCTTACCAGTAAAATCACAGTCACTGTATCAAAATTATCAACGAAAGTGAAAGAGAAAAGCCAAACAAAAGGCCAAACGTTTCGGTACCATTTCTTATATGGTTACAGAGTGAGATCACAGATAAGGACTACATAGATCAAATATGGGCATTGCAGATCCATCTTGGTACGACTTGATGGAACAGTGGAAAATCCGATAGAGATTGTTGAAGCTTTTTCTGCTTGGTTTATGCATGACGTGGTGGCCATGGCATCATATATTTTGCTAAAGCTGTTTAGCTAGATATCCATTCCGCCTTTGAATGATGTTTCTCTCTTTTGCTCTTTGTCTTCATGTTTCCTTTTGATTTAGGGGTGCATGTGATCGATCAAGGACATGCCCAAAGGAAAGCAAAGGGGGTGGTGGTACAAGCCAAGTACTGGAAATACTTCAAGTTACTACTACCTCTCGCCAATTTTTCGTTTTGGTGGACAATGTCACTTCCATTTTACCTTTCTGCATATGATCATGATGATCTTCTTGTCTGCCAATTTGTGTGTGAGACACTGCAACCGTACGTGTCGGCTAGTGAAAGATAACATAAACTAGCTACTATATATATTTCCTACAAGATTTGGAAAAATATACAAGGAATGGTGCTGGATATATTGATCGATCTTTATAGCCATGCATTTCCCCATTAAGTTTCATCCTACGCCATATTCTTAATTTTCTTAGGGAAGTATATATCTAAAGACATTTCAAGTACTATAGCACATTAGCCTTTTCTTTTAGCATGGTCACAAGAGAGTGAGCTAATCCGTTGATCAATTATATTATACTTCAGAGCGCTTGGAGAACTTGTTTTTTGGAATAGGTTTTTGTGCTCTAAGAAAAAGCTCCTTCTGCCGAGTGCCGACCCTTTTGGGTGAACTAATTTTGTACTGCTCGCTCAAATTATCAATATATTTCTGACCTGTTTGAAAAAAAATTGCACATAGTAATTAGTTTAAATGATTGAAAATATAGTAAAGAAATTAAAAGGAACATATTATGAGTTATAAAGTCAGTTTCAAATATTTGACAAAAAAAAGCTTTTAATATATTTTTTTAAAAAAAACAGACCTTGTTAATGTTAGACATTGCTTAGACTAACCGATCGAAGAGGCTGAAATCTACCTACACAAAAAGGGTCTAGGCGGCCACCTAAATAATTTTACATAAAAAAAGTCTAGGCGGCCGCGTAAATTTTGTAGAAACAAACGTACAAGCGTTTTACATAAATTTGTATGCATGGAAGAGAAGCAGTTTCTGTATGTTTAATTCATTTGAAGTCGATCTGGAGAATTTGAGGACGGTCCTGACTTGAGGTTTAGTTGGACAGAATATGATATTGCATAGTTCAATATGAAACAAAACAAAAATTAATATCCAAATATGAGCAGTCAAATTTCTTGATTTGTTGTTTGGTTTATGGGTTACCTACAAAATTATTCTTTCTAATTGTGTTCTATAATGGGTTAGCTCTCAGACTTCTATCAAATGAAAGGACATTGAGGATAAGAAATCATGCATATATTAGTGTGCGTGATGAAACGTCAAAAATTCAAGATTGATGTACTGACGTTTATGATGAAGGGCTTTGCATGCGTTCACTTACCTCAAGAAAAAGACCCTTTAAAGTCTGAAAAGGAAAAATGAGAGACAAAAATCTGTACCCTAATATGTACAATTTTCTTCATTCAGCTGGACAATTCATTTGCAACAATTAAACTGTAAACATATGTAATAATTGAACCAGCAGCTAGTACCTCATCCATATTCTGTTCCCTGTAGAATTGGATTTATCGATTACAAGGTACTTAATTATTTTTTTTGCTTCTAGTCTTTTCATTATTATTGACATGATATATGCTTTAAATCCTTCAAATAATTGAGACACCGATAAACAAAGTCAATACTTTGACATGACAAACACACACGTTTGATGTAATGCCAACTCAAAACCCATTATTGCTTGTTTAATTATTTGTTCCAGTAACTGAGATTATTCACACACCAATGACACCATCGTTTTTGCAAAGGTCTGTCTGATTCTCCTTATTTTATTTTTGATTTTTCGAATTATATTTCTTTTAATTTATTTTCTTTTGTCAAACAACTAACAGTCTTTTTGCATTTTCAGAGAACAACTATACGTCTTTTTGATATTTAAACCAGTATTTTTCGGTTATAGATCAGCTATAGGTTCTGCAGAAAATCCGAGGGTTGTTATAAATGTTATGATCTTGAGAGAGACAACACGATTATATATTTCAGCTGGCATGGCTAGGTTTTGCAGGAACTTAATCGGAGGATTAGGGTTTTTGGAGCTTCCAATCTTCTGGCTAGCTTCTGCAGCTTTTTGAAGAATATGCAAGTGCCACATGTTTTCCTGCGTTCAACGTTGTCTCACAAACCCTCATCATTTTGTTACTCGATTACTTTTTCACCTATAATTCATGAGCTGTAAGTTCTTGGCCTTATGAACCATAAAGCGTTAGGGTCCTGAGCTCCATCATTGCACGAATAGGAAGCTGAGCTTTTTCACTTCCAGTTCCGGTGGCCGTAGCAGGGTTCAAAAGCCAAAAACCTTACCATGTAAACCACGAGCTTTAACTTGAACAATAAAACAGGCATGCACAGTCTCCCAAAGCCTTGCCTCTTTTTACCCAAAGAATAATAATTACTGGACCCAAAAATAAGTTGCGTGTGTTTAAGGAATAGTTACTAACTTTGAAGCCCTAAACAGCCAATTAGGTTGGAGTCAAGAGCCTCAAAGTACTTAATATATAAGATCGATCATATTGTATTGAATATTATGCATGGGTGATTAACACAAAGTAGTGTGAAATTAAGACAGCAGGAGGATCCTGGCTTAGCGATACGTTAATTATTCCTCTCTTTTACATATGTGTTTGTGCTGTCAGTACAATTTTTTCCATGTTACACCCAAAGGGCAACATGATATTAGGGACCACAATTTGGGTCTCTTAAAGTTAATCCTGCCTTGATTAAAAAGCTATAAACCAAAAATCCAGGTTCTCATATATGTTATCTTTGCTAGCTGTTTAATTAATTAGCTGGAGTACTGCTTGGCTCTACTTAATTATATATTAAAACGTCGATAATTAAACAAAGTGGTTTTCATTATCGGCCTAACTAGCCATGCCATTGACAAGATCTTCATGTGAACGTATATATATATCTGCCCCCGCAAATCTTATTAACATGATTCAACAATGTGAACATCATTCATTCTACGTGGTATGTACGTATATATAGTTGTCCATGCAGATTTTTTATATACACTTCACTACGTACCTAAATGAATGTCTATCTGTACATAAAACAAGTAGATATGCTATCATTGAGAAATTTTAACTATGTACCTTAGTGCTAAAGTAAAGTTCCTTTTTAGAGTTGAATATATATGTTACCCCGAATGCGGATGAATCATCTGGGAGAAAGACTTGGTTTGATTAATACCCAAAACACCTCTTGGTTTTCATAAATTAATATCAAAGATGTTTGCGATGACACTAGTAACATTGCATACCTTAGATTTTACTACCATATCTCTTTGGATCCAACTCATTTCAACATTGATATACATGTAAAACTAGCAGGGATACATTAACTAAAGGTTCAACATGTATATGAGGCGGCAAACTCAAAATCTGGACGCAACCATTTAAAAGTTAAAAGGAACTACATAATTCCTTGACAGCTTAGGTAACTTGTCCCAACAGTCTGCTGCATACTGTAGAGAGAGCTCGAATTTATATGAAGGTTAATTATTATACTATTTTGCCAATCCCATCTTTTTACAATCCTGATTGTTTTTGCACTGCAGATCATAGTTTAATGGTCTCTTCGTCCCCCATTTTTCTTCTCGAGATGTTAAAACAACAAAAAGATCGAGAGGAACAAAATGAAATATGAGCGACATAAGGTAAAGGGAGAAGTCAACGGTCAAAGATCTGCATTAGCGTCTATGTCTCCCACACAGGCACCACGTACACTCCTCCGGCCGACGATCTGTAGATTTGCATTAACACACACATTCTCTCTCTCTCTCTGGATCATCGATCAACAAAGTCCCCAAAATCCCGAACACAAAACCCAAACACTCACACGAGATCGCACGGAGCACTATGCCCTCCCCACCTGGGACCGGCCCTACCTGCCTCCTCCGTGCACCCGCCTTCAACACCTCCCCTCCCACCACCACCCTCCAGCCAGTGGGCCCCCTCTATCCGGCCTCCTTCCTTCTCGTTTTCCCAGTGACCGTTTTTGCGTTCGAAGCAGATTGTGCTGTCTTCCTGGTCGTTCGATGACACTTCCGGTCGGGTCTTTTGGCAGGTCAATGCGCCTCCGCGGGCGACACGTGAGGCTGGGTTTATGGGCAAAATGGCGGGCGAGACAAGGGACGCCTCAGGTGGGGCGATGACACGTGGGTCAGCACGAGACATTCCGGGCTGATGCTTTGCTCGCGTCAGCTTAATTAGGGTTATTTTCTTTTTCTTCCTCGTCGTCTCTAGGGTTTCGTTCTCTGGTTTTCCTAGTTAAGTTTTGTCAAAATGATCCCCGTAAGTATTCAGAGATAATATCAGTGTGTTTTTGCTGAACAATGAACATTATATATGTATATATATATATAGCTACTCATTGATTAGTTTTTCTTACGGGCTAAACTTATGAAAACAAAACTTGATGAAATACTCCAAGTAATTTTGTCGACATTAAACATATGTCTAGATGATGCTCTTAAATTATGACGCAAAAGCTTTTAGTTACTATGACAAACATATATGTTGACATCAAACATATGTCTAGATGATGATCTATATGTTACCAAGTACCAATACCAACGAGCTAGTATGCCAATTTTTCTTCTAAAGAAAAAAAAGATGGTATGTCAATCGATTGTCGATTTGATTAGGTTAATTCTCATTTATTTTGAGGAGTGAGGCTTATGTGTATCTCCTACTAATTTTAGTATTGCAACAATGAACTTCGTATCTACATGTAGTAGGCATCGAACTAGTTACCCAACTTATTAAGGTCGACCAAATGCCAGCGTGAACAGAACCAAATATGGAAGTGCCCAAACTATGCTTCATTCTTCTGGTCATCAAAAGGACACAAGGGATTAATAACTCCATAAAGAAAAATGGGCGTAATGATAAAGTCAAGACTATATACTTGAGGATGGCCAAGCTGCATCGTTTTCTCACTATATATATGTAGCATTTGAAAGGTTAAGTTCGATAATGACGTGTGCTTTTATCAACTGCTTTTACTATATATATATATATATATATATATATATCTAATCACGTATTCGCTAGTGTGAACGAGGTGGATAATCTGATTAATCTCCAAGCTAGGAAATTAAAGGAAGTTTAATTGCGGCTTTCTATTGCAGTATGCCGGAGTTTTCGTGTATTGATTGGATCTAAACTCTATTTGAAAGAAGTAAACAACATTAAATGGTCTAAACAACTTTCAGTTAACTGTCTATTTTTTTCTCCGATCCACTATACTAAGTGTCTAAGTGTTAGGTTAACTTTAATTTGCTTGTATTTGTAGTTTTAATTTGATCTCTAGACCCTCCTTGAAGGCTTGAACATTCTACAACGCATAGGTTAAAGAGACGTTCTAGAAATAATTCCAATAAAAAGTGATTCCACATATATTCCAATTATAAAGCACCATATATCAAGATAACTTGTGAAGTTTACATATGCAAACACGTACTAGCTCTATATATATAGACAAACTATATATGATTCAAGAAATATACTATCACGTTGAACATGATTTATAACTAAATTAATGTCATCACCTAGATAATTGCATCTAAGTTTCCAAAATTTACTCTCTAATGTATGATAAATTTTTGTTTTCATTTTAAAGAAAGACTATATTAAGTTTTTTTATTTTTTATGCAAGACTATATTAAGTTATTAACTATTTTCTATCTTTCTTTTTTCTTTATAATGAAACTATGTAACGTTCTCTTCTTTTGCCGATAAAGAAATGTCTAAAGTACAACCATGTACAATATAGTTAATGATGAGGTGAACGCTGCTACTGGTATTATCATTCATGGAGCCATTCTAATGAAGACCTCTATAATGAGACCTAGTTGATGACTTTTTAGTTCATCTCACTTTTTAATCTTATGTCTACATCTTGACCGTTCAGTTTATAGGTATTTATGAGTATATCATTTATACAAAATTTCAGCCATATTGAAAATTGTTAAGGTATTCATATTTATGAGTTAACTAATTATGAATTGAACGATTAATGTTTGACAGATTTGGTTCGTCCATTAATTTGTTCTTGTTCGTTACCTTCACGATCACTAATTTGGATGAAATTTTTTAGAAATGATCTACTCATTATACCTAACAAACTAAACGGATGAGATGCCAAAATGTGATCGAAAAATAGTTTTTTTAAATCATAAACAGAAAAATCTTAAACTATAGTCCTCATTATAGATTGAGGCACTCACTAGAAGAGCTCTTTTGTCATCCATATGTAGAAAAAGATTGTTGATGAATAGATCTTTTTGATATAATACCAACAAAAATTTACCATAATAAAAAAAAGGAAAAATTTTAGTTTACTACTTTGAATTTTAGGTCTAAAATCAGTCTGATACCTCATTTTTTTTAAATCAGTTTCATACCTAAACTTTCAAAATGACATCAATCTCAACCAAAATGACAAAAATATTCCTTGTTAATCTTTTTACCCTCTCTCTCTCTCTCTCTCTCTCTCTCTCTCTCTCTCTCTCTCTCTCTCTCTCTCTCTCTTTACCCTCTCTCTCACTACCAGAACAAGCACTTTAGCCGACGAAAAAATTTCGTCGGCCTGTTAAAAAAATTCGTCGGCTAAGACTTTAGCCGACGAGCCTTCGTCAGCTATAGTGTCGTCGGGAAAAGGCCGTCTGTGATGACTTTAGCCGACGAAATTTTTTTTTTCGTCGGCTATAGTCCCATTTTAGCCGACGAAAAAAATGTCGTCGGCAATAGTCCCATGCTTTAGTGGTTAATAAATAATAAAAAATAACTATAGCCGACGAAATATTTTATATTTCGTCGGCTAAACCTTATAAAAAAAATTAAAAAATAACTATAGCCGACGAAATATTTTATATTTCGTCGGCTAAACCTTATAAAAAATTAAAAAATAACTATAGCCGACGAAATATTAGGTTATTCGTCGGCTAAACAATATAAAAAAATTAAAAAATTACTATAGCCGACGAAACATAAGGTTATTCGTCGGCTAAACAATATAAAAAAATTAAAAAATTACTATAGCCGACGAAACATAAGGTTATTCGTCGGCTAAACAATATAAAAAAATTAAAAAATTACTATAGCCGACGAAACATTAGGTTATTCGTCGGCTAAACCTTATTTAAAAAAATTAAAAAACACTATAGCCGACGAATATAGTGTTTGAATATCGTCGGCCAAGGTTCTAAAACTCGGTCAACTCGGCCGAGTACTCGCCGAGTACTCGGTACTCGGCTAGTCACCGTGGTGATTTTGGCCTACTCAGTGCCTCTAGTCGGCCAGAAGAAAATCGGCCGAGTACTCGGTCTAACTCAGTCAACTCGGTCCAACTCGGGTCCAACTCGGTCAGCCGAAAAAAAGAAGAAGAGGAAAACGACGTCGTTTTGAAACCCTAATAACTCGATTTGTCTCTAGTCTCTCACTCCAGAGGCTCAGTCGCTCATCTCTCGCTCCAGTAGCTCTCAGTCGCTCTCAGTCGCCCAGTCGCTCTCCCTCACCTCGCCGGCTCGCCCTCCCCGCCCTCTTCTCTCGCCCAGTCCGCCTCCTCTCACAAGGATGGATTGTTGATGGTGGTGATGATGATGTTGTTTCGGATCTTCCTAGTGAAAGGGTTGGAGAGGAATCGGGAGAGGATAGTGGCTTAGAGCCTAGGAGAGGTCCTAGAATCCAAGAAATTAGGGAATTTGATGAGGATGATTTTATATCCGATGATGAAGAGGAAATAGATGACTTGAGTTTTGATTTTGAGTCGGATTCGGAGGGAGTACAAGATGGATATGGAGAAGAAGAATTTGAGGCATAGTTACATATGCTTGGGATTGTTTGCAAGAATTGAATTTGGTTTGCTTTTATTACTTATGTTATTGTAATGGACTAATGGTTGTTTTTATTTTTTAGACATTATTATCTCTTAAATATTGTAATATTTTATTGACTATTTTTATTATTTTAGACATTATATATTAGATTATATGTTTTAAAAATAATAAAAAAATCCAGAAATTAGAATCCGAGTACTCCCTGAGTACTCGGCCGAGTACTCCTCTACTCGCTACTCACCGGCCAGCCGACCGACTACCGAGTAGCGAGTTTTAGAACCTTGTCGTCGGCTAAAGTTTCTATTTGTAATTTTTTATACGGCTCGGCAGGGCTCGGCAGGGGGCTCGGCAGGGGCTCGGCAGGGGGCTCGGCAGGGCTCGGCAGGGGCTCGGCAGGGCTCGGCAGGGGCTCGGCAGGGGCTCGGCAGGGGGCTTGGCAGGGGCTCGGCAGGGCTCGGCAGGGGCTCGGCAGGGCTCGACAGGGGCTCGGCAGGGGGCTCGGCAAGGGGCGCTCGGCAAGGGGCACGACAGGGGGCTAAACTCTTCCTGTCATCTTCGCCTATATAAAGAACTTTAGCCGACAAAATTATTTATTTTCGTCGGCTAAACTCTTTTGAAAATTTTGGTTGACCGCCAAAAAATTTTGGTTTAAAATTTTGAAATTTTTTGACTTTAGCCGACGACTTTTCATATATTTTCGTCGGCTAAAGTCCTTTGAAAATTTTGGTTAACCGCCAAAAAATTTAGGGTTTAGCCGACGAATACGTTAGGGTATTCGTCGGCTATAGTATGTAATTAAAAAATTAAAAAATAACTATAGCCGACGAAATATTAGGTTATTCGTCGGCTATAGTATGTAATTAAAAAATTAAAAACCATCTTAGCCGACGACTTTTCATATATTTTCGTCGGCTAAAGTCTATAAATTCACGAAAACACTCATATCTCCCCCTATATTACGTAGTTTGGTCAAATCTTTCACACGAAAAACTCTCACGTAGATGAGACGCAACCACCTATATAAAAATTTTGAAACATTTACCTTCCGACGAAAGGGCTCCCCATAAGAAATAATAACGGTAAATAGGGTTGACCGCTACTATCGGCTCCGAGACTTTACCCGATTTACGTGATTTTTGAACCATAGCCGTATTTCACCATTCTGAACACATCTTATTACACGAGATTTTTAATAATTTTGCTTCCTATGTAGAGTTGGTTCACAAAGTTGTATAACCTACTAAACAAGTTATACAACATTAGTAGACACGTTGTGATTCCGATGACTAAAATTCACAAACCAAAATTCGACCGTCAGATATGATAATTATGACGAAATATGTCTATGATAAAAAAATTCAACTGGATCCGACAACGTTAAGGGCTCGATCGAAACGGTCAACCATAATCCATCGTCACTTATCACACGAAAACGATCAGGTCAGTCCGCTATATTACGTAGTTTGGTCAAACCTTCCACACAAAAAACTCTCATGTAGATGAGACGCAACTGCACATATAAAAATTTTGAGACATTTACCTTCTGACGATAGGGCTCCCCATAAACCCGAATAACAGAAAATAGTAAACACGTTGTGATTCCGATGACTAAAATTAACAAACCAAAATTCGGCCGTCAAATATGATCATTATGATGAAATATGTCTATGATAAAAAATTCAACTAGATTCGACAAAGTCAAGGGCTCGATCGAAACGGTCAACTCTAATTGAAAAATAAGAAAACTGCATTTTGAAGCCCTAAACGGACTTGGATGGCCAAAACAGCCTATATGTCAAGGAAAAGCGATGAGTTTGACTCGTAGCGCCGTTACGCTTTCGAAAAGGTATCACAATAGTCAATTAGACACCAAACGCCAAATCTGCAGCATAGTGAATAATAAGGGTAAGTCAACTATCGGCACCGAGAATTTACCGGAATACCGTCATTTTTCAACCGTAGATGTATTTCACCATTCTGGTCATATCTTATTTCATGACTTTTTTGCGTTTGAAGGTTCTACGTATAGTTTTTTTTTTTCCAGATGAGTTGTTGTCCACATCTGTAAATATAAGACACTTTAGCCGACGAAATTATATTTTTCGTCGGCTAAACTTTTAAAAATTTCGTCGGCTAAACTCTTAAAAATTTCGTCGGCTAAACTTTTGAAAATTTCGTCGGCTAAACTTTTGAAAATTTCGTCGGCTAAAGTTCACAGACTATAGCCGACGAAAACAATTATTCAGTCGACGAAATTTTAATTTCGTCGGCTAAAGTCCACTTTAGCCGACAAAAATTTTTAATTAGCCGACGAAGGACAATTTCGTCAGCTAAAGCCCACTTTAGCCGACGAAAAAAAAATTCGTCGGCCTGGTTTTTTTTTTTCGTCTGCTAAAGCCTTTCTTCTGGTAGTGTCTCTCTGTGCTCGACCTGGATTGAGATCGGTGGCATCGCCTCTAACCCGACGTGCCCTTGGTCAGAACGGAGGCACTCGGATCGGATCCTCATCACTCTCTGCCTAATATGCTACGATCCGCTGTGCTCGACCTGGACTGAGATGGCGGCATCGCCTCCAACCCAAGGACTGAACCACTGATCTGGCAACACTGCTTTGTCGCTGCCGCACCGAAAACACCGCCTCCTCGCGCGCGTCTTCGGAAACACAAGCGGACCTGCATCCAATCCAGGAGTATCACTCCACCGGCACCGCCTAGCCCAGCCCCTACCCGCCAGTCTCTCGGCGCTGCCTACAATGGATTTTCCACACGAGGTCGGCACCATCTTCATCCACCCTTACCACCAGCAATGGATGACGTCGTGACACTAGTTACGCGTGCCGTGACACATGTTGAACCTCGCCTCAAGCTGGTCGGACCATGCGGAGGCGGGGCCGATGGTGCAAATGAGCTTCGTGCTGAATCTATTCTTCCTGAGCTCGGCCTTGATGATGGCGTCGACCTCGATGTAGGTGGAGGAAGGGTATTCAGGAGAATGGGAGAGGATGACGCCAAAGGAGGTGCTGTTGGTGGAGACGAGAACGGAGGGGGTTTGATCAGAACCGGCGGCGGAGGCTTTGACGGAGAGGGAATGGAAGGCGATAGGAGAGCGGTGGTTGGGAGCGGAGAAGGGGGCGAGGAATAAGGACCGGAGGAGTGGGGTTTGAGATTGGGGAAGGTTAAGGCGGTTGGGGTGAGTAGGTGAAGGGAGTGAGACATTGTGGACTTGGAAATGAGAGAGATGGTAAAAAGATTAACAAAGATTATTTTAGTTATTTTGGTTGAGATTGATGTCATTTTGAAAGTTTAGGTATGAAACTGATTAAAAAAAAGATAAGATATCAAACTGATTTTAGTTCTAAAGTTGGAGGAGGTGGCTGACTTCTGATATTTGGTGGTACAAGCGTGCATGTAAGGACTAATTAAAGAGTGTACTCAACCTGGGTTTACCGGATAATGCCGGTTCAAATTAATTTTATTAGGTTCCTAATCGGCCTTTAAACACTTTTATGAAGGCGGGTAATTTGTACTTACGATTTTCAATGTACGACGCACACATTTGCTGTGAGTTGCCAGTCGCAGCAAAAACTGGGTTCGTAAACTTGAGCTTGCAGAAGTCGAGATGCAATTTTGGGATTTTCATTGGGCATTTAGGAAACGATACAGTAATTTTGTTTGTTTTATTCTTCCCGTGCGACCCCTTATTTTATAAAGACTTGGGAGGTACTTTATATAGTAATTTAATTTTCCCGCCGGTTCAAAAAAATTAGAGTGAAGTTACAAAGAGTCGCTCTTAGAAGTTAGAACAACTTAAACCCAAATTGTCCCACAAAAAAAAAAATATATCAACATTAATTAGGAGCATATATATAGTACTTGCTATTGCATCAACCAGAAAATTAATGTGTCATCCTCCAAACAGGAGTGATGCTGAAATGACAAAGGAATAATGAGATGATTAGCTTAATGTCTTGATGAACAAATTCAAATTTCCAAAATCCACTTCGACTTATTGTTGCCCGGATGATGATGATGATGTCTGGAGTTAGACCTTTGATAATAGTAATAGCATAAGGGGCTCGGAGGAGTAAGTAGGTATGATCGATAAATAGAGCTCTCAATAACAGATACACCTTATCTAGGAAGATACAAATACAGTGCATTTAGGCAACTAGTATTAGTCATAGGTTAAGTGCTGACATCCTTCATGTAACAGCGATCATCATCATCATATCAAAACGAGAATATTTCTAGTTAAGGCTACGGTAGAAGATATCGATGATAAGCATATGGCATATTTTCATGTGTCAGCATACCATGTCGTACATTTCTAATATTCATGTTCTAACCATCTAAAATCGAAGATTTTGATAATTAATTAATGAGGATGTGAACATTCCTCCGACCAATTAGCCTTGTTAATAAAATTTAAGGCCATCCTGGCTATCTTCTTTCTTGAAGATGGTGAGTGACCAAGCTGCGAATGTTGTTTTACCATATCTAGATCTGTAAATAGACCGGATTTTGATCCGGATTCGTGGTTTTTAAACGAGTTTGGATAGAAAATTTGATCCGTAGATCTGTTAACCCGTTTATTAAACAGATTGGATATAGATCGAGGTTGATCCGATTCGTTAAGGACCCAGATCAGTTTTAAAATAATTAATTTTTTTATAAATATTATATTATTGATAAATATTAAATAATATAATAATAATTTAGATAACTTAAACGTCTAAATTGAGTATAAAGTATGATTTGATGAAGTTAAAGGTTACTGATGCCTATATTTTTTTTATGCTCTTTACTAAAAAAATTAGAGGTCTATTATTTTGATTATATTTATTGTTAAGAAGTATTTTGGCCATATATTCAACTTTTTAATGTAAACCTTTATTTTGTTATAATATTTCATTAATGTTTTATGAAAATTTATGATAAAATTAAGAAATTATTATTTAAAATTTAAAAATATTTATTATTATAAAAAGATCAGATTAACATGTCGGGTATCTGTTAACCCGTCGGATCCGGATTTGGATCAAACTATCAATAATCCGACAGGCAACAGGTTGGATATGGATTCAAAATTTCTATTACGGATCCTGATCTAAGTTTATCCGCTCCAAATTCGGTTTATTTACGGGTCAAACCATATGTGGAAGCAAATTGCTGGAATACTAGGCAAAGAAAGAAAAAAAATTGTTCATGGCCCATGATATAACTTATCAGAATATTGAGAAATCGCCTTTCATGAAGTTTTATAAAGTATCGCTAACTTGAAAGACATGGTTATCAAAGGTTTTATACTTTTATATTTGGCTTGGTTGCCGTAAATAGGTCATTATGAGTTGTGACTGTGACACAGTCGTTCTGACCATTGAAGTTCCGGCCAGTGAGATAGTTGGAGTGCATGGAAACTCCATGTTGTTAATTGTTATGTGTCAAATAAGCATGTTCGGAAAAGAAAAATAAAATGAAAAACCCAGGCTGCATGTTGACTCTTCTGCCCTCCAGTATACTATGCTGTTTACTTTATAATCCCCATTCCTCTCTCTGCTCCATTCCTGGCTCTATATATACTTCCCCTCTCTCTCTCTCTCCTTTTCCCCCACACCAAAAACCATCACTTCGGTTTTCATTGGAGCCATCTCCATCACTCTTCTCCTCTGTCTCTCTCTCTCTCCCTCTCTCTATATCTCACAGACTATCAAACCCATCTCTTTCTCATATCGCTGTTTTCAAAACACCAACCATGCCTGAAGCTCCCAAAAACTCTCTGAAAGAGAAGAACGAGAAGGCTCTCAAGTTCATTGAGAGTGTCACAGAAAACGCTGATGAGGTTCAGAAGCGTGTTCTTAGTAAAATCCTAGCAGCAAATGCTCATGTTGAGTATCTGCAGCGACACGGCCTCAATGGTCACACTGACCGTGAGACTTTCAAGAAACTCATGCCTGTGATCACCTACGACCACATCCAGCCGCACATCAACCGTATCGCAAATGGCGACACTTCCCAAATCCTCTGCTCAAAACCCATTTCGGAGTTCTTGACAAGGTTTGGAATTATACCTCGAAATTCTGAGTTTTTTTTTCTTCCTCTGTTTTTGGTATCATTTTGTGGATTTTCAGCTAAATATATGGTCTTGTGTTTTTCCATGTAGCTCTGGGACGTCTGGAGGTGAGAGGAAGTTGATGCCAACAATTGAAGAAGAGCTGAAGAGGAGGTCACTGCTCTATAGCCTACTGATGCCTGTGATGAGCCAATACGTGCCTGAACTAGAAACTGGGAAGGGAATGTACTTTTTGTTCGTAAAATCTGAGGCCAAAACTCCTGGGGGCCTTATGGCTCGTCCAGTCCTCACTAGCTATTACAAAAGCTCTCATTTCCAGCAAAGGCCTTATGACCCTTACACAAACTACACCAGCCCAAATGAGACCATTCTCTGCCCTGACTCCTACCAAAGCATGTACTCCCAATTGCTCTGTGGCCTTTGCCAGAACAAAGAAGTCCTCCGAGTTGGCGCTGTTTTCGCCTCCGGATTTATCCGAGCCATTCGCTTTCTCGAGAAGCATTGGTCTATTCTATGCAAGGACATAGAATCCGGGACTCTTAACTCCCAAATCACCGACCCCTCTGTCCGGGAATCGGTCTCGAAAATCCTCAAACCGGACCCGAAGCTAGCCGGTTTCATTGCCACCGAGTGTGGGAAGAAATCATGGCAAGGGATCATAACAAGGCTGTGGCCTAACACAAAGTATGTGGATGTTATAGTAACTGGTACTATGTCACAGTACATTCCTATTTTGGATTACTACAGCAATGGGCTTCCTCTGGTTTGCACCATGTATGCTTCCTCTGAGTGCTATTTTGGTGTCAATCTCAACCCAATGTGCAAACCCAGTGAGGTTTCTTACACCCTCATTCCCACTATGTGCTACTTCGAGTTCCTCCCTGTTAACAGAAACAATGGGGTCAACTCGGATTCGGTCTCTGTACCCGAATCTCTAACTGAGAAGGAGCAGCTACAGCTGGTGGATCTTGTTGATGTGAAGCTAGGACAAGAATATGAGCTTGTGGTCACAACCTATGCTGGTAATTTGCTTCTCTTGGAATTTTCATTAAACAGTTTAATTTGTAATATTTGTGACTTGGGTTGGTGGTTAAAATGGATTTGGTGCTATTTATGTTACAGGGCTTTACCGCTACAGAGTTGGTGATTTGCTAAGAGTGGCCGGGTTCAAGAACAAGGCTCCACAATTCAACTTCATCTGCAGGAAAAACGTGGTCCTTAGCATTGATTCAGACAAGACTGATGAGGTTGAGCTCCAAAACGCTGTGAAGAATGCTGTGACTCATTTGGTGCCATTTGATGCAAATGTGGGAGAGTACACTAGCTATGCTGACACTTCAACAATTCCAGGCCACTATGTGCTCTTTTGGGAACTTAGCCTAAATGGCACAACTCCAATCCCACCCTCAGTGTTTGAGGACTGCTGCTTGGCCATTGAGGAGTCACTCAACAGTGTGTACCGCCAAGGCCGAGCATCCGACAAGTCAATCGGACCGCTGGAGATCAAGATTGTTGAGGCTGGGACTTTTGACAAGCTGATGGACTATGCCATAAGCTTGGGAGCTTCCATTAACCAATACAAGACCCCAAGGTGTGTGAAGTTTGCACCCATTGTTGAGCTCTTGAACTCTAGGGTGGTCTCAACCTACTTCAGTCCCAAGTGCCCCAAATGGGTCCCCGGTCACAAGCAATGGTGCAAAAACCATGATTGAAATGCAAGAGGCTAGGGAAAATGGTTCAAAGGAAGAAGAAGAAGAATGACTGCAGTTTGGACTCGTAATTGATCACTTTTAGGGAAGAGTAACAAGTACCCATTTTAGGTTAACCTTGTGTTTTATGTTCATCCACCACCTCTTTTTATTTTTTACTATGTCCGAGTAGACTTTTAAATTAGCACCACCATGTATAAAATCTAGTTCATGTTTCATGGAAGGAAGCTCCATTTCGTTTTCCTATTTGTTTAAAACTAGCTGTTGTTTCTTCATGGGATGTTGATTCATATTTCCAGCCAGGTTTCCCGGCCACCGAAGTCTCATGGGCCTCATATACAACTGTGAATAACGGCAATTAGTAAACTCAGAAAGCGAACCTCTTATGATGCAGTACTTCTCCCTTGATCGGTTTTTTTTTGTTGTCAATTCCTTTGATCGTTTTCATTCCAGTACTTTCTCAAGAGAAAAGGCCACCCACTTTTCTAAGAGAGTATATAACTGAGGGAGGGGTTCTAATGAGGACCACTAAGTTAAGGACTAGTTGAGGACTTTCTCATTAATCGTTTATTACACCCACTTTTCAATTACATTTTTCCATCTCCATCGTTCAAATTTTAGGTCTATATAAGTAGATCACTTCCACAAATTTTCAGCAAAATTGGTGATCATTAAGGGATCAAACTAAATCAAATCAATGGACAATCCAAATCTGTCAAACAAGAGCCGTTCAAGTTTATAATTGGTAAATTATATTTATGAATGCCTTAACGATTTTCAATTTGGATGAAAATTTTGTAGAGATGATCACTCATATATATCTACAAACTAGACGGTCGAGATGTGAATATGCGATCGAAAAATGGGTGAAACGAAGAAGTCTTCAACTAGTCCTTAACTTAGTGGTCCTCATTAGAACCCCTCCCATATAACTGAATCACTTTACCAAAAGATTAAAAATTCTCCTCTCTTCCAATGCCTTGATCATAAGAAAGTCTAAAATGATGCACTAGCCTTGTCACACGTATCGTGATACGTCAGTTCAAACGTTTATATATTTTTTACTACCGTGATCGTCTTTCTGAACTTTTCATATACACTAACAATTTTGATCTGTTTGTCAAAGTAATCAAATAACACGGCTACAAAAACCAAGTACACAAATGCCTTGTGTAAAAATTTAATTTTCTAAATTAGGCACATTGTTGATAAATCCTCACAGTCACCTATAATTTTGGATTTTTGTAGTAGAGTTCAAACCATTTATATCACAGAAATTGCATGCCATATTGCCATACTTGTGGCAACACACAATTATTATAACAAATTTTACAAGGCCACATGAGTCATATATTCGGGATTGGTTTTAAAGAAAAGGACACCAAATGTGACTGTGTCCAAAGATTTGTTAAGTGTGTCTGATTTTGTTACAGAAATCTCTGGTGTTGGTTGGAGATTGATATTATCCATGAGAGGGAGTCGATCAAAAAGACAACAACTGCTGCATTTGCTGGTACTACTACTAGCTCAGAAAAATTGGTCCCTGCTGCTTTTGCCTGCTGTTGTTGTCTTCTAACAAAAACAAAAGCTGTTTTGATTTAGGCAGATTCTACCGAGTCAGCTCTGGTACTACTCCGCCATACCTGTAGTCAAAGCAATGAAAGCTCCCTGAAGACAAACCCAGAAAAGAAGAGGTGGAGACAGATTCAGACACATGATTTCAGGGTACGGTGGAGGTGGAGGTGGAGGTGGAGGAGATAAGGGTGGTGCAGGGCCTTTGGCTTTTCTTTTGCTTTGTGTTTATGACCACCACATTAAAGTGACCACCACTGTCCAGTCCAATGTCACACACTGTAGACTAGTCAAGGTTGGAGATGAGTACCTGGGTAGAAGTTAAACAAAATGAGTTTAGATCCTTCTCCCAAGTTAAATTTCACGCATGCTTTTGGGGATTGTTTATTGAGGAAACTATGTTACTGCTTCATGAAAAAATTAGTAAATAAAATTATAAGTTTGTCACTCTCTTTGTAATAGAATAATGTTACAAACGTGTACGTGTTAGATAATTTTTTTATAGATTATTAATCAAGTAGTAATCAAGTTAGTGTTCAAACCACATATCAGATAAAAACTTATGAATCATATCAATAATTATTTTGCAAATCCATTTACGAAAATTTTGTTATAATTACTCTTTGATAAAATTTTAGCGCACCTTTTGTACCGCAGGGTTGGTTTGACTAAGATAAAGTACCGTAGGGTGGTAAAATTGACAGATTCTTCCCAGACGGTAAAAATGAGAGACCGACGAGCATAGAAATGTAGAATACTAGTTCGTCCTTAAAGAGGAAGAAAGGACCATCTTCATAATATGAACACGTGGCAGTTAAACAATGTTGACTTGAATTTCTGGTAAAACTATTCTGTTGCAGGGCTATGGGAACCATCTTGGTTGGACCAATGAGAGCCCAGCAACGCCACGTGAGATGTCGTTTTGAGTTTCGTTTTGTTTGGCACTTCGGTTTGGCCCCTACCAATAGAAAAAAGAAAAGAAAAACAAGAAAAACAAATCATCGAAAAAGAAATCTGGAAGTTTTAGGTCTTTTTCGGAATTGAGATGGACAAAATTAGTTTCAGCCCTTTACAAAACCAGCTGGTTAGAAATCAAAGAGGTTTAAGATAAAGTTTTCCTAAAAATTACATGCTAATTAGATAACTTCAAAGAGAGAAGATTTAGAGCTGATGCACCAACATAAATGTACAGTTAATTTGAATTTGTCACATTATTTGTTTACTTAGATAAAAGTTTTTTGGATAATGACTTAAATAAAATTTAATTGTAACAAAATGCTATAAGTGCAGCAATGGTTGAGATTGAATAATAAATGTTGGGTCACTTCCATCTTTGACATACTAAAAGATAATTCTAAAAATCTGATGGACTTGTTAATATTAAGAGACAAGTGCTTATTGAGTTCCAATATGTAGTTCTAACCAACAACTCTAGTCCAAATCAACTAAATGTGATTGTTGTCGGTAGTAAGAAACTACATTCTTCGTCCATTGATCAGTCAGGAAACTTGTAGACCGACATTCAGACTATCTCGTCATGGTGAATGATTATCAGTGCCACAACGGGAAGATGCTCCCTTAAGCCCCACAAGAAGGCACCATGACAAGATATATTTATAGTTATGTGCACTTTGTCCCACATCGGAAACATGTAAAAAAAGTGAACATTTATTAGCTATAAAAGGAAGACTTCCTATCTGTAAAAGGGATCTCTCTCCCGGGAAATGGTAACCACTCCATCCCGGAGAACTCTTGTAACACCCAAGGCATTGAGGCCTCATGATAGTAGAATCTTAAATGGACATAGCCATGCCCTTTGATGACATGGGAAATCACTATAAATATTGTGTCTTTGTGCATATGTTTATATTCTATCGTGCTTCTACACAGCCTACGGATTCTTGCAGAAATAATTGGCGCCATCTGTGGGAACCATTACAAAAAGTCTTGTTGCTCTACCATCGGGTTAATGTAGGGAGGTCAGCCTAAAGTAACTAGTATGTAGGCCAAGGTATCCAGTAGGCAGGCCCAAGCCATAATGTGGCAATGCATGACCCACCCGGGTTCTCTTTACCACCGGGTCCTCACCAAGAACCCGACTACAACGGCTCCAAGCAGCACTCGGAGATAACTAATCAGGATCCTAGAGAAATAGTTCATGTGAGGGGATCAGCCATGCATCATCGGTGTCCCATTGGAAACTCTATAGAAATCTATTTCCAATTCATTGCCTTCAAATTCTCCCACCGCCCAGCATCATCGGTTTCTCGATGTCCTGCTGCATCATATTTGTCTGATCTCGCCGGTAGCTCTGCTCCTCCGGTATTTTGTCATCGGTAGCACCTTCATCATGATCATTCTCTATACAAACCGACACCCGATCAACCGGGCAAATCCCCCAGAGAAGCTTTCGGGTGGGACCCGATTATTTCTCCCAGGTCTTGTTCATCGAATCATCAACCGGAAACAATTCACCGGGCTCTGGCAGGCTTTAGTGGCCTACAGATCGTTGTATCCATTTGTTGAGTTCGGTATCCGGGAGCATCCTTCGGCTCGAAGGGCAGAGTGAATTATCAGAATCCGTTGGTTTCTTGAAGATGGGTTATCAGGGTCTACTTGGTGACGTCATACATTGTGCGCGAAGCGAACCAACTCGCCTAGTGATGCCACTCTTCACGCGAAACGAACTCAGCTTGCCTGGTGATGCCACGTGGGATGTGTAATCGATAATCTATCATGGATCGGTGAGACCAATCGGGATCACGACACCGGTGCTCAATCCAGGGGAGTTCACTCTGTACACCCAGCACCCTATTTTGGCCACCCGTAAGGCGCCTTCAGAAAACTTCTGGATGATATCCTTATCTGTAATACTACCAATGACACCCACTTTGCTAACGGTGCCTGGGAGTCGAGAATGCAGCTCTAAATGAAGTCATACATGAGAACTCGTATGAGGCAGAAGAAAAGGAAAAGATAAGCCCCTAGAGAGTTGCTATAGGCATCGAGAAATTAATTTGTACACCATGCCATAGAGCGCAAGCCACCGAGATCATCCGGACAGACCTCCAACCTCCTACTCATGAACGAGTTACTCACTAGGTCTCTACGAATTTGACAACCCGCTGATTTGACAGGTGACCAGGTTGGGACAGTTCACAGATCTGACGACCGGAGTTCAAACAAGAAACAATTGTCACCTGTAGGTTTCATCAACGAGCGGGAGCTAGAACACGAAATCTAGCTTTGAGTTTCTCGTCCAGGAGAACGTGTCTCCTTTCTTGAACGATCACCTTGGGAGCTAGTTGGTCCTTTAAACCAGTTGCCAGTTGCAGCTAGCTGGTCAAGCACTGCCCAAGAAAGGATGCGGGGCATGCCACCGCGTGGACACGAAATGAGGTTGGTTGATGCGGACTCTGCCTCTTGCTTCTTCGCGGAGTCTCCGGTGGGCGAAGCCATTTCATGCTCGCCTCCACGTGCATGCGGACTCCGCCTCTTGGTCCTTTGTGGGGTCACTCTTATGCGAAGCCATCTCGCCTTGCGAACTACTTCTACAAGAAGCCACTTCTTGATTTCATGTGAAGTCCTCATGCGAACTCTACTATGCGATCTCGTTAGCGGGCCATCACTTATAAACTCATCTATGTTGAGCATGTTTCGTTGTCGAATCAAATTATGACATCAACACCTATCTTGGTCCAGAACCCGAAAACAACTCTTCGGTATAAAAATGAAATCCCGTTATCTGGAGCACAACGATACATCTCTATTAGGGGGTCGAGTCATCCTCCCGGCAAGCAACAACTGCAAGGAAGGAATCATCGGCTCCCGATAGTTAGGGTATGGGAATAGGAATGCATGAACTTATCTGATGATGATCACAATCCTATCGATGAGAGCAACAAGACAATCATCTGCTCTCGGACGGTACGTATCTCGATACCCCAACTACTGGCCAACTGCTATGGACACCCATCTTACTATGTCTAGAAGAAGTCATTCCCGAAAGCAATTTAATCTCCCGGTGAAACTCGGTCCCATGTGTTCCAAGTGTTCAAGTAGTCTGTGATCAAAGCTTCATCTCCCTCCTGCTGTTGGGTTCACTGGGCAGAAGGATATCTGAATTTCAGATCAACATGACACCTTCTTATGAGGCATGAGAACCAATGTATGGACAACTCCATTCACCTACAGGGAATCTACCCTTTGCACCTATTGGGAAGCCTCACCTACCAACGGTCATCCCCTGCAAGCGCCATTCGGCATCCATATCTTGTCGACTCCAAACTCCTGACTGGGAATGCTCTGCTAGCATCATTCGATCTACCGAAGAAACTATGTTCAGTATGGTACCCATTAAAAAATTGCTCTGAACACCCGGGGCTATCTCTCGTGCATCAGCCAACATATATATTTGCTTCAAGCACACGGAAATCGAAGGCAAGGGAGCTCAGATAGTAAAAAAGGAATGTGGGAGAAGCTTCTTGAAGTATTGGCCACCCGATGGTAGCTTCCTTATGGGTGATCATCTCTGAGAGTCTCCATCAAGCATCCATGTCTTTTGGTCTGGACACCCATCTTCGTACTACGGCCACCCGGAGAGCCTAGAATGAATGGCACCGGGACTAAAAAAAACACTATGGACACCTGGAGCTATTTATCTAGAAATAGGAAGCTACCGACCGTACTGGCAACAAGGATTCATCGTCTGAGAGTAGTACGGGCATAAATCAACACCTCATATGTGCACCAATTCGGCAACTCTTTCCACAGATAAGTCCTGCATTTAATTGTCTTCTAAGAAAGTACAAAGCATGCTTCACGTACAATTATATCATGGTACGGTTGGCTCACCATGAATTGTTGTAACTAAGTACGAACTTTAACATGCAGTCCATGATCACTCTTGTCCATTTAAATGTGAGGCAAATGTACGTAGATACTCTTGCTTCTCGGGCATTGAATAGGGAGTTCTAAGTCTGTTTGATAGTAGTAAGTCCCGGATAGGTGTGAGAAAAGATAGTAGGAAAATTGTAAGTCCCGGATAAGTGCCAACTGTAGGAAGCATGCAACAACTGCTTTGGAAAATCTCGATTCCCGGATAAGAACTAACGGGAGGAAGCATTCAACAACCGTTTCATAAGATTCTTATACCCGAGCAAGAACCAACAGGAAGCATACACGAACTAAAATGCATGAACATACCCCGAGAATGTATCATCGGGAAGCATGCACGAAACAACTAACGTTATGAAAACTGTAAGTCCCTTATACAGCTCCTGGAGAATACTGATAACCCACGCGGGGATAATACCCTACGCTCAAGCAGTCACACATGATATGAAAATGATATCTACCTTCATCCATCGAAAATAAGACCTGATAAAACACATCATGAGTCCAAACTTGGGGGGGAGGAACCACCGGGTGGTCGTAGAACGAAATTGTATGAGAATGCAACACCTGAATAAACACCCAGATACAAGACCCATCTCGAGTGAGTGTCACCGAGATCATGACACCCAAGTACAAGATGTTTTGACTACGATCCTCAAGCAGGGGGTTAAGAGGTACACTAACGTACCAAAAGCAACACATAGGGTGCGAGCGCGAAAGGAACCATGTGAGCCACCTCCCATGCAATTAGAGATAATTGCTTATGCAATTAGAATCAAGCGGGGTACCATGCGAAATAGTTGCTCCCATTTAGTCCCCTTTAGACTCTTCCTCTTGATTTCTTCGCAGTTTCCTATGCGAAGTCGTATACAATTCAAGGAGAAGCCTCCTTAATTATGCATAATTCGCTATGTCACACCTTATCATAATCAAACTCACATGCAACTCATGTCACTGTCTTGATATGTGCGAACCACTCAACTCTCCTGGCAATTTCACTCTATGTGCATGGAGAGAAAAACTTATGAAACATATCAATAAATCTTTTGCAAATCCATTTACGAAAATTTTGTTATAATTACTCTTTGATAAAATTTTAGCGCACCTTTTGTACCGCAGGGTTGGTTTGACTAAGATAAAGTACCGTAGGGTGGTAAAATTGACAGATTCTTCCCAGACGGTAAAAATGAGAGACCGACGAGCATAGAAATGTAGAATACTAGTTCGTCCTTAAAGAGGAAGAAAGGACCATCTGCATAATATGAACACGTGGCAGTGAAACAATGTTGACTTGAATTTCTGGTAAAACTATTCTGTTGCAGGGCTATGGGAACCATCTGGTTGGGCCAATGAGAGCCCAGCAACGCCACGTGAGATGTCGTTTTGAGTTTCGTTTTGTTTGGCACTTCGGTTTGGCCCCTGCTAGGGCTGCCACTTGGTTTGGTAAATACCAAACCGATCGAAAATCGACTGAAAATTTATGATTTGGTAAACCGAATTTTGGTAATTGAAATAAAAAAAACCGAAACCGAGAAATACCGAAAAAGTTGGTTTAGTTTTTGGTAAATACCGAATTTACCAAAATTCGGATTATTTAAAGACTTATATTTCTAAAAACACACAGACTAATAATCTTATCTCACGTTTTCAATTGTATATACCATTTAGTAAAAAAAAAGACAATGAATAGAAAAATTCAACTATACTTGGTAGCATTCGGGTCTCAATTAAAGCGATCAACTTTAATTCAATGTTACTTGTTATATAAAAACGCTCTTACCTACTCGTTTTAGTCGATCCATCACACACACACATAGACAAACCCACTTAGATGACATGTAACCGCCCATGTAAAAATTTAGGAATGTTTTTACCTCTCTTGATGATAGGGCTCTCCATAGGAAGCACAAGGGTAAATAGGGTTAGCCGTTTTGATCAAAACCAAAAAATTATCAAAAATACCTAATTTTTCTACCATAGTCGTATTTCACTATATTGATCACATCATAGTTCACAAGGTTTTTGAAAATTTTGCTTCCTCTTTGTAGTTGGTTCACAAAGATGTACATATGCATATAACTTACTAAATAAGTTATACCACATTACCAGACATGTTGTGGTTTTAATGATTACAATTCACAAAATTAAAATTCGACCGTCTGATGTGATCATTATAATATAATACAATTATGATAGAAAATTCAATTGTACTCAATAATGCTCGGGTCTTGATCAAAGCGGTCAACCATAATTTAACGTCACTTATTACACGAAAAAGATTTTACTGCCCTTATGTGACTTATTTTGGTCGACTCTTCCACACACATACTTTCACATAGATGACACATAGCTTGTTCATATAAAAATTTGGAAACATTTACATCCTGACTATTTCGGTAGAAAATTAAACCATACTCGATAATGTGTACTGAAACGACTATCTTTTGTATATGTATTATCAGACTCTAGAAACTCAAGTGATATTTAAATTTTATAGTTTTGTATTTTTTTGTTATATTTTGAAAATATATTTGTTGTGAAGTTTGGTAATACCGAAAAACCGACATCCGAAGTTGGTAAGATTTATCTCATACTGAAGTTTTTGGTTTGGTAATTGAAAGTCATATTTCATTACCGAAAGCTTTGGTTTTGAAGTTGGTAATGCCCATTACCGATTCGAACCGACCGAGTGGCAGCCCTAGCCCCTACCAATAGAAAAAAGAAAAGAAAATAAAAACAAGAAAAACAAATCATCGAAAAAGAAATCTGGAATTTTTAGGTCTTTTTCGGAATTGAGATGGACAAAATTAGTTTCAGCCCTTTACAAAACCAGCTGGTTCGAAATCAAAGAGGTTTAAGATAAAGTTTTCCTAAAAATTACATGCTAATTAGATAACTTCAAAGAGAGAAGATTTAGAGCTGATGCACCAACATAAATGTACAGTTAATTTGAATTTGTCACATTATTTGTTTACTTAAATCAAAGTTTTTTGGATAATGACTTAAATAAAAGTTAATTGTAACAAAATGCTATAAGTGCAGCAATGGTTGACATTGAATAATAAATGTTGGGTCACTTCCATCTTTGACATACTAAAAGATAATTCTAAAAATCCGATGGACTTGTTAATGTTGAGACAACTGCTTATTGAATTCCAATATGTAGTTCTAACCAACAACTCTAGTCCAAATCAACTAAATGTGATTGTTGTCGATAGTAAGAAACTACCTTCTTCGCCCATTGATTAGTTATGAAACTTGTAGACCGACATCCAGGCTACCTCGCCATGGTGAAAGATTATCAGTGCCACAATGGGAAGATGCTCCCTCAAGCCCCACAAGAAGACACCATGACAATATATATGTATAGTTATGTGCACTTTGTCCCACATCGGAAACATGTAAAAAGAGGGAACCTTTCTTAGCTATAAAAGGAAGGCTTCCCATCTGTAAAATGGATCTCTCACCCGGGAAATGGTAACCACTCCATCCCGGAGAACTCTTGTAACACCCAAGACATTGAGGCCTCATGGTAGTAGAATCTTAAATGGACGTAGCCGTGCCCTCCGATGACATGGTGAATCACTATAAATATTGTGTCTTTGTGCGTATGTTTATGTTCTACCGTGCTTCTACACAGCCTACGGGTTCTTGCAGAAATAGTTAGCGCCGTCTGTGGGAACCATTACAAAAAGTCTTGTTGCTCTACCATCGGGTTAATGTAGGGAGGTCAGCCTAAAGTAACTAGTATGTAGGCCAAGGTATCCAGTAGACAGGCCCAAACCATAATGTGGCAATGCATGACCCGCCCGGGTTCTCTTTACCACTGGGTCCTCACCAAGAGCCCTAATACAACGGCTCCAAGCAGCACTCGGAGATAACTAATCAGGATCCTAGAGAAATAGTTCATGTGAGGGGATCAGCCATGCATCATCGGTGTCCCATTGGAAACTCTATAGAAATCTATTTCCAATTCATTGCCTTCAAATTCTCCCACCGCCCAGCATCATCGGTGTCTCGATGTCCCGCTGCATCATATTTATCTGATCTCGCCGGTAGCTCCGCTCCGCCGGTATTATGTCATCGGTAGCACCTTCATCATGATCATTCTCGATACAAACCGAGCAAATCCTCCAGAGAAGCTTCTAAGTGGGACCTGATTATTTCTCCCGGGTCTTGTTCATCAAATCATCAACCTGAAACAATTCGCCGGGCTCTGGCAGGCTTCAGCGGCCTACAGATCGTTGTATCCATTTGTTGAGTTCGGTATCCGGGAGCATCCTTCAGCTCGAAGGGCAGAGTGAATCATCAGAATCCGCTGGTTTCTTGAAGATGGGTTATCAGGGTCTACTTGGTGACGTCATACATTGTGCGCGAAGCGAACCAGCTCGCCTAGTGATGCCACTCATCAGGCGAAACGAACTCAGCTCGCCTGGTGATGCCACGTGGGATGTGCGTAATCGATAATCTATCATGGATCAGTGAGACCAATCGGGATCACGACACCGGAGCTCAATCCAGGGGAGTTCACTCTGTACACCCAACACCCTACTTTGGCCACCCGTAAGGCGCCTTCAGAAAACTTCTGGATGATATCCTTATCTGTAATCCTACCAATGGCACCCACTTTGCTAACGATGCCTGGGAGTCGAGAATGCAGCTCTAAACGAAGTCATACATGAGAACTCGTATGAGGCAGAAGAAAAGGAAAAGATAAGCCCCCAAAGAGTTGCTATAGGCATCGAGAAGTTGATTTGTACACCATGCCGTAGAGCGCAAGCCACCGGGATCATCCAGACATGCCTCCAACCTCCTACTCCTGAATGAGTTACTCACCAGGTCTCTACGAATTTGACAACCCGCTGATTTGACAGGTGGCCAGGTTGGGACAGCTCACAGATCTGACTACCGGAGTTCAAGCAAGAAACAATTGTCACCTGTCGGTCTCATCAACGAGCGGGAGCTAGAACATAAAATCTAGCTTTCAGTTTCTCGTCCAGGAGAACATGTCTCCTTTCCTGAACGATCACCCCGGGAGCCAGTTGGTCCTGTTAAACCAGTTGCCAGTTGCAGCTAGCTGGTTAAGCACGGCCCATGAAAGGATGCGGGGCGTGCCACCGCGTGGACGCGAAATGAGGTTGGCTGATGTGGACTCTGCCTCTTGCTTCTTCGCGGAGTCTCCAGTGGGCGAAGCCATTTCACGCTCGCCTGCACGTGCATGCGAACTCCGCCTCTTGGTCCTTTGCGGGGTCACTCTTGTGCGAAGCCATCTCGCCTTGCGGACTACTTCTACAAGAAGCCACTTCTTGATTCCATGCGAAGTCCTCATGCGAACTCTACTATGCGATCTCGCTGGTGGGCCATCACTTATAAACTCATCTATGTTGAGCATGTTTCATTGTCGAACCAAATTATGACATCAACACCTATCTTGGTACGCAACCCGAAAACAACTCTCCGGTATAAAAATGAAATCCCGTTATCGGGAGCACAATGATACATCTCTATTAGGGGGTTGTGTCATCCTCCCGGCAAGCAACAACTGCAAAGAAGGAATCATCGGCTCCCAATAGTTAGGGTCTGGGAATAGGAATGCATGAACTTATCTGGTGATGATGATCACAATCCTATCGATGAGAGCAACATGACAATCATCTGCTCTTGGACGGTACGTATCTCGGTACCCCAACTACTGGCCAACTGCTATGGACACCCATCTTACTATGTCCAGAAGAAGTCCTTCCCGAAAGCAATTTAATCTCCCGGTGAAACTCGGTCCCATGTGTTCCAAGTGTTCAAGTAGTCTGTGATCAAAGCTTCATCTCCCTCCTGCTGTTGGGTTCACTGGGCAGAAGGATATCCAAATTTCAGATCAACGGGACACCTTCTTATGCGGCATGAGAACCAATGTATGGACAACTCCATTCACCCACAGGGAATCTACCCTTTGCACCTATTGGGAAGCCTCACCTACCAACGGTCATCCCCTGTAAGCGCCATTCGGCATCCATATCTTATCGAATCCAAACTCCTGACTGGGAATGCTCTGCTGGCATCATTCGATCTGCCGAAGAAAATGTGTTCAGTATGGTACCCATTAAAAAATTGCTCTGAACACCCGGTGCTATCTCTCGTGCATCAGCCAACATACATATTTGCTTCAAGCACACAGAAATCGAAGGCAAGGGAGCTCGGATAGTAAAAAAGGAACGTGGGAGAAGTTTCTTCAAGTATTGGCCACCCGATGGTAGCTTCCCTATGGGTGATCATCTCTGGGAGTCTCCATCAAGCATCCATGTCTTTTGGTCTAGACACCCATCTTCGTACTATGGCCACCCGGAGAGCCTGGAATGAATGTCACAGAGATTAAAAAAAACACTATGGACACCTGGAGCTATTTATCTGGAAATAGGCAGCTCCCGACTGTACTGGCAACAAGGATTCATCGTCTGAGAGTAGTACGAGCATGAATCAACACCTCTTATGTGCACAAATTCGGCAACTCTTTCCACAGATAAGTCATACATTTAATTGTCTTCTAAGAAAGTACAAAGCATGCTTCACGTACAATTATATCATGGTACGGTTGGCTCAGCATGCATTATTGTAACTAAGTACAAACTTTAACATGCAGTCAATGATCACTCTTGTCCATTTAAATGTGAGGCAAATATACGTAGATAATTCTGCTTCTCGGGCATTGAATATGGAGTTCCAAGTCTTTTTGATAGTAGTAAGTCTCGGATAGGTGTGAGAAAAGATAGCAGGAAAATTGTAAGTCTCGGATAAGTGCCAACGGTAGGAAGCATGCAACAACTGCTTTGGAAAATCTTGATTCCCGGATAAGAACTAACATGAGGAAACATGCAATAACTGCTTAGGAAAATCTTGATTCCCGGATAAGAACTAACGGGAGGAAGCATGCAACAACCGTTTCATAAGATTCTTATAACCGAGCGAGAACCAACGGGAAGCATACACGAACTAAAATGCATGAACATACCCCGAGAATGTATCACCGGGAAGCATGCGCGAAACAATTAACGCTATGGAAACTGTAAGTCCCTTGTACAGCTCCTGGAGAATACTGATAACCCACGCGGGGATAATACCCCGCGCTCGAGCAGAAACACATGATATGAAAAGGTTCGCCACCTTCGTCCATCAAAAATAAGACCTGATAAAACACATCATGAGTCCAAACTTGGGGGGGGACCCACCTGGTGGTCGTAGAACGAAATTGTATGAGAAGGCAACACCTGAATAAACACCCAGATACAAAACCCATCTCAGGTGAGTGTCACCGAGATCATGACATCCAAGTACAAGATGTTTTGGCCACGATCCTCAGGCAGGGGGTTAAGAGGTACACTGACGTACCAAAAGCAACACATAGGGTGCGAGCGCGAAAGGAAACCATGCCAGCCGCCTCTAATGCAATTAGAGATAATTGCTTATGCAATTAGAATCATGCGGCGTACCATGCAGAATATTTGCTCCCATTTAGTCCCCTTTAAACTCTTCCTCTTGATTTCTTCGCAGTCTCCTATGCGGTGTCGTATACAATTCAAGGAGAAGCCTCCTTAATTATGCATAATTCACTATGTCACACCTTGTCATAATCCAACTTATGTCACTGTCTTGATATGTGCGAACCACTCAGCTCTCCTGGCAATTTCACTCTATGTGCGTGGAGCGAACCACTCAGTTCACCTGATAGTGAGCGAACTCCTCAACCCACAGATTATCATTATGTGCGGAACGAGCTCCTCAGCTCGCGTATAGTCAAGGTGCGCGAACCGGCTTCCTGTGTGCGAAGCGAACATCACAGCTCGCCTGACAATCAGTCTGTGCCCGAACTGCACTCATCCGCTCGCTCGCGAACTCCACAGCTCGTGCGAAGTCCTTGAGTTCCTCGGCCCCCGCAGCAGTAACTTTGCAGTAAGCGAGATCCCGCGCAATATTCCCTACACGCGGTGAGTCCTTGTTCTAGCAAGATCCTCATCTCGCCCGGTTGTCCCGTGCGAGGAGCGACATCCTGAGCCCGCGTAGTCAGTGTGCGGAATGGACTACACAACTCGTGGGAAGTCCTTGTTCATGCGAGCTCCTCAACCCGCGCGGCAGTCACTTTACACGGAGCGGGATCCACAGCTCGCGCGGTGGTCCTTCTTCACGCGAGCTCTATAGCCCGCGCGATAGTATGTGTGCGCTGAGCGAGATCCTCATCCTGCGCGGTCCTCAGCTCTCCCGATAATGTCATTCCTTATGTGTGAAGCGGTAGCCCTTGTGTGAAGTGGCATCCTACGCTTACACGCGAGATCCTCATCTCGCGCGGTTATCCTTGTGGGACGCGGACACCACAGCTCGCGCAGTAGTCCTTGTCCGCGGAGCCAACTCGCCCAGAAGTGTCAACCCTCCTGTGCCAAGCGAACTCTACAGCTCGCATACGAGCTCCTCACCCGGTCAAATCAGATTTGAGGCTGGGTGCCGGGAGGGACCCAGCGGACACCAAGATCAGTGTATATCAAGAAAAGAATGGCCTGAAATAAGCAAGACCCGTTCAACACACGTCTTGAGTACGGACTTAGGGGGATTGAGACCGGGTGCCCGTTTATAAATATAAATAACTAGTCTATGGATATTTTATATATTAAGTCCCCACTCAAGACATGTCTTGAACGAGAACTTGGAGGGACTTGTTGTCGGTAGTAAGAAAACTACCTTCTCCGCCTATATACCAGTCAGAAAACTCGTAGACCGACATCCAGACTACCTCGCTATGGTGAAAGATCATCAATGCCACAACGAGAAGATGCTCCCCCAAGCCCCACAAGAAGGCACCATGACAAGACATATGTATAGTTATGTGCACTTTGTCCCACATCAGAAACATGTAAAAAGATGGAACCTTCCTTAGCTATAAAAGGAAGGCTTTCCATCTGTAAAAGGGATCTCTCTCTCTCTCTCTCTCTCTCTCTCTCCCGGGAAATGGTAACCACTTCATCCCGGAGAACTCTTGTAACACTTAAGGCATTGAGGCCTCATGATAGTAGAATCTTAAGTGAACGTAGCCGTGCCCTCCGATGGCATGGTGAACCACTATAAATATTGTGTCTTTATGCGTATGTTTATGTTCTACCGTGCTTCTACACAGTCTACGGGTTTTTGCAGAAAGAGTGATAGAAATGTTATCGTATTGTTATGGTGAAATGCTCCTTCATCTTTTAATTTAGGATGATATTATTAACATATTATTATTTTTATTATTAACACTCTCTATCTATGATGAGAGGCAATCATGAAACAAATACAAGTGGTAAGTTTGTAAATAAAATTAAAATGTGTGGATAAAAAAAAATAAATGGGGTGTCTTCATAACAAAAAAAGTTGTATTAAAAACATCAACCTTAATTTTTTTTTTGAAAGGAACATCAACCTTATTTTAAATGCAGGTAATTGGCCATTATTCCGTGACTTTTTTCTCTCGTCCTCTCCCATACTTTTCTCTCTATCCACCTAGGGTTAGGGTTCCATCTGAGAAAAACAGGTGTGCGGTGCTCTCTTCCATGGCTGCATCAATTTCTGCGATGACTGCTAGCCTAGCCTTCAAGTTTTCCCTTGGTCACCAAGAGGAACCGGTGGATCTCGACAATCTCCGGTGTTCGACAAAAGACAACCTGGTCGACCGTTTGAACACAGCCCGTGTTATGGCTTTTGACTCATTCCGTAGTGTTGTTCGCTCGATATGGAGGCTCTCCACACTAGTGGAAGTTCAAGCCCGTGGAGACCGGTTTATGTTCACCTTCTCCATTGAACGTGACGTGAATGGAGTGAAGAAAGGAGAACCTTGTGGGTTCCAACGTGCCATGATCTTACTCAATGACTATGATGGCTTCTTTGGTATCATGGCCGTCCCCCCTTGATTTTGTGTGGATCTGGGTATCGATCCAAAACCTACCACCAAGGCTCTTGATGGCGCCGACGACGCGTTTGGTGGGAGAGACTATTGGACCGGTCATGTAGGTTGATCTAGCGGCTCTTCAATGCGGGGAAGCTAGGGTTAGACTGTCTCTCCCACTGCACAATACGGTCAGGCTTAAACAAAGGCTTAGGGTTTCAACCCTGGATGTGATTACGGTGACGTACAAGTACGAGAGGCTCTTAGGCAGTTGCAGTGTTTGCATGAGAATTGACCATGGCGGACTGCCATGTCCCCATGGAAGCTTCGGCTACGGCGACCCTGTCCATTCCCTCGACCTCAACACCTCCTATGGTATTTCGAGCGAACTCACAGGCAACCATCATCTCTCCATCAGTTCCTAATCTCTCAACTCTCTTCCCAAAGGGGAAGAGATCAAAGAGGTGCCGGAGATCTCAAGTCAAGATGACTGGGGTACGACGTTCAAGGGAAGATAAGAGTATTGAAGACGGGAAGCGAGCTCATAACAGCCTAGCTGTAGTTCCACTTCACTTGGAACATAAGGATCTAGGGTTTGTTGTAGGAATTGATGGAGCACTTGGGAATTTGAAAAAGTCCCCCAAGAAGAGAGGTTATCCGAGAGGAAGCCAGAACAAGAGGACTATGCAAGGTGATTGATAGAGGCATAAAATGCCATGTTCTTAGTATATTTTCCTACCCTATTTAGCTATGTTATTTCCTTAATAATGCCATTTTTAACATGTTTTATCTTATGGGAGTCATTTGCGCACAAACAAAGAAAAGGAGCTTAAGTCGCAGAAATTACGAAGAATTCTATTTGCTCGAGGAATCCTACTTCAACTAGGATTCCCATTTCATCATGGAGATCCTGTGTCGACATGGAAACCTCTTTCAAATAGGAAATCCTGTTTCTACAAGGAATCGAAGAAGAAAAAGTCAAATCCTAATCCAACTAGGAGAGCTTGTTGCCGCGCAAATAAGAGCCCAATCCATGGACTTCTTGGCCGATTTTGGAGTCCATAATTCAAGGGAAAATAGGTCCAAGTCCAACTCAGAAATTAATAGAAGAATGTGGAAGAATCAAGAAGATAAAAATCAGAAAATTAAGGAAGGAGAATCCCATTCTACCTAGAAGAGAATCCCACCGATTTTGTGGCTTTCTCTTGTGTAACTAGGACTTGTTTTCAGCCACAAGATCAAGAGAGATCCAAGGGCTGCGGCAATGCTAGGGGTTCACCAATTCAATATAAATAGGAGGGACTAGAAGAGAGGAAGCCACCACTTCACAATCCAGAAAAATTCTGAAAAGTTCTCTCTCTCTTTCTCTTGCCGTCGCACCACTTTAGGAGCCCTAAGGAGTCAAGACCTCTGCCCCAAGGCCGAGCCAAGGAGGAGAGTAGCAGCCGAGTCCAAAGCCTTGCAATCGACAACTAGTTGGCCTCTCTTTGCCGATTCCAATTGTAATGGTTCTTTGTTGTTTTTGTTTTGTTTTCTTTGGTTTCGAATTCGTGCATGAACTCCTATGTTTTCTTTATAAATTCGAATGATGTTTGAGTCATGAGGGTTTGAATTTCCAGAATATTTGAATGCGTAGTTTAATTATTTATGATCTTGTGTTTTCGGTTCTAATATTATGGTTTGTGTTAAAAGCTTTATCTAGTGCGTAAGTGATTACTAACTCTGCAGGTTGGTAGTGCTAGAGGTTTATTTCGTGTTTAGAAGTATTCCGTTGTGGTGAAGGCCATGTTGTAGTGGCCGAGATAAGTGCTTTGCATGTGAAAAGTTAGGCAACGTTTGTAAACTTAGTAATTTGTTTAAGTCCGTTTTCATCTTAATGACTTGTAGATTTTGCATGTAAGTTGCTCGTGGCATTATGTGTTTAATTTATGAGATGCTCTAGGCCTAGACGTTCTGACCTAGTAACTATTAAGGAAAACCGATTAAGTGCATGTCCTCGACGGGTGTATCTTAGGACTTAGTTTCGCAAAGCATGATAATATTTCCGTTACGCATTTGAAGTAATTAATTGCATGTTCATTATTCTGGAATGATTTATTTGGATGGATTGGTTGAAGTCGGTCACGTGTATATAGTGTGTGTGCGTGTGTTTATTTATCGTTTTAGGATGTTAGAAACCCCAAATCAAAACCCCCGTTAAATGATTTGTGCCAAGTGTATATTTGTTAATATTTATTTCTGTTTTGTTTACTAACATCTCTTTTAAGCGACTCTAGATGCAGAGACCCCTCCACGAGTCTCCGGACTGAACGATACCCCATTTACTTTATGCTACATCTACACAAAAGAGGGTTTAATTGCGTCGGGCCCCTGTCGCTCGTGTATCTCGTATATATGCGCCCCGGAGGCTCGCGTCAATTTTGGCGCCGTTGCCGGGGACTTGTGATAAGTTCTCGCATTTGGGTCAATTTAATTTTCTTGTTGTTTATCTAAATAACTCGTTTGTTTTATTTATTTTCAGATTTGGGTTATTGGAATGCACATTGTGGATAGGTAAAGTCGCAAGTGTTAATAGGGTTCTCTTAGATCCTTATTAACATTTGTCGATTGATTGAACACATGAATGACTCTCAGCTGAGTAAGGGGAATTATTCGGTGTCTAGGTTGAGTTAAAGTACCTGGGAACATAAATTGGATCTCATGACTGCAAGGGTTTCGTCCCTACAGTCAAATTACGAGTCCTACCAGCCTACTACGTCTACCTGGCCGAGTAAAACTCTTGAAACCACGGAGTTGCGCATGTCTCAATCTCTATACTTAGGCCGCACGCCACTTTGTTGCATTGCAAGAATTCGGATTTGAGAATCTATAAAATTTCGGTCCCTAACCTTGTCTTTAAACTAACATGTCGATACTTATCGTTAAAATGAGTTTATGCTTAAGATTTTGCAGACGTGTAGAGTCTTTGGTTTTCATTTTAATTCTTGTGTTTCTTAACTCTTAACCGTTACTAACTTGCATCAACTTTCCCTCAACCTTCCATGCTGCCCAAACCGTCCAATCAATGCTTGGCTGCCACCAAGACCATACAAAAGAAGAAGAAGGCCGAAACAATGCAAAAGCTACTTGACTGTATGGAGGAGATGCTTGCAAAGCAAGATGATCAAGCCAAGGTAATTGAGGAGATAAAGGATGATGTCCACTTCCTCTATGATGAGTTGGATAGCGTCCTTCACTTCCCAAGGTTTGCGGTCGGAGATGGTGGCAATGCCGTGGAGGAAGAGGAAGAAGAGGATGAGGATGATGAAGAGGACCCCATTGAGGACGACAATGAAGATGATGACGATGGCCATGATGATGGCGGTGATGAAGGAATGCCCAATGTCGGAGCTGATGAAGACATGTATGGTGACAATGAGGATGAGGAAGATACGAATGAGTACATAGAGGAGAATGACCAAGAGTCCGGTGACAACCATAGTAATGTCACGGATGATGACGAGGGAAACTCTCGCCGCTCCTACTCTCCACCTGCCTCACCATACTACCCTTATGATGATGCTGAGCTTGCCGAAGGTTGGGACAACCTGGACATGGAGACCGCATTCGCTAATGAGGATTAAGGGAGACATAATAAACCGTCTAGCCAATGGACGTAAAAAGAAGCGCTCTAAAGGGAGGCAACCCTTTCATTTCGGTTTGGTAGCCAAAGGCTTAGGTTTTCGTTCATTTCTATCTTTGGCTTTGGTAGTTGAGTTGCACCTTTTTGCAACACCCTTTTGGTTATTTTCTAGTAAGATTTTCAGTTTTTAATAATTTGGTTTTATTACGTTTGAAATTTTTGATTAGTCTGGTTTGAGATGTGCAATCCAGTGACTTGGAACGTGCACGGATCTCAGCTCCTTTGGAATTACGCCATGTATTATATATGGATGGAAAGATCTACGAGTCTAGTTTCTGAATCTTTTTACAGAACTGGATTTGGAATTCGGATGAGCCGGGAATTCGAGTTTTAATGGAGCGAGGTCAGAGCAGAAACTTCTGGAACAGAGCCGAACTGATCAGACATTCTTTGTGAACAGTCCAGTACTTTGTTTTATCTTCAAGCATGTTGGTATGATCTTTGATGAGAAGACCAAGGCCTTAGAACCTTGGGGGCCGGTGCCTACATCCAGCAAGTTCCGCGATGAGCAAAGTTTGGGAGGTCTACAAGGGGGAGAATTTCTTACTTAATTTAAACCGATGTTTAGTGTTTTTGTGAATTTCATTCTCTATGCTTCGATTCTATGTTGCATGCTATATCTTGTTATACATTGAGGACAATGTAGGATTGAAGTGTGGGGGAGGGATTTACATGATAGTTGAGTCTTTAAATTTGTTTATTTTTCGTTTTTAGTTTTAGTGTTTAAATTTTAAATTTTTCGAGTCATTTAAAAAAAATTTCTTGCTCTTTATTTATGTTTTTGAGTCTTAGGAGCCCTTAATGTCGATGATAGACTATAATCTCTGAATTGATGATTTTGAAATGATAACAAAATCGAGATGATCTTAGGTTGATTTTTCTTTGGTTAATTGCAATGAGTTGAAAATATATGGTATGTAGTGGATATGGTTTGTAACTTTGGTACAGAATTTGAACATATTCAGCTAAGTTTTGATTCATATGAACCTATGTGAGATTTTGAGCCGATATATGTGCCATTTCTTTCGAGTGTTTATAGGAAAAATCTATCTTTTCTTGGTTATTATTATTTGGAACCTCATTATTCTTTCATTTGATTGATTGCATGCCATAGCTCTTTAATGAACTCTAGAGTGCTAGAACTCATTCTTGTGAATTGCAAAACTTATAGTCATTACATGTTCTGATCTTGGAAATGAAAAGAAGGAATTTTTAGGATGATCACCAATGCCAAATTAACCTGTGTCCTATTTTGTGTGCGCGGCACACCCCTTAGTTTAGCCCCTTTGAGCCTACGTTTTGCCTTTCTTTCATCACCCTTGTAAACACTACCCT
Source organism: Fragaria x ananassa (assembly GCA_034370585.1). Classification (NCBI taxonomy): domain Eukaryota; kingdom Viridiplantae; phylum Streptophyta; class Magnoliopsida; order Rosales; family Rosaceae; genus Fragaria; species Fragaria x ananassa. The sequence goes on from CP139764.1 coordinate 12,231,716, forward strand.
GAGCTTAGTAATAGAAATCTCTACCTTTATCCTTCGGATCTAGTAGAGCTTATTTTGTAATGTTTATATGAAGGTGTGGTTGAAGAGCAAGTGTGGGGGAGTTAGAAGTGTCCAGAAAAAAAAAAAAAAAAAATACATGTCATCGGCAGGAAAAGAAATATTCATGGACAAGTTCTTTTGTGGAATTGGAGTTGTGTGAGTAAATTGAAGGCCTAAAAACAGAAATATTTGGCCTTTGTCCGTTTTCATGTTATAAGGGGAGTGTTGTGACATTTTTGGAGTCTCATGAACTCATTTCGGGGACATAAGGTTGTTGGAATGCTCTGCTAGGTCCTTAGGATCCTTATGATCTCAGTTCCGATAAATTCATACCTTTAGCCTAGCCACATTTACACCTTTTGAATTCCTTCTTGATCCTTGGGATGTGCAGCCTATGATCTGTGGAGTCTTTCACAAGAGTTGAGCTTATGGTTTTTGGTTCATTTGTGCATGTTATCATATTCTTTCTTGAGGTTCATTATTATCTTTTCTATGTGAGCTATTCATAATTTCTCAAGATACTATTTATCTTGCATAGATGAGTGAGCCAGAAAATCTGAGTAAAAAAAGAATGAGTGCATATCCTTGTGAGCTCTGAATCATTATTGATCTGAAATATGTTGAGCTTAACCATCACCACTGTTCTTCCAAGTCCTACATGTTTATGTAATTAACCGTGACAATTAACTCTCGAAAGTTCATAGAGTGAATCTTGATTGAGGAAGAGTTTCAATGTTATGAGTTCCGAGATTTACTAGACATTATAGGGGCATTAGAGTTTTTTTCGAGTCTTGTTAGCTTGGTTTTGCTAAGGGACTAGCAAAAGCTAAGTGTGGGGGAGTTGATAGAGGCATAAAATGCCATGTTCTTAGTATATTTTCCTACCCTATTTAGCTATGTTATTTCCTTAATAATGCCATTTTTAACATGTTTTATCTTATAGGAGTCATTTGCGCACAAACAAAGAAAAGGAGCTTAAGTCGCAGAAATTACGAAGAATTCTATTTGCTCGAGGAATCCTACTTCAACTAGGATTCCCATTTCATCATGGAGATCCTGTGTCGACATGGAAACCTCTTTCAAATAGGAAATCCTGTTTCTACAAGGAATCGAAGAAGAAAAAGTCAAATCCTAATCCAACTAGGAGAGCTTGTTGCCGCGCAAATAAGAGCCCAATCCATGGACTTCTTGGCCGATTTTGGAGTCCATAATTCAAGGGAAAATAGGTCCAAGTCCAACTCAGAAATTAATAGAAGAATGTGGAAGAATCAAGAAGATAAAAATCAGAAAATTAAGGAAGGAGAATCCCATTCTACCTAGAAGAGAATCCCACCGATTTTGTGGCTTTCTCTTGTGTAACTAGGACTTGTTTTCAGCCACAAGATCAAGAGAGATCCAAGGGCTGCGGCAATGCTAGGGGTTCACCAATTCAATATAAATAGGAGGGACTAGAAGAGAGGAAGCCACCACTTCACAATCCAGAAAAATTCTGAAAAGTTCTCTCTCTCTTTCTCTTGCCGTCGCACCACTTTAGGAGCCCTAAGGAGTCAAGACCTCTGCCCCAAGGCCGAGCCAAGGAGGAGAGTAGCAGCCGAGTCCAAAGCCTTGCAATCGACAACTAGTTGGCCTCTCTTTGCCGATTCCAATTGTAATGGTTCTTTGTTGTTTTTGTTTTGTTTTCTTTGGTTTCGAATTCGTGCATGAACTCCTATGTTTTCTTTATAAATTCGAATGATGTTTGAGTCATGAGGGTTTGAATTTCCAGAATATTTGAATGCGTAGTTTAATTATTTATGATCTTGTGTTTTCGGTTCTAATATTATGGTTTGTGTTAAAAGCTTTATCTAGTGCGTAAGTGATTACTAACTCTGCAGGTTGGTAGTGCTAGAGGTTTATTTCGTGTTTAGAAGTATTCCGTTGTGGTGAAGGCCATGTTGTAGTGGCCGAGATAAGTGCTTTGCATGTGAAAAGTTAGGCAACGTTTGTAAACTTAGTAATTTGTTTAAGTCCGTTTTCATCTTAATGACTTGTAGATTTTGCATGTAAGTTGCTCGTGGCATTATGTGTTTAATTTATGAGATGCTCTAGGCCTAGACGTTCTGACCTAGTAACTATTAAGGAAAACCGATTAAGTGCATGTCCTCGACGGGTGTATCTTAGGACTTAGTTTCGCAAAGCATGATAATATTTCCGTTACGCATTTGAAGTAATTAATTGCATGTTCATTATTCTGGAATGATTTATTTGGATGGATTGGTTGAAGTCGGTCACGTGTATATAGTGTGTGTGCGTGTGTTTATTTATCGTTTTAGGATGTTAGAAACCCCAAATCAAAACCCCCGTTAAATGATTTGTGCCAAGTGTATATTTGTTAATATTTATTTCTGTTTTGTTTACTAACATCTCTTTTAAGCGACTCTAGATGCAGAGACCCCTCCACGAGTCTCCGGACTGAACGATACCCCATTTACTTTATGCTACATCTACACAAAAGAGGGTTTAATTGCGTCGGGCCCCTGTCGCTCGTGTATCTCGTATATATGCGCCCCGGAGGCTCGCGTCAGTGATGGCGGTTCAGACTCAATGACAACATGGTTAGAGACGTTGGAGGCTAGTTCGGTGTCGGAGGCCAGTGGGAAGTAATTCCCATGCAGCAGCACTAGGATCCTTATACGAGTTGACAAAGATCACCTTCAGGTTGACGGAAAGGTACACCCACTACCAGAAAAAGTACTTTAGCCGACTAAAAATTTTCGCCGGCCTGTCACAAAAATTCGTCGGCTAAGACCTTAGCCGACGAGCCTTTTCGGCTATAATGTCGTCGGGAAAAAGCCGTCTGTGATGATTTTAGCCGACGAAATTTTTTTTTTTCGTCGGCTATAGTCCCACAGTTAGCCGACGAAAAACATGTCGTCGGTTTTTTCCCAGACTTTAGCCGACAAAATATTCGTCGGATAAAGTGCGTAATAAATAATTAAAAAATAACTATACCCAACGAAATTTAGTATATTTCGTCGGCTAAACCTTGTAAAAAAATTTGAAAAAATAATTATAGCCGACGAAACATAGTATATTTTGTCAGCTAAACCTTGTAAAAAATTTAAAAAAATAACTATAGCCGACGAAATATAAAATATTTCGTCGGCTAAACCTTATAAAAAAATTTAAAAATAACTATACCCGACGAAATATTAGGTTATTCGTCGGCTAAACCTTGTAAAAAAAATTTAAAAAAATAATTATAGCCGACGAAATCTTTTATATTTCGTCGGCTAAACCTTATAAAAAAATTAAAAAATAACTATAGCCGACGAAACATGCCATAATTCGTCTGTTAAACCTTATAAAAAAAATTTAAAAATAATTATAGCCGACGAAATATTAGGTTATTCGTCGGCTAAACCTTATAAAAAAAATTAAAAATACTATAGCCGACGAATATAGTGTTTAAATATCGTCGGTTAAAGTTGCTGGGTTTTGAAAAAAAAAACTGCAGAAACTTTCGGCTAAAGTTGTTTAAACTCCTCGACCCTTCTTTCACAGCCAACTCCAAAGCCTCCAGCAACGACGCAACGTTGGGAGCAAACATGAACCCGAACTCATCGTCGACGACAATGCTTCCTTTAATACTATGAAACCTCGACGCCATCACCGGCTTCCCACTCATCATCGCCTCCATGAGAGTCAGGTCAAGTCCTTGCGGCCTTAGGGTCGGGTTCACAAACACATCTATGGCATTGTAGAAGGCTTGCAGCTTAGAAGGACTCATCGACCCGAGAACAAGTACACGAGGACCTAAATCCTTGTAACGCACCTCCCATGGTCCGGACCCGGCCATGATCAGATACAAGTTTTGATGTTTGGCTATGAGCTCCTAGAAAGCTTCGTACAGATAATAGACTTTTTACCATCCATCTTCGCCTATATAAAGAACTTTAGCCGACGAAATTCTTTACTCAGTCGTCGACTAAACTCTTTTGAAAATTTTGGTTTACAGCCAAAAAATTTTGGTTGAAAATTTTGAAAATTTTTCGACTTTAGCCGACGACTTTTCATATATTTTCGTCGGCTAAAGTCCTATGAAAATTTCGTCGGCTAAAGATACGAATTTCGTCGGATAAAGATACGAATTTCGTCGGCTAAAGTCGAATATAGGGCTATAGTAGGTAATAGAAAAAATTTAGAGTTTAGCCGACGAATACCCTAACATATTCGTCGGCTATAGTATGTAATTAAAAAATAACTATAGCCGACGAAATATTAGGTTATTCGTCGGCAAAAACCATCTTAGCCAACGACTTTTCATATATTTTCGTCGGCTAAAGTCCTTTGAAAATTTTCCTCCAACTTTGGTTTACCGCCTAAAAAATTTTGAAATTTTTTGACCTTAGCCGACGACTTTTCATATATTTTCGTCGGCTAAAGTCTATAAATTCACGAAAACACTCATATCTCCCCCTATATTACGTAGTTTGGTCAAATCTTCCACACGAAAAACTCTCTCGTAGATGAGACGCAACCACCTATATAAAAATTTTGAAACATTTACCTTTCGACGATAGGGCTCCCAATAAGAAATAATAATGGTAAATAGGGTTGACCGCTACTATCGGCTCCGAGACTTTACCCGATTTACGTGATTTTTAAACCATAGCCGTATTTCACTATTCTGAACACATCTTATTTCACGAGATTTTTAATAATTTTTCTTCCTATGTAGAGTTGGTTCACAAAGTTGTATAACCTACTAATTAAGTTATACAACATTAGTAGACATGTTGTGATTCCGATGATTAAAATTCACAAACCAAAATTCGACCGTCAGATATGATCATTATGACGAAATATGTCTATGGTAAAAAATTCAACTGGATCCGACAACGTTAAGGGCTCGAACAGTCAACCATAATCCATCGTCACTTATCACACAAAAACGCTCATATCTCCCTCTATATTACGTAGTTTGGTCAAACATTTCAGACAAAAAACTCTCACGTAGATGAGACACAACTGCCCATATAAAAATTTTGAGACATTTACCTTCCGACGATAGGGCTCCCCATAAACCCGAATAACGGAAAATAGTAGACACGTTGTGATTCCGATGACTAAAATTCACAAACCAAAATTCGACCGTCAGATATGATCATTATGATGAAATATATCTATGATAAAAATTCAACTGGATTCGACAAAGATAAGAGCTCGATCGAAACGGTCAACTCTAATCGAAAAATAAGAAAACTGCATTTTGAAGCCCTAAACAGACTCGGATGGCCAAAAAAGCCTATTCTTCATGGCTTTAGCAATGAGTTTGACTCGTAGCGCCGTTACGTTTCCGGAAAGGTATCACAATAGTCAATCAGACACCAAACGCCAAATCTGCAACATAGTGAATAATAAGGGTAAGTCAACTATCGGCACCGAGAATTTACCGTAATACTATGATTTTTCAACCGTAGACGTATTTCACCATTCTGGTCATATCTTATTTCACGACTTTTTTGCGTTTGAAGGTTCTATGTATAGTTTTTTTTTATCTCAGATGAGTTGTTGTCTAGATCTACAAATATAAGGCACTTTAAGCGACGAAATTATATTTTTTCGTCTGCTAAACTTTTAAAAATGTCGTCGGCTAAAGTTTAGAAAGTTCGTCGGCTAAACTTTTAAAAATTTCATCGGCTAAAGTTCGCAGACTATAACCGACGAAAAAAATTATTCAGCTAACGAAAATAATATTTTGTTGGCTAAAGTTGACCATAGCCGACGAAAATTTTAAATTAGCCGACGAACAAATTTTTTTATATTTTCGTCGGTTAAAGCCTTTCTTCTGGTAGTGACCGCTAGGTCTTAGGCCTCATGTTGCGTTGCAAGGCCTTTGGTTAATTCATATAGGTTAATTGCTTTATAGTTAGTATGTCCACTTTTTGGATTAGGATTTCCCTTTCAGTTTTCGCATTTGTATTCAAATAATGAGTTTGCTCTAAACTTGTATTATGGAATTTTCTCATGTCTGACCTAGCAATAGTTGGTCGTATGGTCTTTCCGGTCTTTAGAATATATTCCATGAAGTTAAAAAAAAAAAAATCAACCTTATTTTATCATATTGTATTAGTGAGCGATTGGGTATCCCTCCATATTTTCCCTTTTAAGTTATTTTTCTTCTTGTTATTATTTCTCTTTAAATTCACACAAGGATCGGAACGGCTGTGGTCTAAACCTTATCTGTTTCAGCCAAAATAATAATAATGAAGGTATAGAAATTTCGATCTGTATATATATCCTTGCTAATCTTAACACAGCTTCTGACCCCTTCTCACCACTTGGGTTATTCGTTCAACTAGTTCAGTTTCATGAATCCAACTTTGAGACTAAAGTTTTTTTTTTCCTTCCCGAAGGACCCCGAAGGATAAGACTATAGTTAAGTATCATAAGAACTTAACAAAAATTAAAATCGGATGAATTGTGAAAATGTTCAAGAAGCAATTGGTCTGTTCTTGTTTGGCATGGTAAGGAAATTACGTATGTCCAGAAAACACGCATTCAACAAAATCTCCTGCAGCACACGCTAGCTAGCTGCACGTACCATTTTAAATAACAATACAGTACTCGGCATCACGTACATGACTACTGTATCAATCTCTACCTCTCTATCTTCTTCCTTTAGCTCAGCAAGTCAAAAATGGAGTGAACTGAACTGGGGTTTTCAAAGCTGAGAAGAAAGAAATCAAAGGGAGTCGGCCCCTACCGAGACGACAAACAGGTGGTGTAGGCGTGTAGCAACAAAACACCACACAACACCAGATTATTAGAATATAAATGATTGGGAGGAGCTAGGTTGAATTAAGCTTAAAACTCATGAGCTCTGCCCCGACCGGGTGGTCGTCCAAAGATGTATCCGGCCCCCATGGCCCAGAATACACGTGAAATGTCACTTGTTCTCCGACGAAGGCGACGGTCGAACTAGACGGGGCGGTCGTGGAGGGCGGAGAGCTACTCGATAACTCGATCACTTCCCCCACACAGCCACACCCATGCACTGTCACTTCACTTCACACGTGGGCTGTTGCCCTGTACATGGCCCCTCCACCCGCACGTGAGTGGTTATTCGATTTGTTTTCATGCCGGGCTCACTTGATGGGCCATCCTCGCTCTGTTTGGGCCTATGGATCGTCATCCACAGAGTTCCCACAGAGTTCTACTATGAAATTGACCTTTTTAGAATTTCCAGAATATGTGATATTGTGAATAGTGGGTTATAGGTAGTGTTTTGTTTAATCGTGTTTATTATATTATCAGTTGCAAATAATTGGTCTGTAATGAGTAAGTGGAATCCAATTATGTGTAAGAAAATAGGCTCCTCCTATATTAATTATGGCTAAAAAAGAAGAGCTAGAATAAGAATGGGAGATAATTAGACATTTAAGGTAAAATGCTGACCAAACACCTAAAAATATTAAGCTGAGGAGGTGTAAGCACTCAAATTTTTGAAAAACTTTAATAACTGATCAATGTGCGCAGAACATGTGAAATTATGTTAAACAAACACATGAGTTATATGCGCACGCATTAATGAACAAGTGATCCTTATATCTATATATATATATATATAGATTTTTACGGTATGATGTCCGTATCTATATATATATATACATATTTTCTCAGGTATGGATATCCGTATCTATTTTTACGGTACAAATTTCTACTTTACACTCATTCTTCAATCGAATTTTCACATCTTTACTAATGTATAGACCATCTCTGTAAAATTTCAGCCAATTTGGTTATCATTAAGACACTCAAACTCGATTAAACCAATGAATGAACATAATTATGTCGAACTTGAACCGTTCATGTTTATAACAGAAAAACGCAGTTTTGAGTGCCTTAATTATAACCAAATTGGCTGAAATTTTGAAGAGATGATCTATACATTAGTATCTAAATACTAGATGGTGGAGATGTAAAAATTCGATTGAAAAATGAGTGTAAAGTGGAAATCCGCATCTTAAGAATAAATACGGACGTCCGCAGCTTAGAAACTCTGTGTTTGTGTGTGTGTATATATATATATTTAACATAATGAACCTAAGAACAAAAATAATGCAATTGATCAAGTCAATTCAGTTCGCGTGGCCTTCTTAGCATTATTGTATCTATGCCCTTCTCAAAGTTTTGGACTATAATGCAAGGCTAATTCTTTTCTTTTTCAAACTAAGAACAAACTAAAAAGCAGTATCAGTTAATCATGTACCAGCAATTAAATTACTCACAACGTTTCTCATGTAGTCAAATACTGCGCAGTTTCATTGCATTATCCACCAGTGTTCTAATTTAAATTAGTTTTTTTGAGAAATGAATTCAACTAGCTAACACCCAGAATTGTTGAATTCAGCTTCAGAGTCCCCTTCTGCTTACATATGCATGCTGCTTACCCGTCTAGCAAGTTAGATAGGTCAACAACACCTTTCAAAATATAGAATTTGATCTTGTCAAAACTAAATGGGTACTAGAAGTTAGCTAGAATAGATAAGGAAAGCTATATATAGATCGCAGAGCTAGCTTAATTATATATGTAACAGAAACCCCTTGGTCGACCGCTATGACAAAACTGAATAAAGAACCACCTGATTGAATTATATAAGAGCCTTCAGTCACTACTGTCAGTGTTGTGGTTTGAACTTGGAACATAGAAGAACAGGTTCACTAAACAACTAAAAATACATTTGGTTTGAATAATAATGATCTTAATTAATTTCATCACTGATTTAACAACGTACTTCAATTAATATAACTGAGACATTCTGCAAAACATAAAGGGAAGATTAACAAATCAAGAACATAAATAAACACAATAGACTCGTGAATCATACCCCCTTTGAATATTTGTGGAATAGTTTTGTTTGTTTAATTCTGCAAAGTTCAACCAATCTAACTTATAACATAATTAAACATACTGCATCTTTCATGATAACCTGTAATGTTCTTAATCAACTTCTATTTGGGATAGTACGTAGACAAAATTATTGTCGGTTTTAGAGTTAGAGCTTAGATCGTATATATGTACGATCATGTCAACGACCATCAAAACTAGGCTGATGGTTTTGTTGTTCACTTGTTTGTTAATGTCAGGTTGTGTTCGGATCGAAATCGTCGGATTACATGTCAATGTCTTCCGGGCATCATACACTGCTACAAAAACAACTACGTCGATCTTCAAAGTCGGAATCCTTGCGAAAATTAAGATGTGAACAGATAATTAAACAGGTAATCAAGTCAAGATATAGATAGAAAATATTAATAGGTTGCATGCAGATAAGAGACGGTTGAAGGTACAAGTAGAAAATGGAAACTGATGATCGAAGTACTGAAGTTGATATATACCAAAACCAATTCAGAGCGAGGTTGCTTCCTTCTATATTTCGAAAACTTCTAAGAACAACTGCACTACTTATCTATTACGCAAACAATTTCCTCTTCAATGGTAAATTATATCAAAAACGTGATTCAGGTTTTGCAGAAATTAATCAACAACATGCAGAGGCTTAGATCAGTTGATTAGTTAAATATTCAAATTAAAAGAAGGCACGCACACTTGGTTTCACGCCACCGGCTGGTAGCTCACACCAATTGCGAGCTGCTACGTATTTCATTTAATTTATAAATGAAGAACGATGATTAATCTCTGGTATTAAATGGGGATGATTCTGATGTTTGAATAAATAAATTCATGTCTCTGTCCAGTTTCTGTTAGTGAATTTTGTCATTTTCTGATATATCATCATGGAATTTGGTAATTATATATACTTGTTTCAATTATTATGAACAATATAGATGAAACTTCCAAGTATTAAAATTGACTTTATATATCTACTAAGTTGAACTGTTGAAGTTAGTTCACTCCATCGTTAATTTGATTCATGCATTCCTATTATCCTATAGCTAGAGATTATTTCAATTCAAAAGTAAGTCATCTCTAATGACTTAGTGTTTCTGCATAAACTCGTAGGCTATGTAGAAGCACGATGAGATATGAACATACACACAAGGACACAACATTTATAGTAGTTCACCATACCAACGGAGAACATGACTACATCCACTTGAATCTATTATCATGAGGCGTCAATGCCTTTGGTGTTACAAGTGTGGAGTAGTCAAGTTGGGATGGAGTTGGATCAGTTGAGATCCTTTCTACATACGGGAAACCTTCTTTTTATGGCTAATGAATGTTCTCTCATATTACATGTTTCTAATGTGGGACAAGGTGCACATATATCCTCTCATGGTGCCTTCTTATAGAGCTTGGAAGAGCACATTCCTGATGTGGTATTGATGATCATTCACCACGACAAGGTTGCCCGGATGTTGGTCTACCGGATGTATGTCGGAGGTGGGGCTCGCCATGGCCGAGGTACGGTCTACAAGGTCGTTGTTTGGCGGGATAAGATATACATCGTATCTACACTTAAGTAGTTAGAAAAACTTGTCTTTGTGCATATCCATGTTCAATTCAGTAGCGTCTACACATACATAACAATTACTATGATCACATTTTAATACGCAGTTAAGATTCGTCTTTCCTCACATAAGATGATAAGATCGATAACATATGGTTTCTCGTACCAAATAACAGTTTGCATATCACTGTAACAAGGTACAAATGCTCGGTGGATTGTAACATTCAATGTGCCGATGCATCCTCCAGACGAGCACAAGAAACTTGCCATCCCAAGTTCCCAACTGCAAGATAACACAAAACCTTATCAAACACCTAGAGGCTAGAATCTATAACTATACATCTCATGTTTTAATGTTTTGTGGAGAAAGCTACCTAGTTGTAACAACAGACCCAAGCCCACAAAATGCAGGCCCAACTACAGAAGGCCCAACACCATGTGAAGCCCAAAATCAAAACATAAAAACGTGAAAATATCCGTCAAACTCGATTCTCCTTATCTCCCAAAACACTCACAAAACTCGATTCTCACTCTGAAAAAATGGCAATGGCGCGGAGCCTCTCTCTCACACCCAAAACCCTAATACCAACCACCCCACGGCTTCCCCTCTTCGCCCCTCACATCCAGCCCTCCATCTCCTCCCTCGGATTCACCTCCGCCGCCGCGGCTCGCCCTCTGACACGCTCGGTGGTGCCGGCGAAGCTCAGCGTCCGAGCTGTGAGCGACAGCGAGTACTCGTCGAGGAGGAGCAGCAGTAATGAGCAGAGGGAGACGATAATGTTACCGGGCTGTGACTATAACCACTGGCTTATAGTCATGGAGTTCCCCAAAGACCCTGCCCCTACTAGAGAACAAATGATTGAGGCCTACCTCAACACCCTCGCTACTGTTCTTGGAAGGTACCCATTCCCATGTTTGTTTCAATGGAAAAATGATTATGTTATTGCTATGAAGAAATTGGTTGTCTTTGTTTCGAAGTTTTATAGGAGAATATACCAATGTTGAGAAAAAAGTAGAATGTTTTGTGGTGTGGTGTGAATAATTCTTTAGTTACGTTGTGATGAAAGAAAATGTTTGTGCAGCTAATTGGAAGGTTAAATAGTTTTTGCGTAGAGTAGGAAATATGATTGGAGAATAATGAATGTGTTTCACGTGTCTAAATCTTTTAGAGAACCAAAAGAATGTTGCAGTGAAGTTTGAACTTATTTAGGTTTGATGAGTTATTAGTAAGTGAGCAAATACAACGGGATTGTGTGATATGGTGAACTATCTTCTTGTTTGAGTTTGTTTGTGGCAGAGTTGTAACTAGCAAAATCGTGATGCTTTCAATCTGGGCATGATACTTTGATTGATCAGTTGTTGTGGCAGGATATGTAATTGTATTGAACTTGTTTTAACTGATAATCTTGAAAGGCCAGAATTGTATGCTTAGAGGAGTTAACTTAAGATTGATTGACCTCAGTCTGAACATATTTGGGTTTCTTTACTTAGCTAGGTTGAATAGTTATTGAGAGGCACTTTGTTATTAATCTCGTACTGTAACTATTACAGTATGGAAGAAGCAAAGAAGAATATGTATGCTTTTAGCACCACCACCTACACTGGATTCCAATGTACTGTATCGGAAGAAACATCTGAAAAATTTAAAGGTTTGTATTGCATTTTTGTTCATATTTGCTTCATTTTCTCATATAACGTTAGCTTTCTTCTGCTAACCTGGTTCAACCTGATGCAGGGTTGCCTGGTGTTCTCTGGGTGTTGCCAGATTCGTATATAGATGTTAAAAATAAGGATTATGGAGGTTGGTTATATCACAATTTAATGGTTTGTTTTAGCTTTCAAGTGCTGTTATAATAAATTCATTTTGGGTTCATATATAGGTGATAAGTATGTTAATGGAGAGATAATTCCCGGTAACTACCCTGTTTACCAACCGAAGAAACGAAGAGAATCAAAGTTTGAGAGCAGAAGATATGAAAGACGAAGAGATGGGCCTCCTCCAGAACGAACACGGCCAAAACAAGAAGCAACTCCATCAGAATCAGCATCTGGTTGAGGTAGTCAGTACTGCCATATTGGAAGTTTTTTTTATATTTTTCTAGGAGTTGCTTTAAAATATATTTTTCTGTACTTCTGCAGTTGTTTAATTTGGAAGTCCAATCCGTGAAACTACTAGTTTATCCAGTGGTCGATCTCATCCAGGGGTACTCACAGTCGTGCTTAATTTTTTTGGTGAAGCGCTTTTTGTTGCCTAGCCTGGATGACAATGGTGTCCTATTGGCTTGTAATTGAGACAAAATTATCTGTGAAATATTGATCTTAGATTACCTTTGTGATAGTGTTTTTTGTCAAGACTATTTAAGATCAGCTATATATAGTTGATTTGGATCCGACTTAGTTGTATTCATGTTTGGTTTTGTTCTTTTCTTTTGCGCTTTTCTGCCCCTTCATACTTGTTAGCATCCATGTGTAAGTGTGCTAGTCTTGCATCATCTTCTCTAAATTCTTTGAGTTAGTTATTCTCGATACATATTAAGATGAGATTGACTGGCTTATGCTGAACTCAAAGATTATGTTTCCTTTCCTGTCTCATCTTTGTGGAGTTCTGAAGCTCTGGCCATCTAGTCCTATAGCATGGTTCTTGAGCTTGATAGAAAAACTGCGTCACTATCCTCACGTATATGTGGGTGGCTATGCTTTCTCGTCAGGGTAGTGGGAGACCGATCCCGGCGGCGCGACGTTGGCTACGGCGGTGGTGTGGAGGGTTTCGTGCAGGACTTTGAACCGGAATCTGTTTCTGGTGATTGGTGGTTGTACGGCAGCCTTTGCGGTATTGTGCTGGTGTTGGGAGTTCGATCCCGACGTCGTGTCATCGAGGGAGGTGGAGGATTGACGTTTCCGATGCGGCAGAAGGAATGCACTGGGATGGCGGCGAAGGGTTGCTCAACCATGGCTATATGGGCCTGGTTTCTTCCACTTTGGGCTGGAAGGTGGTGGGCTCTCTATGCCTATGTGATTAGGCCTCAAGAACTGAGGGTCTGGGTTTAGGTTGTAGGCCCACCTGAGGTAACTATGTTATTTGTTTTATTATTTACTGTTTCTAGCTATTTCGGGTTCTATGTTTATGGGCCCATGTCACCCTTGTGGTGTATTACTATCCTTTTGTGGATTTTACTGGCTTGGTCCAGAACGGGAGGACAGGGTTCCTCAAACCGATGTCAATCAATCCCATCTTTTTCTAGATTTGTGGTTACCCAACACCAAAATAACCCGTTAATTACCATTACAAACCTTCATGAGAGCGTCCTTGGATGTACGCTTAAAGTGCAATTTGGCACTTACCTATCAGATTATGGGTGCTCATGCTGGGTTCATCACCCCCCCCCCCCATTTTCTTTGGTTCTGGTTCTGGTTCTTTGGTTTGGTTCTTGGTACTTTCTCGTCAGCCGCAGCTCATTCATGATTTGGGTTTCGATGGTGAATTGTATGGTGTTGTTTTAAGGGAGTTCTTACTCTAGGTTGTGGGTTTTCCATAGGATTTGTGTATTGAGATTTGTTTGGCATCAGGTAATCGGGCATCAATGCTCCGAATCAGTACTCTTCATCTCACTTGGTGTGTGTGGTAGATTTGTTAGTATTGTTGCATTTCTTTTTTCGGATGTAGGGCCTATGGTCCATAGTTTAGCAAGTTGTTTGTCTTCGTTCACTCTTTCTTGTTTGATTAAGTTGGAGACACATACTCTTCGGTTTTAGCAGTTTTTTGGTCTTGCATTTATATGCTTTGTAATTGGGTGTATCCCTTTTTTAATGAATTATTAATTTCTCTAAAAAAAAATCCTCACGTATATGGGGGTTTCCTGGGGTTGGCGTTTAGAGATGCTCTTTTAAATGCTCGGGGCATTTCCCAAAAGTGCTTTATATCATGCATCATACTGAAATTTGGTTGCGGTAGATCCCGGGTAAAATTCTCTTTAAGCATGGATCCAACCTAAATATGACGTATTGAAATGGTTCCCCTCGGACCAGAAAAAAAAAAAAAAAAAGGTTTCCCACCCATACTCGATGTTAAAAGTTAAAACTACTAGGCTCCTACTTCTTCTTCTTCTTCTTCATTTTTTTTTTTTTTGAATAAAAGAGACTTTATTATGAAATACAATTTGTATCGTACATAAAGAGCATCTCGTAACAATTCTGGAGAGAACCATTCTGCATTTCTGCGGTAGTATTGTTATCACTAGCCTCACTGTCGCAAAGCCAAAATCTGCTGGTCTATGTGCAACCATGTTAGCTTGCCTTGGGGTGTATAGTTGCAGACTGATTTTTTTTTTTTTTTTTGAAAAACTGAAATCTTTAACTTCACTGAGAGTGACTTTGATAATAATTTGATATCATGGATGATAGCACTCATATGCAGCAGTATGTGCCTCTAGGTTGAATTTGTGCAAGGGCATATACTATTCATATGAATTGCCTTGCTTTCACGTTTTGTATGTAACAGTTGAACTGTTGAAGACAACAATGATATACAATGTATTATTTTAAGTATAAAACTGATATGATGAGTTGATTTGATGTCTACTATTTAAAATTTAAACATTGTTTAATTAAATTGATGGGTTGACTGGGCTCCACCATGTGAAACAATTGGACAACCAACGTGGCAAAATTTGCCTCTTGGTTTAGATAAGCAGTAAACATAGCTGCGTATGATTTTTATGAAAAAAAGCAGAAAACGCAGCATATGCTCTTGTGTTTAGGTTGCATATGCTGCGTACACACATATAAGCCTTTTTAGATGCCAACATTATTTATTTAAAAATACCGATTTTCTTATTTGATATAATTTTTAATCATTTTTTATTTATTTTTTATTTATCTTTTATGTATATGTAAGTAGATAATTTTTATAAAATTTCAGCTAAATTGGTAATCATTAAAATACTCAAAACTGTAAATTACACAAACAGTTCGGGTTGAACAGATTTGATACACTCATTGTAATCATATAGTTTCGATACCTTAATGATCACCAATTTAGCTGAAATTTTACATATATAATCATGTCATATATATCTACATACTAGTTGGCTATGATCGAAAAATATGACTGAAAAGTGGTTCCATTGGCAAAATCTGTACATTTTGAATAAATAAGGATGTTTGGACCTGATAAAGATTATATATATGTATATATAATATTATAGATTTTCTCAGCTAAGGGCATCCTTATTTATTGGAGTAAATGCTTGTGACACCCTGTAGTTTACACCTAAAATCAGTTTTGTCCCTCATTTTTTTTTAAACTGGTATACCCCTATACTTTGAATTCTCGACTGATTTACCCTTTTCTCAGCTGGTTATGACTGTGACATGCTCATTAACAATGCTTGTGAGAGCTTCAATGGTTGGGTTTTGAGAGCAAGGTCTAAGCCCCCTATTACTATGCTAGAAGAGATAAGAGTGAAGGGTTATTTAGACTGTTAATGAGCATGTCACAGTCATAATCAGTTGGGAAAAGGGAAAATCAGTCGAGAATTCAAAGTATAGGGGTATACCAGTTTTAAAAAAAAATTGAGGGACAAAACTGATTTTAGGTGTAAACTATAAAGTGTCACAAGTAATTACTCCTTATTTATTCTTATGGTATAGATTTTTACTTTAAACTCACTTTTCAATCGAATTTTTACATCTCTACTATGACACCATCTAGTGTTTAGGTACTAACATGTAGATCATTTCTGTAAATTCTCAGCCAATTTGAAAATAGTTAAGGCATTCAAACTCGATTAAACCAATGGACGAACTGAATTCTATCGAACTTGAACCGTTCATGTGTATAAAAGAAAAATTTAATTTTGAGGGCCTTAATGATTATCAAATTGACTGAAAATTTGCAGAGATGATCTACACATTAGTATCTAAAGACTAGACGGTGAAGATGTAAAAATTCGATTGAAAAATGAGTTATAATTAGAAATCCGCACTATAAGAATAAATAAAGACATCTTAGTAGAGAAGTGTACACACACACCATATATATATATATATATATATATATATATAAGTTCCTAACCATAACGGGACATCGTTTTGAAATTAAAGTGTGAGACTTCTTATTTAGCTCAATTTTAGGTCACATTTTCACATCTTTACTATTCAGTTTCTAGAATATAGTGTGTAGATCATATCTGTAAAGTTTCACCAAATTTGAAGATTATTTGAGCTTTCAGAATCGCGGTTTACACGAACTGTCCCTTTTTGACAGATTTTGTTTTGTAAATACACTTAATCTAATTTGGCACCCATATGATATCCAAATTGGATGAAACTTTGCATGAATGACTAAAATTAAACCAAAGAGAGTCTCTTTGTCAGAAGCCAAGCTTCCGTGCTTCCTGGGTTAAGACTCATTTGAACCACTAATTTTCATTAGATTGAACAGAAAAGATTTAGAGTATAACAGTAACTATAATTTAGGTGACCACCACTACAAGAAGAAAGACTTTAGCCGACGAAAAAAAAAACCAGGCCGACAAATCAATTTTTCGTCGGCTAAAGTCTAAATTTTCCTTCGTCGGCTAAATTATATTTTCATCGGCTATAGTCATCTTTAGCCGACGAAATTAAAATTTCGTCGGCTAAAGATGACTATAGCCGACGAAAATATAATTTCGTCGGCTAAAGATGACAGGAAGTTAGTATGGTTTACTAATATCGTCTGTTTTTTTTAATGTATTTTTTTCCTTTAGCCGATGAAATACACTATAATTCGTCGGCTAAGATGGTTTTTGCCGACGAATAACCTAATATTTCGTTGGCTATAGTTATTTTTTAATTTTTTAATTACATACTATAGCCGACGAATACGTTAGGGTATTCGTCGGCTAAACCCTAAAATTTTTCTATTACCTACTATAGCCCTATATTCGGTGGTTATTTTGCGTAAAATTTTTATACGACTTGTTGCGTGTCATTGGTTT
This sequence comes from Fragaria x ananassa, assembly GCA_034370585.1. Taxonomy (NCBI): domain Eukaryota; kingdom Viridiplantae; phylum Streptophyta; class Magnoliopsida; order Rosales; family Rosaceae; genus Fragaria; species Fragaria x ananassa. The sequence continues at coordinate 12,249,195 of CP139764.1, forward strand.
AAAACTATTTTCAGTTGGAGGTCCGGCCAAAATACATAATTTAGACGGTCGAACGACCTTTTCCGTGCGTTTAGGGGTTTGACTTACGAGATTGACCGTCCGGATCGAGCCCTTATTCTTTTCGGATCAAGTTGAATTTTTTCCCATACATGTATTTTATCATGATGGTCAGATTTGACGGTTGGATTTCAGTTTCTCAAGTTTGATCATCACAATCACAACATGCATACCAATGTTTTATAACTTGTTTACCAAGTGTTATGTAAATGTTCCGTTTCAAAAATAAACTATACGTAAAACCTTCAAACGCCAAAAAGTCATGAAATAAGATATGACGAGAATGTTGAAATACATCCACGGTTAAAAAAACACACTATTCCGGTAAATATTCGGTGCCAATAGTTGCGGTCAATGCAATTTTTCATTTTTCCCCCTATGAGTAGCCATATATTTGGTGGTTATTTTGCGTAAAATTTGTATACGACTTGTTGCGTGTCATCGGTTTAAAACTATTTTCAGTTGGAGATCTAGCCAAAATACGTAATTTAGACAGTCGAACGACCTTTTCCGTGCGTTTAGGGGTTTGACTTACTAGATTGACCATCCGGATCGAGCCCTTATTCTTTTCGGATCAAGTTGAGTTTTTTCTCATACATGTATTTTATCATGATGGTCAGATCTGACGGTCGGATTTCTGTTTCTCAAGTTTGATCATCACAATCACAACATGCATACTAATGTTGTATAACTTGTTTACCAAGTGTTATATAAATGTTCCGTTTCAAAAACAAACTATACGTAAAACCTTCAAACACCAAAAAGTCATGAAATAAGATATGACGAGAATGTTGAAATACATCCACGGTTGAAAAATCATACTATTCTGGTAAATATTCGGTGCCGATAGTTGCGGTTAATGCAATTTTTCATTTTTCCCTCTATGAGTAGCCCTATATTCGGTGGTTATTTTGCGTAAAATTTTTATACGACTTGTTGTGTGTCATCGGTTTAAAACTATTTTCAGTTGGAGGTCCGGCCAAAATACGTAATTTAGACGGTCGAACGACATTTTCCGTGCGTTTAGGGGTTTGACTTACGGGATTGACCATCCGGATCGAGCCCTTATTCTTTTCGGATCAAGTTGAATTTTTTCCCATACATGTATTTTATCATGATGGTCAGATTTGACGGTTGGATTTCTGTTTCTCAAGTTTGATCATCACAATCACAACATGCCAAATGTATAAAAATACTTTTAGCCGACGAATTTCAAAGATTTAGCCGGCGAATTTATAAAGTTTAGCCGATGAGTTTAGAAGGTTTAGCCGACGAATTGGTGTATAGCCGACGAAATTGGTATCTTTAGCCGACGAAATTTTAAAAGGACTTTAGCCGACGAAAATATATGAAAAGTCGTCAGCTAGAGTCGAAAAATTTTCAAAATTTTCAACCAAAATTTTTTGGCGGTCAACCAAAATTTTCAAAGGACTTTAGCCGACGAAAATATATGAAAAGTCGTCGGCTAAAGTAGAAAATTTTTCAAAAGTTTCAACCAAAATTTTCAAAAGAGTTTAGCTGACGAAAATAAAGAATTTCGTCGGCTAAAGTTCTTTATATAGGCGAAGATGGATGGTAAGAAGTCTATTATCTGCTAGATTTTCTTCTCGGCCTATCTCCGCCATCTAGCCACCGGAGACCGTCACACTTGTCCCAAAAGCTTCGCCGTCATCTCTACTTCATTGCTGGATAGGTGGTGCATCGAATGGCGCCGTCGTGAGGGATAAATCGAGCTCTAAAACTCCGCCGGATCGGATTCGGTGTCGATCGAATTTCTCCTTCCTTAGGTCACCATTTGGTGAGTTCTATATATGGATAAGTTGAGTTTGATTAGTACTACATTCCCCTAGAATTTGGTAGCTCGATTTGGTGTGTTTGAAGAGAATCAAAGATTTGAAGTTTTTAGGGTTTAAAATTAGGGATTTTTATATTTTCAATCGATTGACCTGTTTAGGCTTAGAATCGAGCTTCGACTTCTTCTAGAAAGTTGTTCGAAATGTTGAGAGGAAGATTCTGTCAAATTTTGGTCGTGATTGAAGGTGGCCAAAAGTTTCTGCAGTTTTTTTTTTCAAAACCCAGCAACTTCAGCCGACGATATTTAAACGCTATATTCGTCGGCTATAGTTATTTTTAATTTTTTATAAGGTTTAGCCAACGAAATATTTTATATTTCTTCGGCTATAGTTATTTTTTTAAATTTTTTACAAGGTTTAGCTGACGAAATATACTAAATTTCGTCGGCTATAGTTATTTTTTAATTATTTATTACGCACTTTAGCCGACGAAATATACTAAATTGGTTCGTCGGCTAACTGTGGGACTATAGCCGACGAAAAAAAAATTTCGTCGGGTAAAGTCATCACCGACGACCCTTTCCCGACGACACTATAGCCGACGAAGGTTCGTCGGCTAAGATCTTAGCCAACGAATTAAGATAACAGGCCGACAAAAATTTTTCGTCGGCTAAAGTGCTTGTCCTGGTAGTGCACCAATCTATGTTGGAGGGGATATTAACATAACGCATTTGCATAAGGATATTGCGATAATAAATTTTTGTAATAGATGATAGGATATTGCCATTAGCTTTTTATCTAATTCTTCATTTATTTTTTATCAAAGAACGTCAGAGTTTATATTGAATAAAGTCGGAAAACAACATTAACATTACGGGCCACAAATGAATGGTAACCATGTGAAACTACCTAGAGAGACCTATGTGTAACTACCTAGAGAGACCTAGACAATTTCTATGTTGAGAACCATAGATTGCAGAGAAATAAAAACAAGTAACCCGGACATGTTGGTAGGGCTCGGTCCCAACGGTTTGGTTTTTAGGCACTAACCGAAAATCGAAACCGAAGCTTCAGTTTTCTATTTCCTAGAACCGAAATCGATAAAAATATGAAAAAACAGTTCTTGTCGGTTAACCGAATATCGGTTCGGTTTTGGTGTGGTTTCAGTTACAAAACCAATAATCCATAATATTTTTTGCATTTAACCAAATAACATAAAAACTAAAAATATCAAAGTTGTAAACTATCAACACTTTAAATAAGTTACTCTAATGAGTTCAAACAAGTAATTTAAAAGAAAAGAAAAGCTAAAATTTATACATAATTCATTTGAAGCCTCCAACATTCATATATTGTAAAAGAGAAGACTACATGAGAGAAAATTTATACACTTAAAAACATAATCATGTGTGTGGAACCCTATTGTTTGTAACTCATAATCAATAAGAACATGACACGTAATGTAAAATTAAGTATTAATAATTAAATGAATATATGTTTGTTCGGTTCGATTTATTAGGTTTTTAGAATGCACGGAACCGTAAACCGACACCGCATTACTCGATTTGTGTGACTTTAGAAACTGATTACTTTGGTTTCATTCTTTTTCGGTTACTTGGTATCAATATGATGCGGTCTTGACCGATTTCAGTTTTTTCGATGCCTAAAAGTCCACCGCTACCCCATGCTCGACTCCACCACTAGAAAGAGACAAAATCTCGATCGGCTGTCAAAACCCTACGTAAAAGGCTTTGTGTCCTAACTTTTACCGGGCCCATATACCAAGGGCAGAACCAAGCCTAGTCACCAAACCCCAAAAGGATGGGTGTCCTTATTATCTCGCCACCACCGCCGTCTACAACCTTTCCCAGCTGTCTGCCCTAGGTCTTCACCATAACGCCGAACCCTAATCACCATGCCATCATAAGCCGTCGTCGTCTCCATGATATCATAACCATCAGGACAACCGGAGAGGTCGCCATAAACATGAATAATTCGTCTCTAAGGGATGACCCTGCCCGAATCAACCAATCTTAGTGTCAACCGCCGCCGCCACGAATCCATCTGCAGATTCGAGCAACATATGTCGAGCCCAGCGACTTGAAAGCCACCATCACCCTCTACTGTGTCCCGGAAGCCGAGATCCCCAAACACCACGTGTGACAACCTCCATCAGCACGACATGTACAATCGATAGAGAGGGAAGCTATCCCACTCCTCTATTGCTATTGCTGGTCGGACTAGAGGGGAGGTAAAGCCTCCAACCAACGACCTAAATCTCTCGTTAGAGAGAAACTACAGAATGAAAAAGAGAGAATGTGTGGTGCTACTCATACATATTTATTTTGCTATTTGCATGCCTTATTTGTAACGGAGAATCAATTGCCATGAAACAAGTATGATACAAATAATAAATATTACTTTTTAAAAAATTTACTTCATAATTGATTCTCGTTATTTATAACGTGTGTAAACATAAAAATAGGTGCGGGAATATCATCGTCTTTAAACCTACACTTACGTCTCTTTTTTTTCAAAAAAATTATATCTATCTAATTAATTATATTTACGCACCCAACGTGTTTTGTTTCTAACATACATAAAACGAGTTGATATGCCGATCTTACGTCGGATTGGATAGTCATCGGTGACCAAATCTAATCAAGATTTCCTCTTTCATATTCTAATCCAAAGCTCCCGACATACGTATCCACAATCAAGATTTCCTCGTTCATATATTACAATCAAGATAAGATTTCCTCGTTCATATATGTATCACTTGGATGTAGATATATTAACCAAATTTGTGTATAAATAGCAAGGTATCACAGCTCTTCCCCTCACACAAATCCTTCAAACGAGCAATATCAATTAAACAGCTCGATCCGATCTCGATCTTTACAAAATGTCTGCCCAAGTTTCAGCATACGAAGCTCAAACTATAAAAGTCACTCCTGAAGCTAAACGGCGTTCCGCCAACTTTTCTCCATGTATTTGGGGTGATTATTTTCTGTCATATGCTTCTGTGGTACGTAGAAATGGTTAATATTAAGCACTACATCTCACATAATTTTTGACATGTAGTATCAAAATCTAAACCGCTCATTTTCTATCATCTTAAGAACGACATAATTATATCCAACTTTTAATTTCCTGGTTTCAATTTCATGACCCATGTATAATCCATTTTAATTTACTTGTGCTGTTGTGCAGGAAAAGGATATCAAAAACGAGAAACATGTCCAAGAATTGAAGGAAGAAGTGAAGAGAATGCTAATGGAACCTGTTGAGAACCTTTCAGAAAAACTGGTCCTAATTGAAGACATTCAACGCTTAGGAGTGTTCTATCATTTTGAAAACGAGATAGAAGTAACGTTGCACAATATTCATGAGAAGTTTTCTCTACAAAATGGTGACAATAACGATGACCTTTATACTAGGGCGCTCTTTTTTCGTTTGTTTAGACAACAAGGTTACAACATTTCTTGCAGTACGTCCCTCATCTCTTCCACGTTCTTGTACGTTATAGTTTCGGTTTAAGTTATGATATGGTATTCCTCTAACCATGATGTATATTGGTGCTCGAAGCAGACATGCTTAACAAGTTCAAGAACAAGGATGGGATGTTTAAGGATTCACTTATCCACGATGCAGCAGGACTGTTAAACTTGTACGAAGCGTCATATCTTAGGGTTCATGGGGAGGATATACTTGAGGAGGCATTGACCTTTACCACCTATCATCTTGAGTCGGCAGCACACACTTTAATCCCCTCACTTTCCAAAAGAGTGACTCATGCCTTGTATCAACCATTTTGGAAGGGGTTACCAAGGGTAGAAGCAAGGCATTACATGTCTGTCTACCCGGAAAGTGATTCTCATAATGAGACTCTGCTAACTCTTGCGAAGTTAGATTTCAACCTGCTGCAGCAAGTCCATCAGAAAGAGTTAAGTGAAATAACAAGGTTAGTAATTAAATTTATAGAACTCTTATTATATCCTGCACACGAATGACACGATACTGATGAAGATTAAACCATTGCTAATATACAATTTGGGAAATTCAGGTGGTGGAAGGACTTGAACTTTACATACAAGCTATCTTTTGCAAGAGATAGAGTGGTTGAGTCCTACTTTTGGGCATTGGGAGTCTACTTTGAACCCGAGTATTACTTTGCAAGAAAAACGTTATGCAAATTTATTGCCATGATAACCGTTGTTGATGACATCTATGATGTCTATGGAAAACTTGACGAGCTGGAAATCTTTACTGAAGCTATTCAGAGGTTTATTTGAATTTAACACCATATTCTAATAACATGCCAGTTAGCTTTTCTGACTTCAAAGTTCAAACGTACCTTCTGCTTATTGGAACAACCTTCGAAACTTATTCTACACTTTAAAAGATTTGATTTATTATTTTCATATTCACAAAAGTAATACAGATAGAGAAATAAAGATGAACTTTCTGGGAATGTAGAAAGAATACCCGTATCAATTGATCAAGTTGTTATTTAACATGGTCTTCTTATCGACTTTTATTTTGATAAGGTGGGACGTCTCCGCCATGGATCCACTGCCAGAATATATGAAACTATGTTATCAGGCACTATTGGATATCTACACTGAAATCGAAGAAAAGCTTTCAGATGAGGGAAACTCATATGCCATATACCATGCCAGAGAATCAGTAAGCTAAGCCTCAAACTGAGAGAAAGTATATACTTTGTTAGTTTGTTAGAGATCAAAAATAACAATTGTTTGCACCAATTATTTTGCGGAATAATACATATTAACCAGTAAGGTTAGAGTGAGAGACCTTAAATTTCAAATTATGCCCATTTGAAAACTTTGAAGTTTTAAGTAATTTATTTTCATATCTCGAAATCACGAAATCATGGGGGATGATTAGAGATTAATTGGTCACGCAGATGAAGATTCACGTTAGAGGTTATCTCCATGAAGCCAGATGGTTCCACCAGAATTACACACCGACATTGGATGAGTATATGACAGTAGCAGTTTCCACATCCTTGTTTATGCTATCCATCATATCTGTTGTAGGAATGGGAACCATTGTCACTAAAGAGTCTTTGGATTGGTTGTTCACTGATCCTAAGATTGTCAACTCTACATCCGTCATTGGCAGACTCAGGGGTGACATAGTTTCTCATGAGGTAAACACTTTCATTAGCTGATCAGCTATATACATCATAATACGTACTGATCATATATATGATTATTGTTGATGTCATAATTTGGTTCGACAACGAAACTTGACTTTTTAACTCAGTCCACGTAAGAAGCGTTAAAATGTCAAAGAGCCACGTATGACTCTAACCTTTCAACGCACCTAAACCATTATCCAAGAATTAATGGTTTACCCTTTGTTTACACCCAAATTAGTATTTGGGTGGATAGTAAGTGTCTTAGTGAACATTAGTTAATTTCACGATCCGCGTCATACCGGCGAGCTCAACATAGTTGGGTTTACAAGTGATGACCCGCTACTGAGATCATGAGAGCTGTATAGTAGAGTTCGCATGAGGACTTCGCATGGAATCAAGAAACGGCTTCCTATAGAAGTAGTCCATGAGGCGAGATGGCTTCGCACACTAGAGACTCTGCGAAGAAGCAAGAGACGGAGTCCGTATGCACGTGGAGGCGAGGCGAGATGGCTTCGCACACTGGAGACTCCGTGAAGAAGTAAGAGGCGGAGTCCGCATGCACGTGGAACCTCATTCTGCATTCGCGCGGTGGCACACCCCACACCCTTTTACTTCTTGTACGCTAAGGTACCTCTCAAGTGTCACGAAGGCATGGCTTGAGACTGATTTAATAAGAAGAGACAACATAGTGTCGACACGTGTTACCAACTCTGCCAAACTCATTTTGGAATTAAGGGATTGTCAGGAAGTAAGGCAGACACCCTGATTTTAGTAAAGAGCCATGCTGAGCCTATGCTCTTGCTTTCCACGTCCTTAATTTTCTCTCTTATAAATACCAAGCCTTCCCAAGGCTGAAGGGGGCCGAATCTTGATTCTTCTCCAATCTTTGTTTATTGTTCAAACACTTTACTGACTTGGGCGTCAGAAAGTGTTTGGCCGGCCTTAGGTTGGTCCTCCGATAATCTCCTTGCTCACATGTCAACATATCATTCAATGGTACTCTATCAACTTGAGGAAGAACAGGCCCAGGTCAAGTGGCAGGTGTCCAACACCAAGAAGAAGTAGAGGAAGCCCACCGCGAAGTGGAGGAAGCTAGCTCGTCATCAAGGAGAGGAAGCTAGCTCACCATCAAGGAGAGGAAACTATCTCGCCATCAAGGAGAGGAAGCTACCTCACCATCAAGTAGATGAAGCCTATTACAAAGTAGAGATAGCTAGCTCGCCATCAAAGAGGAAGCTAGCTCGTCACTTTACACATGATTTCAACGGAACTCTCGTTGACCCGTTGGTGCTAAAAAAAGACACCAACAATTATGTGCAACGATTTTTAAGCTAAATATAACTAAATTTTCATCCATGTTTGTGCAGTTTGAGCAAAGGAGAGGGCATCTTGCATCAGCTGTGGAGTGCTACATGCAAGAACATGGAGCCACAGAAGAAGAAGCTGAAACCGAACTGAATATGCAGGTGAGCAGTGCATGGAAGGACGTAAACGAAGCTTGCATCCACCCTACTCGTATCCCCATGCCGCTCCTGATGCGACCTCTAAATCTCGCACGTACCATAGAAGTTATATACAAGTTTGAAGATGGCTTTACTCAGACTGGAGCTGAGCTTGAGGGTTTCGTCAAGGCTCTGCTTATTGACCCTGTGACAGCATAAACCAAGTTTGGACGTCATTTTATGTGTGGTACTGTGCTATATAGGGACCTTGGGAAATCCTCATGTAGAATAAGCATCCAACATATTTGAACAAAAATAAAGTGTTGGCCTGCACCCTCTAAAATTCTCGTTTGGTTTTTTATTTTTTATTTTTCTATTTTTGTTTTTTAATTAAAATAAATTTACCCTACGTTGCCCGTGGGAGTTTTTTTTTTCTTTTTCTTTTTTTAAGAAAAGTAAACTTTATACAATAAAATTTAATATTATAACCATAAGAGATATCAGTGGTGGAAATAAATTCCTCAAACTCCTCTCTACCTAGAAACACCAGCTATTAGAGTGGACAAGAATCGATCGAGATTTAACCGTAACTTAACTTATTTTAGAAATCTCGTTACTTACAAGCAACCTAAAAAAGAAACAACCATTTCAAACACTATATGCCAAATTTATCAGCATATATGCACATGTAACCTCCCCGTTACATTGACAACAAAATTAACCGATGTCAAAATAGTTCTTGTAACCGACACCATAACCATGACTTACCCCACGACACGACCAACGACACCAACATTAACAACCCATAAACCCTTGCTCAAAGAGGAGAGACAACTGACCCAAACAAACTAAACTAACCCCAAAACCCTTACCCAAAGAGGAGGGAAGACAAACAAATTAAACCAACCTACCTAAAAATAAAAACTAAAAAGAAAAAAACAAAGAAAATAAAATATATAAAAAACCCAGATCTAGGCCCAAAACAGGCCCAGACCCAACCTCCACCTATTAGACCTCATACTGTTATGTTGCTTTTAGATGGATTACCTCATCAAACAAGCTTAATTATCCTGCTAGTATGGTCCCTTCAGATAACTGGTTATGGTCTGCTATAGATATGAATAACTTCCTAGAAGTTATGATGACATAACCCGGGTATTCGGGCACTATACCTTGCAGATTCTCGTTTGATGCCTTATACTTGATTTAACTTATTTGCATCTAATGATGTTCACAGGTTACTTTATACCGCTTCATGCGGGGTGACGATTGAAACCTTTGTACCACATTGTACGGGGATTACTAAAACATACTAGCGGAGTCGGGGAAATTAAGTAGGCATTGTGTCTCCCTTGGGTAAAAAACCCTAAACCTGATCGGGGCTCGTGATGTTTGAGCGGATAATTAAGTAGGGATTGTGCCTCTCTAGGATGAAAGGCCCAAAACCCAATCAGGATGCTGTGGTGTGCAGCGGATTACGGCCGAGGGCCAGGTTTTACCGCCAAGTGCGGGGTTTACCACTGAGTGTGGGATTTACCACCGAGTGTGAGGTTAATTTTACGGTCGAGGGCTGGATTTTACCGCCGAGTACGGGGTTTACCACCGAGTGTGGGGTTTTACGGCCGGGTGCCGGGTATCACTATCGAGTTCGAGTCTATCACAATAGTGTGTTGTATTTTTGATATTTCAGCACCAAATTTGGTAAATACATATTTAGTTGTATATGAGTTTGGCTATGAATTTAACAGATAACTGTTTTAAGGCTATACTTAAGGTTGCAGATACACTAGAAAGAGACAATGGAGCAATATAATTCTTGATGAATTTTTTTTTTAAGGGAAAGAGATGTTACTTATGTGGGCGGAATAGCCCATTCATTAATATGATTTTACAAGATCAAGCATGATCAAGCTTGAAGGTCACGAGTGACCCTCATTTACATCCACTACTCGATCAACCATACGAATAATACGATAAACACCCTAGAGATTATAAAAAATAAAATCCTACTCAAAAAATAGTCCAAAAAGTGGACAATCAAAACTAAACCAAAATACAAAAAAAAAAAGGGACAATCAAAAAACTACTTTATTCATCATAACCTGGATCCACAACATCCGTCATGATTAGCTTGGGGCATAGAGACCTTTATGGTGTACCCCTCCACCTACTAGACAATGAACAACCTTGGACCAGGGTTATGTAATAAGTCCGGTCATGGGAACATGATTCCGGACCTCTAGCCCTAAAACAAACTGAGTTAGAACGAAGAGGGAAAATGGCCCAGGCCCAAAAGGACCCAGCAGCCACTCCCAGATGCCAACTTTCCACCCTCAGCTTGTCTGCCCTAGAGACTAAAGCTAGCCCCTAAATCAGACCACCCGGATTGCTACCGCCTCTGTTGAAACAATCCGGTGGTCTTCCCTGCCACAAGAACATCTCCGCTAGCCTCAAGTGAGCCATCTCTAGTAGACGAGTCACACACCACTGTTATGATATTTCACTCATTTTGTCATGTGTTGCGCACGTGACTAGCCAATGGGTCTATATGTATTGCCTTTAGGGGTTTTAGCTCATTGTCAATGAAAATATCAGCATTTTAATTTCTTTCATTTCTGCGTTTCTTTGTTTTTCTCTCTAGTTAGGGCTAATACCCTAACAATTGGTATCCAGAGCCATGAATCTGGGAGCTGGGCAACCATCGTCTTTGCCTTACGGCGTTGAACCGCCTCTATGGTACTCAAATCAGTACCCATACCACTCAGTGCAGTTCTCGCTGTCTCCGCAACAGTGGGGTTTGCCATTTTCCTCGCCGATTTATCACCCGCCACCGCCGGACTATCAACCACCACCGTCGGGCTATCACCCACCACCACTGCCTAATCATTACTCCGCTTATGCGTACCATCCTTACCAACCAAGCTACCCACCTACCCAGCCTCATTTCACTCCCACAAACCAATTTGTTCCACCACAAACCACTCATGAGACACCACCTCCATTTGCATACCTAAGGGAGGCTAAACCTGATCTTCAGCCTTGTTCAACTCCACTGCAAGTTCACCGGGTAAGTGGTTCAGAGGTCCCAATCACTGATTCTAGACACTGTGAGTTCAATTTCTCAGATGCAAAGGTGAGTGAGTTCCTAGAATCTGTGAGTAGATTGTGGGATGCTTGCATATCTAAATGTATGAAGGGGATACAATCGTCTGAAGGTTCATCGCCCTCGCTGCTAGACGATGCTCCTCCGCCCACTCACACTCCCAAAATTCAGAGCTCATAGCCCAACATATGCTCCCCACTGCGGCCACAACCCACTTCCAAGCCGTCTCATCTAGGTGACGCTCAATCTCTTTCAGTTGCCAATCTCTCAATGTCTCGTATCAAACGAGCCTCCAGCATGTCGATTCCGGCCACTAGAGGAGTGAAGAAGCGCAAGTTTCTGCAACGTAATAAGTTTTTGATGCTCAAGCTCTCATTCAAGACAAATTTGAGGGTCCAGAGCTCAGTTGCGCCCCCTCTCCTTGACGATGTCATTTCGGTTGTATCGAACAACACTCATGCATCCTTTTGTTCAGTAAGTGATACTGGCACTCTCAGTTTCGTGAATAATGGTTGTGGTTCTGTTGATTCTGTTTTTGTTGCATCAATTCCTGTTGGTGTTAGTGTTAGGCATGATAATCAGGGACCAAATTTGGGTGAGAAGGGGGGAGAGCGCCATGCACTCCAACTGCTTGATGAAATGCCTCAGTCAAAGGGGTTGTGTAGTGTAAGGAGGACTGTTGCAGATCTTACGAGTATCTGAGACAAAGGTGGGGGACTTGCATATTACCGGCCTCTAGAATATGCAATTGGAGTGAAGTGTGCAGAAGAGGATGATGGTTTTGAGAAATCTGGGAAGGATGTCAAGCAATTTTCTGTTGAGGGTCAGCTGGAACTCAAAGGGCAGAAGTGTCAGATACTCGTTGGGATTTCTGAGAACAAGGAGGATCCCCGGAATAAGACCAAGCTTGCTGATTTGAAGGTTATTGATTATGGTAATGGATCATCTGTTAGGAAGACTGAAAAACTTGTGGATGGCAATGCTATATCGGAGATGGGAATTAGCAATCAATTTATTCATACAAATGATATACTAAAGTTTGTTTCCCATGCAGAGGTTCCAATTGATGAGATTGTAATTACTGGTCAAAGCCATGTGAATGAGGGTATGATCAAACATGAGGCAAGGGCCATTTGTGAAAAATTTGGTGACAGGGTAATTGGTGGCACAATGAGTGATGGATGCTTACAAGTTAAGGCAATCCGTCATCTTAAGGCTGGTGAAAAAATTGATGAAAATTTGGGATTAATTGAGCCTCGAGTGTCAAAAGGGAGAGATCAAAATGAAAATGATGTTAAACAGGATTTGAAGATTTTCCAGTCAAGTTATTTTAGTGCAGACACTGTAGTTTTTTTGGATATTCATGAGCTGGAAAATTATTTTCAACTGGATTTTTACAGTAGCAAGTCTTTTGTAGGTCTTATACCCTTGAAAGAGTTATTAAACATGCGTTGTGGAAGTGTGAAGGGTGAATGGGAGAACTTACTTGCTGGTGGTTCATCTGTTACATTGTTTACCAAGGATTTATCTAATGATGTGTGGGTGAGTTCTGATGCACTAAAGCTTGTCCAATCTGGGTTGAGGACTGCATTTGTTCTTGAGAGGGATACACCAACTGATATCGTGGATGATAACTATTAGAAAATAATGGCAAATTTTAAAAGGGTGCTGGAGATAATACTGGAGAAGTGGAAATCAAAAGAGATAATACTCTTTTACAAGGAACCACTCGACAGAAGGAGTGAAATGACTCAAACCAACTCATTGTCTAAGGTATCCACTGCCGCAAATTTAAATTCTCAAGATGTTGGAAGAGCTTTTGAGAATGTCTTGTGTAACTTGGTAAAGCTCCCTGTCGTGATCTATAGTGCTCTCAGTGAGGATGCTGAGAATGTAGTTCCTGATGACACATTTGAGATAATGATGGAACTAGTAGGCATGTCAATTCTATTTTGGTTGTTTGCATTTCCTAGTACAAGGTTTAAGAGAAAAGCTGCAAGTATAATACAAAGCTGGGCATATCAAATTGACCATCAGTTGGAGTACCGGTGTCTTATACATTATGAAGAAAAATTCATTATTGAGTTCTATGGGAAATCAAAAGACATGGAACTTGAAGCTGTGATAGATGCTACCGCCAATTTGGTAATTGATCATGCAGTCAACATATTGACTTCAAAATTTTGTGCAATCAGTTTGCGTGTTGAGCATTCTGTAAAGGGGTAAATAGTGTGTGCAGCTTCATTGGCAAGTATGTTGGGTGACTATGATACAATGATTTCGAAAGGAATGTGGGGTAGAAATTTGGTGTTATGGAGTGCAATGTTTGCTCAGTTTGCAACTGAAGGGAATGAAAATGAGTTGGATTTTATAGTCAAGGAAGTGCTCAAGCTTAACAATGTGATGATGATACGTCCTTCTAACACACAATCACAGGTATTTACTACTTTGATTTTATATCTTGAAGATGTTAGAGGTGCCTTTGAGACTTTCGTGTCTGGTGTGATTAAGTTCCATAATCCTAGTTCCTTTAACTGCAAAGTTGGAAAAGAAAATTTGCTTCATGATGATATATTTAGGATAACCGGATCTGTTGCTAGCTCTCTTATTGATATGTATGCCCACTGTGGAGTAGATATAGAAGAGACTGCTTTTTGCTTGATGATGACTTCCAGGGGTTTAGGAAATTTTGGTCAGATTAGTTCAGTGGCTGACTCCTCAAGTAAGAACTCGTTTTCTGTTGAGGGTGTTGGGAATTGTCCTTGTGATGGTGATCCAAGGTCTTCACATATCAAAAGGACCAAGGTCGAGATGTCAGCTTATTATGTTTTGGACTACAAGAATGGGTCTAGAACAACAGAAGTGTCTGAATTTGGTGAAATTGATTGTGGCCAGGGGTTTTTAAGTGATGAGATGCCTTCTGGGTTCATGTTATATGGGTTGGGATTAATGAAGTTTGGTTTGAGCAAGAAGGCTGTGCTGAAGGGTGTTTCTGTGAACAAAGCGATATGTGCTATACCAGAATTTGAGTGTGTTGCTTCACATCTTGGAATCACAACTTTCTTTGCTAGTGCTTTACAACGATATGGCATGAAATTAGGGTGGAAAGTCTCTGCCAGTTTCCCACCGAACATGTATGATGCGATTGGCATTACCGAAGATTTTCTTAAGCAAGTTTCCATGAGGCATTGCTTTGAATGTGATACCTACTTGCAGCCTCAGAGACCTTGGATTAAGACCCCGGTAGAATTGAATGAGCTGCTAGCTTTCTGTGTAGAGAGACTGAAGAACTTGAATAAATTTAGAACAACTGGTGATATGTTCAGACATGCTACTATGGACAGAATTGCTATATTGAGTGAAAAGGTACGGATGATCACTTTTGGGGATGATAAGCTAGCTCGCAAGTGGTTGTTTGAACTCAAGGCTTCCAGAATGTCATTTCTCATATGCAGGTTGACTGATTGGCAAAGATGTCAAGGATATTGTGTTGATCTCAGAATTGCAGGTTTGAAGTGTTCTCTTCTGGTTCATGCTGTTTGGTCTAGATTTGAGTTGCTTTACTTGCAATGTCTCTTATAATAGAAACTTGAGGTCAAGTTTGCTAAAGGGGGATGGATTGTTATGATATTTCACTCATTTTGTCATGTGTTGCGCACGTGACTAGCCAATGGGTCTATATGTATTGTCTTTAGGGGCTTTTGCTCATTGTCAATGAAAATATCAGCATTTTAATTTCTTTCATTTCTGCGTTTCTTTGTTTTTCTCTCTAGTTAGGGCTAATACCCTAACAACCACCGCCCAAACCAAAGTCGGTTAACCTGACCTACACCAAGCCCTCAGAACCTTGATGCCTCTGCACAAGGATGTGGCAATCGAGATGGCCGGAATCCTTGACCCAAAACCCTAGCGTCTCTCCAAAGCCGTCACCGCCGTTGACTACCAAGATTCGATGAGATGAAGAAAACCCTGATCAAAAAAGGACGGAGACCGTCGTGCCCGGAGTGTCGCTGAGAAAAACCTTGATCTGCTCAAGATGGGAAGCCACAACAACCACCCCTCCCTTAGCCTTGAAAGCCGATCAACACCTCAACGAGACAACATAGCCGCTTTTCCTTGGAGCTCCGCCACCGCTTGCAAGAACCTAGAAAAACCTAGGTTTCCTATGCTAACGCGCATGAGGCGCGTGAGGCGCTTTCTTATCGTTCGAGTTTATTTGAGTCTTTTAATTGCTGATGAAATTTGATAGTGCCTTTAAGGAGAATTGGTTCCTCACTTTAGTTTTGTGGTATAGTTCATACCTCTACTAGGTTACAAAGTCTGAGCATGTTTTTTTTTTTTTTTTTTTTAACCTGGCCGAGGTAGCTTGGGAAGCAATTGTATGTATGTGGCGCTTGAGACAAATCACTTAAAACATGGTCACAATAAAAAAATTACTGGTCCAGTTACGCATGCTTCTTTTAGTATTTTTCGGTGGAATAATATTATTTGGGTCTCCAAATAATAATATTTGGATAATATTACTAAGTTTCCCTTAAGTGTTATTATTTGGATAATATTACTAAGTTTCCCTTAAGTGGATGATATTACTGATGTAGAAATTTACATTCCTATCTTTAATAATGTGTTTTGATCAAATTTTTTCTTTATTAGTCTAGAATATCTGTTAGATATCAAACCCTGATTTACATGGATTCTCTATATAATGCCTATATAAAGACTAATTTATCAATAAATGAGTACACTTTTATTCTCGTATTCACATACTCTTCATCACATTATCAGACTTGGTGCACTAACCAAGAGATAATAGGTCAACCATCTCGAAAAACCATAAAACCCTAATCTGCCCATTTCGTTTTCCCCAATTTACTGGTTGGATTTTCCTCTGTTCACGGCCGAAATTTCATATCCATAAAAAACCCTCGACGTCCCGGTTCCAACCCCACCGGTCTCACCTCGAGAACCGACCAGAAGGTTCCTGAACTGGTCGCCGGAAGTTTCCAGACCAACCCCACCTCCAACCACTAGTTCACCGCCTTCCTATGCTCTTATCAACCTGATTTTTGGATAGCAGATTCCTCTTCCAGCGATTCTCCTCTTGTCAAAATTTCAGCTCCAAACTCGAAGCAGAAGAAGGCAAAAAGTTTCTTTCTCCTCTTGGCAGCCTCTAGAAACCAAAGATTTCAAGATTGTTTGTCTTTTAAGGAAAGTCAGAATGGTTCCCAACCCTCGGTCGAAGCCTGTGTTTTGGCCACGATCCTCAGCGAGGGGTCGAGAGGTAACTAGTGAACAAAGAAAAAAGTGAGGATGCGGGCTTGCCACCTCGTGGACGAGGGAAGAGTGTTGCACGAGATCTTCACTTCTTGATCATGTGAAGGGTTTCAGGTGCCACCTCAGGGACGAGGAATTTAGAAGCACTTGTAATTCGATACTCACTGTATATCACAAGCAGAGCAACAATAGAGATCAAGGTGATCGGTGATGAGTCCGAGAGGGCTCTGAGCTAAAGCGCGGACGCACTTAGAACTAGGGTTTTCGAGTAGCTCGAAGGAAATCAACTGGGTTGCAGTTTTTGTTATATTGTAAGATTTGATTGTGTAGAGAGATTGTCTGTGTAAGCCTTCGAGCCCCATATATAATCAGAATCCAAGTTGGACTTTGAAACAGAATAACACAAGGACACTGCTTCACCCGTGCAGACCAACCATCTTGTGACACATGTCCAGTTTGCACACTCCGCATAGGACATTGCCTCCTCGCTGCTCAACTGTAGATTCCTATATGGATTGAAATTATGAACATCCTATCCCGCAGGGTGTCACAGTCCTTATGGAAGATAACTTTCGAGCCGTTGACTCAGCCCATCCTGCGAGCTCCTAAAGCTCGCTTCCATCTCGCGGGCCTTTCAAGGGCTTCTTTATTAAAAGGGCCACAAGGATTGGCTAAAAGCATGTCAAAGATTTGTAAGAGTCTTCAACGATAAACGTGGTGCATGCAGACTCTTCCTATTGCTTGTTCGCGAAGTCTCCTACGCGAGCCAGCTTGCCTAAGTATACTCCACCTCGCCTAGATGTACTTCATTCCCATGCGAAGTTTTACCTCACCTCACCTACGTGGACTCATCTTTGCAATTCCGCGTGAAGTCCATTCTGCATGCGAACTCTGTCATCCAGCTCGCATGATCTCACTAGCGGGCCATTACTTGTAAACCCAAAGAATTTGGGCTGGCCGGTGTGACGTGGATTAAGAATTTAATTAATATTCACATAAATATTTATAGTCCAGTAAAATATTAATTTAGGCGTAAACAGCCTGTAATCGACTCAAACTCATCATAGGTAAATTTTTAATTAAGGTTACTGCTTTCCGAATTTCAATTCATAGTTCGGGCTTAGTAGCATTTCCATCTATCCCCTCTCTATGACAAGATTGAGTTTTTTTGGGGGGGGGGGGGGGGAATAGGGTTTGAGAGTTTTGTTGGGGCTCCCATTCTCTACTAAAACTTTGTGACTACGACATACACGTCACCATATATTTGCGATTGTGATTGCGATTATGCATTACTACAACAACTGTAAGCTTTGCCTACAAGGGAAGAATAGATTGTGACTGTGCTTACGTGTCACCTATTTTTATTTGCATCGATTTTATGACCACATCATTGGTTCACTAATTACAATCCCCTTATCTTTTGTAGATGACTGCGCCTCCAAGGCCTAAGTTTGAGATCCTTGATGTACGAGGTAATAATTACCTTCAATGGGCATCCGATGTTACACGATTGTTAGTCAGAAAATGATTTACTTCCACTATTTTTCCTCCTGATGGCCCAGATGCGGTTCCCAAGGAGATGATCAAAGCCCAAGTCCTCATGTTCCTAAGGCACCATATCCATAAGGAATTAAAGATGCAATATCTGATGATAATGGATCCCAAAGAACTGTTGGATGACTTGAAGCTCCATTTTGATTACGTATATGATGTACAATTTCCAGCGTTGCCGGGAGGATGGCAAACCATCTGCCAATTTCTATTGCATTCAACTCAGCTCAATGGTCTTCATTTCTTTAATTGCGGCTCTAATGCCTATATGCACGAAGACTGTCGTGCCAGCAAGGATGCTAGAGATACTTACAGAAGACACAAGCAGTGCTTGGTTCAAGAAGATAACTTTACTGGGAGAGATGACATTGGTGTTGAGCCTTTCACCAATCTCACAATAACAGATTTTGTAGTTAAGAAGCTAGCTAGTCTTGCGCACATGGATGTTGCAGATTTTGATTAAACTCTTTTGATTAGATGTTTTCTCTCTGCTATTTTCTGTTTTTATGGAATTAGACTTCTTTTAATGTATTTTTTCAGTTGACATTAATTAGAATAGTGTGAGTAGTCCCACTGTCAGCTAGATACTCAATTTCGCCATGAGACATCTACACAAATATGTGAAATTAATTAGTCTTGGATCAAGACAAGGCGAACACTTTAATTAAACATAGAGGGGTTAATCGGGAATTTAAACCAAGTTGAAACACGAATGAGTGCAATTACAAGGCATGAAAATCACTTTCATGAAATCATAGCATGTGGCCAGCCTAGAGGCTCGGCAGCAGCACCAAAAGTGCGCTAGCAGTGTGCTCGCAGCGCTGGTAGATGACAAGGGCCCGCTAAGGGCTCAGCAGCGCGCTTAACGCGCGGTTTTCACCGAATTTTTGCAATTGTTCTCATGTTTTGCCATTCTTTATGCCATAACCAATTCAAGGACCACAAACACATGTGGATTTAGCATGTTTGCCATGTAATGAAACGTTTAGCTTTGTGCAATTGAAACCAATCATAAGGGAATAAAATTCTCAATCCATTCAACATATTTGAACATAAAGAAATAGGCTATTATTTACGGACTTTGTGCCTTACGTATCCTCAGTGACAACCATGATTGGTTCCTCGCCTTTCATTCATGGCAAAGGTAATGCGCAGTTTTTGTTGCCAAATGGCATAATGATTCATGTCACTGAAGCACTTTATGCTCTTAAGGGTAATCGAACCTTGCTATTATTTAGGGACATTCGTGTCAACGGATTTCACCTGGAAACGTTCGAAGAGAATGAACAAGAGTTTTTGTTTATTACCTCTAATGATTGCGGCTGTAAACGCATCTTAGAGAAGCTCAAGAGTCAATCAAGTGAGTTGTATTTGACAACCATCAGGATTATTGAATCATATGTTGTTTCTCACAGTTTTTGCGGCTCTGACTCTTACAACCTTTGGCATGACGGTTTGGGACATCCCAGATGTGACATGATGATCCGAATTCTCAAGAATTCAAATGCACATCCATTTTTCCGATCATTGAAGTGTGTTGGAGCTCCTACTACCACCGAATTGGGTGATGATGCCGTGCATGATGCGCCTGCCATAGGCTCGGTCTCCAAGGCCCTAGTCGAAACTCCAAATTCCTCAATTACAATCTCTAATGCTCACCACTCGTTTTGCAAAGCTTGCTCACTAGCCAAATTGAATGCAAGACCATCTTTTGCTAGTGATTCTAAACAAAACATTCCATTCCTACAAAGAATCCAAGGTGATATTTGTGGACCTATCAAACCAGAGTGCATACCATTTTGATATTTTATGGTTTTGGTTGATGCATCAACGCGTTGGTCACACGTTGCTTTGCTATCCATAAAAAACACTGCATTTGCTAAACTCCTAGCTCAAATTATTAAGCTTCGGGCTCATCACCCTGATCATCCAATCAAGTCTATTCGATTGGACAATGTTGGAGAGTTTATGTCTAAGTCTTTTGATGACTCTTGCATGTCTATCGGGATTGAAGTAGAACATCTCATACCTTATGTGCATTCACAAAACGGTCTTGCAGAAGCTACAATTAAGCACTTACAATTGATTGCACGGGCCTTGGTGATTTGCACCAACTTGCCCATTTCTGCCTGGGGTTGTGCAATTTTACATGCAGCAGCACTTATTCGTTTTAGACCCACTGCAACCTAACCATTTAGTGCGTACCAGCTAGTAACTGGATACGAGACTGATATTTCACACTTACGCATATTTGGTTGCGCGGTTTATGTGCATATTACGCCTCAACTGCGTACTAAGATGGGTCCTCAAAGACGATTAGATATTTATGTTGGCTATCAACATCCTATGATTGTCTGCTATTTAGAACTTTTGATAGGAGATCTATTTACTGCGAGATTCGTAGATTGTCGCTTTGACGAGACATTCTTCCCACCGTTAGGGGGAGACTGTCACGCCCCGACTTATAATTTTTACTTTTACTAACATAGTGGTAATAAGAATTTTACCGTGTTCGTCATTAAGTGTATAATATAATTGATCGCTAGAGAGGTTGTAGGGGACAATTATTTCGTAGGATTATTCTAAGGAAAAAATTTTGACGACGGTAAAAAAATGGTAAATTTTGTCTAGTAAAAGGTAATTTTTATTGGGGTATTATTTTGAGGTGTTGAATTTTGGAATGGTTATAAGGAGAAGTTGTTGGACCGGGCCTTTGTTTTGGTCAAAGCCCGTTTTATTTCTCTCTCTCTTCCTCCCGGTTTTCTCTCTCCCCAGACCGCCGCACCGGTCTCAAATGATCGGTCTCCGACCTAGCTTCCGTTCTAGACCAATGGCAGCCTCCCTAACGCCGCCGTGAAGGAGGAATCAACGCCGAAAGGTCCGACTGCCGGAAAGGTTTTCTCGCCGGAAC
This sequence comes from Fragaria x ananassa, assembly GCA_034370585.1. NCBI lineage: Eukaryota > Viridiplantae > Streptophyta > Magnoliopsida > Rosales > Rosaceae > Fragaria > Fragaria x ananassa. Next base: position 12,270,493 of record CP139764.1, read on the forward strand.
TTCTTCCTCCGGCCGCCATAGCCAGCGAGCTTTAGCTCAAAAGAAAGCCCTCCTCCCGTGCTTCAATCCCTCCAAGGGGCTCGCTCCATCTCGAGCTAGGTAAGGAGAAATCGATATTTGAAATTCTAAGCCTTTTAGGTGTGTTTTCGTTCGATTGACATGGTTATGCTTAGAATTGGAGTTTGTGATAGTTAGGAATGTTTTAGAGGAGGTTGAGAGGAAGATGCTGCCAATTTTTGGTGAGCATCGGAGGTCGCCGGAGTTGGTCACCCGCCGCCGCCGAAAAATGTTTTTGGTGGGAAAAAATGTGAGGAGTTTAATGGAATAAGTTTTAGAATTTTTAGAGGAGTTTTGGATAGGTTTGAGAATTGTTGAAGTTTGGTATTTTTGGCAGATTATTAAGTTAGAATCCGGCCATTGGATTTTATTTGGTGGAAGGTGATTTTGAGGATGCCGGTAATTTTTGTGGAGTTTTGAGGTTGGCAGTGGATTCAAGATTTTGGAGTGTTAGGCTTGGTTGAGCGCGCAAAGGATATTTATTTATGCCTGTTTTGCTGTAAGCGTCGGTGTTTTATTTAAGTTTTTATTTATTTGGAACAGGACGTGAGGAGGCTCGAGCGGAAGAGACCTTCGACCGACATCAGGCTTAGGCCTAATCTGTGAGTGGACCTTTGTTTTAATTAATGTGTTCGAAATGATTTATGGTTTTGAATGATTTTCTGTTGTTGGATATTTTCCGAAATTGAGAATTTCGGTGATTATACTCTAATATGTATATGATTAAATGCTAGCTAGCTATACGTGATTTCCCCCCACACTGAGGTACAATTTCAGTATGGGGTGACGTGAGCGTTAGACGCGAGCGTCGTAGCCCTGTACGGCTTTCTATTTTCGTATTCTTTCATAGATTTCGTACAAGGAGTCAGCACATATATATACCACTCGGGCGCTTCCCCCATCCTGAGGTACATATCCAGTGTGGGTGACGTGAGCATTAGACGCAAGCATAGTAGCTTTGTATGGTATCTATTTTTCAAGTTGTTTATAGATATCGTATAAAGAGTTAGGCGAGTGTACATACATACTAAAATATATAATATCCTAGCCTGAGAGGCAATTTCTTAAAGTTTGGGAGTCTAACCAGGTTAGACCCCAGTTCAGAATATTTCTAGTGGAGCTTTTGTTTTTGCCGCTGATGAAGCGTTTTCTTTGAAAGCATTTTCAGAGAAATATTTATTTATCGTCGGAATTGTTGGGTCAGTTTAAAGCTCTCTTCTTGGGTCAGTATTTCAACCACTCTTATCGTAGTAGGATCTAGTCAGACTTTCTGAATATGAAGAAGAGAGGCGATGAGAGAGTCATCGAGTTTGAGCTACCATGTGCCCCATTTGATTCCTGATGAGAGGACCTGGATTGGTATGTTTGTTGACGCGCTTGGAGGAGTGTTTGCAGACAAGATGGTCGGTGTTGTCTATCAGACATTCCTTGATGCAGTTGGGGCAGCTATGGCCATCGAGGCTAGAGGGAATTTTAGTGCTCGGCCTCAAGATTTCAGTGGTCCCAGTCAAGGACCATCTAAGAAGGCTGCTTCATCGTCCGTTTCTAGATCTTCAGCGGGCAGTGGCAGTAGTGGGGGATCGGGTTATGGTCCTCATGGTGGTTCAGCAGCCTGGGGTGGTTCTCAGCAGGGGAGTGGTCAGCGTTGATGTCCCATGACTCGTGCTAGACTTCATGCTACGACCCAGCAGGAGGGTCGTACTTCTCCAGATGTCATCATTGGTACGTTGTTAATTTTTGGTCAGCCAGCTTTTACTTTAATTGATCCCGGAGCCATGCATTCATTTATGTCTAGTAGATTCGCCTTTCATGCCAATGTGCTATCATCGTCTCTTCCAGGCGAGTGACATGTTTCTCTACCTCTGGTGAGGTGATGAGGATAGATTGAGTGTTTAGTGGTTGTGAAGTGCTAGTAGAGGGATTTAATTTCAAGGCCGATTTGATTCCTCTAAATATGGTGGAGTTTGATGTGATCTTGGGGATAGACTTGTTAGAGTCTTATAGAGCTGTGGTAGATTGTTTCCGAAAGGAAGTAGTGCTTCGAAGTCTGGATGGTGTTGAGGTTGTTTTTCAGGGGGAAAGAGATGTGATTTCGAGTTGCCTGATATCAGCTGTGGCTGCCAGGAGATTGTTAAATAAAGGCTGTCAGACATTCTTAGCTCATGTTGTGGATGCAAGTATAGGAGTGTTGGAAGTGGGGGATATTCCTGTAGTAAGTGAGTTTCCCGACGTGTTTCCCGAGGATTTGCTTGGTTTGCCTCCTGTAAGAGAGATGGACTTTTCTATTGAGTTGCTTCCTGGAACTATGCCTATCTCTCAGACACCTTACAGAATGGCTCCAGCGGAATTAAAAGAGTTGAAGACTCATTTACAGGAGTTGGTAGATAAAGGTTTTATTCGGCCTAGCATGTCTCCATGGGGTGCTCTGGTGTTGTTTGTTAAGAAGAATGACGGCACCATGAGACTATGCATTGATTATAGGAAGCTGAATCAAGTCACAGTGAAGAATAAGTACTTGTTGCCTTGCATTGATGATTTGTTTGATCAGTTGAAAGGTGCCTCGGTGTTCTCAAAGATTGATTTGAGTTCAGGTTATCATCATTTGAGGATTCGGGATAGTGACGTAGCCAAAACTGCCTTTCGATCACGCTATGGTCATTATGAGTTTGTGGTGATGCCTTTTGGACTTACTAATGCACCCGCAGCGTTCATGGATCTCATGAATAGGGTGTTTAGTCTATATCTTGACCACTTCGTGATCGTGTTCATAGATGATATTTTGGTGTACTCGAAAAGTGAGAAGGAGCATGCCAAACATCTAAGATTGATATTGCGGAATTTGAGGAATGCTCAATTGTTTGCCAAGTTTAGCAAGTGTGATTTTTGGCTGGATAAAGTGGGATTTTTGGGTCATGTAGTTTCAGCTGAAGGTGTTAGTGTGGATCCCCAGAAGGTGGAAGTGGTGTCCAATTGGAAAAGACCCACAACTGTGACTGATATTCGTAGTTTCTTGGGGTTAGCAGGTTATTATCGGCGTTTTGTGCAAGACTTTTCAAAGATTGCAGCTCCACTATTTGGATTGACCAAGAAGGGAGTGAAGTTTAAGTGGTCAGATCAGTGTGAGCAAAGTTTTCAAGAATTAAAGAACCGCTTGACTAGTGCTCCGGTGTTGGCACTTCCGGATGATAGCGGGGAGTATGTGGTGTTTTATGATGCTTCTAGACGAGGTCTAGGTGGGGTTTTGATGCAGCATGATTGAGTAATTGCCTACGTTTCTAGGTAATTGAAGACGCATGAGGTGAATTATCTCACTCATGATTTAGAGCTTGCAGCTGTGGTTTTTACTCTCAAGTTGTGGAGACACTATCTTTATGGAGCCAGTGTCAGATTTTTACCGATCACAAGAGTCTTCGGTATGTGATCGGTAAAGAAGGTGGATATAGTTGATCAGTGATTATGATTGCACTATAGAGTATCATCCAGGAAATGCTAATGTGGTAGCTGATGCTCTTAGTCGCAATCCCTCCGTGTCTTTGTTTCACTTAAGGATGGTTCGAGTTCCACTTATTTGTGAGCTGCGAGCTACATGGGTGGATTTAGCGGTGGATGAAGTGGGTGCTTTGGTAGCTAGTTTTCATGTGAGGCCAGTTTTGGTTGATAAAGTGCGAGAGGCACAGTTTTGCGCCTTATGAGATAATAGAGCGAGTTGGCTCTCTTGCCTAGCGGTTAGCTTTGCCTCCGGAGTTGTCCAGGATACATAATGTGTTCCATGTATCCATGCTTCGCAAGTATATTGCCGATCCTTTTCATGTGCTGGAAGAGCAGCCGATTAGTCTGCAAAAGGATTTGTCCTATGAAGAGGAGCCGGTTCAGATTCTAGATCGGAAGGAGCAAGTGCTTAGGAGCAAGTCAATTCTGCTCGTCAAAGTGCTTTGGAGAAGCCACCAAGTAGAGGAAGCTACTTGGGAGTCAGAGGAGCAAATGAGGCAGCAGTATCCTTATCTCTTTGAGTAGCGAGTTTGTAAATTTCGAGGACGAAATTTTTATAAGGAGAGAAGAATTGTCACGTCCCGACCCATAATTTTTATCTTTATTACTGGTATAGTGGTAATAAGAATTTTACCGTGTTCGTCATTAAGTGAAAAATATAATTGATCCCCAGAGAGGTGTAGGTGACGATTATTTTGTGGGATTATTATAAGGAAGAAATTTTGACGACGGTAAAAAATAGTAATTTTTGCTAGTAAAAGGTAATTTTATTGGGGTATTATTTTTAGGGTGTCGAATTTTGGTTTAGGTTTATAGAGGTGTAAATGGACCGGTCCTTTATTTTTGGTCAAAGCCCATTCTTTTTCTCTCTCTCTTCCTCCGGTTTCTCTCTCCCCGAGCCCGTTTCTGTCGAATTCTTCCGGCCGCCCGACCGCCACCTTCCGGCCGCCTCAGCCAGCAGCACCGGTCCCAAATGGTCAGTCTCCGACCCAACTGCCGTTCTTGACCGGTGGCAGCCTCCCTAGCGCCGCCGTGAAGGAGGAATCGACGCCGAAAGTTCCGGCTGACCGAATTTTTTTTTCGCCGGAGCTCCTTTCTCTGGCAGCCATAGCTGGCGAGCCATAGTTCAAAAGGAAGCCCTCATCCCGTGCTTCAATCCCTCCAAAGGGCTCGCTCCATCTCGAGCTAGGTAAGGAGAAATCGGTTTGTGAAATTTTTAGGGCTTATTGTGTGGTTGTGTCCGATTCGCTTGGTTAGGCTTAGAATTGGAGTTTGTGGTAGTTAGGAATGTTGTAGAGGAGGTTGAGAGGAAGATGCTGCCAAATTTTGGTGGCCATTGGAGGTCGCCGGAGTTGGTCGCCGGCCGGGAAAATGTTTTTGGTGGGGAAAAATGTGAGGAGTTTAAAGGAATAAGTTTTAGAATTTTTGGAGGAGTTTTGGATATGTTTGAGAATTGTTGAAGTTAGGTATTTTTGGCGGATTATTAATTTATAATCCGGCCATTGGATTTTATTTGGTGGAATGTGATTTTGAGATTGTTGGTAAAATTTGTGGAATTTTGAGGTTGACAGTGGATTTAAGATTTTGGACTGTTAGGCTTGGTTGAGCGCGAAACATATTTAATTATGTCTATTTTGCTTTAAGCGTCGGTGTTTTATTTAAGGTTTTATTTATTTGGAACAGGACGTGAGGAGGCTCGAGCGGAAGAGACCTTCGACCGACATCAGGCTTAGGCCTAACCTGTGAGTGGACCTTTGTTTTAAATATTGTGTTCGAAATGCTTTATCGTTTTGAATGATTTTATGTTGTTAGATATTTTTCCGAAATTGAGAATTTCGGTGATTATACTCTTATATGAGAATAGTATGTATATGATTAAATGCTAGCTAGCTATACGTGATTTCCCCCATACGCGAGATACAATTCCGGTATGGGTGACGTGAGCGTTAGACGCGAGCGTCGTAGCCCTGTGCGACTTTCTAATTTCGTATTTAATTATTCAAAGATTTCGTACAAGGAGTAAGCACGTATATATTACCACTCGGCAGCTTTCCCCCATACGCGAGGTACAATTCCAATGTGGGGTGATGTGAGCGTTAGACGCAAGCATAGTAGTTTTGTATGATATCTACCTTATTTCAAGTTGTTCATAGATATCGTACAAAGGGTCAGGCGAGTGTGCATACATACTATATATATAATATCCAGGCCTGAGAGGCAATTTCTTAAAATTTGGGAGTCTAGCCAGGCTGAACCCCAGTTCAGAATCATTCCAGTGGAGCTCGTGTTTATGCCGCTGATGAAAGCATTTTTGGGGAAATATTTATTTGTTGTCGGAATCGCTTTGTCCACTCACTCTGACGTGTTGAATATTTTCCCTTGGGCTCTTCGTTTTTAAAAATGCCCAGTCTATAGAGTTCACGTGAGGTCTAGCAGGAGACGTCTTGGCATAGTCACCCATCTATCCGCTACATTTTGCCAGTAGGTTACCTGTTTAATCTACTAGGGGTTTGTTAGCTTTCGCTGTATTTTATTTTATTTTTAGTAGCTCTGAATAATTTTGGAATTCGTCTGTGTAATTTGTATTTTGGCTACTTTTGGATTGTAGCGGAGAATTTCTTTTGGAATAAAAAGATGGTTCTTAAATTCTTATAAGTTAGGGTTGTCCATTTTCGAGGGAGGTTTGCCGAGTCTTCGGTAAATTTTCCTTGGAGGTGGTCCCCGCAGGACTCATCTCGGGTTTCGGGGTGAAATTCGGGGCGGGTCTTGACAGTTTGACTAGGTTAACCCGGGAGGATCCCTTTATTTGTTTTGACAATAACTATTACAGAAATGAAGAAGTTAAATTCATTAAAACTGTCGTTCAAATCCACCATGTTGAAAGGGGCAAATAAAGAGGCAAAACACCAATGAACAAACAGGGGATTCAAAGGCACTAAAAAAGAGAGAAGGAATTAACATGAGCCGGTAAATAATTTGTAAATATAACAACTGGACCTCCAGTAAAAGTTTATATCCCTGCGAGCGGGCTTGAAGCCATCCAAAAAATAAGAAATTACAATTCGGTTGCAGTCAGATCAAAATTCCTAAGCTTGGTCCTCCTCGACCGACTCGACTAGATCTTCTTCGTCCTCACTCTTAGACACAGTCACATTGACTCCGGCAGTGTTGGGATTGGCCTGGGGAGGACCCTCCATGTTGATAGCCTGGGAGTCCTGAGCTTTGGCCTTCTCCTTTGCAGCGAGCAGGTCCTTGAGCATCCGGGGTTTGTCGAGGTACACATGCTCGGTCCACTCAGTGAACTTCTCCATGATTGCCGCATCTCGGGCAAACTACAGAAAATCCTTGAGCTCCTGGGACTCCTTATACGCGGCCATGACGTGGTCGTAGCGCACGAGAGCGAGCCGCTCTAGCTCCGCGATCTCAGATTCCTTCTCGCCAAGCTTCCCCTCAAGTGGGCGACACTTTTCAAGTGCCAACTACAGGGACTCCACTTTAGCTTCAAGCTCCGGGACCTGGTTAACTTTGCTCTCCACCTCCCGAACATGCAGCTAAAGCATCGCAACCTTCTCGGCCAACATATTCTTCTCCTTCTCCAGAGACCCCTTCTCGATTTGGAGGTAGCTCACATGACCGTTGAGCTTGGCGACCTGCTCCTTCAGTTCAGAAGTGTCCTCGCTGGCGTCAATGGAGTACACCACAAAAAGAGACTACAAAAAAGAGTTAAACTAGTACATCACGAAGAGCAATCCAAGCAAAGAAAAAGCGTCCCCTACACTAACCTTCATAAGATGCTCCCGAGCGATCTATCGGGACTCAACGGGAGAGCCTTCTTTGAACCTCACCCGGTCGAGAAAGATTATCACACCCCAGTCATTAAGTCATTTTGTGGTTATTTATTTTGGTATTATTTTGGTCTTTTACCGAATTAATTAACCGTTTACTGCTAAGGACCTTAAAGTTGAATTTTTATTCCGTTTGGAATTTTGAAAAACTTTCTTCATAAAAGTTGTAGATGACGTCGTTACGAGTTCGTAGACATACTACGTGTTAAAATCGAAGTTAGCATGGAAAAGTTATCCACAAAGAGGGAAATTTTTGTATTGGTAAAAATGGGTAAAATTTTTAGTGGATTATTTTTGGGTTGGGGTTTTAAGTGGACCGGGCAGGGGGGAGTGCCCGAGCCCATTTCTTCTCTTCTTTTTTATTTTCTTTCTCTTCTCTCTTTCTTCCCCGAGCTCCTGAGCCCTCGTTTGCTGGACTTTCCTGCGCCAGCCAGCCAGCCACCGTTGTTCAGCCAGCGACAGGCCGCCGTTCCAGCCTAGAAAGGACCCCCGCTACCTCCTCTCTCTCCCCGGCCAGTCGTCTGAGCCGGTAGTGACACTGGAGAGGAGAAAACCCCGTCGGAACGCCGATTGTCTTTTTGCCGGAGCTCCGTTCTTCGGCCACCATAGGCCGAGATTTTTGGCTCATATTGTAGCCCTCATCAAGGTGAGTAATCCCTCCAAAGGAATCGGTCTAATTCTATCTTGTTAGGGTGAAATGTATAATTGAAGTTCTAGGGCTCAAATTAAAGTTTTAGTCCGGTTAGCCTAGTTATGCTTAGAATTGGACTTTGTGCTAGTTAAGGAAGATGTTGTGAGGGTTGAGAGGAGTGTTGTGTTAAAAATTGAGAAGCATTGGAGGTCGCCGGAAAACGGCTGCCGGCGGAGCTGGCGGCGGCGCCCCCCCTTAGGGGCTGTTTTTCATGTCTTTTAAGATGGTATTAATGAGAGGAGTTTAATGAGGTATAGTTTGGAATTTTTGGAGGAGCTATGATAAGGTTTGAGATTTTTCTATGGTCAAGGAATTTAGCGGTGTTTAAATTGGAGTATAGGTAGTTGAGTTAGCCGGATTTAAAATTCTTTTAAGGTTAATTTTTGGCCGTCGGGGATGGTGGTGAATTTTGAGTCTTAAATTGTGTTCCAAAAAGAAATGTGGAGCTGAAGGAAGAGATAATGGAGGAAGATCATAGTTCTCCATAAGCCGCTCATCCTGGTAGTACTAAAATGTACAGGACCCTGAAGGATTTTTATTGGTGGCCAAATATGAAGAGGGAGATTGCCGCTTATGTGAGCAAGTGTTTGATTTGCCAGCAAGTGAAAGCTGAGAGGCAAAAACCTTCTGGTCTGCTTGAGCCATTGTCTATTCTGATATGGAAGTGAGACCATATCACCATGGATTTTGTTTTTAGCTTACCTCGTACCCTTGATGGGCATGATGGTATTTGGGTGATTGTGGATCGATTAACAAAGTCTGCACCTTTTCTGCCAGTAGGGAAAAAGTATTCATTAGATAAGTTAGCGGAGCTTTATGTGAATGAAATTATGAGACTCCATGGGGTGCCTGAGTCTAGAGTATCGGATCGGGATCCTAGATTTGTTTCAAAATTTTGGGGAGCTTTGCAGGCAGCTTTGGGCACTAGGCTACATTTCAGCTCGGCTTTTCATCCTCAAACGAACGGGCAGTCTGAGAGACTATTCAGACCATGGAGGACATGTTGAGGTCATGTGCTATGCAATTCAGAGGGAGTTGGGATAAGAATTTGTCCTTGATCAAATTTGCCTACAACAGCTTTCATTCTAGTATTGGTATTGCTCCCTTTGAAGCGCTTTATGGGCGTCAGTGTCGTACACCTCTATGTTAGAACGAGGTGGGAGAAAAGGAGCTTTGTGGTCCAGAGTTAATCCAGAACATAAATGAGAAGATCAAGGTGATTAGAGATAGGCTCAAGACGGCTCAAAATAGGTAGAAGAGTTATGCGGATAACCGCAGGTTGGATCTTGAGTTTCAAGTGGGAGATTGGGTATTTTTGAAACTATCCCCATGGAAGGGCGTGGTACATTTTGGTAAGAGATGAAAGTATAGCCCGAGGTATATTGGTCCTTATGAGGTTATAGAGCGGGTTGGTACGGTTGCTTATCGATTGGAGCTACCTTCAGAGTTGTCCAGGATACATAATGTTTTCCATGTGTCCATGCTTCGCAAGCATATTGTCGATCCCTCTCATGTCTTGCAAGAGCAGTCGATTAGTTTGAAGAAAGATTTAACTTATGAGGAGGAGCCGGTTCAGATTCTCAATTGGAAGGAGCAAGTACTTAGGAATGAAGCAATTCCTCTGGTTAAAGTTCTTTGGAGGAGTCATCAATTAGAGAAAGCTATGTGGGAATCGGAAGAGCAAATGAGGCAGCAGTATCTTTATCTCTTTGAGTGACAGGTATGTAAATTTCGGGGACAAAATTTTTATAAGGAGGGGAGAATTGTCACACCTCAGTCCTTAAGTTATTTTACGGTTATTTATTTCGGTATTATTTTGGTCTTTTACCGTATTAATTAACTGTTTACTGTTAAGGACCTTAAAGTTGACTTTTTATTTCGTTTGGAATTTGGGAAAACTTTCTTCATGAAAGTTATAGAGGACGTTGTTATGAATTCGTAGACATGTTACGCGTTAAAATCGGAGTTAGCATGAAAAAGTTATCCACAAAGAGGGAAATTTTTGTGTTGGTAAAAAGGGGTAAAATTTTTAGTGGATTATTTTTGGGTTGGGGTTTTAAGTGGCCGGGCAAGGGGGAGTGCCCGAGCCCATTTCTTCTCTTCTTTTTTCTTTTCTTTCTCTTCTCTCTTTCTTCCCCGAGCTCCCGAGCCCTCGTTTGTCGGACTTCCCTCCACCAACCACTGTCGTCTAGCCAGCGATGGGCCGCCGCTCCAGCCCAGAAAAGACCCCTGTTACCTCCTCTCTCTCCCCGGCCATTCGTCTGAGCCGGTAGCGCCGTCGGAGAGGAGAAAACGCCGTCGGAACGCCGATTGTCTTTTTATCGGAGCTCCGCATATGCCAGATTTTTAGCTCATCTTGTAGCCCTTATCAAGATGAGTAATCCCTCCAAAGTAATTGGTCTAATTCGATCTTGTTAGGGTGAAATGTATAATTGAAGTTCTAGGGCTCAAATTAAAGTTTTAGTCCGGTTAGCCTAGCTATGCTTAGAATTGGACTTTGTGCTAGTTAAGGAAGATGTTGTGCGGGTTGAGAGGAGTGTTGTACTAAATTTTGAGAAGCATTGGAGGTCGCCGAAAAACGGCTGCCGGTTGCTGCTGCCGGCGGAGCAGGCGGCGGCGGCGCCTCTTAGGGGCTGTTTTTCATGTCTTTTAAGATGGTATTAATGAGAGGATTTTAATGAGGTATAGTTTGGAATTTTTGGAGGAGCTATGATAAGGTTTGAGATTTTTCTATGGTCAAGGAATTTGGCGGTGTTTAAATTGGAGTATCGGTAGTTGAGTTAGCCAGATTTAAAATTCTCTTGAGGTTAATTTTTGGCTGTCGGGGATGGTGGTGAATTTTGAGTCTTAAATGATTAAGGATGGAAATTGGGCAAGGAAAAAGATAAATTTAAGCCCTTAATTTTATGGGTTATTTATTGAAGTTTTATTTCAGTTCGAGAATTAATATTAATTGTTGTCCAGGCCGTGAGGAGGATCATTTGGAGGAAGCCTCAGGTCATCATCAAGCTTAGCCGAGCACTGTGAGTGGACCTTTGATTTAAATGTCATGCATGAAATAAAATTTATTTAATTTTCAAAGGCATATTGGAGTAATGAGTTCCATTAAATTTTGGGAAATCTCTTGAGCATTTTATTTGACATGTGAGACATGTCAAGTGATTTTACATTTATTTTCGGGGAAATGATTTTCCGGATAATTGTTATTTTCATTTCACCATAAAGGGTTGATATATGGTCTTTATTGCTAGCTAACCATTATTAGCGGCTACTCACCATAAGTGAGTAGTGCGCCCAGCGTGGGACGCTATTATAGCCTGGGAGGGAACCGATCGGTATTTATATATATATGTTAGCTAGCCATTATTAGCGGCTACTCACTATAAGTGAGTAAGGCGTCTAGCGTGGGACGCTATTATAGCCTGGGAGGCTCATCGTTATGGTGAAACATTTTCCCAAATTTTTTATTAATTAATGAGAACCAATGGGATTGGTTCATCATTTTTTATTTATAAGTATTTATGGAGAATTCCCACGAATGACATGCAAAATAATTTTTTCTAAATGGAAGAGCATAGATTTAATTTCATTGCTCCATATTTTGTTATTTATTTTGTCCACTCACTCTAACATTTTTAAATGCTTCTCTCCTGGGCCTTTCGTTTTAAATACCCAGTTAGCAGAGTTTGGTTCCGCGATAAATCACTACTTCATCCAGTTTTTCCATATAGGTAACGAGTTTAACCTATGATGTTGTTTCTCTCATTTTTCGTAGTAGATGCTCTGAATATTATGAGATGGTTTAAGTGTGTTAAAAGCTGTTAAAAATATTTATTGTTTATTTGAGAGATATATTTATGGATATTGTTGGGAAATATTTTGAGTTGAGTATGGTGATTCTTCTCTTAGTTAGGGTTACCTATTATCAAGGGAGGTTTCGCCAATGTTTTTGGTATAATTTCCCTGAGGTGGGTCCCGCAGGATTTATCCTTGGTTTCAAGTGGAAATTCAGGGTAGGTCCTGACATCGATCTCCCTCAAATCGCAGATCATGGCACGCACAAACTTCTCATCCGGACAACCATACTCGTCGAGGACCTGCTTGATCGGGGTCTTCGAAATTGGAAGAACGGGAGGGGCGAGTATGGACAGCGAGGGGGTCGAGCCCGAGCCCCCGGGTGCTTCCTTATGTCTCTTCGATTTTGGGGCGGGGTCCTTGAAGACATCCTTCCCGGTGTATGTCACCTGTGAGTCCAGAGCGGCCTGATCTATCTTTGAATGGTGGTGGCGCTTTTTCTTCTCGCCCAGATTCAACGTGGCTCAAGCGACTGCGGGAGGAGGTACCATCGAAGTTGCCGTTGTCCCGTAGACTTCATCAGGAACTTCAAGCACCCTTTGGTTGTCTAGGACACGGACCAAGTGCGTTTCCAAATCCACCTCGGTGTGGGAGGCCAAATCCCCTGTGGCCAGTAGCTTTGATAGGAGGTCTTGATCCTTCTCCATGTCAAGCGGGTGATTAGGACGAGAAACGTGCCTAAGGATTTTTCCTGCAAACCACAAACAGAGTATTGATTCAACTGAGCGTATAAGGACTCGAATGTAAAGCAGAAGCAAAGATGAACCCACAGAGTAGTCTACCCATCTCACACTATGCCAAAACGGTCCACCGGGTGAAGTGGTACGAGCTACGATCCTCCTCATGGGGCCACGCTGCATAAATCCGCACAATACACTCCTGCTTGACCGGTGTCTGCGAGTAGCCCTGATTCCCAATGGCCCAGAAATAGTTGGGAACTGTATGCCGTCTCGTTTTTCATTGCCATGCACCGCCCACCAAGTGTACCTTCGCTCTCCACTCTTTGTTCATCTAAGAAGGGAGGTCGGTGACGACTGACTCGTAGTCCCGCGCTATAAAGCCTACACACCCAGAGCTCTCCGCCTTCTTCGAATATGACAATATATAGAGTGCACGGAACTCGTTGATCATGGGCCACCCCATGTTCGACAAATAATACAAGCATCCGAGCCCTAAAAGTTGCCGCCACTAGTTTGGCGGGACCTGGCCGGGAGCCAGTTGTAGCATGCTAAGCATGTACTGTACGTATTGGGGTAGCGGTACGGAGAACCCATTTCTGAACATGTTGTCGTGCACTGCTACGTAGTTGTCTTGGGGAGCGCACACCAGTTCTCCGGGATGCAAGCTGCGCATAGGGATATCGGATGGAGTGTCCCACTCCTCCTTGAACTGCTCAATCTACTCGAGCGTGAGATTGCAAACAGGCTCATCGCATACCCTGCCATCCTCCAGATGGTGAAGGGCCCTTGTGATCGGGATCACTTCAAACACTTGATGCTCGAGACTTGAACAAGAGGACTCGAAATGAGATACCGCCCACGCAACATTTCTACGAGTTGCTCACTGCAGGTACTCTTCCATTCTTTCATCATCATCAGCGACAGCCTGCCGAGATGAACCGGAGACGCTGGCATCGGTAGCCCTAGACTCCATTTAACCCTATAAAAACCCTAAGGACTATTAGATGCCTACCATCGCACACCGCCGCCGGGAGGTTTAACACTACCAATCCAAACACGGCAGAAACTCGCAACAAAACCAGAAACTCGAAACCTACACCTAGAAGTAATCTGATCTACTCACCGTACAAAATTTGCTCCAGTAAATAACAAAACGCCAGGAAAGGGAAACTCACCAGATAATGAAGGCCGGAGACACACCGGAGCCGGAAAAGGAGAACACCTCGCAATCGGAAAACCGGCAGTAGCATGGAAACATAACTCCCTCCTTTTGCAAGATTCCTCTTCTATGGACTTGGCTTTGCAACACCCTCTCCCTCTCTGATCTTCGCTTGGACAAAAAGTAGAAGAAAGCAGAGAAACCGAAAGAAGACACAAAATAGAGACAGAGAGAATAGAAGAGGAATGAAGCAAAAGCATAGAAGAGTTTTTGAGGGGGAATGACTTAGCATATATACGAAGCGAGGGAAAAGACACCTCAGTTTCCCCCCCCCCCAAACTCATTAAATAACCATTTCCTACAAACGAGGAAATCAGATCCATCGCGACCCACCGCAGGATTGTGATACGTGCCGCACTATGAAGTAACATCTCGAAGAATAGAGGAATGAAACGACCATTAAATGCACGTCCCTTCACCCCTCCCCCCTATAGCACCACCTAGTGGACATGTAATTAATACTCTGACAGACCACCACCTACCCAGGCTACCGATCTAATGCCACTACTTGAGGCCCCGTATCAAATTCTCCGGGGCCGGTAGCACTTGCCAGCAGTCTCTGAGCTCCTGGGGAATATGCAGACCCATCAATTAAGCCAGCAAGAATGTATTAGAACCCAGAGAAAAATGAGTCCAGGATATGTATTAAAACCATCGGGGCAATCCACTAAGAGCGGGATAGGTAATCCACCGAACGGATGCGGGGTGTGTCACCACGCAGATGCATAATGATGAATGCGCTGATGCTGGACTTCTAGAACAGCAGAGGGCTTTGTTGCCACCTCGCGGATGAGTCTCCCTTTTATATGCGGACTCTTCCTCTTGATTTCTTCGCAGTCTCTTACGCGAAACCATATACCACTCAAGGAGTTGGATCCTTCGCTATGTCACGCACCTTTTGATATGTGCGAACTCCTCTGCTCGCCTGATAATTTCAGTCCTTGTGTGCAAAGCGAACTTCTCAGCTCGCCTGATAATTTCAGTCCTTGTGCGCGAAGCGAACTCCTTAGCCCACCTGATAATTTCAGTCCGCGAAAGCTTCTGCACAGTTCGCTTGCCAATTCCGAGACTCACGTGAACTGTACCGATTAGCTCGCCTGCTTCTGTTGGCGGGTCATCACTTGTAAACCCAATATATTGGGCTCACCGGTGTGCACCATGAATCTAACTAATATTCAGACATTTAATTTGGAGTGAGTGTCACCAAGATCATAACACTCACGCGCGAGATCCATCTCGCGTGCATTTCACCGAGATCGCAACACGTGGGAATTATATTGGAGAAACACCGGGTTGCCATATGTTCTAACTTAATGGCCAATTAGTAAGGCAAGCATGATAGTAAGTCTCGGATAAGTGTGGGGAAGATAGCAGGAAAATTGTAAGTCCAGGATATGTCACCGAGAGGAAGCATACAACAACTGTTTATGAAAATCTCGATTCCTGGATAAGAACTAACGGGAAGGAACAATTGTTCCATGAGATTCCTATTCCCTAGCAAGAACCAACGGGAAGCATGCGCACGAACTAAAAGACATGCATACAACCCCAGAAACGTATCACCGGGAAGCAAGGACGAAACAACTAAGCCTTGAGAACCGTAAGTCCTTTGTACAGCTCCTGAAGAGTGGGAGTTAGGCAGTTTGTATCATTTTTTTCACATGGAGAATAGTGGCCTGATAACCCACGCGAGGATAATACTCCGCGCTTGAGCAACAACACTTGACATGGAACGACTCGCTACCTTCCATTGCAACAACAACCCGTTCAAACATTTCTTGAGTACGAACTTGGGGGGACTAGAATCGGGTACCCGTTGATAATTCGGCATCACCGGCTATTTCTTCAAGTCCCCACTCAAGACGTGTCTTGAACGGGAACTTGGGGGGACGTGTAATCGGTAGTCGATAAATACCTCCCATGGCCCGTAATGCTATGAAGCCCAGCAAGAACATGCCTCATCTTAAAGGCTACAGAAGACTGGGCCGGAAGGGAGACTGTCCACAAGAGATCAAATAAGCAAGACTCAGCAATATATTTGTCCCACATCGAATAACAGGCAAGGCAGAAATCAACGCAGAGATATAAATACATTGTTGAAGTCAACCAAAAGGGTAAGAGACATCTCCTTGTATTTAATACTACACATACCTCATATCTGGCTTAATCATTGGAGAGAGAAAGACTAGAATGTCTCGGTCTGTCTCCCTTTGCAGATAAGGAGTCAATACATCTAAGGACAGATCACGCGAAAGAGTTTCTATAAGATCTACGGGATCTTGAGAAACAGTTATGTTGTGAACCTTGAATGGTTAAGTTAATGGAAATCAATTTGGCTCATACGAGCTTGTATAATTTTGCTAAGGGTAGTTGATAAATGGGTTTCAAGTTAAGGATAATGCCTTTACTTATAAAGGTTAACCATATTGATTGAGAATAAAGTTTCTTGTGGACAAAGAAATAGATTGGGTTCAGATGCTCTTTCGAACTAGAGATAAAGAATGATTTAAGTGTGAGCCATTGTTAGTTGGCTTAGTGTGTTGAGCCTAACTCGGTCTTCATAACTAGTTACTGTTGGCTATCACCTTATATGATCATTATGAGATACAGAACATGTGATCTTGTTATGTTTTTGAAAAAAGTTCCTAATTGATGTTTAAGGAACTAATATTTGAAATGTTTGACAGAGCTCCGGTTCTTGAGTTTTCGAGTATGGTGGTGTTTACCAAGTGTTGTAGAGTAAAGGTTCACACTCCAAGAATACTAGGTAGGAGATTCTAGACTCTTCTTGGCTAGTGGTTTTTCGTATATTATATATAAAAGATGATCGCATAGCTGTGATTGGTTTATTATGAAGATTTGATATTTCTATTGCCATGTTTGTTTTCAATGTTTTTGATATTGTATGATGACCTGAGAGTGAGCGGGGCATAACGACTTTCTTGGGTTTCGATCCCTTAAACCTTCGGAGCGGCTGTACAGACTGGAAGACGTTTTACATCCTTTGAGGTGTGGCGTCGTTCCTAGACGGTATGGCGTAAATGGACACTCTCGCTACACCTTGCCGGTATGGACAATATTAATTGCGGTAAGGTTGTAGTTGGTATAAGAAGACCAGTCATATGGTTTGTGTATCCTGGGGGCGCAGATGTTTTCCGAAATGAAACTTATACTTTATGATTTGATCATCATTTATATCTATATTTGTTTTCACATACTGGCCAATAAATTAAATAGTTTTCAAACCTAGTTGGTTGAGTCTTATTGAACAACGAGGACGAAACCTCACCCCTATAACAGTTTTGAATGCAGGTTTTGTGCACAAGAACGGGATTGAGCTGGGTGTGCATATTTGATTAAAGTTAAATGTCTTTTTGAATTTATTATCATATGTAAGGCTTCCATTTTGTATCCTGATTACTTGATACATTTTCTTATGTTTTATTTGAAAACCTTGTTCGAAGTGTCTGTCAGTTACTTTATTTTATTTTCGTGTCATTGTTATCCGTACTACCAAGGAACTATGTTTTTTTAACCCTGAAGATGTTTTATTGAAGGTGTTATTTCATGTTAGTAATGTTTGTGCTCAATAGATTGATTTCAAAGAAGGTTAACTTCTTATTAGGTTTTACAACTCAATTTATTTAACTCTTTCAACTTTACTTTTGTTTCCAATTTAAGAAAGTTTTAGTTAATTTAATTAAAATATCTTGTGGGTTCTTAGGGCTTGAGTGATGGGCCCTAACTTAGGTTATAAAAGAACGCGACACTGTAATATGCTCAATTTGATGAAGTGCCAATTGGGGCGTTATATTACCGACCTAAATTGCATTGGTAGTGATAGTCAGTTTCTAAGGATGCACAGACTCCTCTTTAGGCTCTTAGAGGACCCAACATTTCTCTTCTTCGGCAGAGACACTAGAAGAGTCCTAGCCATGTTAGGCAGTGACAGCTCCAACACAAGCTCTAGACCAACATCTTCAGCCTCCGACGGACCTACCGAACCCTTAGCTCGCTTACTGTAAACTAAGGCATCAAAGCAGATGCGCGCATCACGCTTCTTTCCGGTTACCATGGGATAATCAGCCAACGCCTAGAGAATGGCTGCCGGTTTCAGAATGACCGATTGTAAAAAGCTAACAACGTCATGCATGAGATCCTCCATTGTAACCCCCGGCTTTGACAAATGAATCCCGACACTTGGGATTTATGGTAAAATATGCATTTTACCCCTGATAAAATGCATTATGGCTAACACGCCTTTTAACGGAGTGTATGATTGTTTGGCCGGGCTTCATATTTGGTGTACCAAAATTAATAATTTGTAACTTGGGTACATAAATGCATAGTCATTTTAAGTTGGTGTACTCTTCTTGAAAAGTTTTAGGCAAAAACCGACTAACCAATCCAGATTATGTGCCAAACACGTATCCTCCCACAACAGACACCACCATTATACAAACAATGGGAGAAATTTCTCCAAAATTACGTCCAAAAATATCTAATGAGTGCATACGGGGGATGACAAGGAAAGAACCCTAGTTGCAGTTTTCGTAAGGTCGGATAGATGCTGATGTGTGTGTATAGCTCTTAATTCCTACATTACACGTCATGCTTTTTGGATACAGCTATTCTTGATGTAGAATATTGTCCTAGATGTTTAAACTATTGTTGGATTTGGTAACAAAAAAAATGATGATGTCACGAAACAATACAAGTCATGCAACAACAGCAAGCAAAACACCGAAAGATTAGCAATAAACAATCCCCAGATCTGGTTATGGTGCATTAGGTGCTACAGTACAAACTAATTAAACCTCTCTTTGCCCTTCCACCTAGTCACCAACCTAGGGCAATCAGGTAATTTCAGTTCCCATTTTTCCTTTATGAAACGGTCTCCTAACTTTAAGATTCTCCTTTAAAAAAGAGAGAGAGAAAAATCATCACCATCATCATCATCCTCCTCCTCCTAGCTCAACTTTCCAACTCTCCTCGCTTAACACAGCCCTCAAGCCATGTCCTTCTTCACACTACTCCTTCCGTGGACTCTTCTCCTTATCCTTCTGCTCTCTCTCTCCTCCTCTTCCTCCATCCATGACCTCCTCCGCTCGCAGGGCCTGCCAGCTGGTCTCCTCCCTAAGGAGGTCAAGTCCTACTCACTCTCCGACGATGGCCTCCTCCAAGTCTTCCTCGACGCTCCGTGCCTCACCAAATTTGAAAACCGGGTTTTCTTCGACAGCGTCGTGAGGGCCAACCTCAGCTACGGAAGTCTCATCGGAGTTGAGGGTTTGACTCAGGAAGAGCTCTTTCTTTGGCTGCCGGTGAAGGACATCATCGTTGATGATCCGCGATCCGGTCTCATACTCTTCGACATTGGAGTAGCTCATAAACAGCTTTCTCTGTCGCTCTTTGAAGATCCTCCTTCTTGTAAACCCTCAGGTAATTCCATCATGATTATCAGATGATCATCGATCATTTGCCCAGCTGTTTAGTTTTCATTGCTTTTCATTTTTCTTTCTGGGGGTTTTGTTTTTGTAACATATGTGGCGGTTCGTATGGATGGTCATGTGGGTTTCTGTTATACTTTTGTGTGACCTCAACAGTTTCTTTGGACTTTAATGTCTGCCATGTCTCTGATGATAACTTCAGAAAAACTATTCAACTCATAGGCTGGTGCTTCAAATTTTTTTTTTTTCATAACAGAAATTATTATAAAGTATTTTTGGCCATTTTACCTGTGCTTTCACATGATAAGTCATAATTTTCCAATAAAACAATGAATGAATTTAAAAAAAATACAAATACCCAATGAAGAAGAGAACTTTCCTAACAACAAATAAACCAAAAACACTGAGGAACTTTGCTTGCTTGCCGGCTACCTCTGTTATTAACTACTTGTTTGCACTCTAGCATTCTACAATCTACAATTCTACATTAAGATTATGGAATTAGCTAATGTATATGCATGAATAGTATGTATATGAGTACCTCATTAGGCTATAAACTTGTTTTTGTGTGTTTAAAAATGGTGGAATCTATATTGTGGGTACATGGAGACAAATTGGAAATATTAATAACAGCTGTTTAATTATACTATACTGATTTCTGCATGAAAAACTAGCTAGGTAGCCAAAATCAGTGTGAGAATAGCGACATTTCCACTGTGTTGTGCATCTTCTTTCTTGGTCCACAAACCTTGCATGTAAAATGAGGTGTGGGTTTGGTTCTTGAGCCTAATTCATGTGACTATTGCAGGTGCAGTAGTGAAGAATCATGTGAAGAAGCAGGAAAAAGGGTTTGAAGCTCTGAGATAGCTAGGGAGATGATTCCTATCTGTTACAAATTTGTCTTTTTCTATAATTGAGCAGTTTAAAATTGATTAGTCTTCTTATTAATTAATGATATAAGCATGTAATTAGATGGAGGCTAGCTTGATTAGAGTAATTAATTAGGAGCGCCTTTAAAAAGGAATATGATCGAGGAGTTTGCAAAGATGTTAAGTCCAGGAGGAATCTGATCTATGTGCTCAACATGTTAGCGGTTTCTAATCTTCTAACCTTTGTTAAATGCCTTTGATTCTCACCTGTTCCTTAATCTCTGTCTTATGTTTAAGCAAAGCAAGGGATCAAACTGCTTTTAATTATTCTCTACTATTCAAGTATGAATTGGCAAGGCAAGTATTCCAGAGAGTCGGTATAGATGGTTCCAAATTTCATTTAAATACTTGAACTTTTCTTATTAATAATTTCAATTTTAGCTCATAATCGACTTTGGATGGCCCTTCAGTTTAAAGAAAATATCTCTACACCGACTGTTAGTTTAGAAGTAAAGCCACTATGAATTAAACGCAAAGTCTACATCCCAATTCTATATTTATTTATATATCGTGACGGTCAGGTTCAAAGTCTTGAAATTGGTTATCTACTTGGATTTATGTTGCTTGAATTTGCTTGGATAATTTTTAACCATTGGATTAAATATAATCTAAGACCACCATGTCATCTTTACTTCATCTAATGGTTATAAGACATCTAAGCAAATTCAAACAATTTAAATCCAAACAGAAAATCCGGATCCCAAAATCTTAAAGGGTTATTATAGGTTAAATGTTATAAAGCTTATTGTCTATACGAGGATGACCATTGACGAAGTTGTTTCCATAGTCATTCCCTATGGCTATGGGAAACAAAGAATCAGAGTATCCTAATTGAAGGGAGAATTTTAGGTGAAGTGCTCGGGTTTATAAGTTGATGTCACGGATGAGATGACCAGTACTCCTCCCTAAACCTATTCGATGATGAATATTCGAACAAAATGTCTAATCGTTGTTAACTTATGATGCGTGATTCTTATACATTGTTCGTCGTCATTAATAGGATTGGCTCATGTTATTGAGCTTTGTACTGGCTAGCTACATTTCCCGCTTCCAAGTACTAACTTTACAAATTAAACCAAAGTTAGTTTTAAATAACATGATCGACGGTTTGTATTGTTAATTCTGTGGGTGCCTGCATTATCATATAAGTGATATTTTGCCACTAGTTTTATTGATCTTGATGGAAGGATTAATCGTGTTTGATTAGTTTATAGTCGATGATGATCAAGAAAAAACCCTACCCTCGTGTACAAACTGGATACACCATCACATACTGCACCTCTTTGTTTTGCTACTTTGTCACGTTTTAAACTTTTTTGTTCTTTTGTCTTTCACTCTGACTCGTAAAATGTCTTCATATACCAGTGTGATACTGTGATAGTATGATGTTTTTTTTTTTGGTCAAAGTGATAGTATGATGTTGAATTCCGAATGTGGGCCAATGAAAAATGGGCCCTAGCTTGTAAGAGGGCCCAGACGCATATTCTTCCATGGAATGGGACACACACTGAAGAGTGAGTCTGAGTGACACAACCGAGCTTCGGCTTTATGACCTTTATCATAGAAACATACATGCCTTTGGGTCTTATCACCAAGAAATATCATGATGATCCTGTCATGAGTTGTTGAGTACGATTATTTATGCATTTTTCCAGCCTATTCTATGGAGTGTTTTTAACGATGAATTTATAATAAAAGGTTTTTCTCGTTCTTGTTGTAAATGTGAAGGGTTTTTGCAATGGTAAATGATTATTATATAGTTATTTAATTATTTTTTTAATCAATAATAGCTATATATGAAAAACTTTTAAGGTGATAAATGATTATTATTTAGTTATTTCTTTAATCAATGATTGCTACATATTTTGATATACATGTTATAGAAGATTGTATATTATAGTTTTTTATACTAAAAACTAAATGAAGATTTTTGAATATGTTTTAAACAATGGATTTTTCATACTAATAAAAGCTAATATGTAAATGAATTTATGTAAATGAATTTATGTTTTAAACAATGGATTTTTCATACTAATGATTTTTCCGGCGACGAAGATGAGTTGGTGATGTCAACAGGCGATCCGATGCCGAGGGTTGTGTTCGGTGCCGCGCTGAGCTTCAAGGAAGCCAAAGAGGCCACCGTTGAGTTGAAAGATGCTCTCGATAAGTATAATTGCTTAGAACCTTTTTTTTTGCT
Organism: Fragaria x ananassa; assembly: GCA_034370585.1. Lineage (NCBI taxonomy): Eukaryota > Viridiplantae > Streptophyta > Magnoliopsida > Rosales > Rosaceae > Fragaria > Fragaria x ananassa. Next base: position 12,292,902 of record CP139764.1, read on the forward strand.
TTTATAATTTTTCCATTTTTCTGTTTAGAATTGCGTTTTGTGTTCTTTCTTCTTGCTAAATTCAGTGGTGTTTTATTGCTTAATTTGATACAAAAATAGTGACATTCATCATTTGATAGATCAGAAATCCTCACTCACAGGTGTCTTTGATATTATGATTTTCGAGAGTTTTCATTTCGATTGGGAAATGATTATAGGTTATATCTAGTTTTATTGTTAATTGTTCAATAGGTTTGCAATTGGATTACCAAATTTTTGTTATTAGATAAGTTTCAGACTTTGAAGTTTGAACATTTGCTAAGTAGTGTAGAATGTAGAATTTGAGTGGGCTGTGTTTTTTTTTTTTTGGGTCTGGAAATCTCAGTGTAGCTAGGTTTTTTTTTTTTTTGGCTTTGAAACTGGGGAAATCATGGGATTGTTCTAACATGTACCAAGGCACCCAATTTTTATTCTTTAAAGATTATGCTGTCAATACCGGGTCGATTTAATTTGTAGTTTTTTTTTTTTGGTATATGGTTTACGTTTTTTAAGCTAACTCTATCAGTGGTGAACTTTCAGGGCATACTTTTTTTTTTTTTTTTTAAAAGTCAGGGCATACTTATCTTCACCCAAAATTACTGAGCTGGAAGAAGCGACTGCTGCTGACAAGGTGTCTGGGCAGTCTCTGTTTTCAAACCCTGGAGCCGAAACAGAATCTGTTCTTGTAACTAGGACTTCAGTGCCACAACATGCTTATCGGGCATTTGAACTGCTGAGTCGAAGTCCTGAGGCTCAGGTATTGACTGAACTCCACCTCTTAGATATATCTCTTGCAAAAATGGTCTTATTTGGACAATCAAAGTGTGTTTTGTGTTTCAGCTGTAGATACCATAATAATGTGATGACTACTATACAATAATATGGGAATAATTAATTTCTTGGTTTTATTCCTAGAATGTTGTTGCTTCAATTGCAAGTGACCCGAATGTCTGGAATGCTATGATTGAAAACTCTGCTGTCAAACAATTCATGGAGTCTCAAAAAAAATTAAACCAGGATCCTTATGACTCCGCTTCAGATTCTGTGGTTTTCAATCCTGTATCTTCAAAGGAGGTCAAGGAGGAATTTGATTCAAGCCAATCTTTTGACTTGGAACGTCTGTTCAATGGTTTTGTGGATAAAGTCAAGCTTACCGTCAATACCATTGTCAGCAATTTGTCGACATACATTCAGAACATTTTCGAACCCCCTGCAGATGACAATGGCGACAATGGCTCTCCCAGAACTGTTGTAGCATCTGGGTTTATGGGACTGGCAATTATGGTTGTAATGGTGGTTTTGCTGAAGCGTGCCTAAAGCTTCATTGGTCTGCACATGAATCATCTGAAAAAACAATCCGGAAATGCTTCTCGCTGCATGAATGTTTAATAGATAAGATCGAGTTTACCTTCTTAATATCCTTTGGCAGTATTTTTAGAGGATTTTGCATGTGATTATGTATGACATGTTTGTACAGCTTATTTCTCAGACGTAACTGTAAACACGAAAATATCTGTAACAAATAACAAAATAACACGTTGACAAAGAATAATTTAATTTAATCAATACGAATGCGGGTTACAATCTTTGTGAATTCTTCTGATTCTATCTCCGAATGTAGGTTTAACTCAAAGGTGACAAACACTTGTTCTTGAGGGTTACGCGGGTTGATCACGTAACGAATATCTAGGATTTTGGATTTGATGAAGAACTGGCTATGAGCTTGATAGTTCTTCAAGGAGGGATCTGGATTTGATGAAGAACTAGCTATAAGCTTGATAGTTCTTTAAAGATTTTGGATTTGATGAAGAACTGACTATAAGCTTGTTAGTTCTTCAAGGATTTAGGGAGAGACTTCTGAGCTCGCGGGAGGGATTTTTCTCTCTCTCTCTCTAGTCCGCTGCTTTTGCTTTCTGCTTCTCTGTTTTCTTTTGCCTTTTAGTCCCCCGCCCCCTCTTGATATGAGAGGGGGTATTTGTAGTGTTAACCTTCCTCCACTTAAGGCAAGTAATGAAGATTTTGAATCAATAATATTTCCTTGATCGAATCAATGAATCTTGACTGATTGATTTACTTACCGATTTTAACACAATCAGATCAATCAAATTTTAAGATTTAGATATGCCCAGATCGTTTTGGATTGAATGTCCTGTTTTGATTAAGGTCATTAGTAAGGGGCGAGACATCTCGCGGATAAGGAAGGTATCCCGCGAGGAACCTTGATTTCCAAGCAAGCGGTGATTTCTGGTTCCACCTCGCAGACTTATCTCGGACGTACATCCAGGCATACATGCGAACTCTGTCGTCTAGCTTCTTCGCGAAGTGCCTTCCGCGGGTCATCTCGCCTCGCCTTCATGTAAATCTACTCGCGCGGGGCCATCTCGTCTCACCTTTATGTAAATCTACTCGCGTGGAGCCATCTAGCCTCGCCTTCATGTGATTCTACTCACGCGAAGTCATTTCGCCTCGCCACTGTTTTACTTCTATGCGAAGTCACTTCACCTCGTCACTGTTTACTTCTATGCAAAGTCATTTCACCTCGTCACTGTTTACTTCTATGCGAAGTCATTTCACCTAGCAAAGTGCGTTTCCCCTCGTGAAGAGCTTTTCACCTCGCGAAGTCCAGTTCGCCTCGCGAAGTGCGTTACGCCTCGCGAAGTCCAGTTAGCTTCGCTAAGTCATGTTCGCCTCGCGAAGTGCGGTTCGCCTCGCGAAGTCCTGTTCACCTCATAAAGAGCAGTCTGTCTCGCCTTCATTTATTTATATACGAGTCATCACTTATAAACTCAATTATTTTGTTAAATTATACATGTCTACAGTACCTTGGGCAATCTTAATTTGCCAAATACATTGATGCTGCTTTATTTGTATTGTGTTTCAACAGCAACTGTCGTTAGATCCTTGTTCATTGTGCGAAAAGTTGAGGGTACAAACGCGAATGGCAAATTTGGGCGTAATTGATATGTTGGTAGAAGTGTCAACTTCATTTTGTACACATCAGTAGAGAGTTTAGTTGTCGCCTTCCTGGATGCCAGAAGAAGAAATTTCCGTGTGTGCCATTTTTCAACACCAAACAAGTACTAACTGTTTAAAACTTCAGTTATCAAATACCCTTAAATTTGAACCAATTTTTTCAGTGTTGAATCAATCATCGACCAACAACCAGGCAGATATCATTCCAATTAGCAAATGTACTGTAACTGTTACGGAGGGAAACATATCCCAGATTGTTGTACATCTACATACTTTCTCAGAATTAGTGGAACGGTCTGGCAGTTAGCTCTTCCCTCACCCATTTGGACAAGTAGGGTTTCTGTGTACCGCAAAAGCTTCTTTCTTTCGTGCTATGAAAATGGAACTTTGAAACATGTTCAGCGTGCGATATACTAATGTTCAATGTTCAATATGTCCTCTTTTGATATATGCATCTTGCCTTTATCTCTTCTACTATTTGCTTGAGTGCGATCAGGTTGGCCCCGCTGAAAACAACATTTACATCCATGTAAGAATGGTGACAGCAACACAAATTTACACTTATATTGGTTATTTAGCACCAATATGCACCCACCTTCCTCAAGACAAATGACATGTACAAATAGGCTACTTCCCATTCGTCTTGTGATAGTGTACCTGGATATCACAAAGCAAGAATGAAAAATGTATTATAAACGAAACCAACCGGAGACTTCATGTTAGTGACAGATGTTTGGGGCCAAACAAGTATGAGTAAAGAACATACTCTGATCTTGGTTACCATCACCTAATGCACCAAGCCTCCGCATTAATTCCACATACTCTGGCCTTTTCATGTACTCGTGCACGAATTCATGAGAGTTCTTCGCAAAAATTAACTCCATATCATACTGCAAGAGTGCAATACATGTTAAAGTTGTATGAGAAGATTAACAGAGCTCAACACGTAAAGTATCAACAACATCAAATCTGAACCGACTCAAAATAGCTAAATGAATTTTAATCTTCATTTATGGTCGCATTTAAAAGATGTCATACCTCTTCTACCAAAGATTTGAATACATGAAAGGGGACAATCCATTCAGGGCAATCAACAGCATCCTGCAAAGTGAAGAATTCAAATATAACATTTAGAATAACATTTTGAAGATACAACCACTAATAGCAAAAGAACATAAAGGATCAAGGTAGATACCTCCAGGTGAAACTTGTACTTGATACCAAAGGGGCTTGAACACTTGAATTTCTGAGCCGCAAATTATACGTCAAATTAGAATATAAAAGATTCAAATCATATAAATAAATAAAAATCATGTCTCTGGAGGATAACTAAATGATTTCAGATACCTTTTCAGAAAATTCTTCATCAAATCGTATCCAGTACACACTATTTCCAAAGAACAATCCTTCAGCTGAACAATCAAAGACAAAACCGCATCATCAATCAATAATGACCAAAAGGGGGAAATGTACAAATTATTTTGTAGGATGCTCAAAAATTGAGTACTCAGCAAGGAAGGATCCTCACTGAGGGGTACCTTTTAGTGAAGTCCCAACACTGACAGAATAGGTTGGTAAGGTTGATTAAGGGCTTCACACATTCTAGAGAGAATCAGGGAAGTTGCATATAACTCCACTGGTTTCATTCACAAGTACTATAAAATCTTTAAAAAGTGGATTAACATGCCAACAAAGATCCCATATTCCACAATTTCTATTAAGGGTCCTTCCACCCCTATCCTAGTGAACTCTGCCCACTCAAACTGCTTATGTGAGACGTTACTCGACGTAATGAAAGAGCAAGATATCTATTTATTTGGATTCAATGTTGCTTCTTTAGCATCAATATAAAACAGAGGCTCTAGGGTGTAAAATTACCTTCTCTCAGCTTTTTGATGATCACATTGGCGTCTGGCATTGTTCCAATGAAAGTTCCGCCTGGGCGGAGTAAAGCTGAAACATTCGCCAGGGCTCTCCGTGCACGTGCTTCAGTGGACCAGGAATAATGCAAGGCAAACTGCAAGATAAAATGTGCTTAGGCTTATGATGGTTCTTTTTTCAAAGGATATCCTCACTTCCTATTTTAATTAGTTGCAATATAAATGTAATCTATTGTTACATGGATTACCTGGCAACTGCAAATATCAAAGGGTGCATCATCTGCTAGGGCTTTATCCAGTCGAACCTGAAACCATGAACATGACATCAATATTTAATGGGTAACGAACCACTCTTACGAATTATGTCCACACGTGCTGCTAATGGCTGAAAGGTTGACTGAACAAAACACAGGAAAGCTCACTCGGGATAAAGAATGGTTAAGCTAGCAGCAATTACCTCATAGCAGTCTCCACAGATAAGACGTGCAGGAAATGTAAACTTTTTACGGCGTTGATGATGATCGGCATCACCATTGTAACGGGTACGACAATCTTCTATCTGTGAACAGTTTAAGAGATGATAATAAGATCATCAATGACACATGTTAAAACAGAAGGCTGAAAAATAATAATAATAAACAGGCTTCAGCATGTCTTGACAAGGACTTGAGCACATATATGTCATTACTTTGTTGGTTTGTCCTCGGGAAATACACCCGCAAAAGTGAAATGTCATATACTTGGAATAAGAAATTGAGAAGGCTAGTACTGAGAAAAAATTAAAATCATTTAGTGTTACAAAGAGTCTGATGAATCGTCATATTATGAGCTTGTCCAGGAGTTTTTTTTTTTTTTTTTTTTTTTTTTTTAAATTCTCAAAAATAAAAGAAAAAAAAACCCAATAGAATAAAAACCAAATGAAGTTCAGAAAATAGTACACTCCATGGAAGGAAAGATCAGAATCCAATATCAAACACGAAGCATCTGTTAAAACCTTTCAACGCAGACCTCCAGACATCAATTGAATATCATCCTAAAGACTAGAATTTTACGCAAGTTTATTTCCCAAGAAAAAGACTTCTAACCCACACCAAATAAGAAACTGATGAGCACTCTACAACATTAACCAAGGACAAAAACCAAATAACCAAATACAAGATACTTCATAATAGTTATAACTTAGACCACAAAAAATCTATAAGTTTGTATTTACACCTTCTGAGACATTGGCCAGTAATTTAGTGGAAAAGCAATGAAAAGTGATTCTAGAATCAAAATTTGGACTCCAACAAAAAAACAAATTCAGGCAATGGAAAATAATTCCATCGCAGTAACTATCTTATCAAAGAATGTCAACCAAAGGAGTTAATTAACGTAAAACAAGAATTCAGCGCTTACCGATCCTTCAGCAATATCAATGCCAACGTAGTACCCAATTTTGGCCTTGTCCCATTTGATGAGATCACCTCCCTACCGAAAATAAGATATTAGAAATTGTTCAGTGAAACAAAAGGAGAGGAGTAGATAAATGGACCACCAATACCTTGCCACATGCAAGATCAAGAACAGCATCTCCACGGCGAGCATAGAGCTGAATTAAGACGCTCTTAATCTGTTCCATAAGAAAAGGAACCATATCAACAACAAAACTACCGTGTTGTGTTCAAAACATTCTGACGTATAATGAATATTAAAAGACCGACCCAATTGTTAAGCTTTTTTAGATGGATGATTGGGCTAGCTTCTCGTTCTTCCAGAGTTTGATTTGTCCTTGCACTATAATGTTCGGCCACTTTTCGTGCAAAAATCTTTGTGCTTTCATCCTCCAAGAAATTTGAATCATCTAAGAGCACAATGCAAGACACTGATTAAGACAAAACACCTAACAAAATACTTGCATTCCCCATCTTGCATGCGTTGTAGGAAGTAAAAAGAAGCCTCGAATTCAGATTTTTCATCATATGGCTATTACCATATCCTTTTTCTTTTGCTTTGTTCTAGTAGTACGAATATGAAAATTAAGTTACCAACAATGCAAGGTGTCCCAGCTCGAATTTATCAGCATAATAGTGCTACACCTATTTTGAACAGATAATTAGTTCAAAGCTTTCATCTTTCTCCCTTTCATTCACTTATCCAGCAACCCAATACGTAAAAGACTACAAAACTACAAGACCCATATCTAAAACCCCTCAAACTAACCAAAAAGATCAAAACTTTACCGCATGAAACTTATAAATCCGAACCAAAGAGCGAAAGGGTATGTATATATTACCTTCTGGGTTGGCCTTGAACCTCGATTGAGGTGGCCCGACGGAGGTGGAGGACGATTCTGAGTAGCCTCGTTTCATGGCCAAGGATCAAAATGGCAGAATCGAAAGGGGCTCAAAATCAGAGCTTTGCTATCAAAAAGCAAAGAAACAAATAATGGTATTGTGTTTTATAGTGAGAGAGAGAGGCTTAAAAGGGACTTTGGGTTTGAGGTCCAGGATCAGGATGTGTTACAAGTGTATAAATATAGTTAATAGAAGATAAATTAACGATAGGATCTGTGGCGCAATGGTAGCGCGTCTGACTCCAGATCAGAAGGTTGCGTGTTCGATTCACGTCAGGTTCAATATTTTGCGATATACTGTTTTTTTGGTTCTGCAAAAATCTTTCTCCTTCTTTCCTTTCACTTAGAAAAGTTAAAATGATTTTCAGTTTACTTGAAGTTGAATGATTTCAGTTTCATAATTGGGAATAAATGAGTGGACTTTCTAGAGCCCTTTGAACTAATTTTTTTTCTTCATGAACTTTCCTTGTGTTAGTTCTGCATTACTCTCTGTTTGTTTTCCCCCTCCTTTTTCCTTCACTTGACTAATTTTTAGTTTGATAATTGGGATACAGAGATGAGAAGATTTGGACTTTCTAGAGCTCCAATGGATTTTTTTTTTCTTTTCTTTGTGATCTTTACATCTGAAAATCATCATTGCATTTTACATGTGCTATATCTGTACAGAAGTATGTAGCAAGGTCTGGCTTCTCTGTTGATTGTTGTTAACTTGGAGAAATCTTGTAAACCACTGTACAGAAGATTTAGGAATCCTCGTAAGGTTCTTCTTGTAATCGACATAGTAGAGGCCAAATCTCACAGTGTAGCCCATGTTCCATTCCCAGTTGTCAAGTAATGACCACACAAAATAACCACGAACATCACATTTGTCTTCCCTGCATTGATTTAGTTTTCTGTTAAGAAGCATTTGCAATGTTAAATCTGGAAGAATAGGATTTCAAACTTTTCATTATTACCTTATGGCAGCTGATAGGTTTGAGAGATAGTCCCTGTGAAAACGTATCCTCTTCTCATCATTTAGAGCCTTTTCCATAGATGTGAAAGGTTTATTTGGATCATCCATACCTGTTTTCACAATGTGAAGTGTTTGTTATTTCAAGAATCATTGATGGATGAAACTAGAAATCAGAACCTACTCACCATTTTCTATTATCACCATTGGGGGGTTCCCATACTTATCTTTGATGTATCTTGCCAACTTTCGGATTCCCCATGGGACTATGCGCAACCAGCGAGAAGCTGCCTGGAGGAGGAAGAACTGATGAGCTAGAATGAACTTAAATATCAAACCAATGTTTATTTCAGGGCTTTATCAAGTGGTTGAGACTTACTTTTTCTCCAATAGCCACTCCTCCTTTGTAATCTATAATCAAAATCAGATATAACAGTTATCAATTGATATTCTGAAGTATTATGGCTCTATGACTTGTACTTTTAGCCTTCTAGGTAGTGCTTAGTTCACTAGAATGAACCTTGGATTGGAATAAGCATTCTTATTAAATATTGACTTTCTTGTTTAGAATATATCCAATTTTCACTACTGTCACCTTTACTTCTTTCACTATTTGTTCTTATTCGGATATCTTTTCATTCCATTCCCCTGTTCATTCCAGCAGCCAAATACTACCTGGTGGCAAAACATTGTTCTGCGGCATCTTACGTGTTGTAATGACTGCAGCATCAGATGTAGCATCCTGCAATATAAATTTTCGAATTCGTGTCCTGTCATTCCGAGCATATAATGTGGTGTAGTGGTTTATGCCGATAAAGTCCACTGATCCCACCAGGAATTTTGAAGCTTCCTTCGAAATTACAGGTAATCGCTTACCCACAAGCTTCTTCATTGAGAGAGGATAATCGCCAAAAAATAGTGGATCAAGGAACCTGATTCACTTTTTCTGTGTTATATATGTTCTGTTTATACACATTTTGTTACTACTTCTAAATGACATGAATAAATAACATTTATAAAAAAGTTACCATCCCAAACTGAACTCATTCGCTCTATGTGCTGCATCTATATCCTCATCAGTTTCCGAGAGAGGTTCATGCCATTTGGCATCCAATGAAATTCCAATCTGACCTCCTTGTTTCTCCTAGGTGTCCCAACAGAAGAAAAGGTAAAAATGATCACTAAAGATTTGGAAGGTATCACATATGGAAGTGAGGGTACCTTGAAATATTGCTGGTATGTATGATAAGTAGCAGCATGAGACAGGATGATGTTGTGAGCGACAATGTATGGTTCAACAGATGAATTTCCTTTCTTACAAAACAAATGACCAAGAATAGAACATCGCCCGGGAGCTTGTATTCCCAAGTCATAACTTTGGAGGGCATAACCATGAGGCTCGTTGAAGGTGATCCAGTGCTTAACTCTATCTCCAAAAGCTTGGAAGCAGGTGAAGGCATAATATTCAAAGTCTTTTCTACAAGTGATTGAGGTAATTATAAGCTTAGTAAAATCAGTACTCTAGCTTATATAACATTTTCTGTAACTGATATTACAACGCTTACACTATCTGTGTGCTCAACCATCCTTCATATTTGTCTTCAAGCATCTGCGGAAGATCCCAATGATATAGAGTTACAAAAGGCTGGATCCCTGATCGGAAAGAATTCTTTGACCTTTCAATAATGTTTCTGCTTCAAAGTAGAATTACATTCTTAGAAGTCTCATCGATTTACCTTTTTCAAGTAAAGAATCTATAAGGCTATTGTAGTAGCTTATTCCTTCTGAGTTGGGTGCTCCTGTTCCATCTATTCAACGATACAGTTATCAGCTACAAGGCAACTTGTCATGAAGAAGATAATCAGAACAGAATCAAATCTTACTTGGAAAAATTCGTGGCCACGATATTGAAAATCTGTACGCATTTACTCCCATATCCTTCATCAAGTCTACATCACCCTGTAAATTTTGAATGCTTTATTTCCACTTGGATAATAATTTTTTTTTTGTTTATACCAACAAGGAGGGTAATGCCTCACTGTCATCGATCATAATCATTCAATATTCTTACATTATATCATATACTAGTTTCATCATTGTTGCAAGATTCCTCAACATAATGTTCAAGAAAATACCCTTCTACCAGAATGTGACAGGTTGTTTTGTGCTTATTCGATAAGATATCTTTGTCTAAACAAGAAAAATCTTGGATTAAATGTAAACAGAGTGAGTTGGAAGAAATGAGCTTGCTTGTTATCTTAAAACTCTTCAAAATGGAAACACTGAAGTCAACTAATGTCATATTCACTTCACCTGAAATCTGTGATATTGATCAACAGCTGTGTCTGCATTGCTGAAATCTAAAATCTTCCCTGTCAAGCATATCAAAGAAGGAAATTAAGCAATTGCATATTGGCTTTTCCGATGATGTTTCTGTGACTCTTTCTACTTCATGTAAACCTGCTATTGAATATGAATTCTACCTGGTACTTTTGTGAAAGTATCCCATACATTAGCTCCCTTGTTTCCTTCATTCACAGCTCCCTTAAACTACCAAATACAAACCAAATAATCATCAAACTGATGCTCTTAATATGCAGGATAGCTAGCTCCTTAATGTTTTGTTAAAACAAAAGCACATAAGTACCTGGTATGCCGAAGAAGCTGTTCCGAAAACGAACGCTTCTGGAAAATCAGCTCTGCTAAGAGATTGAGAGATTGTAAAGAGCCTGGTTATCAGTAACAGGATGATGCATAGTTTCATGGTGAAGCAGCCTTCAGTTTCCGAGCTGGAAGTTCCTCTGGTGTTCCAGGTAACTTTCCAGCCTCATTGAAGAACAGAATGCTTGCTTTTTGGGAATTCTAAATTTTATAGAGGCCGTTTAAGCTGCCGTAAATGTGAAGTGAAGAATATATAGAAGAAGAAACGGGCAAAAGCAGCCGCGAAGAAGAAGGTGACACATGGGATTTGTTTTTAGAAGAATAGATATTTTCTTTTTTCGTTTTCAACTTGGTTGATAGCATGACATGCACTATGATGTTGGGTGTCCGGACTAAGTTAAGACTTTAAGCTAAGACGTACAGGAAATGAAAATTTCGACTAAATCACCCGACATCTTCACGTGAAACGGAAAATTCGGAAAATTTTACAGCATGTTAATGTATATATGACATGTAAATTTTTTAAATAGTTATATTTCTTTAAAGTAGTTATATTGGTCATAAAAATGGTAGCATGAGTTCTAATGTGGTAAATTTTCTCAATCATCACAAGAGTGTTCAAGTAATAAAATAAGTTCTTAAAATGGTAAAATGAGTTGTAGGTGATAAAATAGTTTATGCATGTATGAAAAATGTTAACATACTAAAGCCTTACCCAACGTAAATAACTATCTCATCCAATATTTTCACATTGGTGAGAGAAGAGGTGTGATTGAGAGGAACGATAAGCATTAAGCAACCAAGTGAAGGGTAGACTTGAACCTTGAGCAATGGTACCATCCACGTCAACTGAGTTTTGGGTTGGTGAGAAGAGGACTAATATGCATTGCCGTCCTTTCTTTTGTTTATAGAATTAGAAATTTATAGCCATTCATATCTGCATACATAACAAACATTGTCATTTTCTTTTCCTGCTCAAACAAGAAAGAAAGGGAAAATGGTATTCTAGACATGGATATTATACAACATGGATTTGGGAATCCCAAATTGATTGCGTGGAAGATACAAACTTATCCTTCAAAGTTCAAATCAGAGACTTAAAAATCAGTCTCCTTTATTTTACTCGTTTTGGTAATAAATCTTAGAGTATAGAGTACTATAATAGTTAGAACTTATTTTTCTCTTTATTTCATGTGTAGATTAAGATCCAATGACAATTGAACACAAATGAGTATCGAATGGACTGAAAATATGAATAAATTGATGTCATAAATCTAACGATGAATAAAACAAAATGACCAACTATAAAATTTGTCAATTCTACCGACTTACACGTTACACCTAATGATTTGATCATCCCCAAAAATTTCGAAGCATATTGGATCAGTAATGACTTCAAGGCCTCAAACCTGCAGAACTTCACCAAAATAACAAAAGGCTCTGATAATAATTTTTCTATAAAAATCAAGGAAGACTGTACCTCAAAATGAACTCTGATATATCATTTCGTTTGGGCCTCATTACAAGGGTAAATGACAATAGGGAACAGTCCTCTCGAACCACCACGCTCTCCGCCCTACACTCCTCTTCCCTGTCCACCATAATAACCGAGCTTCCTTCCATAGGCTGAACTTCATACCAGTGAAACCAGCTGCTTCAGAAAAAGGAAATACACAGACGTTTTATTTTGCCTAATGCCCTCTTGTGTGTGATGCATTGACCTCTCTTTTGGGTGTGTAGAGAAGAAGTTTTGATTGTGGGTATGAAATGGCAAACTGGTCTAGATAGAGCCCAAGTTGTCACTTAAATTTCCTATGGCCTAAAATGCCCACAGCCATATGCATTTCCATCTTCTTTTCAAGGGTATTTACGTTATTTAAAAAGAACCACAACTATTTAGAGGCTCATCTAGACCTCTCTCTCTCTCTCTCTCTCTCTCTCTCTATAAAAACCAGAGAAAGAGGGTTTTAGCATAAACCCTTAGAAGAAGCAAATCGAACAGCAAATGGCTTTGACTATGAGAGCGGCGGCAGCGGCGGGGCCCACTCGCGGCCTGAGACGGCTGTTCTCGACTGGCTTCGTTCCTCCGATGAACTCTCCGTTGCCTAATCCTCGACAAGAGGCTGAACCAAGCAACAACCTCTTCGTCTCTGGTATATCTCTATCACTCTTTTCCATTATTACCCCGGGCTTTCTTCAAATTCACCTCTATTTCTTATTGGGTTATGTTCGTTTTGGTTTGTTCCTCTGTAAAATTAGGTAAAGTTTGTACCTTTATGTTTTGTAATTTGGTATTTCTGGACTTTATGAATGTGGGGTTGCTGTGGGAACGAAGAAAATGAGGACAGAAAACTATATATTTATGTATAGTTGGTTTGATATTGATTCAAAGTTTCGAGTTTTATAGTAGGGTTTACATCGATTGATATCAAATCTCTTGTAGTATCAGTTTCTAGTTATTGATCTCCCTTTCTTTGACATTAGCTCCAAGTGTCTCTCTCACATTTGTAGAAATGATCCGTCAGTAGTTTCATTTTTAATTGACTAAAAGTGGCTATGTAAGTTGTTTCCTTGCTGTTAATAGTACATAGGTGAGCTTAAAGAAGTAAAATTATAATTACTTTCCTTTTAATGGTCTTTACAGAGCGATGACGTTGATCAGAAAAGACTGATTCTTAACTGTATGTGTTTAGTTAATATAATATATACATGTTCTTGTTCAGCCTACAATCTATATATGTTAGAAGGAGACAATAAAATTTCAAATGACTCATGATCATTACAAATCCATTGAATGTACTGACTCTTGTAACAATAAATTCTATATGATGTCAATAAGTTCTTTTTAACAAATTTTATCTTTCTCAAATTCAAATCCTTGTCTGAAATCATTTCATCCAAATGAATTATGTATCTGACTTTCTGTTCCTTCTGTTACTAAGTAATGGAAGGGAGTGATTTGTTTTTTTATAATAAAACTGAGATCATGCGGTGTTCTAGGGATTACCTTGTATATCATTGATCTTGTCGTCATTTCTTTCCATATAGGCTTCTCTCTTCATTCTTTTCCATGGTGATATGTGTTTCTGGATACTATGGTAGTCTAGATTTTATATCAGTATCACACTTCAGTTCCCTTTTGATGCACTTTGATTTGTATTGGGTTAAATATCTGTTTTTGTTTTTGCTTTCCAGGGCTTAACAAGCGTACTACCTCAGAAGGACTACACAAAGCCTTTGCTGCGTTTGGTGAAGTAGTTCAAGGTTCTGTGACATTGTGGTTGTTTTTTTTTAATATTTAAATCATTAAAACATTCTCTAATTATGATTTATTATATACAGCTCGAGTGGTGACTGATCGGGTTTCAGGATTCTCCAAGGGATTTGGTTTCGTAAGGTATGCAACCTTAGAAGATGCTGCCAAAGGCAAACAAGGCATGGATGGACAGGTCAGTTGGCAGTATACTTGATACTGTTAAAGTTTGTTTAAAATATATACATTAAGCTAAAATAGATTCTCTTAAGAAAAGAGTTTCATAAAAGTTAAAATAGATGTATATTATTTTAATTTTGATGTCTCCTCCACCCAACAAAAGGGGCTGTTTTAGTATTAGGGTGATCCTCTTTTGGCACATATTGGTGTGTAATTGATCAAACAGTAAAAATACTGACCATTGTGAAATTCATAGTGAAAGCATATAATTCCACGACACTAAGATAAAAAAAAGTTGTTGATTATTCTTCTCAAACCAAAAATATATGTTAAAAAAGTTCATCAAAAAAAAAAAGCTGAAAACAGCAGTATTAGCTGCTTCCGAAAAATATATATCTATTTTTTTCTGTTCCTTGCTTGATACTCATGGGATGTTACTGATCTAAGAATCTAAGATACACGTGTACCAGTTACGCTAGAAATTCCTAATTTTGCCAGGAAGTCACAAACCGCTGAAGCATTGAAATGTTCAATTGTTTTGTACATCTATTTTAAATGTTCGTCTTCTCCCTAAATCCTCCGATGAAATAGATGCACTAATAGTTATGTTTTCTTGTTTCTATCGACAAACACACAAAAATTATGATATATATACAGGACTGCTACCTTCTTCTATGGCATCTTAAATCTCCCTTCTTTGTAGTCTTACTTTGGGTTCTGGGACTTGATCTGCAATTGAATATAATAAACTAGTACTAGTCACTGGTCGACATCTATATAATTTCTTGTGGTAGTCCATGGCTAGATAATCTCAAAATTGTAACATGATCATGATAAACCCTTCTCAACAAGTAGGTTGCTTGAGCATTCCATCGCCACCAAACCAAATGTTTTATTGTCAAGAGTTTAAGTTGTACACTTCTAGATGAGTATCCTCACAAAACTAGCCGTTTTACATTGCCCCAATCCATAGAAAGTATATAGGAATTGGAAATCTATATATCATAATACCAAATATATTAACTTGTACTTGACTTTTTTCATTTTTACTTGTTTTTGTCAAACTTTAACTTTAACTTCTTATTTTTGTTTGTGTAGTTTCTGGATGGTTGGGTCATATTTGCTGAATATGCAAGGCCTAGAACACCTACTCCACCTCCTGAGAACAATTCAATACAGTATAGCCGTTACTGACTCCAGTATTTAAAACCATTATTCATGAATATTTGTCAGGTGGATTTTTTTGTCCTCTTTGATACTTTTTGATCTGAGGGTCTGGTGCTCTTGATTCCCTTCGTAAAGAGGCAGGGATGATCCTAATCTGAGAACCAATAAGATTGGAAATCATATGTATTACAGATGGTCTGTGTTTAAGAGAAGGTGCAAGAACCCTATTGTTTAGTGGAACATGTAGAAGTTGTACCGATCTATTCTTAACTCGTTCCAACTTTGCCATGAGTTGTTATTGTTATCATTCAAGTTTCAACAAATTAGGCAATTGCATTGCATTATTATGGCTCAGGGTTTGAAATGAATATCTTACGTTGTTATTTGATGTGGATGAATAGATGATGTCCATATCACCGATGAATAGATGATGTCCAGCTGCTACCAAGAGTGATTCTCGAAATAGCCAAATCTTTGTGGATAGTCTTATATTACTGATGAATAGATGATGTCCATCTACTACCAAGAGTGGTTCTCTAAATATCCTTCAGTTACATTTTGATAATTTGAATTTTTTGTCTCCCCCAGTTCACATAGCTCATTTCACGCTATAAGAAGTTTTATTACTTGTGTTGCCTCCATATGGTCTCCGGGTTTGATTTCAAGTCTACAGAGCTGGTCTTTAGCCAATTTACACTCGCTTCATACAGTGCAAGACTGAATATGCATGCCTAGTTCAGGAGTTTTAGGCGATTTTTAGGTGTAACTACTGGATAAGGCAGAGGGTAGTTGTTAGTTAGCTTTTTTGTTTCCCATTCTGCGTAGTTATGTTCTATGTTCAATCCCGACCCTTAAATTGTACACAACTTTTAAACCCTAAACCTACAAACCTCGAACTCTGAATGGCAGTACCCAGTTGATTCAGCAAACCAAACAGCGAGCTCTCAAGTTTAATTGATAGTTTCTGTCTGCCTACATCTTAGATGGGATGGGTCCGGTTTTCTAGTATTATTGAAATATCGAGACTTCTATGACGATTAATAAAAAGGGGATGAAGGAAAAAAGAGGAGATGTGGAAACAAAGACCTCAATTCGTGTAACATCTAGTAAACTAAGAATCAACTATACTGCTCAATCCTAATGCTTCAGCTGACAGAACCAGGAGGCTAAATTTTTCCTTTGCCCTTAGCCCTAGAGCTGCAGAAATGGTCACTGACAAAATTGAAGGTTAAATTTTTCTTTTGCCCTTACATAGTTACATTAGTGCTTACCCTTCATATCACATGTTGTAAGATAGGTGATGCGCGGAGGATCGGAACACCTTGGCTTTGGCACTGTAGGATCCTTGTTCTTGTTCTATGGAGGTTTGCATCTTCCGCTTCAGAGTGACTGGTGTTTTTTACTAGGAATGATCCAGCGTCGGACATGACTTACTCCCTATCTTGTCGAAATGGCGCCGGTCATTTGATTATTTATGGTTAGGATGGTGGAAGGTGATTTCAAGGATATCGGTATTTGTGGTGAATTTTAGTTTGCGGCGACTTTAAGACTAAGGGCGTTAGGCATGGTTGAGCACGCGAAGCTCACCTTTTATTTTGCCTATTTTATATAAGCGTCGATATTTGGTTGAAGATTTAATTATGTTTTTAGAATAAGACATGAGGAGGCCCGAGCGGAAGAGACCTCCGACCGACATCAAGCTTAGGCCTAATTTGTGAGTGGACTTTTGTTTTTAAATAATGTGCATGCAATGATTTATTGATGAATATTTTCTTTTATTGGACAATAACTGAAATTGAGAATTTCGGTGATTATATATTTATATATGGATGATTATAATAATAGTATGTATATAAATAAATGCTAGCTAGATATACGTGTTTTTCCGCCATAATGAGGTAAAATTTCATTATGGTGTGACAGGAGCGTTAGACGCAATCGTCGTAGCCCTATATAAATATAATAATTTATATAGAAAATATGCGCGTATATATATTCACTCGTGCTTTTCCACCATAATGAAATAAAATTTCATTATGATGTGACGTGAGCGTAAGACGTCAGCATCGTAGCCTTGTATGAAATTCTATTTTTCGTATTTATTCATAGAATTCGTACAAAGAATATGACGAGTGTAAATACATACTGATATATATAATTTTAGCCTGAGAGGTCATTTTATAAAGTTTGGGAGTCTAGCGAGGCTAGGCACAAATTACGAAATTTTGAGTTAAAGCTTTTGAGCTGTCTCATGCATCGTGTTTTCCATGGAAATAAATTTTAGGGAAGCATAAATATTTCATTGGAATTATTTTCGTCCACTCACTCTAACATTATATGAATTTTTTTCCCTTGGGCCCTTCATTTTAAAATGTCCAATCTACAGAGTTCGGGTTGAGTCTAGAAGGAGGCGACTAGGCATAGTCACCCACCTCTCAGCTACTTTTCACCAGTAGGTTATATGTTTAATCTACTAGGTTTTGTTTTCTGCTTCCATTGATTTGTCTTAGTAGCTTTGAATACTTTCGGAATATTATTTATATAATATATTATCTAGTTAATTATGGGTTGAATTTGGAGACTGATTTATTAGTTAAGGGGGTAGTTCTGTTATTTTTCGAGTTAGGGTTGTCCATTTTCAAGAGAGGTTTGTCGAGTCCTTCGGTAAATTTTCGTTGGAGGTGGTCCTCGCAAGACTTACTACGGGTTTCAAGGTGAAATTCGAGGTGGGTCTTGACAGTAGGGGTGCGGCATGGCATGGCTGCTGCACATCAGCGTTGGCAGATGTGCACAGGGGCGCGGTAGACACACTCAGGGGCACGGTAGGGGCGCGCTGGCGTGCGGTAGGCGGGCAGGACGTGGCAGGGGAGCGTTGCATGCTGCCCGCATAGGTAGACTGCAGCAGGGGCTCGATAGGGGCGCGCTGGGAGCTGCCTTGCGCTGCCAAGCTGCTGCCCGACATGGCAGGGCCCTTAGGGGCTCGGCCAAACTGCCTGCAATGCAATCTTCAATTGAAACATCAACATTTATGTTCTCAACTTCGATTTTGTAAGGGAAAAACAAGCCCAAATCAATTGAACATTTCATGTACCTGAAGATGTGCTTAACACCAGTCAAATGACGTTGCGTTGGTGCAGAGCTAAACCTAGCTAACAAGTTTACTGAGAATGCAGTGTCTGGTCATATGAATTGTGTCAAGTATAGGAGAGCTCCGATAGAGCTTAGGTATGGAATTTCTACTCCAAGGACTTCCTCATCCTCCTCTTTAGGATATAATGGGTTCTTTTTTATATCCAAACTTCACGTGACCATGGAGTCCTAAGTGGGTGAGTTTTGTCCATATTAAAGCGCCTGAGCATCTTTTGGACAAAAGCTGACTGGTGAATCAATATTCTAGTCTCTCAATGCTCTAGCTTTAAGCCGAGACAAAATCGAGTTTTCCCAAGATCCTTCATCTCAAACTCGGATTTCAAGTAGGTCATGCTCTCATTAATTTTCTTGAGATTACCGATGATATTCATGTCATCAACATAGACAGCTACTATAGCAAATCTGGTACTTGTTCTTTTAATGAACACGTATGGGCAAAGATTGTCATTCTTATATCTCTTCCCACTCAAGTAGTCACTTAGATGATTATACCACATTCATTCGAATTGTTTCAATCCATATAGTGAACGCTACAACTTTATTGCATAGGCACTCCGTGGTTTACAGTCACTTGATTTGGGTAATGAAAGTCCATCAGGCACTTTCATGTATATCTATGAATCAAGATCCCCATGAAGATATGCAGCAACCACATCCATAAGCTGCATGCTCAGTTTTTTGGACACTACTAAACTGACTAAGTAACGAAAGATAATAATGTCCATTACGGGAGAATATGTCTCCTCGTAGTCAACTCTAAGGCGTTGAGAAAATCCTTGCATCATGAGTCGCGCTTTATAGCACATGACTTCATGTTTGTCATTCCGCTTTCGAACAAAGACTCATTTATGTCCAACAGGCTTCACATTCGATGGGAATACCACTACCAGACCGAAAACTTGCCTTTTCGCTAGAGAGTCTAGTTCAGCTTGAATTGCTTCCTTCCATTTTGGCCAATCTACTCGACGTTGACATTCTGCAATGGAGCGTGGTTCAATCTCATAGTCGTCGATAATCACTTGAGCGACGGAATAAGCAAAAACATTATAAATAGTCATGGAAGTTCTTTCCATCATACCGTGTGCATCGGTAAACATTAATGAGATTTCTTTGTTCTCCAACATCAACATTGGATCCGAGGCGTCCTCCAGATACACTAACATTGATTCTTGGTCATAATAATAGTCAGAGACAATTTCATGTGAAGGATTCCCAGTGTTGATGATGAGTGGATCATTTTGTGTCTTATTGTCACGCCTTTTGTGTGTCACAATATCTAATGAACCAACAAGTCTCCCCCTCTTCCTGGTGGGAGCCGAGGCAGTGGCCACACCGCCACCATGAGCGTCCGTTGCATCCAAGATGCCATTGCCGAGCCCGGGTGCGGCTGGTAAAGTCCTTCTAGTGGGGACTTCTAACCTTGTAGGAACATTTACAGCAGGTATAATTGATCTTGTCACTTTCGCGATATCAGTAAATGAGTTAGGCATCGAATATGCAACTCTATCAAGATCGAGAATACGCTGAACTTCTAAATCACTGTCAGAAGTGTGGGAATCATAACGAGACATAATGGGGTCATACCACGTTAATTCTCGACGTTCAATTGGAATGAAAACGGTCATGTCTCCCCCTAACGACGAGAAGAATGTCTCGTCATAGAGATAATCTGTGAATTTCGCAGTAAATAGATCTCCTGTCAAAAGTTCTAAATAACGGACAATCGTAGGATGTTGATAGCCAACATAAATACATAATCGTCTTTTAGGACCCATCTTAGTATGCAGTGGAGCTATAATAGGCACATAAACCGCGTAACCAAATATGTGTAAGTGTGAAATGTCAGGCTCATATCTAGTTACCAACTGGTATGCAATAAATGGTTAGGTTGCAATGAGTCTAAAACGAATAAGTACAGTTGCATGAAAAATTGCATAACCCCAGACAGAAACAGGCAAGTTGGTGCACATCACCAAGGCCCATACAATCAATTGTAAGCGCTTAATTGTAGCTTATGTAGACCATTTTGTGAATGCATATGGGGTATTGGATGTTCTACTTCAATCCCGATAGACATACACACTACCAGAAGAAAGGCTTTAGCCGACGAAAAAAAACAAAAACCAGGCCGACGAATTTTTTTATCGTCGGCTAAAATGGGATTTAGCCGACGAAATTGTCCTTCGTCGGCTAATTAAAAATTTTCGCTGACGAAATTAATATTTCGTCGACTGAATAATTTTTTTCGTCGGCTATAGTCTGTGAACTTTAGCCGACGAAATTTTCAAAAGTTTAGCCGACGAAATTTTCAAAAGTTTAGCCGACGAAATTTTAAGAGTTTAGCCAACGAAATTTTTAAAAGTTTAGCCGACGAAAAATATAATTTCGTCGGCTAAAGTGTTTTATATTTACAGATTTAGACAACAACTCATCTGGAAAAAAAATTATATGTAGAACCTTTAAATGCAAAAAAGTCGTGAAATAAAATATGACCAGAATGGTGAAATACGTCTACAATTGAAAAATGACGGTATTCCGGTAAAGTCTCGGTGTCGATAGTTGACTTACCCTTATTATTCACTATGCTGCAGATTTGGTTTTTGGTGTCCGATTGACTATTGTGATACCTTTCCGGAAGCGTAACGGCCCTACGAGTCAAACTCATCGCTATGCCATGACGTATAGGCTTTTTTGGCCATCCGAGTCTGTTTAGGGCTTCAAAATGCAGTTTTCTTATTTTCGATTATAGTTGACCGTTTCGATCGAGCCCTTAACGTTGTCGGATCCAGTTGAATTTTTTACCATAGACATATTTCGTCATAATGATCATATCTAACGGTTGAATTTTGGTTTGTGAATTTTAGTCATCGGAATCACAACGTGTCTACTATTTACCGTTATTCGGGTTTATGGGGAGCCCTATCGTCGGAAGGTAAATGTCTCAAAATTTTTATATAGGAAGTTGCGTCTCATCTACATAAGAGTTTTTTGTGTAGAAGGTTTGACCAAACTATGTAATATAGCGGACTGACCTGAGCGTTTTCGTGTGATAAGTGACGATGGATTATGGTTGACCGTTTCGATTGAGCCCTTAACGTTGTCGGATCCAGTTGAATTTTTTACCATAGACGTATTTCTTCATACTGATCATATCTGACGGTCGAATTTTGGTTTGTGAATTTTAGTCATCGGAATCACAACGTGTCTACTAATGTTGTATAACTTGTTTAGTCGGTTATACAACTTTGTGAACCAACTCTACATAGGAAGCAAAATTATTAAAAATATCGTGAAATAAGATGTGTTCAGAATGGTGAAATACGGCTATGGTTCAAAAATCACGTAAATCGGGTAAAGTCTCGGAGCCGATAGTAGCGGTCAACCCTATTTACCGTTATTATTTCTTATGGGGAGCCCTATCGTCGGAAGGTAAATGTTTCAAAATTTTTATATAGGTGGTTGCGTCTCATCTACGTGAGAGTTTTTCGTGTGGAAGATTTGACCAAACTACGTAATATAGGGGGAGATATGAGTGTTTTCGTGAATTTATAGACTTTAGCCGACGAAAATATATGAAAAGTCGTCGGCTAAGATTATTTTTGCCGACGAATAACCTAATATTTCGTCGGGTATAGTTATTTTTTAATTTTTTAATTACATACTATAGCCGACGAATACGTTAGGGTATTCGTCGGCTAAAGTCGAAAATTTTTCGAAATTTTCAAGCAAAATTTTTTGGTGGGCAACCAAAATTTTCAAAGGACTTTAGCCGACGAAATTATGAAAATTCGTCGGCTAAAGTCGAAAAATTTTCAAAATTTTCAACCAAAATTTTTTGGCGGTCAACCAAAGAGTTTAGCCGACGAAAATAAAGAATTTCGTCGGCTAAAGTTCTTTATATAGCCGCAAATAAACCCAACACTAGACATATTGCGGCCCCTCCTCCTCTTCCTCCTCCTCCACACAACCACCACAAATAAACCCAACACTAGACATATTGTGTCCCCTCCTCCTCTTCCTCCTCCTTCTCCTCCTCCACCTCCGCCACTCTCTCTCCTCACCACACCGTCTACTCTCCACCCCCACGCGCCCAATGGCCACCTACCGCGCCCTCCTCTCCGCCTCCTCAACCTCTCCAACAACGTCTTCAACCACACGTTCCCGCCGGAGCTCTCCAACCTCACTAACCTCCGTGTTCTCGACCTCTACAACAACAACCTCACCGGCGTGTTGCCGGTTTCGGTGGCTCACATGACCAACCTCCGCCATTTGCATTTGGGTGGCAACTTTTCACTGTATATCACAGTTTCTCTGTCAAGATTCTCCACACACACAAAAAAAAAATAAAAAAAATGTTTCTGCAGTTTTTTTTTTCAAAACCCAGAAACTTTAGCCGACGATATTGAAACACAATATCCGTCGGCTATAGTATTTTTAAATTTTTTTAATAAGGTTTAGCCGACGAAATAACCTAATATTTCGTCGGCTATAGTTATTTTTAAATTTTTTTATAAGGTTTAGCCGACGAATAACCTAATATTTCGTCGGCTATAGTAATTTTTTTAATTTTTTTATAAGGTTTAGCCGACGAATAACCTAATATTTCGTCGGCTATAGTTATTTTTTTAATTTTTTATAAGGTTTAGCCGACGAAATATAAAATATTTCATCGGCTTTAGTTATTTTTTTAATTTTTTTACAACGTTTAGCCGACGAAATACAAAATATTTCGTCGGCTATAGTTATTTTTAATTATTTATTACGCACTTTAGCCGACGAATATTTCGTCGGCTAAAGTCTGTGACTATAGCCGACGAAAAATATCTCGTCGGCTAAAATGGGACTATAGCCAACGAAAAAAAAATTTCGTCGGCTAAAGTCATTACAGACGACCTTTTCCCGACGACACTATAGCCGACGAAGGCTCGTCGGCTAAGGTCTTAGCCGACGAATTTTTTTAACAGGCCGACGAAAATGTTTCGTCGGCTAAAGTGCCTGTTCTGGTAGTGACAATAGTCGTCAAAAGACTTAGACGTAAACTCTCCAACATTGTCCAATCAAATAGACTTGATTGGATGATCAGGGTGGTGAGCCCGAAGCTTAATAATTTGCGCTATGAGTTTAGCAAATGCAGCGTTTCTTATAGATAGAAAAGCAACATGTGACCAACAGGTTGATGCATACCAGAACCATGAAATATCTAAATGGCCCGCACTCTAGTTTGATAGGTCCTCAAATATCACCTTGGATTCTTTATAGGAATGAAATGTTTTGTTTAGAATCACTAGCAAAAGATGGTTTTGCAGTCAATTTGGCTAGTGAACAAGCTTTGCAAAATGAGCAGTAAGCATTAGAGATTGTCATTGAGGCATTTATAGTTTCGGCTAGGGCGTTGGAGGCCGAGTCATTGGCTGGCACATCATGCACGGCCTCGTCACCCAATTCGGTAGTAGTAGGAGCTCCCACATGCTTCAGTGCTCAGAAAAATGAATGTCCATTTGAATTCTTGAGAATTTTGATCATCATGTCGCGTCCGGGATGTCTCAAACGGTCATGTCAAAGCTCTAAGAGTCAGTCACAAAAACTACGAGAAACAACATAGGATTCAATAATCCTAATGGTTGTCAGATACAACCTACTTGATTGACTCTTAAGCTTCTTTAAGATGCGTTTACTGCCGCAATCATTAGAGGTAATAAATAAAAACTCTTGTCTATTCTCTTCGAACGTTTCTAGATGAAATTTGTTGGCACAAATGTCCCTAAATGATAACAATGTTCGATTAGCCTTAGATGTGTAAAGCGCATCATGACATGTATCATTGTGCCATTTGGCAACAAGAACTGCGCATTACCTCTGCCTTGAATCAAAGGCGAGGAACAAATAATGGTTATCACTGAAGATACGTGAGGCACAAAGCCTGTAAATAACAGTCTATTCCTCAGAATAGTGTGGGTAGTCCCACTATCAGCTAGACACTCAATTTCACCATGAGACATCTACACAAATATATGAAATTAATTAGTCTTGGATCAAGACAAGGCGAACACTCTAATTAAACATAGAGGGGTTAATCAAGAATTTAAACCAAGTTGGAACCCGAATGAGTGCAATTACACAGCATGAAAATCACTTTCATGAAGTCATAGCAAGTGGCCAGCCTAGAGGCTCAACAGCAGCACCATAAGTGCGCTAGCAGTGTGCTTGCAGCACTGGCTAATGGTAAGTCCCCTCTAGGGGCTTACAGGGGATCAGCAGCGCGCTTAGCGCGCGTGGTAACGTGACAAGGCATGTGCAGAGGTGCGGCAGGGCATGGCCAAAGGCCTCTCATCGTGCGGGACACCCTAGGGCACGGTCAGCGGCGCGCAGGGGCTTGTCCAGGGCTCGGTCGGCACATAACACCTCACAGGGGTACAATAGAGGTGCGGTGGGGGCTTGGTGAAGCTCAGTGGCACCTAGTGACACACAGAGGCATAACCGGGGTGCGGCAGGGGCCCTGCTGCTAGCAAGGGATCGCTAGGGGTGCACTGCCGACATAGACGTACGACAGGTCTCGGTAGCTTATGGCACGGGCCTTTTAGGGGCTCACAGCCGGCACTAGGGCTCGGCATGCTACAACATGGTGTGGCAGGGGCCCTCTAGGGGCTCAGGCATTTGCCTAGCGAGCAGCAGCGACGCTCAGGGGCGCCTTACGGGCGTGCAACACTGCCAACACACAACATCCTGGTGTATTTTTGCCGATTTTTCACAATTGTTCTCATGTTTTGCTATTCTTTATGCCATAACCAATTCAAGGACCATAAACACATGTGGATTTAGCATGTTTGCCATGTAATGAAGCTTTTATCTTTGTGCAATTCAATCCAATCATAAGGGAATAAAATTCTCAATCAATTCAACACATTTGAACATAAAGGAGAGATTTTATTAATGTCAACTGAAAAATACATCAAAAGATGTCTAGTTCCATAAAAACTGAATGAAAAGTCAAAAAAATTGTGGCCAAACAAGTGCCAAACAGAAATTAACAGAGAAAAAACATCTAATAGAAAGAGTTCAATCAAAATTCGCAACATCCATGTGCGCAGGACTAGCTTGCTTCTTATCTATGAAATCTGCTATAGTGAGATTAGTGGAAGGCTCAACACTAATGTCATCTCCCCTAGTAAAGTTAGCTTCTTGAGCCAAGTACTGCTTGTGTTTTCTGTCGGTATCTCTAGCATCCTTGCTGGCACGACAATCTTTGTGCATATGGGCATTAGAGCTGCAATGAAAGCAAAGAAGACCATTGAGCTGAGTTGAATGCAATAGAGGTTGGCGGATGGTTTGCCGGCAACGCTAGAAACTGTACATTATGTACGTAATCAAAGCGGAGCTTCAAGTCGTTCCACAGTTCTTTGGGATCCATTATCATCAGATATTGCATCTTTAATTCCTGATGGATATTGCGCCTCAGGAACATGAGGGTTTGGGCTTTGATCCTCTCACTGGGAACCACATCTGGGCCATCAAGAGGAAATATAGTGGAAGTAAATCGTTTTCCGACGAACAATCGTGTAACATCAGATATCCATTGAAGGTAATTATTGCTTCATACATCGAGGATCTCAAACTCAGGCTTTGGAGGCGCAGTCATCTACAAAAGATAAGGGGATTAGAATTAGTGAACCAATAACGTGGTCAAAAGCAGGGGACACTTAATCGCAGTCATAATCGATTCTTCCCTTGTAGGCGACGCTCACAGCTATCGCAACAATGGGTATTCGCAGTCACAAATATATGGTGATGCATATGCCGCAGTCACAAAGTTTAATAGAGGATGGGAGCCCTAACAAAACTTCCAAACCCTATTCCCCCCCCCCCAAAACTCAATCCTATCATAGAGAGGGGATAGATGAAAATACTACTAAGCCCGAACTATGAATTGAAATTCAAAAAACAGTAAACTTAATTAAAAATTTACCTCTTATGAGTTTGAGTCGATTGCAGGCTTCGACCGAGGGTTGGGAACCTTTCTGACTTTTCTCGGAAGACCAGTAATCTTGAATATTTGGTTTATAGAGGTTGCCGAGAGGAGAAACAACTTTTCACCTACTTCTGCTTCGACTTTGGAGCTGAAATTTTGACAAGAGGAGCACCACTGGAAGAGGAGGCTACTATCCAAAAATCAGGTCGATCAAAGCACGGGAAAGGTGATGAACCGGTGGTTGGAGGAGGCGGAGGTCTGAAAACTTCTGGCGGCCGGTTCAAGAACCTTCCAGCCAGTTCTCCGAGTGAAATCGGTGGGCTTGGAACCGGGACATCGAGGGTTTTCTGTGGATATAAAATTCCGGCCATGGACAGAGAAAAATCCGATCGGAAATCGGGAAAAACGAAACGGGCAGATTAGGGTTTTTGAAGGTTTTAAGGTTTTAGGGGATGGTTGGCTTATTATCTCTTGGTTAGGGCATCAAGTCTGATAACGTGTTGTAGAGTATAAGAATACGAGAATAAAAGTCTACTCATTCATTGATAAATTGGCCTTCATATAGGCATTATACATAGAGAATCCATATAAATCAGGGTTTGATATCTAACAGATATTCTAGTATAATAAGGAGAAGATTCGATCAAGACACATCATCAAAGATAGGAATGTAAATTCCTTCAAGAAAACTGTAGACATATAAAATTTAGGAGTAAATGCTTGTGACACCTTGTAGTTTACACCTAAAATCAGTTTTGTCCCTCACTTTTTTTTTTAAACTGGTATACCCCTATACTTTGAATTCTCGACTGATTTACCCTTTTTTTTTAAACTGGTATACCCCTATTCACAGTCATAATCAGCTGGAAAAAGGGCAAATCAGTCGAGAATTCAAAGTATAGGGGTATACCACTTTAAAAAAAAAAGTGAGGGACAAAACTGATTTTAGGTGTACACTACAGGGTGTCACAAGTATTTACTCCTAAAATTTAACGATAATAATAATCGTTGAATGATTCAAGCAACACGTAGACCCGAAAAATTGCATACGTGGCTCATGAGTTGGCAAAGTTGAAAATTTATCGAAAATGACATGTGGCGACGTGTGAATGGTCGGTTAACAACAAAACCTTAAATCCCAACTAAAATCAATTATTAAATGTCGATCAATAATCAGATATCAATTAAATTAAATTAATTATTAAAAAAGGAAGTCAGACATGTTTACACCCAAATTAATATTTTACTGTACAGTAAATGTTTAAGTGAATATTAATTAAATTCTTGATCCACGTCACACCGGCAAGCCCAAAATAATTGGGTTTACAAGTGATGGCCCGCCAGAGATCATGTGAGCTGGATAACAGAGTTCGCATGCGAAAAGAACTTTGAATGGAATCAAGAAACGGACTTCGTGTAGAGGTACACGAAGGCGAGGCGAAACGGACTTCGCATAGAGGTACATGAAGGCTACGCGAAACGGACTTCGCATAGAGGTACATGAAAGCGAGGCGGGATGATTTCACATAGAAGTACATGAAGGCGAGGCGAGATGACTTCGCATAGAAATGGAGTCCTAAGGCAAGGCGAGATGACTTTGCGTAGAAATGGAGTCCTAAGGCGAGGCGAGATGGCTATGCGTAGGAGACTTCACGAATAAGCAAGAGACGGAGTTCGCATGTATGCGGAGGTGTATGTTTTGGTTGAGTCGTAAATTCCTTGTCCGTGAGATGGCACCGGAATTCCCCGCTTGTTTAGAAGTCAAGATTCTGTGCACCTTTTTTCCTCGTCCGCGAGGTGGCATGCCCCTTACTGAGGATCGTGGCCAAAGCAGGACATTTAATCCAAAGCGGTTATATCTTATTGGTTGTAACTAAATCGATCAATTAAGATTGATTGATTTGATTATGTTAAAATTAATAATTAAATAATCAATTAGTCAAAATTGATCGATTTAATTATTACCGTTAAGGAAATACATTTAAGAAGGCATGTTGACACTATAAATAACATAAAAGAAGGCATGTTGACACTATAAATACCCCCTCTCATATCAAGAGAAGGTCTTCGGACAAAAAGAGAGAAAATTCACTCTCGAGAAATTAGAAGTCTCAAAATCCCTCGAAGAACTATCAAACCCCCAAATAGCCGGTTCTTCACCAAATCCAAATCCTAAACACTCGTCACGTGATTAACTCTCGTGACCCCTTACGTCTCAAGAACAAGTGCTTGTCACCCTTGAGTCAAATCCATATTCGGAGATAGAATCAGAGGAGTTCACAAAGATTTGTAACGCGCATTCATATCAATAAAATTATATTATTCTTTGTACACTTGTTGTTCTGTAATTTGTCTCAGATTTTCCGTGTTTACAAAATCCGAAATAAATTAAATTATAACGGAAAAAATTTAATTCACATCGACATAATGTATTTACTGAACCAATAAATGTCAACAATGTAGCGGTTACATGCAAAACTAACTCATTTGCATCACCAATTGCTTCTGGAATTAATACGTCATTACATACTCATAATAATTATCAATATAAACGAAAACATAATTGAGAACTAATTGAATAAAACTGACGCGATTTGAATTAGGTAACCGATATTTAATATATGACATAAATTATGAAATAAATATCATTTATGCAGCGGTTAAGTACCAAAGGCAATGAGTTCAAATCTCATTAATGCTTCTAGCATTACACATAGGTATTAAATTGGATAAATGCTTATGACATAACGTTTATGTAATAATCGCGTAATTAAAATCCAAATTCATGCTTCTAGCATAATGGATTATAATGACATTATTCAAATTGGTGTAACAAAAGATTAAACTCATAACGTCTCTATCATAATTTGCATAATAACTTGACCCATAATGCTTGTACCATAATGTATGGGTTATAACTTCGTAAATGCATCTGGCATTACATGCCCTTAAATGACATTAAATTTTACACAATTCAAATTTGTAATTGACAAAATGTATATATTAAGTTACAATTAATAAGTAACATAATCAGCGTTGAAATGCCATTATACCATTGATGTAACATGTATTAACGCATTTTATTCAAACTCATTAAAAGCAATATTAATTCCTTCTTATCACTAAATACTTCATGCATAATAAATATGGAATATAGGTAATGTCTGCTATCAATGACTAAATTGGTGGTAAACCTTTAACGGTTACAAGCACTGCTTCCGGAATGCATGCATGATCCTGAGTTTGAATGTCATGAAGGACTATACTTTTTGTTGATCCATATGTCTCCTTGTTTGCACTACTAGGCAGTTGCGAAGGCTGATTTCGGTAGCTACTGGCCTCCGTAGAGATTTTCCTTTTAGTGCTATATTTTCTTTTTCCAATTCTCATAACATAAGCAAATTTATATGACATTCATGTTCATATGTATTAACCAAATAGACTAATAAAATTAAGAGAAAAGTTCACCATCGGTCCCTCAACTCTTGTGGCAAGGCCAATGTGATTCCCAACTTATAAAAACTACCAATGTGATGCCTACATTTTATTTTTCGTATCAACGTGGGGGCTGAGACCATATTCTGTCACGGCGCCGTCTGCTTGGTCAGGTGGCTCACTAAAATCGGTCCCTCAACTCTTGTGGCAAGGCCAATGTGATGCCCAACTTATAAAAACTATCAATGTGATGCCTACACTTTAATTTTTGTATCAACGTGGGGTCTGAGGCCAAATTCCTTCACGACGTTGTCTGTTTGGTCATGTGTCTCGCACGTGGCTCACCAAAAAAAGGGCATAAAGGACATTTCGTGTGTTTTGTGTCGTCTCTTCCGATCGGCTTCGTCTACAGCCAACACAGACCTAAGATTCAAATTTTGTCAGACCCGCTCGGGAATTCGTCAGAACAGCTCTAGTCTCTTTTCAAATCTCAGACCGACATCTTTCTCAGTTTCGGATTAGCATCGTGCTTCCATCTATTCGACGCCTTCTTCTTCAAATCCCTTTCTGCTGCTGACCTCTGCTTCGTCTTCTATTCAGACTGTTGTCGTCTTCCTCTATTCAGAAACTCAACATATTGTCCCAACCACAGAACAACGCCACCATCAGGGTCCACCTCCGCCTCCGGCGAGTACATCTCCCTCGCCAAAGATGGCATCAAGGTTGATCTCGGCGTCCGCCGCCCCTGGAAGCCCATGTTCGACTACCGCTCTCTCAACTTCGCCCACAGCTTTGTCACCTCTGCTACAACGCCATCATTGTCCTCATCATCCCCACAGTCATCACCTTCGTCATCCGCTAGCGACCAGATCGACCAAACAAGTGAAAATTCTATAAAATTGAGACGGCGCTGATTTGAGATCAATGACGGCGTCGCCGTCAAAGCCGAGGTCTCGCCGCTGGTCCCACTCGTCTTCTTCGTTGATGTAATCATCTTCTTCCTTATCGTCGACTTTGTCGTCTGAGTGTTGAGAGCGGAGGCAAGACAGCGGCTTACGGCGGATCTCAATGAGGCGGTCGCTGACTTGGTCGACGCTGCGCTTGTGGATGTAGAAGGCAGAGACAGACATGAGGGACGCACTGACTAAGGCGGCCATGGCTTGGTTGAGAGCTGTGGTAGAAGAAGATGAAGATGAAGTTGAAGATGAAGCCGATCGGAAGAGACGGCACAAAACACACGAAATGTCCTTTATGCCCTTTTTTTTGGTGAGCCACGTGCGAGACACATGACCAAACAGACAACGTCGTGAAGGAATTTGGCCTCAGACCCCACGTTGATACGAAAATTAAAGTGTAGGCATCACATTGATAGTTATTATAAGTTGGGTATCACATTGGCCTTGCCACAAGAGTTGAGGGACCGATTTTAGTGAGCCACGTGACCAAGCAGATGGCGCCGTGACGGAATATGGTCTCAGCCCCCACGTTGATACGAAAAATAAAGTGTAGGCATCACATTGGTAGTTTTTATAAGTTGGACATCACATTAGCCTTACCACAAGAGTTGAGGGACCGATGGTGAACTTTTCTCTAAAATTAATTTGGTGTTCATGCATCATAGGTGGATTTTTCAATATGCAACTAAAAGTAATAAGCATGAAATCACAAGATCGAAACATAAACAACATATGATTCATGATTCAGGGTGGTTTTTCATGTAATCAAGGTTTGAAAGAAACATGAATTATAATAAGAATTTAGAAAACTTTACTCAATGCAGAGAGAATAAAAGAGTGTTCATCATATGTGTCAAAACCGAGAATATAATATTGGTGGACTAAACTTCTAATCCAGTTCGAGAGCTTGTTTGTGATTGAAATTCTGAACCATGTTGAATGATTCTTCCATCTATTGATAAACGGTCTCTCTTCCATGCTGCATAAAAACCACCTCAACATTAAAACTATTTGTGTTAATAACGTGTTTTAAAATGAAAATGAATAGATTAAGAAATGAGAGAAACAACCAATAAGAGTATGAAAGAATATGTATGTATTATTGAATATGAAACTATCTTTTATATAGATATGTAATCAGTATGTAAATTACATGAATATCTCTAGTAAGTTAATTATAATTATACCCATTAAATAAACAATTTATAACAAATCTGATCAATTGTTGAGTTTTGGTTATTTTTGTGATGATCATCTTTTGCTTGTTCTCGGATTGGTTTTTTTTTAGCGAAGAATTGGGTATTATTGTTAAGTAGTGCCATTGTTGTTCTGGCAGTAGTTTGACATAGTCACTACTTCTATTAAATGTTAAGTCAGCAGACATCAGATTCTACTTAATAAAGTCTAATTGTGGCTGCAGACTATGCAACTATTTGTGGCTGCAGACTGATGGACTGAGTCTAGTGATGCTCAGAAGGTGTTTGGGAGGTTTTTTACACACAGTTGTTTTGTTCAGAGTCCAGTGATGCTCAGAAGGTGTTTGGGAGGGGTTTTCCAAATAGTTATTTTGTTCAGAGAATGCGTGAAGAAGATGTAACTCTTTCGAAGTAATTCTCTTTTCCCTTTAATTAAGTTTGTTACAAGATTCTATGATTTGCAACTCATTTGCTAAGCAAGAATATTTTTATAGTGATTAAACATAAAAAATTAACCATGAAGAAAACCCCCAACATTACTTTGTTCTTGCGTGATTACTTTGTCTAATCTGTTTCAAGTTACTCATGTTTCATGGAATTCCATTCCATTGTCAAACTGGAACAAGGATAAGTGATAATATTAATCAAGGAACGGGCACGGTTAAAAGGGTGATTTACAAGAGCAAGGCTAGATAAGAGAACAATTGTATGGTTGCTGCTTTACAAATCTGCAAAAATTTGTCACTGGACCAAAGGTAACGATGAGCTACCACCCTTGGGAAATCGACAATTTGAACTCGATCAATATTGTAACTGGACAATTGGTGTGTTCATGAACAGAATTATTTGCTATAGTTTTAGCTTTCTTTCATTATATATTCATATAAGTATGTGTTTGTCATACCATATGAGATTAAACTACTTCCAGTTTTTTTCATATTTCAAGGCTTCTACTGGATTTCTGCAGAGAGAGAGAGAGAGAGAGAGAGAGATTTCCCATGTATAGAATCTGAACAATTTTTTGGTTATTTTTATGATGCATATATGCATATCTTTTGTGTGTGCCCAAATTGGTTTTCTTCTAGGCTTTTTTTGTGTGTTGGTTTAGAGTTGTAGTAGCATTGTGTTATCGAAATGGGTTTGCAAAATTAAGCGGAATCTGCACATCTTTTATTGTTTTTGGTATTGATTGGGAATTGAGTTCTTTTATTACAATTCAGGCACTCAATCTTCTGTTTTCGATTGATTGTGCAAAAGAAAGAGAGTAGATCGAGGAAGAAGGGAGAGACTCAGTAAATCTCTCTCTCTTTTTTCTTCCAGGTTGTTTTGGGTTTCCTCATTTGTTTCTTGAAATTCGATGAAAGCTTGTGCATCAGTTTGGTTGGCTTATAGTGATAATGTCTTCTCTGGAAATTATGTTGATATTCTTTCCTTGAAGGAAAAGTAAGTTTTTTATCTGTTCTTTTTTAGTTTTGTCTTTGGTTTGGGGGTTTGTTTTAGACTTTCAATATTGAGTTTTTTCTATGCCAACCATTGTACAAAAATAAGGACAAATGTTCTTTATTAGTGTATTGCATGAGTTTAACGACAAACAATGCAAATGTTTACTGCATCAACAATTTAACATAAATGGATTACCAATAGAGTCGAGGACTCACACATGTCCAATGCCAAATTTGAGATTAGCGATCAATGCTACTGTAACGTGCTTGATTTCAATTTGGACCTTTTTTGTGTGTGTATTTGAAGTATTGTTATGATTTTACTAATGAATAGTAGCATTAGCTGTAGCATCTAATGTGTATCAATCATTCAAACAAAAGCATTTAAGGTAGTCAATAACCATTATTATAAACTGCAGCAACGTGCAGGCTAGAGGTGGGTTCGGTTTGATTCAGTTTGGTTTTTAGCCTAAATCGAAAATAAAGTTTGGTCTGGTTCAGCCCGGTTTTCTATTTTTAGAATGTCAAACCGAAAACCGAACCAAACCGACAGTCATGTTCGGTTTTTTTTTATAAAACTTTGTATAGACTGTAATTTAACAGCTCCTCCACATTTCTTGCTTTTAGCACTTCAAAACTATATATCAATATAACCACTAACCAAAATACTAAATGTATACTAAAGCAATGAAATCACTAAAAATAGTTTGAATGTCCATAGTTAAAGTCCATACATCTTAAACATAAATTATAAAGTTCATACTCCATAGTCCATACTTCCATGTGGTAAAACCCAAAAGTCCATAAATTACAAAATACAAATATAGTCCAATGTTAAAAGTTTATACATCACAAAACAAGAACCCGGTACTCGCTTGTGATCCACCCATACTAGGAACCGGTGTCGGATTTGACAATTCACCAACACCAACACCAACACTATCAACTTGCATCTGCATAAAAAAAATAAACCAATTTAAACAAGTTAAATATTACAGACCAAATCAAGTAAGAGAAAAACTGCTAACTTCCTGACATTGACCAGCAGACTTTTTTGGCCAAAAACAGTATAGCTCGGCTAAAAATTTCAGGTTGGTTTCTTCCTAACAATTGTAAAAGACAACCTAAAGATTATTTGAGAACTGGAATAGCACCAAAAGGAGTTTTCTACAAATACTTATGATTTTACAAAGTTCATATACAGTAGAGAAAAACTGCTAACTTTCTGAGTTCCTGACCAGCAGACCTTCTTGGCTAAAAAAAGTATAGCTAGGCTATTGGTTTCAAGTTGGTCTCTTCATAACAATTTTAACAGACAACCTAAATTATTTGAGAACTGGAATCACAGCAAACATATTTTTCTACAAATACTTATGATTTTCCAAATTTCAGATACAGTAGAGAAAAACTGCTAACTTTCTGAATTCGGAGTTCCTGGCCAGCAGATATTTTTGGCTAACAATAGTATAGCTGGGATAAGAATTTCAAGTTGGTCTCTTCATAACAATTGTACGTAACAGACAACCTAAAGATTATTTGAGAACTGGAATCGCAGCAAACAGATATTTCTACAAAGTTCATATACAGTAGAGAAAATGAGGACATTCTGAAAAGAAAAACATACTTGAGAAGATGAGGACGATTTGTCCATCACATTGATTGCAGAACCACGGCCACGACCACGACTAGTGGAGGCAAACGATTTTGAGGAACCCCGCTTCGATGGGTTCAATTTACCCCTCGTCATTGTGATGGTCAGACCAAGAGGAGAGGAGAGGAGAGGTTGGAGACTTGGAGGACTGGAGTCCAGTGACGGAGTGCAAAGATGAGATCTAATTAGGGAGGAGAGGAGGGCATGAGGCGACAAAGAAAAAAAGAAGGACTGGAGGAGAGGTCGAGAGGGACGAGAGGAGGTGAAGACTGAGAGGGACTGAGAGTCTTTGTCTCTCATTACTCAATACTCATTAGGGTTTTAAAAAAACAAAAATCCAAAACGACGTCGTTGACTGGGATGACTTCGGTTTTTGATCTAGTTCGGTTTTTGTAAAGCTGAAACCGAAAACCAAACCGAACAGATCTGGTTTGGCTCGATTTTTTTTCGGCCCGGTTTTTACGATTTCAGCTTGGTTTTTGGCTCTGTTTTTCGGTTTTCGGCTAGGAAGTGCCACCCCTAGCACAGGCACGTACCTTGTCGAAAAGCTGTTGTCGTAACACCAATGCTATCAGCTCATTTTCAAGGAAAATATAACCAGACTGGATCTCCGCCGTTCGACCATCTTCTAGTGCCGGTTGGTGCAGTATCTTCCTTGTCAGCACGAGTTTACTCGTACCTATGAATCGTTCATCCCACCAATGTTGGCAATATATTATTGAACTAGGAAGGTCATGATTCTCCCATAATTTTTCGCCTTATCTAAAATTTATTATATTTCGATATGCGAGACTTCTTAGATCTAAACAGGTAAGGTGTGTGCACCACAAGCCCGATAGACAAAATTGAGCAACAACAAAATATTGATGCCCTGATGTGCACATTTCAATTCACCTTGCTGGAGCAAAGCTTGACTAATCAATTTCAATTACAGAGCCTTAAGGGTTGCACCAAATACAGTGCATCCAAACCCGCAATGATATAGATAATTGTTCAGTTTATATAAAGCCTTGTAGCTTGTTTATGTTTTTATTTCACTTTGCACTTTTATTCTTGAAAATAAATATGGTTAATTACAAAACATCACTCAAACTATGATGTTATTTTCATTTTCATACCTAACTTTCCAAGACTTATATTTTCATACACGAAGTTTCATTCTGTTAACATTTTTATACCCTGACCACTAACACCGTTAAATTTTGAGGGCATTTTTGTTATTTAAATAAATATATCATTTTTTACATTTACTTTAACAAAATAATTTAGTTTTTGAGGATATCCAATACAAATAAAACAATTTACTTTAGCAAAAACATTCAAAAACAAATCCAAAATTAAATATTTATTTTTGCAACAATAGTGGTAAAAGTTAGTAGAACTCTTGTATATATGTATATTTTTGGAGTTACATGTTAAGCAAAACAAAGTAAAATAAATTAAAATATATGATATGAGATTAAAATAAATTATATCGAGAAAATATCGAATATCGATGAAAATTTTATCAAATTGTATATAAATATGTTTAATCTATTTTTGGTTAAATATACCATGTTTATATAAAATATGATAAAATTTTCATCGATATTCGATATTTTCTCGATATAATTTATTTTAATTATATATTTTAATTTTTTTTGCGTAACATGTAACTCTAAAAATATATATACATACAAGAGTTCTATTAACTTTTATCACTATTGTTGCAACAATAAATATTTAATTCTGGAGGTTTTTTTTTGAATATTTTTGTTAAAGTAAATTGTTCTATATGTATTTGATAACATCAAAAAATAAATTATTTTGTTAAAGTAAATGTAAAAAATGATATATTTATTAAAATGACAAAAATACCCTCAAAATTTAACGGTGTTAGTGGTCAGGGTATCAAAATGCTAATAGAATGAAACTTCGGGTATGAAAATACAAGTTTTTGATAGTTAGGTATGAAAATGAAAATAACATCATAGTTCGGGTGGTGTTTTGTAATTAATCCAAATAAATAATAGATGGTTCTTCTCCGATCGTACGTTAGCAGGTTGTGTGTGTTTGTGTTTGTTTCTTTTCGATCTCATGCCATGCATGCCCCATTTGCAGTTCCTTTCATGGTTAATTCTTGCTCGGAGTACCATATATCATCTATAAATAGATGATTTGACACTTAGAGTTTGATTCCGTTCCCTGGACCTAATTGCGTCTAGATGAAGATGAATTCAGCCCACAACATTACAATACACACATTCTCATAGCCTCTGTGCGATCAATAACACTAGCACGCATATATACAGGTGGTGGCCTAAACAGAACCTATCTGTGCCACAAGGGCAGTGCCTTGCGATCGAAGCAACCCGAAGAACAATTTATAACCCTAATGCCTGAAAGTTACGAAACATTGGATATTTTGAAATCCAATGTGTTGTCTCCTGATGAGGACAAACAAGTCGTTTTTGGTCAGTTGGAAAATGGTTGGGGAGGATTTAAATTTTAGAGACGGACCATATATAGGATACGTCGTCATTTCTCAGCAAGCATCATTTCAGTCCTTGGTGACAGCTGCGCCTCTGAAACTCCTCGAGTCATAGAGGTTTCTGGATTGATGGTTGCTTTCTGATAGAGAATTTGAATTTAAGTGGAAAGAATTCTTGTGCCACCAATTTGGTATGATCAATAAGAGGATGGTATGAGAAGATTCTGATTTTGCTATTATGGAAGACTGGAAATAGAATTTTGGTGGAGATGAATATGTATAGCTGAGGAAGGTAGAGAAATAAATGCCCTATATATATATTGAAGTGTCCAGACAATTCTTTGACAGGCAAGTATGGATTCTCCAAGTTTGTTTGTAATCTGTTGATTTCTGATAGACGACTTAATTTGGTGCTTACAAGTTTCATATGGATGGATATATGTGAAAAGTTTTCAGATCCGTAATTCTTCGTTTCTCCTAAATCAATTTCGTTATTACTCGTATTAATTAATATACAAAAGAGGATTATCCAACTAAAAGTTCATGGGTAATGTTATCCGGAGACATAATGTGAAATGACATAGTGTTATCCAACAATGAGCACGTACGTACTCATGATTTCAAGTATTTGGAATTGACATATTTTCAATGTAGAGTCAATTCTTTTTAACCAAAATAATCATCACACTTCATTCTTCACAAACAGACATATTCAAAATTATTAGATTTTGTTTTTACAAACCTGAAGAAAAAAAAAATCATATATATAGTGTTATATATGAAAGATTTTTCACTTTACTTTAATTATTAACGTCTCAACAATTGTACACAGTATAGCCCTTACATATTTGGTACGTATGAAGGTGATCTTTAATTTACTTCATTAATATTGTACAAATAAAAATCATATATTTCGATTCCCTGACAATTATTTGATCATGTGTTCGCCGTTTAACGTTTTTTTATCGAAGTACCAAACAAATATAACTTGATAAATGATGATCAACAGTAGCTTTTCAAAGAAAATTTACATGCTTATAAGTATTCAAGGGGTTATCTACGATATTGGGATGTATACTATACACTCACTTACCACTAATTAAACAAAAATAACAAGTTAAATAAGTAAAATTTACAACAAAATTACTACATTTATTTTACAGATTTATATATAGTTGAACCAAGTTACTAAAATGACACAAAAACAAGTTGTTAATTTATAAACTTGTATTTTGTCTTAAGTTGAGTAATTACTTTTAATAGAATAATAATTATCTATATAATGACTATCTTTATTAAAATAATAATAAATTTATTGTCATATCAGTAAATGTAGGTATCATAAGTATCTTAGAAAATTTGAAGTAATTCAAATATTCGAGGATCGAACTGCTTGATTGTTTTGTCCGTTGTAATATATATACGATTTGTAATTTTGTATGATCCATCATCAAAGAGAACAAGATGGGCGGGTCCAACGGCAAAGTGGTCGTCTCGTTGTCTTTCATTATTCACACGTTGATCGCACCAGGACCAGTTTTCATGATTTAATAGTTCCACTAATCAGTGACCACCAGGTTTCCCCGGACTCTATCAAATTAAGTAAATTGCAAATCATGAGTCACAGGATTATGATTATCTACTTCCAGAATTATTTGGGTCCAATTACACGTAATACAAATTTTCCTAATTGTTTGTTTTACTTCAATCCTGTACTTCGTACGTGTAGTTTGAACTGTTTGATTAATATGAATAATTTTCCACATGCATTTCAAGTATTATGACGTCGTCGGAGAGTCGTCTGTGAGGAGATCCTACTGAACAGCCGGCTGGCGGCTGCGCGCGGTACAATAAAACTCAGGTTTTATTTTCCTATATATTTATCCTTGTTTATTTTGTTTTTATGTTAGAAAGAGATTTAGGACGAAGGAAGAGATGCAGATAGAGAAGCATTTGCGAGAGAGACTTTGGAGCAAAGCATGCAGCTGGTAATAAATTGAAGTAAAAGATCATCTTCTGATACTGGAGTAAAAGATATATCATCTTCTGATGCTGAATTTGTGATAAGTATAAACTGAATTAAAGATTTTGTTGGCGGCATATGCATGTCACGCCCTGTCTTGATATTTGGAAGTGTGGTATTCAGGATTTACAGAAACATTTTGAAGCTCAAACTTATTTTACAGTACGTACCGTACTCTAGAATTTTCCTATATGTATATAGAAATGAACTAACAATATCACTGAATTTAGAGAAAAATGATAAGATTTTTTCTTTCTTTCTATTATACACGGATATATTTCGTAATAATTCAGTGATTACTTGGCCGGTTATTACCTAAAAGAGAACAATATTGAAGACTTGTACATCAAGTCATCAACAGTAGTGACTCTTTTTTTTGTTTTTTTGTTACTATATTGTCAATCCATGCAT
Organism: Fragaria x ananassa; assembly: GCA_034370585.1. NCBI lineage: Eukaryota > Viridiplantae > Streptophyta > Magnoliopsida > Rosales > Rosaceae > Fragaria > Fragaria x ananassa. The sequence continues at coordinate 12,333,021 of CP139764.1, forward strand.
GAGTTGTCGCTGCGATAAAAACAACTTAAAAAACAACTTGTATTTAAAATAAAGATGAAGTTTAGTAATTCTCAAGCTAGCAATCTATATTAGCTAGTGTATAATAATCTCGCGAGGAGTTATTAGGTGGGCCGGGCACATTGCTGAGTGGCGTTCCGGACTAATGAAATACTGACACGTTTACACAGATTTTAATTGGAATTGAATGATTAGTTGTGTTGTTAACTCCGTCTGTCTATTTACCATCCTGCATACTTGTTCTTCATTCACACCCAGATAAAAAATCCCAAATTCGCGTCCAAATCAAATCCCACTTTGTTACTGGGTCTTGTGCTTCAATCTTCCATTTAGTGTAAATATTTAATCTTATGGATTTCAATAGCTATATCAATTAACTATCCTCTTTCCTATAAATCTCTCAGGATTCTCACGTATACCAAATCAATGGAGACTCATATTTTGCAAACAACCCAAATCTCAAATTTATGGATTTAATTAGACAGACCAAATCATTAACCAAATCCATCCAAATCAATGTTTAATGCCCATAAAATAAAGATAAAAATATCAAATCAGAGTTGGGAGGATCAAAATCAAATTCATTGTGCGACCCTTTCAACTTCTCCAGCGTTGAGTCCCAGGTTCTGACCAACGATTATTCACGCAGCTATTATTCGTCATCTCTTCCAGTTTAACTTCATTTGAACTTCGAGTTAATTGCAGTCTTCTAGATTTGCTGCTATGATGGAAACTCCATATGAGTTAAAAGACCTGAAGATGGTTGGTAGATATCTGTTCTACTGGGGTATGAACGATAATGAATGAATGATATATATTTGTAGATTTCGTATCAATCAGGCAGATCAGACCCCAAAACAAAAAATATGAATCAGGAAGAGAACTGGATATATGATTCAAACTCTCAAATATCGATATCCCCATGACACAAAACCATTACCAACGCTATCTTCAACGTTAACTGATGGGATGATTAGACAAAAATTATACCGCGTGTCAGTATTACATTAGTCCGGAACACCACTTAGCAATGTGCCGGGACCATCTAATAATTCCTCCTCCCTATAAACTAATACGCCTCACTCGATTACAAAAAGATAGAGATCGATTCAGATCCCATGCTGTCACCCTATCAACCAGGACGTCGGGGGAGACTGCCGCCAGGTAGATCCATCATCCAACCAAAACATATATGGGGTCTCACCTTGTAATAACCTCACAAAGCAAAGGGCAGTTTTTCCCGTAGTTCAGGTACATCCAGATCATGCATTATAAAAACCACCACCCTCTCTCCTTAACAAACCCAGAAAAAGAGTCGCAACGTTACAAAGTCCACTTCCCCAAACCCCCTCATCTTCTGGTTTCTCTGGCTTGCAAGCCAAAAACCTTGAACCATCAAATGAGGGAAGAGCCAAAAAAGCGTAACTAATAGCTCGATTCCTGAAGCCCCCCACTTTTTCAACACCGCCTCGTTCTCTCTGAATCTCTTAGGGTTCAAGATCCAAACGCAGTTACGTGACTTCCTGCGCACGTAACTGCAGGAGGAGCATGAAGTTCTTCTTGATTTCCTGCTGTGGTGTCACCATGACAGCGAGCACGAATTCGCGAGCCGGTTCTTCTCCGTCTATGTCGCCTTCCGGAAGGAAGAAGATGGTTTCCCCCGCGCGCGGTGGGATATCGTCCCCTGCGCCCGGACTGGTGTCGCCTTCATCACCCGGGAGCGGAAAGCATTTGCCCTCGTCCCCCGGGCGGCGGAGTGCAAAGTCGTCACTGGGATTTTCGAATCCGCGAGTTATTCCTGTGAGACAGACGAGGTCTGAGTTAGGGTTGGCACCGGCACCTCAGCGGCCACCGCGGCGGAAGAGCGAGAGGCCGGTGGGGTCGGCGGCTTCGGCCTTGCAGTATTCCGAGTGGACGCCGTCGCTGTGCACGATCGCCGAGGACAACGTCGTTGTGTCGAGGAGATCCCTTCGGAATCGGACGCCCAGCATTGAGCGAGCGGTTAACGAAAAGAGTGGTAGAGAAATGTCGCGAGCTCAAAGCCGCAGCCACACCGATGATTACGGGTAAGAGTGTAAATAAATAGAAACAAAAAATCTGAAAAACCTTCCATGATTGTTTCCTTTTTTATTTATTGCGATTTCTATTTGTTATTTAGCTGTGAAAATGATTGGTCAAACTTAATTTGCAGGCAAGCTTCAGTCACAGTTATTCCGGCGTATGCTCCGACGCCGTTCTTGTTTTGAAGGGAATGGACTTTTTGGATATAATTTTTTTTTCAATTGTTTACGGTGCGAGGGATAGGAAATTACTTGTATTAACAGTCAGTGCTATTGGTATTCTAAATCGGGTTCAAGACGACATTGTGAATACGAAGGAAGTTAGGGAAATAAGAATGGTTCTTATACCTACGGGTCTGAGAAAAGAGACAAAACCAAAAGAACAAAAGAATGTAAAGCCTCTTGTACCCTTACTGGAGCTGCGCTATTCAATATATATATTAAACTACCTTTTTTTTTTGGACAAACATATTAAACTACATTTAGTGTTCCTATTTTCTGTCTTTTGATTGTTAAAGATCATGATATTAGAAGAAAGAAAGATCATAACTGTGTTTACCTAGCTACAAATGGTTTGCATATGTTATCAACAGTGTAGTTTCTCTTATTGTTGATCCAACCCCCCCCCCCCCCTCTCTCCCAACACCTAAATGTACTAGAATTTACTTGTTTTAATTTCATACACAACTAGCCAATGTCCACAATTGATTATCGATCATGCAACTGACGACTTTTAGTTAGAATCTTCTAATTAGCCTTAATAATCACTCATGATCTACTAAGATTGAACATATATATATCATCGTCGTCCTTAGTCGTGTTTTTTTTATGAACATAAACAAAATTACAAAGAACCACAAGAACAGTTGAACTGGACCACATCAAAAAGCTAACATGAGAAACATAATCAGGAAAAACAAACACGAGCTCGCCATTTGTATCCAAAGTTCGCCAAAGCATCAACTGCAAAATTTGCCTCCCTCCAGATCTGGCAAAAACACAGTAATGAGATGAAGCAGTTAGTGTTTTATCATTGTTGCCTTTAATTAGGCCTTTTTAGTCGTTACATTTATGACTCTGAAGATGTGTTGTAGCACAAGTTCTCTATGCTCTTTAGGTAAAAGACGGCAATCGCTTTACAAAATCCCAATGTTCCCACCCCATTTGAACATTTTGTAAATCACATACCAAAGGTGGTGAGATTGATCGATGGAACAATCATCTCTAATGAGCCTGGACATTACCTTTATCTCTTAAACGCTAGCTAAGTAGACCCATGCCGGGCCCAACTTCATGAACATTTCAGTTGCTTAGGATTCTATTCTTGTTTGCAACGTACTTCTGTATATGGAACGTTTCATACAGACTTTTTTTTATCGAAAAAACGTTTTATACAGACTTACAGAGTTGGCTATTGAATGGGACTTATGGGAGGTCAGCCACTTCTCATTTCCAGAATTTCCTTTCTATGTTATATCAAAAATAGGAGAAACAAATACATCCATATGAAACAAACTTCATATATAGATATTTTGGTACATCGAGGTCCTCTTATTCAAACAATGACAAAGGAAATCTTACAAATACGTTCTTATATAAGATAAGGTGATTTATTTAAGTTATTCTCCTTATTTCTCAACAATCAAATTTGAAATAGCCTGATCTAATGATAATCGACCAAGTCTCTCCCTAATTAGTAGCTGACCAGGTGAATGAAACTCTTTGGATGATATCTAAACCGATCCCAGTCATAGTGGTACAGGATCAATAAAATGTGTAGTTAAGAACATGCAGAAGCACAGGCATTGGAACAGCACTTGGCCTTAGAAACTCTTCGTTTATATCTTCATTACAAGAGAAAACCTTTTTAACGACAAACCTGATTTGTTACCCATTCTAAAAATATTGACGCCCATATTAATGAGTGACAAAATCATTTTGTCGCTAATTTTGTCTCTAATACTATGTGATAGATACTTTTTTGTGACAAACTAAAAAATTTGTCACCTAAATGGATCATAGACAAAATTTTGTTTGTCCCTAATTCCCTCTATCTTTGTCACAAATACTGTCCATAATTCTCAGAAATTCATCATATGACGGGAAATTGATTGGGCTATATATATATACTATTTTTTTTATTTCAGTATTCATTAGTTTTATGAGCTTAGATTGATGTATAATCAAAACTAATAAATCACATCAACGAGCACAATTGAATTTTTATTTGATAAAAAAGAATTCTACATTCTCTCCATTATGATAAAACATACATTCCACTAATAATAAAACAATTCTACTCGAACTTCATCTTCCTCACTGCCCAGCAAGCCTTAACAAATTTTCACCAGCATTCTCAAAAAATTCTCTCATACATCATGCAACTTCCTAGAACACGCTTATTAGTGAGAGCAAGCAATAAATAGGATGAGAGTTTTCATCCATCTTCTTGTGAGATCCTTGTTATAGCACAACAGAAGCCAAGTAGAAAGACATATAATTAACTAGAGAGAAGAGAATTACTGTCACGCCCCGACTCTTAAATTTTACCTTATTTACTAACATAGTGTTAATAAGAGTTTACCGTCTTCGTAAATAAGTTCATAATTTCAAAGGTCCTTAGAGGGGGTGTTGAGGGATAATTATTTCGGAGAAATTATTCGTGGTAGAAATATTTATTGACGGTAAAACAGTAAATCTTAGCTAGTAAAAATGTAAGTTTTATTAGGGTATTATTTTGGGCTGTCAAATTTTGGAGATTGGGTATTAGATGTGGGATTGGACCGGTTGCGCCAAGCCCAAATTCTTTCCTCTCTCTCTCTCTCTCTTCTCTCTCCTCCCTCCTGATTCTCTCGCCCTCTCCCTCTTCCCGGAATAGTTTCTCCAGCCCGTCCGTCGCCGTCCGGCCACCGTAGACCACCGCATCGGTCCCAATCGGTCGGCCGTCGACCTAGACTCCTTCCTGGACCAGTGGCAGCTTCCCTAACGCTGGAAGTCCCGACTGCCCAAAGCTCTCCGTCGCCGAAAATTCCTCCTCCGGCCACCAATCTGGGCAAGCCTTAAATGGTTTTGAAGGTCTTCAACCTAGTTACCTTGCCCTAGAAGGACTCGGTCCAGTTTGCTTCAGGTGAGGAGAATCAGTGAGTGGAAGTTCTAGGGCTCAAATCACTGTTTTGATTCGATTACCCTAGCTAGGCTTGGATTTTGTGTTTGTGCTAGTTAGGAAAGTTGTAGAGAAGGTTGAGAGGAAGGTGCTGTCAAATTTTAGTAAGCATTAGAGGTCGCCAGAGTCGGCCGCCGCCATTGTTAAGGGGATTTTTATAGTTTTATATGTGTTTTCCGGAGGGAAGTTTATTGTTGTGTAGTTTGGAATTGTTGGAGGAGTTTTGGTTAGGTTTTGGATTTTTAGAGGAATTGTGATTTATGGTGATTAATGAGTTAAAAATGCAGTCGTGTGTTAATTATGGTTAGGACGGTGGAATGTGATTTTAAGGATGTCGGTAATTGTGGTGAAGTATGGTTTTAAGCGAATTTAAGAATAAGGATATTAGGCATGGATGAGCATGCGAGACTCACATTTAATTATGCCTATTTTTATATAAGTGTCGATATTTAGTTGATGATTTAATTATGTTTTTGGAACAGGATGTGAGGAGGCTCGAGAGGAAGAGACATCTGACTGACATCAGGCTTAGGCCTAATTTGTGAGTGGACTTTTGTTTTAAATAATATGCATGCAATTGTTTATTGTTGAGCAATTTATTTTGTTGGAGCATTTGACGTTATTTTTATTTGACGATTTTATGTATTTTGGAGAATTACCGAAAATGGGATTTTCGGTAAATTATAAATATATTTATGAGGAGATGTATATAAATGCTAGCTAGTCATATGTGTCTGTTCACCTTAATGACATAGTATATAACTGCATTATGGTGTAACGTGAGCATTGGACATAAGCGTAGTAGCCTTATATGAGTGTTTAATTCATATAGGGGGTATAGACACATATTTATACACATGTCTGTTCACCTTAATGACGTAGTGTGACACCGCATTAAGACGTAACATGAGCGTTGGACGCAATCGTAGTAGCCCTATATAGATTATTTTAAATCTATTAATTTATATTAGGAGTATGGGCATGTGTCGATACATACGTATATTGTTATATATTTTTGAGCTGAGGAGACTCGATATTTATGAGATAAAAGATTTCACTACCAGGACAAGTACTTTAGTCGACGAAAAATTTTCGTCGGCCTGTTAAAAAAATTCGTCGGCGAAGCTCTTAGCCGACAAACCTTCGTCGGCTATAGTGTCGTCGGGAAAGGGTCGTCTGTGATGACTTTAGCCGACGAGACAAAATAATATCGTCATACTGTAGCCGACGACATTATTTCATCAGCTATAGTCATACTGTAGCCGACGACATTATTTCGTCTGCTAAAGTATGCATTATAGCCGATGATTTTTTTATCGGCTATAGTCCATACCTTAGCCGACGACATTTTGTGTCGTCGGTTATCTTCCAAACTTTAGCCGACGAATAATTTAAAATATTCGTCGGCTAAAGTTTGTAATAAAAAAATATAAAACACCTATGGCCGACGAAATATAGTATTTTTCGTCGGCTTTATAGGCATTTAGCCGACGAATTAAAACATATTTCGTCGGCTAAAATTTATTTTTTTTTTTTTTAACTTTAGCCAATGAATTTAGGCTTTTTTCGTCGGCTATAAGTGCATTCCAGTAAAAAAAAACCCCGAAATTTCTGAATTACCATTCCAAGCAAGCTGCAAAAAACACCAAAACAATTCCATATAACTAACAACAAACACATAAAAGAATATATCAACTACATAAAAGTATCAATTACATAAAAGTATATATCAACTACGTAAATTCTATATCGTCTAAATTAAAGTCCTCTTCTGGGGGCTGCTGCGGAGGTTGCTGCGGAGGTTGCGGCGGCTGGGGTAGCCTCATGGGCGAAGGCATGGGCGGAGGCGGAAGTCCCTGAATCTGGGCAGCTGCAAAGTCCTGCATGTACTGGAACATCTGCTGTTGTTGGGCCTGCTGGATGGCATGTATCTCGGCAGCATAGGCTATCTGCGCGGCATTAAAGGCTGCCTGCGGGGCAATATAGGTAGCCTAAGCAGCTTGCTGTTCTCGTAGTCTCTGAACTTCCGACTCTAACTGAGTCGTCCTGTTGATCGTGGACGTGGTCCTGCTGCTGGTCGAGGCTGCCTTTCGTTGAAATCCTGAAGTGGTCTTCAGGACCCCCTCGCCTCTCTTTCCTAGACCTCGGCAGTAGAAGTTGTTTGCTCTCGGTGGGAAGGTTGTGCCCATGATCCTCGCCCCAATCGTCGGATCCGAAGTGTCGATCCGGGACATGGCTTCAGACATCTCTTCCTCCTGCTTGTCCGGAAATGTCTCCCTCACTACGGTACTCATGACCTCGTCAGTAGCCTCCCTCACCCTCGCCTATATGGATAGGAAAAAAAAATTATTAATTAAAATTTTTACATAAATTTAAAATTTAAAAACGTAAGGTGACTTACAATATCCTCCTGGGAGTCAGGATATGCCTTCTCGTACGTATAGACGTACGGGTTGACTTCTGGATGTTCCCTGGCCGCCTCGTCCATGAAGACAGCGAATGGTCTAGAACTGGCATGATGGTTCCTTGTGTTGCGTTGCCGGTTCTGAGCGTTCACCCGGGAAACCGCCTTCAAAGAAAAAAGTAAACTATTAGTAAAATATTTTAAAACACACGCACTTATTTTTAAATTAACTAACTAATTTATTTAAATATCTGTTTACGAGGGTTGTTGAATTCTGATGTCAGAAGCCAACGCCACTCGTACTCCCTGTACTGGAACTCAGCAAGGGTACCGGAACGTGCGTTCCCGTACGTAGTCCAATGGGTCCGCAGCTCGTTCTTCCACTCCTTGTACCTACAGATACAACAAAAATATTAGAAATATTATTAATATCACATACAATTTTGTTTTTCATTAACTTCCCAACGTACCTTCCCCCATGCACAACGTCGGCCCAGCTGTCCCTCAGGTGCTCGGGAACCTCAAACCACACCTGCATTTAACCGTTTATTAGTTTAACTTTTCGAGAAATCAACAATTTGATACATAATATTATTTTGTAAACTCACCGACATCGCGTTGTGGACTATGTCCTTAACCTCCTGCGGGACCTCGCCCTAGTCGGACCACAACATAGGGACTCTATCCCTAATGAGAGCTCCCACGCGGCCGAAGTACGTCCTCGACTTCCCGCCCGATACTACGTGGCTATCCTCGTCAGTATCGATGGGGATCCTCCCCACGGTACCCACCATCTTCTCGAGGGCCTTCCCTGTGACGGGGCCTCTCTTCTTCTTTGTGCCTATCACATGATTCAACCAAATTGATAATTAAAATATATATGACCCTTTATAAATAATCACGCATCACTGATTACCTGAGGAGCTCGCGACTGATTCCGGCTCTGTCGCCGATAATGATACCCTCGCAGAAATAAGAGGCGTATCAAAAGGCACAAACCGGTACGCCGCTGATGGAGCCACTGGCGGGGGCAGTGGATAAATCGGCGTCCCTGAGCCATCGACTACAGGTAACGCCGGTATCATCCGCGGAAGGAACAGATGAAGCGGCGGCATCTGTACCCCAGATGACCCACTATCCGAAGAAATAGGACCCGGAGTGGGCACCCGGTGTATCTCGGGCATACGAGATGCAGACACCTCCGTCTGGGTCTGAGGCCACAAGGGCCTCGGGGAACGAGGGACGGCCGCCTGCCTCGATGAAAGGGGCACCTCCGACGCCGTCTCCAGAAGGATCGCACGTCTGGCTGCCATCTGACCCTGAAACGTCGTTTGAGGGTTGCTAGATGTTCCCTCAGACGATTCGGACCTTTGGCCCTTCGAACTCTTCTTCGATCGAAAAAAACCGCTCATCCTATTTAAAATATTAATCTAAGGCTTTAGATTATTTTGTCTTTATTTTATAAAAAATTATACATGTTTAAAATTATACTTATTCAATAAATAGATATACATAACAATATATATAGATATACTTAATTAACATAGCATAAAAGTAAATTCGAAATCAAAAATAACTTCATACCAATATATATATAGATATATATATATTTTACTTACATAACAATATTATATATATCAACATCATCATAAATTAACTAACATATCATAAAACTAAATTCGAAATCAAAAATAAATTAACACATATATTCAAAAATAAACACATAAACTAACATAATTAAATTAACACAAATTAAATTAACACAGATTAAATTAACAAAAATTAAATTAACATAAATTAAATTAAGACAAATTAAACCAAACGATAACAATGAGCATGTTCTTACGAAAATATTATCATATCATAGTAAGAAATCAGAAACTACGAGTTCCCGAATGTAAGAAATATCAAAATATGTGTGATACCAATATATCAACAACAACAAAATTAAGCACCAATTTATCAACAACAACAAAATTAAGCACCAATATATCAACAACAAAATTAAGCAACAACAACAAAATTAAGCACCGAACCTGAGAATCAATCGGGAGGCAGGGAGGAGGGCGGGAGGCAGGGAGGAGGGCGGAGGGCAGGGAGGAGGGCGGGAGGCAGGGAGGAGGGCGGGAGGCAGGGAGGAGGGAGGAGGCGGCGACGGGAGAGGGAGGGAGGAGGGAGGAGGGAAAAATTGCGGAAATGAGGGAGGAGGCTAGGGTTTCGCAGTTAAACCCGAAGACTTTAGCCGACGAAATAATTTGTTCGTCGGCTAAAGATAAAAATTTCGTCGGCTATACACCAATTCGTCGGCCAAACCTTCTAAACTCGTCGGCTAAAACTTTGCAACTCGTCGGCTAAACCTTTGCAACTCGTCGGCTAAACCTTTGCAATTCGTCGGCTAAACCTTTGAAATTTGTCGGCTAAACCTTTGAAATTCGTCGGCTAAACCTTTATACATTTGGCATGTTGTGATCGTGATGATCAAACTAGAGAAACACAAATCCGGCCGTCAGATCTGACAATCATGATAAAATACATGTATAGGAAAAAATTCAACTTGATCCGAAAAGAATAAGGGCTCGATCCGGATAGTCAATCTCGTAAGTCAAACCCCTAAACGCACGGAAAAGGTCGTTCGACCGTCTAAATTACGTATTTTGGCCGGACCTCCAACTGAAAATAGTTTTAAACCGATGACACGCAACAAGTTGTATAAAAATTTTACGCAAAATAACCACCGAACCCGGGGCTACCCATAGGGAGAAAGAATTGAAAATTGCATTGACCGCAACTATCGGCACCGAGACATGATCGGAATACCGTGATTTTTCAACCGTAGACTTATTTCACCATTCTGGTCATGTCTTATTTCACGACTTTTTTACTTTTGAAGGTTCTACGTATAGTTTGTTTTTGAAACGGAACATTTATATAACACTTGGTAAACAAGTTATACAACATTAGTACGCATGTTGTGATCGTGATGATCAAACTTGAGAAACATAAATCCGGCCGTCAGATCTGACCATCATGATAAAATACATGTATGGGAAAAAATTCAACTTGATCCGAAAATAATAAGGGCTCGATCCGGACGGTCAATCTCGTAAGTCAAACCCCTAAACGCACCGAAAAGGTCGTTCGACCGTCTAAATTACGTATTTTGGCCGGACCTCCAACTGAAAATAGTTTTAAAACGATGACACGCAACAAGTCGTATAAAAATTTTACGCAAAATAACCACCGAACATAGGGCTATAGTAGGTAATAGAAAAATTTTAGGGTTTAGCCGACGAATACCCTAACGTATTCGTCGGCTATAGAATGTAATTAAAAAATTAAAAAATAACTATAGCCGACGAAATATTAGGTTATTCGTCGGCAAAAAACATCTTAGCCGACGAATGACAGTGTATTTCGTCGGCTAAAGTGTGTAATAAAAAAATAAAAAACATCAATGGCCGACGAAATTAAGGCTTTTTTCGTCGGCTAAACTATCTTAGCCGACGAATGACAGTGTATTTCGTCGGCTTAAGTGTGTAATAAACAAAATAAAAAACATCTATGGCCGACGAATTAAGGCTTTTTTCGTCGGCTAAAACATCTATGGCCGACGAATTAAGGCTTTTTTCGTCGGCAAAAACCATCTTAGCCGACGAATTATAGTGTATTTCGTCGGCTAAAGTAAAACAATACATTAAAAAAACAGACGATATTAGTAAACCATACATTAAAAAAAACCTGTTCATCATGTATCACCGAAATTCATATAAAATAACTGGAATATGAATTCAACATGTGTAAACTATAAAGGAAAATGTCTTTGAAAAATTATAAAAATTAATCAGAATCATACATTAAAACTAAGGCTCGTAATCGGAATCATGCGATGAGTCTTTTTCGGTGTCAGAATTAATTTCTGGTAATATATGTATTTCCTCATCGCCAGAGTCTTCGTCTGTTTCTTGATTTGGATCAACATCAACAAGCCTTGGCTCTTCATCATGAATTCGCACCGAACGACCCGCTTTAAAATTATTAAGGCGAATGGTAGAGGAGTTAGGAATACCTATTGCGTTGGGCTCTTGATACGCAACATCCTCTTCCTCGTCTTCGGCCTCTCCAAGTGTAGTCGCCCGGTAAATGTTTCGAGGGTGCACAAGGTTGACTACTTTCCACGCGTCACCCTTAGCAAGGTCATCAAGATAAAACACTTGTTTTACCGATGTGGCAAAAACGAACGGGTCATCTTCGTAAGAACTTGTAGCAGTGTTCACCGATAATATTCCGTACTGATCGGTCTTCATGCTCTGCGGCCTAGTATCAAACCATCTACACTTGAAGAGGTGCACTGTCATGCCTTGCCCATAAACGAGTTCCACCACTGAATCAAGAACATCGTAATAGTCAACTCCATTCCGCCCACCATGTGCCATGACCCCAGAATTCTGTGTTCTCTTTCTGCTGTCTCTTTGTTCGCATATAAATTACACGCCATTCACCTTGCACATCGGATAAACTCTTGAGACTATCGGCTTCATCGCTAGAAGCCTTAGTTCTTGCGACCAATTTGGGTGACCATCAAATTGAATATGGTTCATCTGCAACCAACCATCTCAACTGTAAATATGAATAATTATGCAATAAACATAAACCCGTAGAGAAATATTAAATTACGTACCCAACCGCCAAAATAATCTGCGAACTCCCTGTTGTGGTACTCGAGATCACCTTGAATGTCTGGACAATGTAGATGGATGTCTTTCCAGTATTCAACTTCTGGATAGTTAATCAATACCCACCAGTGGGCAATGACTAGCTCATGTGGTTGCAACTTATAGGAGTCTGGCAAAATTCCATACACTTCAACATCACTAGAGACTATGGAAAGATTGAACTTCGGTACATCTATCGACATGGTTTGCGGAGTTTCCTTCAACGCTCCTAAATACAACTTCATGTAGGTGACGCACTCGTGCGCAATATATGCTTCAGCTATACATCCTTCAGGAGCGGATTTATTAGCCACATAATCTTTGTAGTCTCCAAATTGCCTGTAAATCAAGTTGTAAAATGTTATGATTATTGAACATGTATATATATTGAGGAATTCAGGTGTAAAAAACGTATATTTCCATGGGATACATCCAAGTGTAGTGTACTGGACCGGTAAGCAACAATTGCTCGGGAAGATGGATCATCAGGTGAGGCATGATGTCAAAAAAATTTGGAGGAAATATCCTCTCAAATTTACACATGATATAAATGATGTCATCTTGAATTTCCCAGAGGTCACATCGAGACACTTCCCGTGTGCATAACTTCTGGAAAAATCTTCCCAACGCTACTAACGGCTCCACCACCTGACGGGGAAGGAACGGTCGAATGAAAACAGGGAAGAGACGTTGTAGCAGGATATGACAGTCATGACTCTTCAACCCGTACATCTTATTGTCCCGGAAGTTCACACACTGGGCTATATTTCCTGCATAGCCTGAAGGATACTTCACACAACTCATCCACCTGAAAATTAGGTTCTTCTGGTCAGGTTTCACGGTGTAAGGAGCTTGAGGCATTTTTTTTCTTCCCTTCTTTCAACCACAAATGTCTTCTTATTCCGCATTTTTTTAGATCAATGCGTGCCTTAGGACCGTCTTTCGTCTTCCCCTTCAAGTTCAGCACTGTGCCCACCACACTGTCGCACACATTCTTTTCTATGTGCATCACATCCAGGTAGTGTTTGATCAACAACTTACTCTAGTATGGGAGTTCCCAAAATATGCTCTTATGTGTCCAGAATTTATACTTGTCGGGTCTTTCAGGTATTGCCGCCACAATGTTGGGATGATTGCTGAGCTGCCCAAAATCGTACTCATTAAGCACTGCTAAAATTTCTTCCCCCGTCCATCTTCTGAGAGGCACACCGTGTTCTACGGTCCCATCAAATGCCTTGTCATCGAACCGCCATTCGTGATCATATGGAAGGAAAGTACGGTGACCCAATCTGCATATTTTGTTGCAATGACTGTTGCTCCCCTCATCGCTAAGGCACTCTAGCTAGACAAGCCTTGTATCCCCTAACAACGTTGCCCGACAACATCCCACGAGCAGAAAAATCACTGATGGTACCAACAACCATGACATGCATCTGGAACATCTCGTGTGTGTACTTGTCATAAGTGAGATGACCAACGTCCCACAAAAATTTAAGCTCTTCAATCAAATGTCTCAAATACACATCGAGACACTTCCCTAGATAACCGGGCCCCGGAATCAACAAACTCAACATATTGTATTGCTTCTTCATGCACATCCATGGGGAAAAGTTGTACGGTACCAAAATCACCTGCCATATACTGTATTGAAGACTCATGTTGCCAAAAGGGTTGAACCCGTCGGATGAGAGCCCGAGCCTCATATTTCGGACCTCTGACGCAAAATGAGGAAACTCCCTGTCTATATGCTTCCAAGCCTCCCCGTCAGCAGGGTGTATAAGGGTATCTTTGTCATGCAATTCCCTATCAGCGTGCCATCTCATCGCTTCTGCCGTGTGTGAAGACATGTACAACCGCTCCAACCTATCCGTCAAAGGAAAATACCGAAGTACCTTTACAGGTTTCCTGTTGCCTGCAGGAGTCAGCTTATATCTGTCAGTGTAACATACCGAACATGCGTCAAGGCCACCAAGGTCATTCCCTTCTGGATCTTTACCCCAAAAGAGAACGCAGTCATATCTGCATGCATGGATCTTGATGTAGGAAAGCCCAAGATCTTTCAGGATACATCGGACCTTCCGATGAGTGGTAGGAAGACGATGACCGTTGGGCAGCATCGAAGCAGTGTACTGTAGATACTCATCAACAGCCTTCACGGTCGATTTTGTCTCAACTTTAATCTTCATTACGTCTATCACACTTTCAAGAACGGTCTTCTGACAACCGGGGTACACATGGCTCTGTTGGAAAGCAAACAGTTTGTTGTACTTTTCAATACCAGCAGTGTTCACAGCTCTAGGGAAGGGCAGCACCGGGTCAGGCATATACTGTCCTTGAGCGCATACACCGCTCTCATAAGGAAACATGTCGTTGATGAATGCCATTGTTGGATCGTTGGATGTACTAGTACTGCTCGTCTCGAAAAATTGGACATGATCTTGCGGACCCCCTGATGATGTTTCACCGTGATATAACCAACATCTGTACTTCTCCCAAAACCCGTTACTCCTCAAACGCTGTCATACTTTGTCAATGGGAAATCGATGCATATCGCTGCGACACTGACATTTCGTGCACGGGCAATAGAAAATTGTATTCCCGTTAGCATTAGCTAGCGCATATTCTATAAAACTCATAACTCCTGCACCGTATCTTTTGTCCTATTTTGGAAGCGAAATCCAACTTTTATCCATATCCTAAAAATATAACAAAATATATATATATTTATAACGCTGCTAGCTAATTATTAATAAAATTTCATGCCATATATAAAATCTCAATTCATTTAGTATATATTCTACGTACTACAACTAATTAATAACAAATTAATTAACACGCACACATATATATATACTTAATAATTACAGAACAATATTATACATGCATATATATATATATCTACATCATCACAAAATCATCATTGTGGTATATACCATCAACACAATATTATAAATTACTTAACATATATATATATATATATATATATCTACTACTTAATTATAAACAACTTCATATATATTATATATCAAATCATCAACCAAATCGATCAACATATATGTATATATATATACATCCAACATACGTACTCAAAATTAATCAATTAACTCGATCACAATCAAAATCATATATCAACATCATCACAAAATCATCATGAACTCATATATATCATCAACAACTTCATACCATATCAACAGAATAATATTATAAATTAATATTAACATATATATATATCTACTATTTATTAACAACAAATTAATTCATATATATTATCAATTCAAATCATCAACCAAATCGATCAACACATATATATATATACATCCAACGTACTCAAAATTAATCAACTCAATCACAATCAAAATCAATAAACTCAATTAATCACACTTAAAATCGATCAACTCAAACAAAACTCAATTAATCAACATATATATACATATACGTACCTATATATGGCTCCACAAACTGATTATGGACAGATTTTGACAACACCCAAACTTTTTCTCCCCTTTTTTCTTCTCTCGTTTTTTTTCAGATGAGCTGCTGCTGCCCAGATCCGCAAATATAAAGCACTTTAGCCGACGACTATGAATTTCGTCGGCTAAACTTTTAAATATTTCGTCGGCCATAGTTTGTGAACTTTAGCCGACGAAATAAATTCTTTAGCCGACGAAAGTTTTTTTCGTCGGCTAAAGTTTACCATAGCCGACGAAAATTTAAAATAGCCGGCGAAAGAAAATTTCGTCGGCTAAAGTGGACTTCATAGCCGATGAAAATTTACCTTAACCAAAGAAAGAAAATTTCGTCGGCTAAAGCGCACTTTAGCCGACGAAAAAATACTTCGTCGGCCTGGTTTTTTTTTTTTCGTCGGCTAAAGCCTTTCTTCTGATAGTGTTTCTCATTTGAAGCATGCATTCGTTTTTCTGTGGAAATTAAATTGGGAAAACATGTGTTAATATTTATTTTTATTTATTTATTTTTGTCCACTCACTCTAATATTTCTGGATGTTTTTCCATTGGGCCATTTGTTTTAAAAATACCCACTCTGCAGAGTTCAGGTCGGAACTAATAGGAGGCGACGATACATAGTTACCCATCTCTCAGCCACTTTTCACCAGTAGGTTACCTGCTTCATCTACTAGGGTATTTTTCTGCTTCCGTTATTTTATTTTAGTAGCTCTGAATATCTTGGGATTATTGTATAATACTTTTCAGTGGTGTGCTAAGGCCGATGGTTTATCATCTGGTTAATTATGGGTTGATTTGGGGAATGATATTTTTGGTTAAGAGGGTAGTTCTTTAATTTTCCAGGTTAGAGTTATCCATTTACAAGGAAGATTCGCCGAGTTCTTTGGTAAATTCTCGGCGAATCTCCCTTGGAGGTGGTCCTCGCAAGACTTACTTTGGGTTTTAGGGTGAAATTCAAGGTGGGTCTTGACAATTACACTCACAAAAAGGTAACTGAGCAAAAGAGGTTAAATAAATTGTTTGTGACTCTGTGGGTACAAAATTGTAAATTTCAGAGAAATAGGGGATAAGAAGAATTTGGCGCTCAACAAATAATAAAGGATGAAACAAACCTCAAGCATATTACACAGAAAAAGGTTCTTCATTGAAATAATCTTTGCGTACAAAGACAAATGGTAACTTGAATGCAAGGCTTCACTCACAACATCATATCCAAAGACAAATGGTAACTTGATAGGTATTGCTCCACAGTATGTTCATCAGAAATCATATCATATCTATATTATATTTGTGCTTATAATATGGAAGGACTCTAAATGGATCTGAAATTGATATGGATCTAACATATATGACAGTGTCATACATTTATTTTTGGAGCTATATATTTAGATCAAATTGGTACATATACTAACATTCGTTTACGGCTTTCTACTTTCTTGTTCATAATGCTATTTTTGAAAACCTTTTAATTAATGTTTTAGACATGAATCAGAGGTTCTTTCACATTTTAACTCCTAGCATGAGCACAAATTTTTCCTAAATTTTTACAGTTAATAGAAGATTAAAGGTTTTACAGTATAAGTATTTAAGAAGTTCTAGTCAAGAAAAACATGTAGAAGATACAGTATGAAGACATACCAGGCTTAGCCATCCAGGAGGTACAAACTCCCATTTCATTTGATGGCTGCAAATGAGTATGAAATTGAGAAATATACCAACTACAAGTAGCAAAATATAGAAGATAACTCACAAAGTGGTAATCATATTGGAATACTAAGGCACAACAAGATTAATATTAGAAACTGAACAAGTAGTGTCTGGGCAATCAACTTAATACTTCAATAATTGTATAACTATAATGTACAATAAGTCATCATATACATGTCCATCTATGTTGAGAATGACTAGTTCGACATCTTTTTCAATTCCAAGTTTCTTCCTCACCTATACCCTGGAAAACTGTGAACAACTATACATTCAATTTAGGGAAGACCCACATAGAGAAAGGCAAAAAAGACAGGGAAGAGCCATTGTCTTCGGGATCGTACAAAAACAACATATATACTTGGGCAGTATATATCCTCAGAGACAGATCAAGAACTCACAGTTAGAAATTAGAATAATCTTCTGCTATCTATATTCAAAATAAAGATAATTACCATAGAAAAGGTCAAATTTTAAGATGAAATAACCCGTATGATATCAAATCAATACCATGAGAAAATACAACCATGTATTGGCAGATTTAAAGCTATGATAAATAGAAATCAGTTCGAGTACCTGATTGCCCATTATTGAAGTACGATTGAGTAACCCAATATCGTCGATCAGCTGGAGTACCCACGACGGATTTCAACGTATAGCAACACCTGATCAAAAACCCTAAAAACACAATTGAGTTGAAATTTGATCATGCGAGGGATCAACACATACCCCATATCGAATCAAATTCGTACTATAAACAAAACTACAATTGATGGATATGAGAGAGGAGACCATTGGGCAATATGGTGAAACTAATTATTTACCGTGGCGGTTGAATTTTGGCCGTCGAGGTCGAGCCGTTGAAGAGGAGCGACTGCGAGCAGTTTAGACTAGAGGGAAGAGCAAACTCAGCGAAGACATGGAGCGCAACAACTGTTCAAACTCTCTTACTTTTTTTATTTTTATAATGAACTCTTTTGCTTATTTTCTAAACACCCACGGTTACAATGTTGGCTTTTGAGCGACAAAAAGAGTTGTCATCCCCGTTGTCACCCATGAGAGGTATGACGACAAATTCAAGTTTGCCTCAAATAAGTTTGTCAATAAAAGTGCTTCCAGTAATCCACAACCTGCTTGTTAAACACCTCGATCACCTCTTCCTCGGAGACCCCATGTTGTTTCATGTAGCAATCGATACTCGAAGCAACATGACCTCGCTCTTTCTCAAACTGCGATTATAGAGCTTCAAATTAGTATAACATTCAACTTTTACCAGTTAAAGGTCCAGTTTTGTTACCTTGGTAGTGACAATGTCGTCCATGAGTCAAAAAAGTGTTGTGGAAGCTATGACGATTTTAGGATCATTGAACAGCCATTGAAATGTCTCCTCTGTTACAATATCTCCCGTGCCAACCAAGGATATAGTTGCAAGCATAGGATAACCAGTTGAAAATATTGCAGAACGTAAATACTCCTCCATGTTGAGTGAGCTGCTTCATTCAAGCAGCAAATCTGGACTACTGCTCCAGAATCACTTGTATAATTAATGCAGCCGTATTGTATGACCTTTGTATTTATCTTTCATATATAGCTTTACTATTGTATTCTCCTTTCATACTTAGCTATAAGTTAATCTGTACTAGTATAAATATCCTCCAGTTTGGAGAAGAATACATCTGGGAATTTTACCATAAACCTATTCTTGACATGGTATTAGAGCAATTTTGCTCTTGAGACCAATACCCATGCCCACATTCCGCTGCCAAAATACCAAGAGAAGAACTTTGTTTCTTCATCTTACCCAATTATCATATCTATACCAGTACCAGAAGAAACTCTGTTTCGTCACCTACCCAGATCATATCCAATTTTGATTACCCATTATCCATAAACCAAGAACTCTGTTTCTTCAACTTATCCAATACCCATAATACCAAAGAAAAAATTTTGTTCTTCACTTACCTGAACCATACAAGCGGTGATCGAATCCCAACTTCAGCCAAGACTTGGACATCTATCGCTGATTCAGACCTTGCACCGTTTGCAATTGGTTCCATTACCGGGACCAGAGCAACCGTAGCTGCTTCAACCTCCATACTGCCTCAGTGTTGCTCATCTGACTACTGCCTCGGCATCGCTCATCTGACTGCAGCTCTGTCTACTTCAATTGACCGTCGAGCCATTGATTCTCAGACCTTGTTCCATTACCAGGGCGAACTCAGACGCTTGAAGACGTGCCTGCAACTTCCTCCGATCATTCTAATCAGCTAGGCTGCTAGTTCTAGAAGGAAGAGAATCACTAGTGGCATCAGATTCGACGAGCAAACGCCATCGCAAAAAAAAATTCACGAGGTGTCAACGATTGCACCCTTCAGTGCACCAAGTAATACCCAACTGATTTGGGCTGACATCCTTACTCAAGGCCCAAACCCAGTATCCCCAACTATTTTTTTGGTAAGTTGATCAGATTGAAAAAAAAAAGGAGAGGTAATAAGATTAGAAATTTTATCTTTGTACCGTCGAGCTTACTCGTTTAACACAACGTGGTAGACAACACCAAGGATCAAATTTCTCTTCTCTTCTCTTTACTTGGTAAATTCTGAACCATGGTTCTCGATGAAGTACCAATCAGTTCATCCCAAACATCAGCAATCAACTCTGAATCTTCTTCTCAACATAAAGGGCGATCGTCATCTAATGATCATGGCCCTATTGTTCCAGAAAAATTGGATAGCACTAATTTTATTTCTTGGTCTAAACATGCCCTGTTGAACATCACTAGCCGAGGTAAACTTGGTTATCTCACCGGCAAGAAGAAAGCACCATCCGAAGAAGAAGATGAAGAGAGTTACCAAGTTTGGGTTGAAGAAGACAGTCTTGTTCAAGCATGGCTTCTCAGTTCCATGCACAAGGAGGTCAGACAAAATTATGAAGGTTTGGAGACAGCGAAAGAAATTTGGGATGTTGTTAAAACTACTTTTTCAGTAGCCCAAGATGATACAAGAAACTATGAGCTACAAATAGCTTCGGTTTCCACCAAACAAAATAGAGCTCCTCTTTATGGCTACTACAACAATATGAAGAAATTATGGCAAGAGTTTGACATATTGGATCCTCTCAGACTCAAGGATGCAGATTCTATCACCTACATGGCTAATAGGGTCACCAAGCACTGTGTCTATTTCTTTTTTGCCAGGCTAGACCCTCACCTTGATGGAGTCCGCAGTAGAATTCTAAACATAAAGTTGTTGCCTTCTATAGAAGAGGCTTATTCTCAAGTTAGTGCTGAGCATAATAGACTCCAAAAGATGATGTCTGACACAAAGCATAAGGGATCAGCCATGATTGCTCAATACTGGCCACCATATGTTCGTAGCTCCCAGCCTTCTTCATCTACATCTCCGTCGAAATCACCCTCTCAAGGACCCATGAAATGCACTCATTGCAAATCAACTAGTCATATGGTAGAGACTTGTTTCTACGTGATTGTCTTTCCTGACTGGTGGGATGATCGCATTGCCAATCACAAGGAGGCCCAAGAAAAAGAAGTACGAGAGAAAGTGAAATCATTCCAACCCCATGGAAACAAGAACCCAAAGAGCTACCGGCCCAAAGGCAAACCCCAGGCCTCTCTCCAAATTACTTCCCCAGACCCGAGTTCAAATACAACTTCTGACGAACATGCTCATGGTGATCACTCTAGTAACTTCATTTTTGCCTTCATGACCACTTCAGGTAAACCTGTTTCTTTGCTCTCAAGCAACTCTGCCTTTAATTGGAAGATATGTGGATAATTGATTTAGGTGCAACTGACCATATGACTAATAACTCTAGCAATATTCACCATTTAACCCCAGTTCGCCAGTCTGGCGTAACTAATGCCAATGGTGAGTCCTACCCCATTACTGGTGCTGGGTCTATCAATCTTACATATTCCATTACCCTTGGCACTGTGTTACTTGTTCCTTCCTTATCCCATAATCTCCTGTTTGTCAAACAAATAACCTAACAATTTTATTGTTGTGTAATACTTTACCCTTCCTGTTGCATATTTCAGGACATCCTCACAGATGAAATCATTGGGCGGGGTATTGAGAAGGGGGGATTATACTACATGGAGATTACAACTGCAGGTAATCTTCGTTCAAGTGAAGTGCATCATATTCAAAAAAAAAATATCCACCGATGAAGAACAAATTTGGTTATGGCATAAGAGATTGGGACATCCATCATTTGGTTATCTCCAAACTCTATTCCCTTTATTATTTCAACATAATAAACCATCAGACTTTAAATGCAACACTTGCATTTTAGGCAAGAGTCACCGTGTAAGCTGTCCCGTGAGCACAAATAAAAGTATTTGTTCATTTGATCTTGTTCACTCTGATGTTTGGGGGCCTTGTCCACCAACGCTCTCTGGAATGAAATGGTTTGTTCTCTTCCTTGATGATTGCACCCGAATGAGTTGGATATACTTGCTACGAAATAAAAGTGATGTTCTTTCAGTATTTCAAACCTTTAATACCATGATCCAAACTCAATTCCAGAAGCCCATTAACGTACTCCGCACGGATAATGGTGGAGAGTATGTAAATTAACCACCTTTTTCACCAATATCTAGCTACCCATGGCATCATTCATCAAACCACCTGTCCTCAAACCCCTCAACAAAATGGTGTGGCGGAACGAAAGAACCGTCATATTCTTGAAGTTGCTCGCTCCATGTTGATCGGAGTTCATATGCCTAAATATTTTTGGGGAGATGTTATCCTAACTACTGCATACCTCTTAAGTAAACTTCCTACACAAGCTCTTCAGTTCATAGCAAAGAAAAACTGTCCATTACCAAAAACACCAATTCAAGCTCTTAAAAGTTATTTGCCTTTACCCCTACCCATGCTCTTGATCCAAAGATTTTTGGTTGCGTAGCTTATGTACATATCCATCAAACCAAGAGGACTAAGTTGGATGCTTGTGATGAAAAGTGTCTTCATCAGTTATGCTTCAACTCAGAAAGAATATCGGTGTTATAACCCCACTAGTAAACGTTCCTATGTTTCAATGGATGTTACATTTTATGAACATGAATTATATTTTTCCCCGAAGACTCCTCTTCAGGGGGAGAGTCATGCTAAGGAAGAGCAGTCTTTAGGGGATTGTTTGGGTCCCTTTGATCAAGTGGATAACCAAATACATGGG
Organism: Fragaria x ananassa; assembly: GCA_034370585.1. Lineage (NCBI taxonomy): Eukaryota > Viridiplantae > Streptophyta > Magnoliopsida > Rosales > Rosaceae > Fragaria > Fragaria x ananassa. The sequence goes on from CP139764.1 coordinate 12,355,743, forward strand.
AATAGTGAAGTGAGAAGAATTGAGCATGGAGCTACTGAAAGGAGTAACCAGTTACCAGAAGATTCTGTATTCGGTGAAAATGTCAATCATTTGCCAACTCCAGAATCAACAGAGATAGATACTTCTTCCCCTTCTACTACCCCATCAACACTAATGCTCCTTGAGGATGACCTAGAGGTAACTAATAACCATGTGTTTGAATTTCATGATAATATAAATTTTGAGTCTAACTCTGAAACAGAACCAAATAGCATCATAGAGATCCATAAGTTACCATCTCGAAAAAATCGAGGTCAACCAAAGGCTCAATATGAACCAAATCCAAAAGCCAAGGCCAAATATCCCATAAGCAATTACATGTCCTCCCATAGGTTATCCAAGTCATATGCGTCTTTTATATATCATTTATCTGCTATTGTCATTCCAAATAAAGTGCAAGAAGCTCTAGCTGATCCTAAGTGGACTAAAGCTATGGAGGATGAGATGGAAGCTTTGCAAAAGAATCACACATGGGAACTAGTGCCAAAACCCGTAGAGAAGAGAACAGTAGGGTGCAAATGGATCTATACATTGAAGTATGCGGTTGATGGTACACTGGATAGATACAAAGCTAGATTGGTTGAAAAAGGATATACTCAGACATATGGTATTAACTATCAGGAGACTTTTGCACCAATGGCCAAGATGAATATTGTTCGAGTATTACTGTCATTAGCAGCTAACTTAGACTGGCCTCTGAAGCAGTTTGATGTGAAGAATGCTTTCCTGCATGGTGACTTGAAGGAAGAAGTCTACATGGATCTACTTCCAGGCTACTCTCTACCTTCACAAGTAGGAATGGTGTGCAAGTTGAAGAAGTCTTTGTATGGACTAAAGCAGTCCATGAGGGTGTGGTTTGGAAGATTTAGCCAATCTATGAAACAGTTTGGTTACAAACAAAGCAACTCTGATCATACATTGTTTTTGAAACGAAGGAAAGACAAACTTACTGCACTTATCATTTATGTTGATAATATGATCGTGACAGGTAATGACCCAGAAGAAGTGAAGAGACTCCAAGAACATCTTTCTTCTACTTTTGAGATGAAAGATCTTGGCGGACTCAAATACTTCTTGGGGGTAGAAGTGGCTAGATCAAATGAAGGCATTAGTCTATCTCAGAGGAAGTATGTGGTTGACTTACTCGTAGAGACCGGCTTGCTTGCATGCAAACCTGCAGATACACCGATGGAGCAAAATCACAAGTTAGCTGAATATCCAGACCAAGTGCCTATTAATAAGGAGAGATATCAAAAGTTAGTAGGTAAGTTGATTTATCTCTCACATACCCGACCTAATATTGTATATGATGTAAGCATTTTAAGTCAATTCATGCATGCACAAGTGAAGATCACATGGAAGAAGTATACATAATTTTGAGGTACTTGAAGACAAATCCAAGCAAAGGGATCATGTTTTCCAAAAATAACCATACGAAGATAGAAGGATACACAGATGCAGATTGGGCTGGTTCCATCACTGATAGAAGGTCCACTTTAGGTTACTTTACCTTTGTGGGAGGTAACTTAGTCACATGAAGAAGTAAGAAACAAAAAATGGTTCCTAGATCCACTGCAGAAGCTGAATATAGAGGAATGACTCATAGAGTATGTGAAATGTTATGGCTTCGTCATTTAATGAAGGACTTGGGATTCAAATCCAAGTATGCTATGAATTTGTATTGTGATAATAAAACAACCAATGATATAGCGCACAATCCAGTTCAACATGACAGAACAAAACATGTCGAAGTTGATCGACATTTCATCAAGGAGAATTTGGAGTTAAAAATCATTAACATGCCACATATACCTACTGAAGATCAACTTGCTGATATTCTGACCAAAGCCATTTCTGCAAAAGTGTTCCACAGCTCGCTAGACAAGTTGGGTATGTGAGACATCTATTCCCCAACTTGAGGGGGAGTGTTGAGTGAGCTGCTCCATTCAAGCAGCAAATCTGGACTACTGCTCCAGAATCACTTGTATAATTAATGCAGCCGTATTGCATGGCATTTGTATTTATCTTTCATACATAGCTATACTATTGTATTCTCCTTTCATACTTAGCTATAGGTTAATCTGTACTAGTATAAATATCCTTAAGTTTGGAGAAGAATACATCTGGAAATTATACCATAAACCTATTCTTGACACTCCACGGTTGGGATTCGCTCGTCTTTGAACCATTTGGCCTCTTCAAAGTAAGCTCGAGCCACACCTTTCAACTAGAAGGATAATAATGTTACATAATAATGTTTCCAATATATACAGTAAATGATCATGCTGAAAATCAAATTATTTGAATAATTTTGAATCTGTGTAATACACACAGATTCCTTAACATAATAAACTCGGTATGATTTTCCTTCCTTTTTCTTCCTCAATTTCACTGATCACATTCAAAAGTGCACTATATTATATTTGCATATAGTCTGGGAGGTCATCCATGCATTTGATATCCTAGCTGAGATTTGCATATACAACTGTTAGAAAGTAATGTGCATTGAAATATATCTAGAATGTTATACATTCATTAATGTCTATAGAAGTCTAAGGAAGTCCAAGAGCTAGCTAGAGTAATCTAGATTAATATAAAATGATCACGAAAGAAGTGTAATAAATTAAAGCTAGCTAAGTGGTCTAGGATGTTGTAGAGAAGACCATAAGGTCGGTGGCTACTATGCAAGGTCGGTTAATGACCTCTATAAATATGTATGCAATGTAAAAAACTTATGAATGAATGAAGCAAGCATTCAACTGAAGTAGTCCTCCCCTGTTAACATCTCCTCTTATCCTCCTAAACTAGTTGTCATAGTAACCTTGTCCTAATAACATCCTTCTCCCAAGTCTAGCTCCTACATACAAAGTCCTAAACACTGTTCTAGCCCATCACCACTAATAGCTTCCGCACCAATACGATAGTGATTGTGGTAATAAACCACAAACTCTAATAGTGGTATTAAACCCACAACCAATTTCTAACAGTGGTACCATAACCACTTCTAAAAACCATCAATAACAAACCAGTTATAATCAATTGAAGGGCATATCAAGGAGGTTCGGATTGTAACAAATTTAACTTCTCCATAGCTGCAGTAAAGATCTCCAATTCTTCAAAGGTAGCAAATGCATCGTAGATATCATCCATTACTGATACCAGCGCAATCACTTTTGTAAGAATTTTTCGAGCAGAAGAGTAGTTGGGTTCCAAGTAAACTTCCACTATCCAGAAGTACAACTCCACCATCCTATCTCTTGCAAATGACAGCTTCCTTGCAAAGTCTAGCTCCTTCCACCACCTATGCAAGCAATGAATAGTGTTAATAATCAGCTCATACATAACTCCACTCGTTGCAACGTACGTAGTTCTTCACTTACAAATTAACATACTTGGTGATCTCACTGAGCTCCTCTTTGTGCAAAGACTGAACAAGATTGAAATCTATCTTGGTAAGTTTCAGCAAAGCTTCATTGTGTGAAGCTTCGTTTTGGTATATTGACATGTAACTTCTAGCACAAACCCTCTCGAGATCTTTCCGGAGAGGTCTATATAAGGCCTGAGTTACTTGTGCTGCCAGTGGGTAGCTTACACCAGTTGTTGCTTTCTCAAGGTTAGTGGTGGTGAAAACAACAGCCTCATCTAGTATCTCTTCTCCCCGCACCCTAAGATGTGCTGCTTCATACAAGCTTAGCATACCCGGCACATAATCGATTAAGCATTCGTTGAAGCTACCATTTGCATCTTTGAACTTGTTGAATATATCTGCTCAAATATGTCAGGGAGGCGAGCATAAAAATGAATGTATGGTTGGCGAGAAAAAAAAAAAAACATACATTTCTTTACATACAAAGTTACATACCACATGAAACATTGTATCCATGCTGCCTGAGTAGCGGAAAACCAAGAGAAACATTGTATAGGTCACCATCATAGTCATGATATTTAGCATGCGTATGCTCTAGGGCTTCTTCTATTTCAATTTCGAAATGGTAAGCCACACCAAGGCATTGGGTCGCATCGATTAACTTCAGTTGATGTGAAAAATCAGTTGCCTGATTTTTGAATACTTCTCTCTTTACTACTGCTTTCAGCTCCTCAACTTGCTGTTGCCTAAGGGCACGAGTTATCTGCAGAAAAAAACACACATGCAATTTAGCACCATCAAAGATTCAAAATATATATATATATATATATATATATATATATATATATATATCTAATATGCTATATCATTACGTACGTTGTCTTCGGAATCGCAGTTGATGAAACGATCTCCCCAGATATTAGGGTGATAATTTGCCGTCCTGCGAACAATTTCAGGCTTAGCATTTGGTGTCACAATAGCTACTTGGAAAGACATGATGATTTAGTTTCTGTATATATGCTTTGAGCTTTGCTCTGCGCTTAAGTATGAAAATACCTGCCGCTAAGCTTCTGTATATAGCCACGGGATCGATATTGGCTAGGGGAGATGATTAAAGTTGGAAATAGTTCTCCTGTATATCTTGGATGACAAATCTGACATAAATAGGATAGATTCATCTGCATGAAGAGCAGACCAACTGGGACCATTCCTCATTTGGATTCAGCACAAACGTGTTCGTCATTTTTCTTTCCAGAGTAGTGGTGGAAAATCCAATCAATCAAATATAATTAACTGATACTTTCCCAATCGGTACAACAAGTCTGACTAGGGGAGACCAATCGTGGAAATATAAGACAAAAATTTAAGCGATTTGCGCTTATCACATTGATTTGGATCTCACAGTAAACAGTAGCAAACATATATGTATTGAACTAATAACGTGTAACATGTACGTGTTTATCGTTAATTCTCCTCTTCAACTTTTTGCTTACATTTTACTTACTGACAGGGACAGAACCAAGATTCTAGGCTAAATTTTCTTTTGATAAAAAATTCAAAATGTATGGAAATTAGATCATTAAATTAAGTAAAATCCATACATATATAAAAAACAAATCTGACTACTTAATCTTACGTTGTACTCTACGAGTTTTTGTAGCAAATTCATCAATAATTAACTCATTGTCAATACTATCAGCAAATTGTCTTTCAATATGAACCAATATGCAATCATCAAGAAACTCTTCTTACATCTTGCTCTGAAATCGATTTTTAATAATTCTCAAAACTGAATAGCAAGATGATATGCAGATTTGATGCCGCCCACATGACTATTGAAGGCACAACCTGCACCCCCAACTCTCTTCCAATTTCTAAACCCTTCAACAATAAATGATTTTTGTGACTTACCTTTATCAAAAAGGAAGCATGGGAAACAATAAGCTTTGTCTTCTTTAACTGAATACTCCAACCAAGAAAATTTTGTGAACCAAGACTCATTGAACTGCCGATTTTGATCTCCATCTAAGTGAGCCGGGTACTCTAGTAACTTCGGTTGACATGGTCCTTGCAAAATATATGACAATCGAACGTTATCATGTTCTTTAAGAGGATAGCTGCATATTTGATGACGTACACCTGGATCACGTTCAAGAGAGTTGATATCGAATTCCTGATCGCTTACAACTCTATCAGACTTATCTCTTTTATTCTGAGGCTGAGGATGTACAAATTGATTGTGGTCATTAGATATCGAAGCAACAAGAATTGAATAAGGGTTTGAGTTTGTAGATTCACTCGTCTCTTGAAGATTCAGCGTTCTTTCCGAAAAATGACAATATAGTCTTCAATCTTTTTGGCTTCTTAGTATCCGACATTAGGAAAATCAATCTAAAAGAGCAGAATTGATTCAATACTTATACAAGAATCCAAATTCAGAAAATAATTGTATTCATATCCCCAAATTCAGAAACTTAATAGTTAATATTATCTTAAAATTAAAACTTGAATTTAGATGTAAGAATCTAAAAAGAATAGTAACGTACATACCTCTTGATTCTTGATCAATATTGATCAAAAGTACTCTCTTTTTTTTATAGTACGAGAGACTCTTTTTTCAATTAAGAGAGACGGAGACTTGAAGTTTTTCTTCGACAAGGCCACAAGAGAGAGCTCTTTTTTTGGTTGGAGAACCTGGAAGAGAAGACTTGGAATTGATGAAGGTAATTAGGTGAATGATTATATTTTTTTTAATAAAAGATATGTGGAGTTGTGGTGCCGTGTAGGAGTAGAGTAGATTTAGGAATATTTTTTATTTTTATTTTCTGTCCATATCTCTGCAGATTTAATTTTTTTATATGGGCTACTCTACCTATATATGTTTATTTTACAAATCCCTACCCTAATCTATTTGTAAACAACCAAAAAAGTCTCTGGGCTACAGCCCAGAGAGCCCAGTACTATGTTCCGTCCCTGCCTACTGGAATGAAATGAGAGAGATTGATTACGAGGTAAAAATGTTCCGCATTTACTAACACATAATAAAAGAATCGAACTGATTTAGAAGGCACATATCTTGGCTCCCGATCTGGGTTCCCGATCTAGGTTGTTTCTCTTTGTCATGTCTGAGAACAGATGGTGGAAGGAGGGGGGGTTGGTTTCAATGCGACGTATTTCTCTCCTTGTAATCGTGGAGATTGGTGGCGGCACGACGTTCTCAACGTTTAGAGGGGGTGGGGGTTGTTGAGTTGTGCTACCCAGACTGCATGATCCTTGAGTTCCAATTGGCTGTTGGTTGGGCCTAGTCCTATTTAGGCCGAGGTACGATGGGTATTTTATAGTTTTTTTTTTGTTTTTGGGTTTTTGGTTGTTTAGGTTTTTGGTGGTTGTTTTGGTTGGTTAGGTGTCCCTCTTTAGCGAGGATTTAGGGTTTTGTATGTTGGTATCGGGTTGTGGGGTGTGTCATAGTTATGTTGTTGTTTTTAAAGATTATTTTAACGTCAGTTAGTTCTTGTTACATATGCATACATACTAGTAGTTTTGGCATATAATGTTTGAAAATGTTGTTTCTTTTTTAGGTTGACTGTAAGAATGTATCGAGATTTCTGGACTAGCTAGGTTAGGTTACGGGTTGAACCCCTATTAGTTTTTATCCACTGTAATCGTTAGTGTTTTGGGTAAGTAGGGAGGAGAGTGGGAAATTTATTTCAATTACCGACATCATTCATGGTTGTAATATTGTATTCTCATGTAATGAAATTCTTGATATTTTTCTTTAAAAAAAAAAACTGGGGGAGAGTTACTAATTTTTTTTTTTTCATGTAACAAAAATTTGAAAATTATCCAATGGCAAGACTAACAGAGAAAACCATTAATTTGATGTTCAATCTAATTCTTATTTTGATCATGCCTAGTTAGGGACTAAACTCTAGATAGCGATGTGTGTGTCTCCTCAGTCCTCACTACTAAAAGAAGTGAATCACAGGAAACTTATCAAGCAACCCATCAGTTTTTGATATCTATGTTGGCTGAGTTAATCATACAGTTAATTGTAGTTTTAAGGCCAAATCTTGCAACATCCGATTCAACGTCTCTAAATCCTTGGCCATATTCATCAGAGTCATGCATGTTCTTCCACCACAAACTTGTATGTTTCTATTAACTTCCTCAGAAACTGAGTCTGCTGATGACTAGTAGTAGTTGTTGATGATGATGAGTTAATTTCACTCTCCAGCCAATCCAACCATTTCCAACCTATTACTTGACACATTCCTTCTTCTAGTTTCCTTTCCAGTTTCTCGGGTTCGATACCATTCGATCGAAACCATACATGCATCATCTCATGAGCCAAGATTGCCTGTGTCATAATCTTGGGCAAACCGAACAAGATAGCTATGCCGGTTCTATATTCCCTTGCCTCTATCATCTCTTGCTCCACTACAATGCTATTCCCTTTCCTCAAACAACTTGTAACACCAGTGATGGTGGCCATATCATCCATATCAGCCTCTAATCCCAACCCGAAAATTGGTTCTTGCTCGCCAGAAAGTCTGGCCATCTCTATCGTGTCGACCAAGAAAACACGAACGTCGTACGGTAGGTCAATGTCGAGTGTATGGAAAAATTCGTGACATTTATTGACCCAGAGAGGTTCGCATTGTCAGATGAGGAAGATTGCGGTAGAATAAAAATCCAGACATGTTTCCCGACCATCGCCGAGATTTATATATGTTACATCACTCGTCTTTAACCTCATGCAGCCAAAGCATATTGGAGTTCCATCATGTAGATGTTTGGAACAAAATGTTTGGTTCCATATTACGTCACAGCAAACTGGAGTTCCATCTGGGAAATGAGTGAGACGATCCAAGCTGTTGGTAAAAGTATTAGTACAAACTTCGCAAACCAACCTTGGTTGTCATGAAGATATAGCAACTTCCATAATTGCATGACTTTGCCCTTTTTCATATTGATGTTCTTGAAGGGAAATTTGCTGAAGGGTAAGCTTTATATCCTCGATTGCTTGATCTTCATACATAGTATGCTCAAAGTAATATTGACAATTGGGGAGGCGATTTCATGATCCAACCTCTCACCTAGCCTAATCCTACAATATCCCACTCCCCCACAAACTTAAGGCTTTGAAAGCTTGACTATTGGAAATCTAAATAAAGAACCATTTCAGTGTTTATATAGTCTATCTAGTTTTCCAGTTTGAATAAGGATTCCAATGAGGTTTCCTTTCATTACTCGGTAAGGTTTCCTACTTTGATTAGTAAGAGAAACAGTCAAAATCATGTTCCTTATTACAAACAAATTCAACGAAACCTTGTTCGATCAAACTGGAAAACTAGATGGAACACCTGAAAACTTTCCCTTTTGCTATCAACACTTCCCCACATTTGTCCCTAAGATTTATATAGAGGTATAAACTATCTTCTTACCTAGCTATTCACATTCTGTCGAAAAGGTAAAGCTAAGAGCACTAATCCCCCTTCAACTGTTAGATAGTCGTAGTCGTAGAGTCGGTGACATCACTTTTACAGAATCGTTCATGAGATTTTCAGCCATCGACGTGGTGAATTCCAGCCGCTCCAATATTCATTGCTTTCAGACATGTGATATTTGTGTACGTTCATGATGTATTGATATTTCTTTGGTTGTTGGCCAACTGATTTTCTGTTTCAAATCGCCCAAACACCTCTCTTCCCTACTCACCACTCACCAGTGCCCGGCCGGTGGCCATTAATATACTTACTATTCTCTCTGAGAAATATGTAACCAATAATTGTTCAGTACCAGCCGGTCGATTAGTACGACGGGGATTCATGATTATTTCAACGAAGCACAATATCTTGGTAATAAAGAACATTAACAAGAAGAAGATCATGAACTTCAGAATAAGGCACAAGTGCACAACATAAGTCTTAATCATAACCAAATCAAAACCAAATTAACTCTTGTTTTCATAATTCAAAATGTAAAAACTCATAACCCAATTTCCATAACACTACAACAGCCTGCTTTTCTCACTAATCTAAACCGCAAAACAGCAACCTAGTAAAGAGCAAAGAACATATAGCTTTCTCCATCGGTGACGACGAACACAAAGACCCACCAATGCAACCTTCTTGCTTCTCTCTCGGACTCGAGCAGGGTGAGGGGTAGCTGTCCCGGACCGGTCCCTTGACGTTCCTAATGATGAACCGGTTCTGGTAGTCGAGGAACTTGACCCGATCGGACTTGGTTCACCTTTCCTGTGGATCCGGTCCGATCCATCACCTTCACTACCAAGTCATCTGCATGTGTACGACGATAGAATAGACTCACTCACTCCCCATCTCCAAGGTTATTACATTTCTGTAAAAAAAAAAACTCGCAAACTCAAAAGGAATTCACCTGTAGGTCTTTGCCTCTATCGGCGCACAACATGATCACTGATCTTGATCTTGATCTTTGATTCTGTCAGCTTCTTTCATGTCCAGTGCCATCCCGTCCCAATTAGATCTGAAAACAAAGTAACAGTAGTTAGTTAATTAAAGGAAAAAGAACCAAGAACAAGACATTAAGATCGATGTAAAAACCGTAAATATTGAACTCTGATATCTTCTCGATCGATCTCTTCTCTTCTTCAGTCACTCCCACATGCTCTCTCACACCTTCTCTCTCTCTCTGTTCATCACATATACACACGAGGATCAACTGGTGGATGATGAACGTAGAGAGAGAAAAAGCGAAAGAAAGCAGAGAGGTTTTCTTGAGTTTCCTAGTTCTGTTTGGAAAACGAAGAAAGAATTCAGGAGATGGGATCGTGTTGGTTTCTTTATTCGATCTTATACAAGTAATGAGGTGGGCTGGGCTTAGCGCTATATTGTACCTGGGCTTTAACAAAATTACTACAAGCATCCTCTTGGACCTTTTTCTCTCTCGAAAAGATCCTCTCTTTTTTTCTTTTTCTTTTTTGAACAGAATCTCGAAAATATCTTTTAAATCTTAATAGAGAAATTTTATTAACACATCTCTAAATGCTAGATACACATCTTTTTTTTATACAAATTATTTAAGACTTTGTGGGTAAATAAAATTACCAAAAAAAGACATTTATATAAAAAGTAAAGAAACTTGTTAGTTGAAATAAAGTATCTTATTATTTAAGACGTTCAAATTAACTATTGTACTTCAAACATTTTTAATTTTTAACTTCAATTGAGTACAAATATTTTGACACCACATATGAATATTATGCAATGGTTCCCAAGTATTGATTAATTTAGTTTTACATAGAATTGAACATTCTAATGCTAAAAGTTCTGTTAAGGACTTTGATGATGTATTATCTTGTTTTGTTTTGATTCGGTAGGCTCAAGAAATCTTGAAATCAATTTAAGTAAGTGGCTCTTTGGGAATAAAATTTGTTGAGGAAAATTCATGGGAAAAGATGCTAACAAAGGGAAATCTCTCGAGAAAAATATTAACAAGGTGAAACATTTTAGAGAAAAAATAAAAACCTTCAAGGAATATGTCAATAAGGTGAAACAGTACGAGGAAAGATGAAACATTTTAAGAAAAGAAAAAGACTTAGGTGTCTTAGGGTATTCATACCTTGTAAGATGTCATTATTTTATTGGTCCACGTAGGTCCACATAGGATAACAGCTTAAAAACTTAACAAATTTTTGTAATTGTCTTAACAGATTTTTGTAATTATTCTAACAGATTTTTGTAACTGCTAAAAAAAAAAACTCTAACGAAAACTCAAGAATCACATAATGAATTAACCCAAAACAAACAAGGGACAAACAACAGCTCTTAGTGAGGATTATGGCCAGCTCGCAGGTGAGTTCATTGAAACCAAGGGCCTCGTCGAGGCTAGTCTCCAGCAAATCCGCACAAACCTGGACCAGAATTCGGAGGCAGTAAAGCAGAATACAGAGAGTCTGTCCCACACCTGCATGACGTTGGATGAGCAAACTCGCCGTTTGGACAGTCACGATACCAAACTGCAGGATTGCGGTCCGCCGCCCTATCCACATCTGTCGCCCTATCCAACGCCTCCCGTTGACCTATGCCTCGGGACAGGGCTCTCAATAGCGTGGCGTTTTCTTTTTCCAGCCTGCGCTCCCGCCCGGAAGCTTCTTCCTAATCTCTCACCCTCTGTTGTTCCAGTCGAGCAATCTGTGCCCTCATCCCTTCCATTGCCTCCGCTATCTCTTGGGAGTTTAAGTCTCGCGGCTCTCCCTCCGGCAAAAAATAGTTCGTCGGATAAAGTCTGGAACAATAGCCGACAAAAAATAGTTCGTCGGCTAAAGTCGGACAATAGTCGAGGACGGTCTTTACATTCGTCGGCTAAAGCCATCACCGACGACCCTTTCCCAACGACACTATAGCCGACGAAGGCTCGTCGGCTAAGGTCTTAGCCAACGAATTTTTTTAACAGGCCGACGAAAATTTTTCGTCGGCTAAAGTACTTGTCCTGATAGTGTATGTAAACGGTATAAATAAACATGGTAAATTTATTTGTTTTCAATATTATTGTAATTTGTTTCGATTTTATTTTAACTTTTGTTCTAATAAGTGTAAAATGAGGATAGATTAAACATCGCAGTTCCATAACTTGTTTCAATGCTTCAAATGGCTTGTGATTGATTGGATCGTCAAATAAAAATTGAGTATAATCAGCAAAAGATTAAGTGAGTCGGTAAACATCGATCACTGTGTATTGAAAGAAAGCATATCAGTTAAGGTATTATGCATTAATATGGCAATGTGTGATGGAGGTAATTGTGGATCATGTATCATTAGGCAATCAATCAGTAGTCATGTAGAGTGATTGTAGGATCGTAATTTTTGTCATTGATTCCTTGAGTAGACTTGTATGCATCCTATATGTATCAGCTAGCTTGTACAGACTAGAGTATTGCAATATACAGAAATTCATCTTCACTATCATTTTGTTTATGGTATCAGAGCACCAATTCTGGTGCCTCTAGCTCAACACCTTCCGCCACAACAAAATCAACAACACAAATACCATCACACCAACCAACATGGTTGACACGGTTGAAAATCCAGAGCAATCAAAACAGAAACGCAACATCACGGCCAACACAACCCTTACAATGGAGGAGTACAACCAACTCAAGGCCTTACTGAAAATCCAGAACGGTAATAACCAACCACTTGCAAATGCATCAGGTACACCCACTTGTAATGTTACTCATCATGATCCGCATTCGACATTGTACTGGATTGTGGATAGTGGAGCCACCGATCACGTTTCTCATCTCTCTCCTACCCACAATACACTTAAAGGGTCTCATGGTTATGTTGGTCTACCTAATGGAGGAAAAGCTTATATTGAAAGCATTGGAACCTTTAACTTGTCACAAGAGTTTTCTCTAGATGGTGTTCTACATGTGCCTAATTTTCGAGTTAATTTGATATCTGTGAGTAAATTGACTCGAGCTCTGCGGTGTATAGTGATATTCCATCCGGATTTTTGTGTTGTGCAGGACATGAATACGAGGAGGACGATTGGCCTGGGAAAGCATTACAATGGTCTTTATTATCTCACAGCAACCCAAAACCCTCGCCTTGCCAATCATATCACCCGTACCTCTGATCTCTGGCACCAACGACTTGGACATCCATCAGATGCACCCCTTCATGCCCTATCCCAATCCTTTCCTGAAATTATTTCCAACTCCAAGCATATTTGTGAGGTGTGTCCTTTAGCAAAACAAACTCGTTTATCATTCCCATCCAGTTCAATAAAAACAAATGCACCATTTGATTTAATCCATTGTGACATTTGGGGACCACACAAAACACACACACATTTTGGGGCTCGATATTTTCTAACCATAGTCGACGATTATACCCGTTTTACCTGGGTTCATCTCATGAGTTTTAAATCCAACACTCAATCTTTATTAAAATCTTTCTTTGCTTGGGTCAAAACTCAATTTCATTGAGACATTAAGATTTTACGTGCCGATAATGGGGGTGAATTCACGTCAAAGTCAATGCGTTCTTTTCTTGACGAACGTGGCACTATCTTTCAACACACATGTGTTCATACCCCTCAACAAAATGGGGTAGTCGAGTGTAAACATCGTCACCTTTTAAACGTTGCTCGTGCCCTACGTTTTCAAGCCAATTTACCATTACGTTTTTGGGGGGAAAGTGTCCAAACATCATGTTATCTCATCAACCGTCTACCCACACCACTCCTTTCTCTCAAATCTCCATATGAACTCTTACACAACAAATTGCCGAATTACTCCGATCTTCGTGTTTTCGGTTGTTTATGTTACGCCACAAACCTCACACCCAAACACAAATTTGATGTTCGGGCGCGTCGATGCATTTTCATTGGCTAACCTCTTGGGCAAAAGGGTTATCGTGTTTATGATCTTGAAAACAAAAGATTTTTCTCTTCCCGGGATGTTACATTCCATGAAAATATCTTTCCACTTAATCATTTTCCACTAGAGGATCAAGAAGACTACCCGGTCCTTCCTACTTCCATCGACCCAATTCAATTTGCTGGGCCCAACCCACATGAACAACCCACTCCTCAACTATCCACTCCTTCCGGTACCCAATCTCCTCCTCCACCGACTCATACTGTATCTGATTCTCCACCAACTGCCGCTCACGACTCCTCCACCAACCCGCGGTCGCATCCACCTGCGTCACCCCAACCAACGTCGCCGGCCTTCCTTGACCCTACGCCACCACCACAAAGCCCTTCAACCCATGAAAAATGAAGATATTTCGGTAAAATTTCGGTGCCGGTTGTTCCGGTCAACGAATTTCTCTTATTTCTACCTAGTGGTAGCCCTATCCCGGGTTTTATTTTTTACCAAATTTTTATAGCCCCGTAAGCGTCTCGTCGATTGGAAACTATTCTCAGTCGAAGGTCCGGCCAGATTACGTGATTTGGAGGGTCGAATAGCCATTTTCGTCCGTTTAGGGGTTTGACCGCGCCGATTGACCGGACGGATCGAGCCCTTGTCGTTGTCCGATGGAGCTGAATTTTTTCCCACCCACGTAATTTGTTATGTTGGTCATATCTGACGGTCGGTTTTCAGTTCCTCTTCTCTGATCACCAAACTCACGATATATGTACTAATGTTGTATATCTTTTTTATATAAGTGTTGAGTTTAAGTGTCGTTTTGAAGACAACGTATACGTAGAAGCCTCAAACGCAAAAAAGTCGTGAAATAAGATATGACTGGAACGGTGAAATACATCAACCCGTGAAAAATGAAGATATTTCGGTAAAATTTCGGTGCCGGTTGTTCCGGTCAACGAATTTCTCTTATTTCTACCTAATGGTAGCCCTATCCCGGGTTTTATTTTTTACCAAATTTTTATAGCCCCGTAAGCTTCTCGTCGATTGGAAACTATTCTCAGTTGAAGGTACGGCCAGATTACGTGATTTGGAGGGTCGAATAGCCGTTTCCGTCCGTTTAGGGGTTTGACCGCGCTGATTGACCGGACGGATCGAGCCCTTGTCGTTGTCCGATGGAGCTGAATTTTTTCCCACCCATGTAATTTGTTATGCTGGTCATATCTGACGGTCGGTTTTGAGTTCCTCTTCTCCGATCACCAAACTCACGATATATGTACTAATGTTGTATATCTTTTTTATATAAGTGTTGAGTTTAAGTGTCGTTTTGAAGATAACGTATACGTAGAAGCCTCAAACGCAAAAAAGTCGTGAAATAAGATATGACTGGAACGGTGAAATACATCAACCCGTGAAAAATGAAGATATTTCGGTAAAATTTCGGTGCCGGTTGTTCCGGTCAACGAATTTCTCTTATTTCTACCTAGTGGTAGCCCTATCCCGGGTTTTATTTTTTACCAAATTTTTATAGCCCCGTAAGCTTCTCGTCGATTGGAAACTATTCTCAGTTGAAGGTCCGGCCAGATTACGTGATTTGGAGGGTCGAATAGCCGTTTCTGTCCGTTTAGGGGTTTGACCGCGCTGATTGACCGGACGGATCGAGCCCTTGTCGTTGTCCGATGGAGCTGAATTTTTTCCCACCCACGTAATTTGTTATGCTGGTCAATGAAAAATATTGTTTGTTTCTAAGTTCCAGCTCCTTACTGTGCAAAGAGATGGGCTACATTCTGTCATTTCCTCCAAAATTCTGTCTAGTTATGAAAACAGAGATCTATATATTCATTTCGATCCAAAAAAGTAGGAAGATGCATGAGAAGATCGATGTAGGTGAAGCAAGCGGCTAGCTAGCTTGAATTAATCTGGACAATAGAAAGTACTCGGGATCAAAGTAATCTGGACAAAAAAAATTTAAATATATCTTAGGCGACGAAATTGATAAATCGTCGGGCAAGGACTTACCATATAAGACGACAAAAAAAAAGTATCATCGCCCAAGTTCTTGGCCGACTAAAAAATTTCGTCGCCCCAGGTTATAACATCTTAAGCGACGAAACAATTTTTCGTCGGCCAAGGTGTTAAATCTTGGGCGACGAATATTTTTGGGCGACGAGATATATTTTTAGGCGACGAAATTCGTATCGTCGCCTAAGAATTACTCTTAGGCGACGACGGTATGAATTGTCGTCGCCCAAGTTCTTGGCCGACGCACTTCTGGCGACGACGTCTTGGCCGACGACCTGTCGTCGCCCAAGTTCTTGGCCGACGAAATTTGTTAACAGGGCGACGATTTTTTTTCGTCGCCCAAAGTGAAATTCTAGTAGTGTAATTTAGTTGTTTCTTTCTAGTTTGCTAGCTTTGTAATGTTTCTATCTCCTGCCTTAATGGCCAATTAAGTTTCATTTATACAAAAAAAAAATTTCATTTCATGTGTATTGATCTGGAGCCACATATGTGAACACCCATGAGCCCATGATTATCCCATGATCGAGGTGTTGTGTCGACAAATCCAGATAGTCAACGAGATTCATCACACATTAATATTTTAGAACCTCTTCAAACATTACTGATTCCAAATCCACTCAAGAAGAAATCAAACATTAATTAACCCAAATTGAGAGTGAGAAATGAGAATTATAAATCAAATCAATTGGAAACATTCTTAATTAAGAAAGTTACATTCTTAAGAAACCTTCTCGTTCTAGTGTGCAACAATATTCCACTCTCCCTCACACGATCAAACTCCATTTGATTGTTTTGATATAACCTAAAACAATAAAGCCAGATAAAAAGTTAGACAGTCGGGTAGTATAATTGGGTTGCCCCAAAACACAGCTAGCAGAATATATGCTCGATTCAACTAACACTACTTTAAACTTCAACACTGGCCGGTTACATTATCACACTATTACATAAACTAATACATGAATACATATCCAGGGCTCTCACAGCCAGAAAAAGAGTCAGAAGACGAGGCCTTGACGGTGATACGTGAAATCTTTGCTAGCCCTAGCTAGCTCCAAAAGTAATAATAAACTTACCCAGTTTCTATCTTCTTCTTCTTCTTTTTTTAATCTCATGCATGAATACCACGTTGGTAGTTTTTTAATTTGCATGCCATGCATGAGGTTCTCTTAATTTTATTACATCTCTGAAAATTCACGTTTGATTACCAAAAAATAAGGGAGGTTTTTTCTTATTATATTTTCACGTTCTAAGTGTGTACGCACTGATCGATCGTCAAGGACAAATATGGTGACGGACTGACGGTGGTGGAGGTGTTATCGGGGTGGTCTCTTCTGCTCAATAATGGTTACATATTTAATTCTGATCTTGTCAAGGAACCTTCAACCTTCGAACATAATATGTCACCTCGACATCTCAAGTAAATTACCAGACTTAATATCATATATATATATTGAGCTTCATCAGCTTGTAGAAAAGAAAAGAAAAAAACATGATCGATGTACCTGTAAGTGATGGCCGAAGCTAATTAGCTGGCCGATCCAGTCCATGCCATATCCTTGAAAACTTGAAGCAAAATTGTGATGGGGTATCACAGTGGATAGAAATTAACTGATCGAGAGCTCATGCAGTACATCGCTTGGCTTGGCTAGCTGCTTAACAAAGAGGAAGGAGGAGTTTTGATGTATGAGTTGATTGTATTATTCTGGTGCAGGTGAGTTACATATATGTACAAGCATTGTTGCAGTACGTACGTACAAGAGAAGAAATGGAGTACACCTCTGAAAGATAGTACAAATAAGCCAAAAATGCTGAGTTCTATTGTCAGCTACGCGCGTACCAGTCTAAAATCAATGAGATGACTAATATACATGTTATGGATGCATGTCTAGCAATTATATGATGTATTATATATATATATATATATATATATATATATATATATATATATATATATAAAGGCTTGGAAGGAAGAGATCCTTCCTATCCTCTTTTACATTAATAGAAGGCTAGGAAAAACAAAGAGAACACAGAGGAGGAAACCAAACCAAACCAAACCTCCAAAAATGTAGAACTAACAAAAACGAAAGTTCAAAAGACATGAGTAGTGGGCTCTGTTACATTGTGCAAGAATGAAAGGAGGAGCAGAATTCCACCAAACAAAGCTTGTGGAAGTAGCACGTCAGCCGCTTGATTTTCTTCCCGAAATACGTGAGATTAGCGAAAATTCATTTCAGAAATCCGATATAAGCAATTACATGCACCCATAGAACTAAATTAGGATTGAAGAAATTTAAGAATAAGTGAGGGAATACCGAACACCCAAGCAATAATATGATGTCTAGTGTGTATTTTTTTTGGCTTTGTCATACAAAAAAGGGGGAAGTTAAGGGATATATGTATCAATTTTGTCTTAAAGTTGAAAAATGAGTCCAATGACCCTCAAATTTTTAATATGAATCTTTTAAAATTGTAAAATTTTACTTACAACATTAGTCTTAAAGTGGTAAAATATGTTCTTAAAGTGATAATTTAGTGCTCAAAATTGCATCAATTTTTATTTTTTATCACTTTAAGGACTCATATTATCACTTTAAAGATTAATATTATTTTTTAAGGACTACTGTGATAACTAAAAATATTTACAACTTTAAAAACTCATTTACAACTTTGAGGACTAATATTATTATTTTAAAGACTTATTTTACAACTTTAGAATAAATGCATCGACACATTTTAAAATTTTCTAAAAGAGGGGGGGGGGAAAGAGAAGCGAAAACCCATTTGGTTTAAAAGACATGCAAAAAGCAAATATGTGACAACAATTTAAATAGAAATATCTATTATTGACTCCAAAATGGATTATTGAGTTCAAGTTCGAATCCCAAGTTTTCCGTTGCATAATTTTTTATTTTTTTATTTATTTATTTTTTTGCCAATGCCGTTGGATAAGCTTTACTACATGTGTCAATGTGGCACCATGCATGTGAAGAGGCCATAAGTTTTGTACCGATTCATCCTCTGAACATAAATGTACACTCTTAGACATTACTGCAAAATTCACACTTCATGCCAGAAAAATGGCAAACTGCTTCTCCAAATTCATTACTTGAATTCGTCACTGCTCGATGTTCAGCACGCTTCAGCTTCCCATTACTTATTACCTGCATGCATCTCAAGTAAACCGAAAGTGATTAATGTTTGTAATGTATTTGTGATTAATGTTTATAACATTCAGCATAAAAAAGGTAACTGACGGAAGAAAATCACCTGTTCCGGAAAACCCAGTACCAATCTTGTGCCATAAATAGAATTTTGACATCTGGCCACTAACTCACACTTCACTAACACCGTTTAGTTTGCGGAATAGAACAAAAAAAACAGCAAAAACACGTAGGCAATTGAACTTGTTCACTTTTCTCTTTTCTTGATTTATCTTATTTCATATCCCAATTCTTCTTGTTTTGGGTTCTCTATATGGGTGTGAAACGCTAGCTGCATTTCAAGAAGAGGAGAGGAGAGGCAGACCAAAGAGAGTTGTGGTTTTCAAAAGGAGCACATGAAAATCGCAGTTGATTGTGCAGGCCAAGGTGATTGGGATTTTGTTGTTGGAATTGGGAATTGTGAACTTGATGATTGGCGTCGCAGATGTTGTGAGAGTAATTGAGATTTGTTTGTTGTTGTAATTGGATTTCGTTTCTTCTTATGAGATGTGGTGAGGGCTGGAATTCCAGATCTGTAGGTTATGAAAGTGGGCTTGAAGGATGCAGATTTGGAAAACTTTGAATTTTTGGGTAAAGTTGAACTTGATTTCAGAAGAAGAAGAAGAAGAACAAACGAGTCTTGATCTGAAGAACAACAAAGAGAAGGCCGGGCAAGAAAGGAAAAAAAGGGCTGCGTTTTGATCAAAATTTTTGGGTTCTCGATTTCAAAGGAGTTTTTCAAGGTAACAGTGTTAACCTTCTTAGTCTTGGTGGCCAGATGTCAAAATAGTATTTGTGGCACAGGATTTTCCGGAACAGGTGATTTACTTCCGTAACTGATAGCCCATGTTAACCACTAGTCCATGTGAAAGAGGGTCCACGCGAAACCATTCCCCATCCTTGAAAACTTAAAGCCATTTACATTCTTTGAAGTAAAATTGTGATGAGGTTTGGGTCATAGTGTTTAGTCAATCCTTATGTCAAACTTGGGTCTGGACAAGGTGGATAGTGATTAACTCAGAGCATCGATTCATCTTTGAAGCACTAGGATCCAATACCTAGTCCTTCACTGATCAACTCCAAAGTGTTCAAAGCCAACATACTCTCTGAAAAATGTTACACAATATTTTTAGCTATTAGTCTATTACATCAATGTCTAGTTACTTAATTTGACAACATGTATGTAATCTAGCAGGCCCTTATGTGTATTTAATCGGTTTCCGAGGCCAAATTGGCATGAATTTCTCTAAAGGTTCACAAGGGTGTCGGAGCACATCGCGCCGTAGATGAACATCCTCCCTTTCATAATTTACACTGCTTGTATAGAGCCTGCAAAGTTTGCTGGGGTCATCAGATCGTTGATGGTTGTCTTCTCCTCTGGCGGCAACTCAAAGAACTCATTGAACACACCCATTGTGTCATTCAACAATATTTCAGACATGCCATGGTTGATCACCTACAAAGTTTATACAAACAGAGAGTTCAATGATGATATAATTAAGCATAGAGAAAGCTGAATCTACCAAAGCAAGGTTCTAAAGCCAACCTAGTTGTAGTCGGTTGTGCGTGAAACAACCTCTCTAGCCCGTAAACCCGTAGGCATTCCACCATAACCGTGGCCGACGTAAGGATCCCACCCATAAGTTGGATGGGCCGGATTAATCATGGTAGCAACATTGGGCTCACAACGATTACAGGCAAGAGAGCAGTCCACCTTCAAGCTGGACATGGAGTCCTACATCGGTTCCCTAGGAAGGGGAACATCGATCGGGATATAAATGCAGCCCAACCACCAGCTTGTCAGGTACATTGACTATCCCTATTAATTACCTTTTAGCCCATCAGAAACTGACTTAACCATCGGAGGAGGAAAGACCGGAGGCTCCCGGTCGTCCTTTCACTTGCAGGATACCAGGAAAGGAGGTTATAGCCTATCGGTCGCTCCATCAGCTTCCGCATCTCCCGTCCGGGATTATGCAGAAACATTTGACGCCGTCTGTGGGAACTTGCGCTAAAAGCTGACGTGACTCAATGACCGAATCAAACAATCACTTAGAGCGGGAGACAGGAAGAGGAGAACGAAAGGAACCGATAGTCGCAAGAACCCCGGAAGTAAGAGGAAACTCGCAAGGGGCAGGACGAGGGAAGCTTGGAATAGTACATTCATGAAGTATATGTACTGTTTGTATTTTCTTGGGTTCATATTTCTCAGAGAAGCTAGTAACTTAATCAGTAGTGATCGAAGATAGGCGGGGTTTGTACTTTGTAAGATTTGAAACAGGAAAGCATGTAGTCAAAAACCGAAGTGATATCAAGATCATGATTCAGAAAAGGAATAAGTATCAGGTGTCCATAACAAGATTTAGGGTGCCCGGCAAACCACTGTATCAAAATTCATAAGCTGAAGGTCGGTCTATATAGAGAAACAAATTAAATTCAACCCGAAATTCATAAAAAAATGTAATCGATATGGTCATTGATCCGATAGCCCATGATAATGAGCTCTAGTTCAGGGTTAAGAAATGGAAGATTGAAGTTGCAACCTTATTATAGTACCAGATAAATTTGACCAAAATAGTTGATTATTTCTTTCATTGCCCTAAATAGTATCATATCATAGAGAAATATTTCGGTGCGACAACCGTACCACGTGTCCGTGCGACCGACCAACGGTCATGCGACACGTGTTTTTTTTTTCACAGCAGCCGCAACGTTCTCCTCCAGCGAAGCTTCTTCTATTTTTTCTTCACCCTCGCCAGCCAAAACCATCGCCAACCACGACGCAGATCCTCCTCCGCTGCTCTCCCTCATTTCCAGCCCCAAATTCCGCGACCGCCACACCCTCTGAAACCATACGCCTCCTCTCTCCGCCTTCTTCTTCCTCTCCACCTCTCTGGATCCCTCTCCTCTCCCCTCCATTCGCTCCTGGAGCTCCGACGATCTAAGATTCTCCAGAGAAATGAAGAAGAAGCTTCGCCGGAGGAGAACGCAGCGGTTGTTGTGGCTGCTATGAAAAAAAAAACACATGTCGCACGACCGTCGGCCGGTCGCATGGACACGTGGCATGGCCGTTGCACCAAAGAATTTCTCCATATCATAACAACAATTAGTGGTACAAGTTGTTTTAAGTTCATGTCATGCATAACAGGCATTGTTTGAGCCTAGTGGACATTTTGGTCCAAGACTACATGAATAAGTTTTGAATAGCATTTGGACCAATACTTTTAATGAAAAGTCTTTTGAGTCTCGCGAGCTTCAGGGGCGCACGAGATGGAAACAGGTTTCAGGGGCGCACGAGATACGTTTCTACAAGGACTTTGACACCTCGCGGGATAAGAATGTTCATAGTTTGAGTCTGCATAGGAGTCTACAGTTGAGTAGGCGGAGGAGTTGACCTAAGCGAAGTCTGTTGTGTGTTTGACACGTGTCACACAGATGGTTGGTTCGCGTGGGTGAAGTAATATCCTTGTGGTACTCTGCTTGAGAATCCAACTTAGGTTATGATTACATATAGATCTGCTTTGCCAACAGAGCAAATCCTCCAGGTACTCGAAGAGCTAAGAGGTCAGATCATAGATCTCTCTGAACAAGCCAAACATGATAGAGCCCTTTTGCAAGCCACCCATGAAAAACTCACCATGTTCAGTGAGGACTATGGCCACCTAGCAGGCACATTCACAAAAAACAAGGGCCTAGTTGAGGGGTCCCTTCAACGGATCCAAAAAGATTTGGACCAGAACGCGAAGACCTTGAAGCAGAACGCGGAGACCCTGACGCTCACTCGCGCAACAGTGAATGAACAAACTCGTCAATTGGACGAACACGATACCAAGTTACACGACCAGCAGAGCGCGTCTTTCTTCGGAACCAAAAAACAACCTAGAAAAGCTCAAAGAGTTCAAAGAAAAACATGATAGGTTGAGCTTTAGGGTTCTTGAGGTGGAAGACTGGATGAGGTCTCAAGCACCAAAGAATCCTGCCCTTGACCTCACCGGCACTAGCGTGAACGAGGGTTCATCCAAATACATACAGCATAATGAACACCCTCGAGGAAATCCGAAGGTCGGGGCTCAAAAGACCCCACAATTTGTGTTGGGAGCTAGTCCTTCAAAAACACCGCCTCCGTGTAACTCTAGCGCTGCACTAAAGGGCATTAATGGTTCACCATATCAGGGGGTCGGGACACTAGATGACCCGGTTATAGCCCATTCCAGCCCAGCTCCTAAGAATGTTGGACAAGTTGCCAGTTTCTCTACAAGACCAAACCACGAGGAGGGAGCAGAGTCCACACCTGTGACGGCAGTCGACTTACACCAACTCATCTCCAGTATAGTCAAGGAGCAAACTGGGAAAAGTGATGTTAACTTGCAAATCGTGACCCCTACCCTGATAATGTGGCGCAGTACCCTTTCCCCCGTGGGTTCAAGAACATTGTCTTCACAACTATCTCTAGGGAGACAAGGGAAGATGCAGCAACCCATATCGCCCGCTTCAAAGTCCAATGCGGCCAATATGGGAATAATAATAATCTCAAACTCAAGCTCTTTGGGACTTCTCTATCTGGAGCTGCATTCAGCTGGTACTCCAGGTTGAAACCTGGGTCAATTGCAAATTGACCTACTATGGAGAGACTTTTCCGGGAGACTTATGGCACCATCGAGCCAGAAGTCGGCCTCGACTCCCTCATCTAGATGAGCCAGCAAAGCATGGAATCTAGAGTCTCATTCCTCCAACGTTTCAAGATCCAACAGGCCAAGTGCGATTACCTGCTACCTGAGCAGGAAGTCATTAAGTTGGCTATTCGAGGTCTTGAGCATCACCAACGGTTGAAGCACCATGGGAGCGTTTCACATCCATGGGCGACCTTATTAACAAGGTCGAAAGCTATGAGCTGATTCTTAATGAGATGGATGAGAAGGCGAATGCTTCTAAATGGACCTACATGCCAGGAAAGAATAGAACTATGGGGGCACTAAGCCTGCAATCCCCTACTTATGATCCCTATTATCATAGGCAGGAGGAAACTATGTTGATAAAGACCATGAGGACGTTGGAGGGGTTGAGCTGACTGGGAAGCCACTGGCCCACAAGTTGAAAAATCTTAAAATGACCCACGAGCCAATCACCATCCAGTCTTTTGCATGGACCAAGCCAGAGTACGAGTCATACAATTATGATGCAAAAAACGCCCATCTGGTCTTTAATAACTTGATCGAGGCGAATTACGTGCGCTTGGATCACAAGATCTCATCCAAGGAGGAGCTGAAGGACAAGAAATATTATACCTTCCACAATGTCTATAATCATGACACTAAAGATTATGTCAAGCTCCGAAACCAACTGCAGACTTGGCTGAACTCCGGTGCCCTAAAACTTAAGACGCCGGGGAGCACAGCCTCGTTGGTGGATGTAGACCTTTTCTCACCCGTGGTTGGCATGGTCGAAGTGAACTAGGCCGATCAGCCAGAAGAGGACGAACGACGCCGGGCGTCGAAACCAGGCTAACGCAGAGTCACATTGAACCTGTTTGAACACCTGGAGGATGACAACCCGTGCTTGGCACCTAAGAGAAGCCGTGAAGAGTACAATGACAATACTCGTCAACCATCGCTTGGCCTCGTGTCGGCCAGCGCGTAATAACATTGGATATATCTCCAAACGCGAGTCCACACAAACCCCCAGGTCAAAACCGGAAGTGATGGCGAACAACTATACAGTGCTGGCTAATCGAAGTGGAAACCATGATCCGACAAGGCAGTTGGTTGCCAGACTGAAGCCCGATCACCCTTCAAGAAGAGATAAGGGCAAAGCTATTATGAGGGACAATGAACTGTCCCCCACTGAAAATTATCAACCTGTGAGTCCCAAGACTCGCGAAGAGCTGGAATAGAGGATCAAACGCCTCGAGACATTCGTCCAATCTCACTGGACGGAAAAAGTACCTTCGTCTCCAACTTTAAGCGAGATGGATATATCGGATGCCAGCAGCGAATACCAGGAAAATGAGGCTTCAAGCCCTCATCAAGGTATCTTGACTGATCCCTACATTCCCCTGACATCTAAATCAGCGATCAAGGAGGGGATATGGTACACGTAGCGAGGGGGCAGACCAGTTACCATTACCAAATCCAAAAAGTAAAAGCTGCAGAAGAAGTATGGAAGCATCTTGTGTGCCTTACAAGTTGTCGGTGATGGCGTCGTACGACCTTCGCAGCTCGCACAGACACCTGAATGGATGTGGAAAGAGGCAGAGGGCTTGCGTGCAATACTCCAAAGGCTACCTGTAACGCCCCCAAGGGTATGTGAACAAGTCACAAGAGATCCTTCCCCAAAAGGAAATGTCTTTTGTCGACTTACTGTTCCACCAAGTCAGGATCTTCGATCTTCCAGTCGCAGGTCGTAAACGACCCCGGAGCCTGAGCGGAGAAGGGATTCTCAACTTTCCAGGCGCAGACCATCTCCGGAGCCTGAGAGAAGACAAGATCCACAACCTTCCAGGCACAAGTCATCTCTGGAGCCGGAAAGAAGAAGGGATTCACAGCCTTCCCGACGCAGACCATCACCGGAGCCTGACTGAAGAAGGGAACCACTTCCTCAACCATGGTGCAGGCCATCACCAAAGGCTGAACGAAGAAGGGAACCACCCCTTCCAACAAGGCATAGACTGTTCGTGAACCCGGAGCCTGAGCTAAGGAGAGAGCCGCCTTAGCCATCACGGCACTGGGAGCCTCTACACTAGGAACCCGAGGCAAGGAGGGAACCACCACATCGGCCCTGACCACAACCTAACCCGGAGCCGGAGGCTAAGAGAGAGCCTTGAGTCCCAGCCCCTCCTCGGTCGAAGCAAAATGACAATGACAAGGTTCCTCTAGCCGCAAATAAGCAGACAGCCGAGGACAAACGGTCCTCAACCAAACTCGTATGGCGACCACGACAGACGGAGACTGACACACCACCAGTCGCTGACAATGCTCCTACTAACCCTAACTTCGCCCAACAAACGGCCCAACTTCTCCGTGGGAACTCACCAGACAACGAGGCCCACTCCGAGCCTCGTGTTCACTTAGATAAGGACCAAGAAGAAGAGCAAGATGAGTTATTCACCTGCAGTATAGTAGAGGTCTCAGGATGGGCTGAAGACAAAGAGGTCAACCATGAAGAAGGCGCAATCGTTGTGCTCGAAGGGGAGCATGGGGTCATTGAGACTCCGCTAATCCCAGTTCACGAACCATTCTCTTTCCAGATAGGGATGATATTCTTCATATCTGAGAGATATTCCTTGCCACCAAACACAACATGCAACACGGCAAATATCCCAGACAGCAGTGAAAACGTCTACGATGTATCCCCGCCTTGTAGCAGCGAAATAGGTCCAACCCCGACAAAGCCTGAGGACTCCCCACAAGTGGAAATCACGAGCAGCATCACACATATGCAGACTCTGACCTTCTTGACACCAACCCTGGACATGGCCACTCACATGAGACCGTTATACATTAAGGCTGAGTTGAAGGGATAATGGTCAACAAAGTCATGGTTAACACCGGTGCTACAGTTAATCTCGTCACCACCCGAACCATGGGACTCTTGGGCATCCAACGCTCGTTGATCCAAACCACATCCTTGATAGTCAAGAACTTCACTGGGCAGGTGTCTAGAACCCTAGGCCTGTTATTTTAACGAGTCAAGGTGGGTCCGACATCACGGGTTTATACCTTCTTCATGGCCGAATGCTCTTCCTCCTACAGCATGATCCTAGACCGCGACTGGATCCATAGAAGCTTTTGTGTGCCTTCCTCTATGCACCAAGTCATCATTAAAGCTGATCTGCATCCTTTCTCTATCTCTGCCAACATTAATGACGCCTGATATTATAACACCGTCTTGGGCCCATTGGACGTTCAAGGCATCGATTCCAAAGGCCGCCCCTATGGGGTCACGGCCTCCAATTTAACGCGGTAGGGGCTCACCCAGGCGAGAGACGACTTACAGCGTCCTCACACCATTGCGGATCCCCTACAACCTTTCAATGGATAGTGTCTTCTCAGAGGAGGCACACAAGGCTGGCAAGTCCTTGTATGAAAGACT
Source organism: Fragaria x ananassa (assembly GCA_034370585.1). Lineage (NCBI taxonomy): Eukaryota > Viridiplantae > Streptophyta > Magnoliopsida > Rosales > Rosaceae > Fragaria > Fragaria x ananassa. Next base: position 12,382,819 of record CP139764.1, read on the forward strand.
TCTCTCATACTGGGCAGAACGCGAAGCCTATAACAAGGTTGCGACCATGAAATACGTAAATGAGATTGTGGATTACACCGATACCAAGAAGGAAGTTATTCAGTTAGCTCTCGCCGCCTTGGATGACACACCACCTTAGGTCCGCGGCCCCATTTCACAAGTCGATGTAGGGATTGCAGAAAAGCCCCTACTCATTTCCATTAGAGCTAAGCTGGCGGAGGAAGAAAGAGAAGACCTTCTTGCCCTACTACGCAAATATAGGGACTGCTTCACCGAAAAGTACGAAGACATGCCCGGCCTGTCCCTAAACTTGGTTTGTCACCGGTTGCCCACTTATCCAGACTGACGTCCAGTACGACAAGATGGTCGATTCATGAGGACTGAAACCCATATCGTAGTCAAGAGATTGAAAACATGCACTGATTAAGTATCATTCGCATGGAAAAATATAACGAGTGGCTATCCAATGTAGTGCCCGTTCGCAAGAAAAATGACAAAATGCGAGTATGTGTTGACCACCGCGACCAACAACGCAACACCCAAGGATATATAACCCATGTTTGTGGCCGACCTCCTCATTGACGCAGCTGCAGGACATGAAGTGCTATCCTTCATAGACAGAACTGCTGGATACCACAAGATTCCTGTTGCTGAAGAAGATCATCATAAGACCGTCTTCCGCTGCCCAGGGTTTACCGGTGCATTTGAATATGTTGTCATGCCTTTCGGGCTCAAGAACGCAGGGGCAACATATCAACGCGCTATGAACCTCATCTTTCATGACATCCTTGGAAAATTGATTGAAGTTTACATAGATGACATGGTAGTTAAAACCAAGACATGGGCAACCCATGTTGAAGATCTCTGACAGGTCTTCACTCGGATACGACGACATAACCTAAAGATGAACCCCGCCAAATGTGTGTTCTTCGCAGAGGCAGACGACTTCCTAGGATTTCTAGTCCACCAAAGGGGCATCGAGATCCCCAAGGACAAGGCGCAGGCGGTAATAAACGCCTCGCCTCCTACAACCAAAAAGGAGCTCCAACAACTGCTCGGGAGAATTAACTTCCTCCGTTGTTTCATTTCAAACGCGGCAAGGAAGGTTCAGCCTTTTTTACCCCTCCTCAAGCTCTAGGGGGTAACCGAGTTAGTATGGGAGCCACAACACCAAGAGGCCTTTGATCGTATCAAGGACTACCTTACGAACCCTTCATTTTCATTCCACCTCGCCCAGGTGCTCTACTTAAACTCTACATCGCAGCTGCTGACCTGTCAATTGGCATACTCTTGGCGCAAGACGATGAGAACGGGGTGGAACACGCTATTTATTACCTCAACTGGGTGTTAACTGACTGCGAGACACGATACTCCTCCATGGAAAAATTGTGTCTTGCTTTGTTCTTTGCATGTTGCAAGCTACGCCACTACATGCTAGCCTTTATCACGGTAGTGATCGCCCAGTCCAATCTGGTCAAGTACATGATTTCACGCCCTATCCTACGGGCCCGCATAGGCAAGTGGATATTAGCCTTGTCCGAGTTCACATTGACATATGTTCCGCAAAAAGCAGTAAAAGGACAGGCGATAGCAGACTTCCTCGCCCATCACCCACCAAAAGAGCTAACAGAGTTCCTCAAGTTGGAATTCGCCGCTGTTACACTCACTCCGTGGACCCTCTACTTTGATGGTTCGTGCATAGATCTCGCCGCAAGTGCAGGGATCACCATCGAGAACCCCGCGGGATTTCAAGTGCACAAATAACCAAGAGGAATATAAGGCGCTCGTCATCGGACTGGAAATTTTGCTGGACCTAAGTGTCCGCGAAGTTCAGGTATTCGATGACTCCATGTTGGTCGTCAACCAGTTGGTAGCAAAATTTAAATGCTTAAGTTCAATCATCGAGCCTTACATGCTCAAAGCGTTCGACGTCTTGAATCGGTTCGACGACGTCCACATCGAGCACATACCGCGTGAATTCAATTTCGTGGCGAATGAGCTCGCACAGATTGCATTCGGCCTTAGCTTGCGAGATGGTGTGCGTGAACAACTACTCAAGGTCGAACGATGTACTCTTCCTTCTTTCATAGCTAGGGGGCCATATAAGACAGACTCTCCCGAAGTCGCTGCCTTAGACCCTATTGACGAGGACTAGCGGCTGCCATTTATAGCCTACCTCAAGAACCCACAAGATGCCACTCATTCACGGCAAATGAAGTTTCTCACCCTCAACTTTGTGCAACGCAACGGTGAGCTCCGCCGGCGCAGTGAAGACGGTAATGACTTCCGCTGTGTGTATGGCAACGAAGCCAAGCGGCTCATGTGCGAGGTTCATTGAGGGATTTGTGGTTCGCACCAGGCAGGGCCCAAAATGCGTTGGTTAATTCGTCGCCGTGGCTACTACTGGCCTACAATTCTCAAGGATTATATTGCTTTCGCTAAAGGTTATCAGGATTGTCAAGCTCACAGACCAGTGCAACACATCCCCAACATTTCGTTGCAGCCGATTATTAAACCATGGCCAGGTCGAGGATGGACAATTGACTTCGTCGACATTATTCACCCGCATTCCTCAGAGCAGCATAAATTCATTCTTGTGGCCACCTATTTCTTTACAAAGTGGGTTGATGCCGAGCCACTCAGAGTCCCCTCGGCAAACGCGTCTGTAACTTTATCTTCCGCAACATTATCTCCTGCTTTTTTATTCCGGAGTGCATCGTGACGGACTGAGGGACAGCTTTCATAGCCGATTCCGTGGTAACATTCCTCAACGACAATGGTATCAAGCTCCTGCATTCGACGCCCTATTACGCACAGTCCAATGGTCAGGCGGAGGCAAGCAATAAGGTTATACTAAGTATCTTGCGAAAGATGCTGGAATTAAACCCTCACGTCTGGCATCAAGAGTTTTAACATACTTTGTTGGCCTACCGCACCTCCAAGCGCGGCCCGACAGATACCATCCTATACGCTCTCATGTATGGTCACGAAGTCATCATTCCCCTTGAGATTAACATCGCCTCGCTCTGCGTCTAGGAACAACACCAATTACTTGGTGACAATTGCATTTAAGCTATGTGGTAGGAGCTCGAAGACCTCGATGAACACCGCATCACTGCTTTTAACAATCTCATCCTCGAAAAGTAGCGTATTTTGTAGTCCTATGATAAAGTTATTCGAGGCCGGAGCTATGCAGAAGGCCAAGCAGTGTGGCGCGCCGTGTTACCATTAGGTGACAAAACCATGGGCCGCGGGAAGTGGTCCGCTCGGTAGGAATGACCCTTTATCATTCATCGCATATTACCCAAGGGGGCATATCACTTGTGCGACCTTGACGGCACCCTCCACCGCAATTCTATTGATGGTCGTTTCTTAAAACATCATATAGCTGGTGTTTAGGAGCGCGAGGATCCTCCACCTCCTCCTGACCCCGCGACCACTGTTCATAGTGCTACGCGCTATCGCGTTAGCGCTCCGCCGCCTAACACTAGGGGGCAACCCGAGAGAGAAGCATGTAATTAGATCCTTTCTTATGAGTAAACGTACAAAGTCTAACCAACAGAAGTACATTATTGGGGCCTATTCCATAGGCTCTCAATAAAGATTTTCCATGCAATTAATCGTGCTCATATCTTTATTTCTTTGTAAACGTGCAAAGTCCAACCAACAAACAAGTACAAGATTGAGGCCTATTACAGAGGCCCTAAATAAATAACATCACATATTTTTCCCTTCTTATACTTTGCTACTGGTTTCATTTGTAGGCGCAAGGCAAAAGGCGAACCTTCGGCCTAAGAGTAGATTTTGAAACTCATCAGAACAAAAGATGAGCAGGAGAAACGGTGGCTTTGCTTTAAGCAGGGACAGAAGAATGAATAAAAAGGGAGAAGGATCCATGGCAAGGAGGCAGAAAGATTTGATTGATGTTCCAACCCTGGCCAACGGGTTCTCTCTTGTAGAAAGGAGGGACTAACTCCCTTTGACATGTGTCCTACATGCTGAGCTTGTATGCGCGCCTTGGTAACTTCAGTCCGCGCGAGGTGGTGGCGAGCTTGAGCAAGCTAAACCTGCAATTTCGCTATCTGAGCTTCTAACGTCTCCACTTGCCTAGTATAAAAGGTACGGGGGGAGGTCGTCTTAGGAATCTCCATATCTTCAAGCTGGTTCAAAAGAGCCACCATTTGATTGACCAAGGCTTGGTGGACTCTCTCCTAAGCAGCTGACTGGGCATCCGCACCACTAAAACGATAGGCTTGCAGTTCGACCACATTTTTCAAATCTAAGGAATGGTCTAGCGTTGGGTTGCTGCAGGCGAGATGACTGACCAAGGTACCACGAGCCTCACGAGTGTGTCGCACCACCTCAAACACATTCATGTTGACACTGCTAGCTTGGGCCTAGCTGCTCCTCTTTGTGTTGTCCTTGTCCACGCGGGGCATCAAGGATGGCGTGGTTTGATTCTCCCAATGTGTCGTGCAAGGGGGAGAAGATGGCGGCAAATATGTCATCATACTCCCAATGGTTATCGGAGAGGGAGCGCCACCAAGAGAGGTATGCCGGGTAGATACCTGGAGTGAGTGGGAAAATGTTTACCAGCAGGGTGACTCGGTTCGCCTCGCCAATCTTACGCCAGGATGTATACCCGTCCACTAAATGAAGTAATGGATAAGGAATCCCTTGGACAAAACCAAGATGTCTAGCGAGGTGGTTCGGAGCGTACACCTCAAAACTTTGGTTCTCCTCAGCGAGATGAAGATCGCGATGACGTTGAAACATCAGCATCTTCCAAATTTCAAATTTCCGTAACATGTTTAATAAGGCCTTTTGCTTAAACAATCCAAAGCTTAAGGCATAGGGAGCAATGTTTGTGTCCAGTGGGCATTTTGGTCTAAGACTGCGTGAATAAGTTTTGGATAACATTTGGGCCAATATCTGTGGCCCTTTTAATGAAAAGTCTTTTGAGTCTTGCGAGCTTCAAGGGCGCGCGAGATGGAAACATGCTTCAGGGGTGAGCGAGATAAGTTTCTACAAGGACTTTGACACCTTGCGGGATAAAAATGTTCATAGTTTGAGTCCGCATAGGATTCTACAGTTGAGCAGGTGGAGGCGGTGACCTTAAGAGAAGTCTGTTGTGTGTTTGACACGTGTCACGCAGATGGTTGGTTCGCGTGGGTGAAGCAATGTCCTTGTGGTACTTTGCTTGAGAATCCGACTTGGGTTATGATTACATCTCTCCTGGTAGGGCGAGCCACTATATAACAAGAGCTCGAGGGCTTACAAAAGGACTCTACACACAACTTACTCAAACAAAAAATACAATACAACTTTCAACCTAGTTGAACCCCCAAACGTTGTTGGTTCGTTTTTTTCTTTTCTGTTTAATCAAATTGCAGGCACCATAGTTTATAGGGTTTTAGTTTAATTGTCAAAATAACCTACACTACAATTCAAGACAAATTAGGGTTTTAGTTAGTCAATCTTCACGATTACAATCAATTTAAATTTCTTACATTACAGTAGCTGCCAAATGATTTGAAGGGGCAGTAACAGTTTTTTTTTTGATAAAGATAACTTTATGTAATAATAACACCAACAATAGTGTTCATCTGATCAGCAATTGACCAATAGATTCATCTAAGAGTTGAAAACAAAACAATTCAACTTAAAAATAATTTTCTCCATCCTTTGATGCAAATTTAGTGATGACTGATCATGAATCTCAATAATTCAACTTAACTCAATTACTAACTAAATAAACACTACTGTAATAACTAACCATTACAGCCATGGGAGATCTTAGTGACAATAACATGAATATGCAAATCTTGATTCCAAACGGGCATCTTGCAAAGTTGAAAATTTTCCTATTCGAAAGTGGAAACACCAACGTTAGTTCACTTTCTCAGCTTTTGTTAATTTGAACTACTCACTTGACCGATTAGCCAATAATTAACGATATAATTTCCCTCTAAACTAAGCTTCATTATAGCTTTATTATCATAAAGCGATTATGGCGATCCAACATCTGCTCATTTCAAACCAACACACTATCATTACAAGACAGTCTTCGGTCCATTTGGTTCTTCTCTTTATCAGCTTTTTCTTTCTTTAAAATCCTAAAATGCTAATTTCGAGCATTGTGCGTCTGACTTTTGAAGCATTCTTCGATTTCATCGTCAGGAAAATCAGGAACATTCTGCAATTGTATATCACTCACTTTCATAAATCAATTTACAAAACGAACCCTAGACTCAATTCCCAGACAATTCTACGTGTTCTTCTACAAGTTGTTTTTGTTTTATTCTTTGTTGTTAATTTATGGATTTCAATTTCTTAGTATTAAGCACTTCGTCGTGGCCTCCACTCCGGACGCAGTACTTATAGATATGTTGATTTAGTGTTTAATTCTCTGCGTATGGTTGCTCTATTGGTAAATTAAGCCAGTTTAAAACTCATTATCATATGTACAGTCGTGAGTTGTTTAAAAAAATAATTTATCTTCATTAATATCCTAAGATACAAAATCTGGCTGTTTCTGCAAAACCCTACATCTGATAATGAAATAGATTATTGATCTGATTATTAATCTAACATAAAAGTCATGACACATGAGTTGAAGAAATCCAATAATATGTTAATCGAATACAAACAAGTATCCAGGGTGACATCAGTGTACGTTAAATTATAATTTTATGAAAAACTTGGAAATATGCAGTAAAAGCTGTTGTTTATTTGTTCTTTAGAAGGTCAAATATATAATTAGACAAGGCTGTTTCATTTATATATGCTATTGTTTTACGTATCTGGGTACAGATAGATGTGCATGAAGTTGATCTTGAAGACTAATTGAATCAGTCTAATTAGAACAATATTATCACTCTAGATATTTATATATAGGGGGTGACTTGAACCTAGCTAAATCTAAATACTAATTATCCAGTCATTTTCAAAGGAGGTCACTTGTGGCCTTGTGGGGTTTCACTTGTTCATGCTTCATATATATACCTTAAATTTTCTTGCTTTGTCTATTCGCCATTTATAATTTTCCTTATTGCAAATTAGGTGGATTTAGTTGACAGTTGCTCGATCACTACCAGTATCAATTTTTCATACCCATCAACTCCTAAACATCAACAACCACTTCAATACACAAAGTTAAGTAGCAGTACAACTGAGTATGGATACAAGTTCCCTACCGAGTTGTCTTGATTTCTTCAATATTATATGATAAATTGCATGGCAGCATGCAATGATCCAAATTAACCCTATCGATCCATTGCAATATTGGTCAGGATATGGCAAACCCCACATCTTCCACACCTATGGCTGCACTGATCGATCACCACCATCTAGAAATGTAAACTCCCTATAAGAACTCGATTTACAGACCCGTTGTGAGAGTGTTTATTTAATCACCTGAAAGTCTAACCACTGCTCCCTGACCAGCGTTTGATTCACAAAGCCGTCAGACCGGTACAGTGCTACAACAAGTGATCTTATGTATTTTCATCCTACCAATCAAACACTTCATAGAATTTCTGTTTTTTTTTGTTATGCTGAAATGATTTGTTTAATTACCAAACATGACAAGCATGTACATGAGTTTTCGAGAAGATGCACAAGAAACTTCATCTATGAGTTTCTCTTCAATATGTTATAAATAGCCACATTTTCTTAAATTATCATCTGGTCCACATTATTTACTTGCAAAGTGATATTCAATCTTGAAGTTGAAGTTTGATTGTATATACCAATTTTCTAAATAATGATAATGGTTGAGAAGGACTTGAACTGATCCATACCAATTAAATCTGAATTAACTATTACGCAACTCAATCTCCAAAGTACACACATCAATTTCCTAAACAATGACATAATGTGGTTGATGACTTGAACTGATTCATAGTTTCAGGGGTGCACCCCCAATTGTCACCATGAAATAAATAGTCTATGAACAAGTGCACCAACCAAGTATTCAAAATTCATCCTACCCCGATATTCCTTTTAATATATGTACTCAATTCAACAATAATGTCCTCCTAGAATTTGAGAATTTGAGAATCATATCATCTCCCTTGATTCCTTGAAGGTGTATCTAGCATTTACAAGGCCAAATCAGCTAATGATTATATAAATCAATCTAATATATAATATTCACGTCTTTGCCAGTAATAATAGCAATTTCTTCAATAAGGGACTCAGTTTAACAACTTGTACATCATAGTGAGAGAAGACCCTATATGGAACTTCATGCTAGAAGACAGTTTCAATATTTGTCGGATCGATAAAATGTAATTTATAATCAAACAAAACATTTCCTAGATATCAAAATTTTGATCGTACTTCATATTATGACATACTAGTATTCTCGATTAAGTAAAAAAACAGATGAAGATATCAAAAACTTTATCGTACTTCATATTATGACATACCAATATTCTCGATTAAGTAAAAACAAATGAATAAATGTAATAAGTATATGTCATAACAAGTTAAAAGTCTACGACTCTACGAGCATTTTCACCTAGTTAGCTAACTTACCAAAATAATCATGCTGTGCTGCTCGAAGCACATATATGAAACGGTCGAACAAATCATTTTAATGTTGAGTTGTCTTATTTTTAATTGTCACACTTACGTCCAAAAGTGATTTTAAACATAATTTTCCTATTTACTCACCAGCTAAACATCACTAATCCTCTGTGACAGGCTAAGCACACGATTAATATGACAGAACACCTGCCTTATTCACTAAACGAGTATTATTAATTTAACCCAACACTCCAAACATCCAACAATTTTGTGTATATTGGTCCAATCCCAGAAAGCAAATTCCCATATAGGGAGTCGCGTCTGAATTTTTCATTTATACGAGCAGCGGCGCCTCACGCAATTTGAAAACCCAAAAAAAATACATACATACCATCATCCCCTTCTTTACTCTGTTTTTTGCATACATATTGCTTCCTTATTTTCCCAACACACCAACTAGTCATTTCCTGTGTCTCCTTCAAGTAAAACTTCACAGATCATCTTATTCCCCCCTCTTTCCTTTTCTTTTAGAATCAATTTATGCACACTTTACTTTCTCCAAACTCTTTTACTCTTGTCTTCCTTACTCGAACCAAATGTGTTGATGACCCTCTTAGCATATACAGGTTTGTAGAGTTTAGTGTGTCAGTGAAGCTCTGCCTTTTTGTTAAGATTGTTTTTGGTGTGATTTGCTCATCTGGGTTTTGTTTTGTTTTTTTGGTTCTGGGTCACGAGTCATGACCCAGTTCTTGATTCTGGGTTTTGTGTTAGGTTGGAGAAATGAGAGAAAAGTAAGACTGTGTTTGAGTAGGTTTGCATATTTTTTGCATTGGGTTTTTTTTGTTTATTGATTTGTGGGATGCTTTTGTTTTTGTTAGAGACCAAAGAGAGAGTTATTAGATTGTTGGGGATGATATGGGGATCTAAGTTTAGGTTGATTTGGGTAAATGGGAACCAGATCGAGTTGTTTTCTTTCACTAGGTTCGATCAAACATGGAATTCTGCAGCATGTGATTTAGTGTTGCTGAGTTTTGCTTTTTACTGTATCAACTAAGCTTTTATTTGGTTAAAAGCAGAAAAAAAATTGATAATAACTGTTAATTTCTCCCTTTCACTGTTATATATGGACCTTTTAATGTTTAGAGTTCAACAGTTCTAGAGCTTGAATGTGGATTAATGGGGATGTTGGGGTGTTTGGTGTTCAAAAATGTTGAAATGGATGTTTCTGTTGTAATTTGTCCTTGGATGCTGCATTGGAGTTTGTCATTTTTAAGTTTGACTTATTTGTATGGCGATAAATCAACAGATTGTTCATTGTTGACTTGAGTTCTTGAGTTTGATTGTTCTTGACTGAGTCATCTTCTAATTGATGGGTTATTTACAGGTTTGCCAATGGCTTGGATAATGGAATAGGGAATACTGAATTGTAATTGAGAAGATGAAAGGCGAGCCAGTTGGGCTGATCATTGGGGTGTCTATAGGGGTAGTGATTGGAGTGCTTTTGGCAATTTCTGGGTTCTTCTGCATTAGGTACCACAGGAAGCGTATGCAAATAGGGAACAGCAGTTCTCGGAGGGCAGCAACTCTTCCTATTCGTGCTAATGGCGCTGACTCTTGTACAATGTTGTCAGACTCGACACTTGGTCCAGACTCACCTGTCAAATCTGGACGGACTGGTGGTTCCTTCTGGCTTGTTGAAGGATTTAAGAAGAGTAATGTAGTCGCAATGTCTGGAATACCCGAGTATTCTTACAAGTAATGTTTCTACAAAAATCTTGTTCTTCTCTCTTCCTTATTTGGTTGATGTGTCTTTTTATTATATTCATTGTCTTCACACAGGGGCGTAGCCAGAAATTATATTAAGAGGGGTCAAACTTAATTTGAACGAGTTAACTATGTAGGAAAAATATTTTTGTTAGATAAAAATATTAGATAAAATAAATACAAACAAATGAACACATTGTTTTGGCTTTAATCTCATGAACTAACTAAAAACAAGTATATTTGTTATCACATTTGAAGGGGCAAAATTAGTCAAAGAGTTTATAATACTCTTATATATGAGTACAAATGTAAAAACAATAGATGTTGCAAGATGGTGAGAGAGGTCAATTGAACCTCCTGCTCTCCATGTAGGTAGCCCCTGTCTTCACATATGATCAGAATTTTCAGTTTGATTAATTCTGAACTTTTTCTTCATATATATGCTAAGTTTTCATAGAATGAGGCAGCTTTAGATACATGTACCTTTCTTGTCTTGCACACAAACTTATGAGACGTGTTTATGGAAATATCTGGCACCGATGCTGACAATGGCTTAATTCTAAGCATGCATGCATACTTCTGATCAGTAAACTAATTGGAATACATGTAGTCAACATATGAACGTTAGTTGATCAATCTATTGAGAATAGGGTGGATAGCTTGAATGTCTGTTAGAATTTAACCTCCAATAACTATTGATATAACGGTCTTGAATTTCATAGAACGCATCATCTGATACACGATTTATTGGATGACATAAGACACGAACAAGAAACTTGAGATGCTTAGAAATTACTTATTTTGCTTCAGCTATTATGTCAGAAGATACGTAATGCATACATGTATCATCATTATGAAATGCACAATTACTTTCTTCCCAACTCTTAACTGCTTATTACTCTATTTGTTTATTTGAAAATGAAAGTTACAATGGCTTTTCATTTTTGAACAAATTTTTGCATACTGAATTTTGGAGCTCACTACTTCTCCAATCGGTTTGTTAATTTTGTTTTGTAATGTGTTTCATACAGGGATCTGCAGAAAGCAACCTATAATTTTACAACATTGATAGGGCAAGGTGCATTTGGTCCTGTGTACAAAGCTCAGATGTTAACAGGTGAGACTGTTGCCGTTAAGGTGCTTGCAATGGATTCTAAGCAAGGGGAGAAAGAATTTCAGACAGAGGTAGTGATTGTTAATTGGTCAAATATGTTTGTGTTTAGGATCCCTGCAAGAGTTGGCAGTTAGCAATAAATCTATAAGAACTCTGTCAACTTTATAATGAGTTAATCCACTTTGAGATGTTTTCGGGAAGAATACTAGTTAGCAACTATGAATAGGCTAAACTCTTCCAGAAGTTATTAAATCTAAAAACACTTGATCATTTACTTCTTTCGTTTTGAATTATTTTCATTTCCTTTCTCAATTGGCATCATCGAGATGTCTTGTTACTCATTAGTGTTGTGTTATATACCTCCTTTTTAGTATAATGAGTGTTTCAAATGTTCTTTTTTAAGATCAGTAACTGGCCTTCATTTCTTCTCCTTTCAGGTTAAGTTACTGGGAAGATTGCATCACAGGAACCTTGTGAACTTAATTGGATACTGTGCAGAAAAAGGCCAACATATGCTTATTTATGTCTACATGAGTAAAGGGAGTTTGGCCTCTCATTTATATAGTAAGTTAGCAATGAAATTCACACTGTTTACTTTAATGGAAAATTTTAGACTTAATACTTGAGTTGTGTTTGTTTGTTAGGTTGTATTTGTTTTAATTGTAGTTGTACTTTACATATCTTTTCTCCAATTCCGTTCATAATAATGAATGCTGTGAACTGTCGACCTTGCGGGTATTCTTGTCATCTGAATTAAGATGACTAACCTTGCTTTGGTGCATTAAGCTAATATAGAAATAGAAAGATCAAGATAACAATTCATTAAAATGTTGATTCGATGAGCGCATACAGAATATATATATAGTTGAACATAACATGCTGTCTTCTTGCAGATGAAAAGAATGAGCCATTGAGTTGGGATTTGCGTGTTCATATAGCTTTAGATGTTGCAAGGGGCTTGGAGTATCTTCATGATGGAGTAAGTAAATAGTACTAGACTCCACAGAACTTTGTTTGGTCCAGTACATGCATGTCCTTTATGATCAAGGTGTTTATTTCTTGATCTGTAACTCACTTCAGGCAGTTCCTCCTGTAATACACCGGGATATCAAATCCAACAATATCCTGTTGGATGAATCCATGAGAGCCAGGGTATGTCTCTTTTGCTAATTTTTTCATTATTGGTTCAATGAGAACTTTCTACAACAATTTCATGGTGTGAAGGAGAGTAGTTAATTTACTCTGTTTCCAAATGTGGAAGAAATACTTGCATTTTGGATTACATATTTGTTTAATATATGAATGATGGGTCTCGCTGGATCCATCAGGTAGCTGATTTTGGACTTTCAAGAGAAGAGATGGTGGACAAACATGCAGCCAATATAAGGGGAACTTTTGGCTATCTAGATCCCGAGTATATCTCCACAAGAAATTTTACCAAGAAAAGTGATGTTTACAGCTTTGGAGTTTTGCTGTTTGAACTCATAGCTGGAAGAAATCCTCAACAGGGTCTGATGGAATATGTGGAGCTTGTACGTCTCTCTCTCTCTCTCTCACACACACACACAAAAGAGGAACTTAAGGGGACATAATTTGGCCCTATTACACTATTCATGGAGGTTGCAATGTTGATAACCCAGGAACATAACAGTTGTATAGTGTTTTCAAGTTGTCTTTATATTGTCTGCTATAGTGATGGCACAGCAGAATACATAAAAATGCATCGAATTGCTTTTGTGCATGCTTCTTCTATTAGGTGTTTGTAGATACGAAGAAACTAGGTGTAAGTGTCTGCTCTCTAAAAAGGAAGTTAACCTTTCTTTCATCCTGCAGAATATCCACTTACAGATCCATTGAGTGCTATTTACTTGCATATCTAATGAATTTTCTTTATGAGCAATAGGCAGCAATGAATACAGAGGGGAAACTTGGCTGGGAGGAAATCGTGGATTCCCGTCTTAATGGGAACTTTGACGTGCAAGAGCTTAATGGACTGGCAGCCCTTGCATATAAATGTGTCAGCCGGTCCCCAAAAAAGCGGTCTTCCATGAGAGACATTGTACAAGTGCTATCACGAATGCTCAAAGTGAGGCATAACAGAAACCACCATGTGAAATCGTTGTCATCATTGACCGATGAAGTTACGATTGACGTTAACCAACCAGAAACCAAAACTCAAATGGCTGAACATCAAAGAGATGGGTCAATGGACAGCACAGCCGATACATATGATTTATAGGGCATCAGTTCTTCCATTTGTTCATTCGTTCTGGTTCTTGGTTTTTTGGCTTTGTGTTTTGATATACGTGCAGTCTTTAATGGGATAGAAACAGCAGATAGTGTAATTCTGATGTCTGCTCAAGTGACATAGGATTCAGTTCAGCCCCTTCTTTGTACACAGCTCCTCCTTTCTTTCTCTTTCTCTTTTCCCCTTGTTTTGCTCAAAGGACAGATTCCAAACTTGTATACCATGCTTGGATAAATTGAAATGAAGGAACATTTACCTTCTTTTCTTACTTACTCTCCACTATTTACACCGGCGTATGATTTTGTCAATGGAAAATATGCAGCAATGCTGTTATCTTCAATTTTACCAGATTGACTTTCAGATATAAAATCTTTATTTCTTTTTTACAGAACGAATTTAAACTCGGAACATCATCTAAAGTCTATACCTCATGAGATTCATTATCACTAGACCCATTGATGCTGTAATGAAAAATGTAAACCATGTTCATCGTGAAATGTCCCAGGTCCGTCAACCAGCCAATTTCAAAACAGAAAAGGGAGGCATAGGCTACGTCGTCGTTTTATTCCCAATTAACCAGTCGACGAAATTACTGAAATGCCCAATATCCTCTTTGCTCTTCTATGTTGTGCGCTCTCACTGTGTTATCCATTCGTCAAGTTCCAGTGAAGCAAACGAAAATGGCAGCCATGACTGCACTCCAGAGCTCCATGTCCTCTCTTTCTCTCTCATCCAACTCCTTCCTCGGCCAACGCCTCTCTCCCCTCACTATCTACCCTCTTCCGGTACTACTTCTCTCCTCCTTCATTCTCTGTTTTCTTTCTCTCTCTCTCTCTCTAGCCGCCTTCATTGTTTTAATTCAAACTTTTACTCTTGATTCTGCTTTCTTTTTGGCAACTTCAAATTGGGTATTTCTGAAATTGGACTGGGTACTTGTTTGTTTGTGCTAAACGTTTGTAAACATTGTGGTCATCTTCATTGTCTCTGTGCAGTTGAATTCTTATTCATATGTTTAAACCGCCTTAGGATTATTTATTTGAAAAAGGTTATGGATGACATTGTACATTTCATACATTGCTGAATTGCTTAGGATTTGAGAGGTTGTAGAAACAGTGGACTATTTCCAAGTATTTTGTTGATAAGATCTATAAACATGATGTGTGTGTGTGTGTGTTTTTTTTTTTTTTTTCCTTCATTGAAGCTTTTTCCAGAATCATCGTATGCTATGGCAATGTACGAATATCTTTAGATGAGCCTATCCCTTGAACTAATGTGGGGTTCTCGTGGTTTTTTTATTTAGTGCACATAGCTGCCATAAGTTAGTGCAGAACTGAAATGTATGAGTAGAATGCTCTCAAGTGAAACTTTCGAGTTTTCACTTTAACGATGATTGTGTCAGCGTGGCATTACGTTAGGTTTACATGGTTGTGAGGAAGGCTTTTTTTGCCCGCATACTGACTGTGACACTGCACAGTTCATTCTACTACTGTGATTGTATTTCTTTTTACAGTTTATCCCTTAATGATGTCAACAGATGAGATTCATTGTGCTTGACAGTGTTGATACTAGCCGTGTGATTTTCAAAACATCTGATTACTCTATTTCTGAGCTGGAAATTATACATTGGTTTTGTGTGTGTGTGTGTGTGTGTGCGTGTGTGTGATTGTTGTCATTAGAGAGATACAATATTGGTAAACTGTCAATGTAATAAATTTTTTTTGGAAAACAGTTCTGATTTGAGTTCTGATTATGGGGGAATAGAGGAGTAATTCATAACAGTTATTGGTGTTTGTTGCTTGTTGTGTGTGCAGGGTAAGTTAACATCAAAGCCTTGTCAGATTGTAGTGAAGGTTAGTATCATGAGTATGTATGTTTTTGTCCAATTAATTGTTATGACTTTCTCTGATCCATAGAATGCATATCATATTTACAAAAGGAAAAATATTTTGTCAATTTAGGACCTAAAGGAGGGTAATGAAGTTGCTTTCATTCAAAGAGGTTTGAAGTAATTCTTTATCTTCTTTGTAATAGTACTTTCGAAAGCACTTTTTAGTCTGCAATTTGACTTTATAGATGTGGTGAAATTTGCCACTCTGGGATATTCAGGCACCATTGTGGAAAAGCCGTATAAAGGGCACCTTGATTTAAATAAAACTTCATTTCGATATGCATGGACATATGCCTGGTTCACATAATTTTGACCTTCATCTGGTCATAAAAATAGTCCACACAAATTTTATGCAGCTTTCTGTCCTTGGTCACAATCTATTCTCTTAGATGGGCACTGCTGTAGGATTATTAGGCTATACATTGATTTTCCTGATAGGTTATTGTTTTCTTCCTCCGACAGTTGAAGCGATGGGAGCGGAAGGAATGCAAGCCGAACAGTCTGCCAATTTTACACAAAATGCATGTTAAGGTTGGAGATACAGTGAAAATCATATCTGGACATGAAAAGGGTAAAACTGGAGAGGTAACTAAGATATTTAAGCACAATAGTACTGTGATAGTTAAAGACATAAATTTGAAGACAAAGCATATGAAGAGCAGAGAAGAGGGTGAACCAGGACAGATTATCAAGGTTCTATTTCTTTCCTAGAGAGTCATCACCTGACTTTTTCATCTGTTTGCATGCTAGTTGCATTTGATTACGAGTAAACATTTTAATATTTCAGGTAGAAGGAGCTATCCACAGCTCAAATGTGATGCTTTACTCAAAAGAAAAGAACGTAGCAAGTCGTGTGGGTCATAAGATCCTGGAAAATGGACAACGGGTACGCTACCTCATTAAAACGGGTGAGATAATAGACAATGCAGAGAACTGGAAGAAGTTGAAAGAAGAAAAAAAGAAAACTGAAGTAGCTGTATCTGCATAAGGATCCAATTTTTGAGTCACCAATGATGTAGTTAGACACTTGATGAGATGTATTAATATCATTTTGCTGTTTGTATTTGACTGAGGCACATGCAACAGAAACGAAAGTCCCCCAATGTAATTGTTTATTTGTATTGCCTGGTTGTCAAAATGAATGTTGATCTTCCTCCAAAATGTGCAAGTAAATTCAAATCTTTGTTCGTGGAATGCATCTTGAATGGATTGGATACTGGTGCTGCGGTGCATGTTAGAACAGGTCATTGGAAATTGTCTCAACAGCTTAGCCAGTCGGGGTTATTCTGCAAAGCTTAATTAAAATAACAGTCTCTGTGGAGAAAATGTCTACACAATTTTCAGAAAATGTGGATATATGGAAGGAAAAGAAAAAAAAACCGGGGGCTGGGGCATGCATGCTATACTTTGTTGTCTTCAAATTCATGTTGTATTAACAATCGTCTTGCCTCTTTGTATGTGTGACTGGTAAGTGTTAGGCCATATTAGATGCACTTATTGCTTACCCTTGTATTTTCCAAAATATGGTAAGCAAAAATGGTTGTCTTTTCACTCTTTTCCATACATGAATGATGCGCGTGCACAACTGTAATGACTAACGATGAGTCTAACATTTGGCAAATATATGTCACGGACAACACATTCTCATATTCAAAACCTAAATTTATGACAGTCACAGGCTTACTCGTCTAGATGCTTCTTATTATACTAGATCTTTTGCACATGAATCAGACTAAAATAAAGAAAAAAGGCAAATGAGTATTGTATTCACTGTATGATTCACAACTCCACCGGTTCCAGTGTTCCACCATCCTGATTATATAATTAAGCTTCTTTCATAGACTGAACTGCCACCAAGGTCCCTCTAAGATAGACCACGTACACTGGAGCTATATGAATTGAAGAAATGGAGGGTTCAGAATCAGAGGGCAATAGAAATGGAGCTCCAGCAGTTTACTGTGTCACCGGAGCCACCGGTTATATCGGATCTTGGTTGGTGAAGACTCTTCTTGAAAGAGGCCACACGGTTCATGCCACAGTCCGCGATCCTGGTAGAGTTCAGCTCTCACTTTTCTTTGTTTCAATTTGATTTTCATGTTTTAGGGTTTCTTCTATAAATTCATCAAACTAAGTGGTACAAAGAACAAAGAACAATATAGAAGTTAGCACTTAGCACCAGCTTTCTGAAGTTGGCGGAGTGTTTAATCAAATTTTGAATCATCAATTCTTTGCGGACGCCAGTAATCTTGGAACTATCCAATGCTGTACATGTGTGTTGCATTATTAGTATAATTTGTAGGCCACAACTCTGGATTACCTCTCAAATTCTCAATTATTTTCCTTCCGCAAGTTTTTTTTTTCCACTGATTTTATTTCAATTTACTATTTGTCTTCCTTTGTCAACTACATTAGTAATACGTTTACCACTGAAGAATAATTCAATATTAGAAAAGGAAAAAGAAAAAATCACCTTAAACCCTAAACCCTAAAAATAAAAAATAAATAAATAAAATAAACGAGCGAGAGACTGAGAACGAGGACAGATGAACTCTTGCTATCGATATCAATTTTTACCAGACATGCAGCTCTGATCTATCTTCAAATCTTAACTCATGAATAATCCAAGTTTCTACTATACCACTGGCCCTTGTGTTGAGCTTCTATTTTATTTATTTTTCAAAAGGTTCATGCATGCTTCCATCATGAGGTAATTTGTCGTTTTGGTTTTGAAGTCTGCATATATTTCTGGGATCTGGGGAACATGTTACTGGGTATCAGGTCCGGGACTTGATGAAGATTATATTTCTATTGGGTCTGTTCTTTTTTATATATTATCCCTATTGTGGCAGAAGGGTCTGGGTTTTTTTTTTTTTTTTTTTTGTTAATAGAAATACAAATTTATAAATTATAGCCTTCATCCAGAATTAACAATGTCGAGGGTCTGGGTTTCTGTTAGGAACTTAGGATATCTAATAGTTTTCAGTTTTGAAGTCTGCATATATTGACTTTCTGCAGTACACGCAGAACAGTAAAGAGTAGAGATAGACATCAAACTCAACAGGATAACAAAAACAAGAAGTCATATGATTTGCAGAAACCTCATCTAGTCATACTGATCTTGTTCAGTTGTTAATGACCAGTTTCAGTTGTTAAAAATTAAATTATTTAGGAGGAAACATAATCCAGTTCATAATCAATTTCAACTCCATGTCAATATACCAATTACGTTCTATTGTACTGGTTTTATCCTTTTTGATATATATGCAGAATGTTATAAAACCCTAAATGATCAGTTACCTAATATCACAGCCAAGTGTTTGCACCTATTACCATTATCGGCCGGCAGTGACCGGTTGAGATTATTCCGAGCTGATTTGGAAGAAGAAGGAAGCTTCGATGAGGCTGTTAAGGGCTGTGATGGCGTTTTTCATGTTGCAGCATCCATGCAATTCAGTGTTCCTGCGGCAGAGAACAGTGGTATATATACTCATAAGCTAATGATTCCCTTATGAATACTCCATCTGCTATCTTTGTACTACAAAAAATAGCACATGATTCTGCACTCATATTATAACTTGGTTGAGCATAATGCTAATTTTCGTATCAAAATTATTTTTGTACCTCCAAGAGGGTTATGTTCAATCGAATATCATCGACCCTGCAATCAAAGGAACCTTGGACATCCTCAAATCCTGTCTGAAATCGGGTACAGTGAATAGAGTTGTGCTAACCTCTTCCA
The DNA here is from genome assembly GCA_034370585.1 of Fragaria x ananassa. Classification (NCBI taxonomy): domain Eukaryota; kingdom Viridiplantae; phylum Streptophyta; class Magnoliopsida; order Rosales; family Rosaceae; genus Fragaria; species Fragaria x ananassa. Next base: position 12,402,104 of record CP139764.1, read on the forward strand.
TTAGTACTATGACTGCCAAAGATAGCAGTGGCAATCCAATCTCTGTAGTTGATGAATCTTGCAAAACTCCAGTTGATCGCGTCTCGGATGCAAAAGCAAGTGGATGGGTAATGCTTATTCCTCTACGTACCTATTGTTACTTGTAGTTTAATCAACTTATATTACTAACTCTAAAGACACAAGAAACTTTGTTCTTTGACAGGTTTATGCTCTTTCAAAGATCCTCACGGAGGAAGCAGCATTTAGATTTGCAAGTGAAAATGGGATCAATCTTGTTGCAGTAATTACAAGTACTGTTGGAGGACCATTTCTCACTTCCAATGTTCCATCAAGCATTCGAGTTCTTTTGTCACCATTAACAGGTACTTATCTTTCTGACCAATAAAATCTAAATGGAAGTTTAAACAAAATTTAACATTCTGATATTGTCTGACTTTGATTTATGTAGGTGACTCTGAGCTCTATGGGATCTTATCTGCTGTAAATGCAAGAATGGGATCAATTGCTTTAGTTCACATTGAGGACATATGTGATGCCCACATTTTTTTGATGGAGCATGATGAAGCAGAAGGTAGATATATATGTGCTGCCCAAAGTTGTCCAATGTCTAAGTTGGTTCTTTATCTAGCTCAGGCATTTCCTTCCTCAGATTCAAAGAGGTAGTTATATCTTCTGGTTTATATTGGGAGTTTTCAAGTAACGCTAGCTCTATACGACTTACCTGTTTATATCCTTCGAAATTCATACGCAGCATTGTGGTGGAGGAAGAACAGAATAATCCAGTACCCTCTGAGTTATCTTCAAAGAAGCTAAGAGATTTAGGTTTCAATTACAAGCATGGAATAGAAGATATTATTAACCAGTCAGTTTCTTCTTGTCTGGGTTTTGGCCTTCTACCTCGTACGGCAAAATAACTCTTCATCAGAATTATTTGAACGGAACGTATATGACTATCTTGTTCCTGGTAAGTTTCAAACCTATATATACAGTATGTCATCATCAATGAAGAGACGATTTTCAGTGCTTGGAAGCCATGTGGTTATATGCTATATCTACAATCTACAATATAGTGCAACATCCTGTTTTTTAGTTACGATTTTAGTGTTAGAAGCAATTTTTTTTTTGGTAAGCCTAGAGGGACTAACTCATCGTCCTCCATGTAAACTTATTGATAAATAAAAAAAGGTACAAGAAACTAGAGGATTAGGCCAATGTTAACTTTATAGTACAAATAACCTTTTTTTATAAAAGAACAAAGAATCACATAAAAACATCAATGAACATATGACAAAGACATTAGCAAAAATGAAAATTCGAGAGACCAAGTGCATCTCGCCAACAATGATCAACTATGGAAGGAGGAGGATCATCCCACCATGACATGTCAGTCAATGACAATCCAATATTAATTAACAAGCGCATCCGCCACTTGATTACCTTCTCTGAAAATAAGAGAAAAACGAAAATGCATCAGTGAGATATGATGCAAGCAATTACTCCAGGCCACCCATAACCGCCAAAGAACAAGATAAGGATCCCGAAGATATTGAGTGACAAGAGTCGAGTCCACCTCAAGTCATATATGTTTCCATTCTCTAACCCAAGCTAACTCAATAGCTTGGATTACTGCCATGACCTCAGCCTTAACGGAGTTAGGAATATCAAGATTAGACACAAAAGCACCAAGAAAAGAACCACGAAAGTCACAAAAATACCATTGTATCCGGCTCGTCCTGATACACGCTGCCACACACCATTAGTATTAATTTTCACCCACTCAAGGATTGGAATATGCCAATTAATTTACATCAATAATACGAGGAGCTCTACGTGGACGATATGAAATATTATAATTCTTCAGGACCCGCAGCTCATCCAAAAAGTTGAACATGCCTGTAGCTAATCTACTAAGCAACCTCATCAATTGGCGTTTCATTCTTTATGAATTATTCTCTCTTCCTTAAGTTCCCTACTCTTTCTTCTCGCATATCTCTTTCTTGTGCCTAACAAAACAGAAAACAACGTAACCTTGGGGTACCTAGTTCTAGAAATAAATTTAGTAAAAGATCCGCATTATTCAAAAAATCAACCATATCTCCAAAATTAAGATCAATAAACTTATGACATTGAGGTTGCAACTTTGATGTCTATGCATGGCGTCATGGCGTTATGATGAACTCGCTAGATTATTGATATTGCCAGCTTGGTCTGATGGTCTGGTTTAATCAGTACAAGTTTTTCTAAGTATTGGCGAAGGGGTAATTTAAATTTAAGTATTGGATCAAGTATCAGTGAACTTCTTTATTTTTAAAGGAATGACAGTGGAAAATTTTGTATTTGCGTAAGGAAAAAGAAAGTTCCTTCATTTCAATCCACGAAAGGACCCGAAAGTAACTGCGAAAAGTGGGAAAACTAAGTCAGCTATGTCCCCACGTAACTAGGAGTCCTTTGCCAAATGAACTTAGGAGTCCCAACGTGGGTGGGATAAGTCATCTCCTTTATATATATTGACCCCATCAAACCATTTCCAATTCGATTCATTCAGGCAACCCGAGCAATACCATTATTTTAGGAGTGGATCTTTGATAGAGCATCCATCTTCAACTTTTCTTGTTTCCTCTTACAAAAACAATTATGGCCTTGGGCAGTGACTACTGGACAGTGGTGGGCGACACTCTCTGCCATACATATCTTGAGGCCATTATCGAACCTGAAAACCAATTGCTACGCACCATGTTCTTGATGGATTTGAATGCCACAATCAGACGCCTCCAATCTAGTGATGTTCATGAGGAAGAAATCATAGAAGACAACGTCCGCATTAGCGAGAACCAAGACTCCATTGAACTCCAGTATAACCCTAATGACAACTTCCTTCGAGAGCTTCAAGGTGTTGCCCTATCCAAGAAGCTTCAAGAGCTGCAAGTTCCAATTGAGGCTCGAGGTTCGTTGGTGGATACCATAATGTTCAGGCCTCTGAGTTCGAATGGAAATATGAAGCTAGCCGCAAGATTTTGCGAATGAGGGTAGAGGTTGATCTTTATGTTATTGATGAAGATACAGATGGTGGAGTTGATACCTGTGATTATGGTGTTGTTAGTATATAGCCAAAATACTTGGCTAAGCCGAGAATACAGTACAATTACCCGGTCGAGATAGCCCTGTTGGGCCCTTCACAGACATCCAAAGAAGGAAGGACCGGTAAACAAACCGCTTGCCAACGTCACTCCAGCGGCAAAACACCCCCAAAAGGGGAGACACTCCAAAGGAGGGCAAAGAGTCTCACATTGGAAACAAGCTCAAGGTACACAAACTTAACCTATAAAACAAGCTCAAGGTACACATATCTATATACACACATACATTCTCTCCCACTTTCATTCCTCTACCCGTGCAAGTGCTCAAAGCTAACTTAAGCATCGGAGAGTCGAAGACTGGGCCACCCCAGTCCCGACCCCGTGACGCTGTCATTTGTGCAGGTACCGAGTGAAAGCCCCTCAGGAATTCTACTTCGTTCCGCCCCGCGACCACTTCCCGGCTCGGGACGTAACATGTAGAAACAATTGGCGCTAGAAGGAGGGGGTCCTCAAGTGGAGACCCTCACGTCGCTCGCCATGGCCGGGGCCATCATCTGCCCAGAAATCCCGAGGAGAGAGAAAGTAGATCTGACTCTCTCTCTCCTTCGCTTGGGCGTGCCGCAGCAAGGTAGCTCACCTTCACAGCCATCAGGCACACAGTCTTCCAATGAATCCAGCATGGCCACCCCAACCTCTGGCAAAGGCCCACGCGCCGGAGAGCAGCGCCCAGAAACTGATCTGGACACCCAGCTTCCCTCAGCCGAAGCGGGAAAGCACTCTTGGTCTCGCGACCCCAATCTCGGCACCCTCCTTCCCAGGACATGCCTTCGCTCTTGGCACCTCTTCCCGGCTCGGGACCTTGGGACGGAGCAGGTAGAAACAATTGGCGCTAGAAGGAGGGGGTCCTCAAGTGGAGACCCTCACGTCGCTCGCCATGGCCGGGGCCATCATCTGCCCAGAAATCCCGAGGAGAGAGAAAGTAGATCTGACTCTCTCTCCTTCGCTTGGGCGTGCCGCAGCAAGGTAGCTCACCTTCACAGCCATCAGGCACACAGTCTTCCAATGAATCCAGCATGGCCACCCCAACCTCCGGCCAAGGCCCACGCGCCGGAGAGCAGCGCCCATAAACTGATCTGGACACCCAGCTTCCCTCAGCCGAAGCGGGAAAGCACTCTTGGTCTCGCGACCCCAATCTCAACACCCTCCCTCCCGGGACATGCCTTCGCTCTTGGCACCTCTTCCCGGCTCGGGACCTTGGGACTAAGCAGGTAGAAGCAATTGCCTTCGCTTTTGGCGCCCACTCGATATCCATTCGCGAACTCCCGCCATCCATTCACGGACTCCGCAGGTCCCGCCATCCATCTGCGGACTCCGCTGGTCCCGCCATCCATCCGCGGACTCCGTTGGTCCCGCCATCCATCCGCGGACTCCGCTGGTCCCGCATCCATTCGCGGACTCCATCCCGACTTCCCGGGACTCCTCTATCCTGACAGAATGATGCAAAAAAAAAAAACCCTTCCCGACACGGCGTCTGGTCCCGACCAAGGAACCCGTGACAAGAAACAAGCGGCTCCGCCCAGAGCTCCGGGAGCCCTTCCCACATGGCCCCCGAGTTCCCGAGGCCCCCCTCCCTTGCTTACCATGCCCTCGGAACGTGCCAGCACAAGTGACCCGCATCACACATCCGCCTTCCTCTCTTCCTCCCCCCCGGGACCATCTATTTCTCACCGCGGACACCGCTCGCCACGCCAGACTCCGCGGACTCCTCTTGTCTCGCCATTCCTCGCGGACTCCACTGGTCTTGCCAGAGTCTCCGCGCACCGCGTAGCGGCTCTACACGGCTCTAGATAAGTCTTATTTCACATTATTCAATTAAGTTGTTATCATACTAATAGCTTGACCACATGCATCATAGTATATTCTCATGTACATGCTAAACACATACTTGTAAACCATGTGCAAACCACATACACTTGCTTCACATGATTACAAACCAGACATTGATGTAGATCTCTCTATCAATCACAAGCTACACACACACCATGTGTAAACAGCCAGCATTCAAACATGCATCCTCTAGCTACACACGCCCTTAGCGCGACCTGTCCCGCCACCCCTTCCCGGCTCGGGACCTCGGAACGAGACAGGAAGACTCCTTATTCCTAGCCAACCCGAAAATAAAACCCTTACCCCTGAGCTTCCTGCCAACATCACAAACATATGCACCGTCCCATCCACCACATACAAATCCAAAGACAAAGAACGCCACCAATTCATACCATGAAACAGTGGATCCGCGTAGTGGCAATGAAGCTGGTTACAAACAGCCAAGCGCTCGCGCCAACTCGATCGAGGGTGAAGTGGGACGCTCCCCAATCTGAGGTTTGTCAAACCACCGAAACCCTAAAACACAAATTGCAGCTCGCCCAATTTTCAGTTTGCAAAACACGAATTCGCCCCTCCAGCTATCCCCAACCCCATACATACATTGACTCGCCAAGGCAACGGCCCGCAACGCTCAGTGGCGAGTCTCCCCAATCAAGCGCGGACTGACTCGCCATGCAACGGCCGCAACGCCACATAGCCAGTCCCCAATCAAGCGCGGACTGACTGGCCACTTCGCGACAGTCCCCAATCAAGCGCGGACTGACTCGCCACATAGCCACAGTCTCCAATCAAGCGCGGACTGACTGACCACTTCGCGATAGTCCTCAACCAAGCGCGAACTGACTCGCCACTTCGCGACAGTCCCCAATCAAGTGCGGACTGACTGGCCACTTCGCGACAGTCCCCAATCAAGCGCGGACTGCCTCGCCACATAGCCACAGTCCCCAACCAAGCACGGACTGACTCGCCACCTCGCGACAGTCCCCAATCAAGCGCGGACTGACTCGCCACATAGCCACAGTCCCCAATCAAGCGCGGACTGACTGGCCACCTCGCGACAGTCCCCAACAAAGCGCGGACTGACTTGCCACATAGCCACAGTCCCCAATCAAGCGCGGACTGACTGGCCACCTCGCGACAGTCCCCAACCAAGCGCGGACTGACTCGCTAGAGCAACATTAAACTTTTCTTCTTGCCAACAGGTTTCTGGAACATCACCCCCGTCACCTCGCGACTCTCGCGTGGGGACTTGGGGACTCGACACCATGCCTCCTGCACCCGGGTAAAACCTATCCTCGGCATCTCTAGAATAACTCCCCACCCAAGAACTCTCTCGGACTGGGGACTTGGGGACTTGTTAGTACATAGCCAAAATACTTGGCTAAGCCGAGAATACGGTACAATTACCCGGTCGAGATAGTCTTGGTGGGCCCTTCACAGATATCCAAAGAAGGAAGGGCCGGTAAACAAACAGCTTGCCAACGTCACTTTAGCGGCAAAACACCCCCAAAAGGAGAGACACTCCAAAGGAGGGCAAAGAGTCCCACATTGGAAACAAGCTCAAGGTACACAAGCTTAGCCTATAAAACAAGCTCAAGGTACACATATCTATATACACACATACATTCTCTCCCACTTTCATTCCACTACTCGTGCAAGTGCTCAAAGCTAACTTAAGCATCGGAGAGTCGAAGACTGGGCCACCCCAGTCCCGACCCCGTGACGCTGTCATTTGTGCAGGTACCAAGTGAAAGCCCCTCAGGAATTCTACTTCGTTCCGCCCCGCGACCACTTCCCGACTCTGGACGTAACATGTAGAAACAGGTGTGTCTAGGTTTATGCCGGCTTGTGCACTGCCCATTGAGAAACTTGGGAGGACTAGAGCCAAAGTGTCATCAACTGTTGGTTCGGAAGCAACTCTCATGCCTTGTTTACATCTTTACCGTGGGGGCTGTATCGTATAGTATAATAGTAAGTTGGTGACAATAAATATATATTGATAACCTGAAAGTCTCGACATAGATGATGATGGTGTCACATGAGTTTAGGGTTTCATATTGGGTTTGGATGAATTATGGTAGATCGACAGTGAATAAAACTTGGATGTATTTTTAGTTTTGGGTTTGTAGCTAGTGGCTCTGCTGAATGATGCATGGTAGACATTGTTTAGAAGTTAGAACTTCGACATATTTCTACCTATATAATTGATTCTAGCTTCCAACTTTCATGTATATTCTTGTTCTTCCTTCTTTGCTTTTTGTTTTGGCCACGATCCTCAGCGTGCGGAGCCGAGGTAGATAGCGATCCAAAGAGGATGGAGAGTTGCGGGCGTGACACCTCGCGGACGAGGAAAAGGTTGAGTGAGTGCGCAGGCTTGACTTCTTGATCAGGCGAGCGGAGTTCCAGGTGCCACCTCAGATGAGGAATTTACAACACAAGCGATCGATACTCACAGCAGGGTGAGCAGAGCAACAATAGGGAAGTTTCCGAGGATCGGGGGCGAGTTCCAGACAGCTCTGAAGGGTTCTAGGTGGCGAGGCGCTTAGAAACAGGGCTTCGAAGAGGCTTCGAAGGGAGATCGGCTCCTGGGAGCGCTGAAGGTTTCGACGAGGTCGAGAGGGTTTTCAACTAGGTTGAAGGTTGTAATTTGTGTTTGATTGATTGATTGTTTTGTCGAGTCTTCTGTAAGCTGTGGAGCTTCTTTATATAGAATTACTTAGGGCCACAGGTATTGGCCCAAAGCATGTCAAAGACTTGTAGGAGTCTTCAACGATAAATGTGGCGTAGGCGATGTTAATCACTTCGTGATCGTCGTTTTGTTCTAAACAGTAGAGTTTGCCTAGAACACTTCTTGGACGTATGCTTCTTCTAAGCACTGTATGAGTGCCCTGGAATACTAGAACTCTGGACGTGCATGCAAAGTAGATATGCACAGCTTGCATGTATATCTCCTTAATCAACTAGAATTAGGAGTGATCATATGCTTCACGTCTGGATATGCTTCACATGACTATTGGATAACTATTACATGGGATAAGAACCCTTGCCATGCACGTACAATATCAACCAATCATCCTCCCCTTCTGCTTTATTCAACCAAGGATAAGACAATGATGCCCTCACCTTTAATTAAACAAGCATTCAGTAGTGAGGTGCCCCCGAGCCAGCGTCGAGATGCTTTTCAAGATACGATCGAGATGCTTTCCTCATTAAACACTGGCGAGGTCGCGCCAATCCACAAAGTCGGGGCGAGGCTGCCAGGTCGATGGCGAGATTCCATCAAGATGCCGTCGAGATGCTTATGTAATTAAAGGACCACAAGCCATGCACGTGCTCTTGTATATACAAGTTGGGGTACGATGCTAAGTCGGGGCAAGGTGTTCCCCCAGCAATTAAACTCCTCTTGTACGCAAAGTCGGTTACGCGGAGTCCATTCGTACGCGGACTGTCCAGCTCGCATGACTTTCTGGCGGACCATCGCTTGTAAACCCATTATTTCGGGCTCGCCGGTATGACGTGGATCATTAATTTAATTAATAATCACTAAGACAATTACTGTCCAGTAAAATATTAATTTGGGTGTAAACATTGCCCCCCAGCCTCGAAGTCATGAATGTCAAGAATGACTGAAGAGGTTTATGTTCATGCTGCTCCAAAACCACTGGTATTGGCTCGGTTCATACATCAAATGACTGTGAGTAAACAAGCCTGTGAATAGGCTCTAAAACTCAAGTATTCAACAACAAAGCATTGTAGATGCCTCCCGCATGATTCAACCAGTACCATACTAATCAAATGATGATCATGCATTTAACACGTACAAGTACCTTGGACTTGAATCACTACGAATAATATAATGCACCTCGCCCGCTCCACTCTTGAAGACAATGTACCATGCATGCACCTCGAGTAGATAATGTCCTCGAGAGGATGTTCCTCGCATGGATGCACCTTGCGGCCAAAACTTGTTGACTCGCCATGGATGTACCTCGAAGGGATGTACCTCGAGTAAACGTCCACTTTGACTGGATTCAAAAAATGACCTCCGCTTGAGCTCTTGCGATGGCGAACCAACTTTTTGATATTCAGATCATGGAGTGACTTCGCTGCCCCCTAGTACGAACTAATGAGAGTCAAACAAAAAGACCCTTGAATTTTTTATTTTTTTAGAGGCCACAGGTGTTGGCCTGAATAATAACCAAGACGCCTCAAGAAGGATCTAAAGTCTGAAATATTTGGAACACATCTCTATCCCATATGTGCCCCCCAGTTTTGATGTATGTTCGACGAATAAAGGACATCAAAACTTTAGTATGCCCCCAAGTGAAGGAGTTGTAGCACCATGCATCGTTGAAGTTAGCAAACACCGAAAAAGGTCGTGGACCGGCCTTGAGTAGATCCCGGTGTATGAATAAAGGTACACAAAACCTGTATGGATGCCCCCCCAGTAAAGGAAAGCTCGCTGCAAGGTCATGAAACACATTGAAAAAAACACATTGCAACTTCGCGCGTATCCTGACCTGTCTGCATTCAAACTGCCACAACTCCCTCCAGGAATGTCGGAATTTCAAACCGTAAAATCCTCTAGAAAATAGACATCCAGAGCCTTCTGTTGATATATGGTGCGCCAACTATTTCTTCCTGGATCAGTCCAGTTTAATCGGCGAAGTCGACTGTTCGGTAGTGGATGTTGCAACTTTCAACAACTATTGGAATTTCTTCTCTGACTTGACTTCGCTGGCAGCAATTCAAGGCATATGGAATGCTTGCGGTATTGTTTCCAGGCCTCAGGGATAGGCCTCAAATAAAGTTCAAGCCTTTTGGAGGCAAAAATGTTGTCCTGAATTTCAGCAAGACCAAGGATCTCTTTTTGGTGTTTTTGCTATTTCATTTTTTTTTGTATTTTCTTTTTTCTAATGCGCGAAAAAGAAAGAAACTGAAAGTAAACGGAAGTAAAAACTGAATGAAAAGCTAGGAGTGATGAATAAATCATAGCTTGATTAGTGATCTCTTGTTAGGCCACGGGGGGAGGCCACCAATGCTTCACTCCAAGTCTCGACGTCGTCATGTTTTCAACGTGAGATTGTTGCTGATGATCATGTCCAAGCGTTGAGCAGAGTTGTCCCGCGTCAACCACTTGAAAAGTTGGGCAAAGAATTTCGCAGGGTACGTCTCGCTGCCTCCCACGCATCTTTGTTTGGTGGCCCAGCAAGATCTTTAACTGTGGCGAAGCAGATTGAATGCTATTGAGATCTGCCTTATTGCCCACTACCATGTCAAAATGCATGGTCTTATCAGGAACAGCCATGCATTGGTCAGGGAAGAGAACCACCGGCTGGTCTCTGTTCACCTTAACAAGAGCTTTACTGGGATTAAGCTCTTGTGGCATGTGATTTGGGGACAGACGCACCAACATATAGTTTTCATCGTACTCATCATAAGTTGGCTCCGTGTCAAAATCAAATGCAGAATCCACAGAGGTCGGTAGCTCGACCCTTTTTACAACCACGGGCATGCATGGACTCCAAGTGTATTGGAGAATGACACCGCTGATTGGCCGGGGGATGTCACCAAACCATATGTAGTTAAACTCAATATGATCATGGTTTGGCAAAGCGGAGTGAGTCCTCTCGCTGGTGATCATAAGATTGGCGAGATGGACCTTTAGAAAAGGCGGACTATGCCAAACTTGTCGCCCCTCGTGTGCATGTTGAAACAGAAACTCAAGAGGTGTGGGTCCATCTTCAGTTTGCTTGTCGTGAACTGGTAGAGAAAACAGGCGAGCTTCGCCTTGCCCCCCATGTCGTTGACCTGTGTCCACGTATACATCCCGCATGGGGCAGTCGGTGTCTTGGCGGCTGTAGTTCGCCATCACATGAAGTTGTGGTTCGCCTCCCATGTGAACTTGCGGTTCGCCACCATCATTAGTGTTTGAACCAACTTCTTCTTCTAAGATGGACTGTTTTGTCCTATCTTCATGCTCCTTTTTCTGAGGAACACTTGCTTCAACAGCCTCCCTGGCAACCGCCTGTTCGGCTTGGTGTTTGCTGATGGCTGCTGCTATCATTTCATCAAGTCTCCTTTGGATGGCAGCCATTCTTTCATCGAAGGCCGCAAATTTGTCATCGAAGGCCGCCGAATTGTCGTGCCAATCCATTATCGTATCTTGTTTTCTTTCTCTGACCCCAACGAAGGTGACGTCAGAGACCACCCTGGTTTCCCTATGGTGTCTCGCTTATGCTCCTGGTCCCACCGGGTGTGCCAATGTTTTGGCCACGATCCTCAGCATGCGGAGCCGAGGTAGATAGCGATCCAAAGAGGATGGAGAGTTGCGGGCGTGCCACCTCGCGGACGAGAAAAAGGTTGAGTGAGTGCGCAGGCTTGACTTCTTGATCAGGCGAGCGAAGTTCCAGGTGCCACCTCAGATGAGGAATTTACAACACAAGCGATCGATACTCACAGCGGGGTGAGCAGAGCAACAATAGGGAAGTTTCCGAGGATCGGGGGCGAGTTCCGGACAGCTCTGAAGGGTTCTAGGCGGCGAGGCGCTTAGAAACAGGGCTTCGAAGAGTCTTCGAAGGGAGATCGGCTCCTGGGAGCGCTGAAGGTTTCGACGAGGTAGAGAGGGTTTTCAACTAGGTTGAAAGTTGTAATTTGTGTTTGATTGATTGATTGTTTTGTCAAGTCTTCTGTAAGCTGTGGAGCTTCTTTATATAGAATTACTTAGGGCCACATGTATTGGCCCAAAGCATGTCAAAGACTTGTAGGAGTCTTCAACGATAAATGTGGCGTAGGCGATGTTAATCACTTCGTGATCGTCGCTTTGTTCTAAACAGTAGAGTTTGCCTAGAACACTTCTTGGACGTATGCTTCTTCTAAGCACTGTATGAGTGCCCTTGAATACTAGAACTCTGGACGTGCATGCAAAGTAGATATGCACAGCTTGCATGTATATCTCCTTAATCAACTAGAATTAGGAGTGATCATATGCTTCACGTCTGGATATGCTTCACATGACTATTGGATAACTATTGCATGGGATAAGAACCCTTGCCATGCACGTACAATATCAATCAATCATCCTCCCCTTCTGCTTTATTCAACCAAGGATAAGACAATGATGCCCTCACCTTTAATTAAACAAGCATTCAGTAGTGAGGTGCCCCCGAGCCAGCGTCGAGATGCTTTTCAAGATACGATCGAGATGCTTTCCTCATTAAACACTGGCGAGGTCGCGCCAATCCACAAAGTCGGGGCGAGGCTGCCAGGTCGATGGCGAGATTCCATCAAGATGCCGTCGAGATGCTTATGTAATTAAAGGACCACAAGCCATGCACGTGCTCTTGTATATACAAGTTGGGGTACGATGCTAAGTCGGGGCAAGGTGTTCCCCCAGCAATTAAACTCCTCTTGTACGCAAAGTCTGTTACGCGGAGTCCATTCGTACGCGGACTGTCCAGCTCGCATGACTTTCTGGCGGGCCATCGCTTGTAAACCCATTATTTCGGGCTCGCCGGTATGACGTGGATCATTAATTTAATTAATATTCACTAAGACAATTACTGTCTAGTAAAATATTAATTTGGGTGTAAACACTTTTAGTCCTTGTTTCTCTATGAACTATTGTGCCATTGAATCCCCAAAACAGAATGCAAATGCAAATGTGTACTTGATCAAGTGTATGACTTAAAGAGAAATACTACAGCTAGTGAAAACAATCACACTACCACAAAAGTGGGCTAAATACACCATTTCTAATGTTGTGAATGGGTTAAAGGAGACCAATGATTGGTGTCTAAAACACAACCAAGCCAGCAAACAAAATGTTTATTTTCTTTCTTTTTGAAAAAAAGGTAATTAACACAAATAAAACCCAAACAAAATACAACAAGAAACTAAACTAAGTACCATATGCTCAAGTGGGAGCTATGCGACTAGGATGCATACATTGGTTACATTCTCTACAACGAGAAGCAAGCTGCAAGCACATACACTCGGACACCATTTCCTTGCACCCAAGAAATTCAAGTCCTGTCTTGGTTTCATCAAAGACTTCTTGCTGGGTTTTTATTTTACAGTTCTTACTATTTCATTTATCATTTCAAAACTCTGTCTTTATATAACCATCAGCTCCCAGCGGTGTCTGCGTAAATCAATTCAGAAGCTTTTCATGATCTGTACTACTGATTGTAGGTACATCATTGCTTAGCAACTGGCACACAGAAGGAGAAGAAGTATAGTCCATGTCAAGGAGTAATGTTGTTTGCCATAAAGCCCTTCAATTCAGTTCTGTTCATCAGCAACCAATTAAGCTTAGCTAGCTGCCTTCAGTTCAAACATAAATACCCAAAATTGAATGTTGATGGGCACATCATGATTCCAGACAGGTGTTGTGAGCAGTAGAGAAACATTAATGAGCTGCATGTGCCTCAGAGGAAGTTAGATGCCCTTGCATGGGTGTGCTGATAGATATTTTAACCCCTGTAGTGCCCATTGGAAGGTCCATGCCCTTAACCACTCAAAAGCCGACATTTAACATTACCATTTTGAAGATAGAGATATGAGAGTCCCTCACCTTATCTTGAATGTTAGCTTCTTCTGCACCAAGAAAATTTAAGAAAATCTGACACTACTACAGAGTAAAAATACAGAACTTACAGAAGAAAAAATTGAAAGGTACTTAGTGATAAGATTGGGACAGTGTCATATCTCATTCAAATTCTTCCTCATATTTGTCCTCTGGTTAATTTTGGACTAAACAAGGACCACATGATCTTGTCATATTCAAATAATGCTAGTTAGTTCCTAACTAAAAAAACCCCATTACTTAAAAGGAGCATTCAGAGAAGAGTTCTTGTTTATTAAGTCTCTAATTAACACCCAACTCATAATTAGTATGGCCCCAATAGTTTAAAAAGTGGGATGTGATCCAGGATTTGGTTAATTAAGTACTAATAATAGAACAGCTAACTAAGCTAGCATAAAGAATTTGTTCTTTTTGCACTTTGATTCCAGAATTCAATGTTAGTAGCTCCCCACCTGTATCAAATCTTGAAGGTTGTGGTATTCTTGAAATTCAAGAACAATTTGACACTTGGGCTTGGATGCTGTCTTATTTGGATGACATTACAAATGGACCTTTTTTAATGCAGTCAATAGTATGCACTCAATTCAACACATCACTAACGACTATGATGAAGTAGATAAACTGTAATTTCCCATAAACAATTACAGGTTCAATATGAATGATTTTCCTAAACTTCTGAAATTTCTAACTAATTTTTAATTTTTAACAAACATTGTGGGATACACAATCTGCAAATGAATATTGCATTGATAGAAGAGCACAGGCCTTCCCTTAACTCAAGACAAAAGTTACAATCTCAGACTGAGAAGCACAACAAGCTTGACAGAAGAATCAAGTTTCTTCAATAAATACGAGGAACAATCTCCTATCCATAAAAACAAAAAGAGAAGGAAGGATTCACAGAACATGATACTTATCAATATGGGCTAGTTTTCTAGCTAAAACCCCTAAACAGGAAAAAAAAAAAAAAAAAAAAAAAAAGAACTTTCTTCAGGGTTTGCATATTACCACAAAGCAAGGAAGGAGAGCTCTAGGATTGAGCAGATAAAGTTCTTCAATATTTGAGTAATGACCCATTTTTCCAGCCAAAGAATCAAACCCAGTTTGTCCAGCAATTTCTTTTATGTTCTCCAAAGGCTTATGAACCCTCCCAGCAATTACTCTGCAGACTATCAAAGCTTTCCTAATACATGGATCCTCTTCCAATATTTCAATGCATTCATAGGCTCTTGCGCTTGTGGAAGTTGTGAAAACACCTACACCTTCCTTGAGCTCTTTCTTTGCAGAAAACCCATTTCTTATAATCCTACAAACACAGCATTTTTCTGATACACAAAGACTTGAGGAACTATTTAGGCCAAGAGAACAGGCCACAGTAGTCCCATAAAACCTTAAAAGCTCATTCCCATCAGCAATGCACCTTCTTAGGGAGTTTGGTGGCTTTGATCTTCACGGTCTCCCGATACTCTTCGAATCGAGCAAGAGTTCTTTGCATGTTGTGCACTTTCAACACTCTCTCAATCCTTCCACAATTGTTCTCGGATTTCAACCAGCTCGTCCGGCATATTATTTCAACAATTTTTCTAGATGAGTCACCTTCCATTAGTTCAGTAACTGTCGAAAATATGAAGATAGTGTTAGAGGAAAATCAAGACAAAATCTGAACTAAAGCAAGCATAAATGCATGAATCGAAGTACCAAATTTGTAGGGGAAGTCTAGCTCCTGGAGAAAGGGAGATCAAAAGGTTGAGAGCACTCTCAAATTTCTAATTATTAAAGTGTCTTAGGAATCACTAAAGCTATGAGAAATCTTTGTACATTTCCTCTGTTCTTAGAAAGAAGAAAAGTGCATTAGCAAGTAGCAACTCTTTACACTGTGAAAACACTTCATCTTTTCTTAGTCAAAACAAAGTAACTCATATTCTTATGGTCACAAGAATTTAAGCTCTGGAGATAATGTGCTATCTAATGATTCTAATCCCATGGTCCTAAGAAGATGAGGAACACTGATATAGATGCATGCATTAGCAAAAAGATTTCAGTAAGAGTTCAAAATAAGCCCAGAAACACAAAGCTTAAGACTTTGAATAATATCAACCCAAAATGAGAGCTTCATTCAAAAAGAGAGTTCATACCAGCATGTTTAGAGAGATGGTGGGCTTCAGCAGCTTCCCATTTTGTAAAGTGCTCACCACATTTGTGACAAGTAATCGAGGAAGAACCATCAAAGGAGACCCTATTACTTTGTCGAAGTCCAATCCCACTAGCTGAATTCAAACCTGAAGAACCCTTCAAATTTCCAGAGCCTTCTGTATCTGCAGAAACCAGAAAAGGGCTCTTCCTTGGAGGAGTAGTGGCTGAAGTCCTAAAAGAAGGATTAAAATAGTGCATTGTGTGGTGCCCACCAGGCCCAGGTGTGCCTGGCTTTAGTGTATCCACAAATGTTGAACCACCATTACTGCTATTCCCACCTCCATTGTTGCTGTGGCCATTGCCAATATCAAAGCTTGTAATTTTAAGCTCACACCTTGAGTTGCTCAAAATGACTTCATGGGTTATTGGGTTGAGGAACTCACTGCTCCCTATGGATCTTGGGCTGCAGTTACTTGGGGGCCTCTCCATATGTCTCTTGCTTCCATGAATCACATCCTTGAGATTTGCTATGGACCTTGAACAACCTGACCTCCCCCCTCCTGGCTTTCTGGTCAAGATTGTTGTCAACTGCTTCTTTGACTTTGGGTCATGAACATCTGAGGGCTCTGATTTGCAGTGGAGGGACTTCTTCAGAGAGAACCACACTGTTGGCATATTTGAGAGTACACCCTTCTGAGTTTGAGACCTCCTTTTTGAATTTTGATCTCTCTTTTGCTACTAGGCTATAGGCTCCAGAGGTTACCTTTTTTTTTTGGCAAATACTTGCTTCAAGTCTTCACCTTTTTTATTTTTCAAAACAAAATCACTGCATTGCATTGCCATTAAAGCTGGAAAAAGTAAGCTAGAGTACCTGCCAATCACTTTCTCTCCTCAATTAGCTTTCTATTCTGGGACACCAAACTCCACCAAATAAGCTCTAAACTCTCACCACTTCTAGAAGTAGTAGAAACCCAACCTTAGTCCAAGAATGTTCAAAAGCTAACAAAGCGGCATACTTGAAGCCATGTCAAGCACTTTTCTACCCAGAAAAATATTTGTAAAAAGCAAAACAGAAATTCTAAGTATCACAGTGCTTGTGTTGATGAGTCTCATTCAAATGAAGCACTTTGGAAGTTTCTCTGAAATGGGTGCCCATGAAAGAGGAAGAGGGACACAGATGGATCTCAAAACTATAAACCAAAGCAGACATTTGGATTATAAAACAAAACTCTAAAATTCAAAAAAAAAAAAAATGGAGAATCTTTGGGCTCCCTCCAGAGAAGAGAAAACCTTGTTCAATTACAGAACTAATAAATGGACATCGTTAGCGAGGAAGGCACACGTGAAAGAAAGAGACACTAACCCTGAAATCTGAAATATGCATTTATGGACTCTCATGAATTTTGTCTCATATTTTATCTGGATTTATTTATGGTTTTTGTCACCATTCCTTATTTTGAATGTGAGTTATCAGATGAACCGGGTCTGAAAGATTTTTTCTGTGTGGTACTGGTAACTGCAAAAGATTACAATTTTTAATGGAAATTTGAGTAGTGATTGAAATATCAAAGAAATTTGAAATTGATTGAAATATCAATTTTCACGTTATCAGCTTCCCACATTCCAATTCTGTAAAAAAACAGCAATCTGTCTCTTCTGGACAGTCAACTTCATTTGAGTTTTGTGAACAGCTCTGAACGAACCAGATAGTGAACTTTATATCATTAGAAAGCTCTATGAGTCTAGATTTCAGAACTTTTCGCGGTTCGTCTATATCTATTTTAACGAAGAATTTATGACTGTTTTACTGCGCAAAGGTCATTCTGCGCGGAAATTTTTTATGCACTCTCGGGATTGCAGCTTTTGTAGCTTCTTTCAATCCTTCTAAATGGTTCAAGTGGAACTATTTACTCGTCTATATACTCCATTTTATAGATCCGTCTCATAGAGAAATTGAATGCCTCGCAGATAATGAAACTACCCACAACATTCTAAGGAACCAGCAACTATCTCTAGATTTTGTGTCTTGTAAATCTTTTGTGACTACAATAATTAAATCATACAGGTCATTCAGGGACGCGGTTTAGCTTGCATCTTGATGTCTTATGGCACCATGATCAACATCATAGATGTCCTTTATGCATTGAGAGGCAATCGAACCATGTTGAGCTTTAAAGACATTTCTGCTAATAGTTTTCATTTAAAAACACATTGTGAGAATGAACAAGAGTTTTTTTGTGTATACCGTCTCATGAATGCAAACTGAAATGCATCTTAGAGAAGTTTATGAGTCAATCTAGTGGATTGTATATCATTATGATTTGAATATCGAATCACATGTTGTCGCCAAACATGATATTTGGGACACCGACTCATATAAGCTTTGGTTTGACCAAATCGGTCATTCTGTAAGAGTCATAATGGTCCAAATTTTGAGAATTTCTCATGGACATCCATTCTTCCACTCAAAATGAAGACATACGGGAACTAGCTTCATCATGAAGCATGATGGTGACACCATAGTTGTAAATTGTGGCACTCAGGGGACATTGACGTCACCTGAACATGATTCCAACTTCATGGAGGCCGTCCGGTCAATGCCTCAAGCAATTGAGGTGCACCGGCCTTCCCTCGATGTCGCATTGGCCCCTTGCAATGCTCATTGCTCGTTTTGAAAGTCTATTTTTTAGCTAAATTAGGAGTGAGACCATCCTACAATAAATAACACAAAAGTGAATATTCTATTCTTACATCAAACTATGTAGATAGATACAACCAACTTGCAGACATTTTTTTATGCTTTATGGTGTTGGTTGAAGTGCTAACACACTGGTCACAAGTTACACTATTATTTACTGCTTATACTACTTATGTTGCTTATACTTTTACGGGCTCACTACCCATTCTTTAAAGAAGCTTATCGAAATATAAGTTGAAGTGTCATGTACCCCATGTTTACATGCAATACAGTCTCACCGAGGCTACGACCAAACAACTTTAGCTCGTCGCTCGAACATTATTGATGCGCACCAATCTTTCTATTGCGTCTTGGAGCTATGCAATATTTGCATGCAGCTTTATTATTCATCTATGACCCACCATTATTGAATATTGTTGTACTACAGCTCGTGACTCTGTACCAGGATTGACATGAAATTGCAATTCTTGAGCTCGACAGGATTGAAATGGATCTTCAATCCTTGAGCTCGGTTAGATGTTATTTCTAGGTGTCAAATCGCATTGTCACTGCGTACAATGATGGGTCATTTGAGATGAATAAGTACTTAGGTTAGTTGGATATGAACCTCTAACTATTTAATCCGTCTATATAGAAACCTTGTCAAGCAATCTCTTTCACCACTATATTGCGGATTTTCACTTTGATGAGACAATATTCTCGCCGTTAGGGGGAGATAAGAACACAAGTATTCAAGTGGAATGATGTGAATTGTCGTGGTTTGTCCCCACTAAGTCTCATCTTGATCCCAAATGCTTAAAGTGTTAAAGTGACTAGATCACACGCTGTAAATATGTCTGCAAAGATTGATGTCCTATCAAGAGGACATGGCGTGACCAAAAGAAGTTGGTCTTGACGCCATCACCATCGATGGTGATATGGTGACGCCATATAGTGGCAAAATTGGTGTCACAATGCTGTGTGGCTCCCCAAAAGAAGGGAAGCCTCTAAGTTCGATACATTCTCTCACTAGGAAGAAAGCGAGCTTGGCACAACCTGATCCATTGATCAATGATACTCAAATCTTTCTCATGAAGTCTGAATTGTGATTATCGTTAGGGAATGCCTGAATGTGAAATCTAATCCATATAGAGATCTCTATAAGTATTACACTAGTGTACATGAGGACGTGGGGTAATGAGTCTACTATTGAACATGTCACACCCCGACTCTTAAATTTTTACCTTATTTACTAGCATGGTGTTAATAAGAGTTTTACCGTCTTCATAAATAAGTTCATAATTTCAAAGGTCCCTAGAGGGGTGTTGAGGGATATTTATTTCAAAGGAATTATTTATGGTAGAATTATTTATCGACGGTAAAACAGTAAGTTTTATTAGGGTATTATTTTGGGGTGTTAAATTTTGGAGATTGGGTTATATGGTGGTATTGGACCGGTTGGGCAAAGGCCCAATTTCTTTTCCCCTTCTCTCTTTTCTCTCTCCTCCCTCCAGATTCTCTCTCCCTCTCCCTCTGCCTGGAAAGCCCCAGAGCCCGACCACCGCCGTCCAGCCACCGTAGGTCACCGTACTGGTCCCAAACGGTCAGCCATCTCCTCTTTTTCCTTCCTGGACCGGTGACAGCCTCCCTATAGCCGTTGTGAAGGAGAAATCGAGCCCGGAAGTCTCGACTGTTCGGAGTGCTCCGTCGCTAGAACTCCCTCCTCCGGCCGCCATAGCTAGCAATCCTTGGCTCGTTGGAAAGCTCTCCTCCCTCGGAAGGTTTCAGTTCGATTCGGCCTGAACAAGGAGAAATTGGTGATTGAAATTCTAGGGCTTATTTTCTTATTTCGGTTCGATTAACCTATCTAGGCTTATAATTAGTGTTTGTGCTAGTTAGGAAAGTTGTAGAGGAGATTGAGAGGAAGGTTCTGTCAAATTTTGGTAGGCATTAGAGGTCGCCGGAGTCGGCAGCCGGCCGCCGCTGTTAAGAGAATTTTTATGGTTTTAGATGTGTTTTCCGGAGGAGAGTTTAATGATGTATAGTTTGAAATTTTTGGAGGAGTTTTGTGTTGGTTTTGGATATTTTTAAGATTTATGATTTATGGTGGTTAATGAGTTAAAAATGCAGTCGTGGGTTAATTATGGTTAGGACGGTGGAAGGTGATATTAAGGATGTCGGTAATTGTGGAGAAGTATGGTTAACAACGAATTTAAGAATAAGGACATTAGCCATGAATGAGCATGCTAAGCTCACATTTAATTATGCATATTTTTATATAAACGTCGGTATTATGTTTTTGGAACAGGACGTGAGGAGACTCGAGTGGAAGAGACCTCTGACCGACATCAGACTTAGGCCTAAATTGTGAGTGGACTTTTGTTTTAAATAATATGCATGCAATTGTTTATTGTTGAGCAATTTATTTTGTTGGAGCATTTGACGTCATTTTTATTTGACGATTTTATGTATTTTGGAGAATTACCGAAAATGGGATTTTCGGTAAATTATAAATATATTTATGAGAATAGTATGTATATAAACGCTAACTAGCCATATGTGTCTGTCCACTTTAATGACATAGTTTATAACTGCATTATGGTGTGACGTGAGCGTTGAACGTAATCGTAGTAGCCTTATATGAGTGTTTAATTCATATAGGGGGTATGAGCACATATTTATACACATGTCTGTCCACCTTAATAACGTAGTGTAACACTACATTAAGGCGTGACGTGAGCGTTGGACGCAAGCGTAGTAGCCCAATATAGATTATTTTAAATCTATTAATTTATATTAGGAGTATGAACATGTGTAGATACATACGTATATTGATATATATATATATATATATTTTTGAGCTGAAGAGGCTCGATATTTATGAGATAAAAGATACATACGTATATTGATATATATTTTTGAGCTAAATAGGCTCGATATTTATGAGATAACAAATTTCTCATTTGAAGCATGCATTCGATTTTCTTTGGAAATTAAATTGGGAAAACATAAGTGTTGATGTTTATTTTTTTTTCTTTATTTATTTTTGTCCACTCACTCTAACATTTCCGAATGTTTTTCCCCTGGGCCCTTCTTTATAAAAATGCTCAGTCTGTAGAGTTCGGGTTGGATCTAGTAGGAGGCGACGAGGCATAGTTACATATCTCTCGGCCACTTTTTACTAGTAGGTTACCTGCTTAACCTACTAGGGTATTTTTTTGCTTCCGTTGTTTTTAGTAGCTCTGAATACTCTTGGGATTATTGTATAATATTTTTCGGTGGTGTGATAAGACCGATGGTTTATTATCTCGATAATTATGGGTTGATTTGGAGAATGATATTTTTGATAAGAGGGTAGTTCTTTAAATTTTCCGGGTTAGGGTTGTCCATTTTCAAGGGAGGTTTGCCGAGTTCTTCGGTAAATTTTCTTTGGAGGTGGTCCCCACAAGACTTCGGGTTTCATGGTGAAATTCGGGGTGAATCTTAACAGTTTGTATCAGAGCTCTAGGTTTCGTTTTCTGCCTCCTTATCTCTATCATATTTGCCTAAGTAGCACGTAGTGTCTATAGAGTGATGATCCGACCTCGGCGGATTTATCAGCAATTTATGTTTTGGATACTATGTGTTATTGGGTATGTGTGATGGTTCTGTTAGTCTTGTTTATAGTCTACTAAATATCTTCCTCCTCAGGTACTATGCCTCCTAGACGCCGGCGCCATGTGGCTACCTTGACCAACGCCAATGAGGGTGATGAAGTGAGAGGATTAGCTTATTCTATTGGACACATACTGAGAGGTGTTTTAGATAGGGTTTAGCACCCTCGGTCTGTGAAGAAGAAAGATGTTTTCGATCCAGGCACATTTGAGTTCAAGGGTGCTAAGGGACCCCTTGATGCATACACTTGGGTGGATAAGATTGAAAGGGCTTTTGAGAGCACTGAACTGCCTGAAGAAAAGAAGGTGAAGATGGCAGTGTTCTTTCTAGATGATTCAGCTCATCATTGGTGGACTCTCGCCAGCAGGAGTAATGGTGGTGCTCAAAATATGACTTGGGAGCAGTTTAAGACGCTCTTCTTGGGTCAGTATTTTAATCACGCTCATCGTAGTAGGATTCAGTCAGATTTTTTGAACATGAAGAAGAGGGATGATGAGGGTGTCATCGAGTTTAAGCAGAGATTCACTACTTTGAGCTACCATATGCCTTATCTGGTTCCTGATGAGAGGACCAGGATTGATATGTTTATTGGGGCACTTGGTGGAGTGTATGCAGACAAGATGATAGGTGTTATCTACATGACCATTCTTGATGCAGTTGGGGCAGCCATGGCCATTGAGACCAAGGGGACATATAGTTCTCGGCCTCGAGATTTCAGTGGTCCTAGTCAGGGTCCATCTAAGAAGGCTGATTCATCAACCGCTTTTGGATCTTCAGCGGGTAGTGGCAGTAGAGGGGGATCTGGTTCTAGTTCTTGGTTCAGAGCTAGGGGCGTAACATGAGACCTTTCAGGAGTCAGTTGGGTAGGCAGAAGACTGGTCAGTTTGGTGCTAGTGGCAGTTCCCAAGGTGGATCATCTGGTGGTCAGACTTTTTCCTTTAGTTAGCAGCAATATTCTGGGTACTTTGAGTGCGGTGGTCAGGATCATTTCAGGAGAGATTGTCCCTTATTGGCTCAGCGGACCACCCCCACCCCTACTCAGCTAGTCGTTCAGTCTTCAGCCAGAGGCTCTAGTGGTGGTTCTCAGGGCGGTTCAGCAGCCAGGGGTGGCTCTCAACAGGGTAGTGGTCAGCGTGGACGTCCCATGACTCGCGCTAGACTTCATGCTATGACCCAGCAGGAGGGTCGTACTTCTCTAGATGTCATCATTGGTATGTTATTAATTTTTGGTCAGCCATCAATTACTTTAATTGATCCTGGAGCCACACATTCATTTATGTCTAGTAGATTCGCCATCCGTGCCAATGTGTCATCATCGTCCCTTCCAGGCGAGTGACATATATCTCTACCCTCTGATAAGGTGATGAGAATAGATTGGGTGTTTAGTGGATGTGAAGTGCTAGTAGAGGGATTTAATTTCAAGGCCGATTTAATTCATTTAAATATAGTGGAGTTTGATGTGATCTTGGGGGTGGACTTTTTGGAGACTTATAGAGCTATGGTAGATTGTTTCCGAAAAGAAGTGGTGGTTCGAAGTCTAAATGGATTTGAGATTGCTTTTCAAGGGGAAAGAGATGTTATTTCGAGTTGCATGATATCAGTTCTTTGGTAAATTTTCCTTGGAGGTGGTCCCCTATCAACTTAGTTGATTTGCCTAATGGAAAGATGCGATCCAGCATTAACAAAGAGATAGGCCCGCAAGCTAAACCCTATCAACTATGTCTTTGTTAGATAGCGTAGTGAGAACAAGAGCTTAGACTCATCTTATGGTGCAAGGTCTCTCACTAACACGCACTAGGATCGACTACGATGAGATATGCTCTCGTAATGGATGTCATTGAACTCCACTACTTTATCAGTTTGGTAGTTTCTGAATAACTGAACATGCAGCCTATGAATGTGGTCATAATAACATCTCTACGGGATTAGAGATATACATAAAGATCTTAAATAGACTTCATTCATCTGAATCAAGTGGCTCCAGACCACAGGAGCATGCGTTTTCTAAATGTATTGAAACTCACATGGACTCTACTTGATTTGGAAGGGATATGATGAATTATGCATTTCCGTGTTTATTCCATATTTACATGGACTCTTGATTGAACAAGAGATGACAATATGTATCAACATCTGAAGTCAGAATGAAAAAGATCTTCGGAAGACAGGATCTCGATAAGATACTCGATGACTGTATTGATGATGATTTTCCATCAATCGGCTTAGGCACTCTAACGAAAGTGAGGCCTACATATACCCCATGATTAGTCAAAGTCTTTACTCTAAAGAGAGATCCATTGTTTTGTTTAAAGCAAGATGATAAATATGTGTTAAGAGATGAAGTTTTCATCTAAGTACAATAAGACGCATTAATGTACTCAACACAATACAAAAGACTTGACATCTTATTCGCTACGAAAAGTTGTAAAGCTAAGTGTAGTTATGCACCCAAGCAATGCCAATGTAATGACAGTAACTCTTTTTTTCAATACTTAACGGTATAAAAGGTTGAGGTTTATTCTATCCTTACATAAGAAAGACACATCAAAAGCAAAATCAGAATCTGCCAAGTTTCGTAGGTCAAATTTCACAGAACCTACATGGAATTTCACTCACTGGAAAATGGTGAAATTGATACTATTGGAAAGTTCTATGTGTTTACTTTTCATGGACATCAACCATTTGATCATTTCTGTCATATTGAGTGAGTAATGGCCGTTTTCGTAAAGTAGAACGAATCTGTCCGAGAATCTGATTTTGACAGAATAGTCAACTTCAACGGGACTTTGTGAACAGGTCCTGATGAACCAGAATGTGTGTAATATACGGTTGGAAAACTAAAGAAGTCTAGTTTCCAAAACCGTTTACGGTTAATTCATACGTATTTTCCTAGAGGAAGTTATGGCTGTTCTAGTAACTAAAGGTCATGCTGCACGAAAATCTGATTTCCTGCACGAACTTATGTTTTGAGTTCACAAGCGGCATTCTCCTCAAGATCTAAGTGTAAAAGATCATATTTGAGGATAATACGACATGATCTGGTTAATCATTGCTCAATACCACATTTGAAGACATGTTAAAGAACATTGACATGCTAAGTTATTGAAATTTCTGTGATTTATAAAAATCAGGAAGAGTCTTATGATTGATGTAAAGATCAACGAGAGGTGCCAACTTCAGGGGGAGTCTAGTACATACATATATGTCACTATTAAATGTGAAGGGTGTGTTGTACTCTTTTTTTTCGTACGATTAAGGTTCAATTTTTCTTCCACAAAGTTTTTGTGACTTAACGAGGGTTTTAACAAGGCAACATGTCATCATCATCGGTATATCAGCACGCGGCACAAGGGGGAGTGTTCTAGGATATTATGTATATTTTTAGATATTCCTTATGTGTGTCTTAGTCTTATGCCAATAGGATATGTAGTTTTACTATATCTATGTATTCTTAATTCTTATCATATTGGTATTGTGTAATTCTCTATATAAAAGACTCATATTAATGAATAAGATGAAGATTCTCTATTCTATTATTATTTCTCTTTGTCTCTACTGTTTATACTTCATCAGAAAGATTATTCCTTAGATTTACGGAAAATTTGAGTAGTGATAGAAAAATCAAAGAAATTTGAACAACAATTGTATGCATAAAAATAAATTTGAAGAGATTTTGAATATGGTAATGACCTTTTGATCACTGGGATATATATCAATTTTCTTAAAATAGAAAATCTAATAAGGTAAAAGTACAAAAATTGCAATATTTTTGAAAATTAAAAACTTTACTGCAAATAGTAGTGGCAAAGATCTAAAATTTGTTAGATAATGATAGTTTAAACCAAACACAATGCCCAAGTTTTGTCCCCACAGTTTGGCAATTGTGAGTTATGAGTTATGACTGTGAGCCTGTATGGTTTAGGGTTCAAAGCAGTGAGCCACAGAACAAGACACATTTTCGTGTTTTATATTATCATAGCTTGACTTCTTTTTCAGGAAAAAAAAAAAAGTTGTGATGAAGTGTCATTAATATACAGAAAAATTAACGTTGAGTGGAGCTTGTTGAGGGATGTGATGAAATGACAATGCTTACATCCATCCTCCTTGAAAACATAAGACAAGGGTACGATATCCTGGACGAATTCTTCTGTGGGCAAACGCACCACGTGGATTCTGCGACCAACCAATCAAGAGCTGACGCGTATGAAACTTTAACCATAATCTCGTGACATTTTTACCAATCAATCAATAAATATCTCGTGAGTTGTCGCGGACTTCGTTCTCCCTACTCAATTCATAGTCTTCCCTTTGATTCCATTTCCAGATTCACCAAAACACAAAATTTTAATTCAAGACACGTCTCCATCTTTTATCTAACTCTTTTGATCAACAACCCATTCCTTCTATTCCGTTCGATTTTTTAGAAAAATCACACAAAGCTTCGACCCATTAGTTAATTCGTTCTCGTCGTAAGGTAGAGCAGTACGTTGCTGATGTACGGAAATGGCAGAGGCGATGGTGATGAAAATGGAGAGGTGACGTCTTGGTGTTGAGGAGTGTTGGTATGATTTTGAAATTGTGTATTCTTAGCAATACTGGAAGATATTGGTCTGAGTTTGACATTGTGTATTCTTGGCAACAATGGAAGCTTTCAGTATAAAATGATTTACATACGTTTGTTCTCTTCTTCTTTGATCCAACTACTTATTCATGATCAATGGGTTATGTGTCATATGATCGAAGATGTTAAATTTTTTTTTTTTATCATCTCAAACCTTTGTGTATTCATCGAATCATCGATCAATCTCTTCTGCAAGCACATAACTCATAGAGAAAAAGAAAAAGAAAAACTGAAGATCTGAAATCCAACAAGAGAAAGAGAATTAACTGCCAATGAATGATCAACTAATGGGTTGAGAATGGGAGTTTTACAGGTACTCAGCTATTTCAGACCTAGAGTTTATTCAAAAGACAATTTTTGTGAATCTAAAAATGGAAGGAATGTGAAGAGGTCAAGAGGATGAATTGAGAAGGAGACCTGCAACTTTTTCTCCTAGAAATCCTAATTCAGCTATAACTCACGAGATATTAGAGCATTTCTTAACAATACTGACATGGTAAAAATGTCATACGTGTCAGCTCTTGATTAGTTGGTCGCAGGATCCATGTGGTGCGTTTGCCCCACAGAAGAATTCCACGATATCCTGATGTATATTTTTCCCTCCTTATCCGGATTTGTATTTTAGAAGACGATTGTATTTTAGAAGACAAGATTGAGGTAACTTCGTAACTGCATGTTTAAAGAAATATATTTTTGTTATGTGTCTTAACTTAATCGTTTTTTTATTATAATAGATTACAGTATTGATATATGTTCTAGATTCTTCAGGAGACTCTATGTAATGCCTGTAAATAAGTTTTTCTATCAATAAATGAGTAGACCGTTATTCTCGTTATATGTTCTTCTTTAACACATCATCAGCACGTTGTTCTAGCCCTGAGTCCATCGCCAAAAGAAAACCCTAACCCTAGAAAACCAAAAACCTAATATCGGCCGACGAAACTTTCAGTACTTAGCCAAACCCAAAACCCATCATATAGTCCTTGTTCCCATGATTCCAAAACCACCGGCCTCATCCCAAGAACCGGCCGAAAAAGTACCGAACCGGTCACCGGAAAACCCGAACCGTCTTTCTCACTAACGCCACCGGTTCACGTTCTTCCTGGTGTCCGATCACCCTCAAATTTTGTCACCAGTAGCACATCGTTGTCAGGATTCTTGTATCAAAATTTCACTACAAGAACCGGTCAAGAAGTAGGTGAACTGCTCAACAGACCGACAGTAACGCATAAGAAGAAGAAGGAAAAATTCTCAAAACCCTAACATCGCAATGCCACAATTGCGCGCCTCTGTACACGCCGTTTTAGGTGGTCTTCTGCAACAGCTTGTCAACAACAATCCCCACAGTTCCAAGCACTTTCACACCGGTCTCTGAAAACGAATTCTCCGACAATCCAACCGATGTAATCTTTTCTAAAAGTTGCTATTTTCGAGTTTTTAATTTTATACATGGGCGTTGTAGCCTTCTTCTCCATCCCACCTTTCTTTATAACGTGAGACAATATTGAGGGATTGGAGCCCCTCATATCAAGTTTGATTAGTGACGGCTTTGTCATGGTACAACTCAAAAAAAAACAAAGGGAAGAAATCGACTGTGACGGTCTAACAGTCACTGTTTTTCGCATCGATATTGTGACAAATACATCTTGGCTCACGTTCTAATTCCATATACTTGATTTTAGTATTTGAATTTGCGATACAAACTAATCTCCCTTGTCTTTTGTAGATGACCAAGCCATCTAGACCAGAGTTTGAAATACTTGATGCTCAAGGAAAAGAGTATAATATGTGGGTGTCAGACGTGACTCATACATTCGTCGGTAAACGATACACCACCACAATTTTCCCTTCGGATGTTCCCAATACTCTTCCTCCTAGTTTGGAGACCAAAGCCCTCATGTTTTTGAGGCATCATATCCACCCAATTCTGAAGAAGCAGTATTTAAAAAAAGAGGATCCTAAGGATTTATGGGACGTTCTAAAGCAACGCTTCAACAATGTACATGGTACAACTCCTAGAATTGACTGCTCGATGGGAAACCATTCGTTTGCTAGATTTTGCCAAAATTGAGGACTACAACCAAGCTATGTTGGACCTCTAGGCAGAGCTTAGTTTTTTTGGAGTTGATAAATCCAAGCAAGACATGATCGAGAAGACCTTGAACACCTTTCCCCTCCTCCATGAGCTTACTTGCTCATCAATACTGCCTTGAGTATGAAAACGAAAGAGTTAAGACTTTCAGTGACCTTATGAATATACTTCAGAAAAAAAAGAGGCATCATGAGATTATTCTCAATAACAATGCAAAGCCAGTTGGGACCAAGAAAATCCCTGAAACTTATCAGGCGAGTGGTGGGAGAGCTCCAAGGCAAAAGAAAACCGATCGGGCGACACCTTATACACGTAGGCAATCTGCCCCACGTGAGGGCGGCAAAGGAAACCAGCAACATGGTCCAAGCCGCAGCCTCACATGGAAGAGGGACAGCGACGCCACCGCCAACAACCAAGGAGGGGGCCGGCCCTGGCCCGAGTAGAGGTGGAAATCCTCCACCTACCTTTGTCAAACACGGTTGATCTTCTTGCTTCAAATGCTATTTAACTATGCATATGCACAAACAATGTCATGCAAGCAAGGACATTCAAGATATCTACAATAGGCATAAGTAGTATTTGGCTCAAGAGGCTAATTTTACTAGTGGAGATTATGAGATGCATAACGGAGATGCAAAGCTCACCACCAATCTCACTATAGCAGATTTTGAGACCAAGAAGAGTGTCTCTACAGAGAGTGTTGAAACTCCGGATTTTGATTAGTCTATGTATTAGACGGTTCTTCTGCTATGTTATTCAAGTTTTTTTTTTGGCAATGACCATGTTTTAAGACTTTGGTTTTTTCTTAGTTGTTTTGGAATTAGAACATCCTTGATGTATTAAGTTGGCATTAATAAAATTTATCTTAGTTTTCTGGTTTAAAGAATGGCTGAGAATTTTATTTCCCTTAATAATGCATGAATGGTTCGAATTACAAAAGCTACTTTGCGTAAACAACAATTTGTCTGCCAATTTCATACGAGCTTTAAGAATAGCTCAAGACGCATTAGAATGTGAGTGACACATATCTGGAAAGCTCTATGAGTCTAGTTTCCAGATCTTCTCACGGTTTGTCCATATTTATTTCTATGACGAAGTTATGATCGTTTTAGTGAGCAAATGTCATTCTGGGTGGACATATTTATGCACTCAATAAGGGATCACAACTTGATCACAATTCCCTGAAATTCCTCTATGTTATTTAGAGTGTTCGCCATATCTTGAGTTTAAGATTAATTGATTTACATTCTTTTATAGATGTCTCGCGGCGAAATTGAGTGTTTGACTGACAGTGGGACTACCCACACTATTCTGCGGAATAAGCAATTGTTTACGGATTTTGTGCCTTACAAATCCTCAGTGACAACCATGATTGGTTCATCACCGGTTATACAAGGGTGAGGTATTGCACAATTCTTGTTGCCAAATGACACAAAGATTTATGTCACTGATGTCTTATACGCGCCAAAAGCCAATCGAACCTTGCTATGTTTTAAGGACAATATCGCCGACGGTTTTCGTTTGGAAACTCATCGTGAGAATGATAAAGAGTTTTTGTGTATTACCTATAATGAATGTGGCCGTAAGCGCATCTTAGAGAAACTTCTGAGTCAAAGTAGTGGTTTATATCTTACTACAGTTCGGATTATTAAATCCTATGCAGTTGCTCGCAACTTCTGCGAATCTGACTCATAGAAGCTTTGGCATGATCATCTGGGACATCCTGGACTTGATATGATGATCTGTATTCTTAAAAATTCACACGGACATCCGTTTTTCAGAGCGTAGAGGCGTATGAGAATACACATAGCCACCGAAAATGGTGGCAGTGTTGTGAGCACCACTCATGGTCAGGGCTCGGCCTTAATGCCGTCCCAAATGTTGTCACAACCTTCACAGGCTTCTGTGTCGTATGGTTCCACTCCTGATGCCTCTATGGAAATCTCTAATGCTCACCGCTCGTTTTGCAAATATTGTTCATTAGCAAAGTTACAGGCACGACCCTCTTTTGTTGTAGACACAAAATAAACCATTCCATTCTTATAGAGGATCCAAGGTGATATTTGTGGACTTATCAAACCAGAATGCGGACCATTTCGATACTTTATGGTTCTGGTTGATGCATCGACGCGTTGGTCACACGTTGCTTTATTATACACAAGGAATGCTGCATTTGCTAAACTCTTGGCTCAAATTATAAAACTCAGGGCTTACCACCCTGACCATCTAATCAAGTCTATTCGATTGGATAATGCAGGAGAGTTTACATCAAAATCTTTTGATGGTTATTGCATGTCTATTGGGATTGATGTCGAACATCTTGTTCCCTATGTTCATTCACAGAACGGCCTTGCAGAACAATAATCAAGCGATTACAGCTTGTGGCTCGGGCTTTGGTGATGCACACCAATTTACCAGTCTCTACATATGGTTATGCAATTTTACATGCAACTGTACTTATTCGTTTCAGACCCACCACCAACCAACCATTTAGTGCGTACTAGTTGGTAACTAGTAATGAGTCTGACATTTCACATTTACGCATATTTGGTTGTGCGGTCTATGTGCCTATTACGCCTCCACTGTGTACTAAAATGGGTCCTCAGAGATGATTGTGTATATATGTTGGCTTTGAAGCACCAACGATTGTCCGCTATTTAGAACCTTTGACAGGAGATCTCTTTACCACAAGATTTACAGAGTGTCAATTTGATGAGACATACTTCCCATCATTAGGGGGAGAAAGGAACGATAATGTTCCAGTTGAACGACAGGAATTGTCGTGGTCTGTCCCCACTATGTCTCATTATGATCATCGCACATCTCAGAGCGAGATTAAAGTGCAAAGAATTCTCAATCTATAGAAAGTTACAAATTCGATGTCTGACTCTTTTACTGATATCGGGAAAGTGACGATATCAACTATCCCTGCTGCAAACGTTCTTGCAAGGTTGGAAGTCCCGAAAACTAGGCAAGTTAATGCCGCACCCGGGCTAGGCACCACCGGCGTCGCCGGCATACCTAATGCCCATGGTGGAGGGGTGGCTACGGCCTCGGCTCTCACCCGGAAGAGGGGGAGACCAAAGAAAGGTTCAATTGATGTCTTGCTACGGAAAAAGCAAGACATGAAGGCATAAAATGATCAGATCATCATCAATACTATGAATCCATCACATGAGATTGTCTCTGACTATAGCTATGTCCATAAATCGATATTGAAACCTCTAGGGAACGCCTCATAATCAATGTTGATGTCAGAGAACAAAGAAATCTCGTTAAATTACACAAGTGTATGCGTTCTTATGGATATGTCTTCCATGTTTATTGATGATGCTTTTATTTATTCCGTCGCTCAGGAGATTATTGACGACGATGAAATAGAACCTCGCTTTGTTGCAGAATGTCAACGTAGGGCAGATTGGCCGAAATGGAAAGATGCAATCCATGCTGAACTAGACTCCCTATAGAAAATGCAAGTTTTTAGTCTGGTTGTGCCATGCCCACCAAATGTTAAGCCTGTTGGACATAAATGGGTCTTTGTTCCGAAGCGTAATGAGAAGAATGAAGTCATGCGATATAAAGCTAGACTTGTGGCGTAAGGATTCTCGTAACGCCCTGATATTGATTATGAGGAGACATATTCTCCTGTTATGGACGTCATTACTTTCCGCTACTTGGTCAGTTTAGTAGTGTCCGAAAAACTGAATATGTAGCTTATAGATGTGGTTACCGCATATCTCTATGGGGATCTTGATACAAAGATATATATGAAAGTGTCTGACGGCCTTTCGTTGCCCAATTCAAGTGACTCTAAACCATAGAGTGCTTATGCCATCAAATTGAGGCGTTCACTATATGGATTGAAATAATCCGAACGAATGTGGTATACTCGTCTAAGTGATTACTTGATTGGGAAAGGATACAAGAACGATGATTGGTGCCCATGTGTGTTCATAAAAAGAACAAGTTCCGGATTTGCAATTGTAGCAGTCTATGTTGATGATATGAATATCATCAGAAATCTCAATGAAATCAATGAGACGGTTAGATACTTGAAATCCGAGTTTGAAATGAAAGATCTTGGGAAGGCTCGATTTTGCCTAGGCATTGAACTAGAGCATCAAGGGACTAGAATCTTAATACACTAGTCAGCTTATGTCCAAAATATGCTCAGACGATTCAATATGGACAAAGCACATCCTCTTGGCACTCCTATGATTACCCGAAGTCTGGATATTAAAAAGGATCTGTTCCGTCCGAAAGATGACGATGAAGAGATCCTGGGAGCTAAAACTCCATATCTTAGTGATATTGGAGCTCTGTTATATTTGGCTCCGTGCAATAGACCAGACATTGCATTCTCTGTGAACTTGTTAGCTAGATTTAGCTCTACGCCAACGCATCATCATTGGAATGGTGTTAAACACATATTCAGGTTTTTGAAAGGTTCCATTGACTTAGGCATGTTCTTTCCCTACAGTGAAACAAGAGAGCAAAAGATCCTGTCTGGGATCGGTGGATCACAGTCCTCGGCCTCCCATCAAGAAATTGTGTCTGTTGCTGCCATAGTCGTGGTTCATGCGCATGGTAGACTAGTCCCCTATACTGAAACACCAAATAATGTGTTATTTGGATTTGCTGATACTGGGTATCTCTTTGACCCACATAAAAGACGTTCACAAACTGGATATGTGTTCACAATTAGGAATACGGCGATATCATGGAGATCAACCAAGCAAACCCTTGTTGCTACTACCTCGAATCATGCTGAGATTATTGCACTACATGAACCAGTTAAAGAATGTGTTTGGCTTCGGTCTGTAATGTCTCATATTCGAGAGTCTAGTGGATTACCATCTACTACGGCTGAACCAACTTGCATCTATGAGAATAATGCGGCTTGCATTGAACATATGAAGTTAGGTTACATTAAGGGCGATAACACTAAACATATCTCGCCGAAATTCTTTTACAATCAGCAGCAATAACAGTTTTTGAATATCCATGTAAACTAGGTGAGTTCTGAGGATAATGTAGCAGATTTTTTCACCAAGTCTCTACCTAAATCTACCTTTTGAGAAACATGTGAAGAGCATCGGCATGCGTCGTTTATCTGAACTCCAAGATTGAGTTACCAATCAGGGGGAGTCGTTATGTAGACATCAGGGGGAGTCTACATCATATGTTATCTTCAATTGTAGTTGGCATGTTGTGCTCTTTTTCCCTTCATCCAAGTCTTTTGTTTTGCCCACGAGGTTTTTGTTTTACTTGGCAAGGTTTTTAACGAGGCAACATCTTATGCACTATGTCGTATTAGATGTCATATTAAGCACGCGACACAAGAGGGAGTGTTTAAGGAAAATACTTTCATGTCCTTTTGTTATGTGTCTTGACCTAATGGTTTTCTTATTAGAATAGATTACAATATTGATAGATGTTTTAGATCCTTCGGGAGACTCTATGTAATGCCTATAAATAGACATTTCTATCAATAAATGAGTAGACCATTATTCTCGTTATATGTTCTCCTTTAACAATAACCTGTTTTTTGAGATCCATTTTTAGTAAATTATATATTAGTTACTGTTTTTGTAAGAATCTGTAGGCTGTGTAGAAACACGGTAGAACATAAACATATGCACAAAGACACAATATTTATAGTGGTTCACCATGTCATCGGAGGGCATGGCTACGTCCACTTGAATCTACTATCATGAGACCTCAATGCCTTGGGTATTACAAGAGTTCTCCGGGTTGGAGTGGTTACTATTCCCTGGGAGAGAGAGATCCATCCCTTTTACATATGGGAAGCCTTCATTTTATAGCTAAGGAAGGTTCTCTCTTTTTACATGTTTCCGATGTGGGACTAACTATACATTTATACTCTCATGATGCCTTCTTGTGGAGCTTGGAGGAGCACATTCCCGTTGCTGCATTGATGATCCTTCACTATGGCGAGGTAGCCCGGATGTTAGTTTATCGGGTGTACGTTGGGGGCGGGGTCTGCTATGGCCGGAGCACGGTCTACAAGGTCGTTGCTTATAGTTGGCGGGATAAGATATATATCGTATCTACAAGTTTCTTGACTAGTCTATGGGCAGAGAATGTAGTTTCTTACTACCGACAACAAGTCCCCCTAAGTTCTCGTTCAAGACATGTCTTGAGTTGAGACTTAATATATAAAATGTCCATAGACCAGTTATTTATAAATAGGCACCTGGTCCCAATCCCCCCAAGTCCGTACTCAAGACGTGCGTTGAATGAGTCTTGCTTATTTCAGGTCATTCTTTTCTTGATATACACTTATCTTGAAGTCCGCTGGGTCCCTCCCAGCACCCAGCCTCAAATCTGATTCGACCGGGCGAGGAGCTCGCATGCGAGCTGTAGAGTCTGCTTGGCACAAGAGGGCTGACACTTCTGGGCGAGTTGGCTCTACGGATAAGAACTACTGCCCGAGCTGTGGAGTCCGCGTCGCACAAGGACTACCATGCAAGATGAGGATCTCGTGTGAAGCGGAGGAGTCCACTTCGCATAAGGGCTACTGCGCGAGATGAGGATCTCGCGTGTAAGCCGTGGGAACAGCTTCACATAGGAGGAATGACACTATCTGGCGAGATAAGGACCGCGCGAGATGAGGATCTCGCTCCTCGCACACATACTATGGCGCGGGCTGTGGAGCTCGCGTGAAGAAGGACTACCGCGCGAGTTGTGGATCCCGCTCCGCCTAAGGGGACTGCCGCTCGGGCTGAGGAGCTTGCATGAACAAGGACTTCCCGCGGGTTGTGTAGTCCATTCCGCTCACCAACTACGCGAGCTTTGGATGTTGCTCTTCGCACAGGACAACCGCGCGAGATGAGGATCTCGCCGGAACAAGAACTCCCGCGAGTTATAGAGTTCGCGTACGAGCGGAGGAGTGCGGTTCGGGCATAAAGACTGATTGTTAGGCAAGCTGTGATGTTCGCTTTGCACATAAGACGCCAGTTCACGCACCTTAACTATACGCGACCTAAGGAGCTCGCTCCCCGCGTAATGATTACCCGAGGGTTAGGAGTTCGCTCTGTGCAGAAGTTCTGACATTATAGGGCGAGCTGAGCGGTTCGCTCCGCGCACATGGAGTGAAATTGCCAGGAGAGCCGAGGGGTTCGCATATACCAAGACAGGGACATGAGTTGCATGCGAGTTGGACTTATGACAAGGTGTGACATAGCGAATTATGCATAATTAAGGAGGCTTCTCCTTGAGTTGTATACGACTTCGCGTAGGAGACTATGAAGAAATCAAGAGGAAGAGTCCGCATAAAAAAAGGGGACTAAATGGGAGCAACTATTCCGCATGGTACCCCGCATGATTCTAATTGCATAAGCAATTATCTCTTGCATGGGAGTCGGCTCGCATGGTTTCCTTTCGTGCTCGCACCCAATGTCTTTCTTTTGGTACGTTAGTGTACCTCTCAACCCCCTAGCTGAGGATCGTGGCCAAAACATCTTGTATCTGGGTGTTATGATCTCAATGACACTCACCCGAGATGGGTCTTGTATCTGGGTGTTTATTCAGGTGTTGCCTTCTCATACAATTTCGTTCTACGACCACCCGGTGGTTTGCCCCCCTAAGTTTGGACTCATGATGTGTTTTATTGGGCCTTATTTTTTATGGACGAAGGTAGCGAACCTTTTCATATCATGTGTTTTTGCTCGAACGCGGGGTATTATCCACACATGGGTTATCAAGCCACTATTCTCCGTATGAAGGGAATGATATGAACTGAACAACCCCCACCCTCTAGGAGCTATACAAGGGACTTATAGTTTTCATGGCGTTAGTTGTTTCGCGCATGCTTTCCGGTGGTACATTCTCAGGGTATGCCATGCATTTTAGTTCGTGTATGCTTCCCGTTGGTTCTTGCTCGGGTATAAGAATCTCATGAAACGGTTGTTGTATGTTTCTTCCCGTTAGTTCTTATCTGGGAATCGAGATTTTGCTAAGCAGTTGTTGCATGCTTCCTCCTGGTGACACTTATCCGGGACTTACAATTTTCCTGCTATCTTTTTCCACACCTATCCGGAACTTACTACTATCATAAAGACTTGGAAGTCCCTACTCAATGTCCGGAAAGCAAGAGTATCTACATACATTTGCCTCACAAATTTGAATGGACAATAGTGATCATGGACTGCATGTTATATAGTTCGTACTTAGTTACAACAATGCATGGTGAGCCAATAGTACCATGATATAATTGTACGTGAAGCGTGCTTTGTACTTTCATAAAAGACAATTAAATAAAGGACTTATCTGTGGAAAGAGCTGCCGAACGGGTGCATATAGGAGGTGTTGATTCATGCCCGTACTACTCCCGGACGATAAATCCTTATTGCCAGTACAATCAGTGGCTGCCTACAAGATTTGTTGACTAGATAAATAGCTCTGGGTGTCCATAGTGTGTTTTTTTTAGTCCTGGTGCCTACAGATACAAGACCACTTTTTGAACCTCAATCCTCCTCTGATGGCTTCTCCACTCAGACTTATCTTTCACTTTCAACTGGACTCAATTGTCCATACAATTGAATTCATCTTTCTTGCCATTCATACCAGGCTCTCCGGGTGTCTAGACCAAAATGGAATTCATGTATCATCTCGAGTCGGAAGCGGGAATTAAACCAAGACATGGATGCTTGATGGAGGCTCCCGGAGATGATCACCTATAGGGAAGCCTGGAATTCAGATATCCTTCTGCCCTTAAGAGCGAACCCAACAGCAGGAGGGAGATGAAGCTTTGATCA
Source organism: Fragaria x ananassa (assembly GCA_034370585.1). Taxonomy (NCBI): domain Eukaryota; kingdom Viridiplantae; phylum Streptophyta; class Magnoliopsida; order Rosales; family Rosaceae; genus Fragaria; species Fragaria x ananassa. Next base: position 12,439,612 of record CP139764.1, read on the forward strand.
CAGACTACTTGAACATTTGAAACACATGGGACCGAGTTTTACCGGGAGATTAAATTGCTTTGGGGAAGGACTTCTTCTGGACATAATAAGATGGGTGTCTATAGCAGTTGGCCAGTAATTGGGGTGCCAACATATGTACCGTCCGAGAGCAGATGATTGTCCTGTTGTTCTCATCGATAGGACTGATCATCACCAGATAAGTTCATGCCACTCCTATTCCCATACCCTAACCATTGGGAGCTGATGATTCCTTCCTGGCAGTTGTTTCCTGTCGAGAGGATGACGCGACCTCCTAATAGATATGTATCGTTGTGCTCCCGATGGCGGGATCCCGATACACTAGCAGATTTCATCTTTATACCGGAGAGTTGTTTTCAGGTTTCGGACCAAGATAGGTGTTGATGTCATAATTTGGTTTGACAACAAAACATGCTCAACATTGATGAGTTTATAAGTGATGGCCCGCCAGCGAGATCACATAGTAGAGTTCGCATGGAATCAAGAAGTGGCTTCTGTAGAAGTTGTCTGAAAGGCGAGATGGCTTCGTACAAGAGTGACCCCGCGAAGGACCAAGATGCGAAGTCCGCATGCAGGTGGAGGCGAGGCGAGATGGCTTCGCGTATTGAGACTCCACGGAGGACCAAGAGGTGGAGTTTGCATGCATGCATGTGGAGGCGAGGCAAGATGGCTTCGCCCACTGGAGACTCTGCGAAGAAGCAAGAGGCGGAGTCCGCATCAGCCAACCTCATTCCTCGTCTGCGTGGTGGCACACCCCGCATCCTTTCCTGGGCAGTGCTTGACCAGCCAGCTGCAACCGACAACTGGTTTAACCGAATCCACTGGCTCCAGGGGTGATCGTTCAAGAAAGAAGACGTTCTCATGGTGATATCTACCAACAAGATAACAGAGTTGTTCGGCATGCTGACCAAAATGAGAAACTCAAAGCTAGACAGCTTGATATAGACGTTCTAATGGTACCAGATTTGATATAGACTTTCATAGGCAAAATGACTAAAATACCAATTTTTCAAATAAATTTACGCAAAATGACACGATAGTAGCATGTCTCTTGTCGAAACGGCAATAGCACGTCTCTTGTCGAAACGGCAGTAGCACGTCTCCGGTCGACAAGGCAGTAGCACGTCTCCGGTCGACACGACAGTAGCACGTCTCCGGTCGGTAGACACAGTAGTAGCACATCTCCGGTAGACATGGCAGTAGCACGTCTCCGGCCGACAAGGAAGTGGCACCTCTCATGTCGACATGGCAGTGACACCTCTCATGTCGACACGGCAGTGACACGACTCATGTCGACACTGCAGTAGCACGTCTCATGTCGACTGTACTAAGGATTTCTGGTATCATTAGTTTGGACATGGGCTTATGTCTTAATTTGTAGAGAAAATATTAAAAATGGGGTTTTTATGTTTTTATATAAATTTGGTTATGTATTTTTCTCATTTATTTTAGTTTTTTAAATTTAATTACACTTTCGCATAAAAAGAAAGAAGCTTTGACAGCGCAGCGACTAAACCCTAGCTCTCAAAAGGGTTTCACAAAAGATGCACTTTCTCCCTCATCTGACTGTGCCGTGACGTCGGTGACGGCTTCAGGCCGTGTTGACGTGTGCTGGGTGTGGTTGGACGAGACTCGCTGGTCGGTAACAGGCGCGGTTGGACCCAAAGGGGGAGATAGGTGGCGGACAAACTTGGGCGTTATCGTTGAGGCGATGTTTGTATTTCGGACGGTGGGGCCGCCACAAATTGGGTCAAGATTGGGGCCGGAGCTTTACCGGCTTCCGTTGGTGGCCTGCAGCAATTGGAGGCGATCATGTTTGCTGGGCAACATGGCTGGTTTGTTTGGCCAGACGGGTTTGACGACGAAGATGGTTTCTAGAGTTTTATGGTACCGATATGGTCCAGGGTTTATGGATTCCCTTTCGACGGTTGGTGGGAAGTAGATGGAGGTTATTGACGTTTGGTACGGTGCCGGTGAAGCTGTGGTGGTTATGGTGGTGGAGCAAGATGCAACGGCGGCTTGCGGCTTGAGGGCTGGTCAACCTTTGATCCATCCTGTTGGATCTGGGCTTTGGAGTGGGCTAGAGGTAGTGTGGTTTTGGTGGTTGGCCCGGACTATTTAGGCCTAGGTTAAGGTTTTTGTTTTTTTAGGTTGGTTTTTTATTTTTATTTTTTCGTTTTTGGTTTTGGTGTTGTTTGTGATTCCTCCTTTTTGGGCGAGGGTTTTAGGTGTTGGTAGTTTGGTATCGTTGGTAGTTTTGGTAGGGTCATAGTTAGTGTTATGTCCAGGAACTATTGGTTATAACATCGGTGTTTTCTTGTTGTTAATGAAATGGGAAGATTGCCCATGCATATATGCTGGCGATTTTGGTGTATAGTGCGTGTTTGGTGGGGTTGTTTCTTTTTTAGGTTGGTTGTAAGGAGGTATTGAGGCTTCTGGATGGGGTTAAAAGTAGGTTATATCTGGACAATTTTCGGTTCATGTTCATAGTAATCGCTAGTATGTGGGCATCGAGGAGTGTGAGGACTTGTTGTTCACTACCGAAATCTCTCATGGTTATAATAGTTGGTTATTATTTTAAAAAAACTATGAAATGAACAAAGAAAAATGCTTGAACCAATGAACAGTATTTAAATTCTTTTATACATCAAGATGTAAGTAAATCGAGCAACTAATATACAATATTTTGATCCGGCCATCTACGTCACACTACACGCATACCATTAACAAAATTGAAACTCAAACCAAGTGTTTCCAACTAAGGAGGTGAGAACACTAGGTCGAAGAAGCTGTACTCTTATAATATGCGTTTTATTTGATCGGATCAAAAATGAAAAAAAAAAAGGATCTCTAGTCTTTATTCGATTTTTTCATACGACGATTTGAACACTTCTATATTAATAGTGCAATTACACTTTAATTGGTAGAATTCGCTCCTCATGACTGGGGTAGATGGTAATGACAATATATAATTCCAAATGATGTGAAATATATAGTTTAAAAATAGATAGTGTAGGAGCCTGACGCGTGTGAGTTAAGTGAGAATGAAATTCCACTGTTTTCATGATATAGGTTATGTGATGAGGATAATAAAGTTATTTGATTTTAGCTTTATATTTAATTTTTATTTGAATCAATATTAATAATTTCATATTCAGCAAGTAATATTAAAATAAAAAAAATGTCCATTTGCATAAAACATGGTTCTTAAAATATAACTCGATCAGACCAACAAAAAGATGTTATCTTTTAAGGCTAACAAACCTAAGTATAGATTAGACTCAAAAACTAAAATACACCCATATTTTCAAGCAATTTATAGCACATTCTTGCGTTTTGACTTTCTTAATTTAGGTTGTTTTAACAGTTTTTTTTTTTATAATGTATTTCAATCTTTTATCCAGAATAAATAATAATAATAATAATGGTCCGCACATCAAGAAAACTAGTCGATTGGTCTAAATGGGAAAATATTTGTCCCCTCAACTCCGCTCTCTCTTTGAGAATAAACGGTGGTGCACTTCTCGGTTGCACTGCCCAGAGCCTCAGATGGTTTCAGCCCAATTTTCCGTCGCGCCAGATTCCAGGGCAGCACTATTTCTCTAGTTCAACTGCTAAGCCAGGTCTGTCTTTCCTTACAACAACGCTAACATTATTACCATGTTTTACTTTTAACTAGTTCCTATCTGCTGCAAACATGTCATTCTACAACTTCAAATTCCCACACGGCCACACCCAAATGTTTGTTTGGATTAGCAAGAGAGTTGCAACTGAATATGGGTTCATGGGTGCTCTGTCTTTGAGTTTCGGAGAATCCTAAAATTTAGTTCAGTATATAAACAACATATACAAGTTTGTTTGGCTAATGTTTCAACATTAAATGACATGAGCAAAGGTAGAGCACTTCAGAGCATAGACTGATCTAGATGTTCTTGTTTATGGAATTTTGAAGAGCAATGGTTGTTACTTTGTTCTCGCGCGATCTATCTATCAGATTTTGCTTGGTTCTGTAATCATTTCAGCATTGGTGTCGTTTAGCATTCATGCAAAAGTCCTATCCAAAATATGTAACGGGCCACATTATGAGTGAACTGATATCTGTTAAGGATCCCTTGCCCTTTTGCTTGAAGTACATTCGATAACTTGAAGTGTCAGGTGCCATTTACCAGTAGGAGGATTACCATACGAGATAATAACTTGCAGGAGGAATACTTATAGGTTTTCTTATAATGTAATGACATTGTCTCATCAACTTGATTGTGTATTTCTTTGTTCCGTTTCCTTCTTTACTGATCTCCTCCGTTGAAGTAGGTGTGTATATGTAATCATTAAAAAGTAATCCAACACCTAATTTTCCCTCCTCTTTATTTACTAATGTAAATACAACTATCTGAAAACAATCAGTAGACTGCTGAAATGCTAATATTAGTGCTGCCATTTATTATAGACATCTAAATATTAGTTTTGGATCAATTCAGATACCATATTCTTGTGTTTGGCTAGCATTCCTTTTCTATTTGTCTACTTTATGATAGCCTTGGATGGTAGTTTAGTTGGCCATTGCACGGAGTCGGATTCTGTAACTGCAACTTATTTCATGTATGAACTCTGATATGAATGGATTGACGTGGTGCTGATCCATCTGGCATGCCGCACTCTTGATCATATATGGTGCTCACTCATGGTTTTAACCATCCATTGCTTATTAAATTAGCCTTTAAAAACTCTGAAGCCATTGAAACACTTTTTTAATTTTATGAGAATTAAACCATGTTGGTGTTTCCCATTTATCAGTCTCTCAGGTTAAGCTTCATATCAGTTTATGTTCTTTAACTGCATGAAGGCAACTGTCCTACATCTGTCATGCTTTCTTTTATTCTTCAGTTTGTTGTTTTTGGTTTGACAAGGTAAATATGATTGTTGGGCTTTGTTTTGTACTTGGCCTTCTGTCTATCTCTCTAGCCTTTGGAATGTTTGATGAAGTATCAGTTGACCAAAAAAAAATTGCATGAAGGCAACTGGATGGCCAAAATACATTCAGTTTCCTATACAAATGCTTTGATAATCAAAACCAGCAGACACAACTAAGAAATTGATCTAATTACGATATATATCTTTGTAGAGCATTCTTCTATCCACGTCCTACAGGTTGAGCATTTTCCTCCATGATCGCCAGCTATAACTTTATGAGGTGTAGTCACCTAGGCACAGTTGGTTGCATATTTTGAATCTCTCTTTATCACCTCTATATGAAGCCATGTTCTCCTCAGGGCTTCTTCATAACTATTTGTTCTTTCGTTGTGGTGTTATCAGATCTTGTCTTCATTTCTTCCCAAAGATCCTACAAGCAAGTCAAGGTTCGCTTACAAGAGAAACTGGCTACCATGGAATATCTTCCTAGTCAATGAGCATGTACCAGTAATTCAGTGGTAAACTCTGTAAGTGCTTAGAACTGTTACTACATCATATGACTTTTATACAAATTTTGTCTTATAATAATACATCATGTGTTTAAGAACTCAGGTTGATTTTTAAATCTTTGACATTGATATTTTCAAACACAGTTACTTTGTCCTTAGCGCATGCAAATTTTCTGAGTGATTCAAGTTAACATGTCTTCAGTTAGGATTTCCAGCTTCTTTGCTGTTTAGATTACTTTATTTGCTTAACTATAAATTTTGATTCTGTGTTTCAGCTGTTATAAGTTTTATTACCTTACGGGATAGCTGGATGTATATCGTCAGAAAAAGAAGAGAAATGATGAGATTAGTAAGAAAGGAAAATTCTGGATATTTAACTAGAGTAAATTTAATATAGAAACTTGCATTTGTCGCATATCCATGATGATACGTGGTTAAGTGCTTGAAAACAATTGCTGCCATAAGATAATGTCAAAAATTGACTGCCCTAAGGTGAAGATTCAAGCAAGTTTGCCTGCAAAATATACTTCCACCCGTTTGCTTGCTTTTATTTCATTATTTTTAGGCCAAAATGACATGAAATTATTGTTATATCGAATACTCTATCGTCTCATATCGGCATCTTATCTCACCAGACTATCAATTTTGTACCACACATTGAAATACTTAATTACTGTTCCAGATGTATACATTTCTGAGAACATATCGTGTCTCGCGTGTCTTATCATGCATTCGTGCCAAATTGTCTGAGAAGGGAACGTTTCCCTTGTTTAATTGCACACTTTCCTGTGTAGAATTAACTATGCTTACGTAATTGCTAAAACAGAAAAAACCACAGTTATGTCAATGCAATTGTGATAATGGGATTCCTTTCTATGCAGGATGGACTTGATAGCATCTCTAAGTTTTTCTTTGTGGATGAACAAAGTAAAATCGAGCAAGAAATGGCTTCAAACCAGAGTAAAAAGCAAAATTCATCGAGTTCATCAGGTTGTTCTGCCCCTTTTCTACTCATATCCCACAAGATGTAAGACAATCTTTTGCTCACATCACATACATGACATAAACTAAAAAATACATGCTATTTAATGATATTCGAAAACTGACCTTAACCACCCCCCCAACAAAACTCTCAAATATTCCCCCCCCCCCCCCCCCAAACCCAATCATATCATAGAGAGGGGATAGATAGAAATGCTACTAAGCCCAAACTATGAATTGAAATTCAGAAAGCAGTATCCTTAATTAAAAATTTACCTCTGATGAGTTTGAGTCGATTGTAGGCTTCGACTGATGGTTGGAAACATTTCTGGTTTTCCTTGGAAGACGAGCAATCTTGAAATCTTTAGTTTCTAGAGGTTGTCGAAAGGAGAAACAAGTTTTCACCTACTTCTACTTCGAAGTTGGAGCTGAAATTTTGATAGGAGGAGCACCACTGGAAGAGGAAGTTGCTATCCAAAAATCTGGTTGATCGGAGCACAGGAAGGTGGTGAACCGGGACGTCAAGGGTTTTGTGTGGATATGAAATTCTGGCCATGGACAGAGGAAAATCAGGTCGGAAATCGAAAAAAAAAACTGGCAGATTAGGGTTTTCAAAGATTTTAGGGTTTTTCGGGATGGTTGACCTATTATCTCTTGGTTGGGGCACCAAGTCTGATAATGTGTTGTAGAGTATGAAAATAAAAGTCTACTCATTCATTGATAGATTGACCTTTATATAGGCATTACATATAGAGAATCCCTGTAAATCAAGGTTTGATATCTAACAGATATTCTAGTGTAATTAGAAGAAGATTTGGTCATGACACATCATCAAGGATAAAAATATAAATTTCTTCAACAAAGATCTCTTAAAAAGAAAACACGAAAAGTTATACATGTTGTTTTAGATACGTTATAACAGTTTGGTATGGTCACCAGCCAACGATAGGTAAACAACTTAGATGTTAGTCTTTTCTGTAAGTTAAACTCAAAACCTCTCACTTATAAAAAAAAGACTATGTCACCAAACCAACTAGTACAATTCTTTGTAATGTTCCAAGAAAATTCTATTATCAATTGCCTTACATTTATCCTAAAAGTTGAACTGATCAAATACTCTTTCTTTCTTTCTTTCTTTTTTTTGAAAAATAGTTGGTACGGCTGCCCTTAAGCCTTGATTAATGAAACCATATAACTCAAAGGGGGACATATAGCCTAAACTCCAAATTGCAAATAGTAACATATTATAACATGCACTAGTTAGCAAATAGTTCATCATTGACAACTCTATTTGCTTTGACAAAGTGGTGACATAACAGAAAGATAATCGTACTAAGAACAAGCATCATGAATATTAAAAGTGCAACTTTCCTACTATGTTGTTGCACAGAATCATATTCGGCGACCCTATGTTTCATCATGCCACTAGAAGGTCGAGAATATTTGACAAAGCAAGACACTCGCAACTTACCTAGGACAAACAAGGCACGCAAAGTGCCAATACCTGGTTGACACCCACATCTCCTTATTGAAAACAATAAATAACTAGAAACTAGTCAAATAAAATAACATAAAGGCATAAAGCTAGTAAAATAATTTCCCTAAGTGGGCTGATTTCTTTAGCCCATGCCCAATGGATCAAACCTAGCAGGAACCCAATCCTCCTTCTAGCCCAAACTCGAAGCTGCTGTGCCCCATCTCCCCACCACCGACATCGGGCCTCCAACGCCACGCCGTCCAACTATCGACCGACAACGTTGAGCATCTCAGTCCTTCCGCCATTGACCAAAACATCGAGATTATGCAACTGGATTTGGAGCTGATAGCCATCGATCAAATACTCTACCTTTGAAAATATTAGCTATGATATACATACATTTAAAGCAAAGGGTGTTTATACACGTTTTATTACGTACTTACTTATATATATATATACACACACACTTCATATTTAAATCTATACTATGTGTCTTTTTTCTTCTTATGTAGGGTTAAAAAACTGCCTTTAAGCCGTAACCATTAATGAAATCATTGAATACAAATGTTACTTTATTTTCTTTACAATTTTGGGAACAACTGGAAAGATGATGCTCCGAAAGATAATGCTCCGTGTTTATTTTACTCGTATTTTGTAGTGTGGATTGTATAATTGATGTTAAAATACTAAACAGGAAAACGTGGAATGTGAATTGTAGATGGGAACTTGGGGAGTGTGACTTTTCACTTCCCTAAATCAATAATAAGAGGACTAAGGATACAATGGGATTTCCAATATTTCGAAACACAATTACCCATTTATTTGTACGTAACAATTTATCAATGAATTACATAACTCAATAGCATTGCTAAAAGAGAACGCCGCTTCTTAATCTTAGTCATGTCTGACTACGCCTCGATGTCGGTGATGGCGTATGGCCTCGCCAGTGCATGAGCCATGAGGCCGGATAGGAGTTGTTCGGCTTATCTCAGGTCAGGAGGCATGGATCATGACACGTTCTTTGTTCACGGCTAGAAGGAGCGACTGAGTTGTGGTGTTGTAAGGGGAACAAAGGCAAATTCGGCTGGGATCAGAGTTAGATCGGTGTTAAGGCTGAGTGGTGGCGATGGGCATTGGATGTTGGCTTGGTTGACGGCAACTCTCGATGGTCCTACTTCGATAGTAGTGATGAGATTCTCTACATTCTAGTGTTAATGAGATTCTCTACATTATAGTGTTAATGATATTCTTTTTCTGAAAGCATCTTGAGTATACGGCGTGTATCTTCACATTCATACATGAATGATCATGATTAGAGAAAATAATATAAAAACATGGTGGTCAAACATATGAATTGTTATAAACGGTTAAGATTGTGTCGTGTAAATACACGTCGTGCATATAAGAATTTCCATCTTTTTCTAGTAGTAATGAGATTCTCTTTTATTTGGTTATACTTGGTCAAAGTACTTCAACTCATTTTGAATTTGGGCAAATTGATATAACTTTCGTTTCAGATTGGTTTAAAATAGTTGGGTTTGGTGGTAACTTCATTTGAAGTCAATAATTTGAAGATTTGTTGTGGTTGTACGAAGTCAAATGTCCAATTGCGGTGGTAATCTAGATGAGTTTCAAGTGGCTCCAACCATCAAAGACAACTCTATGTTAAATTGATAACTGGTGACGCTTGAAGTTGAGCACGCTGACATTCTTTATCCAACTCCAAGCACTTGTTGAGATTCGCGCTCTAATCCTGGATTGGATATTATGAGTGTTTGACGTTCGAACTACATTTGTAAGTATCATGTTACCGTTATTAATTACATAATGTTTAAACTATCAGATCATATGACGTCTGATGAAGATCTATTTGCTTAATAACAAGAAGCAGAAAAAACAACCTCATACCGAATCCTACAAAAATAGAAAGTCGAGTAATCATTATTAGTTCGAGATTTCAATTTGTCCTACAATACTACGGCCTTACTTGAATTTGTCCTACAATACTGCCACGTGGAAAATGCACAAAGAAAAAAAAAAGGATCAGGTTGTAGTATGAAAGTATGGATCTACCTGAAAAATTCTCTAAAACAAGAAAGTCCGGCACAAGAACGGAAAACGCAAAGTCAATAAGGAAACACACAAGGGCAGTTTCGTCCATTAAGCAGTCCCATCCAACAAAAACTCCTCCAATCCTCTCATCTCCACCGTCCACACCCAAACCAATCGACGGCTCTAGCTCGCGATCGGCACACTCAAATCGATTGGCTCAGACTGAACCTCAACCCATATAAATACCCAGAACCCATCTCAGACTTTCCCCATAGCGCACCGAACCAACCCATTGTTTTGCTTCTCCTTCTCTCTCTCTCTCTCTCTACTTTTTCTCTCTAAGCTCTCTGTGGAGGTCCATCAATGGCCGGTCGAGGCAAGGCTTTGGGATCTGGGGCGGCCAAGAAGGCCACGTCACGGTCAAGCAAGGCCGGCCTGCAGTTCCCGGTGGGGCGTATCGCAAGGTTCTTGAAGGCTGGGAAGTACGCCGAGCGTGTCGGTGCCGGAGCTCCTGTCTATCTCGCCGCTGTGCTTGAGTACCTAGCCGCTGAGGTATATACAGCTCTCTCTAGCTATTAATTGTTTCTGTTGATGCGTTTTATGTTAATCTGGAGCTTTTGGATATGGAAATCTAGGGTTAGGGTTTCGAATTGGGGACGGATTTTGTTGCTTGAGTTTGTAATATATGTGCTGGGAGATTTATGATTTTGTGGGTAAAATTGTGGTGTATTGTTCTATTTAAAGCCTTGTAGAGATGAAATCTGGTTTAGATTTGGATTCTGGATCCAGAATTTGATTTACTTCATTATTTTTCTAAATATTATCTTCATATTTTTGTAAATCTTTAGTGAGAATAAAAATGATTTATTTCATTATAACTGTTTGAGATTGAATTGCATTTCTTTTTGTGATAATGTTCAAGATATTGTTTTACTTCAAATTTTTTCAAAGAATCTGAGATTTAAAAAAATAATAATAATTTATTATTTCTTTTTAAAAAAAAAACATTGGGCATTCTATGATTTATGATTATGGCTCTTCTTAGGTAACATTCGTCAGGATAGGGCTAATGCTATCCTGACTTGGGTGTTTCCAATTTAGGATCTTTACTTTGTGCTTTTGGCTGAGTTGTGTGGTTTTGTATTTTATTTGATTTTATTGGTGAAATGAGGAAATGATTCTAATGTGGTTTGTTTTTGTATTATAGGTTCTGGAATTGGCTGGAAATGCTGCAAGAGACAACAAGAAGACTCGAATTGTGCCACGCCACATTCAACTGGCTGTGCGAAATGATGAGGAGCTCAGCAAGCTTCTTGGAGATGTCACAATTGCAAATGGTGGTGTCATGCCCAACATTCACAACCTTCTGCTCCCAAAGAAGGCTGGTGGTTCCTCCAAGGCCACAGCTGGTGATGATGACTGATTGTTCAATTTGAAGATTAAAGGGGCCAATCTTGATGGTGTCAAAAGTGTTTTATTTCAGATTTAGTTTCCTGTTCTAGGTCCAAGTAGAATATTGAGTCTTTGGTTCTTGAATTGTAGCTTCGGGGGTAGTAACTAGGGTTGTAGGTAGTGTTTTGTGAATATAATCATCTTCTACTAGTTTCTTAATGGAAGAGATTGTGGGAACTTTTTTTTTTTTTTACTTTTGCTTATTTGTCTGTGTGTTCCTAAAAAATTGTCAATGACATTGTTGCAAATGCTTCTTCTGTTGCTACTCATTTAGAGCCTCACTCATCCAATGGCATATAAAGGACATTATTAATAACAAAGTTGATTTCATTGCTGCAATGGATGCACTCGAGTCATGCCTGCCTTGGCTTGTTTATGTCACAACTCAAGTTGAGGAAGGATATGTTAAAACAAATTCAAGGTGGCTTAACTCGAGTAAATCCACTTGGTTATTGTTGAACTTTTCTAACTCTTCTAAATTTATCATTTGGCCTGTAGGTTCATTTGGTTTAATGACAAATCCAATCCTACCATGACATAAATATTTTATTTGAGAGCGAGCACTCGAGGTAGATTAGGTGTTCAGTATGGATTGTTTATTTGATTGAAAAAAAAACAAAAAACAAAAAAGAGAAAAAGGAAATGAGTCGTTATCACTCCGAGTTCACATAGGAAAACAAAATAATATAATGGCTTAATATCAGCCAACAAAAATTTCACTATGCGTCATAGAAGGTAGACATCTAAGTTTAAAACCATGTTAGGAGTAGAATATTGGAATTACGTTTAACTTGGACAGTTACATTATATCAATGCATTAGCTCCATACATTGATAAGTGTTCTTTTTCTGAGGTGGCCACACATCATTTCCTGCAAAATTATATAAACAGGCTGAAGATAAAATGTTCAACTGAGATGGACTATAAAACATCTCCACAAATGATAACCTACTAAAGTAGATTGAACGCTTCCGCTCTGCCCGCCACTTGAATACAGGTTCGGATGTTGGATTCACCATCTCATCTTCATGGAGTTTGCGTTTCTTCCCCTTTTTCTGTAAATTTTAAATTAATATTTTTTATTTATAACATTCTCGGTGCACAATTAAAGACACATGCCAAGGGGTTAGATGTCAACCTTTAACTCCTTCTGCATTGCCATCTGCATATATACTTTCTCCATATCTTGGACTCTTTCTCTCCTTGCTTTAAGCTCCCCATAAGAAGCTGCTGTTTTCCTACACATTGAATACAAAAAAAAAATCAAGACATTGAAAGGGATTCTTAATGATGTATCACTGGGCTATTAAAAACCCACTACAAGCATATACACTGGATGAAACAAGTAAGCATCATTTAGGAAGAACATAGAAACTCCAATCAGAACATAAGATACAATGTTATCAATGTGCTTAAGCTTCAACAAGTGACTGTCACAGGACCGACTTTCTCACCCAGAATTTCAACTAACACCTGATAATAAGTCTTGCGATGAACTTTTAGTTTAATTAATGGACTTCAGGTTGAGTCAAATCAGTCAATTCAAAGTTTGATGATTAAAGTCCAGACTATTATCAGGTCTATTACAAGGTAATGCAGTCCCACAAAATAATGGGATTTGGTGCCCATAACAGATAAATCTTTGTGTGTACCATTGGTGATTTGGCTTCACACAACAGAAATACCGTGCATCCCATTGCTTAACCAAACGCTAAAACTGTCCAACTAATGCAATAAACTTGCAACAAGGGTTCATTACCCCTCTCAGACAGAACAAAATTATATATGATTACAGAAGCTATGTTCCAACACCTACACTGAAAATTAAAAGTGTTGTTTCATCCTTCAGTCTGTTACCATATATTTTACATCCCACAGGGATTGATGGATTTGTGTGGCAAAGAATAATGCTTTCAAGTGCAAACGATACAATTGATGCAGGAGCCATAAACTGTTGATAGTTATCCCTATTCCATAGATAGAGATTAATACAAATTCTACCAGAATATTTTTTATTTATTTGCAAAATACAACAATGCATAAATCTATTAGATATCCTTCATTACACTGAAAAAGATTCCAAGAGGTAACTTTGAGAAGAAACAGAACTCATCAATCTGTATTTATTAAAACGGTACAAAAGATTTGCTTATACCTTCGAATACGAACAGGAATATTCTGAGAACCGGGCAACATTTCCCCTTTTAGACCACGTGATTGAAGCTCTTTAGCCTCTTCCCTACAAAAAATGAAATACAAGAACAAAAATAAGAGAACCAATATTTCAAAGAAAAATGGTAATGAGTTAAATTTCTGTCCATGTTCACCAGATAGAATAAATCAAATAGAAAAAAGATGAGCAGGGAGCAGAAATTATGAGAAACAAGGAAAGCTTCTCACACGAAGTGCGTCTCACTTGTATCCCACAACAATATGGATCTTACAACACGTAAAAAGTAAGAAAAAGAGTTCTGAAGAATAGCATTTCCCAGTAAGCAATTACCAATGTGAAATTTAGCCTAGTCAGTTACCATGAGGATTTTCTAGTACGATCCTGTTGTTAACATCTACTTGTAACTAATATGTCACCTTCTACAATTATATGGGGAAATTGAGATTTGCACTCACTTTACAATTGACGCTCCTGATTTCCTCTATTAGTAAGTTAAGTTTTGTCTTTATTAAACATGTGCTTTGTTTCTTAATAAAAGTTTAAACCAGAAAAGGAAAGGTGTGGTTGTAAATTTAAGAGTGCAAATTTCAGTTCCGTTAAGTGGGCTAGAAAGAGCAGCAGGCAGTTCTGTAAGAGAACTTATAATCTCATCATTTTATACTGTTGCCCTTTTTCAGGCTAAGAAATTTTCTTATCAGATTCGTTGTCCATAGAGTGCACGGGTCCATGTTTGATACATGTACCAATCAACTTACTATTTTCCTCCTTTGTGTTTGTCCATGAGTTTTCAGGTTTATGCTAATAATTACACATCTACTTCTTTATATGTTTATGTGTGGTTGCATGTTTGTTTTGAAAAGGAAGTCATGTAAATCAAGCTAGAATAACTCAGAAATAATTCTCTTAGAAAATCAAACCTATCTTCAGCAAAGTAAATGTGTCTGTTTGAAGGCCGATTATCAAGTGAATGCAGAGTTGCAGTCATCTTTTCAATTTTCTGCAATGAAACGTGAGAATTATTAACAGGTTCAATCATAAAACAACATGAATAGCTTGATAAAAGTATTATTAACCTTTTTCTCACTCTGCACTTTCTGCAGGACATATCCAATATATTGGGACTTCATAAGCAAAAGCTCTTCAGGAGTGTACTTGTTTGCCTGACCCCTGTAGCAAAAGCTCATGTCTTTTGAGTAGCAGTTAAGAAAGAAATATAATAAAGAGATCATATATTAGAATGGTATGCTACTCTGTTTTATGGACTCCATCAACAGTTCGACTGTTGATCATCTTGAAGTCGAACTCATCTGGGTTTCGAAATCATGCTTTTTCCTTCAGCCTCTGTTTAGTGAAAATAAAGACGACATAGTGAGGGACGGCATACACAATATGTCGAAGATAAGTTACCTGATTACAGACAAATTAGAAATTCGAAAAACAAGAAACAAAGCCATCAGCATTTTACCCGTAAAGTCTCCTCCTTGTTGTGGTATGCCTTAGCACGCTCAACATAGTCCTTGTGCTTCTCAAGAAACCCAAATTTTTTCCTTGATTCCCTGATAAGAGTTTTAAACCAAACAAACCATAAACCCATCATCTCATGCAAAACAGTATCATCTCATAAGTATATACACAGCAAAAGAAATGCAGAAACACACGGTTGAGATCGCTCCTTGTGGGCACGTCGGCTAACAGCGTTCCTTAGAGACGACATGTTGAACAATATGATCAATATCACCACAAATGAACTGCCAAAATGTAGCACAAAGAGGTCAAATTAGTGCCAAAAGTACGCAAATTTTTCACAAACTTGTTAAGTCGTAGAGTTACAGAGACAACATATATGCAGTTCCCCACATGATTTGATATTTTTACTAGTTCCCCACATGTAGAGAACATCAAAAACACATTTTTCATTCAGTTTCATACTTATCACTCCTGTCTTTCACTCTCAATTTACATAAAGAAAAAGAAAATGGCTGAGCCTCAAAACTGATTATTTGGTAACTTAAAAATTGTATCTTTACAATCAGCAAAGATGAAACTGAACTAAATTGGGGAGCACCCAGCTAGTAAAAGTTGAGAAATTTCAATAATTTGAGATCCAAAATTGAAAGGGAGCAGAATTGAACAATACCCAGGTCTCGTTCCTTACCAGCTCAATGGAATTCGATGGTGAATTTACAGAGCGAGCAAAACCCAAGACGGAACGGCGGGGAAGAAGAAACGAAACTGAGGGGAGAGTAAAACCCTATACAACTGGTTTTCAATTTGAAACCCTTAAACCCTAATCTGACTAAATAGCAGAGAAGAAACTGGTATTTTACCCTTCAGATCTACTACTTGTTTTTAAATTACAGAAAAGCCCCGCTTGAGGTGAAATATTTGCCAAATGAGTCGAAAGTGTTTCTTGGTTCTTTTTCTTTTCTTCTATATTACTAAATACTTTTTTTTTAAAGAATTATATTACTAAATACATGAAGACCATATTGCGGGGGTGTTTTTTTTTTGGACGAAACATATTGCGGGGTTGAAGGGAAGGACTTATTTGGCCAATACATCTACTTCAAAAGAACATGAAAAGAATCTGAGCTTCTGTGTATTTTTGATTGATGCAAAAGAGTTGTGTTTGCCGCAGAGCACCACAAGAGTCATTGATTCAGAACCATCTTCCAGTTAAACTAGCTAAACCCGTCATTCATTACAATCAATAATAAGTTCAAGAATCTCCCTCCACTTGAGTTTGCTGAAACTCGTCATTCTTTGCTTGAATAAAACTTCCACAGAACTTTTTTTTTTCAAAGATTTTTCTAGTACTTATTTGTTTATTTATTTTAATCAAGAAGGTGTACTCCGAAGTCTAATGTTACGAGGGAGAAAGAATATCTTGCAGTCTGTTGGACATTCATGAAACCTTATTGGGCCAGTGAAAACTAATCAAGATATCAAAAAATTTCATTCCTGATAGTAAGATGAACAATTCTACAGATCACAAAACTACCTTTCTACACCTTTTTACTACAAAACAATCAAAATTATGAATAAAGAATAAGTGAAAAAAATGGTCTGCTAACTACAAAACTGATGTGAGCATTCCCAAGGCAATCATCAAACCGTGTTGCAATTCCATTATCAACAGGACACCAAATAACAATGAAGGTCGATGCAGTGACATCGGTCCATCTCGGTTCTAAATGGCAAAATGCCGTCTTCAACAGAAGGGATTATGCTGCGGGCTAAGCTCCAGCCTCTGAAACCGAGCAGGCATGTTGTCATTGTGATTCTACCACCTAAGTAAATACAAAGTTAAAGTACTATTTGATACTACTTTAAAAGATCATCACACATCTACAGGGATTGAACATCTAACAGCACCCTACTAATGTTCTAAAGGGGGAAGGGAAGAATGAAGAGGTCTACTTTTTGCATTGACAATATCCTCTACTTTTGCATTCTATTTGTACAAGTGATCCGGATTTATTTCCTAAAGCATATTTTAGACAATGTATCAAAAACATTTTTTCTTTTGAATTGGTTTAGAAAAGTCAATACCTTCTCGAGATGGAAATCTATGGACCTTCATCATCTGAGCTAGATTTGTCTATGCGTCGATCTTTGATTGCTGGGAAAAGCCGCTGATGAAGATCTGGAAAGGGAGGCTGGCATAGATCAGGAGAAGGAGGCTGGCGGGGTTCAGAGGTAGATGGAGTTGTTGGAAGCTGGAGGGGATCAGAGGAAGGTGCCTCCTTTTTCTGAACCTTAGTGAACTTATTTGGAGCCAATCTTACTTCCTTGCATACCCTATCTAAAATGATTAAAAAATCCCGCACAACAACAAACAAATGTAGACCCTCATCCTTCCCTGTATTCCCATGGAAATAGTCGCCAGTGCTCTTTACCAGAGCCATAATTCTCTTTTCTTCCTCATGGAGACCCCTGATATCAACATCAGCATTCTGCACAAAACTCTTCAGTGTTTCGTGAAAACCACTTTCTTCCCCTGAATTGTTCATGTCTGTGTTCAGAAAATCTCGCGCTTTTACCAGAGCATTACGAAGTTTGGCAACAGTTCCTGTTAAGCTGTCGGCGTCCAAAATTGATGCTTTTCTTACATTCTCGAGTTCATTGCTTAAACCTGACACTTTCTCCAGACCAAGATTACGATAGTGCTCCTCTGAGTCATGGAAAGTTTCTTCAAGGAGATCATCTGTTTTGATGCTATTGAAACTCCGGCCCCCTTTTGCTGCACGAGCAGCTCTCACACCCTCAGAGCGGATTATTTCCTGAACAACAAAATGCAAAAGCGTTGTCTTCCCATCTGTTCCCTTTACATCTGACAATTTCAAGAGTGTGTTGAGCTTGAATGCCTGCGCACCACCACGGAATGTTCCATCATTCATGCGATTGCCAGTTTTAAGAACAGCTTCTAGAAGCTTGAGGAACAGCCAGCTGTTTCTGAGTTCCTTGCAAGCAACCTGCAATAGAAATAGAGGTTATGGTTTAGACAGTATTGAGTGAAACTTCAAAGGACTAGAAATAACTGACAGATAATGTCATGCAAACAAACAAACACATTAGAACAAAAGAATGTACACATTTGAATGACCATTGACAGATTCTTTAACTACCATTTCCCTGGATTCGTATAGTTTACTGCTGTTAAAATGTTAGCCAATTTGAAAGATGACAGAATAACAGATATTTGTTGGAAAGCTCCCTACCAACAGAATATGCAGAGAGATACTGCATCTCATGACAGCAGGATGTTAGATTAGTTCAACCTTCATCTTTCAAATGACTAAACCTAGTGAATCTAGCAACTAGGTAGTGCAAAATTGATGTAAAGTTGGAAAATAAGTTTGCAATAGTTTTCTATCTCAGCTATTCCAGCTAGTAGAGTAGCAGTCATAGGATAGTTGTCATTAATGGTTGTAGATGGAAGGAAATCCAAGGCTTGGGGTACAAAGGCTACTGCTAATAAAAGAACATGGACAGCCACTTTGGGAAGTTCCTAACTCAGCATAAATGCGAGTGTCAACCAATCCGAATTTTGTACTTCGCAATGATGGCAATCATTTTTAACCTTGTTCCATCAAACTTCTTATTCATTTTATTAAATTGCACATTTCTCATATGTGCAATAGCTTTTTATCTGTTCAGATTAGCAAAAACTAGTAACCTGTATTTTTCACCATGAAATAATGATTTGCACAGCTCTAGAGTACTATGTCTTGATGCAGAAGATCAGCATTAAAGTAGAATAAGCTGCACTTTGCTCTATGATTATTATGGTTGTATATTAGGCACATGGTTATATTTTAAACTTCCTGCTGACCAACACAAGTTAATTTGAGAAAACCCAAAAACCAGGCAGAGAAGCTATGAGATTCAAAATATAATGCAATTCAGAAATTCTGTCCCCTACCTCTAAGGTTGCAAAGGATTCTTGAAGGTTGGTGACCTCCTCCTGAAGACTGCTCATGAAAAGTAAGGCTTCCAACCGTTTGAAGGCAAAAGGGATGGCAATCAAACCTTTCAAGAACCGTTCAGCAGGCCCCAGTTGAGAAAGTGCACCATCAAACGCCCTGAGCTTTAGTTCTTCTTCTTGCGTTGGTGCCATCTTCAACAACGTTTGAACGAATTCAGAGGGAAGCTCATTGCCTGATTCACAAAGATATGTTACAATATGCTTCTCATGCACAAGCAAATTCTAACACAAATGAACTAGACCGTCATTTTATAATACCTTTCTTTATAAATTCTTTGATTACAAAAAAGAGATGTTATGTCAATAAATTATTGCAAAATGTTTTAAAGTAAACTTCCATGGAAATGCCAAAGGTTGTTTAGAAAACTAATGAAAATAAAGCTGTTCACATAGTAAAAACATGCAAAACATCTAGCCTCCAGCAGCCAAAAAACAGTATAGATAATGTTACATTCCAATTTGCAGAAAAAAGGAAGAAACTCAAACAGTGACCAAAAACAATTTCCACAAGCATTCTCCCAGCCTCCACCCCTCCCACCTCTAGAATTTTCAAAAAATCACCACATGTCATTCCAAAACACAGCAGCTCCAGAAGCATTGGGGTCTTAACCATCTTTCATTTTTAGCTTCCTTTATAACTTCTGGCTCAAATAAAAAAGATGTTCCCTCGAGTTCCCTCGAGAACTTTGCCCAAAAAAAGGAGGGTGAAATTTACACACCCTGGCCCAATTTTAATTGTTGAAATGTCAAAAGTATCATTGTCTTTTAAATGATGGTGGTGTACTACTATTAGAAGATATAGGGGCATTTTTGACATTACAATTAAAAGTGATCCAGGGTGTGTGGATTGTAATTTAGGGTGTGTAAATTCTCCCCCAAACAAAGAGCTTTACATGTGATGAGCATTGGGCTCTAAAACAATTGTATTAAATCCTCAGACTTCAGAAGATTAATTGCAAGCTCCTTCAAGAACAGTGAACCAAAAAGTAGAAAATGTATCACTTGCAATTCCTCTCTAGCACAATAAAACAGAATAAATTAAAATAAATGCATCTTATGTCATGGAAAGAAGGGGGTTACCTTCACGTACTGCATCGCAGACTTCTTCTATTGTCACATTCAAAGCTCGGAGAAGAATTGACAGATTCTGTGCTTTTTTGGGATTAATAAGTTGAACGAACTGGGGTGTAGGATCATGGGATGAAGACTCTTTCTTGCGATCGTTTTTGTTTTTATCACCAGCGTTGTACCCAAACAGAGATTCAATCATGTTCTCATCAAACCTGTATGATAATTACATATAGTCTTCAGCAGCTTATAATATATATAATTTATAGGTTGTATGTAAGAAAAAGAAGAGAAGTGGTACTAACTGGAAAGATCCTGATTTAATTTGATGCCACACCATTGATTGATCAGGGTTTGCTAGAACCTTATCCCAGAAAAAGGGCTTCAGCTTGGTTTTAGGAGCATTGCCATCAGCCACTGATCCATCACTCGAAGCATTTGATGGACGCTTTGGTGCAAATGGTGGAGGTCGAGCTAGCTTAGAACCTATAGGCATCGATGGCGGTGGCCTAGGAGGAGGGACTCCAACCTTTGGAAGTGGTGGGGGAGGAGGACCTGGAGCTGAAGGTGGTGGGGGAGGAGGACCAGGAGCTGAAGGTGCTTGGGGGCGAGGACCAGGAGCTGGAGGTGGTGGGGGGCGAAGACCAAGAGCAGGAGGTGGTGGGGGAGGAGTTGCACCACCAGATGGTTTCAAAGTGGGAGGTGATGCAGGAGGCGGAGGGGTTGGAGGAGGACCAGCCCTGCCAGGAGGAGGCTTAAAAGAAGAAGGTGGTTCAGGAGGGAGAGGATTTGCTCTGCCAGGAGGGAGCTTCAAAGGAGGCAGTCCATTAGAAGGCCTTCCATTGCTGGACGCCTCATACACTTCATACCGGGATTTGGATGCACGTCCCATTGTTCCTAACTCTGCAATGAAGTATGGAGAATATCAGATTCAACGAGAAATTAATTACTTAAATATTAATTGAATTCTTAAGGCTTGAGTTATTACCCATTGATTGACGCTCAAGCTTCTCTCCTTTTATTGAATTTTCGAAAGGATAAGACGAAGAACCTGAAACATCAAATTTTAGAGGAAATGAAGAACTTAAATAGTTCTAACAAAATAAATAAACACAACCTTAAGATTATAGTACGAAATATTAGAGAACTGTACCTCCAGAGCCGGATAAACTCAGGCTAAGAAGAGGGCTCTCGTCATTTTGTCTACCTTTACGCTGAGTCCTACAGATTTTAGTAAAGCATGAAAAGAAGACTACTGCAACAAAAAATGTCACTGATGCAGTTACAACAACTGCGATAATAATTGGTTTGTGGTCAGTCCTTTTCTTAGTTATCTGTATAACGGAGACGGGAGCTGGTGGGCTAACTGAAGGTTGTGAAACTGAATTTTGGGACACGGGAGGAAAAAATGATCCTTGTGGAGCAGCAGGGCTCAAGGACCTAGGAATGCTAGAAGCAGAAGGTCCAGGACCAGGGGATGATACTGGACTGAGTTTAGAAGATCCTGGTGTAGGGGCAGGAGAAGGTACCTCAGCAAAGGTCTCTAGCAATTCAGTGCCCATATTCCTTCTTGGAACAGGTCTAGGAAATAGGGACTCGATATACTTGGCATACCAAATCTTGGAGGCACTCTTTTCTCCAGAGACATGGAAAAAGATATTGTTCTTTCTGAAGCAATCTGAAAGAGTTTGTTTCACCTGAGGATGTAGGACACTAATAACTTTCTGCACATTTTCTTCTTCCAGTGACCATCTTTTCAAACTAATTGCATCTGTTCTACTAGATGTTTCTTCTGGCAACCATAAGTGAAGATCTTGAATAATTTCCACCAAATGGGCCAAATCTACCTTGCAACATACCCATAACAGCTGTGCCTGCAGCCCACAGAGTTTAACAACTTTAAATTTCTATTACTACTTTGCAGAAATAATTTTCATTTCCAAAGACTGCTCAAAGTGGGAGCTGAATACATGGTTCTTATCATTTCACTTTCATCAGGTCTAAAATTTATAAACACTGCCCTGATATTTGTGATCTCAATTACTAGTTCTAGTTTCACAATAATTACCCCTACACACCATACATCAGGTTGACCAAAATCACAAATTAATTCCCGTATAGTACTTCTGTACCTTAACTAGTTCTTAAGTCTAAACCTACTCCTACAAGTTAGAAAAAATAATCTATCATGAACATATGTACTAAAAGTATGCAAATTCGAACAAATACAAATACAAGTTGCGCATACTCTTACCATATCTCCATCAATCTTTCCAGTGGCTGGATCAACTAGTCGAGTGAGGAACACTTCTTCTGTGATCAATCTCTCCTCTGAGCTGATCAAAGCCGAAACACAAAGCAGAGTAACCAAAACAATGAAACGACTTGTCCTCATAAGACCCATTTGTAGTTGTATTGTCATTCCGAACGTTCAATATCCTTCTCATTTCATCAATTCCTAAACCTCTCATAAGTCATAACCAAATAAAAACCCTACAACACCATCACCATCTCAAAACTTCACCAAAAAGCTTCCAACTTTCACAATTTGCCACCAACCCAATATTCAAATTATCCTCCACAACACACCTCCAATCCCAATTTCCCTTATCCAAGCAAAATCTCACAGACCCACCAAGGATTTTCCAATCAACATTTGAACTCTAAACCCAACAAGAGAGAACCAAACAAACCCAGAATCCTTCTTCTCCCACACAAAGGACCGAAAATATTGAACCAAATCTTATTCCAACACAAAACCCAGAAATAAACCAAGCAAAGAAAGCTGAATAAGGAGCTCAAAACAGAAACATCCAGACAAGTTTCACCTCAAATTTCCTGAAAGCAGGCTCTGAAAAATCCAAAATTGAAAGGGTCTCCGTGTGAAGGTTTGAAATGGGTGTACGATTCTGACCAGATCCACCACACGGAGCTTACACAATGTCAGTTGCTGATATGTTTTTTCAAAGCAATGGCGGTATTGACCAGAATATGTAGGAAAGGTTAAATCTTTTCGCTTCAGAACGTTTCGTCTCAAAGCTGTCAAACAAATGACTCTGTTTCCTGTCTCTTTCTTTTTCCTTGTTTTTAATTTTTTTATATTGTATTTAGTATTTTCTGAAATTTTTTTTATATATTTGGTCTTATTCCCATTATTATTTTCTGTATGAAAAAACAAAATATTTATTTATATCAATGTTGAATCACTTGAATGTGTGAATGTGTGATGTGATCTGATGTGCTTGATTCAATCACTGTTTTATGACTTTTATCCACCATAAGAATTTTTGATGACATTTCTTTATTCTCGTCAATTAAGTGTTACATTATCACGATATGTTGTTTAAGTGACATATAATAAAAAAATAATTATAATTTTCGATGTTATTCTCGTCTTCACGTCGGCATGTGTTGAATTTACATTATTTTGAAAATGAATACAAAGAATGACCTTCTGATTATGAAGAAAAATGCACTATTTAAGGTCAAATGATGTTGTGTCTTTCATGCAAGGGTAGAGAGATTTGGTGTTTAGCCTTTCTAGTAGGAGTGATTCAAAGTAAGTTAGATGCCACTCAAGGAAGGTGACAAACAAATACTACACTTAAGGCAGTTTGCTTCACAAATTTTAAGGGCTAAATTATTAGACAAGTAATCTCGAGACGATCAGTTATGTCTTAAGAGCTAGAGAATCTCTTTCAACTTGTGACTTAGCTTATGTTTTCATCAGCCTTCATCTTATGACTGTAAGTAACAACTCATGAGGAATGAGAGCTCGCCTCTCCTTTGTTGTATACTTGCAAAACAATCTAAGGCTCGTCGTGGTGCCGAGCTTAGACCCTTTGATGCTCAAGACAGTAATCATCTCAAAATTGTAGACGAAGAAGAGAAGATATGAGTTTCCAAAATATCAAAGATGGAGAAGCAAGATTTTCTATGTAGGAGATGTAATTGGGGTTGCCTCGGGTGTAAGGTAGCGAATCCCATGAGGCTACTACTTCTTACTCAAGTAAAGAGGTGGAATTAGATTCACATTTATTACTTAGGCCATATGAGAATAACTCAAATATCACGGGCATGTATAGTCGAAAGATCCCATGAAGATTCTTCCCAAATTGGAACTCTTTACTTAGATGATCAAGATGCTATACAAAGTTAGTGTTGTGTGTCAGGTGATTCCTTGTCACCAATATGGATACGAGCCTTCCCTAGAGCACTAGGAATCATGAGTCGTGTTCTTTCCTTGGTCCGCTTTGTGTTGCTTGGCTTTCCTCTTGCCTGTACCCATGGGATTCTGACTATGAAAATTTTTGTACCCACATTTATCACAAGGGTGGAGTTTAGATATTATTCATTTAGTCACAAGTCTGAGTTTATATTACGTTCTTTTGACACAAACTGCTCAAGTCAAGACTTTCTCAGCTGAGTTTTGATCACCGTTCTTTTTCCTATGTGCCATTCTGGCGCATTTTGAAGGTGAATGAAAAAATCTTTGCAATTGTTTTGCCATGAGATTATCCAGATGGAGTAGTAGAGGACCATTTAATATGAGAAATGAGGATATTTGTACATCTACGGTGTGAAAAATGTATACATAAAACGCATATTTAATTGAGAACACGTTTTAATTTCCTCCATTTCTAATTATGGGTGAGGATGAATCACAATGGCTATCTAGTCATTCTAAAGTACTAATATTTTAGGTAATTATCCGAATGGTTAATGCCAGGCAATTTTCTTTCTATTAAAAAAAAACACTATCAAACGAGTGTACTAAATGTTTATATAAGAGAAGAGAAGAGAAGCAAGAGAAAAGAAACTCATTTCTTGCTTAACATGGAATGTAATAGGGATAAATACAATGTTCACATGTGGGGAGAAGAACATTCTCTCTTCTTCTAACCTTGGTCATCGATCTACATTGGGAATTTGGGACTTCGGATGGGGTATATTATTTCACCAATGGCGACTGTTGTCCTGTCAGAGACTCCATTCTTGGGTCATCTTTTTATGTCCTCAGGCCACTGGTTTCTGAATTCCCTTCTAACCCTGCGGTCTTATCTATTTCCTCTACTGTTCTACTGAAAGTCTGAAATTACCATTGTAGAAATTACTTTCGGAGTTGAGAATTACCTTCTCCTTGCTGCTCTCATCTGTTTCCTCTATTAGGCTCTAGAAATGATCACTTTGTCAAGTTGAGAATAATTGCCTGATCCTAGCTGCTCCCATCTGTTTCAAGATAAGTTACTTGCATCCATTTTCAATGTGAAAAGGAAACCCTTTCTGGCTGTGACCCACTATCCAAAGTCATTCCACAGATTTCATAGTTGGAAATTCAGCATCAATCATGAAGATACTAATCCTGCTTTAGGAAAAGGTTAGCTCTGCAGATGCCAATACCCATGTAGCCTGCACAAGAAACTTAAAAAAATTGCACAGAAAGTGAGGAGGAAGTGCACTCCATGACAAAGAGATATTCACATTATGGACATTTATTTTATTTTGGTCTGCAGCACCTACACATGTAAGTATGTGACAAATATTTCTTTCCCACAGCCTTTTATAATATCAAATAGGGTAAGATATTGTCTCTCTGAGGTAAAAGACTCATTTACTGAAACTGTAATTAACCTAACAGCTGAAAAGAGGTAATCTGCATTGCATATGAATATGGTGTAACAGAATCATTCATACTCCATTCCATCTGATGAACTCAGCTGAGGCTCTATAATCTCTAAGTTTTTGAAATTGCCAATCAGAGATCTAATGCATAGAAGTTGGACTCTATATATCAAACCAATAATCAAAGTTTCCAAATAATCTGATAAGATTCTACAAGAAACCAAAATAGTATCTTTAGCCATTACTGAGAGTAACAGAAGTGATCAGATCATATGGATGTTTGTATTCCCAATACCTATTGCTACTTAGAAGATGAAATTACGCATCATAATGCCAAGACTTTTTGATAAATATTTATACTTATTTACAAGAAATTACAAGAAATCTAGAAGCAGAATAAGAATGAATAGATATCATACAGTTTATCAAAAAACCGAACTTTTATGTTGTTAGGGCAAATGAAGGAAGGAGGAAGACCTACGATGGAAAAAGCGTCTGCTTTGTAAGAAAATTAGTTTCTTGCTTCAAATGGACTACAATGAAATATGAATGCAAGACCGTGCTATTTCTAAAAATTATTGTATTGATGGTCCAGATTCATTGATTTTTTTCCAAACACGTATTGTGTTGATGAAAATTCCTTTGTCAACAGTAAGCCTGGTGGTGAGTTTTCAATGAATTCCGCACAAGCAACAATTATCAATCAATCAGTCTCAAATTTTACCTCTTCCATTTTGCCACATTTTCCATGTTACAAACTCAGGCATGGGTTGCTTGCCAGATGTAATTTCTTCTTACCTATAAGCAAAATCGATGTAGCTAGAAAAGAGATATTCCCCTTCCAATAAACTTTA
This sequence comes from Fragaria x ananassa, assembly GCA_034370585.1. NCBI lineage: Eukaryota > Viridiplantae > Streptophyta > Magnoliopsida > Rosales > Rosaceae > Fragaria > Fragaria x ananassa. Next base: position 12,466,217 of record CP139764.1, read on the forward strand.
CAGCCCTCCAAATATGCCCATGGAATTTGTCCTCTACTTTTTCAAAAGTGCTTCTCTTATTTCCCACTATAAGGAGCCACAACCTCTCAAAACCCTCTCCACCACAGACTCAGAATTTCAGCTTCTTCTCCAAATCTTCCATGACTACCTCTACTCACAAGCAGCTTGAAGTTCTTACAGATGATCACACTCCACAGAAATGGTGTGTTCTATTGAGAGAAGAAGTGTTCAAGAAGTTCATGTCTCAAGGTAGTCCATTAGTGCATAAGGTGTTTGGTAGTGGATCATTTTTCAGTCCTCTTTTGTTTGGGAAATTCTTTGATCCTTCTGATGCTTTTCCACTGTGGGAGTTTGAGTCGGATATCTTATTGTCTAGTCTAAGAAGCTCTGGCCAGAGCGCTATTGATTGGTCTCAGACAGATCAAGATTATGTACTCAAAGCAGAACTACCAGGTAAGATAATTTCCAAGCTAGTAAGTACTTTAATATCTTATTGTTCCATAATCATGATTTCTAATTTTAATGTTCATATCAACCAAGGAGACTGCATATAGTATACTGTTATATCATGTAAATTGTTGGCAAGCTGTAGGTTTCAACCATACAACCTATTACAAACTTAAGGAGTATATATATGCATAGTTCCTTAATTTACAAGTAAGACAATGGGAGGAGTTATTTATTTATTTGATTTATATTCAAGCTTTTATATTAAGCGCAGTGTTTGGCCAAAACAATCAAGTTATATTAATTGTTATCTAAAGTATTACTTTTACATGTATAAAAAGAAATATAAAAAGCTTAACCAAAGTTTGAAGATCATGGATAGAAACACCAGTTACTCAAAACCCCTTCGAGAACATACTTCATTACTCGTTTCATTGTACTCGAAGGGGTTTGTTCTGTTTGTTTACATCAAATCTTGGCAAAGCTTGTTAAATTTTGCTAAGGTGGTTGATTTTGGATATTGGTTTTAAACCTTTAACTGAATAGAACATATAGCAATGAACTGTTACATGGATTAAACACTATTTGCAAAGTTGGAGGGTAAGACCAATATACCGAAATGGTTGAAACTGTAGAGACAATCTTCATGAAGCTAGTTGATTGATTAACACTAGACTGTTGATTTTGGTGAAACAGGAGAAGGGAAAAACAGTGTTCAGGTGTATGCTGAAAATGGGAAGGTTTTGGAGATTAGTGGGCAGTGGAAGCAACAGCAGCCCAAGACAAATAGTGCAAGAGATTGGAGATGTGGGCATTGGTGGGAATCTGGGTATGTTAGGAGGCTTGAGCTCCCACAAGATGCAGATTGGAGAAAGATAGAGGCATATGTTACAAATGACCAGATTCTGGAAATCAAAATTCACAAGATCAACAACCCCTTGGATTCTGATAATAATCAGAACACTACTGCATAAGTTATGTGATGAAGGAATGAATCAGTGTAAGTAGGCCTAAAACATATTACTGGGGACCTTTTCATTTTGACTACTGCGTAGAGATTATGATGATTTACTGCTTCACCTCATAGCTGACATACATAATTAGTATATAACAATTGGACAAACACACAACAACGGGGATGTAGCTCAGATGGTAGAGCGCTCGCTTAGCATGCGAGAGGCACGGGGATCGATACCCCGCATCTCCAAACAATTTTTTTCACCGTTTAGTTTAGTACAGCTTCGTTTTAAAAATAACAGTTTATATTTGAACTTTTAGATTTTATAGTGTTTGGTAAATGAAGAAAAAAAAAACATGTTTTAAAAAAAAATTACAAGTCACTAGTACCAACTTATAGAAGCAACTTGAAAGTTACTTTTAAAAGCAGTTGTCACTAAAAACACTAGAAATTAATAAATTTTATCTTGGCAGCACTTTTAAAATTAATATTTACTAAACACAAAACTGTTTTAATTCACAGCTGATTATTTTCGTAGTACAGCAGTAACAGTTTTTTTTTAAATCATAACAATATCAACAAGCCCATAGTCTATGTAGCAAAAGAACTTCGAAAAGCCGAACGGTTAAAAAGCAACACAAAACTACTAAAATAATTCTAGCACGCTCACGATTAAACAAGTCTCTACTCCTATAATCAATCTCACATTTCACGGCTTATCACGTCTAAAACTCTTCTTGCCAATCACACAATTGTGGGACAAGAAAAGAACTTAGACGCCTATAAAAAACTTATAGAGATACAATCATCAAATTAGAGAGTTATCGTTTGTTGTTTGGCTTATGCTTATACGTCTTGTTGTTCAATTAAAATCCCAAAAGTTCAATATCTATATGTTCAAATCAAAAGGCAAATTTCCATCAAACTATTTTTTTTTCTTCCCCTTTTTCGTAGGCTTTTCGGTTGAAAAGATCGATTTGCACCTTACTAGTTGAGTATGGTGACCTAGATATGAAACACGTTACTCTGTATTTTGGTAGATTACGGTAAATGACATATCTCTAATCAAATTTTCGATAGTTTCTCACTTCTCTAATTGAACTCCTCATCTCATAAGCCCACACTTTCTTCTAATGACAATGTTCTACACCATTGGGCCTATCAGCTGGAATGAGAATGTGAATCGAATCCCATGCATATTAAGGATTCGAGTCTCTGCAACAATGATCAATTGCTTCTGATTGTGAATCCCATTTGAATTCAACTACGTACCATCAAGTCATTTAGGTCTCAAATTGAAAATGAACAAAAAACTGAGAATTTCATATGTTGATTTTGAACATCTTAAAGTATTTAAAGATTTTGTAGGTGATCATACTCACAAACTAGCTCTTATTCTTGGTCAAACATCATCTCACAAACTTGAAATTTGGTAAACAATTTCTAGTTATACAGATCAACAAGCTCATTGTAGTTAGGAGCCACCCAAGCAATAGAAATTTCAATGTCTCGTTTTTGTTGCTTGGATATTGGTTTGAACTTTTTCGATGAAGATATTGGTTTGAATTTGGTCATAGAGGAATAAACACAATTGTCATTTGCCAGCAGTAAGATGATCGATGATTTCATTTGTTTATTTTCTATTTTTTTTTTTTGAAGGCTGTTTATTTTTCTATATTTATTTTGAATAAATCCAGAAAAAACAAAGTTAAAAGCATGATATATATGGAATGATCTCTTAATCACACACTGTTAAAGATTTAGAAAATCTTAAACATAAACTAGCTAGAATCACTCCAAGACGAAAGTAAGCAATTGAAAAATTAGCAAATCACATATACATCTTTTAAAAAAAATTGAAACACAAATAAATCTACTTGTGTTGTTGTTAAACAATGACAGTTTTTAACAATTAAGGACAATTTTTTCTCTACATGTCATGTGTCATGTTTATGTTTACCAAATTAACTCTACACTAATTAAATATGTTTTTAACAAATAAGGACAAATTCTTTTATGTTTGCTATGTATGATGATTTAATTTACTAAACTGACCTTATACAAAATAAATCAAACCCCATTATGTATTGTTTTAGCTGCTACTGCACTTGCTGAAATATTGTTGCTACTACTACACTTCCAATAAATGCAGTAGCAAATTTTTAGTGGTTCAGCTAGTGTAGTAGCAGCTTCAGTAACTACAGTAACAAGTTTTCAGTGGCTCAACTAATGTAGTAGCATGTTAAATTGGAGAGTTAGCTCGCTACTACACTTCCAATAAATGTAGTAGTAGGGTTTTAATAGTTCGGCTAGTGTAGTAGCATGATTTTAATGGTTCAGTTAGTGTAGTAGCATGTTTTTAGTGGCTCACCAAATGTAGTAGCAGCTATTTTTAGTACGTGATGTAGTAGCAGGTTTTAATTGGTTTAGATAGTGTAGTAGCAGCTTCAGTAACTACAATAGTAGGTTTTCAGTGGCTCAACTAATGTAGTAGCATGTTAAACTAGAGAGTTAGCTGCTGCTACTACACATTTAATAGATGTAGTAGGAGAGCTTTAATAGTTCAGCTAGTGTAGTAGTAGTTTTAGTAAGTGTAGTAGCAAGTTTTTAGTGACTCAGCAAATGTAGTAGTAGCTATTTTTAGTACGTGATGTAGTAGCTGGTTTTTATTAGTTCAGCTAGTGTAGGAACACTTTAGTAACTACTATTTACGCCCAAATTAATATGTTACTGGACAGTAGATGTCTATGTGAATATTAATTAAATTTTTTGTCCATGTCGTATCGGTGAGTCCAAATTCTTTGGGTTTACAATTAATGGCCCGCCAGTAAAACCACGCGAGCTGAATTACAAAGTCTGCACGCGGAATGACTCCGAGCGGACTACGGATCTCGCGCGCATTGGGACTTCGCGCGAAATACACAGCTCGCACATGCACTTAATGATCTCGCACGTAGGCAAGGCGCAATAGTGCTTCGCGTACAAGTCTTAGGCGAGGCGGAACACTTCAAGGTGAGCTGGCGAACTGGCTCACGTGAGACTTCGCGAAGATGCCACAGGCGGAGTCCTCGTGCACCATATTAATCGTTGAAGACTTTTACAAGTCTTTGACATGCTTCGGGCCAATCCTTGTGGCCCTTATTAATTAAAAAGTCTTCTTTTGACCCTCGAGCTAGAAAGGCCCGCGAGATAGACTTCCACATGGACTATGACACCCTGCGGGATAAGATTGCTTCTAATTCCAGTTTGCATAGGAGTCTATAATTAAGCAACGCGGAGGCAGTGTCCCATGCGGAATATGCGAACTGAACATGTGTCACAAAATGGTTGGTCCGCGCGGTTGAAGCAGTGCCCTTGTTCTATTAGGTTGTAGAGTCTGACTTGGGTTCTATGATTATCTTTCTTTTGCCGCAAGTCGAGCTCCACTATATAAAAGGCTCTAGGGTTTACAACAACGACGCTACAACTACAATACAAACTTTTCAACCTAGTTGAAACCTCCAACGCTCCCCAGAGCTTTGCCTTCACTTCCCTGTTGAAGCAAAACACAGAATCTCTCTCAACAAAACAATACAAACAAACTGCAACCCAATTCCCTTCGAGTTACCTCAAAACCTTAAACCTAAGTGCGCCGTCGCCTTAGTTTTAGAGCCCTCCTCTATTCACCCCTGATCCTTTTGATCTCCCTTTGTTGCTCTGCTCGCGATATACCATGAGTATCGATTACCTTGTGCTCGTAAATTCCTCATCTGAGGTGGCACCTGGAAAACCCCACGCCTGATCAGAAGTCAAGATCTCGCGCACTCAACCCTTTCCTCGTCCGCGAGGTGGTACACCCGCAACACTCCTCCTTTCTTTGTTCGCTATTTACCTCTCTACTCCCTACAGTGAGGATCGTGGCCAAAACAACTACAGTAGCAGGTTTTTAGTAGCTTAACTAATGTTGTAACATGTTAAATTAAAGAATTAGCTGCTGCTGCTATTACACTTTTAACAAATGTAGTATGAGGGTTTTAATGGTATAACTAGTGTAGTAGCATGGTTTTAGTGTAGTAGCAGCTTCAATAAGTGCAGTAACATGTTTTTAGTGGCTCAGCAAATGTAGAAGCTGCTATTTTATGTTTTATACAACTGTTTATGGTAGTGGGATGTCATTTTCTAAAACTAGAATTTGGGAGAGAGAATAAAGCTGCTACTATACCCATCCAATTTTTTGCCACTACACTGGTCGTCCAATCTTACAGAATAAAGTTGCTAATGCACTTCTTTTCCAATCTTGCTGCCACTGTACTGATCGTCTAATCTTGCTGCCACTGTATTGATCGTCCAATCTTGTTGCCTTTGTACTGATCGTCCAATTTTTTTGCCATTGCCTCGTCGTCGAATCTTGTTGCTACTGCCTGGTTATCCAATTTTAATGCTATTGGTCGTCTAATCTTACGCAATCTTCACTGATTTCACCTCCGGTTCTCTGTGAATTTCATTCTTACCGCCTTAATTTTTGCTTCATAACCTATCAAATCCCTAACCCCCAATTGACCCGCTTGTTCTTCCAAATCCCTAACCCTGAGCCTCTCCCCATAACAAAAAACAAATTAGAATCAAGAAGAGATAGAAAATTGAAGACCTTACCATAAATGCAAAACATCTTCAGATCCGTTGTAGAGAACGAAGGCGCTGGTCTGAGTGGTCGTCGTCAAGCGTCCGGTGTCATTCGTTGTCGAGCGTCCAACGTATGTCGTCGTCGATCAGCATAGTCATCTTCAATCGTCAGAAGTTATTGTCATCGACCTTCAGAAGTCGTCATCGATGGTCAGGCGATGACTGTCATATGCCGGTCCTTAAGTTATTTTATGGTTATTTACTTTGATATTATTTTGGTCTTTTACCGTATTAAGTAACTGTTTATTGTTAAAAACCTTAAAGTTGATTTTTTCTTCCGTGTATTGTTAAAAACCTTAAAGTAACTGTTGTTACGAGTTCGTAGACATGCTACGAGTTAAAATTGGAGTTAGCATGGAAAAGTTATCAACTAAAAGGGTAAATTTTGTGTTGGTAAAAAGGGGGTAAAAATTTAATGGGTTTATTTGTAGGGGTTTTAAGTTGGACCGGGTGTGGAGAAGCCCAACACCCGTTCTCTCTCTCTCTCCCTCCCGCGAACTTACCCCGACCCGTCGGAGTCCAGCTCGCGTTCGTCGCCGTTCGGCCGCCAGGGACCGCCGGACCGGTCCCGCTCGGACCCTCGCCACCTCCTCTCTCTTCCTGGGCCGAAGATCGCCCGCGAGACGCCGCCAAGCGGGAGGAAACCGCTCCCCTGTAGCCGACTATTACTTCGCCAGAGCTCCCTCCTCCGGCCACCATAGGTAGTGATTTTTGGCTCATCTTGTAGCTCTCATCTAGATGAGTAATCCCTCAAAAGAAATAGACTTAATTCGATCTTGATTTTGGTTCGATAAACCTAGTTAGGCTTAGAAATTAATTTTGTTCTAGTTAAGTAAGTTGTTGTGCGGGTTGAGAGGAGTGCTGTGTTAAAATTTGAGAAGCATTAGAGGTCACCGGAGTACGGCTGCCGGTCACCGCTGCCGGAGAAGCAGGCGGCGGTGCCGCCTCTTAGGGGCATTTTTTCATGTTTTTAAGATGATATTAATGAGAGGGGTTTAATGAAGTATAATTTGAAATTTGTTGAGGAGTTTTGATAAGATTTGTGATTTTTCAATGGTTAAGGATTTTGACGGTGTTTAGAATGGAATATCGGTTGTTGCGTTAGCCGGTTTTAAATTCTTATAAGGTTAATTTTTAGCTATTGGTGATGATGGTGAATTTTGAGTCATAATGGATTAAAGATGGAGAAATTGAGCAAGGAAAAAGATTTATTTTAAGCCCTTAATATTGTAGGTTATTTATTGAAGTTTTAAATTAGTCTGGGAATTAATATTATTTATTATTCTAGACGTGAGGAGGATCATTTGGAGGAAATCTCGGGTCGTCGGCAAGCATAACCGAGCATTGTGAGCGGAGCTTTGATTTGAATGTCATGCATGCACTAGAGTTTATTTAATTTTCAAAGGCATATTGGAAATTTAATATTTTATTGAAGTAATGAGTTCCATTTATTTTTCATGAACTCTCTTAAGCATTTTATTTGATATGTGAGATATGCCAAGTGATTTATTTTATTACGTAATATCTCTAAGTACACTTGGGAACTGTACTGAGTTCAATGGATTTTATATTGTTTTTGGGGAAGTGACATTCTTGATAATTGTTATTTTATTTCACCATAAACGGTTGATATATATATATATATATTCATTATTGCTAGCTAACTATTATTAGCGGCTACTCACCATAGGTAAGTAGTGCGCTAAGCGTGTGACGCTATTATAGCTTGGGAGGCAACCGATTGAATTTATATTATTTGTTAGCTAGCCATTATTAACGGCTATTCACTATAAGTGAGTAGGGCGCTTAGCGTGTGACGCTATTATAGCCTGCAGGGAGACTCCGACCCTAGCCTGAGAGGCTCATCGTTATGGTGAAAGTTCTTCCCAATTTTTTTAAATATTGAGAACCAATGGGATTGATTCATCATTTTTATTCGTAAATATTTATGGAGAATTTTCAAGAGTGGCATGCATAAGTTTTTTTTTCCTAAATGGAAATTATGGGAGAGCATAGATTTGATTTCATTGCTCCATATTCTGTTATTTATTTTTATTCACTCACTCTAACATTTCAAATGCTTCTCCCATGAGCCTTTCATTTTTAAATGTCTAATCTGTAGAGTTCGGTTCGGCGAGGATATGAGGCGTGTCATAATTCTCACCTCATCTAGTTTTCCCTTATAGGTTACTAGTTTAACCTATTATGTATTTTATAATTTCCTAGTAGATGCTCTGATAACCATGAAATTTTTTAGATAAATTTATATTAAAGTGTGTTAAGAGTTTATGACTCCACTTGGGAGTGATGAAAAAGATTTATTTATGTATGTTTGTTTGAGAGATTAAATTTATGGAAATTGTTTGAGAATTATTTTGAGTTTGAGGTGGTGGATGTTTATTTGAGGGAGCGGGTGGCTCCAGGAGTGGTGGATTTAAGTGTTTTAGAAGTGTTTGGTTTTGATGATTTTCTTTCAGATAGGGTTACCCATTATCAAAGAAGGTTATGCAAAAAAAAAATTGGTTGAATTTTCCTTGAGGTGGGTCTCGCAGGGTTTATCCCAGATTTCAAGGAGAAATTCGGGGTAGGTCATGACAATTTGTATCAGAGCTTTAGGTTGTCTAATTCCTGTCTTCCTATATCACTACCATATATGCTTAGTAACACTTAATGTCATTAGAGTGATGGTCTGACCGCGGCGGATCCGTTAGCATTTTATGCCTGTATGCGTGTTTATTAAATATTTGAGTAGTTGTCATTTCCTTGTTTCTGGTACTAAATATTTTATTCTCAGGTAGTATGCCTCCTCGCCGAGCACCTAGGCAGAATCCTCTAAGAGGGGAAGATGATGACGTACAAGGTGATTGGACTAATGCCATGGAACAATTCTTTCAGTGTTTTAGCACTAGCATGGTCCTCGAGATAAATTATGATAGAGCCTACAAGAATGGTGCTAGAGCATTTAGCTATGTTGTTGAGCCATTGGATGTTCAAAATTGAGTGGAGACCATTAATAAAATGTTTATTTAGATGAGATGCCTAGAAGATAGAAAAGTGGGCCTGACTACCTAGTTTTTGGAGAAGGAAGCATGACATTAGTGGCTTGATATGAGTAGAGGTATGGATGGTGCTGCAAATCATATGTCATGGGATCAGTTTACAGCTCTTTTTAGAGAGCGCTATATTAGTCATGCTCATGTCAACCGACTAAGGGAGGAGTTCCTGAATCTGCAGAAGGGTGATGACATGACAGTGATGGGTTTTGAGCAGCGATTCCGGGAGTTGTCCTATTATGTGCTTGATTTGGTGAAGACAGAGCATGAGAAGATTTATCAGTTCACCAAGGGCCTTGGTGGTATTTATGCAAACAGGATGACAGCGGTGCCATATCAACCATTTTACCATGCCGTGACTTTTGCTCTGAATATTGAGGCACATGAATTGGCAGCTGGCCGTCTTCGTGATTTTGGTGGTCATAGCCAGGGTTCATCAAAGAAATTGGCGTCCACCTTAGGTTATGGATCATCTTCTGGTAGTGGACAAGGTAGCAGTTTGAGTTCTGGCTCCGGTTTCAGAGGGAGGTTCAAGAGGCAGGGCGGTAGATCCTTTAAGAATTTTTTTTGGGCATCAGTTTGGGCGATTCAGGAGTGGATCGAGTAGTAGGAGTGAGACTTCTAGTGGACAGTTTGTTCAGTCTGGGCAGAGTCAATTTCAGCCTGGGGGATGTTTTTAGTGTGGTCAGCTAGATCACTTCAAGAGGGATTGCCCTCTTCTGACTTAGGGAGCTACATATGCTCCTACTTAGGCCATGATTCAGTCTTCAACTGGTGCTTCTAGTAGTGGTACTCGCGCTATGGCTCTAGACAGAGGTAGCTTTCAAGAGAGCAAAGGATAGAGAGGTCGCCCTACCACTACCCATGCTAGACTCCATGCCATGACTCAACAAGAGGACGTACCTCTCCGGATGTCATCATTGGTACATTGTTAATTTTTGGTCGTCCTGCTTTTATATTGATAGACCATGAGGCGACACATTCTTTCATGTCCGGCAGATTTTCATTTCTTGCCAATGTGCCATCATCGCCACTTCCAGGCGAATGGCAGGTTTCCTTGCCGTCAACTGATGTGATGAAGATAGATTGGGTATTTAGAGGTTGTGAAGTGTTAGTGGAGGGTCTTAGTTTTGAAGTTGACTTAATTCCATTAGATATTGTGGAGTTTGATGTAATCTTGGGTATAGACTTTTTAGAGGCACATAGAGCCATGATTGATTTTTTTCCAGAAAGTAGTGGTGTTACGCAGTCCTGGAAAGCCTGAGGTTACATTTCATGGTGAGCGAGATGTTAGTTCAAGTTGCTTGATTTCGGCTGTCGCTGTTAGGAAATTATTGAATAAAGGTTGTCAGGCTTATTTAGCTCATGTGGTGGATACTAGGAAGGGAGAGTGATGATGGAAGATATTCATGTAGTTAATGAGTTTCCGGATGTTTTTCTGGATGAGTTGCCTGGGTTGCCTCCTGTAAGGGAGATAGATTTTTCAATTGAGTTGCTTCTGGGAATGGCGCCTATTTCTCAAGCGCCTTATAGAATGGCTCCTGCCGAATTAAAAGAGTTAAAAACTCAATTGCATGAGTTGGTGGATAAGAGTTTTATTCGGCCTAGCATGTCTCCATGGGGTCCTCCAGTGTTGTTTGTCAAGAAGAAAGATGGCACCATGAGACTTTGTGTGGACTATAGGAAGTTGAATCAGGTTACTGTGAAGAATAAATATCTCTTACCTCATATTGATGATTTATTCGATTAGTTGAGAGGTGCCACAGTCTTTTTAAAGATTGATTTGAGATCGGGATATCATCAGTTGCGGATTTGGGAAAATGATATAGCTAAGACTGCATTTCGATCACCTTATGGTCACTATGAGTTTGTGGTGATGTCGTTTAGACTTACTAATGCACCCGCTACTTTTATGGATCTCATGAATAGGGTGTCTCATCCATACCTTGACCATTTCGTGATTGTATTCATAGATGACATCTTGGTCTATTCGAGAAATTTGAAGCAGCATGCTAAGCATTTAAAAATGGTATTGCAGACTTTGAGGGAAGCTCAGTTGTATGCGAAGCTTAGTAAATGAGAGTTTTGGTTGGATAAAGTGGGGTTCTTAAGCCATGTGGTTTCGGCAGAAAGTGTCAGTGTGGATCCCAAAAAGATAGAAGTAGTGACGAATTGGAAGAGACCTTCTAGTGTGACAGAGATTCGTAGCTTCTTGGGGTTAACAGGGTATTATCGTCGTTTTGTCCAAGATTTTTCCAGGATTACCGCTCCTCTTACAAGATTGACCAGGAAGGGGGTGAAGTTCGAGTGGTCTGAGAAGTGTGAGCAGAGCTTTGAAGAGCTCAAAGATCGTTTAACTAGTGCTCATGTTCTAGCACTCCCTGATGATAGTGGGGAGTATGTGGTTTATTATGATGCTTCTAGGCAGGGTTTGTGTGGTGTGTTGATGCAGCATGAAAGAGTAATTGCTTATGCTTCTAGGCAACTAAAGCTGCATGAAGTAAATTACACCACCCATGACCTAGAGTTTGCTGCAGTGGTTTTTGCATTGAAATTATAGAGACATTATCTCTATGGAGCCAAGTACCAGATCTTTACCGACCATAAGAGCTTTTGGTATGTATTCACTCAGAGAGAGTTAAATATGAGGCAAAGAAGGTGGATGTAGTTGATCAAAGATTATGATTGCACTATTGAGTATCATCTTGGGAAAGCTAATGTAGTTGCAGATGCTCTTAGTCGCAATCCTTCTATGTCTCTAGTTTATTTGAGGACGGTTTGGGTCCCTCTTCTTTATGAGTTAAGAGCTTCAAGAGTTAAGTTGTTGGTGGATGAAATTGGTGCTTTGGTAGCTAGTTTTCATGTGAGGCCAGTTTTGATTGATAAAGTTCGTGAGGCTTAGTATGATTATCCTTCCATAGTTCAGGCTCAGAAAGTGAAAGATTATGATCGCGCGCGGGACGCCGCCGAGCGGGAGGAAACCGCTCCCCCACAGCCGACTGTTACTTCACCGAAGCTCCCTCCTCTGGCCACTATAGGTCAGGATTTTTGGCTCATCTTATAGCCCTCATCTAGGTGAGTAATCCCTCAAAAGGAATAGACTTAATTCGATTAACCTAATTAGGCTTAGAAATGAATTTTGTGCTAGTTAAGGAAGTTGTTGTGCGGGTTGAGAGGAGTGTTGTACTAAAATTTGAGAAGTATTAGAGGTCACCGGAGTACAGCTGTCGGCCGCTGCCCCTTAGGGGTTGTTTTTCATGTTTTTAAGATGATATTAATGAGAGAGGTTTAATGAAGTATAGTTTGTAATTTTTTGAGGAGTTTTGATAAGATTTGAGATTTTTCAATGGTTAAGGATTTTGACAGTGTTTAGAATGAAATATCGGTAGTTGGGTTAGCTAATTTTAAATTCTTATAGGGTTATTTTTTGGCTATCGGTGATGGTGGTGAATTTTGAGTCATAATGGATTAAAGATGGAGAAATTGGGCAAGCAAGAAGATTTATTTTAGGCCCTTAATATTTTGGGTTATTTATATAAGTTTTAATTTAGTCTGAGAATTAATATTATTTATTGTTCAGGACTTGAGAAAGATCATTCGGAGGAAGCCTCGGGTCATCGGCAGACATAGCCGAGCACTGTGAGCGGAGCTTTGATTTGAATATCATGCATGTACTAGAGTTTATTTAATTTTCAAAGGCATATTGGAGATTTAATATTTTATTGAAGTAATGAGTTCCATTTATTTTTCAGGAACTCTCTTAAGCATTTTATTTGACATGTGGGACATGCCAAGTGATTTATTTTACTACGTAATATTTCTAGGTACAGTTGAGAATTGTACTGAGTTCAATAGATTTTATATTGTTTTTGGGGAAGTGACATTCTTGATATTCGTTATTTTACTTCACCATAAAGGGTTGATATATATTCATTATTGCTAGCTAACCATTATTAGCGGCTACTCACCTGGTGAATAGTGCGCTTAGTGTGAGACGCTATTATAGCTTGGGAGACAACCGATCGGTAATTATATTATTTGTTAGCTAGCCATTACTACCGGCTACTCACTATAAGTGAGTAGAGCGCTTAGCGTGAGACGTTATTATAGCTTGAGAGGCTAGCTCATCGTTATGGTGAAACTTCTTCCCTATTTTTTTTAATTATTGATAACCAATGAGATTGGTTCATCATTTTTATTTGTATATATTTATGGAGAATTTGCAAGAGTGGCATGCATAAGTTTTTTTTTTCTAAATGGAAATTATGGGAGAGCATATATTTGATTTCATTGCTCCATATTCTGTTATTTATTTTTGTCCACTCACTTTAATATTTTAAATGCTTCTCTCCTAGGCCTTTCGTTTTTAAATGCACAGTCTGCAGAGTTCGGTTTGGTAAGGATATGAGGCATGTCATAATTCCCACCTCATCCAGTTTTCCCTTATAGGTTACTAGTTTAAACTATTATGTATTTTATCATTTCCTAGTAGATGTTCTGATAACCTTGAGATGTTTTAAATGAATTTATATTAAAGTGTGTTAAGAGTTTATGACTCCACTTGGGAGTGATGAAAAATATTTATTTGGGTATGTTTGTTTGAGAGATTAAATTTATGGAAATTGTTTGAGAATTATTTTAATTTTGAGGTGGTGGATGTTTATTTGAGGGAGCGGGTGGCTCCATGAGTGGTGGATTTAAGTGCTTTAGAAGTGTTTGGTTTTGGTGATTTTCTTTTAGGTAGGGTTACCTATTATCAATGGAGGTTATGCAAAAAAAAAAAATTGGTAGAATTTTCCTTAATGTGGGTCCCGCATGGTTTATCCCGGATTTCAAGAGGAAATTCGAGATAGGTCCTGACAATGACGTCGTTGACAAGCGTCGTTATCGAGGTGCTGGTCATTAAGCGTTGAGGTGACGGCACCGGTGATGGTCGTCAAAAGAGCTGATTCAGAGAGAGAAGAGATGGAGAGAGCGTTAGAACTAGAGAGGAGAGAGACTGTGACAGTTTTCGTAATTAAATTGCAAAATAGGTTATTTTTGTCATTTCCCAGTGAATATTTGAAGGCATGTATAAGGATGATGATTTTGGGCATTGACTTCTGTCCTTATTTGTTTAAATCTTTTCAATTGTGGGTTTTCTATTTTATGTAACTGTTTAAGGTAGTAAAAAGTTATTTTCTCTTAAAAAAATGGCGAGAGATTCTTAGTGACAACGTCACCGTAGAGACCCCAATTTTGGTAGTTGACATATATGTATATGCATAATGCATGATTAAGCATCATTGCCATACCTCTCATCATTGAAGCCATGCTGAAATCATTGAGACTAGTATATATTCTTCTAGTTGTGTTAAGTTAATCTAATTAAGTTGACAAATTAGGAAACTCTATAGATTTTTAGGGTTGTTGCTTTGTTTATGCTTTTGTTTAATAAGGATGAAGAAACTGTGACTCACCTAAATGATGTTCATGAGTTGTGTTTACAGATTGTATTGTATTGTTTATTTTTACTTTTCTTTTTTTCTTCACAATTTTATTCATCGGTCCAACTTTTTTGGTTTTTCAATTATACATGACTTAAATTAAATCAACAAGAGAATCTAAAAGGCTATATATAATTCTCAACTGAGAACCCCTTAACAAGTTTCTATTACAATATTCGTCAATAATATCATGGAGCTAGCTAGTGACGTCCAACTTCTTGGCAAAACATAGCTTGCACAATTTCAAAGCCCTTCTAGCTAGCAAGAGTATGAGCAGCTTGGTTAGGACGTAAGCTTGTGTACATGCTTCCAAGTAACTTGCTCGAACTGTGACATCAACTGACGAACTACATCCATCGATCACTCTACTAATATTGCTCAAATCAAGCCCATTCCTTCCAAGTTGGGTGCATCACCAATTTAGTTACACCAATATGTTTGAATAACTTCAACCCATTCCAGAGTGCTAGTGCTTCAATTGCAACTGGCTTGATCGAAACAATGATCTAAATTTGTTTGTATATCATTATGTTTTAGATAAAGGGCAATCGCTTCTATGTGAAGAATATGAATGGTTACCATAATTAGAAAGGGTAGTACGGTTTTGTTTTCGTGTACAAAACGGACGTGCGTGATGAGGCGGATGAGCAGTTCAGTCTCAATATGGAAAGAATTATCTGTGGCATATATCCAAATTGGGCAAGTTAAGCTTCTAAAAAGGCATATGGAATATTCTTTTATAGTTTGGAGGGCAAGTAATTACCTAATTTTTCTTCGAGGGTTAAGCCCCCGGGACTCCTAGCTATAAAACCAATATGGCGCATGTATGGCTTCGGTTAACACTATACTTCACTCGCCTACTAGAATCAAGGAAGAAATAATGCGAACAAAATTAAATAAGCGTTAATACATGGTACTACATGTGTGAGTGTCATCATTCACACAAACGTATACAACATACAAGATATGTGTGTGTATAAAGGTTAGTATGTATATACAATTTAATAATTGTCGAGTAGAAAACCAAACAACACACACAGATATATATATATATATATATATATATATATATATATATATATATAGTTCAGATCATTAATCGGACCTCTCTCTTTGTACATGTATCGTATGTGTTGCAAACTTGCAATCCTTTCAAGTTTCTCCTATCTAAACTCTGAAGGGATAGTTGGGGATGTACTTTTGCCTTAGTTTAGGGTCAATATATCAACATTAATCTACCATCAGAATCTGCTGATTCATTAAATTAAGATTGGTTTTTTGATGTGCACTGTACATTACATATGATGGTGCCTCACTGATACTTACAGACATCATCATCTATATATTTATACAAGAAAAGGGAGCTGAAATATACAATAATAACATCAAAATATATAGACAGTAAGACAGGAAGAATGAAAAGTCTTTATTCCCCATTTGGTAAAGAAAGCTCATGATCAACATTATTGCAGCAGGAGAACATGAGCAGCAAATTAAAGGTATGATAGCGCATATATCACCAACTCTTTTCACAGAGAAAATATTAGCAAATCACACACAGCATATTTCTTTTTACAAAGCGAGCTGGGAAGAATAATCGAGGGAGGGAGAGAGGTCTAGTTCATTAATAATAAGCAATGGCTGTGTAGAAGAAACTTCTTATTAAAAGTTCATTAGTCGAATAATTAGATAGATCAGAATCGAAAGTGACAACCCAGAATGCAGCTGAGCACCAAGAAATGAAAAAGAAACACCAACAACTATATATGCATGAATAATTAAGATAGGAACTTGCATCCTTTTTTAATTGTTTGTTAACTTTACCAAAGAAATGGGTAGAATAAAGTTTCGAGGGAAAATCAAAGTGAAAAATGCTTGGCCTCCATTTGACGCAAGTGAAAATGGTTTTATAATTCTGATGGACATGATCGATCTGGTGGATATATAAAGTTTATTAGGGACTTGGAGCTGGCCTTGGCAATGAACCATTCATTATTACTAATTAATCTGTGTTGTGATTAATTTCTGGGTACGTATACATTATTACTCTAAGAAAGAATAAAAACTGTGTATGCACTACTATAATAAATTAGTTGCGCCGTTGCACCAAATGCTTCTAATTATAGAATGCGATCCAGCAACATTTATCCCTTTAATTTCAATTTTCCAAAAGAAACAAATATATTATGCATGTTGGAACCGATAGATTAGGTTGGGAATTGGAATTAAGGGATAAATGTTGACAAACAAGCACTCATCGAAAAAATGAAGTATACACTCGATTATTGACGTTGTTAATGGTGTTTCAGGACTGCTTTTGAGAATTCTCAAGCTTGTACATCAGAGAGATTTGAGGAACTTTGAATTCATCAGTTTTAAGCACATTTTTAAATAGACTAATTTCGTAACAAATGCTGTTACAAATCTTGGACATAACCTTGATAATTGCTGTTTTTGGGAAGAGTGTGTTCCACCAAAAGCTGCACTTGCTTTGTTCTTTGATGTGGTAAACCTTGGGTGCATTAAGGGCATCTTAATTTAATATATAGTTTTTCATATAAAAAAAAAGGAGTGTTTTGCTTTCAGTTTTATTTGGATATTGGACAATTGCAAAGGAAATTATATGGCAAAGAAATGACACAAAATCATGAAAAATAGTAACTTTTAGAAAAGGCAGGATGAGAAACTTCGTGTTCATACCGCCAAGCCCAAGCCATTAGCATGATTAGAGAATAAACTACATTTGTTAGTGAGACGACTACCTCTAAATTACAGATGTGTCGACACAAAAGAACAAAATGATCATCATTTTTTTTATATCCCACCTACAAAGTGATGTCTTCCTCCTAAATAGGGTAGTTTCAAGCTATGTCACCCTTTGATTATGTTCCTCTAATTTACAATATGTATCACTAGAGCAACTGTATTACCTTTTGACATCCCACCTAACAATTTCTGGTCACTTCGAGCTCTATCACCACTTGAGTTGTGTTCGTCTAATTCTTGCGTTTCAACGACACCGATCATGAATATATGTTGATTTGTATGAGATGAAACCATAATTTTTAAATTTAGGTCAGAAATCTTTTAACCTAGATTCTTATTTCTTTTTCAAACTTGAACTAGGCTTCATTTATGAAAGTTACATACAATCGAGGTAGATATGAAGCAAACATTACTGGTTTTAACGTTTTAGATAGTCGGTTGTCGGTGAGCCGTGACTTAGTTAGTTAAGGTGTTTAACTGACAACTTTGAGGTCATGAGTTTAAACCTCACTAACATATGTAGGGTGTGTGTGAATTATTAATAAAAAGTTAAAAAAAAAACATTTAGATAGTCGGTGACTGATGTTGCATTTACATTATTTGTATAAAATAATGTTTATACTTTGTAGCATTTCCGTTCTGTCATCATCAATACTATTTACATTATTATTACCAATAACATAAAATAAAATCATAAACCAAAAATCGATCTGAAAGTTATAACAAACACAAAGGCCAGTTTTAGTAGGCAAATGTTTTGCTTTGATCTGGTCAATACAGGCATATAGAAAAACCTGTTCAAACCCGCTTGATCCGATTTCAAAATTATTCAAATCTCTAACGGCAGTAAAAAATCAAAAAACACCAAATCTAATCTCTATACAACAACCACCTATGAGCCAAGTAAATCTTTGAGTTTTAAATTTTTAAATATTTTTACACTTCAAGAAAAACAATAAAAGAACAAAAGCTTTTGTTTTCTGTTTTCTAAAATTTCTGGGTTCCTTGTTTGGGGATCCTCCTCTTCCTGCTTGTTTAAGCAACGGCTGGGATTTACACTCCTCGCTTTGAATACAATCCATGGCCCCACAAAACCACACTTTCTGAAAACCCTTCTCATTTCTTTCCTCAAATATTTCCCCACAACACAAAGCTCAAGTCTTTAGTTCTCTTTGAGAAACACCAACCTCCATCAGTTGTAGCATTTCCCAGCTTCCTGTCTGTTTTGGCTTTCACATTTGGGTTTTAGTGTTTAATGTTCTTGGTGAAACTTTGGTTTTTGAGTTCTGGGGAAACAGAGCTGAATTGGGTTTTTGTCTTCATTGGTTTTGTCAGTGTTGAATTGGTTTCTTGAAAAAAAGTTTTGAGTCTTTTTGACAAATCTAGTGTTGTTGATGAAGTGGGTGTGAGAAAGTTTCAATCTTTTGGGAAACAATGGTGAGTACTGCTAACAATTGGAGGTTCCGGCCAGCCTATCCTATGGTGAATGGAGGACCTGACTTGGCTCCGAATAGCGCTCCGGCGAGTAATGCCGGGTCGGAGTGCGGCGACGTTGAGTTCACCAGAGAATATATTGAAGCATTGCTGAATGAAAGACCCAAAAGGAAAGACAGGTTCAGTCTCAAGGTCAGTGTTTTTTTTGTTTTTTATTTATTTAATTGAAATGGGATATATTTGATGGTCTGTTTTATCAAATTTGATTGGTTTTTCCAGGAAAAATGTGACTGTTTGACTGATTATATTAGAAGGCTGAAACCTGTGATAAGATGGTTTCAAGAGCTTGAGGTAAACTATTTGTTGGAGCATGAGAAGTTACAGAACAGTTTGGAAGTGTCTGAGCTGAAACGCTCTGAAATGGGTATGATTCATATGTTTATTTTTATGATGTGAGATTTCCAAAAGGAGTTTGTATTGTTAAGTGATTGTACTTGTATGATTGTAGATCTCTTACTTAGAAACAAGGAAGAGGAATTGAATTCTATTATTGCCGAGCTCAGGAAAAACTATGCTGCTTTACAAGAGAAATTTACTAAAGAAGAATTGGATAAGATGGTAAGTTGTGTGGGTTGGATATCCAATGTGGCTGGTTGATTTTTGTTGATTCATAAGATTAATTACATTTTCCGACATATCAATTAGGCTGCAACGGATTCTCTCACCCGAGAAAGTGATGCTAGACTTGAAATTGAACGATCCAAATATTCCCTCTCGGATGAGCTTGAAAGAGTTCAAAGAGACCTCACAAGTGCTAAGCAGCAGGTAAAATAGAATATTGCAGTCCTTTCTCAACTTTTTCCTTCTATTATGGGTAATTCTAGAATGTCCTCTTTAGTGCTTGATCTGATTCTTTGGGAGAATTACGCAGAATGCTTCACTCAGTGACATGTACAAACGACAGCAAGAATACATTGCTAATTTGCAACAGTACAACAGTAAACTGCAAACTGACCTCTCTGCGGTAGAGGAGGATCGGAAGCGTGTGGAGACCGAAAAGGCTAGTATGGTGGAGAATCTAGGCATGTACAGGGGTCAACTTCAAGTGTCCAGAGTGAGTTTATAGACTGTTTCACTAAGAACAAGTATGATCAATTATACTAGGAAAGTTATGGGTTGATCTATGAAATATCATTGAGTGAAATTTTTAGTCACTGCTGGAAGATTAATCATAAACTTGTAGATTAAGATGAAAGTTAAAATCCTGTTGGCAAAGGTGCCAGTCCGTTGTTATACTCAATTGTAAGGACCTGATTTTAAGTTCCCATTGGACTACCCTTTAGTCATAAGGATAATTGGTTTATTGTGGGAGACACCTTTCCTCCTTTATCTAGCAGATATGCTTGAATGAGAATTTCATTAATGAGAAAGGAAGTTCAGTTTGTGGTAATCAGGATTCTAGATATGTTATGAATGGCTATATTCTGCAGATTTTTTTTTTTCATTTAAACTTTTAGTTTTTTATTTTTATTTTTTATTTTGGCTTCCTTCGATGGGAATTAGCTTATAGGAAATATCTTCTATATACTTTGTTGTTGGAATTAGCTTATAGCTTATATACATAGTTCTCGGTGTCTGTGGTTATGAATTTAGGTACTTTTTGGAGTTTCTAGATGGGGTACGAAAAATAGGATAACAATATGATTGTCAAGTGGTTTGGCATCCTGTGTTTTCTTCTTTTAGCATGTACTTGGGGAAAGGAATCATTTGAAACTAATACCTGATGGGTCACATACAGCAATGTCAAGATGATGCAATAAAGCAGAGGGATGCTTTGGCCGATGAAGTTGCAAGCCTTAAATTGGAGCTGAAACAAGCAAGAGATGATTGTGATCGACATCAATTGCAAGTGCAGAGTTTAAGTGCTGAATTTGCAGAGTATAAAGAGTCTACCGAAAAAACTTGTTATGAGTGGGGTAACCTCAAATCAAAAAATGCTGAACTGGAGGTTTGTATATAATACTTATCTTTTTCTTATTTTGTTTTGTTTCTAACAACAGTGTTGTTAACATGATACAATATTGGGTATTTTCCAGGCAAGATGTCTCTCACAAAGTGACAGCATAAAGGAATTGCAGGACCAACTAGTGAGTGCAGAGAAGAAATTACAGGTTGATAAGATCTTTTTGTTTTTGTTTATATGTGTGTGTCTATGTGCTGGATGGTCTATGCATGAATAGAACTTATGGTTCTGTACTGTTGAAGTGTTGATTTTTGAATGCAATGTTTGAACCGCTTGCCCAGTATGTTGGTTATAGGTGTTAAGTATTGTTGGTTTCTCTTTCCAGTTGTCCGACTTATCTACGATGGAAAGAAAAACAGAATATGAAGGGAAAAAGCATCTTATAAGTGAGTTAAGAACTCGCTTGGCAGATGCAGAATTTAAACTAATTGAAGGAGAGATGCTGCGTAAAAAGTTGCACAATGAAAATTTGGTAATTCATCTGCCATAGCTTTTATCAGCGAGAGTTGTTTCCACTTTACTAAATGTTCTCATGCTGTAGGAACTAAAAGGGAACATCCGCGTATTCTGTAGAGTCCGACCATTTTTGGCTGAAGATGATACAGAAGTGAAGATTATTTCTTATCCAACATCAATGGATGCTCTTGGACGTGGGATTGAACTAGCGCAAAACGGTACATTACTGTAAAACAATTGTAAATTACAGTCTTTCTCCCGCACACTATACTCATGTTATTCTTGTATATATCAGGGCAAAAACATTCTTTTAAATTTGACAGAGTTTTTATTCCTGATGTATCACAAGAAGATGTGTTCGAAGACATTTCACAACTCGTACAAAGTGCTCTTGATGGTTATAAGGTGATAAAAACACTGTTGGGACTCAGTCTTTCAAGTTTCAATGACATTTCATGCCACCTACTGCCTAATTGCTTTATTATTATACTTGTGGTTTTAAAGTTGTTCTATTAGTTTTGGTGGAAAGCTTATTATAGTGTCCTGTAACTTTTATTTGCAAATAATCATATGTGGTTTTCATTTCATGATAAATATATTTTAGGATGCTCAGAATACCCATTTATCTTCTTCTTTCGTTTTAATGATTTTCATTCTTGTTTGTTAAAGTATTAAATGCATAGTGTTTATTGTCTGAATTTCAATATATGTATGCATGACCGTATCCATGTATATGTCTGTGTGCATGTGTATACAGTAATTGTTGTATTTGCTAAACTCATTTTGTAGCTTAGATTGTCTTTTGTGATTACTTTACAATCTTAGTTATGTATATCTGTGGATAATCAATGATGAGGGCTTCTTGTTTCAGGTTTGCATCTTTGCTTATGGTCAAACAGGATCAGGCAAAACCTATACCATGATGGGGAAGCCAGGGGATCCAGAGCAAAAAGGGTTGATCCCCCGTACATTGGAACAAATTTTTAAAACCAGACAGTTTGCCCAACAACAAGGGTGGAAATATGAAATGCAGGTGAGTGAAATCTCTCTTTCTCTCTCTCTCTCTCTCTCTCGCTATTAATCTAGTTTTGTGAAGATTTTTTTGAATCTCATGTTCTTTTTCCCTTGACATATACATGTAGGTTTCAATGTTGGAAATCTACAATGAAACGATTCGTGATTTGTTGCCATCAAATAGATCATCTTCGGAAAGAGAAAATGGGAGTGCTGGAAAGCAATATACAATTAAACATGATGCAAGCGGAAACACCCATGTCTCTGATCTTACCGTTGTGGATGTGTGTAGTGCTAAAGAGGTTTCATTTCTCTTAGAAGGGGCTGCTCATAGCAGGTTGCTATATCTCAATATTGATTTTTGATTCCTCCCCTATTCCTCCACCTGTTCTTATTTTATTTCATTTCTTATTTGACTATCACAAATAACTATCTTCCCATGCTTGTTATGTGTTACATATTCTACTACTTTGGGGATGTCGGAATCCTTCTTTTTACTTTAACACAATGAAAACTGAAACTGCGGGTTGTATTTAAATGAACAATTGGTAGCAAAAATAAGGTGTTCAATTGATCTATGTTGAGGTGATGTTCTTAACTTTTTATCTTAGTTCTAAGGTTTTTATTTTTTATTTTTTATTTTTTGACTCATATTCCTCATTGTCTATTTGATCTGGTACCTAATCTTCCAGAAAGCTAAATGAATTTACTTATTTCTACTTGATGTCTTTCAGGTCTGTAGGCAAGACTCAAATGAATGAGCAATCATCAAGAAGCCATTTTGTTTTCACACTACGCATATATGGTGTTAATGAGGTATATAATCCTTTTCTCTATTAATATCGATCTTTTGAGTTACTCTCATAGTTGTATTATTTTGCTAATCTACTTAATTTCATTTAGAGTACTGAACAACAAGTACAAGGCGTCCTGAACCTTATAGATCTTGCGGGGAGTGAACGCCTTTCTAAGAGTGGATCAACTGGAGACCGATTGAAAGAAACTCAAGTAAAAATCATCTCCTATCGTGCTTTTATGTTATATGTTACTCATTTCTCAACTTAGTAATCTTATGTTTTTGCTTTTGAATTCTATTAGGCCATCAACAAGAGCCTGTCATCTTTAAGCGACGTTATATTCGCCTTGGCAAGGAAGGAAGAGCATGTTCCATTTAGAAACTCGAAGCTTACATATCTTCTTCAGGTTATTGTTTATTTGTTAAGTGATCTGTAGAAATGATTTTTAGGTTTTATCGTTGTATTCCATCCATCCTATATCTTCTTCCGAAAGGTTTAGAACGTCCACTACAAGAAGTTGTGATAGTTAATTGCACTTGAATGGTGAAAATATTTGAGGCTTTTAGCTTATGTGGTTTCCTGTTGATTTATTCTGTGGTTGCTGGACTATTAAAGAAATTCTAATTCTTGAAATCAAATTTTGACCAGCCATGTCTAGGAGGGGATTCGAAGACATTGATGTTTGTAAACATTGCTCCTGATCCCTCCTCAGCGGGTGAATCACTCTGCTCTCTCCGTTTTGCTGCACGTGTAAATGCTTGCGAGATTGGGATTCCACGACGTCAGACTTACACAAAACTTTCAGATTCACGTTTGAGCTATGGTTGATATTTGGTCACTCATATACTTTTTGTTAATTTTTATGATCAATCTCGTTTGTATCTGCATTAGTAGGAAGCGTCATAAAATGAAATTTGAGAATGGTTCTAGCATAGGCTTATTTGTATAGTAACAAGATGTGTATTTCTTAACAGCTAATTAGCTAAACATTGGGAGAATACTTTATTCTTTGCGTTTCTCTGAGCTTGACTGCATTCTCCCGAAGTACTAATTTGATTGCTCTCTCTGTTACAATGTTTAAGTAAATGCAGCTAGAAGTACAAAATAGAGCGAGTCATTGTTCCTTGTAACCGAAGTGTGAACTTAGAAATTGATGGAAATAAATGTGCATTTGTGACTAATTTGCTGTTATAAACTGATTCATGCCACTGATGGAAATAAATGTGCATTGCTGGAAATAAATGATTCATGCCATTCGATCCATGACTTCTTGGAGGATGACTGTTGTGTCTTGATAATATGTTTCAGTCTCGGACAGGTTCCTTCGCCTCACAGCACCATCGAGCTGTTGAAACAGAAAAAGAGAATGGTGTGATTACTTCAATTGTTGCACAAACCAAAGACAAATGAGTATTTTTTCGTTATTGCTACCTTTTCGACTGTGTTGAACAATCTGTTAGCGAGGTCAGTGAGAGGTTGCTTCTCAGTGACGGGAGCTGCTGTGATAACTTTGTCGAAATCAAAGTACATGAATGTGGATTTAAGTCGCAGATACTTTGGGACATAGTTGAGTGTATCTTGTGCAATCAAATCTGCCATAGCCAGGAGATCAAAAGCATACTTCTTCAGCCTATACTTTCTCCCTTTGGTTCCAATGTCAGCCATATAAAGATGGTTCTTTAGAAATGAACGCGTACCCGTCTCCTCGTTTGCAATTTCTGCAACAAAACCATGTTTGCAGGTCAATGAACTATCGCAAACTCAGAATCTATGACAATCAAAGCTTCCGTACCATGTCAAACAACTTTCAGACCCCAAAATCCCAAACTGTCAAGCCATAAGTAGCACATTGGCAGGAAACTTACTGTTATCAGCAGAAGGAACTGGCAGGGGGCCGTCAAGCCAAAACCCGTTGTTGCCTTGGGCAAGAGCGGCTCCGCTTGAGGAGTTATTCCCAACAAGTGCAATAGAGGCAAGACCTAATGCCAGCCTTCTTGTAGTTTGTAGCGGCTGTTCCAGAACATCATGATCCTTTTTATTGCCTAAACATCCAATAATGCTAACTCGCTTTCGGGTTTTTTGAATGCTTGGAAGCCTCGGTAGAACTGGTAGTGTTTCAGAGATTCCATTTAAGTTTGCTAACTGAGCCATATGGGGAATGGAAATGGCAGGTGTTGAGGAAAAGAGAAAGAGTGGGTGGCAAGAATTTCAGTTATATCCGTTTGGAAGTTGCAGGCTACTACTGACCACCAGAATAGATATCCTCACTGGGGATAATTTGGTAATTATGAAAACTAGCTGTGAGCCTATGAGAAAGAGAAACCCCTTTGAGACCAATAAAAATAAGATAAAAATTTCTGAATTGGCATCTGAAACCTTGAAGTCTTGAACCTAGGATGCTGCCCTTTGCATATTATGAAATTTTTCTTAGTTACTTACATTCATAAGAACATTATTATTCAAAAACAAAATTTAAAAAAAAAATACGAAAATAAAACACATGGTTAATCAATTGTAAACAAAACTTGTACAGTTAATGACTTAATGACCAAGACTCTTACTTGTGGTTCGGTTTCCCAAATTCTCGTCTCTGATCCAATTTTTTATTTTTTATTTTTTATAGACAAATCAAACAAAAATAAATTAAATAAATAAACAAAAATAAAAAAGAAAAGAAAAAAGGAAATCAACGTGGAGGAGCGCAAGTGGGCTGGGCTCCAAACTGGTGGGGAATGTGAGGACTGAGGAGGAGGACAGATGTCTGAGACTAACTGAAGTAGAACGCATCAGTCTTCTCACAAGACGACGGGAGGTTTTGGTCGCCGGCGTCAACCAACCAACTAGTCGGTTTGGATAATCGGTAGAGATCGAGAGGATGGAGGTAGGCTTCCTCGGGCTGGGTATAATGGGAAAAGCCATAGCCATGAATCTTCTCGGCCATGGCTTCAAGGTTATTGTCTGGAACAGAACCCTCTCTAAGGTACTACTATCAACTCCTCTCAAGTATCGGTTGACAAGGTTGTCTCATATAATAAATTTAAGATTACCTATGTTGTGTCTATGTTGTTGTATTTGCCTTTAAGATCCATTTCCATACGTATTCTTCTTGTTTTGATACGTATTCTTCTTGAATTGCAGTGCGATGAACTTGCGGAGCATGGTGCCTCTGTTGCACAAACCCCTGCAGCAGTAGTTACAAAGTGCAAGTATACCTTTGCAATGTTATCTGATCCTTCAGCTGCTCTTGCGGTTTGTACTTTTCCTCTTCGCTAGTACTTTGACACTTCATTTTTACTTGATTTCACTTATCAATATATGCAAACTCCTTAGGTTGTGTTTGGAAAGGATGGCATTGTTGAGCATGTTTCTGGTGGAAAAGGTTACATCGACATGTCTACAGTAGATGCCGCTACTTCTTCAAAGATTAGTGAGGTTTGAGATCCCATTCTAGTTCTATTTCTTCCAAATATTGCAGTCTTCATATTGTTTCACACTACAATCAAAGGTACTTTAGTATTGGTTAGTATGTATGTATGTATCCTGGCTACTTGACCTTGTAGAAAAAATGTATGTTAGATGTAGGTACTACATGAGCCTATTACTACTGCCAAAATAGAAAAAATAGCTTTATTTGACTGTAGTGTAAACATGATTGTAGTGTTCCAATGCAGTTTCATTTGTATATACCATTATGTTGTGGCTTGCTAATCAAATAACTCAATAGGAAAAGGTATGATCAGAGAAGTATTTTTCACATATCAGTTGGGGTTTTACCAATAATGTACAGGCGATTACAAAAAAAGGTGGTTACTTCCTTGAAGTGCCTGTTTCAATGCAGTTTCATTTGTATATACCATTATGTTGTGGCTTGCTAATCAAATAACTCAATAGGAAAAGGTATGATCAGAGAAGTATTTTTTACATATCAGTTGGGTTTTTACCAATAATGTACAGGCGATTACAAAAAAAGGTGGTTACTTCCTTGAAGCGCCTGTTTCAGGTAGCAAAAAGCCTGCAGAAGATGGTCAACTAGTTATACTTGCAGCTGGGGAGCAGGTAATTGTCATGCAGACTGACAACTTTTAGTTTGTTTGTTCCAGACATGAGCTTTGCATATTTGGTTGTAGCTAACACATTTCCCCACCTTCAAAATACAAAGTAAGCATGCAACTTGGGCTATTTTTGCTCACAAGAAACACCCTGAAGTTCCTTTAAGCTTCTTCAGTTTAAATAACAAGAAAATCATGCACAAAAGATAATAAAGGAAACAGGAAGAAAGAAATGTAAAAAATAATGTCCTGTAAGACTATCACAGGATTCACAGCTCCTTGTCCCATGGCCAGAGCTGCAGAATTTGGAGTAATGTGAGATTTTATTGATGATTACTTCCACTTGATTCCTTTTCATAAATTTCAAAAGCTTTATAAGGACTGCATATAATGGATTTGTTTATCTGTATATTGCTGCAGCATCTTATTTAATGATTAATGTAGGCATTGTACGATGAAGTGCTTCCAGCCTTTAATGTCATTGGAAAAAAGTCTTTCTACTTGGGCCAGGTTGGGAATGGAGCTAAAATGAAACTTGTTGTGAATATGATAATGGGCAGGTAATTGTTCCTTTCTGCAAATAAATGGTGCATAATATGGAGAATCATTTTTGCAGCTCTCTTTCCTAGAAATACTCTAGCAACCAGACACAGTGTTCCCTGTTGCATTGAATTTTTAGACTAGGAGCAAAGGAAGGAAGAGGAAGAAAGAAAGATAAAAAATAAAAAAAAGTTTAAGAGAAAAAGGTTTGGTGGTTTGGTATATCATCCTTCACCTGAACGTTATTTATCTGCATATTATTCATATTAAGAATAAATAGGCATGTTGGCTAACTTGGCATAGGCTTAGAGCTTTCGAGTTTTAATGTTTTATTTAAGTTGTTAGTCCTGTGATTTGAGGTGGTTCTGGTTCTGGAGGATCAGGATTCAGTTTTACATCTTTATGTGATCATATGCAACCAGTCGTAGTGGTTTACCAAATTCCATTTAGCATGAGTTTTTATCCTTTGATGGATTACCTCCCAGTTTGACAATGTCAAGACTTCATTTGTAACCCCATAAGAAAACCGCTAATAAAATTTGGTAATGGCCTAATGCATCAGTTTCTAATGTTTCAAGAATGAAAACTCATATAACACAGGCCATAGACCCTTCAAGTTGACATAATAACCCAACGTGACCCTTTTATTGTAATACATATGTCTGTATAAAACAATAAATCATTTTTCTTAGGTGAATTTCAACATTATTGATCATAGCCAGAGCAATTTCTGGTATTTATGATGGTGTTCTCTCCACTGCAGTATGATGAATGCATTCTCTGAGGGACTTGTTCTTGCTGGTAGAAGTGGACTGGATCCTTCGGTTCTTCTTGACATTTTGGTGATTAACAACTGAACTTGCGTTTACCACTATTGGATCCTTCATCTTAGCAGAGTTGAGTTTTATTCCTTCAGGTTTGTCCCTAGTGTTGATAAGTTAATTTTTGGCAGGATCTGGGTGCAATTGCAAATCCAATGTTTAGGACGAAAGGACCCACTATGATCCAGGGCAGTCATCCACCTGCATTTCCTTTGAAACACCAGCAGAAGGACATGAGATTAGCTCTTTCCCTCGGGGATGACACAGCTGTATCAATGCCAGTAGCTGCTGCAGCTAATGAGGTTTCACATGCTCTTTATTTGTTTTAAGAGTAGCTTCTTGAACCACTCAAAATTTTACTATTTCTCAACCTAATGTCTGCATGTCCCTTGTGTTCATACCTACTGAGTGTCTCCAATCGTTCATAAATAAAATATGCGGAGAGGCTGACACTGATCCTTAAATTTTGACAACAGCAGTAAAAATTTGAATACATACAACAGAGAGTTGTCAGTTGTCACATGTCATCATCTCACATTCTCGCTGATGTGATTTTCTTAGGGCCTATAGGATAGTTTGTTAGTCCTCAGCATTATATGTTGCTTAAATTAAGAGTTTATAATCATATGTGTATTTTTCTCTGTCCAATTATTTGTCTTTTGAACTAAGACCCAAAGTGTCTAAGGGAGAAATTGTGTAGTCTAATACAAGCTTTTGAAGAAGGCAAGCCTACTTTTTTTTTTTTTCTTTTTTTTTTTTGAAGCTATTGCTTTATGTAGAAGTGAGATTTTTTTAGGGTAACATAATTACAATGGAGGGGAGCTTCTGCGGTATAGTTGGAACTCATGCCAATAGTAAATGAAAAACAAACACAGATTGTTTTCAGCTAGTTTACCCTACATACTCCTGTCCATGATCAAAATAAATCTCTGTTTCAGCTAGTTCATTAGACCTCCTTCAATTTTGAACTCAAAATCTCTTGTGCCCTTGAATTTCTAATTTAATCATGTTTGCCCTTGTACTGTCCAATTTGATCAATCATAACCAAGTCATATATAATCCATCAATTTCTTCATGAATGTTTTAGCGGCAATCCCATTCATATTAGTTTTTCACCTTGTATCATCCAAGAAACACCTTATTTACTTTGTCAAGGCTGAAAAGTCCCTTAGTCGGTCAAGGCAGCAATTCATGGACAATTAACGAATCATTTGGTGGCTGCTTTTTAGCGGAATTAGGCTGAAACTATCTAGTATTATTTGTTTCTATCGCTGTTGTTGGACATTAAGAACTAAAGTTCCTTTATACATCTTTTTAGGCATTCAAGAAGGCTAGAAGCATGGGGCTTGGGGAACTTGACTTCTCAGCTGTGTATGAGATCGTAAAGGCTGTTGAACCTCCTTCTCAGATCAGTTAGGCGCGCTCTCTGTCTTCACTTCAATGCATGGTTTTATAAGCAATGCACTCTGTATTGTTCTTCTATTTTATAATCATCCAAATTCCCTCCTTATAGACATTTGTTTGTCAACATATATAATTTAGATTCATATAATACCACTGCAGCTTCCCACACCACGGTTCACTTTATACTCTTGTTTTATCAATACTACAGCTCCTATAGAATTGAACACTAGGACAACTAATTCTTCTATGATATCAACACCTCTCAGCTGCTTTTGCTTTTACCTGCTCTCGAAATATATTCCGTGAAACTAATTTTGTGGTTGATAAGATTTTCGGGATAGAACTACTGACTTGAAATTGTTTGGAGCAGCTTGTGTGAACTTTACTTTATGAGCAGCGTGGATATTATGGATGTAATGATGCATTATGGATTTATGGATATTATGTACTTGAGAAGTTGTGTTCCTGATGTAGAACCAGGTTATTAGGATTTTGGGATTTTGGATTCTTGAATCAAACTTATTCATCATGTTTTTTATTTTGAATTTCTTAATTTTTAGGGGTTCTTCTTTGTAATTAGTTTCTTCTGTCGAAAAAGATAAAAGAGGTAGGTCTCACATTCTCACACCATGGAATATTTGGTTTTGATCTCTAAACAACCAATTCTGAAGAACGAGACCATTGGCAGTATGCCAGCATTATGTTTTACGGGCTACTTGGGCATTCCTATTAGTTTGGCATCCTCAGTGGAGATTTTTATAGTAAAATACACAGGTCCTAACTCCTAAGTAAATCTAAAACTAGATGGATCGATGTAATGTCAATCACAAACAAAAACCATATATATTAGAAGATACAGTGGATAAGTTGCTCCAAGCAAAAACAAAATAGAAGCAAAAGCATAGAAATTAAGGACCAGACAGGTTTGCGTATGCAATGCTGGAAGCAAATACGAAGG
This sequence comes from Fragaria x ananassa, assembly GCA_034370585.1. Lineage (NCBI taxonomy): Eukaryota > Viridiplantae > Streptophyta > Magnoliopsida > Rosales > Rosaceae > Fragaria > Fragaria x ananassa. The sequence continues at coordinate 12,497,085 of CP139764.1, forward strand.
AAGCTCTTAAGCAATGTTGCATGTCAGTAATGTAACCACACCCTCAACATGTAATATTCTGTCTGCGTATGCACTTATAGCTCCCACCGCTGGACTCAAAATTAAGGTTGAGGGGCTCAAAATCAGAACTCGGCCTCTTAAACTATCAACCCTTTCCCAATTCTCTAGTGACGAACAATCAAACCGATAAACCCTGAGGCTCAAAAACCTTAGCCGTCGACCACAAACTGCAAATAAGAGCTCCCCATCAGATTTAGCCAAGTGAAGACGTCTTGGACGCGTACGATATGACAGTTTAAGAGTGGAGGTGGGATTGTGCTTTAGATCCCACTTCTCAAGTGCTACATCGAAGGTTCTCAATATTACTTCCGATGAGTTGATCATGGAAACAATAATGAGAAAATATAAATTTCCATCCGCATAAACCATGTCTCTGATCTCTTCATCAAAATACAAGGTTGGTGAAGATGGAACTCTAAAGATGCTCTATCTTCCAGCTTGTTGGTTATATGTGGTTAATGTGTAACATCCCATATGACTGATATGAGTACGAAACCAGAGGATAAAAACAACACAATCGAGACTAGTTGGAGAGGTCGTCATGGTGGCTAACTCAACCTTTGTGCACGACCAGTCCGACTGCTCTGCTAATTGAGCAGGCAGTGAAAATTCCTGTCTCTTTACGAAGAGGATTATGAACAAAGAATGTCATATGTTCAGGATTATGGCAAACAAGAGATGATGAATACATGCTTCTTATATGGTCTGATCTGAACAAAAGCAACCAACCTGAATCAGGGCAACAAAATGCTGTTTTGAGATTTGCACGACGTTCTCTTACATCTTGTTCTTGTACCACGTTTTTGATCCAGAAGGTCGATCGCATTTTTAAGTCGAAGTAGTTTGCTTGACAGTAAACTTTGTTAGCACCTCGGCGGCGGGAACAACGGCCCTGGCACTGTATTACACGCCGGTCGTCAGGAACAGCGCGCTTCCATGGTTTTGCATACGACGCCAAAGCGGACGACATCACGGAATGTGAGATGTTCGGTCACTTCTGCTAACAGATCAACCGGAAGATCAGACCAACAATGGTGCTGTGAATTTGTCATGCTACGGATTTACGGTGAACTCGAATGTGTTGTAGGGTTTTCTATTATATAATTAATCCCAACCCTAAACCCTCGATTGCTGTTTCCAAAGAAAGAAAATTTTCGTTAAATAAATAAATAAGCATAAATAAAATTCTCGGTTATCAATGATACACTATTTATAAGTTGGGGTTTAGGCTTAATGTATTAATCAGACTTAAGGGTAGCCACACCAAGCCTTCTTCAAATAAAAAGAAAGAGTGCTAAAACTCTTAAAAACACAATTTAAAATCAAAGGACTCAACAGTTAAGAATGTAAACGAGTCGAGTCGAGACGATTACCCAGGTGAGCATGTTTGAGCAACCTGCTCTCGATCATGGATTGGGTGGCTAGGCTGGAAGTCTCACATTTTGAACAATGAATGAGACCATTTGAAGCGTGCAATCAATTAATATGATTTACTAGAAATGTTACCCGCACGTTGCTGCGGCATTTTTAGTACCGAAAGGCGCTGTTTTTTTGTCTCTCTTTGTTAAGAAATGGCTGAAATGCTACATCAATTTCACTTGAAATAAATAGTAAAACTTTATTGTCAATTTTACAATGGCAATGCGCTAATTGAGGTTTGTATTTAAACTTTTGATAAAGGTCTATAATAGCAACTATGATCATAAGATATAGGCAATGAAAATGATAGCATAATGGGCATATAAGATAACATGAAATATACAGAAAAGGTTTGCATCTTGTATACATGATAGATATAGATCACCATGACTGTATTAAAAAGCAGTTGCAACCCCCCTCTGATGGATACCCATTAATCTACAACCTATCTTCTGTACACCCATAGGTGATTAACCCTAAACCTATCTTCTGTACCAAAATATTAGTCAATGCCAACTAATACATGATAGCAGCAAATGTTGTAAACCTGGGTGTTCACAGTCGATCATACTTGCACAAAATGGTAGGCAAGACTTGGTTGGTTGCCTGCAAAAGAACATGAGCAATAATACCATTTACTCCTGCTTTGACTTCAGCTTACTTTTAATTTCTTTACCTTTGTTGATTGAACAATAAAATCCAAAGAGGGGAAAATTATAGAATGTTAAATAGACAGTTCAAGGTGAAAGTGTTTAATCTAATGTAAGAAAGAAGATATAACAAAGAAAGGAGCAGGTAGTTCTATGAAAGAATAAGTTTGTTTTAAGTAATACCAATGAAAGATTTGTTTTCTATATACAGAAAGAGTGCATTTAGTAAAGAATCTTTTGCACTTAAGTTTGTTATATTGTGAAAATGTGCATTAAGCCAAGTCTTCATTTGCACATAAACAAAACATGCACTTTGTAAACTACACTTGTCAAACTGAAGATATATTGTATATACATTCTTGATAGACCACTTAAATTTGAAACTTAAGAACGACAACCTATGGTAAAGGTAGGAGCCTATGACATTGTTAAAGTTTCCTCATAAATGTATTGTACATGCTGTGGCTAGCTAGGCTTTGTAAAAATTAAAAACTAAAACTACCAGCACCCTACTTCAAAATTGGTTCAAATATCACTTCTTATGTTTTTCTTATTACTTGTTTCTACAAGATCCCGTAGACCTCGTAGAAGTTCTTTGGTGTGACCTATCCTTGACTGCGTTGACTCGCTATTTGCAAAAGAAAATTGACCGGGGCTTTCCGGTCTTTCTCTCTCCGATGATTAAGTCAGATACACAGTGGATATAGTATTAAATGCTAGGAGATATCTTACCATTTTGGTTGACTTCAACATTATATTAATTTATAGCCCCATGTTGACTTTTGCCTTGCTTGTTATTTGATGTAGGACAAATACATTGTTAGGGTCTGTTTATTTGGCCTTCTGTGGAGTGTCTTCCTCTCAGCCCAGTCTGTTGTAGCCTTCAAGATGAGGCTTGTTCGACTTACCTCAGGCTGGGCTTCATAGCATCGTGGGTCAGGAGAGGTATTTATCGACTACCGATTATAAGTTCCCCCAAGTTCCCGTTCAAGACACGTCTTGAGTGGGGACTTGAAGAAATGGCCCATGATGCCAAATTATCAACGGGTACCCGATCCTAGTCCCCCTAAGTTCGTGCTCAGGACATGTTTGAATGAGTTGTTGTTGCAATGGAAGGTAGCGAGCCGTTCCATGTCAAGTGTTCTTACTCAAGCCACTATTCTCCGTGTTAAGGGAATGATACGAACCATCCTACTCCCTCTCTACAGGAGCTGTACAAGGGACTTACGGTTGTCATGGCTCTAGTTGTTTCGTCCATGCTTCCCGGTGGTACGTTTCCAGGGTTATGCTCATGCCTTTAATTGGTGCGCATGTCTCCCGTTGGTTCTTGCTTGGATAAATGAATCTCATGAAACAATTGTCGTATGTTTCTTCCCGTTAGTTGTTATTCAAGAATAGAGATTTTCCTAAGCAGTTGTTGTATGCTTCCTCCCAGTGACACTTATCCGGGACTTCCATTTTTTTTTTGGTTGTAATTGTTTTGGCCACACCAGCAAGTCTGGGTATGCAAAGTCTCTTTTAGTCGTTGCGGGCGTGCCACCGCGCGGACGCAGAATGTGAAGTTTGTAGTAGCGGGGTGCGCTTAGCCTTCTGCTTCTAATCAAGTGATTGAGGATGGAGAGCACCAACTCCACCACAAGGTTCTTCGTGCATGCGGACTCCTCAACCTATAATTATCCTAGCTCGACATGGTCTTTAAGCAATTAAAGACACTTGCTTCCTTATCTACTCAAGCGTCACGCGAAGCCAATGTTGTATAGTCTTGCACTTGTATGTGAACTCCTCGCCTTCATGTTTTAGGACTCCACTTCTACGACAAGTTCATTTCTTGATTCCATGCGAAGTCCTTTTTGCATGCGAACTCTACTATCCAGTTCGCATAATCTCGCTGGCGGGCCATCACTTGTAAACCCAATTATTTTGGGCTCGTTGGTGTGGACCATGAATGTAACTAATTCAGATACATTTACTGTTCAATAAAATATTAATTTGGGTGTAAACACTAATATACTCCCGCTGGCTTTTAGTTGATGGACTTGCCAGGTCTCCCTCTCGGCGATTACTTCCGGGAGCTTGGGGACGTCTGCAACAGTCCTGGGTGTGTTGCATAAGACTGCTGACAAGTGTTACCGGTCCCGCGGAGTTTAATATGGGACCCCGGGCTTGGGCATTGGGCTGATAGCCTAGGTAGGTGGTGATCTGTTAGAGTATTAATTGCATGTCCGCCAGGTTTCGCTTCTCTCTTCTTTGAGAAGTTACTTCATAGTGGAGCACGTGTCAAGATCTTGTGGTGGGTCGCGATGGCTTCGATTTCCTCATTTATAGTAAATGCTTATTTAATGAGTTGGGGGGGGGGGGGAACCGAGACGTCCTTTCCCTCGCTTTGTATATATGTTTAGTCTCTCCCCCTCGAAACTGTTTCTGCACTTCTACTTCATTCCTCTTCCATTCTCTGTGTCTCTATTCTCTGTCTGCTTCCGTTTTCTCTGTCTTCTTCTTCTTGCTTAGTTCTGTCGAAGCCAAGATCAGGAAGGGTGTTGCAAGCCAAGATCAGGAAGGGTGTTGCAAGCCAAGTCCAGAGGAGAAGAGAAGAGAAGAAAGGAGGGATTCCATTTTCCTATCACCGCCGGTTTTTCGATTACGAGGTGTTCTCCGCTACTTGCTCCGGCGTGCCTCTGGCCTGCATTATCTGGTGAGTTTCCCTTTTTCTAGCGCTTTGTTATTTATCAGATCAGATTATACTGCTAAGTGTAGGTTTTGAGTTTCTGGGTTTGTGTTGGGATGGGTAGTCTTAATCCTCCCGGTGGTGGCGGCATGCGTTGGTAGGCATCTAATAATCCATAGGGTTTCTCTCTTTTTTAGGGTTAAATAGAGTCTAGGGCTGTCGATGCCAGCATCTCCGGTTCGTCTCAACGGGCTCTCGCTGATGATGACGAAAGAATGGAAAACTATCTGCAGCAAGCGACTCGTAAAAATGTCGCGCGGGCAGAATCACATTATGAGTCTTTTTGTTTGAGTCCCGAGCAGCAAGTGTTCGAGGCGATCCCGATCACGCGGGCCCTTCACCGTCTGGAGGACGGCATGGTATGCAATGAGCCTGTTTGCAGTCTCACGCCCGAGGAGATTGAGCATTTCAAGGAGGAGTGGGACATTCCCTCTGATATCCCTATGCACGGTTTGCGTCCTGGAGAATTGGCGTGCGCTCCCCAAGATAACTACGTAGCAGTGCACGACAACATATTCATAAACGGATTCTCCATACCGCTACCCTAATACGTGCAGTATATGCTCAGCATGCTGCAACTGGCTCCCGGTCAAGTCCCCTCAAATCAATGGCGGCAACTCCTAAGGCTCGGATGCTTGTATTATTTGTCAAACATAGGGTGGCCCACAATCAATAAGTTCTGCGCGCTCTACAGATTGTCATATTCAAAAAAGACGGGGATCTTCGGGTGCATAAGCTTTACCGCACGGGACTACGAGTCGGTTATCACCGACCTCCCGTCATCGATGAACAAGAAGTGGAGAGCGAAGGTTGTTCTGGTGGGCGGCCCGTGGTAACGAAAAATGAGATGACATACCGTTTCAAACTATTTCTGGGCCATTGGGGATCAAGGCTACTCATTGACCCCGGTCAAGTGGGAGCGCATTGCGCGGAATTATGCAGCGTGGCCTCACGAGGAGGATCGTAACTCGTACCACTTAACTCAATGGGATGTTCTGGTACACTGCGAAATGGGTAAACTTCCCGATGGGTTCATCATCTTCTCGCGTCACTTATGCTTTACTTCAAGTCGTATAAGCCCGGTTGAATCAATATACTTATTTTTATCTGGCTTTGCAGGAAAAATCCGTAAGCGCGTTTCTCGTCCGAGCCACCCACTAGACATGGAGAAGGATCAAAACCTCCTATCAAAGCTACTAGACATGGGGGAAGTGACTCCCACACTGAGGTAGATTTGGACATGCAATCAGTGCGTGTCCTAGACATCCAAAAGGCGCTTGAAGTCCCTGATGAAGTCTATGGGACAACAGCTACGCCGCCGGTACCTCCTCCAACAAGCTCCTGGGCCAATATGAATCTAGGCGAGAAGAAAAAACGCCAACACCGCTCGAAGAAGGGTCATGATGCTCTGGACTCCCAGGTGACATACACCGGGAATGATGTCTCCGGGGACCTCGCCCCAAACCCGAAGAGACATAAGGTGGCACCTAGGGGCTTTAGATAAACTCCCTCGCTGTCCATGCTCGCCCCTCTCCTCCCTACAATCAGGCAGGTCCTAGACGAATACGGCTGTGAGGACGAGAAGTTCGTGCGTGCCATAATCCGTGACTTGAAGGAGATCGATCTTGACCGGGTGAGGTTCAAGGAAGGCTCTCCCATTGTGTCCCGCCAGATCGCTCGGGAGCATCTGATGAAGGTTAGTGTACGGGACATCTTTTGCTCGGCTTGTTTTCGTTGGTTCCCTAAAACTTTTTTTTTTGCAGTCTCTCTTCGCGGTGTACTCTATTGACGCCAGCGAGGACATTCCCAAGCTGAAGGAGCAGGTGACCAAGCTCAACAGTCATGTGAGCTATCTCTAGACTGAGAAGGGGTCTCTGGAGAAGGAGAAGAATGTGCTGGCCAAGAAATTGGCGATGCTTCAGCTGCATGTCTAGGAGGTGGAGAGCAAAGCTAACCGGGTCCCGGAGCTTGAAGTTGAGGTGGACTACTTGCGGTTGGCACTTGAAAAGCTTCACCCGCTTGAGGGTAAGCTCCGCAAGAAGGAATATGAAATCGCGGAGTTGGAGCGTCTCGCTCCCGTGTGTTGCGACCAAGTTGTGGCTGCGTACAAAGAATCCTAGGAGCCTAAGGATCTTCTACAGGCTCCCCGGGATGATGCCATCACAGAGAAGTTTATTGAGTGGAGCGAGCATGGGTACCTCGACAAACCTCGGATGATCATTGACCTGCTCGCTACAAAGGCGAAGGCCAAAGCTCAAGACTCACAGCCTGTCCACACGGAGGGTCCTTCTGAGGCCAACCTTGATACTTCCAGAGATGATGTGACTTTGTCCGAGAGTGAGGATGAAGAGGAGCTAGGTGATTCAGTCGAGAAGGACCAAGCCTAGGACTTTTTATCTGACCACAACCGGATTGTAATTTTTGATTTTTTGAATGGCCTCGAGCCTGCTATCGGAGATGTAAACTTTACCCGGTGATTTGGTTGTTATATTTATAATTTGATTTACTGGCTCATGTTGACTCCTTTTTTTCTTGGTTGAATGCCTTTGGATTTTTTTTTTTGGTGTTTTGCCTTTATTTATTTGCCCCTTGAACCTGGTGGATCAGACCAACAGTTTTACTCCCGAGTGTTACGAATTTAAATTCTTCATTTCTGTATTAGTTGTTGTCAAAACAAATGAAGGCATCCTCCCGGGTTGACTGAGCTAAATCCGGTGGGCATAATTTGCAATTCCCACGGCCCAACTTCGATTAAACAGGGTAAAACCTAAGGTGTTCGGTGTTCTACGGGTACCCGGTGATTATGTCATCCAGGTCCCTTGGGAAGAACGTTGTTGGGCCGATTTGCTTCACTATCTCGTAAGGTCCCTCCCATGTTGGATCAAGGGTCATCGGTTGAGTCATCACCCACTTCATCACCCAATCTCCTAGACCCAAAGATTGGGGCCTAACTTTGTTGTCGTAATGTCGGGCGACTCGCTGCTTGTACACTTGGTTGTGTAGATCGACCCTCTCCCTCTTCTCCTCGATGAGATCCATATTCAGTTGGAGCCCCTCTGCATTGGTTTTCTCATCGTAGCCCTTAACTCTTCCCGTTGGCACCGTCAGCTCAATTGGAATGACTGCTTCTTTGCCGAAGGCCAGGCTAAAAGGCATTTCTCCCGTTGACTCTGTTACGGTGGTCCAGATGGCCCATAACACTTATGGGAGCATTTGTGCCCACATCCTTTGGCGTTGTCTAATTTCTTCTTTAGCAGTTTCTTGATGATTTTGTTGACAGCCTTCACTTGCCCGTTGGTCTTTGGATGAGCTAGCACTGCGAACACCATCCGGGTTCCCATGTCCTTGGTGAACTCAATAAGTTTCGGGTTATTGAATTGGGTACCATTATCAGTGATGATAGTCTCCGGGACACCAAACCTGTAGTAGATGTTCTTTATGAGGAAGCTCATTACATTGTCGGTGATTATTCGATTTAGCGGTTCTGCTTCAACCCACTTAGTGCAGTAATCAACCGCCACTATGGCATATTTTTACTGTCCAGGAGCCTTGGGAAACTTCCCGATTAAATCTAGTCCCTACTACGTGAAGGGCCACGGAGACATCAGGATCGAGAGTGCAATAGATGGAGAATGGACTTTGTTAGCGTGCTGGTGGCACTTGTGGCATCTTGCTGATATCTGGCCTGCCATTTTTCCCATATTAGGCCAAAAGTACCTCGTTCTTAGGGCCTTGAAGGACAGGAATCTTGATCCAGAATGATTACTGCAGACTCCCTCATGGATGTCCCGGAGGACTGTCTCACCTTCCTCTACCAATACACACTTTAGGTTGGGGAAACAGTAACCCCTGCGGTACAATTTATCATCTACCAGAGTGTATCTCGCACACCTCGATTGTAACTTCCTTGCTTGCCGCCTATTCTCCCGGCAGACCCCTTCCTTAATGAACTCGATGATGAGATCCATCCATGTGGGTTCCTTGGGGCCAAGGGAGATGGCGAATATCTCTGAGATCATCTTGTTAATGGTAGGCCGGTCTAGGATTTCGACTTTGACCTTCTTGAGCCCTTTTTGGCGGGTACTGGTGGCAAGTCTAGTTAGAGCATCAGCATAACTGTTCTCCTTCCTGGGAATCTGAGTGACCGTCGCTGACTCAAACCTGCACAAGAGAGCCTTTGACAGTGCCTGGTAGGAGTTCAGATGAGGTTCTTTAACCACAAAGGTTCTGATGACCTGGTTCACCACCAGTTGTGAGTCGCTGAGCACTTGCACCCTTTTCACTCCTATCTCTTACCAGCTGTAGCCCCCATGATCAATGCTTCATACTCAACTGTGTTATTGGATGTAGAGAAAATGAATTCCAGAGCGTACTTGTACTTGAACCCATCAGGGCTGACCAATATTATTCCCTCTCCACTTTTATCTTTTGTCACGGAGCCATCTATGTACAACTTCCAACTTTGCTCGACTACCCGTGGGATCACCATATCCTCCCGCTCAATCTCCGGACACACCTCGTCATTCTTCATGAAGGTCAACTCCGAGATGAAATATGTGGTTGTTTGCCCTTTGATGGCTACTCTCGGCATGTAGTGTATGTCGAATTCACTCAGCACTATCGCCCATTTGGCCAGTCTCCAGCTCGTCTCTGGTATCTACAGAACCTGGCAGAGAGGGCGGTTCATGAGCAATGTGATGTAATGCGCTTGGAAGTAATGTCGTAGCTTCCGAGCGGTCACAATGAGTGCTAGAGCCAACTTCTCTAGATCTGAGTATCTGCTCTCAGCTAATGTGTAGCCCTTGCCTACATAATACACCGGGAGCTCGATGACATCATCTTTCCTGATCAAGGCCGAGCTCACTGCTATATCGGACGCTGCCAAGTAGAGATATAACATCTTAAAAAACGGGTCCCTAATTGATTAGCTTGCAATACTGACTCTTCAACAGCTTAAAAACCGGCGCGCACTTGTCTGTGAGCCTGGAAACAAACCTAGCGAGGGACGTTATCTTGCCTTTCAGGGACTGCACGTCACTCCTGACCCTTGGGACTTCCATACCCATTATGACCTAGACCTTCTCCGGGTTCGCTTTAATCCCCTACCGGCTTATCATGTGGCCCAATAACTTCCCTTTAACAACTCTAAACAAGCACTTATCATAGTTCAACCTCATGTTGTACGCGAGCATAATATCAAAAACCTCTTGCAGGTCGCTCATGTGCTTGACCGCGGTGAGACTCTTTACCAACATCTCGTCCACGTACACTTCCATGGTAACTCCCAGCTGCCTAGCAAACATGTTGTTCATCAAGCGCTGATAGGTTGCTCCTACGTTCTTCAGTCCGAACAACATCCTCTTGTAATAGTACACTCCCTTGTCGGTTGTGAAAGCGGTATGCTCCTCGTCCGTCGGGTCCATCATTATTTGATTGTAGCCCGTGTACGCGTCCATGAAACTTAGCATTTCGAACCCGGAGGTGGAGTCAACGAGTTGATCTATTCGAGACAACGGGAAGATATCTTTAGGGCAAGCTCTATTAAGACTGGTGTAATCCACACACATCCTACACTGCCCCACTGCTTTCTTAGGGACTATTACCATGTTGGCCAACCATTACGGGTACTTTGCTTCCTTGATAAATTGGATGTCCAACAACCTCTACACATCTCCCTTGATGATATCATACTTGGCCAAATCGAATGATTTGCGCTTTTGCCTTACCGGGGGCACGCCCTTTTGGATTCCCAATATGTGTGTGAAAATGTCTCCCGAGATACCAGGTACATATGCGTATGACCAGGCAAACGCCTTGCTGTTGGCCTTTAGGAAACGCACTAGCTCCTCCCTCACTCCGGGGGGCAACCCCGTTCCTATCCTTGCGGTCCTTGCTGGGAACTCGTCCGAGATGAAAATCAGCTATGTCTCTTCAACGAATCCCGACCTCTCAGCCTTGGTTCCCTCAGTTGCGGCATTGACCCTAGGATCCTCGTAAGCATCCGTCGAGAGTGCTTCGGACTCCCTGAGACTAATACTTCTGCCCTTCTCCTCCTATTAACTAGGTCGATAGCGTAGCATCCTCTCGCGGCCAGCTGATCACCCCGAACAGTAACTATACCTGCTGGGGATGGCAGCTTCATTATCAGTATGTGATTGACAATGAATGCATTTACCTTCCACATGGCCAATCTCCCAAGTATCTCGTTGTATGATGAATCACAATTAACGATTATGAAGTCTACCCCCGTCCTCAACATGTTCCCCTTTACACCCTCCAGGATCACGAGAATATGATCTGATCCCAGCGGCCGGACCACGTCCCTGGAGAAACTTATCAATGGCTCATTATCCTGTGTGAGCTTACTGCTCCCTCTCTTCAATGTCTGCCATTCATTTCTAAACAACACATTCACCAATGCCCCGGTGTCAATCAGGATCTTCTTGCAAAGGTAATAATCTAACTACGCGGTGATCAGGAATGGGTCCTCGTGTGGCTGCCTGATCCTTTGCTCTTCCCCTTGCTTTTAGCTGGCTCTCGATCGTTCTTTTTAGCTCCACACAATTGTTTATCGCATGTGTGGCTTCCTCGTGGTATCTGCAATACTTCCCGGTATCCTCCCGGGTCAATCGGGATGGCAGGAACTTCCTGGTCGAGGGCCCCGGGATTGCACCTTTGTTCTCGTTCTACACGACCTCAGGAGTTGCTGTCATTGCAGTGATGTTTTCTCTAGCTACGGGAACTGTTGCTTTAAGCCCACCATCCTGATAACCACATTTGCCTTTCCTTTGCAGGCCTCCCATCTGCTTGGCTTGCTTCCTGCCTCCCTCCTTAAACCTCTTGCTATGAGAGAATGCTTGTCCCTCTTGATCCCCTATCCATGTTCTTACTTCTTGGATCGTTCGTCCTTATGATTCGGACCTCCTATCCTCCTTTCTCTTACACGCATGTTGATCCCCCTACGTATTATGGTCCGCCTGAGCATGTCTAATCACCATCCTCATTAGCTCATCATAACCCCAGGGGTTTTCGATTCTCACGGCATACAAGAACTTCCCGGGCAATACGGCTTGAACAAAAGCTTTTTCGACTACCTTCTTGTCGAAGCTCCTAACCTTGGCTGTGGCTCCCTGCCAACATTCACGCCCCTCTCTGTGCCCTTGTTTCACCTTGAACAGCTGAGCGGTATTCTGCCCGTTCGTACGCAATATGAAGTGGTTCAAAAATCGATTCGCCAGCTTCTTGAAGCAATCAATCGAGCTGGTCGGGAGCTCGTAAAACCAGCTCAGCGCCTCACCCGATAGTGTTTCCTAGAACATATTGCAACACACGGCGTATGTATAACCCTTCATGTTGGTATGGAATTCGAAACTATCGAGGAAGAGATACGGGTCCCCCTCGCCACCGTAGCTCAACTTTAGAGGTTTCACTACATGAGAACGCAAGGTCTGCGTAATGGTCCTCGTGAACGGTCCCTCTCTCTCTTCGAATCCCATGCTGGGAGGGTTGTGTGCCGCCCGTATTTTTGCTTCGTTCACCCTTGTGGTTAAGTTTACCACACTATCTCGTATGGCCATCAATGCCACCTCTACTCCCGCTGGCTCCAACACCCTTTCTTTGATGGGGGTTGAGAGTCGTTGTGGGCTCTTTCTCTCCATGCTTTCTGGGAACAGATTGGCCCCAACATGGACCGTTATGCGGGTTACCGTTGGTGGCGTTATCGGTGATCCCCTGCCCTTTGCCTACTGCTCTCGGAGGGTGACGGTTGCCCGCTCAATTGCCTCATCACTCTCTAACCTTTTGGCCAACGCGCTCATTATCGTTGTGTTATCTCTCTCTAGCTTTTTCTCTTGAGTTGCTGCTTCTAGAAGATCATGTGTACCCTTTCTCTTTCCAAACGTGCCACGTCCGCCCTCAATCTTTCGACCATATCATCAATTTCTTCTTGTGTGAGGTCATGCATCGTTCCATCTGGGGTCATTTCCCTGTCATTCCCTACAGGTGTGCCTTCCAGCCTCTCACTCGATCCTTCATTACGAGCGGCATTCCTAGGCGTTCTTTCCCCACCGAGGCCACTTTGGTCTTCTATCATCACCCTGCTCCCGTTTACTACTTCACCTGACTTAGCCCTCGAGGCTTTAGCTTTTCGTAAGATTTTCCACAGACGGGGCCAATTATTTCTGCAAGATCCAGTAGTGCTCGTAGAAGCTCTTTGGCGTGACATGTCCTTGACTGCGTTGACTCGCTATCTGCAAAAGGAGATTGACAGGGCTTTCCGGTTTTTCTCTCTCCGATGATTAAGTCAGATACATGATAGGTATAGTATTAAATGTTAGGAGATATCTTACCATTTTGGTTGACTTCAGCATTGTATTTATAGCATCGGGTTAACTTTTTCCTTGCTTGTTATTCGATGTGGGACAAATATTCTGCTGGGGTCTGTTTATTTGGCCTTCTGTGGAGTGTCTTCCTCCCGGCCTAGTCTGTTGTGGCCTTCAAGATGAGGCATGTTCGACTTACCTCATGCTGGGCTTCATAGCATCGTGGGACAAAGTGAGTATTTATCGACTACCGATTACATTACATTTTTCCATGTTTGCGATAAGGATGATAGGGGATGCTAGGAATTTTCACGATTTATCTTGGAAAAACCAGAATTGTAATGAAGAGAACCATCACAAACAAAATGTAAAGTCACGAAGGAAGAGAGAAATACATTAATAAAAGATATTTAGATAGAGAGCTTTTAGACTCATTGAGTTTTTAACTCATGACAACCAAAAAGTTGTTTATAAATTAATTACAAAGAACTAAATAGAGCTTAGACGCCATTTTGAAAAAGATAAAACCTATATAAATCATATTGTACTTGCAGATCAGTTATGTATTGTTTCGGTGCGATTCCTGAGGGGATGAATCACACAGAATGCGGGAACACCATCTTCAAGACATAACCTGTCAATCATGAATAAAGGGCATCAGAGGGAAGACCGGGGGTTCCCGGCCTTCGACCCTCCAATGCCAAAGTCAGCCATATATGAGTAGAAATAAGGTGAGAATAGGGTGAAGATGGAGTGTCCCCAAATGAGGGATGAAGAGTGGTATTTATAGAGATAGGGTGGATGCACCCAAAAAATACCACTTTGCCCTTATTAGAGAGTGTATTACCATTATGCCCTCAAGGGATATTGTAGGTTTTTTGGGCTTAGTTAAGGCCCAAGCCCATTTTATGCGGCAATATGTGTCTTTTTAGGCGAGTATGACCGATGTTCTACCTCTCACATACGATGTACTAACAAGTTCCCAAGTCTTGGGTGGGGACTTTATCTGATAGAATATCGAGAGTACGAGTCTTACTAGTGGCGACATAACCAATCCCCAATCCCCCAAGTCCCCATGCAAGGGAGGGGATGGACCGGCTCCTTCTAAGTGGGGTATGTCGTGCGTTGCTATATATGACAGACACTGGGGTCGTTGCTCCCATGTAGTTTCTGAAGATTGCAGGGCGATCGGGGGTCGAAGTTGAGCTACCGCTGGCGAGCATCTCGCGTGGGCAACGAGTACCAGCATGTTTGTATGCCTTAGGCATTTTTGTAGCCTTTGATTTGTGCCAGCTATATGCTCTAGCTAGCTGAGCTATTCCAGCATGTGTTCCAAGGGGAGATTGTGGTGGCATATTTTTTAGTTGCCTCTAGGTGAGTGCTAGAGTGTCTACGTAACCGTTTATGGGATCAAACCAAACGTAGTTCACCATTTCGCCATCGAGGCAAGTGTGTCATCAAGGTGTGGCGAGGAGTGCCGCTGAGGCATGACAATGGGTGCCGCTAGGGCATAATGATGTTGCAGAGAGGGCATGTGTAGAGCTGTCAAAAGGTGACTATCGATGTGTCGTAGCGAGAGCACGCTAAGAAGCGTGTCAAGGATATCGAGAGCACGCTTGGGAGCGTAGCCAAGATGCCGATGGGGCAAGGCAGGTGGTGTCAAAGTGTACCGAGAGCACGTCATAAGGTGCGGTAAATTCCGGCATATAAGGCTGTTGCCCAAGTCCCCCAGTGTCGGGAGAGACCATGGTGGTGGCGCGTGACGGTTCGCGCTAGTGGCATAACGGTCCTTGCTGGTGGCGTGACGGTTCGCGCTAATGGCGTGACCGTTCGTGCTAGCAGACGGAATGGTTCGTGCTGGTGGCGTAACGGTCCGCGTTGGTGGCGTGACGGTTAGCGCTAATGGCGTAACCGTTCACGCTAGCAGACGGAATGGTTCACGCTGGTGGCGTACACTAGTGGCGTAACGGTCCATGCTGGTGGCGTGACGGTTCGCGCTAACGGGCGAAATAGTTCGCGCTAGTGGCGTAACGGTCCACGCTGGTGGCGTGACGGTTCGCTCTAATGGCGTGACCGTTCACGCTAGCAGACGGAATGGTTCGCGCTGGTGGCGTAACGGTCCGCGTTGGTGGCATGACGGTTCGCGCTAATGGCGTAACCGTTCACGCTAGCAGACGAAATGGTTCACGCTGGTGGCGTACACTCGTGGTGTGTATAGTCTGAGATTGCACCTTTGGGTGCTGGCTATTTACACATGTTATGTGTGTAGCCTGAGATTGCACCTTTGCGTGTTGGTTGTTTACACATGTTGTGTGTGTAGCTTGAGATTGCACCGTTACGTGCTGACTGTTTACACATGTTGTGTGTGTAGCCTATGATTGCATCGTTGCGTGCTGGTTGTTTACACTTGTGTAGCTTGAGGTTGCACCTTTGAGTGCTGGCTGTCTACAAATGTGTAGCCTGAGGTTGCACTGTTACGTGCTAGTTATTTACACGTGTGTAGCCTGAGTATGTAGCATGAGGAATGTAGCATGTAGCGCGTATAGAGAAGAGTATTTTAGGTAACTCTCTAGGTCATGTAATAAACATGCTCGAAGATATATTGATGTATGAGGCATGTTATTTATATGATAATAACTCAATTAAATAGTATAAAATATGACTTATCTGGAGCCCTATAGAGCCGCTATAGATATTGTAGAAAAATTGGAATTGTCAATATAAGTCTTAATGTCGACAAAAGAGCTTGGTATATAAGAATCCCAAATGAGTAGTCATAATGGCCAAGAGGATAATATTGGAGTGCATCATTGAAGATGATATTGCTTGACCAAGTAATGTATGTGTACCGACGTAGGGAAGAGAAGCCATAATGACCCAAGTATGATAGTCTGTAGTGTGTGCCGATCATATTTGGCAAGTGGATGAGTAGACAAGGTGTGGCCATTTGATAGGGGCATGACTCATGAGAACTGTGTCATAATGCCCACAGATAGATCATAGAGAAGTATGTAGCATTGTATGTGAAGTGTTGTCACTACTAGAAAAAAGCTCTTAGCTGACGAAATTTTTTCGTCACCTTAGAGCTTCTATCGTCATGTGACCACTTAGCTGACGAAAATTTCGTCACCTCAGAGTCGTCATCTAAGGCCGGTGGTTAGAGCACTTGGGTGACGAAAATATTGATTTCGTCATCTTAGTCATTACTAAGATGACGAAAACGTTTTCGTCACCAATTTACTTAGCTGACGAAACATATTCGTCACCCACCTACTTAGCTGACGAAAATTATTTCATCACCCAGTTACTTAGCTGACGAAACTTATTCGTCACCCTTCTACTTTGCTGACGAAAATTATTTTGTCACCCATCTACTCAGCTGACGAAATTTACTCAGTTACTCAGCTGACGTAAATTATTCAGTTTGCTGACAATTCTTCATCGGGCTAAGGCCACGAAAGTTCAACTTTCGTCACCTTAGTGCTATTTATTTTTATTAAATTTAATCATTCAAAATTATTAAAATCACATTTAATATTAAAAATTAAAAAAACTGGATAAAGCATCTAGACAATAACGAAAATTTATATATATAAACAAGTTCATATATATAAACTCATCAAGAGTAGTACTTGATCAATATAGACTTGTTCATACAAAATATATACTAGAAAATGAACTAGCTAGCAGTGACTATGAAGTGTCAATTGAATCAATGCCTCCAACATCATTGGGCTGCTCCTGCGGTGGGACTGTCGGCTGACATACGCCGAATTCGGTGAAGAGAAATTGTTCACATTGTTGAAGACGTGCCGAATGATAACTGCCCATTTCCTAACAGGACAAACCTAATATTAAGATTTGTTACAAGCCACTAAAATGAATACTTTAAAGACCAATCATATGCAGCCAGAATGAAGACAACATAAGCATTTAAACAACCATATTAATTTTGAAAGTCTAAAAAGTGTGATATATGGTGAAGATAAACTGGGACAAAAATCAGACCTCTGGTACCCTGTTTCGATACCAGCCTTTAGGATCATGCCCGAGACAAGAAGTCCAGCAAGGGGATCTAGAAACTTCACTCCTAGAATTGAACCTCCTAAAATGAAAAAGAATGAACCAAGCTCAATTGAGGGTCACAAGATTGAACTGTATTAGGGGGTCTACGAAAAATAAAAAAGGCATAATACCCAAATATTAGTAAATAAATAGACAGAACATATACATGGTTAACATTCTTCTGCATATATTATACGCAGAATAAGGTGATTTATTTACAATTTTCTACCAGCGCAACTACTGAAGAAATGGCATCTGCACGATGATGCCATGCATTTGCTTTCATCAGTCCACTACCTTGTTTATCTCCTGCCCGTTTAGTGATCCAGTACAGCCTGGAGGTAGAAAAGGATATATAATGGGGGAGAAGGAGAGCAGGAACAAATTTCAAGTATGAGAATAGAGATTGAGCTATTTAATCATAAGTAATAAGCACCAATTATAGTTGTATGGTTCTGTTAAGTCTGGTTAACCACAGTATCACACTGGTTTTGAAAACATTGAGTGGAGAAAATAGAAGATACATGAACAAACAAGAAATGTCACGTGGAGGCAAAATGAATAATTAGGACACCAAATATTTTCCTTCTGCTTTTTAATGACATGTTATGAGAAACTATCTAACAACAGTCGTTATAAGTTCGGTACCCTTCTTTGACAGCAATCGAGAGAACTGTCATGCTCAAAGCTAGAGACGGGTGCTCCATGTCAACTCCATGGTGATGTCCACTATGCTGATGGTTATGATCTATCAATGACTGACTAACTACTTCTGGATTTGCTGAATTCAATCCCTGCACATGGAACATAACAGTTTCTAAGCTGAAATACAGAGTGAATGAGTGACAACAATAACGCCTGTAAATTACCATCAAAATGTCCAAAGCATGCCATCCAATGCCACCAGCAGTCCCCAACAGCATACAAGAGATTCCAAGCGCTCCTAGAGTCTCGAATTTCCCATGTCCTGAATCCACAATTGCGAAACAAGAACACAATTGTAATAAAACACAAAGGAAAAACGACACCAGTGCAGCACAATCTAAGATAAAATGGAGTAGCGTGTAGGTACAAATCAAGAGTGACCATATGGGTGTTCTTTGTCTCTCGGAGCCTTGGCAACTTTAAACGACAATAACGCAATGCTGCTAAGAACCTGCATTTATCACAAATTATTGTGATCACCATAATTTAAAGCTTTCAATTTAACCAGGTTTCAAGGGTAAAAAGAAAAGTACCACGTCGGAGACAGAATGGGCGGCGTCGGCAATTACGGCGGTGCTTCCGGATAAGTAACCGGTCAAAGCTTTTCCGGAAGCGAGACCAATATCAGCAGCCAAACCCAGCCTGAAGATCTTCTCTCCTTCTTTGCCGTAATCCTCATCTGGGCCGTGGGAATGGCCCAAATGCCATCTTCTGGGAATTGAGTAAATTGGGTTCTGATGGAGATGGGAATTGAGGGTTTGGGAGATTGGGTGAGAGTGGTTAGGTGTGTAGAGAGCAGCGAGTTTTGTGCGCATGGAATTGAGATTGCGAAATCTGAATCCCATAGCTGAGAATTGGGGGAGATCGTTCAAAAGTGGATTGTTGGGTATTTGATACGGGAGGAGAAGGCGATGTGGAGGAGGAGACGGCGATGTGGGCACAGGAGAGGCCAATTGGGGTCAATGGAGCAAGGGAGGAGACGGCGATGTGGAGGAGACAACTCTTGATCGATTTAGGGAGGAAGAGCAAGATTGATCAAGTATGGGACTTGATACTAAGCCCACGAACGTGGCTATTTCGTCACTCAAGGGAAATACAAAATTTGGCCAAAAAATGGGCGGAAGTTCGACCCGCCAAATATTAAGTAGTAATTAGGTGACGAAAACATGAACTTTCGTCATCTCAGTGAACCAAAAATATTTATTTTTTTTTCCTAAAAAGAAAAGGTTTTGATAGAATGTGATCTTGTTAAATAGGGAAGAAGCAATATTTTCAAAAATATTGTGAAATAGGATGTCATCGTTATGGTGAAATACGATTATGGCTGAAAAATCACATATTTCCGGTAACGTTTGGTCCCCGATACAAGTGGTCAACCCTATATACTCTTTTGTTTCTCTATGTGGAGCTCTATCGTCGAGAGGTGAACATACCCAAATTTTTACGGGTTGACGTATTTCACCGTTCCGGTCATATCTTATTTAACGATTTTTTTGCGTTTGAGGCCTCTACGTATACGTTGTCTTCAAAACGAAACTTAAACTCAACACTTGTATAAAAAAGTTATACAACATTAGTACATATATCATGAGTTTGGTGATTGGAGAAGAGGAACTGAAAACCGACCGTCAGATATGACCAACATAACGAATTACGTGGGTGGGAAAAAATTAAGCTCCATCGGACAACGATAAGGGCTCGATCCGTCCGGTCAATCGGCGTGGTCAAACACCTAAACGGACGGAAACGGCTATTCGACCCTCCAAATCATGTAATCTGGCCGGACCTTCAACTGAGAATAGTTTCCAATCGACGAGACGCTTACGGGGCTATAAAAATTTGATAAAAAAATATCCGGGATAGGGCTAGCACTAGGTAGAAATAAGAGAAAAATTCGTTGACCGGAACAACCGGCACCGAAATTTTATCAGAATATCTTCATTTTTCACGGGTTGACTTATTTCACCATTCCGGTCATATCTTATTTCAAAAATTTTTTGCGTTTGAGGCCTCTACGTATACGTTGTCTTCAAAACGAAACTTAAACTCAACACTTGTATAAAAAAGTTATACAACATTAGTACATATATCGTGAGTTTGGTGATCGGAGAAGAGGAACTGAAAACCGACCGTCAGATATGACCAGCATAACGAATTACATGGGTGGGCAAAAATTCAGCTCCATCGGACAACGATAAGGGCTCGATCCATCCGGTCAATCAGCGCAGTCAAACCCCTAAACGGACGGAAACGGCTATTCGACCCTCCAAATCACGTAATCTGGCTGGACCTTCAACTGAGAATAGTTTCCAATCGATGAGACTCTTACGGGGCTATAAAAATTTTGTAAAAAATAAATACCCGGGATAGGGCTACCACTAGGTAGAAATAAGAGAAAAATTCGTTGACCGGAACAACCAGCACCGAAATTTTACCGGAATATCTTCATTTTTCACGGGTTGACTTATTTCACCGTTCCGGTCATATCTTATTTCACGACTTTTTTGCGTTTGAGGCCTCTACGTATACGTTGTCTTCAAAACGAAACTTAAACTCAATACTCGTATAAAAAAGTTATACAACATTAGTACATATATCGTGAGTTTGGTGATCGGAGAAGAGGAACTGAAAACCGACCGTCAAATATGACCAGCATAACGAATTACATGGGTGGGTAAAAATTCAGCTCCATCGGACAACGATAAGGGCTCGATCCGTCCGGTTAATCGGCGTTTAAAAAGCAAGTTCAGTAAGGTGACGAAATAAAATATTTCGTCACCATAGTAACCTGTTACATGACGAAAAATTATTTCGTCACCTTAGAGAGACACTTTAGTGACGAAAACATATTTCGTCACCTAACCTATCACTTAAATGACGAAATGTATTTTCGTCACCTAAGTGATCAAAATTTAGGTGACGAAAATATATTTCGTCACCCCACCTATCACTTACATGACGAAATATATTTTCGTCACCTAAGTGCTCAAAACTTAGGTGACGAAAATATGTTTCGTCACCCAACCTATCACTTACATGACGAAATTTATTTTCGTCACCTAAGTGCTCAAAACTTAGGTGACAAAAATAAATTTCGTCACCCAACATATCACTTACATGACGAAATGTATTTTCGTCACCTAAGGTTGCTCTAAGGTGACGAAAATAGTGACGAAATAATATTTCGTCACCTTACCTTACTTAGATGACGAAAATTGTCACTGAGGTGACAAAACGGGTTTCGTCACTAAAGTGTTCTCTTAGGTGACGAATTAAAAATATTTCGTCACCTTAGAACCTTTTTCTAGTAGTGTGTTGACAACTCGTTGTTGGAGCTTGGCTTGATATGATTATATAATGCCGAGGGGGAATGGTAAAGTGGCAATTGATCGCTATCAAGGTAGCGAGCTGGATTGGATACGAACTTGGTTGACATACGAACCAAATAATGGGTAGCGCCTATAGTCACGTGGTCTCGGAGAGAAGTATTCAGCCAGAGCCCAGAGGCATAGATGGTAATCATAGAGTGGGATAGATGCATCATGTATGTGTCAATGCATGTAGCACAAAATATATGTGGCTACCGATTAACCTTCAAAGAAATAATGGAAGTATAGTGTGAGATTTCTTCTTTGTGAGTTATATATGGTCAACTGCAAGTGTGAGCTGAGTGTAGACTGAAATATCATGAGCTCAAAACTTAGCTTCGATATCTTGATTCCCAGTTAAGGATAGTGAGTGCAGTGTCGCCGTTGTGCCGAGCTCGCATTGAGAGAATATAGGCCTTATCCATGGCCATGATGATAGGCCATTATAAGTGGCTGTAATGGCTACTGGGATGTGGAGTTCCTGCCAAGGTGTGGGATTGTAGGTGTCTGTCGGAGAAGCTTTTCAAGGTGAAGGATGAATTCCAAGCTTGTCAGCGTGTAGTTGTTCCGAGTACTCGGGAGGGGAGGTGTTAGGACAGAGGTTGCTGGATTGCTGTCCCGGGAAGACGAGAAAGAGGTTCCGGGAGCTCGGGAGAGGAGGATCTGTGAACTTAGGAGGGCAGGGAGGAGAAGCCGGGAGCTTGGAAACTATGGACCAGGGACGTCCGCGGAGAGTTCGCCAGGGGAACTGGGGAGACCAAAGGAGTCCGAGGGGCCGGCGAGACCAGGGGGTCCGCGGGGGAATTGGCATGACCAGAGGAGTCCGCGGGGACTGGCGAGACCAGGGGAGTCCACGGGGACACTGGCATAACTAGGGGAGTCCGCGGGGACTCTTGCGAGACTAGCGGAGTCCACGGGGACTCTTGCGAGACTAGCGGAGTCCACGGGGACTGGTGACACTAAGGGGTCGGCGGGGGAACTGGGAGACCAGCGGAGTTCGCGGGGACTCTGGTGTGAACATGGGAAGGCGCCCTCGGGAGAGGGGTGCCAAGCGGGTGCCAAAGGTGAAGACAAGTTTCAGTGGCAGGGGCCCGAGGGGAGGGTTCTGAGATTGGGGTCGCGAGACCGAGAGCACATCCTTGTCGGGACCGTGTCGCCGCCGCGACTGTCGTGGCTGGTCTCGCTACTGGGATGAGCATCCAGAATTTGTATCCTACCGGGAGAGAGGAGTCCCGGGAGGTCGGGATGCCGTAGAGGTTCTGGGTGCCCATGCATGAGTGTCCAGATCATTTCTTGGGGGGGCTGCTCACCAGCGCGTGAGCCTTGGCCGGAGGTCGGGAGAAGGGGCACCAGATTCATTGGAAGATGGTGAGCATGATGGCTGGAAAGGTGAGCTACTTTTGCGGTGGTTAAAACCAACCATAAAGAAGAAAGGAAATCCAGATCTACTTTCTATCTCCTCGTATTTCTCACTGTAAGAAACCCCGAAGCTTGAAAAGCTGATTTTCCCAGAGAAAGTATAATTCCGGCCACATGAGTGATCCCTGAGGGGATGAATCACACAGAATGTGGGAACACCATCTTCAAGACCCATAACCTGTCAATCATGAATAAAGGGCATCAGAGGGAAGACCGGAGGTTCTCGGCCTTCGACCCTCCGATGTCTAAGTCAGTTATATGTGAGTAGAAATAAGGTGAGAATAGGGTGAAGATGGAGTGTCCCCAAATAAGGGGTGGAGAGTGGTATTTATAAGGATATGGTGGATGCACCATAAAAATACCACTTTGTCATTATTAAAGAATATATTACCATTATGCCCTTAAGGGATAATGTAGGTTTCTTGGGTTTAGTTAAGGCACAAGCCTATTTTATGCGGCAATATGTGTCTTCTTATGCGAGTATGACCGATGTTCTACCTCTCACATACGATGTACTAACATGTGTGAATCATTTCAAATCAAAACCAATTACATCTATCAAACTTGAAATATTAAGAAAACAAACACTTTAATAGCAGAAGAGAAACACAAATCCTCATACATGTCTCATGACATATCATCTAGAGACCCAAATCTTAAAACCTCAACTGCAAAAAAGAAGGGGGGGGGGGGGAACTCAATTAATCTGAGAGCGAAGAAAATCGAATCCAAAACCCCTAGCTGAAAAGAAAAGGAGATAGACCTTGAACAAAAATACAAACTATTTGAATGATATAATCAAGATTCAAACTAAAAAAAAAAAAAAAAAAAACCAAGAAGAAAACTTTGAATAGCGAATCTATCAAAGACATACCAATTTGCAGGCACAAATAGATACTACGACCAACTTGAATCACTTCAAGATCCCACAATCCAGTATCTACAAAAGACCCAATCAGTTTGAGACCGAGGTAAACCAATTCAGATCAAGAGATGTGAGGAGCAGAAAGGAAGAGTTGTACTGACTTCGTCAAGCAGTTACGGTAGCGTAGAAGTAGAAGATTACAGGTTGATGATAACCTTCACTTCTTGTGCTCTGTTTTCTCTCTCAATTCTACATCAGAGGAAGAGCCAGAAGAGTCATGCAAAACCAAAAAAAAATAAAAAAAACTTTTATACTCGGGGCGACCTAGAGAAAGGAGACGGTGATAGCACTGGTGGAATAGGCATCACCTCCGCCAAAGGAGACCCCACAATTGGTGAAGATGGTGATGACGACATGCTCCTTCATGTTGAAGGGATCGGGGTTCAAGTTGAACTTAAAGCCCAACAAATTGAAGTCCTTGTTTGGCAGAGTTTTGGCCATGAACTTCCCGATTGGCAAGATAGTGATTTGCATGAGAATGGCGGGCGACGTAGGGAGACCTTTTCTAAGTTTGTATAGGACAAAGCAAGAGAGAACATGAAAGATCGAGAAGAATGGTGAGGCACTAACAAAAAAAGAACAAATGTTTTTATACCCATGCCCAAAACCCTGAGAGCAATTGCATCCTGATTTGTCAATTGAATTGCCCTTATTAATTCACTATTCATCCTAAATTGGTAATTACCTCTTTTTTATCAATACACCCGTTGAAGACAATTTACATGCTAATTTATTATTACATATTAATTTTGAATAACTTATTAATTAAAAATGTTAAACTTATAATTTGATTAATTAATAATGTGATTAATCGTATAACTATCATTATTTTTAAACAGATTATTAATTAATGTTTTAATAAATTATCAAATATTTTATGATTTCTGATAAAATATTCGTCCAATCTTCACTTGACACGTGTCAACTTCAGATATCGTTATCTTCTAGAAATATATCTCGGATATTTGATAAGATTTTCAACCTATCTTTACATGACACGTGTACTTATCCGAAACTTTTTATCTCCAAATTTGTTGATAAATGACCCTTAGACTTCATTCTCTACTCACACATTTCCTCTCATTCTACCTTCATCTCTTTTGAAATATCATCACTCATCTCATTCTCCTCTTTTCAATAGATGAATTAAACAGGTGGTTGCTAGAAAGGGATCGTAAAAATATGGAGGAGCTGGAGCGAATTCAAGTTACAAACTATCAAAAGGTTGCATTGGTGGCTCAATATCAATTGAAACAGACACCTAGAGGGCGTGGTTCATAACCTAGTCGTGCGCCAAATGTGGAGAGACACAGAGAAGTCCGAGGTCAATTCCTCCTGCATGATTATTTTGTTGAACATCCAGTGTATGACGAAGCAAGCTTTCGAACGCGGTACCGAATGCATAAACATGTCTCCCAACGCATAATGGAGGATCTTTGCAATCACGACAATTTTTTGAGGCAAAAACCAGATGCCACTGGAAAAATGGGATTGCTTCCTGAACAAAGATGACATGTGCCCTAAGAATGCTCGCATATGGTGCAGCTGCTGATCAATGTGATGAAATCACTTGGATGAGAACTTCTACAGCACTGAAATGTCTGAAGAAATTTTGCAGACAGATCGAGTTTATGTACGATGAGTGGTTTCTTCATTCTCCCAATTCTGCTAACTTATATAAGCTTCTTACTAGAGGACAGCGTCGTGGGTTTCCAGGCATGATTAGGAGCATCGATTGCATGTATTGGGAGTGGAAGAACACTACCCAACCGGCTGGGCTGGAGCTTACTCGGGTCGTAAGGGAAGACCAACTATAATTCTGGAAGCAGTGACGTCTTACAACACATATATATGGCACGCTTTCTTCAGAACTCCTGGAGCACAAAATGACTTCAACGTTCTTAGTGTGTCTAATGTGTTCGAGCGTGTCAAAGGTGGAACTGCTCTTCAGGTTTAACTTAAGGTCAATAACAAAACGTACACCAATGGTTTCTACCTTGCTGAAGGAATTTACCCTAGGTGGTCTACTTTTGTCAAAAAAAAAAAGCGAACCCCAGAAAAGAACAGGAGAAGCACTTTTGTAAAAAACAAGAGGCTTACCGCAAAGATGTGGAGCGGTGCTTTGGTATCATCCAATCACGATGGGCGATATTGCGTCCATCCATTAAATCATCTTCTTCAAGCTCCACAATTTCTTCTTCGACAAATTCATCCTCCACAATCATGTTATGAAGAATGATACAACTTATCATGATGGCTCGAAGATCTTTTAATTTAAACAACCATGACAACTGTCTACGATCGGCCTATGCATCTGGATACTGGAGAACCTATTCAGTTTGAACCAGTGGGTGGAGATAGACAACACCTTCCTGCATTCAAGGATCGGGAATTTCAAGTAGAGTCTGCCTACCTCCACAAATGTCTATAAGATGATTTGGTGATGCATAATTGGAACATGGATGACAACTGAGTATGAACCACCACAATCAAGGAATCAGATTCAAATAAATTGTGGTTTGTGATTTTAATAAATGTACTCTCTGTTTGTGTGCTTTATTAATAAGTTTGGTTTTATTTGTAATCTTTTTTTACGTTTATTTATGTTTAACAATAAACTTTGTTTTGGTTTGACATACATATTATTATTAATGTTGTCGAGTTTATTTATTACTTTATTCAATGCATAGACTTTTATTTCATGAAGTTAAAATTACATAAGCAAAATATAAATTACATAATTTCCTAAACAACATTTTATAATCAGAAAATATAACTAAACAAACCCAGGTGTCTAGCAATCACAGCTACCATCATCAAACAAAGTTTTTGTCATAACACTTCTCTTCCTTGTTTTCCACCAATGCTTTTCATCTGGAGACATAGTACTACCATCCTTGCCTATAATTCTTGCATCCTCTTTCGCCTCTTCTAATTCCATAGCCCTCTTTGAGTGAGTGGCAAATTCTTCATTTCTTTGCCTCACTAGCTCAACAGAAGCTTGCGTTGACTCGGCCATGGATTGAATAGAAAGAGCTATACTTGAAGCAACATCTTGCACTTTCTTTCCTTTCCTCATGCTTCTTTGGCTCTCTTTTGTCCCATTAGTCTCGGTAAAGAGCTAGGTGGTGTCTCCATAACTTCATCATCATCCAAGTCAATTGGAGACTCGTTTTTAGAGGCAATATGTGTCGGAAATGATTCCGGTGCTCTTTCTTTGCTTGGTGGATCAACAAAATAAGGGTGGTGCTTAACTTTCTCCCAACAAGCCCACTTATCAAATTCCTTGGGATGATGTTTCATGTAGATAGATTGTGTTTGATTCAGCTAAAAAATGAGAATAAATCAATTAAAATCTACCGATATAATTTAAATATTTGTTAAGGATAAATTTGACATAAATAACAATAATGTTATAATTAATAATATAGAGAAGAAAAAAACCTGGTCCATCATGTTATGGCCGCTCACTATATTATTGCGGGATTAAAGTTGTGCATTGTGCCAATCTTTGAGCATCTTTTTCAAATGCCAAAATTGAGATTGAAGAGCACTTGGGCTTCGACTTGTTGGAGGACTCGCCAATTTTCCACATAATCGGCAAAAACTTTTTCCCATAACTTTGAAAGACTTATTGATTTTCCGGTGATTGAACACGCAGTTACACGGGCCCAAGAATCACATAATTGAATTTTCTCATCTTCTTGCCAATTGCAATTAGATTCTCTCATAGTTGGATGAGATAAGAAGAAATAAAAGATAAAATTGATGAAGGAAGAAGATGGGGAGGAAAACTTTTGAAAATTTTGGTGTGAGAAATTATATAATGAAGATGAGTATTCATAGGAAAACTTTTGACCGTTGCAGCTGTAATTATAGCCGTTGCCGAAGAAATTATGGTGTCGTTGTATCTGATATGATGGACCCTACTTGTTATTGGCCGGGCGATTTAATTGCTAAAAAGTGGCAACTGGATTGACGAATCGATTTCTGTGACGCGGGCCCATGATTTGCCCGAGCGATCAGTTTTCCGCTGCATTCATTATTTGGCTGAAAAGACATGGGTCTCACTAATTACCCCTTCAATTAACGCAGCGGTGCGTTGAGGGCACATACAGGCCCATACCTAATACCCAAAAAAAAAAATCAAAGGACACTGTTCCGAATAACAGTAACCCCCCTCCCTCTCCCTGACGTCATCTCAACGAATATACATTTCGTGTAGGTCACTTGGCTACACACACATACGTCGTGCTGTGTATGAGACCTTAGAATACTTTGGGCCTTAGACCGGGCCCAACACGTGGAAAAATAGGTTTATTTTTGATGAATAGAAGTGTTGTATATTGAAGTGGAGATAGAATAGAATATAGTAGTAGAAGGAAGGAAGGAAGGAAGGAAGGAAGGAAGGAAGGAAGGAAGGAGTAGTAGCGTGTGACGAAAGAGACGCAAGCCACGAATTCCAAATCATCGTCAGAAGCAGAAGCACACAGATTGGAAAACCCCCTCATTTTTCCGGCGCCATGGTCTCCCCGGAAAACACCAACTGGCTCTACGATTACGGCCTCATCGACGACGCCAACTTCCACGTCTCCTCCTCCGCCTTCAACTGGCCCGTCCAGCCCCTCCCCGGCTCCTCTTCCGTCAGGTACCAATTCCTTCATCATTATTTACTTGTGCTCTGTATCGCTAATCGGAATCCAATTAGGGTTTTCGATTTTGGTTTTGGAATTAGATGAATTGGGTTCTCTCTGGATTTCGTGGTTCGTGTGATGAATTGAGTTGATGAAATCGGAGAATCCGAGCCTTTGATTGGTTGGGGTTTTCGGAGTGGTTATCAGGTTGGTTACGTGTGTTTAGGGTTTGAAATGTGTGATAGGGGAGTTGAGTTGTGTAATTGATCAAATGGGATAAATTTGTGTGTAGTTTGAATTTCTGTAACTCAAGGACCCAATTAGGTTTGTGGCGCATTTTGTTGGTAGGGCCTTTTTACTGTAGTTTTTGCTGATAGTGGAAACAATTCAATTTAGGGGAAAATGCAGTATATTTTTACGTAATTAGCCATGCTCTCTGTGTATGATTGGGACTCAATTACGGTTTTTCTGCTTTTTCAGTGTTGCTTGTTTTGGGTAATAGAATAGCTGGGTGCTTTGTAGTTTTTGTGGTTCATGTGTTGGAGTTGAGCGGTTGAAAATGGGGTTTTGAGGATTTAGTTAATTGGGTCTGTTTAGGGGTTGGAAATGTGTGCTAGGGCACTAGGCCACTTAGAGTTCTCTCTGGTTACTGATCAATGGCTTAGGTTTGGCCTTGTTTGTTGGTCGGTTGACATGCTATATCTGAAGTACTAATGTTGTCGACATTTTCTTGGTAGAGCACTGAAGGACCTTTTTCTTTAGCTTCTTCGATAGTGGAAACAATTTGTTTGGGGAAAATGCCCCCTTCTAGTTTGATCTGTCATTTCATTTATTTTGGTTACAGATTGAGATTTGATACTTTATTTAGTCATGTTACATTGGGTGGTGCACATCTGTTAGTTGTTTTAGTGATGAATAGCATAAAAGATCTGAGCTAGAAATTTACTTGGATTGTGGATCTTGATTTTTCTTCTCTGATACCAAGAAATCCCCGATCCCACTTCAACTGTAGCATAAGCCTGGTAGGTACTATGGGGTGATTATAATCCCGGAGTCACATAGAAGGAAACATGGGTTTGACCCTTGTTGGTGTGGATCTTAAGTTGTTGCCTATTGAAAAGAGTGGCTGGGATTGTTAGTTTGAAGGGGCGGAAAAGAATCAGTTCTTATAGCTATGATACACGTGCACTTATTCAAACATGGATTCTAACACACTTTCTTAATAAAGTAAATGGTATAGTTTCAGTTTATTGATGACTGTCCACGCTATTAGAGTTGGAGTAGATTTGGAAGTTTTTTTTTTTACATGGAATTTAGGACCAATTTTGAATGACTGTGCGTCAAGTTTACTTTGTCCAACTTTTTACAAGTGTTTATATTCTTTATTCACTTGTTAAAAAGTTTGTTCAATTTATGCTGCTACTCATTTTAGCATTTTGTGGTGTCATGGTCTGTTTCAGTGTTGAACTTGATGGCTCATTGGGGGATGTAGAGGGACTCAAAGAATCTGGCTCAAAAAAGAGGTGTGTTCTTATTTGGCTATGTTCTGAATGCCTATGTTTCAGATGGACAAGATTATTAGTTTGTTTCACAGAAATCATAGTGTTTTAAATTTTTCATGAGATCAATCACTGACAAACATGCTTAGGTTCCATCATGATCTATCATTTATTAATATTGATCTGCCAAAGCTATATCAAATATTTGTTTATCAAGTTATCATTGAACTTGGCACAATGTGTTTGAGGACATGGCACAATGTGTTTGAGGACATGACACAAATGCAACAAAAAACAAAAACATGACCATAACATTAAGATCATGTTAGCATGGCATGGTACAAATTGATAAAACTAACCCGATTACACATAAGAAGTGACATAGGTGCTTCACTCTGAGAGGGTCACACTTTATTCATTCAGCTTTTGGTCAATTTTTATATCATTTTCGGGCCAGCTTTAATGTCTATTCTTTCTTGGTTAAATTTTTGTTCATTTGATGTTAAAGAAATTCTGACACAATATCTCGAGTTGTTTCCTGACATTCATGTGGTTTTGAATTTATTTCTGTTACAGTATTACAAAATTGCTGATTAAAACTACCAAGTTTTTATTTTTATTTACTTCTTATTTTTTAGTAATTCTTATTCTGCAGTTTTCCTCTATCTGTTGCCTCTGTATCCTTGCAGGGTTAGATCTGAATCATCCAGTGCAACTAGCTCGAAGGCATGTAGGGAGAAGTTGCGTAGGGATAGGCTGAATGACAAGTACTGTTTTTTGTTTTCTCTCTCTCCCACTTCCTTACCCTCCTACTCTCTATAAAGCATTCTTGTTTTATGCTTGACATGAACCGTTTATAGGTTTATGGAATTGGGCTCTATATTGGAGCCTGGAAGGCCACCCAAGACGGATAAGGCTGCTATTTTGATTGATGCTGTCCGAATGGTGAATCAGTTACGTGGTGAAGCCCAGAAGTTGAAGGACTCAAATTCAAGTCTCCAGGAGAAGATTAAGGAATTGAAGGTAAACCTTTGTTCATTTGATATCAAGTAAAAGGACAGTTGCTTATCAGAAAATGCATTCTAAACTTAGCACTATTTTCCCCTTGTGTAGACAGAGAAGACTGAACTTCGTGATGAGAAGCAGAGGCTGAAGTCAGAGAAAGAGAAGCTGGAGCAGCAACTGAAGGCCATGACTGCACAGCCGAGCTTCATGCCAGCCCCTCCTGCAATTCCGGCTGCATTTCCTGCTCAAGGCCAAGCCCACGGAAACAAGATGGTGCCTTTCATTGGTTACCCTGGGGTCGCAATGTGGCAGTTCATGCCACCTGCCGCTGTGGATACATCCCAGGATCATGTACTCCGCCCACCAGTTGCTTAAGTCGGCAACTGGTATTAATACAGGCGATTTGGGATATCATTTTATCCCAATCAAGTGTATTATCTTGTCATTGTCCTTGTGTCGCGTCGTGTCTTGTTCGTTTAAGTTTTTACTGTCTAACTGAATCTGGTGGGTGACTTGACTATGTATCTCCAACTTGGGTACTTCTATGAATTAATGCTGGTATTCACTTGTAAATGGTAATAAGCTAATCTGGCAACGTGTTACTACCATTTTCTTTTCCGACAGATGGAGTTGAGTTGCACCGTCACCGTCTGAACTTAGTCATAGCTAGGGCTGCCACTTGGTTTGGTAAATACCAAACCGATCGAAAACCGACCGAAAATTTATGATTTGGTAAACCGAATTTTGGTAATCGAAATCGAAAAAACCGAAACCGAGAAATACCGAAAAAGTTGGTTTGGTTTTTGGTAAATACCGAATTTACCGAAATTCTAATTATTTAAAGACTTATATTTCCAAAAACACACAGACTAATAATTTTATCTCACGTTTTCAATTGTATATACCATTTAGTAAAAAACAAGACAATGAATAGAAAAATTCAACTATACTTGGTAGCATTTGGGTCTCAATTAAAGCAATCAACTTTAATTCAATATTACTTGTTATATAAAAACGCTCTTACCTACCCGTCTTAGTCGATTCATCACACACACACATAGACAAACCCACTTAGATGACATGTAACCGCCCATGTAAAAATTTAGGAATGTTTTTACCTCTCTTGATGATAGGACTCCCCATAGGAAGCACAAGCGTAAATAGGGTTAGCCGCCTTGATCAAGGCCAAAAAATTATCAAAAATACCTAATTTTTCTACCATAGTCGTATTTCACTATATTGATCACATCATAGTTCACAAGGTTTTTGAAAATTTTGCTTCCTCTTTGTAGTTGGTTCACAAAGATGTACATATGCATATAACTTACTAAATAAGTTATACCACATTACCAGACATGTTGTGGTTCCAATAATTACAATTCATAAAATTAAAATTCGACCGTCTGATGTGATCATTATAGTATAATACAATTATGATAGAAAATTCAATTGTACTCAATAATGCTCGGGTCTTGATCAAAGCGGTCAACCATAATTTAACGTCACTTATTACACGAAAAAGCTTTTACTGCCCTTATGTGACTTATTTTGGTCGACTCTTCCACACACATACTTTCACATAGATGACACATAACTTGTTCATATAAAAATTTGGAAACATTTACATCCTGACTATTTCGGTAGAAAATTAAACCATACTCGATAATGTGTACTGAAATGACTATATTTTGTATATGTATTATCAGACTCTAGAAACTCAAGTGATATTTAAATTTTATAGTTTTGTATTGTTTTGTTATATTTTGAAAATATATTTGTTGTGATGTTTGGTAATACCGAAAAACCGACATCCGAAGTTGGTAAGATTTATCTCATACCGAAGTTTTTGGTTTGGTAATTGAAAGTCATATTTCATTACCGAAAGCTTTGGTTTTGAAGTTGGTAACGCCCATTACCGATTCGAACCGACCGAGTGACAGCCCTAGTCATAGCTATGTCGACTTGTGTATGGTTCTAGACAAAGGAATTGAGCACTTAAAATGTGGCTTTTGTGAAAATAGATGGGCCTGCCTTTTTCAGCTGTGTGCTTTTCGGATTTGTAAAGATAGGTTCACTTGGAACTTTCCAACACCAACAGCCCAGTATATTCCCAAATTAAATAGAATGCGTGCCTAATGTGATTAACGAGGAAACATATCCCCAACTTTCTTTTCTCCCTACAGAATTCAGTTACTAAAATTTTGACTATTTTAATTTGAACTCATGACCTCTACGGTGTAAATTTTACGAACAGTCGTTAATGCGGTAGAAAAGAAAAGTAGAAACTTGAGAGTAGAATGATGGAAGTTAAAGCAAGTGGAGTGACTTTCTAAGCAGCCATCCAGCAAGCCATGACTTGTCTCACAACCACCTTAGAGAAGCCCCTCAACAACCTCAGACTCACCAGCAAGCTCAAGAAGCTCAAACAGCCCCGGTTTCGTATCGAAATCCCGGTCGCTGCGACTCCCCGGCGTCCCTATCCCAGCTCGCCCTCCACTTCTTCAAAGACCTCCCCATCAAAAGAAAAGGCTCCCCAGTCAACATCCTAGTCCTATGGCCCGACATTACCTCCGCAGAATCCGCAGTCCAAGCCTTCAAGTCCTCCCCATCCACCCCAGTTGAGCATTTGGACATTCCCTCAGTCGCCAACGGTAATACCAGAATTTCAAACACAGCTGACGTGGCAGTGTTTTTGGGGCCAGAACCGTCCCAAGTGGCTGTTATGAAAACCGTTGCGGAGTTGCTGTACCCGAGGCCGGTGGTTATGTTCAACCCAAAGTGGGGGTTTGAGGAAGAAGCAGAGTTTGGTGAGCTGAGTGGGTTTGTGAGTTCGTTTGAGGTGATCTTTTCGTTTATGGGTTTGGAAGTGAAGGGGCTTTTGAGTAAGAGAAATGGTGTGGTTTTCAAGGGTGTGAGAAATGGAGTTGTGAGTGGTGAGAAGTGGGCTGTTCTTGTTGAGGAAGAGCAAGGGGAGTTGAAGCTGGTTTCGACGTTTAGGAGTAGGCCTTCCATTTCTGAAGTTGAGTATGTTTTGTATAATTTGATGGCCATGAATTCGCCTGTAACGAAATCCGTCAAGTTCTTTAGGGATTTGGTGTCAAATGTAACAGGAAAGAAGTAATATTGAGTTGAATGAAGTGTTTGATGAAATGTGAGAATGATCACTAATCACTTGTTTACATACTGTCAAATTTGGTAGCAGTCTGATTTTTGGTTGTTTGGAAAGCTAAGGCTTTTGAGGTTGTAATTCTCAGTGACTGGTGAATCTTAAAGCTTTGTGGTATGTCTTCAATTTGAATGCTTGTAATAGGTACATAATTACATTATTTAACAAAATTTATGGTTGAAATATCTAACTAGTGAAAAGGAAAGAAGATAAAAGAATGGAAATACAGAAGGATAGGCTAAGGAATGCCCACTGAGGGAGGAGAGTTCTGATAATCAGAAGCTGGTGCTGATACCTCCTGCATTGTAAACTCTGAAAGCCTTGATTTTGGGAAGAACTCTCTCATTTTCCTTTTCCTGGTATACAACACACTCTTTATGATCACTGTGACTGGTATATTCCTCTCGAAATCCAATCTAAGATTCCCTAATATGACAGCCCTTGATGAATTTATCCGAGACGTCTACATACTTTGCCCAAAGTGGTCGAAGTTTGGGAAATGCAATCTCTAACCAGGGCTTTGCCCTCCCATTAAAGTGGATGACACCTGCACTCTTGGCATCAGCAGCACTTGTGTTTTCCTGATATCCAAAGCCCAACATGTGCCAAAAAGGATCAATAACATGGACATGGCCATGGAATGCTATTAGGCCAGGGGGTAATGTTCCTAGCTGCCATAAGCTCAGGTCTGATTTCAAGTTCTGCATAAAGACATTGCGTAATTAGTATAATTTAGAATGTAAAAGTATTGAGTAATTTTGCTTCGAGTCAAGGATACAAGCATCACCTGTTCAAGCCAATAGTGATATGTACGACTTATGTTAGTTTTCCTCCAAGCCTCTAGATCGAAAATGTTCATGCCATAAGCCCAAGCACATGTATTCGGGTCGAAGTTGTTCGATATCAAAGGATGAGAGAAGTTCAGGTAGCTTTTAAACTTCTTCGACATAACAAATTTATCTCCTCCCCTGCACGTTTCAACCGCTCCGTTGACCTTTCCATTCATATCGATATCCCACAGTGGGGAAAGATCAGTCTGAACGACTACGTCATCATCCAGGAACACAACCTTGTTGAGACTAGGAAACATCTGCATAGTACACACAAATAAGCAAATGCAGGGTAGGAAACTGCTTTTCATACTTTATCTGAGAATTAATCTAAGCGAAATAGGAATATGCATGGAAAGAGTAGGAGTTCTCTGATGTTTATTTATCCTACGGTTTAGAATTATACCTCTGGTAGATGTATTCTGATATGATTCATGATCGAATTATACTTGGGACTAAGTGCCTGCAACTTTGCGGCAATGACATTAGGCTTATCAGTATTGTTTGCCAGAATGGCGGATGATCCTCCTCTGAACTGCGATCTCACTTTTTGGTCTTTCTCCATTGCTTCCAACACTGGCACCTTTCCCTTTGAAAACCAATCAAAATGGTGTAATGCCTTGACTTCAATAATTGCAGGGGATAAAGGATGCAATGAAAACCATGCTTGCATAGGGCAGTATGTCTTCCTGTCAGTGATTATGTGGAGGACAACTTTGTGAGGGCGTAATGAGTTTTGGACCAGGGAAGTAGCAACAACAGAAGCAGCAAGGATATTATCTGAGGCGAGAACAAAATGGAAGAAGGAATTATCGACAAGGGCAGGGACAAATTCAGCAGACGGGAGCTGGAGACGAGCGGCTGCATTTGTTGAGTGCTCATTGGCTAATCTCAAGGCTAGGCAGTGAAGCTGTTTAGGTATGCTGCTTGATGCTACATGTCTGTACAAGTACTCTTGGATTTTCGCATTTCTGGTTCTTTCTTCAAGTAGTGTGACCTGAAATAGTACTCTTACACTTTTACTAGACATATACATATACTTTTACCAGATCATATATAGTTTTCTTCTATGGAATCTTTAACTAATGTGATGGTTAATTAATGGTTCATATGATGCATGTTATTTGATTCCAGCAATTACATTACAGTGGCAATCATTTGGTGCCTGAAATTTTAGACAGTTTTTGGTGATTTCTAGTATAAAAATTTTCGTTTTTGTGATTTGGCAAATGTCTTTGTTCCAATCAACATATGAATTAAGCATCAATGAAAAACATATTGAAAAGCAATACCATCTCTCTGAGCTTGATAGCAAAAGTCCTTGCATCTATATTGCTGTCCTTTATCTCAGCCATAAACTCATCTAGGGACTGGGGAATATCAGATCTTCCTTTTAATTCATCTTTGCCAATGGGCTCTTCTAACACTTGGTAAACAACTTCTTGGACCTTTCAGAAATTAAAAGCCAATTTCAATTAGGGAACAAACTGGCATTGGTTTAGTATACAACAACAACATAAACAAAATCAAATAAGAAATAACGGGTGGGGTAGGGTAGGGTGTGTTGATGCATAAGTTGTAAAATGAGTCATCAAAGTAGTAATATGAGTCGTTAAAGTTGTAAAAAAAATTAGTTACAACATTAGTCCGCATTTGTCCTTAAAGTGGTAATTGAGTTATCAAAGTTGTAATATAAGTTCACAATATTATAACAACTTTTTTTTAATCACTTTGAGGACTCAATTACCATTTTAAACACATATTTTACCACTTTAAACATACATGATTACTAATGTTGTAATTATAAAATTTTACAACTTTAAAGACTCATATTACAACTTCGAGGATTATTATTACTACTTTGATGACTCACTTTTCTAAGTTGATGCATCCCATCATTCACATGCATTAACATATTGTAAAATTTTCCATAAATAACATTTTAAAGCAGAGATAAGGATGAGGAGATTACACTTGATTCAAGCTTTCTTCCCAAAATCCTTGGTCCTAGTCTTTTCCCCAAGCAACCTACCATTTTTACAATTAGTAAAATTATATCAGTAACTACAATGATGAAAGTACATGACACAAAAAAATAGAATGAAGACACTTCACATGTAATCTTTTTGTTAAAAGGTGGATCCAAATTTTAACTGAGTGTGGAGCAAATGCTTGTTAATTTTTATTACCAAAGTTACAAAGTTCAACACTATTGAATTGATTAAGATCCACAGTCGAATTTATTTCAATAGGGACTGTTGCTAATCAACAATTTGGCAACACAATACTCAACAGAAGAATATTATACACTAGCCCTTTTTGCAGAAAGGGGATGGTATAAGTACCAAACTTATCAATACCAAAGAAAACAGGGCAGGTTGTTGTCCTATGGTATCCACATGATTCACATTTTATGGGTTACAAATCAAATTTCCCTGTGGGTTACTTTCTGATGTTGCAGTCAAGCACCTGTATCATCTTCTCAAAGGAGCTTTGAGCTCAAACCAAAAAAAAAAAAAAAAAAACAGAGGATCTTTGAGCTCAAGCAAAAAAAAATAAAGAAAATAAAAGAGAGGAGCTTTGAGCCAGTCCCATTTGAATAATATGAGGTGAATTCACCTACCCATCAATATTTTTTTTTTACTGTTTACATATACCAAAAATTTTAGTTTAATTAGCAAAACCCAGTAGAGCACATGAGTTAGATTACATAAAAGAACAAGGTGCATGATTTAGTTCATCTTGTTACTAGTTGTTAGAATCCGTGTTTATCGTAACAGATTAATTTTCCCAGTAGATGACAATTTTTGCTGCCAAAATGATCCGGCCAATGGTTTCAATCGTCAAATTTTATTATATTACTCTTGGCCTGCAATTGATATCTTCAAGATAGAACAGATTATGCTTTTTAATTAATCCAAGATGCTAACCAAGTGCTTTGAACAATGTTTCAGACTTTGTTTATAGTTGAACAATATAGATAAACAACTCTTGCTCATGCATCTTTTTCTAATCTACAAGAAACCAATTTGTTTTACCACACAATTACACAAAGATAAAACTAATTACATTAAGGTAGAGTTTTGTTTATCAGAAATGTTATGTATGTGGCTATAGTTTCAATTTTCTATCGATACGAATCATATGGATTGTACTAAAATCGATCTGTTACTCCATTCTTCTTATATAAAACTCAGCAATTTTGTTGGAGTTTGAAGTTTGTTTGACTTGCTATAACAATTTCTGCAGAAACACATGCATATTATTCTTCAAACCCTGAAACCAAAGCTACCAAGTTCTTGGATTTCCCACTAATTAGTTGTGTGGGTGTTTTTGCGTGTGCAGAATGAAACTAAGCTAGTACTAATGGCTTAACTAGAGTAATATATGCACATACCTATTGTAGAGCACCTGGTTTCTCCATCAATGGTGTCCACTGCTGTCATGACAAACACAAACCTGAGAATAAATGTGAAGAAGAGGATAGAATAGAAGAGCATCCGATATGAAAGCCGTCTCGACCCGACTTTCACCTTGATGAATTCTCTAACTTCCTTCCCTGGGAAAACTGTGACATGCCTCAAGCTGGGTGATATATGAAGCTGCATTTTGTACCAATCGAAACAAACCCAGCCAGAGCTTTCCCTATTTCTGTATCTATCTGGTGTGGCAATTTAAATCACCCAAAGAAGAAGAAAGTGGGAAGTGCAAGAATCCATGGAAAAGGGTTGCTGTAAAAGAAATGGTCTTGAATGGTGCTTATTAAGGTAGACTGTCTGTTACCTAACCTTGCTTAGTTTTTGGGCTATAGAGATAGCAAGGTTTTATGGGATTATATTATATGTAAGTTTCCTGGAAGAATTTTGAAGAGGATGGGGGGTTGTTAAGGAGAAAGAGACATGAGGCTGATGTTGTTTGCTTTTCAGGTTGTTGGCTTGGTTTTGAAGGAGGGAAGTTGAGGGAGCTAAAGGAGAAGAAAATAAACAAAACTAAAATCAAGTACCGTATCAAATGTGAAGGGGATGTTTTGAGTTTGGTGTTTGCTTGGCTTTGCCTCCACATGAGGTTGTTCTTAGGAGAACAAATGAGACTTTAGGAGTTTGAATTATGAGTCTTTGACAGAACAGGGCTTCTAAATGGAAAATGACTGTCAACCTTGGGCTTTGGTTGTTGGAGTGGAATTGCAGGAACCTTATGATTTTCTATTTTAGTTAATGGCAGATTAATGATAACAAAGAGCCTTCAAGTAGAGGCCTAATTTTGCCCTTGTAGAATTGCAAGGGTTTGAATAGGAAAATGGTAATGGTAAGTAGGTAACGGTAAGGAAGAACAACCAAGCATTTGAGCAGGCATTGAATTGTAATCTTTTTCAATAAGAGACTTGAATTTCATTAAAATTATGAAAGGAGTTACAACTTACAAGTAGGTGATGTTGGAATTGAGAGTCAAAACAAGATGCTGTCTCATTGTCACAAAACATAATTGGGAATGTGAATTGTTCTAATTATCTTTTCACCATTTCAATTGTTTTCTTTTAACGGAATTTGTTTGTAATATATAAAATGGTAGAACCATTGTTACACGTAGTGATTAATAGTAGTAAAATAAAAAACCAATGTAATCGTACGTAATTATGTAAGGATATGTGTTTGCTCATATATCTTTGCAGGGGTAATTTTGATTTCTGGTGTTAGCAGAGCCGGTTTTGAGGTTTTTGATGCCCAGTGAGGAAAAAGAAAAGAAATGAAATTTCATGTCTAATTATCTGTAAATTTCTTTCAAATGTCAAACACTAAACTTTGAACGATAAATATTGTGATGCAGTACTTGTGAAGACTGAAGACGTATGCATGAACATATGAAACTTCTGATTACCAATTTACACACGCCAGATTACATCAAAATGTCTTATAGCTGCTACGCTACTAAAGAAAGAGAAAAGGAACAGGAAAAGAGCCTGAAGCAAAATAAGTTAAACAATATGAATCTTTGAAGCAGTAAACTAGCCTATAATGATCTAAGAATCAAGTAATAAAACTCAAACTAATGCTCAGGCTAAGTACCTGGGTTCTAAGAAAAAAATGTGTAGCATAGTTGATTTCATGAATGTTCCCACTAATAACTTTTTTATGCAATTGTGAGCCACACTATCAAGTTATGGAAAAACTCTAATAATAAAAAATCAAACAACTTAGCTATAACCCACCTTCACTAGTTCCATTCTCAATGCTGACACCATTTAACTGATTTGCCTGAGATAGGAGTAAAGAAACAAAATTGAATCATCAAAATTAACATCACAAGCAAAATAGAAGAAAATAACTTCAATGATGTGAAGCTTCTATTCACGTCTCGAAAATGTAAAATGTCACTAGTGCAGGAGGAGATCAAAGCTATGAAGTAATGGCAATGCATGCCTTGCAAATAACAACAAAAGAATAAGACAGCAATATTGCTACATAGGAGGTTAAACCAATGAACTGTGCGTGGAACTTGTACTTGAAACTTCCTCACCACCTTGTACGTATCCTCACGTTTCAAGCCTACAAGACAATTTCAAATATGGAGAATCAGACAGATAATATATCTTTTCCACAGCCAGTTATGCAAAATTTCATTGAATTGGAAAGCTAGATTCATAGTTTGTACTTGGTAAGACAAAGAAGAAAAGTCAAAAATCTTTCATGAACTCAAAAATAATGAAAAGCACAAAAAGATACGATGAACTTATGATACATTTTTCTTACCTCTGTATCCGAACTTAACAGCAGTCTGGAGTCCTCACACGCTTGGAATCGTTGCTGGAGACTGATCTTATCTCCACCTCTTTTCCATCTAAGACCATTCCACCATCTTAACTCACCTCTAATTTCTTTAAGAATTGCTGCGTTCTGGGCTCTGAGTGGAAGCTTCTCTAGCTTGGGGCAATTGCTCACTTCAACCCTCTCCAGAGCGGACCACTTTCCGGCTCTTGAACAAATACTTGTTAAGCTGTCCATATCCCTTGCTTCTATATTTTTCAGCTTTGGAAGAGTTTCATACAAATTGATGTTTACTATAATTTGTTTCATCCTCCTGCAGTCACTGACCTTGATTTCTTCAACATTTTGAACCCGTCGAAGAAAAGTGAAGGATATGAGAGTCTTTAGTCTTCCGCATCCCATCACCTTAATGGTCTTTAATTTGCCAAGGCATCCTCTAGGGAGTATCCTCTCAGCCATGGTATCCAAGTTGTTTAGGCAATTGAGAGTCAAATGCTCCAGATTTGGCAATGTGCTTGCAAAAGTTTCTTCGCCAATTAACAAGCTAGTGATGCAGTCGCAATTTGAAATGGTGAGAGACTTCAACTTTGGCAGGCCACCCAATTTCCTGTTGGAAACTATATCAGATAAACTACTTATGCCCCCACATGTGACCAGCTCCAGGGAACTAGCACTGTAGAATAACCCCTCAAGGCCTCTTTGCAAGAGGTCAACCCCTCTAAGTATGACTCTTTTCTCATCATGCAGAGTTGGTAAATAGCTTGAATCGCAGCTCCTTGGACCAATCCAAATAGAAAACTCTTTCAAACTTCCAAACCAAGAGCCATCTGAGTCTAAGGCAACACAATCAACTGTGTCTAGTCTTATGTGAAGAAATGAAAGTCTCTGCAAGGATAGAATTTCATCAAATGGTGCTCCTTCTACATTACATTCCACATCCCACTTATATGCACTGAAAGACATGTCCAAGGCCTCAAGACTATATAGTCCTGAGATGCTTCCAGCTATGATACTTTCTAAGTGGTTTGTGTGCGACAGGTTTAGATCTCTCAAATGAGTTAGCGTTCCCATGTCTTTTGGAAGCTCTCTTATGCGAGTGCCACAGAGATCAAGCACCTGGAGTTTATAAAGAACTCCAAGTTGAGGGAGATGTTCTAGAGAAGAACAATCTCTTAAGAGAAGAGTGTGTAGCTCAGTTAGATGAAGAAGAGAAGAAGGCAAGGAAGATATTTGAGTGCTGCTCAGATTCAAGAATCTTAGGGCTCCAAGTTCTCGAAAGAATCCATCAGGAATTTTATACAGAGGGTTACATTGGAGGAACAGGACAGTTAGGTTGGAGCATCTAGAGAATGAGAATCGACTTGGCAAACTGGTAATAGAGTTCTGCATAAATGAGACACTTCTGAGAGAACTCTGCAACTTTTCTTGCATTCCTAGAAATGAGCTGCTGAAAACCCCGGTTTCTTTTCTATTTGAGGATATCCACAAGGCTACTTCCCTCAATACACTGTGCATATTTACTGTTCCAATGCATTCGCCCTGTTCTAGCATGCAAGAGTCTTTCAAATATTCAATTTTTGAAATTCCATCATTCAAGGACTCCTCTAATGTCTGATGCTCTATAATCAATCCA
Organism: Fragaria x ananassa; assembly: GCA_034370585.1. NCBI lineage: Eukaryota > Viridiplantae > Streptophyta > Magnoliopsida > Rosales > Rosaceae > Fragaria > Fragaria x ananassa. The sequence goes on from CP139764.1 coordinate 12,539,271, forward strand.
TCCGCCATCCAGCCACATATTAATTCTCTTGCAGTAATTAAGAAATTTTCTGGGTACAATGAACAAAACAAGAAACACCTCTTAAGAATCTTACTTGGTAAAGATTTATAACTCAATGCCAGTCGCAGATGCACCTTGTCAAAGTTCCCATAATGTGATGCCGAACGCTTCAACTGGCATAGTGCATTCTTCCATAGCTGTATCATTGTTATGTCCCTCATGGACTTCCCCATAGTCTCAATTGCCAGTGGCAAACCACCGCATTCCCTAGCAATTTTTCTTGCTAGAGGATTTATGTGTTCTGACTCCACTACATTTCCGGCATTCCATGCAAATAAATTCCAAGCCTCTTCCTCATTCAGAAGTTCCATCTTTAGTTCTTTATCAGTCATCATTTCCCTACAGACGGCAAGAGATCGAGTTGTCAATATGATCTTGCAGTTTTCTTGGTCATCACCTTGTGGTATCCCCACGGTGTCCAAGTCAATTTTCTCCCAAACATCATCAAGTATAAGGAGGAACCTGTTGCAACAAGTATAAGGAGCTTCCACACAAAAGAAAACCATATGTTGCAACTAGTTTTAATAGTAAAATAATACTTCATTAAACAACATGATAGAAAGACTAGAAATTAAATTATTAACATATACCTTTTTCCTGACTTTAATACTTGATGTAATCTACACGCCCTACACTCAATGCTCTCTTCTGCATTCATTGCTAAGTTCAATCTCTCAGCAACTCGAGATTGAACCTTTTTCATATCCAAGTCATTTGAGACAGGGATCCAGATGACCATGTCACATAACTTTGAAGCAGAAGAACGGAGCTGATTGTTCAAGGTTTTTACTAGAGTAGTCTTTCCAGAACCTCCCATTCCAAAGACAGCAATCCTTCTGATCTTATTATCAGACAGAAATTCCATAAGCTGCTTTAGCCTCTCCTGTGCTTTCTGACCAACTAGACATGGTGCTGGAATATGCTGAATGGGAATATCACGAAGCCTCAAAGTATCCCACATAGTAAGAAACTTGTGTGATTCAGTAATTAGTTGTTTCACCTCATCACATTTCTTTTCTGCTTTTTTGCTAAGATGGTACCTCTGGTGCATGTTAGAGACAAAAAGACATCCCTGGCCATTAACAGAAGCACTGTTATGATCTTCCTGCAAAAATGGCTGCACGTTATGGTCAATCTCCTCCTCAACAGCATGTTCGATAGCTTCAACCTTCTGAAGCCACTCCACAACTTCCGTTGCTGGGTACTTCCCTTCTAGTTTTGCAATATCAATATCATCTGTTATCTCACCACTTCGGCGAATGAGGCTTTGCAGCTCCTTCTTCAAAATTTGGACGTTTTTTGGAATTTTCTCAGGGTGGCAAACTTCGACCACATGAATTTGGTTGAAGACTTGAGAACTTCAGCTAAGAAAGCACCCAAAGTTTCCATGGTACAAAATAATTAACAGAAGTAGTTGGTTTTTTAGTTATGGCTTCAATGGGCACTAAGGCCAATTGGAGGGGTGGGAGAAACTAGTAGGTACTCTATAAGTGGAACTATGAGACCTATAGTTGTTTTGGGATTACACACTAATAGTTATGCATCATCAGATTTTATAGACTTTTATGTTTGTCTAGAAGTTTTGTCTCTAAATCCTAGGATGAGTAAGGCAAAGCAAATGAAATTCATCGAAGAGCCAAGAAAAGAGACGGAACAAGAACAAGAACAGAAAAGTAAAAATTAATCATTGACTCACATCTGACATACAGTTCCAAATACACAGAAATTGACATTGAATATCCTAGTCACTGACAATTACTAGTACACTTGATTAGCATTCCTCAGTTCCACATTCCATGTTATTCAAGATAGTCTTAGATATGCTCAGCACCCCTGGCTACTGGGAATTAAACAAGAATAATACAGAATAATACCATATCAAAGGAATTTTTCCAAATACATAGTGCCAAACTCAACATGTAGTGACTCCTTTTGAATTCAGGTCTTACAAAACGGATGAAAAAATTGGTAATTTAAGACCATACTATAAGCATTGTGAGACGTGACCGGACTTTGCAATACCAACAAAATCATCAACAGTTGTGCAAATAATGCATATGCATCTCACAAAATCTATCAAGAATATACAGAGGTAGGGGCAAGCTCAAACAAGAGATAGGCTAATTCGAGAAAGAGCCAGATTAGTCTACATAGAACTTTCTTTCATACAAAAATGCAGAATCTAACTACTTAAAGAACACCATAAAACACAAGGAGCAGTTATCATTTACAGAGTCAATTATAGAACATAAATAAACACCTCTAAACCTTATGTACCCACCAAAATTTCCGAAGAATAGTAGTGTTAGTGCTAATGTCAGAGAATAAAGATATGACCTTTGTGCCACATTTTCATAAACCACAAAGAAATCTGAAGCTAGTGCACAAAGCAAAAGAAGATAAGCACATGTGGGTATACTGAAAAAAACAGAAAGAGAGACCAAACCTTTCGTGGGTTTCTGTTGTAGGATTCAGCTTTACCTTTGCAATTGAACATGATGCAGGTTTTGTGAGTTGCACCCAGAAACTGCTATCTGCCATTTTCGTTTGGCAGGTTTCCTGGGAATGGTTGTCAAGGAATCTCAACGTCCTCCCAGTGAGAAAAATAGAAAATGCCCAATTTGGGCCGCTGATCTCTTTTGTTCCCAAAATGAGAAAATAAAATAAAATAAAAACCAGAAATCTATTAGCATTATGTATGTGTGGATTTTCCCGTTTTGCAACTTAGCAACTGACCAACACTGTGAAAATAAAATTCGTATTCCAACGTCTAACATGTAATTTCAGTATTTTAACTGACATTATTATGTGTGTATATATATTATGTATTCTGTCGTTAATAAAATTAAAACCCGAATAACTAGTCCAATTATTTCAAAGACAGCGAGAAAAAGTTATTGGACTCTTTTTTATACTTTGCATATTGGGTGTAAATTAATCCGTTGGCTTATCGATCGTATTGTTTTATAGAAATTCCATACCCGAATCTGATTTCGTTTCCGTATGCTTAGACTTCTGATTTCTTTTAATTAAAATTTATCTAGTGTTCATATGACCTAGTTTGCAATTTTTTACCAATTAATCGGGTTTCTGTTTTGGAAAATAACTACACTGCCGGTCCTAGATGATCCAAACATTATTCTTGTAAACTTTTTCTTCAAAACCTACAATCCAAGCAATCTTCGCCCAAAACAGGGAATCCATAGTTCAATTAGTAGCAATCTTTGTGGCTGCTTCAAGTATCTGAATTGGTATGTAGATATCATGGTCAAATATATTTATTTGCTTCATTGTTTGATACGAGTGTGATTAGGGTTTGGTGTTTGGTATGTGCTCTTGTGATTGTTTGGTTAGAATTCAGATATGTAATAGAACTATTAGCCTTGCCTGAAGTGAAACTTGAGTCAATTATTTCTGTTGAGTTCCACTGTGTTCGTTGGACTTCCATTTAATTTATTCTTTGTTATTTGTGAGAACAGATGCAGATCTTCGTTAAGACTCTCACTGGCAAGACCATCACCCTTGAGGTTGAAAGCTCTGACACCATCGACAATGTCAAAGCCAAAATCCAAGATAAGGAAGGCATTCCCCCAGACCAGCAAAGACTGATTTTTGCTGGAAAGCAGCTCGAGGACGCACCCTTGCTGACTACAATATTCAAAAGGAATCAACTCTTCACCTGGTGCTCAGACTCCGCGGTGGCATGCAAATCTTTGTGAAGACTCTCACTGGGAAAACCATAACCTTGGAGGTTGAGAGTTCTGACACCATTGACAACGTGAAGGCTAAGATTCAGGACAAAGAGGGTATCCCACCAGACCAGCAGAGACTCATCTTTGCTGGGAAGCAGCTTGAGGATGGCCGCGCCCTGGCTGATTACAACATTCAAAAGGAGTCCACCCTTCATTTAGTGCTTCGTCTACGTGGTGGCATGCAAATCTTTGTCAAGACCCTCACCGGAAAGACAATCACCTTGGAGGTTGAAAGTTCAGATACAATTGATAATGTCAAGGCAAAGATTCAGGACAAGGAGGGCATTCCTCCAGACCAGCAGAGGCTCATTTTTGCAGGGAAACAGCTAGAGGAAGGTCGCACTCTTGCGGACTACAATATTCAGAAGGAATCAACTCTTCACTTGGTGTTGCGTCTCCGTGGTGGCATGCAAATCTTTGTCAAGACCCTCACCGGCAAAACCATCACTTTGGAAGTGGAAAGCTCTGACACCATTGATAATGTGAAAGCTAAAATTCAGGACAAGGAGGGTATTCCCCCAGACCAGCAGAGGTTGATTTTTGCAGGTAAGCAGCTTGAGGATGGAAGGACACTTGCAGACTATAATATTCAAAAGGAGTCCACTCTGCACTTGGTGCTTCGTCTGCGCGGTGGTATGCAGATCTTTGTCAAAACTCTGACAGGGAAGACCATAACGTTGGAGGTAGAGAGTTCGGATACGATTGACAATGTGAAAGCCAAGATTCAGGATAAGGAGGGCATCCCCCCAGACCAGCAGAGGCTCATATTTGCTGGAAAGCAGCTTGAGGATGGGACGACTCTTGCAGATTACAACATTCAGAAGGAGTCCACCCTTCACCTTGTCCTTCGCCTCCGTGGTGGTTTCTGAATTTCTGAGTGATCATGGTGGTGCCATCTATTCTTAGAAGTGAGCAATCAACTTCTTTGTTTGAACTTCTATTTGGTTATGTACTCATATTCGCACTCGTTAGTTTTATATGGTTATGGACTTAATATTTGTACTCTTTAAATGGCCAATGTGTCACGGGCCTAGCCCTTCGGCCACCACACTTGGTGCATGCGGCGCTCTCATGCCAGGGAGCCAGCCTTATCAACCGGGACAACGACTGGTTTCGCCCTGCCTTGGGCTCGTCAGAGGATCGGCTCCAGACCCCGACCAGTTTGTGTAGGGATGACCTAGTCCCCTCTTCAGCTTTAAGTCTTCGACCAGCGACAAGCTCCTCAAACTCAACCGGGTCGGTCTGCCTGAACTCCAAAGGGACTGCACGTATGCCCCTACAGTACTCCTTGATCTGGGAGCGCAACCCCGCATATCCATGCAGCTTGACAACCAGTGTAGCCCATGATGACACTCCTGAAAGCGGGACGTGACACTCTCCCCCACCAAAACAAGGTGTACGTCCTCTTACACGGCTTCCCCATGCGGCACGCACTCCCATGACGCACCACAATGCCAATGTCGAAGGACGAAGGGAGGTTTCCCCATGGACCGCTCAACAATGCTCCGCGCCGGACTGTAAGATTACCTCCCCGCAGCACCTCTGCCACTTAGGCCTATCTTCACAATCCGAACCCCAACCTCTGGGGCACCCTGCCTACTCGACCTCTTCCCCACGGGGACTCCACTCTGGGAACGCGACGACACGCGTGAGCGCTTGGCGACCAACGGACGACAATTGTCGAGACGGCTCTGATACAACTTGTCACGGGCCTAGCCCTTCGGCCACCACACTTGGCCCATGCGGCGCTCCCATGCCAGGGAGCCAGCCTTATCAACCGGGACAACGACTGGTTTCGCCCTACCTTGGGCTCGTCAGAGGATCGGATCCAGACCCCGACCAGTTTGTGTAGGGATGGCCTAGTCCCCTCTTCAGCGTTAAGTCCTCGACCAGCGACAAGCTCCCCAAACTCAACCGGGTCGGCCTGCCTGAACTCCAAAGGGACTGCACGTATGCCCCTACACTCCTTAATCTTGGAGCGCAACCCCGTATATCCATGCAGTTTGACAACCAGTGTCGCCCATGATGACACTCCCGAAAACGGGACGTGACAAATGGATGGCTCATCTTATGACTGTTATCTCTTTAGTTGATAAGTTGAATAGAAGGCGAAGACATTTTTTTTTTTTTTTTTGTCAGTGAGCTGTGGTTTGGTTGGTTAAGGTGTTTAACTGACAACTTTGAGGTCATGGGTTCAAACCTCACGACATATGTAGGGTGTGTGAGTTATTAATAAAAGTTTAAAAAAAACAGAGAGAGAGAGAGAAAAAAAAACCAGATGCAGATCGAAGATGAGAAAAGATGAATATAGAAGATGAAGGAGAAAGGAGAGAGATGGCTGGCACGTGAGGAAAAAGTGGGTGGGTCAATTGGGATAAGTAATGGCATAGTAAATTAGTAGGTAATTAATAGTTACTAGACATTAATAATTATCTAATATAAATATTAGTTTATTTATTTATATAATTATATGTTAAAAGTAAATTAAAAAAATTAAAAACCGAATAGTATCCTCTTAATTGTATATATAATACATATTTTAATTGTATTATTTGTTATTAAAAAATAAAATAAATATAAAAATATAAATCCGATTAATTCCCGATTCGATAACCGATTCGATGAGGGGCTTAATAAATCCAAAACGAGGTGGATTTTTTTCAATAGACTTATTTAATTACCATGCCTACATTAGACGGTGAAATTTTTATTTTTACGTATTTATAACCTCGGATCGTCACGTGTCTACTAAAACAGTATAACTTGTTTAATAAGTTAAATTCAAATGTATATCATTGTGAACCAACTATATAGAGGAAACAAAATTTTCGAAAATCATGTGAAATAAGATGTGATCAGAATAGTGACATACATGTAAAGATAAAAAATCGCAAATATCCGGTAACGTTTAGGCCCCGATAAAAGCGGTCAACCCTAATTACGCTTAGGCGTTCCTAAGGGGAGCCTAACCACAGGAGGGTCAATTTAACAAAAAAAAAAAATCATGGGATCCTAAATCTCATATATATAAGCTTCTTGTTTGAAAACGATGAGAAAGAGGATATCGCACGATGTCGGTGAATAGTGTTTCATGTAAAAAATGAGGTATATTTAAGGTTGACCGATTCGATGAGAGGCTTAACAAATCCGAAACATGGTGAATTTTTTCAGTAAACCTATTTAATTACCATTCCTATATCAGACGGTGAAATTTTTATTTTCACGTATTTATGACCTCAAATCGTCACGTGTCTACTAAAGCGGTATAACTTGTTTACTAGGTTAAATTCAAATATATATCATTGTGAACCAACTATACAGAATAAGCAAAATTTTCAAAAAACATGTGAAATAAGATGTGATCGAAATAGTGAAATACAAAACGGGATGAAAAATCACAAACTTCCGGAGTTCTAGTAATGTTTAGGCCCCAATAAAAACGGTCAACCCTAATTATGTTTAGGTGCTCATAAGGAGAGCCTAACCACCGAAGGGTCATTCTAACAAAAAAAATTCATGGGATCCTAAATCTCATATATATGAGTTTCTTGTTTGAAAACAGGAAAAATAGAGTCTCGCACTATATCGGTCAACCGCGTTTCGTGTAAAAAATGAGGTATATTTATGGTTGACCGATTCGATGGGGGACGTAAATAATCCAAAACGGGGTGAATTTTTTTCAGTAGACCTGTTTAATTACCATGCTTACATCAGACGGTGGAATTTGTATTTTCACGTAATTATGAACTCGGATCGCAATGTGACTACTAAAACAGTATAACTTGTTTAGTAGGTTATATTCAAATATATATCATTATGAACCAACTATACAGACAAAGCAAAAATTTCAAAAATCTTGTGAAATAGGATGTGATCGAAATAGCGAAATACAGCTAGGGATGAAAAATCACAAACTTCCGCTAACGTTTAGATCTCGATAAAAACGGTCAACCCTAATTACGCATAGGCGCTCCTAAGGGGAGCCTAACCACCAGAGGGTCAATTTAACAAAAAAAATTCATGGAATCTTAAATCTCATATACGCGAGCTTCTTGTTCGAAAACGGGGAAAAATAGGATCTCGCACGATGTTAATCAACCGTTTTTCATGTAAAATACTATGTATATTTAAAGTTGACCGATTCCATAGGGGGCGTAAATAATTTAAAATGAGGTGAATTTTTTACAGTAGACCTATTTAATTATCATGCCTTTATCAGACGATGCAATTTTTATTTTCAAGTAATTATGACCTCGGATCGCAGTGTGACTACTAAAACGGTGTTATGTATTAAAATTAGGCAATTGATTATGGTGTAATAATAAAGAACTTTAACTTACTAATCATTATTAGGCAATTGATTATGGTTTAATACATTAAATTTTAAAAGTCAAACTCCAAACCAAACCCAAACCCGACCCAAACCTATGTCATCCTCTCTTAGACCCTTTCTTTTGATACAAACCCAGCCGCCAGAGTCTCCGATCTTCGCCACCACGCGACCTGCGACCACCTCCACCTCCACCTCCACCCAACCTCAATTCCATCTCCAGAATGACGACACCTTATGCGGCCTCTTTCTCCTTAGCTTCTCCCCTATCCACGTCAGGATTGCCGGCCTCTCTGGCACCCAATCTTGTGTCAGAGTTCCGGTGAATCGTTATATGATCAGAAAAGTTGAAGAGAAAGAAAAGATTTAGAGAAAGAAAAGTTTTGTATTCATGTGGATTTAGGAGAGGAGGTTTCTCTCACTTTCTGCCCCCTTCCCACCTATGTTGCATGAAATCGAAAACGGGGACATGGAAGCGAAGCGTTTAGAAACGCGAAATCGTTTTTTTCTAAAAATTGTTAGAAGCAGAAACGTTTTGGAAGCGTTTTAATAAAATAATATATATATATATATATATAATTATGTAAAATATATTTTATAAATACAAAATTTTATATTCTTGAAATGATTTGAGGGAAAGAGGTATAGTTTGCTTTTCTTTTCTCTACCTCTAGAGCCATTTCTCCATTAAGTTACTTTTATAATCTATGTTTTTTTTCATTATCTTGCTAACAGAGGAGAACACGTTGTGATCAGTACTAAACTTATCCACTGACTTTTTCCTATGAAGATCTCTCTCAACAAAACTCACCGCTGCCATAGGCCGCAAAATTTTCCAATTTAGACTACTACCCCTCCGACCCACCATCTTTAGCTTTGTCCAAACCACTGCCGGAGACTTTCCTTTTCTTCATCCTCTCCTTTTTCTTCCTCCCGCCACCGAGAACCTCGATCTGCTATTGCCTTCTCTCTTTTCTTTCTTTTCTATCAGTTTCAATTTTGGGTTTTGTTGGTTGGATCAATCTCAAATTGGAATCGCGCTTCCAAATCCACTCTTCTCATAAGCGTGATTCCAGACGCTTCCTTGCGCTTCCGGCTCGCTTCCGCTTCGGAAGCGGGAAACGTGAGCGGATAGACGCTTCCGTGCTTCCTAGTCCCCACTTGCGTACTAACAGAGGCCAAACGGCCAACTAACGCCTTGATCTACAAATTGATCCACGCCTGCGGAGATCAATGATGCAGCTGTCCCAGTGGTGCATACAATATTTTTCGATGATTATTTGTAGCGACAAGCCTTCCACGGTTGCACTGCCCTCTTCATTTTCGACATGGCTATCAGGGGCACGGAATTAAGGCAAAAATGGGTGACGGAATTTCTACTGATAGGTCGATGGGGCACAACGTCTCTGACTTTATAGTCAAGTATGCCTGGACCGTTTTTATAGTCAACTAAGAACTTGTATGCCTGGACCATTAGGAACAAGAATGGTCATGTGGAACTTGAACCACACAAAATCTTGGTTTCTCTGGACATGTGGCAACATGTAGCCTGTGTCTCATGAACCCATTGGGAAAATTCTCCCAAAATATGACAAATGATTGCATGGAATGGTCAATTTAGTCTGGCAAATATATACTTATCAATCCAAGTGTGATCTTCATAACTTTGGTGACACAGTCTCTTCTTTGGTCCCTCGAATTATTTCAGTTTCTCTGCCATGGAAGCTGTAATCTCAATCTGCGCTTCTGTCGTTGGTGAAACTCTCCCATATTGTTGCTTTTGCAGCTGTTCTGATACCAAGAACAGTAGAACACAGTTAAGTTCCAGAAGAATCTCGATGAATTAGACAAGGAGATGAAGACTCTTTGGTACGTACTCAGGGTGATTCTTGTTGGTTTTACTGGGACCTATGGTGATTGATTGGAAAAGATAACGGTTTATCGAGGAACCGAGACCTCTAATAACACAAGGTTATTAAATATAATTCTTGATGATCTTTATTGAATGAATTCCCTCATCTTAAATAGATGGGTGTACAACTGACTTTCCAAATAACAAGGACACTATCCACCTAAACTACCACAAAGGATAAGGCTAATCCCATTATCCTTGTACTTAGGAAACAACAAAACAAACTCAATGTTAACTAAGAACAATAAACATTGACAAGTTCATAACAATTCCCTCCTCCTTAAAAAACAGCCTTGTCCCCAAGGCAATAATCTGGAAATTGTTGCTTCATAGACTTCAAATCTTCCCAAGTTGCTTCAGCTGGAGATAGGCCTTGCCAATGTATCAAAACTTGTTCTCTTCTTCGACAAATTCGACGATCAAGAACAGCTTGAGGCTTTGGAAAAAAAAATCTCCTGAGGACTCAACTGAATAGGAAGCTCAATTTGAACTTGAATATCATCACCAATCTTCTTTTTAAGCAAAGAAACATGGAACACCGGATGAATCCGGGATTCCTTTGGCAAAGCAAGCTTATAAGCAACAGCACCAATTCTTTGAAGAACTTGAAATGGCCCATAAAATCTTGGAGCTAGCTTGACATTCTTTCTTAAAGACAATGAAGACTGACGATAGGGTTGAAGTCGCAAATACACCCAGTCTCCTTCTGCAAACTCCCTTTCTCGATGGTGCCTATCATACACGTGCTTCATTCGAGCTTGAGCTTCTTTAATATTGACCCTCAAGTCCTTAACAACCTCATCACGTCTCATTAGTTGTTTCTCCACATCTTCAACCTTAGCTAAGCCTGGAACATAAGACAACAATGTTGGTGGGGGTCTGCCATAAACAACCTCAAACGGAGTAGTTTTGATTGTAGAGTGTCAACATGACAACCATTTACTCCATTCCCTCGGCTGGGAACTTGTAAAACATCTCAAATACATCTCAACAGTACGGTTTACAACTTCACTTTGACCGTCAGTTTGCGGGTGGTATGCCGAACTATAATTGAAAGCCGTGCCCTGCAACTTGAATAACTCTGCCCAAAATAAACTTGTAAATATGGGATCCCTGTCACAGACAATGGACTCTGGCATTCCGTGTAATTTGAAGACATTATCAAAGAAAATCTGAGCAACTCCCACAGCTGTGTATGGATGTGATAACGGAATGAAATGGGCATACTTGGATAGTCTATCAACCACAACAAATATTGTCGTCTTCCCAGTCGATTTTGGAAGACCATCAATAAAATCCATTGAAATACATGCCCATACCTTATTAGGAATTGGCAGCGGTTGGAGCAGTCCTTGTGGAGATAGCTGTTCAGACTTATGGCGTTGGCATACATCACAAGAAGCTACAAAATCACGAACTTGCTTTCGCATTCCCATCCAATAAAAATTAGCTCTAATTCTCTGGAGGGTCTTGTGGTACCCTTCATGGGTACTGTTATGAATTTACCCCACGATGTCTGGAATTAAAGAAGAATTTGCAGCAAGATAAATTCTGTCCTTGAAAAGAATGAGCCCATCTATGAACTTCCAAGGACCTACTGCTTCATCACTCTGAATACGTTGGAGCACACCTTGCAAGTCTGAATTAGAACTCACCTCTTCCTTAATCGTTTCCACCCATTTAGAAATTGGTTGACTAATAGCTGCCAACCGTCCCACTTGTTCATCATTCTTTTCTTCTCTCCTGGAAAGAACATCTGCCACTATATTTTCCTTCCCCTTTTTATACTCAATAATGAAGTCAAAACCCATAAGCTTGTAAAGCCATCTCTGTTGAGCTGTGGTTGTAATTTTCTGGTTCCACAGATATCTCAAACTATGTTGGTCAGTTCGCACCCGAAATTGATGCCCCAATAAGTATGGACGCCATCTCTGCACAGACAACACCAAAGCGAGCATCTCCTTTTCATAAGTGGACAGCAATAAGTTCTTACCATGTAGTGCTTGACTAAAAAATGCAGTAGGTCTCTCTTGCATTAAGACAACTCTAATTCCAGACCCACTAGCATCACATTCCACTATAAAAACCTTTGAGAAATCAGGTAAAGCTAGCACCGGTGCCTTAGTCATCACTTCCTTTAATTGTAAGAACGATTGTTCAGCTGCAGGTGTCCACAAGAACGAATCCTTCTTCAACATATGTGTGAGGGGAGCAGCAATTTTACCAAAATGTTGAATGAACTTTCTGTAATAGCCAGTTAACCCCAAAAATCCCCTGAGTGCCTTCAAGGAAGTTGGTTTAGGCCAATTCATCATCACATCAATTTTGTCAGGATCCACCGCAACTCCAGAACCTGAGATTCCATGACCCAGGTATTGCACCTTACCTTGGCCAAATCGGCATTTTTCTTTTTTTACAAACAACTTGTGAGTTCTTAACACTGTGAATGTAAGCTGCAAGTGCTGAACATGCTCATCCCATGTTTTGCTATAAATAAGAATATCATCAAAAAATACTAAGATGAATTTCCGCAGATAACTTTGAAATACCTCATTCATCAAAGCTTGGAAGGTGGATGGTGCATTCGTGAGACCAAACTGAAAATTCATAATGCCCATGATGTGTTCGAAATGCTGTCTTTGGTCTATCTTCCGGCACTACTAGAATCTGATGATACCCACTGCGCAAGTCCAACTTTGTAAAGACCTTTGCCCCATGTAACTCATCTAGTAGCTCATCAATGACTGGAATAGGAAACTTATCCTTGATAGTGATTTGATTGAGGGCCCTGTAGTCAACACACATACGCCAGGATCCATCATGTTTTTTAACCAAAATGACAGGGGACGAGTAAGGGCTGTTGCTGGACTTGATGACCCCTGAAGTAAGCATCTCCTTCACTATTTTCTCTATCTCCGATTTTTGATATTGCGGGTACCGATATGGCTTGACACAAACCGGATCAGCTCCTTGCTTTAAGGGAATTCGATGATCATGAACTCTTGAGGGAGGTAGCCCTTTGGGCTCTTGAAATATATCATTATACTCACCCAAAATTTGTCGCAATTGGTGAGGTGGGGGCTCAAGTTTTCTTGTCTGCTTCTCCATACAATTCAATCTCAAAAATACTCCTCTGATGCTTTTTTTAATCTCTCTGTTAAATCCCAAGTCTCCAACCCACTTATTTTTAGGAGTGGAGAGACCTTGAAGACTGACCACCTTGCCAGCCAACTTAAACTTCATCGTCAACTTTTCAAAGTCCCACAAAATAGGCCCAAGTGTACGCAGCCATTGAGTCCCCAAAACCACATCATATCCCTCCAATGGAAGCAAATATAGGTCAACAAAAATGGTGAGTCCTTGCAATTTCAACTGGATATTAGTACATTTACCTTGACTAGACAATCTGTCACCCGAAGCTACCATAACTTGAAACTTTTTGGAGTTTTCAGGTTGCAGGCCAATTTGTTTAGCAAGGTTCTCATTCATGAAATTATGAGTACTACCCGAATCCACCAGAATGGTAGTTGTAGTATGCCCAATGCCTCCCTTCATCCGCATAGTATCTGCGGCACTAGAGCCTAAAATAGCATGTAAGGAGATTTCTGGCACAGTCTCTTCAAACACAGTTTCTCCTTCATCCATTGTAACATCTCCATCTTCTTCTTCAGTAATGGCATCAATTAAGAACAACTTTTTGCATCTATGTCCAGGGACAAACCTCTCATTACAATTGTAGCATAGTCCTTTGGCTCGTCTCTCTTGTAACTCAGCTTGGGACATTCGTCGTACAGGTGGAGTGCGAGTTGTTGTTTTTGTACGAGCAGGATTTTGGTTCTTTTTTGGTTCCATGACTGCTGGCACCGTACGCCGCTGGGAATCATATCGAGCCTCAAACAACAGCGCCAACCCGATAGCATCCGAGAGAGAAGTAGGACGACTAGCCAGGACATCAATTTTCAGGGTTGTTTTCAACCCACTAATGAAAAGACTCACCTGCCTCTCTTGTGAAAGAGGCCCAACTTTAGGCAGCAACCTTTCAAAGCGGGACTGAAACTCACGAACAGAACCATGTTGTTCAAGTTTTGCTAACTCAGCGAAAAAATCTTGGAACTGATTAGGGCCGTACCTTACATGTAGCTCATCACAAAACTTACGCCAAGACACCTCCCCACCACCTTGAATCAAAAGTTGAAACCATAATTGAGCGTCTCCCTCCAAATGGAATGATGCGAGTTCCACACGTTCATTGTCGGGAGTGTGATGGAAGCGAAAAAACTGTTCAGCAACTTGTTGTGTCCTCGTCACCCCTGAAACGAGGAAAGTCGAGCTTGACTGTCTTGGGATTGTAGGTTGGTCCACCATTACGACCTTCTTCAGATCGGTTGTCGAAAACTTGCCTTGATTTGATGGATTTCTCCCCCTCTTCATTAACGGGTCTAGACCTGAGCTGTAGAACCACTTCAGCTAATTGGTCCATGATATTCTTTTGGTCCATGGCAAGCGCGTTAATGCCAGTGGTGAGCGAACTAACATCAGCTTCGAGCTTCTCCACCCGAGAATCCATGCCCTTGCGCTGATACCAATTTGGTACGTACTCAGGGTGATTCTTGTTGGTTTTACTGGGACCTATGGTGATTGATTGGAAAAGACAACGGTTTATCGAGGAACCGAGACCTCTAATAACACAAGGTTATTAAATATAATTCTTGATGATCTTTATTGAATGAATTCCCTCATCTTAAATAGATGGGTGTACAACTGACTTTCCAAATAACAAGGACACTACCCACCTAAACTACCACAAAGGATATCCTTGTACTTAGGAAACAACAAAACAAACTCAACGTTAACTAAGAACAATAAACATTGACCAGTTCATAACACTCTTGTGGATCTAAGGAATGATTTGCAGCAAGCCAAGGAGGATAGAAAATCACCCACGATAGAAGAGTGGCTTAGAGAAGCTCAAGAGCTTGAGAGGAAAGTACTTTTGACAAAAGAAGGTGTTGCTGACAACAATAAGAAGAAGAAGCAGCTTTGCACAAAGCGATGGAAAGATCCCAGAAGTGTCAATGTTGCTCAGGGAGGTACAAAATCTACTTATCAAAGGTCGCAGTTTACCAGAAGCTCAAATTGTAAAACACCAAGGCTGATCAAGACTGTGACTAGTATCGATTATAAAGCAAAACCATAATAAATTGTCATCCCAGAATTTCTTGTTTCATCAACTTTTTGCGTGATATACTAGAAACAAGATCCTAGTATAAAGTGAAGCGCTTTTACTGCTTTACAACATCATATGCTTGAACTCTGCATTGCCATGACTCACTGCAGCTTATGAATGATCCATTGTATTAGAAAGGATGGAATTCTAATTGCATGGTTTACCATTTCCCGTGATGAAACCAATGTTACTTCTCTCTGTTTGCCTCTTAGTATAGTGACATATTATTCCATAGTGTCCTGAAAGATTGTTATGAACTTTAACAATATTACGTGACTTTTAGTTCAAGCAATTGATTAAGTTTAATCTAAGTATTACGAGTTGTATAAGAAATGTAATATTGGTGATATGTAAATAATATATAGTTTACATATTGAATAAGGAGTCCATAATATCTTCTGGTATAATTCTCGTAATCTTTGGTAAATCTTATAGATCAACTAGGATTCTTTAATAGGCAAGGCACTAATTGATCTCTATAAATATACGAGCATAAGTCCATGTTCTCATCATAAGACGTATTCAGTCACTATCCCATATAAGGAGCATATTGTGAGAGAGATAAGAAGACCTAAGCTTTTAGTCATGACAATCTTCATTAACAATGCTAGTAAGTCTTAAGTTCTACGTATGTTGATCTTGTGTTTATATATTTACGCTAACTATGGTGTAATTAGATTAAAGTTTGTCTTTTAGTCCATGAATCACGATAATTAGTCATTCACTCCTAGAGAATATATATATGCGAAAAGGCTTCTTCCACCAATGACACAAGTCATCGTTTCTTAACAATGCCAATTTTACTTTTTTAAGGAAATATGTGAGCAACTTTATTGATCTAAATAAAATTACGTACATAGTAGCAATATCAGCTGTTACTGCAGCTGACAGAAAGGGAGGAACAGAAAAAGAAAAAGAAAGCTGGCACTTGAGAACAAGCATAAGCTGCCATAAGATGAGCTGCCATATTAGCAGTTCGTTTCACATGTGTCATCTTGACACCCTCCTGATTATGCAATTTCAGTTTCAAGTCATCATAAAGCTGCCCCAAAACTGAAGTGTTTGATCTAGAATCCAACCTTAATTGTGAACAAAACCATGTTCCAATATAAAATTGAGAGCCAAACTAAAACTCAACAACTCACTATGTTCCTGATAAAAAGTACATCATGACACGTTTACTTACTTAAAATGAAAAATAATCATGAATCATAGACAAGGGGAATGAGAGAAAAAACTGAATCAGTATTGATTTCGGATGGTTTTGATGGTTGATTCTTAAACTCATCTCCTCCGTTCGTAATCAAATTCATGAAGACTCATGAATCAAAATCCTGATAAAGAGGGTGAGATATACACCAACTCTGATTCCTTTACGTATTAGTAAACGCATGAATGTTTTTAGCCGGAAGCATAAGGACATTTGTCCAACTTATTAGAGAGGCTTGGGCTAGTGAGCAATAAACAGGGCGGGTCGGGACCAAGCCCGTTTTTCTTTTCTATCTTGGTCTAGGGTTAGGGTTGTATAGAAGACTGATTGTGCCTTAGGGTTGAAGAAAACTCTGGTCGTGAAACAGAAAACTGCTCTGCCGGCCATCAGGTACTGGCTCATATCTCTATTCTCATCTCACATCCATACACAGAAACATGGAAAAGCTTAAACATGAAGAACTCGCGCTAATCATGAGGCGGGCAGCAGCTAGAAAATCAGCCTCTCATGTCTGCAAGGGATGGTGGGTCGCAGAGCGTCTGACCCGATCATCACTCCGACTTTTCAACCCCGACTATCTTCCTCGGTTACTAGCTAGGTACCCAAACTTAACCACTTTCGAAACAAACAAGGTAATCAGAATCAGCGATGACTACCTCGAATTGGTGTCCCAATCCTGCCCCAATTTGGAGGCCATCAAACTTGATGCTGTACCACCTTCTCCATCAGCTTTTAAAAGAGACCGAGGAAATCAACTATGGGAGATGCTGCTAAGTGGCAGAGAAGATCAACTACGGGAGCCTCAACAAGTTGGGGACAAAGGTTTGTGCGCTTTGGTAAATGGATGTCCCAAATTGTCCAAGGTTGTGATTAAAAACAATGAGGTTGGGATGGTTGGAATTATGGCCATGATCACTTCAGCGGCCTTGACTCATTTGGTGTTGGAAGGTTGTTCTTTGGTTCCGGACAGAGTCGTTGAACCCTCTACTTGTCTCATCCGCGTTTTTAGTTTGAGAGGTTGCTCCGATAACGGATTGAGTTATTTGGCAAAGAGGAGACTGGGGAGAGAGGTTGTTGGGATGTTTGGATTTACAGCCATGATCACTTCAACAGCACATAGCTTGACTCATTTGGATTTGGGAGGTTGTTCTTGGGTTTCGGACAAAGTCCTTAAAGCAATTGGGTCCTCTAGCTGTCCCATTCGCGTTTTGAGTTTGGGAAGTTACTCCATTACTGATGACGGATTGAGTTTTTTGGTAAATGGGTCTTGCTCAGAAACCATCGAGGTATTAAGCCTTGACGGCTGCAGTAGGATCACTGATGACGCAGTCTTGCTTTTGTGCAAGATGCGTGTCTTGGAGGAGCTGAGTTTGACCAAGTGTGGCAAGCTAACTGATGTGGGAGGACAGGCAATCTCCACAATTCCAACCCTCAAGAAGTTGAACTTGACCTCTAGATTCTTCTTTTCCTCTAGATCCTTGCTGACAGAGAAAACATTTGTAGCTCTTGCGAAGAATTGCATAAACTTGGAGGTGCTTTGTCTAGATAGTGTCACAGCGGTTAATACAGGTGCTATTGTTGCATTTATGGGTCACGAATGCTTGCGATCGCTTAAGCTAAATGGTAGTCTGCATGATGATTTTAGAGTATCATCTTTAGATTGCCTAGCGCTTCTATGCCCTTCTTTTGAGTCCATTGTAGTGCATGAATGTTGGAGAGAGAGGCTGTTGCGGGAACTGCACGAGACTACTGTTAGCAGATTCCTGCAGTTCGTTACATGCAGGTGCAAGTCTAATTATTAGCAACTTGCGTAGTTTGATTGATCCGAAAGTGCTAGCGTTTTATCTGTGTTGGAGTTTACAAAGACCTAGAGATGATGTAGTGCTACTGCTACTGCATGATGAACAATGTATTTTGCTTAGGAATGCTAGAAACTGGTTGAGATTT
Source organism: Fragaria x ananassa (assembly GCA_034370585.1). NCBI lineage: Eukaryota > Viridiplantae > Streptophyta > Magnoliopsida > Rosales > Rosaceae > Fragaria > Fragaria x ananassa. Next base: position 12,557,709 of record CP139764.1, read on the forward strand.
CACTTCTTATATATTAAACTTTATCAAATAGCTGTTCAATCTAACGCATGCTTCTTTACTGCGTGCTTAGCACCATGCATAGTCTGAGCTGTTTGACGTATCGCATTTTATATGTGTTGGTGCTTTCAAAGAACTAAGATGTTGTGCTACACTGAATTCATTGGTTTGCTGTGAATTGTTAGAAACTGGATGATCTTTCAGTATATATGGAATGATTTCTTCAATCCAATCCATTTGTGCGTTTACTAGTGTCGGTTTATCTTCTTAGTTCATTGTCGTTAGCCGCGGCAATTTCTGTTATGGAATGACCTCTGATTGTTTGCTTAGATTCCTAAAAGAATTTAGTGACTTTGCACTTCTTCTTCTAATCTACAGCTTCAAATTTGATCCTCTTTTTTAATATTTTGTTGTGAGCCTTACTCCAGTCATACTCCTACACACTAAGCACAGCAAATTAAGCACTTCAGTTTACCAAGGCTCATTAAGAAGTGATCTCAATCCATCCTTCTGTAGAGGAGAAACTCTCCCGTGCTGTGTTTTTGCATCTGTTCTGGTACCAAGAACACACGAGTTCCAAAAGTATATCGATGAATTGGACAGGAACGATTTGCAGCAAGCGGAGGAAGATGGAAAAGCACCTACGATAGAGTGGCTTAGAAAAGATCAAGAGCTTGAGAGGAAGTTCTTCCGAAGCAAAAAGGTATTGCTGACAACAATAAGAACAAGCAGCAGCTTTGCACAGAGCGAGAGGATGTATAAAGCAAAACCAAACTCTTCAACTATTTGTCTGATATACTAGCAACCAGACTGCACGAATTTGATCCTAGTGCTATAAAGTAGTGGACTACCAGTTTTCTATTCTTCATGAGCTACATGCATGAGGCATCCTAATCACTCTAACAATCAAAGATGCCTTCTCTCCTAGAGTCACAAGGAGGTAACTCTTCCCTTGTGCCCGGTAGAAGAAATTCTGAACAGTAAAATAACTTTCTGCTCTACCTTGTTGCATTTCAGAATAGCTTTGAACTATTGGGCTATGAAAGCACAAAATACTACTCCCACTCAAGATATGCAACAAATATATCTGAGACCATCGCAAGCTAACTTGACGAAAGAGACAGAGATTGAAAAAGCGGCATAGAAGGTAATTCTATTGTTATGTACATGTTACAACTGATTAGGAAACGTTATATGGCCAATTTATTTAGAGTCAACCAAGATGAAAACCAGCCACGTAATATCCACAATTTCCGCATCAGTAAAGCCAGCCACCCCTATTGCTCATGCTTTTCTCAAAACCACCCATTGTATTAACATTGTTACCCTCCCAGGAGAACCAAAGAATATCTGCATACCTGAAACATCAAAATCATACTGATAAAAACCTATGGTCCAAATTTTGACAACATAACAATAACGAAAGCAAGTAACGCGATAAATGGAAATCATTATCTCTGCATATGAATAACTAGAACCGAGAGTCTACAAGTAATAGAAATCTATTTGCAACACCAAAGAAAATCCCACCAGCTATTCTACATTTGTAAGATAACGTACCTCTAATCATACTCATCACCTCCCTGTTCAAAAAGATTCCCCATTCCCATGTCTTCTTCTATGTCAATATTTACAAACTTGAGTTGAGCCTCCATTTTAAAGCTGTGCTCTCTACTATTTACAGTCTCAAGCTGAGTTTTTGTCTCTGGGCTGTCATCGTTATTTACAGAGCCCTTGCTTCCTATTGTCATCTGAGGAACACCCCACCCAGTTTCTTCACTACCGGTGCAGTGTTCTGTGAGTCCAGCCCCACTGTGGGTCATGGTATCGAGAGAGTTTGAACTGCTTCTGCACGAAAGCCTGTCATTATCAGGTATCCCAGACCTCCGTTGAACAAGTTTCCCACTGATATTGCTATTCAAAGCAGCAACCCTGCATAAGACAAGATACTAATTCATGTAAAGCAATATTTACTTTTCCTTCGTGCTTGGAAGAGGCAACAAACAAGAAAGAAATCAGACATATGCCATGTAAGTAAATAAATGGATGCATAGAAAAGTCTTCCCACCTTGTCGGTTGGAACACAGGAGTCTGAAGATAGTCAAAAACTGGGAGTAAATCCTTTGACCTTGCTTCAATCATGCGAGTCGGAATCCTTTCACTCTCAATTTCTCCTCCAGCAGCAGTTTCACCATCCATCTTCACACCTTCCACAATCATCGACTGAAAGTATAGCTGGCAAACAATAACCAAAAGCATCTTAAACACGACATCAAGGAATTCATATGAATATCATGCATAATGACAATAAAGAAATCAATATATAACATAGATACCTCAGGTCTTGCCCATAGTGGACTTCGAGTTTCATGCATCTGCAGTTCAGCTTCTGAAATATACAAATGATGTTTTTCCTCAGGGGTGATCTTTTCTTTTGTGATAGAACTCCAAGCTTCAGGATATATGGTGTTTCCCTTCTTCATTTCTTCTGGATATATATTATTGCTGTCTATATTTCTATTCTCACCATATATGTCAGTACTATCCTCGTGTTCTCTTCGGTTCTGCTTCTGACATACGGTCCACTTCTGGATTGCTTCAACCACTAATCTTCCATCAGACTCGTGATCTGACTCATAAGCAGTAGTGTTTAATCCAGTCACAGTTGTTAAATCTAGACCATTTGGTATTCGCAATGCATATTGTATCATGCAACCAGATGGAGAAAAGACCAAAAGGTGGTACTTAGCCTTCAAAACGCTGGAATCAACATAGTAATCATTGTCTTTGGAATTATGGAAAGAGGAAGCAATTGCCCCAGAGAGGGAATTCATCTTGCCAGTTACAGTGCCTCTCCAACTATTGTTTCCATTTCTTATTCTACTAACAACAGAAAGTGTAACTGGGGGACCAGATGAACAGAGGCTCTGCTGATGAGGCATTTGCAAACCTGAATTAGGTGGCCAACGAACTGCCGCTCTAGTTGTGACACCTGATACAGTATTTATTGGATTGAAGCTAGCATCAGAACTTGGAATATGAACAGGTCCTCCCCAAGGATTTATAGCAAACAGATGGCTAGTGCCCCTAGAGGAGCTAACCATAATCCAGTTGCTGTCATCACTGAAACTAATGTCCTGAATAATCTGCAAAGGTACAGACCAATAGAGAAAAAGATTAATATCAAACAAGTGATTGTTGTTACATGCACCATACTCTACACATGACCAAAAAAAGAACACAGTTCTTACTGCATTTGTCATTCCGCGTTGTAGCCTGTAAAGATGTACATGAGATGCATCAGCATCAGTTGAAGAGGAGACTCCAGGAGGTCCAGGCATTATCTTAAAAACATTGATGTTATGCCCCTGAACCGAAGCAGACACTAAAAGCGTGCCACTAGGATCAAAGCATAGTGCAGAAATAGGACTCTGGTGAGCCCTGAACTGTGCAATAACAGCTTTACTGACAATATCTCTGACAATGACCTGACAAACCAAAGGAAATAATAATCACAAAGAACCCAAATTGAATATGAAAAGACCAGGAAGGTGTCAGTTACCCCTAAAACTATATTATAGTAAAAAACAACAACGATTAAACCATGCAAATGATAAAGTAAATACCCTACCTAATAGCACCATCACATGCATGGTAAATCGATGAAATTCATGTAGTAATGTAATATAAGAACATTTCCTATCAGGTTGTACAATGTAAGTGAGCGCTTGAACTCACGATGTATGAAAAGGGATTGTCCAGAAATACACTAAAATACTATCAAATTCTAAAATATGGATTACAACTATATTAGCATGAAAACAGAATTTTGAGGACATATACCATTCCAACAGAATCTGTGTCTGTTGACTGGCTGTTGACAGTTCCATTGGCTTTCCAACCAGGATTCCCTGACTGAGGATAAGTGACACTTTCAGGTACAAGCTCTGAGTAGTACCGGGACAGCTTCTTATACCCCATGTCTCCTAACGTCGCAATGCCAGCAGCTCCTAATGTCGCAATGCCAGCAGCTCCTAATGTCGCAATGCCAGCAGCTAGTTGCTTGCTTGACTCTTTTGCATAGTGAGCAACCAGGCTCCCATTTGAAGGAAAGCTAGCAGAAGGTGCCAGATGTTGTGGATTAACGCGCCCAGAATTTGTTACTGCAACAGGACTTCCACTATAAGCTAGCCATCTCTTGCCTACTGCGACAGGTCCACAACTTATACCTCCAGAACAAGGGAATCCCGTAACTATAGGATTGGTAAGAATAGTATATTCCCGCTCTAACGTTGTGGCATCAAAACAGTGTATCTGCAATACACAAGATTAAAAACTTAAGCATCAGAGAAAGAGAAGTAATTATGGCAGAAACTTTGCATATACAGGTATATACCTGAGTTGCTTGAGAAACAGCAACAACTCTAGAACTGCACTTTACAGAAAAAACAGCTGATCTGAACTTCAGAACATGAACATAGGATTGAGATCTCAAGGAATAGATCCGAACAGATGTAGGCACAAAACTACTGTTCACTTTGTCATGGATGTTTGTGGTAATACCATTTTGAGGGGCAGTCCCATCCTCCATGTTATTATCAATGGAAACTGACCCATCAGCACAAACTATCAGCAACGGACGGCTTTCTGCAAACTTGTCATCTGATCTCTTTGATGCTATTGGTTTAGGTAGCATTTGCATAAATGAAACAGGACCATCATGTGTGGAAACTAGGTCACAGACATTATCTGCTTCTTCAACATCCCAAACCTGGAAACCAGAGAGGTAACCCAGCAGAAGAACTTTCCGGTAGACATTTCCCTCCCCTTCTAACTTGTCAAATCCAGCCCAGTTTACCTTTATTTTTCCCAAAAAGAAAACGGTTAAGACAAAAGTTAAATTTCACCCAACGCAAAAGAACAACAATAACAATATAAAGAGCTATTGATCTGAATATGCACAAAACAATTGTGTGGCGGAGAACAAATCTTGCAGAGAAATGTGAAAGCAGGAATGGAATATATGTACTTTGTATACCTATGCTGAAAGATTAACAATCTCAAACAAATAGTAATCTACTTTCATAGCAAAATCCAAAGAATATACCCAGAGAAGTCCTCCCATCACTTAACAAGTTAATAGAATTACATTAAGATGGTCCACTTAACATAAAAACGTTCAGTTGGTCCTAAAATGATTAGTAGAGACAAATAAAGCTCAACTCTCCAAACTGCTACATAAATGACTTCTCAACAGTTAAACACACTTTGTCACTCGTTCCAAGAGGCTATGCACAATCATGTTTTATAATGACATATTTGAATTACCCAAATACAATAAGGCCCTGAAATCTGCACAAGCTTTTGCTGTGAATTGATCTCATGCTTTCAAAATTTCAAGTTATATTTCTGGACAAAATACAAGATGATATAAGCCTGTTCAGAATCTCATTCACACGAACTACAAGCAAGAATTATATAAATCATTTGTATCTTTCCAAGCACTCCGAAAACAATTTTCCTTTTGAGGCATATCTAACTTCCAGTCAAGCAGCAATTCATAACGTGTCTCGGAAAGTGTCAGCTTTTAAGATAAATTTTTCTTTTTGGTTTTTGTGACAAATTTAGCTGAAGACTCTGTGCAGCTGCAGAAGTGGTCCCAGGTACTCTATCAGTAGGTAAAGGAATGACCACTTCAGAAACTTTCTATCAAAATTAATTTGCATATGAAGCAATAAATACATCATTAAATCTTGTGTCTAATTCAGTCTATACACTCTATATTCTATAATAGAACATTAGCGTCTACAAGTATACAGCAGCTTATATTATGGTAAACTAGTGGATGCTGAAATCAATTTAGCTATAAACACCCAGGGATATCTAAATCTACATAACTAAGCATGTCGCACAAGATATGATGCACAAGCCATGATCTGATTTGTAAAAAACCTCTTACAAAGTCAAAACATAATAGAATATTGCAACGAACTTCACTTACTGAAACAGACCAACATTCAATCCAGCACCTCTTCTTTCCAACCATGCCCTCAGTAACTTCTAGTTCCAAGGACAAAGGAGAAACCTCTTCATACTATAAATTAAGTTTAAACTCACCTTCTTGACCAACATGAGTAATCCCTATATCATCCAAATCAAACCTGAGAAGAAAATGTCCTTATTCTTCAACATACGCCTTACTATCATATTTGAGAATCAGGAAATGTACGACTGACATTAGTATAACTTTACTCTAAACCAGTGCTTAATATCATCTCCTATTATACAGCATCTCAAAAAGACTGGCCAGCAAAACTTATTTAGACCGTCTGAAACCCATCTGACTTATTTCTAGCGTCATCTGAGGCAGGCATGCCAGAATCAACTTTAACTATCACTATACTCGCAGAACGTGAATCATTTCAATTGAATTAAGAGAAAATGTTTAGTTTTTGAAGGGTGGACGGATCAAAACAAGAATATATCAGACCATGAAATATAAAAAGATGTGGCAAAATCTTTCCAAATCAGCGTACTCACTTTCAATAGAAATAGCTTAAACGGCAAGAGTAATGACATTTGGATCAAAACACGTAGAGTATGTAGTGTGCAGCCGACTAAATACTAAGCAAAATTCACTCAATCTTGCTTACATATCCAAATATTGATTCAAATAACACGTGTAGACTCGTGATTACTGATTACTAAGCGAAACAATCGTGAAAACTTCAGCGCTATCCGACATTATAGACAAGCGACAAATCACAATCAATTGTTCCAGATAAACAAATTAGAACCTACAATTCCAAACTGCCACTTTCTCGACGTGCATGTGGATATATAGCCTGCAGCCAACAAAATGCTATGTAAAATTCACTCAATCTTGCTAACATATCCAAATATTGATTCAAATAACACGTGTAGACTCACGATTACTTATCAAAACAATCAGACTTCTGTGCTATCCGACATTATAGAAAAGCGACAAATCACAATTGATTGCTCCAGACTACAAGCCAGAACCTACCCTTCCAAACTGCCATTTTCTCAACATACATGTGGGTATTTTTCTTACGACAAAATCTACTTGATGACTATGCCCAGCATGAAAACCCCAATATTCCTCAATAAATAATAGGAACAAAATCTGTGAACCATGCATGCATAAAACCCTAAATTCTGTGAAGCACACACTCGATCACAGTTCTGAGACACTGATGCTTTTCAAACTAGCACACACTCCCAATACTATACAATCCTTTCAGCAACACAAATGGGAGTGCATTTGTGTTCTCTTCTTAAGATGAAAGATTAGATTTGACTAATATGCAAAACAAAGATCTTATAACTGACATTCTTTACATATATATACTACTGTAACTGCCGCACGATGCATTTCTGATCCATCTCCAAGATCAGAGATTGACATGCAAGAAATCCAACTAATATCCAAACCACAAATCTCATAACTGAAACTCTTTACATATAATTCTACATTCAATCAGCATTTACAGTCTTTCCTTTTGCAGCTCTATTCCTATCTTCCCCAACCACAAAGTCTAGTCCAGCCACAAAGATCAAACTACCATGTATATAGAGTTACACTTAAAAATACACAATAAATGAACTGAACTCTACATTAAACAAAGATTCACACAGGTTTGCTAGACATATCAATCTTTCTCCAATTGCACCGAAAACTTTCAAGAACAATAAAAACTTCCCACTAAAACAAAAAACTCTTACCTGATCATGGTTAGCATCCTCATCCCTCTCCACAATAGAAGAAGCCGCGGACACCGCCGACCTGGCAACAGTAGAAGCCCCAGAAGAAACAATCCTCAGATAACTTGAAAGGGCCCGAAAAGAGCTTGGAATGAAACCATTAGCCTTGCCATGGCGGGAAACTCCACCACCATTACGCCCACCATCATTCATCATCCCAAAAACCCACCACAACCAGCAACACCAAGATCAACAAAACACTCTCCTTCTTCTTCTTTAAACCAAACTGTCTTAATCATAACCCTTCAGAGCTGTTTCTCTTTTGAACTTGAAAAGAAAATATAAAAAAGACCAAACCCAAATAAGAAACAGCTCCAAATTCACAAGCTTTAGCTACCAAGTGTCTCCATCTCCTGGTTCCACAACCCTAAAGCATCCAAAAAATCCCACAACCACCCAAACCGCAAAACCGAAAACCCACAAAGGCCTTGTCAATATAAAAAGCCAAACAAGACGATCAGAATTGCGCAAGCACAAAACTACCCACCAGGAAAAAACAAAGTCCCCCTTATCTTCGATGACACCCAGAACCTAAAATCTAGAAAACCCAATTCGAAAGATGCAATCTTTGCTATTAAAGGAAGCTTATTTATGCTTCTTGAATCAAAAAAAAAATGAAATAAAAGAATTTACAGAAACGAAAAGGATGGGATTTTTGAAAAGGGTTTGAAAATTAAAATGTGGAGATGATTAGGGTTTTCTCTCTAGGAAAAAAACCGCCGAGAAATCGCCAGAAAACCAGGGGAAGATCGGAGGAGAGAGAGAAGAGATAATGATGATGATGATGATGATGATGATGATGATGATGATGTTAAAAAGGAAAGAAAGAAAAAAAAAAAGAAGAATGAAAAAGACTATTCGTTTACGACTCTATCAGCTTGCTTCTGCTGTGTGCCAATCTTGTAAAGATTGTCAAGATTGTCAAAGCTTTTGGGGATTGCTTTGGTTTGGCCTGGTTTGGTTTTGTTAGTTTGGGTTTTTGGGTTATTTGTATGTAGTTGAACCAGAACATACGACTTCTCCAACCTCCTCTACACGTTTCTTTACCTTCCTATTTCTTTTTTTTTTCTTTGCTATGATTATTTTTGCTTTTGGATTTTGGTATAATGTGGTAAGGGTTTCATCTTTGTGGTATATAATGTCAATTTTGTGACAATACATTTGGGAATATGTGTTCTTTTGGATTTGAATGACCAATGATCACATGCAATGTGTAGTGTATTGTGTTTGTAGTAATATGAGGCTGAGAAAATCTCTAGCCAATAGTTTAGTGGGTTTGTCTTTCTTTATGATAACTTGTTTTGGTTGGATGCAATTTCAATCCACAATTTCGTTTTTCCTTTTGTTTTAGGATGAATGCAAACTTATTCCAACTTAGAAGCATTGTTTGGGAGGAAGCTAGAGAAGGTTTTCTTCATACTCAAAAGGGTACTTGACCTTATGTATTGATATGTAATAGAATAGGGCACCATGTTGTTTGCATGGACAAAGAAAATTGTAAATGATAACCATTGTGCCTTGCTTGTGGTGGTCTGGCTTTTTACCTCCACAATAAGCAACTGCAAATCATTGCTTTCAATTTACCCATTGTCTGTGGTATTGATAACGTAGAACTTCTATAAACAGCAATGTGCATTTATGTGATGATCAATTGTGAAGACCATAAATGTGGGCAGGAATTTGTTAGCAGGATGAGTTTTGATTTCTTTCTCTTAGAAACCAGAGAAGAATTTGTATGATGTATGTGTAACTACATTAAAGTCTGCATTGATTTTGGAGTTCTAATGTGACAAAGTATAGTTGAGCCTGCACAAACCTAGGCTTGGAAAATGTCATAGTGCCGGGTAAAAGTTACAAGAAATTGTTGCTACCATAGTAACATAAGAGCTATGTAATTCGATGGCAGCTGCCGCTTCAAAACTCGTCTTTATATATGAGTATCATTCTTTGAACTAACCAAATTAATCTTGGATTGAATGTTCCTGTACCAAATTACTTATGGACATTTTAGTCTAATTAAGAAAACTCGGTGCTTATGAAATCATCTAATATGATGGTTATAACCTTAGAGCAACTCCAACAACCGCTTTATATTCCAAGGTTGTGATCAAATTAGAAACAATCTCTAACAACCCAAAAGAGATGGAGCTAGTCTTATTACTACATGACCAAGTCTTATTTTAAGTCTTGCATTCGGGCAAATTTTAAGAACAATAACTGTGAGTTGTGAGTCTTTATCTGAATAACCTGTATCAATCATATTTTAATCTAAAATAGTTAAAATAGCACCTAGTGTAAAATCTTATTGTTGGAGATGAAAATTATATAATAAATGGTAACAAAAGGGGTGCTAAAAGAATAAAATATCTTCAAACACTACCAGAAGAAAGGCTTTAGCCGACGAAAATAAAAAACCCAGGCCGACGAAATTTTCCTTCGTCGGCTAATTAAAAATTTTCGTCGGCTAAAGTGGACTTTAGCCGACGAAATTAAAATTTCGTCGTCTGAATAATTTTTTTCATCTGCTATAGTCTGTGAACTTTAGCCGACGAAATTATCAAAAGTTTAGCCGACGAATTTTTCAAAAGTTTAGCCGACGAAATTTTTAAGAGTTTAGTCGACGAAATTTTTAAAAGTTTAGCCGACGAAAAATATAATTTCGTCGGCTATAGTCTGTGAACTTTAGCCGACGAAATTTTCAAAAGTTTAGCCGACGAATTTTTCAAAAGTTTAGCCGACGAAATTTTTAAGAGTTTAGCCGACGAAATTTATAATAGTTTAGCCGACGAAAAATATAATTTCGTCGGCTAAAGTGTCTTATATTTACAGATTTGGACAACAACTCATCTGGAAAAAAAAAACTATACGTAGAACCTTCAAACGTAAAAAAGTCGTGAAATAAGATATGACCAGAATGGTGAAATACGTCTACGATTGAAAAATGACAGTATTCCGGTAAAGTCTCGGTGCCGATAGTTAACTTACCCTTATTATTCACTATGCTGCAGATTTGGCGTTTGGTGTCTGATTGACTATTGTGATACCTTTCTGAAAGCGTAATGGCGCTACGAGTCAAACTCATAGCTTTTCTATTACCTATAGGCTTTTTTGGCCATCCGAGTCCGTTTAGGGCTTCAAAATGCAGTTTTCTTATTTTTTGATTAGAGTTGACCGTATCGATCGAGCCCTTAACTTTGTCGAATCCAGTTGCATTTTTTCTCATAGACATCTTTCATCATAATGATCATATTGACGGTCGAATTTTGGTTTGTGAATTTTAGTCATCGGAATCACAACGTGTTTACTATTTTTCGTTATTCGGGTTTATGGGGAGCCCTATCGTCGAAAGGTAAATGTCTCAAAATTTTTATATGGGCAGTTGCGTCTCATCTACGTGAGAGTTTTTTGTGTGGAAGGTTTGACCAAACTACGTAATATAGAGGGAGATATGAGCGTTTTCGTGTGATAAGTGACGATAGATTATGGTTGACCGTTTCGATCGACCCTTTAACGTTATCGGATCCAGTTGAATTTTTTACCATAGACTTATTTCGTCATAATGATCATATCTGACGGTCGAATTTTGGTTTGTGAATTTTAGTCATCAGAATCACAACGTGTCTACTAATGTTGTATAACTTGTTTAGTAGGTTATACAACTTTGTGAACCAACTCTACATAGGAAGAAAAATTATTAAAAATCTCGTGAATAAGATGTGTTCAGAATGGTGAAATACGGCTATGGTTCAAAAATCACGTAAATCGGGTAAAGTCTCGGAGCCGATAGTAGCGGTCAACCCTATTTACTGTTATTATTTCTTATGGGGAGCCCTATCGTCGGAAGGTAAATGTTTCAAAATTTTTATATAGGTGGTTGCGTCTCATCTACGTGAGAGTTTTTCGTGTGGAAGATTTGACCAAACTACGTAATATAGGGGGAGATATGAGTGTTTTCGTGAATTTATAGACTTTAGCCGACGAAAATATATAAAAAGTAGTCGGCTAAGATGGTTTTTGCCGACGAATAACCTAATATTTCGTCGGCTATAGTTATTTTTTAATTTTTTAATTACATACTATAGCCGACGAATACGTTAGGGTATTCGTCGGCTAAACCCTAAACTTTTTGGCGGTCAACCAAAATTTTCAAAGGACTTTAGCCGACGAAAATATATGAAATGTCGTCGGCTAAAGTCGAAAATTTTCAAAATTTTAAACCAAATTTTTTGGCGGTCAACCAAAATTTTCAAAAGAGTTTAGCCGACGAAATTCTTTATTTTCGTCGGCTAAAGTTCTATATATAGGCGAAGATGACAGGAAGAGTTTAGCCCCCTGTCGAGCCCTGCCGAGCCCCCTGCCGAGCCCCTTGCCGAGCCCCCTGCCGAGCCCCTTGCCGAGCCCCCTACCGAGCCCCTGCCGAGCCCTGCCGAGCCCCCTGCCGAGCCCCCTGCCGAGCCCCCTACCGAGCCCCTGCCGAGCCCAGTCGAGCCCCCTGCGGAGCCCAGCCGAGCCCCCTGCCGAGCCCCCTGCCGTGCCCCCTGCCGAGCCCCCTGCCGAGCCCCTGTCGAGCCCTGCCGAGCCCCCTATAAAAAATTACAAATAGAAACTTTAGCCGACCATATTCAAACATTATATTCGTCGGCTATAGTGTTTTTAATTTTTTTTAAATAAGGTTTAGCCGACGAAATAACCTAGTATTTCGTCGGCTATAGTATTTTTTAAATTTTTTTATATTGTTTAGCCGACGAAATAACCTAATGTTTCGTCGGCTATAGTATTTTTTAAATTTTTTTATATTGTTTAGCCGACGAAATAACCTAATGTTTCGTCGGCTATAGTAATTTTTTAATTTTTTTATATTGTTTAGCCGACGAATAACCTAATATTTCGTCGGCTATAGTAATTTTTTAATTTTTTAATATTGTTTAGCCGACGAATAACCTAATATTTCGTCGGCTATAGTAATTTTTTAATTTTTTTATAAGGTTTAGCCGACGAAAAATATAAAATATTTCGTCGGCTATAGTTATTTTTTATTATTTATTACACACTTTAGCCGACGAATACATCGTCGGCTAAAGCCTGGGACTATTGCCGACGACATTTTTTTCGTCGGCTAAAGTGGGACTATAGCCGACGAAAAAAAAATTCCGTCGGCTAAAGTCATTACAGACGGCCTTTTCCCTACGACACTATAGCCGACGAAATTTCATCGGCTAAAGTCTTAGCCGACGAATTTTTTTAACAGGCCGGCGAAATTTTTTCGTCGGCTAAATTGCTTGTTCTTGTAGTGAAATAGAACTTGGTTAAAGTTGTTTTTATATAACTAGTTAAAAAGTATTCGTTATTAATATCAAGCTTCTTAAGTTTGGTGATCATTTTTATATTGATTCATTATAGTAATATCACAGTAATGACACAATTTTTTTTTCTTAACAAGATCGTTAGGATTTCATATTATATCCTATTTAGTTGATGATTGGTGTATGTACTGTTCATAGTTTTGAATCAGTCATCTTCTTAGTTATATTAATTAACAAACATATGTAAGAACTTATGGGCCAAAAGAAAAAGGACAGTTTAACCAAAAGAACAAATTCAATTTGACATATTGAATGTGTTGGAACATGGAACATGATGTTTGTTAAGCATTGCATATTATTTGGGTATTTATTTTGACTTTTTGTTTGAAATCAGTTAGATTAAAAAAAAACAAAAAAACAAAAAAAGATTTTAGGGAGTGTGGGGTTCTGTATGCATGACAGTATGACTTGCTTCCTAAGTACTTTGTTTTTCTTGGAGGTCAAGGAAACCGCCATTTCAGTTTCTGCCTAGATGTTCATTTTTCTAATTTTTTGGTAATTATATTATTTAATTTTGTGAATTTCTTTTTCTTTTCTTTTTTCTTAAAAAATACAGAAGGCTTTAATTTGCCTCAACATCCCGGTCGCCCCATACCTTGCCCACCATGACAGCTTGTTGAAATAGTGCCACAATTAATTTTTTGTTACATATACATAGGCTCCATCCCTTGACATTATAGATCAAACGATTCACATCATGGTGCAACGATAATGTAGCTAATCCCCAACACAATCATGCATTTATCAAACTGTGTATGAGAATGTGAAATCGGGATGGAGAGCAATGGCGGAACTAGGATTTGAGAAATCGGGGGGCCAAACACATTAACAACTAAGTTTGGGGGTGTCACACCTAAAAATTTCCATTGTTTCCAACAAAGTTGATTAAAATTAGTAATAGTTTCAAATGTGTCAACATAGGAGTGAGGGGTGTCATCGCACCCTTTGGTCTCTTCTTAGTTCCGCCAGTGATGGAGAGAGAAAATATGGCCCATGTAAGAGATTTTGGTAAAGTTTGTTAATTATTTTCTTTTAATTACCTGGCCTCATCATTGTGTTCTGAAAAGTTTTGAAAAAGTGTAGTGTGGGAATATTAAGAAAACCACAATTCAATTTTGTATTTCTCATCATGTAGAAAATTAAAAATGTAGAATACAAAACATGTTATATGTAAAGGGCGAGTACGTGCATGCATAGAGCATCCTCTGTAAATCAATTTTGACTTTGGTGGTGGCAGCATCAACCCATTTTCGTCTAGTCTTGCAATGGTGAGTCTATATGTCGCATTATGTTCTATAATTATTTGTTAGTTCTCTACATAATTAGACTAAGATAGCGTTCGGTAACGTTTTCATATTTGTATTTTCATTTTGAAAATGAAAATAAGATGAAAATGTGTTCGGTGATACATTTCTGAAAACGTTGAAAATATAAATGAAAACATTTTCAACTTTTACAAAGAAAAACTGAAAACATCAATTTGACGTTTTCAATTTTTCATTTTTTTAGTTTATAAAATATGAAAAATACTTTTCACAAGAAATTGTCGAATACATTTCCAAAGTAGAAAATACAATCTCATTTTCTCATTTTTATTTTTTTAAATTATTTTTGAAAATCGTTTTCAAAAACGTTACCGGACGCCCTAATATTTTCACCCCATGCTCTTTTCTATCAAATTCTAACGCATACTTTTCGGAACCAAGTTCTTATCATTTTATGTGATCACTAATGAGATACAAAAACTCTTTTGAATGCGAATGAATGAATAACGTATTCTCATTTACTGATTCCAAACCACTAAACACACATTTATTTGAAGTTGAAGTGCTTGACATAAAAGTTTTCATCGAAAAAAAGAGAGTAGAGTATTAGTTGTTGAAGTCTCTTGTATTTTGCAATTGAAGTTTCATGTTCCCTCTTGCATCTAGGAGCGGATACACGTATAGGACTTTATAGGCTCAAGCCCTGAGAGAAATTTGGGCCAAAAAGCTTTAAGTAGGGGTGTATATATGTCACACCCTAACCCGAATGTGTATTTTTTTTTTGAGTCGAAGGTGTGATTAGTATGAAAAGAAAAGTTAGCTAGTAAAAGAATTAAAAACTTGGTTGTTGTTTCAAAAAAATGATGCAACAGACCTGTAATTTTAGAAAATCATAACTAATTCTAAAAAACTTATTTTCAAGAGATTCCAGTTCTGAAACGATCATTAAGGTCTCTACTCTAACTTTCATGAAGACATCAAGTTCAAACAACTAACCAATTAGTACAATTTTTAGAAAGAAGGTAACTGATCTAAAATCTTAAAAACACTGATTTGCAGAATTTCCTGATGCATATCTTAAACTTTGAAAAATCATAACTTAATCTACAAAAATCGTTTTCAAGTGATTTAAAATCTAGAATGAACCTTAAGATGTCTACTACAAATCTCATGAAGAAACCAACTTCAAATTCCAATGAAATTGTACATTTTTCAGAAGACAGGGAAACAGATGTAGAATTTGAAAAACACTGTTTCAGATTTGCAGGTTTTATTCCTATTTTGAGTTTAACCTATGAACTCTAAAAAAAAAACTAGAAAATAAGGAACCAATTCAAAGAACTTGGAATTAAGTAAAGGGCATAGCCAATTTAATTAAGATATTATAGATTACAATACAAACTTCATTATTCCAACTGAAATTAAAATATAAACTTTAAAAGCAAAACCACAAGCCGACAGCCTTTTGCTCTTATTCTAGACAAAAAATTAAAGAGACAAGCCACACTTTCATCACATCATGCACAAAGCTCTTCAAGAGAGAAATCTAAAGTTCATGTTCAACACCTGCACAATATTCTTAGGGGTGAGACACGCTCAGTAGGAGGCCAAGCCTCTAAAACAACATAAACCAACAATGATGCATGAATGCATTAATCCCTTCATCAGTAACCCTTTCACCCAAATCATGATTCCTTTTTTGCTAGTTCTCTTGTTTAATCTCGATCACCAATCGTACAGCTATATTAACCCACCTGTTATTTAGTCTCTACGAATTAAACTCAACTACACAAAAACATTCTCTCACAAATTTCATTCCCAAACTCCTGCCTCAATTTATTTTTATATTCATGAACATGAGGATTAACTAAGATGATCAATAACATCATAAATAAAACTCAATCACTAATTTTACAATCAAGTTTCATAAACAAAATCATATAAGAAAACATAAGCCAAAAACACAACAAGTTTCACACTTCACAGAGCTTCATCATACATAGCAACCCAGAAAATCAACACAATAAATTAAATAGATGTTCCCCGAATTCCCCCTACCTTGGTTGATTTTCATAGCGAGTTCCTGATCAAGACAACAAGTTATTTTTAGCAATGCAATACATTAATTTCAGTACTCTAAAATAAAGTATTTAATTGAGTAAACACCTTAACAAACATGAGAAGTGAGCTGCTTCTCAATACACATGTACTGGACACATATAAACACAACATTTTTCTGACACAGTCACTTTCGCATTAAAAACTGTACAGATATGTAAGGAATTTGACTTCATGACCTTCTACAGAAATAAACTGGACATCCTAAAGAAGTTTTCAGAATTTGAATCACCTCAAAACGATTTTTCTGTAATTAGTTATGCAATTTCAAAGTTCAGTAATAGTTCCAGTATTTTTTCTGAATATCTGCTGATATGTCTATTTCTCAAGTTTCAAAGAAACGTTTTAAAACTCTGAGCAAGTAACAACAACAGCTGCACAATGATCTTCTACTAAACAAGTAAAAGAGCTAATTTGGCTAAACAAATAATTGAAATCAAAGATAACCAAAACCAAAGAATCAACAATCCTACTTTACAGAACTCAACAAAACTAAAACCAATTGTTAATAGCAACTACTCAAATCAATGAAACAATAAAACCAAAATAAGAACTTCCGATTACACAAACTAAGAACATATACTTACTTGGAATAGAAACACAATTGATCAGAACATAAAAAGAAACGAACCTGAGTTCTCTACTGTTTCTTACAATACCAATCTCTCCTCTATTTATAAGAGGAACTTATGGAGGAACATAGAAAACTCACCTCTATTTATAGGGTCAGGAGAAAGATAAAACGTGGAGTCCAAGACAAGATAGAAGAAAGCAAAATTGGACACTCCAATCCAATTCCTATCCATCTGAAAACATAATCTTCAAGGATTTTGACACCTCTTACTTTTGGTAACTGAATCTCCAAGGCTTCTCCTATAACATCGACACCTCTAGCTTCTTAGATAACTCAATCCTATCATTAGGATTGGGTCTGATCTTCTAGTCTAGGTGGGATGGTGCTTGTGAAGAGCATGAGAATGAGGGAGGATGGAGGAGGATGAACACGGAGGAAGCAGAAGATGAATTGAGTCGAACAGACTCTTTTGTCGTTAAACAACAACTAACAATAAATAAACTGGTCTAAGTTAACTCATTTTTCTTAACATTAATAAAAATACAGGTCGTCACAATATATATATATATATATATATATGTATGTATGTATGTATATTAGCCCATTACATACTTGACAAAAATAAAAAATAGGTTCAGCCATTCAGCGATGTCGCACAGACGAGTTCAGCGATTCACATCGTTCTCCTCTCAGCTCTCAATTCCTCTTCCCTATTATCAATCAATTTGAGAGCTCATATACTAAATCCTTAACACCCAGTCACCCATTCATTGTTTCTTTTTAGTTTTCAATCTTGAATTGAGATTATCTTATTTCTTTGTTATTCTTCAATTGTGGTTTTTCATTTTTTATGTTGAGACAACTTCAACTGAACTTCAATTAACAGGGACAAGTTTCCCTTGTCATATACATAATGAATGATACGAATCCATAATGGATTAGTGGATGGAGTTTTTTGATGATTCGATGATTTGCTAAGAGCATTGATAATGATTATGTGATTGTTGAGTTTGAAGTGAGCGGTTCTTGCAGGGTATGATTTGAATAATTTATTGTTGTTTAAAACTTATTTATGTTTGTTGTTGTTGATTTACGAGGTTTAGTTTTATGTCCCTTCTTCGATGTATGTTATGATTGAAAATTATAAATGTATGAGGATGAGCCTCTCACTCGGGGTTCTAAACCTCTAGATAAGCTCACCTACACTCTTCCAAATAACAAAACACAACTTTCTCTCTCACAATATCAAAATTCCCAACAAATATTTCTTAAAATCCCAACATTACTATTGCTCAAGTCCCGAAGCTAAAACAAATTATACTACAAAAGAATAAATATAATCTCTAACCAAAGAAGTGACCACGAAAACAAACATGTACAGAACGGTAGATCGTAATAAGTTCGAAGGTTTGATGATAATTCATAGGAAAAAAAGTCCAAACCGTATCTGACCTTTTAACGAAGCAAAGCTTTGGTATCCCATCTTTCAAAAACTTCAAAACGGTATCTCACCTTTTAACCCCGACATAAGATCGGTATCTGGGGCTAACGGGAGATGTTGGCTCCGTTATGAAAACATATTAAATTCAAATTGTAAAGGGTATTTTTGTCTAATCACCTAATAACCCTCAACCCACCTTAACTCTCTCATCTTTCCCTTATTCTCCATTTGCCTCCAACTCTCTCTCTCTCTGTAGAACGACTCTCTCTCTCTCTCTACACGAAAGAGAACAAATATAGGTGGGGCCAAAGCACGACAAGGAGAGAATGCCCTTCTGCCTTTGGAACACTCCTGAGGTTGCATAATGCAGTGTTGCAGCCAACCATTCAGAGCTTCTACATATGAAGTAAGGCTGTTAATCCAGTTTGCAAAGCTTAGTCCAAAGCATTCAATCTCCTCCAACAGTTGAGCTCACCGACACAGAGGAACAGGTGGAGTCAAATTTACGTTCTGGTGACTCTTCCTAGTTCGAAGTTTCCTGGTGACGTCTAAGTTAGGAAGCTTTGGTCTTCCAGAAATTCAGATGTGATATTTCATTTTGATAACATATAAAAGTCTTAGGAGTGTGGTATGTTGCGAAGTAAATTATACTCATTGTTTTCCAGTCGAGTATATGAACAAATATTTCATATAGAAACAGTTAGATAGCCCTGTTCTCTTCAACTTCAATCCTTGTGCGCTTTATGTTAACCAGATTGTGACATATATCAACACCAAAGTCGGAAAGTATCAAACTGCGGCCTAATTACAATTTTACATGAGATATGAATTGTACTGAATGACACATTATTGCGTGCCACCACGACCACCCAAATCAACTGTAGCTTTAGCAGCTTGGTTTAGAGCAAAAGGGATCCTTTAGAAAAGTAGCTGCTGTTTACCACCACGTTTGCAGCTTCTGCGGCTTTCCTTCCAGTCTTTGATATCGCGGATTTGTGGAGCTCTGATACATGGTACCGCTCATCCACAGATTTAACAGCTTCTACACCTGCACAGAACTTATCAGTGAGACCAAGTCTCTCACTCAGCTCAGCTCAGCAACCCTGGCTGCTGCAGTCACTGAATATTGATGAGACTCGTCAAATGATTTCGCCTGGGCTAATGCATCTTTTCCCAGCACATATCCCTTGGAGAACATGGTCATGACTACTTCCTGAGCGACAGACACCACTTCTCCAGCACTAGGAACATTTTGGCTTGTTGGTGGCTGCAGATACATAAGCATGCATTACAATTTGCAGTTACAATAATCACATCTGTTTTGTGTGCGCAAATATGCAACCAACAAGAAACTACATTACTTTAGCAGATGAAAGATAGAAAAGATGCATACAGTTGAATGAGTTCCTTCATCATCCCTTGACCAATATTGTAGACATGCTGTGCAGATTGACCAGGATGTGGAAGGCCATGCTTGAATGCCATCATGCTCAATATATTACCATCTCACTCGCTTATCATTCAAAGAGCACAACAGTAACTTGCCTAGGAGATGGTCGCAGACCTATATTTGTTCTCTTTCGTGTAGAGAGAGAGAGAGTCGTTCTACAGAGAGAGAGAGAGAGAGAGAGAGAGAGAGTTGGAGGCAGATGGAGAATAAGGGAAAGATGATAGTGTTAAGATGGGTTGAAGGTTCTTAGGTGATTAGACAAAAATACCCTTTACAATTTGAATTTAATATGTTTCCGTAACGGAGCCAACGTCCCCCGTTAGCCCTAGATACCGATCTTATGTCGGAGTCAAAAGGTGGGATACCGTTTTGAAGTTTTTGAAAGGTGAGATACCAAAGTTTTACTTTGTTAAAAGGTCAGATACGGTTTGGACTTTTTTCCCTAATTCATACTCTGAAAGTCTGAATAATTTACAGTAGACGTGGTAAAATATATATAATTTACACCAAGATAAAAAGAAAGGGTGAAAAAAGGACAGAACAGTCATTTCAACCACAAAACCGAATCGCTATGCCGACAAATCCACTGTACAGACTGCCATGTCGCTCTCCCGGTTTCTGACACAAATCCCCAGATCCATAAATCTCACGTGCCCCTCACTCACGCTCACGTGCCTTCCGGCTCGCCTCGTTCACCTCCACTCTTTCTCAGATTCCCACCTGAAAACCAAAAAAGCAAACCATTTCCTCCCCAAACCCCAAATGCCCGATCGGAACCCGATCGCCTAGATCCGAACACCTCCGGAGCCCCGCCGCGGCTTAATCGGATTTCAAAACCTCGTTTCCGGCAATGGAGTCCATTCTGGCTCGCGCGCTGGAGTACACGCTCAAGTACTGGCTCAAATCCTTCTCCCGAGACCAGTTCAAGCTGCAGGGACGCACTGTGCAGCTCTCCAATCTAGGTCAATTCCACCTCTCTTCTTCTTCTTCGCCTCAATTTCGCAGCCGTTACAGTTTTCGTTAATGAGGATTTCGGTTTTGGATTGCAGATATGGACGGCGATGCTTTGCACTCCAGCATGGGATTTCCGCCGGCGCTGCATGTCACCACGGCAAGAGTCGGAAAAATTGTGATTGTGGTCTGTATTGAACTCTGCTACATTCATTTTGTTAACTTTTCGATACTATTCGCTTTAGGCTTGGTGAAAATCCGAAGGAAATGAAATTAGAAAGTTTTGTAAATCGTAATTAAGTTTATTTTTTTGGTATGATTTGATAGCTGCCATCTGTGAGCAATGTGCAAGTGGAACCGATAGTGGTGCAGATTGATAAGCTCGATTTGGTGTTGGAGGAGAATGCCGAGTTGGATGCGAGTAGCAGTCCGAGCAGGTAGTTTTGGATTGTGTTTTTTAGCTTGATTTAGTAATGGAGTTTGTTAGGGAGCTTATTGTAGATACTGAGCAGTAATGCTGTTGCATGCAGTTCGCCGTCGTCCGCTACCTCTGGGAAAGGAAGTGGTTATGGATTTGCTGATAAGGTTAGGTTTGCTCAATGCATTTTATATGAACAAGGAAATGTTAATGTACTTGTTTCAGTCTATTGGAACTGTGAGCCTCAGAATTTGTGCCTTTAATGCTATGTTTCTGGTGGTAGAGGTAGAGTAATAATATTAGGTAACAAATTGAAGATGGTGAGAATGTTGCCAAAATGGTGATCATAGCTTGTTAGCCAAGTAAAATTGCCCTTCAGTGAGGAAGCTGAGAACTATACTTCTGTGTTAATTTTTCAAAAACTTGTCTCTCTAGGCACTTAAAACAGCCATGCTTGATACATACAGGCCAGTATTCAGCATTGTAATTTGCCATATCTTCTTTGACTAAACTCTCTCTCTCCCTTTCTCTCTAGAATAGTTGTTACATGTGAGGCTTTGATTGATATATATATATATATATATATATATATATATATATATATTTTTTTTTTCTCATTTTGTTCATGTCATTCTTCCTTTGCTCTCCTTCTTGTTTTTCATCTCCCATTAGAGATTGACTTTTTTAAAATTATCAGATTGCAGATGGAATGACTATAGAGATTCGCACAGTTAATCTTCTACTTGAAACTCGTGGGGGTGGTCGCCAAGGAGGGGCAGCATGGTAATACTGAAGACCCCTTTGACTAGTTTTCTTTTTATACCACCTGGCAGTATCCAGCTCCTATCTTCTTCATGAATTGTGCTTCTAGAACTTTACTACCTTATTATAGATTGTATACTTTTGGAAGTTATAGTTGGTGGGAACCTCCCAGTTTCTGATTTTAATTTGCTGCATGCAATAATGGTCTTTCTGTTTATGGTTCTCTATGCTGGAAGCCTGGAATACATTAAATAGTTGTGAGCATTATAGCTGTTCAACATCAATGGATTCTCTGTTCATCTTTTTTTTTGAAATTCTCCGTTCATTCTTAAATAACAGATTTAGTTTTTTCCAGTTAACATAGTACATATTAGTAATATAGCCAGTCATTTCAGGATTTGTAAAACGAGTCCTTGGACTGTAGAAGCAGGAACATATACTCTGAAACAATAAAAATTAGAATATTGAATATGTTTGAAAAAAAAAAGAAAGAGGATGCTAATAATTGTCGTGCTGAAATTTTTGGATGGCTACTATCTAAAGGATTCAAGGATGTTTGCATAATCTAGATAGAACTGTAGGATTTCAGGTTTTTGGACAGAATGAGTAGAGACTAGGATTTCTTCCTATTTTGAATCATGGACTTGTAAGTAACTTCTTATGTCATATTTCTCTCATTATTTCAATCCTTTTTCCCAGGGCATCACCTTTGGCTTCTATCACTATACGGAACCTTTTGCTATATTCTACTAATGAAAATTGGGAGGTAATGTATTGCTTCAGCGCATATGATTGTATTGTTTATGCGTGTATGATAGTTCTTAACTACTTCTGTAAGGTCAGCTGCTTACTTGAACAAATACCCTGTGACAGGTAGTAAATCTTAAGGAAGCACGGGAGTTCTCCACCAACAAAAGGTTCATTTATGTTTTCAAAGTAAAGTACCTACCTCTGTGTTACAGCTATTCTTTCTTGAACTGCTTTTATCTTTGCATTTCTCATTGTCTTGCTTCTCAAATATATGAACCTGCTTGTTCACAGTTGCATGTTCCATTGTTCTATGACCAGAGATGTTATACTTCCTAAGTTTAAATCATCATTACATAGTGATAATTTCTTTTCTTACCAGAAACTTGAGTGGGAATCTTTGTCCATCGATCTCCTGCCTCACCCTGATATGTTCACGGATGCTAATATAGCGTGCACTCAAATGGGAGGAAACCAGAGAGATGATGATGGTGCAAAGCGAGCTTTCTTTGGTGGGGAGCGCTTTATAGAAGGAATTTCAGGAGAAGCTTATGTAATGCAGATCTAAACTTTGTAGTTTTATGGTATTCATGTTACTGTATCATTCTTGACTTGGTGATTATGATCAGATCACAGTGCAAAGGACTGAATTAAATAGTCCACTTGGGCTTGAGGTTCAGTTACATATCACAGAAGCCATTTGTCCTGCAATAAGTGAACCAGGTAACGTACCGAATGTTTATAGGTCACTTGGTTCATTGGTTTTAAATATATGGTATACATATATAGCTCGGAGCTAACATATGATCATGTCACACAGGACTACGTGCTCTTCTCCGGTTTATGACTGGATTATATGTCTGTCTGAATCGAGGAGATATTGATTCAAACAGTCAACAGGTTTGCAGTCTTCTTTACTTCATTTACTTACTAGTATCATGCTTGTGGACCATCTTAATTCCCCTTGTCTCTCTATCTGTGATGACATTTTCAGCGGTCAACTCAAGCAGCAGGCCGTTCTATCGTTTCAATTGTTGTGGACCACATATTTCTTTGCATTAAAGATACTGGTATGTGAAATAGGTATTTAATACTTTTGTGACATGGATAAAACAGAATTCATCAGTCTCAGTTTGTTGGTAGCTAGTTTTCTTACTCCATTCAAGGTTGCATGTTATGTTCTTTTCTGGTTTATACTATTTGTATTTCTTATGCAATTTATTCAAAGTAATCTTAAAAGTTTCGACTTTACTTGCAGAATTCAAGCTTGAACTTCTGATGCAATCACTCTTCTTTTCACGGGTACTGTTCTGTGACTTAACATGGTTAACAATTCTACTATCAACATTTTAGTATTATGATACTATCAGACACAAACTACATAATGCTGATACTTCAAGGAGGGTTCTGCAGTATGTTTCACACTTCATTAATGTGTCTGGGTTTAATCTGAAAATTATTTGGCATTGGAAATGTGTTAATATTGAAAAAAAATAGTTCTTATATATGTACTAGAAGAACCACACATTTTTTTTACATAGTCATATTTCAAGCCATTATATTCCATTGGGGAGCCTACAGATTATAGGCAGATCCATATCTTGTAGTCTATGTGATGTGCCATGTTTAGGGTTTATATGAATACCCACTTTTGCAGGCAAGTGTTTCTGATGGAGGGATTGACAACAACTTGTCTAAGGTTATGATTGGTGGACTCTTTTTAAGGTTAACTTTGTTCAGTTACAATTTTTCTACATATTTGATGCTTAGGCTGCTAGTAATTTTTTTTTTCTGGTGCACATTATACAGGAGTTCTATGTTCTAGAGTTTTACTATCAACACCGTTGGAAACGTTTCTTTATGAAAATTTACCACCTTTTGGGTGTGTGCATTTGTCCCCGTTGTCATTTTGTTATGTGCAAACAAGTTATTATTATTATTATTATTATTATTATTATTATTATTATTATTATTCTTATTCCTATTCTTATTCTTATTATTATTATTCTTATTCTTATTCTTTCACAAGTGTTATGTTACTATCAAAGTAGTAAACTTGACTAGTGTTTCCCCTTTATCTTTTAGTTACGTGCAGACAAGTTAGTTTGATTTTCTTTGCGAGGGTTATATTACTATTAGTACGTGTAGAAATTGACTAGCTGATCCTATCTGTTTGGCTAAAGGCATAATTAGTCAAGTGGTGTTTTTCAGATTACCTGTAACAGTGTAACAATTGAAATTTTGAAGAGATATTGGCACTCTGTAATCCTTGCACATTCCTAATTATTGAAACAATAAGATTTTAGTGGTGTTTCAGAAGAGAAAATAATTAAGTTGTACAATAGGATAGAATCGTCCCAGCTTTCAATTTCTATTCTTTCAGATGGCTAAATCATAGTTAATGTTGGTGGCTGGAATGTAGGGATACCTTTTCAAGACCTCCTTGCACCTTAGTGCAACCATCAATGGATGCCATTTCTGAGGAACCTGTGCATGTTCCTGACTTTGGTATGGGCTAAATTTATTATTTAATCTGAAAAAGAGAGTTTTAATTGTGTATGAAATTATGGGTATTTGTAATTTGAAGTTAATCTCTTCATTTTATTTTTGGACAGGTAAGGACTTTTGCCCTCCCATATATCCTTTGGGAGCTCAGCAGTGGCAGTTGATCGAGGGTGTCCCTCTTATATGCCTTCATTCTCTTCAGACCAAGCCCTCCCCTGAGCCTCCAGCTTTTGCTACACAAACAGTCATTAATTGCCAACCCCTGATGGTATGCAGAAATTGTTCCCAAATAATGCTCCTTATATGAACAAACTGTCATTTATTTGATCTCTTTCTTTTAATTTGTTCTTCTTTTCTGAGTTTAAAAATTACCGGTTCTTAATCTTTTTCTTTTTAATCCCAGATTCATCTTCAGGAAGGATCCTGTCTGAGGATCTCTTCCTTCCTGGCTGATGGAATTCTTGCCAGTCCTGGTGCTGTTTTACCGGATTTCTCAGTAAATTCCTTGATTTTTATCTTCAAGGAATTAGATGTTACTGTGCCTTTGGACGTGGACAATTTGCGAAGTCGTGGTAACAACAGGAGCAGTATCAATCAAAGTTCCTTTTCTGGAGCAAGGCTTCACATTGAGAACTTGTTCTTCTCAGAATCACCTTCACTAAAACTAAGGTTACTGAATTTGGACAAGGATCCTGCTTGCTTTTGTCTCTGGAAAGGTCAACCAGTTGATGCTAGCCAGAAGAAATGGACTACTAGATCATCACACATTAGTTTGTCCCTAGAAACATGCACTGCATCAGCTGGACTTCAGAGTTCTCTTGATTGGACCTCAGGCTTGTGGAGATGTATTGAGCTGAAAGATGCTTGCATAGAAGTAGCTATGGTAACTGCTGATGGGAGCCCATTAACAAATGTTCCTCCTCCTGGTGGTATTGTCAGGATAGGGGTAGCGTGTGAAAAGTATCTCTCAAATACTTCTGTTGAACAGTTGTATTTTGTTTTGGATCTTTATGCGTACTTTGGCAGAGTTAGTGAAAAGATTGTTCTTGTTGGAAAGAGTACTAGACCAAAGATCAAGGATGATTCCTTCAAAGGGAGGCTAATTGACAAGGTTCCCAATGATACAGCAGTTAGTTTAGTGGTGAATGATCTTCAGCTACGATTTCTGGAATCATCTTCCATGCAAATTGAAGGAATGCCTCTAGTTCAGTTTGTTGGGCGTGATCTCTTTATAAGAGTTACTCACAGAACTCTTGGTGGTGCAGTTGCTGTTTCCTCCACTATACGTTGGGATAGTGTTGAGGTGGACTGCGTAGATAGTGAGGGAAACTTGGCAAGTCAGAATGGCACAGAAAATGGTCATGGTCTTTTGGTGAGTGGAAATGGGTATCCTCAACTAAGACCTGTCTTTTGGATACATAACCAAATAAACCATTCGTCCTATGTTGCACGGACACCGACACGGATACGGCGACACGATACGTACCGACACGGCGACACGGCAAAACTCAAAAACTGCATTTTCGACACGGCTCGGACACGGCAAATATAATTACTTATTTATATATTTTTAAATAATAAAAAAATGCTCAAATATGAATAAATTCATCACATTGCTTAAATAATGTTATAAATTTAAACAATTGTATAACTGTAAGTCTGTAACAAATAATATAAAAGAGAGTCAATATTAATCTAAAGGATGATTACCAAATAGTTATATCAAATTCAACATATTCATTAAACTGAATGAAAATGCAACATTCCTAACCCCATAACAACGTACACCAACTGCCTAAAACCCCATAACTGAGGTATTCAAAATACAGAAGAGCAAGGCACGCATGCATGGGCATCATCTTTTATCCTTGATAGTTAAAATGATTCAAGTTCATAATTAACAACATAAAAGCTAAGAAGAAGCAATTCATCATTGCAAATGAAGAGATGTTCATAAATGACATATGCAATAGCCACAATAGGCAGCAACGTTGGAGTTTGGACGTTTGGGCAACAACTTTGCACCTTCAACAATGCAACACCTAATACACAATAAGAGTTGGTCATTCCATAATCAATCTAAACATCTTAATCATTCCATAATAATTGAAATAATAGAGAATATATAGCTAAGAATTTACCTACTAATCACCTTCAATAGTCCATCTCATCATTAACAAGCATCCTCTCTAATGTCGGTTCATCAAGGGACAATTCTGCAAGCTCAAGCACATCATCATTAATCCCCGGTTCCATAGACTCATGACCATCTCCCGTAAGATCCCACATTGAGTCCCTATCTTTATAATAGGTAGGCTCGGCCCTTGCCAAAAGTCGAAGATTTGTATGAACATACACCAAATCTTGAGCTCTTTTTGGTTCTAACTTGTTCCTCTTCAAACCTTGTATGAAGCTATATGTACTCCAATTCCTTTCGCAACAAGAAGATGAACAAGGTTGATTAAGCAACCTGAAAGCCAAAGATTGGAGTCTTGGTGTAGAAGCTCCATAGGAGGCCCACCAAATTAGAGGCTCAAAATAAAACTTGTTTTCCAAAGCATCCGGTCTTGAGTAATCACCCATGTTCAATGAAAAATATCCATATTCTTCCATCACTTTATTACGAACTTGCGGATCCGGATAGAGCTTGATAAGACATCTCCTCCTCTCATTGGTGAGCTCGGTATCTCTATGTGGAGCAACCCGGTTAGGATCCTCTTCAAGCCATTGAGAGCTATAATACTTTGGGTTCAAAGAGTGAGCCATGCAATGAAGTGAAGTGGAACTCTTAGTCCACCGAGCAATCAAGGTGGAGTACACCACATCATAAAACCTTGATGCATCACAATGAATTGATAAGACATTGGCAAACTCGGGAGTATAAATTGCCTTCTTCACTTTCTCTATCATTGTATCCCACCACTCGTAAACCAAGTGAAGACAAGGCTTATCCAAATCGGCCATCCTTATCATCTCATATATAGGTGACATAAATGCAATCATGAAATCAATTTGCTCCCACAAGGTGTCACTCAATAGCATTTCCTTCACTGCTCTTGCTTTCTTAACATCATCTTCTCTATACATGTCCCATCTTGGACTAATCACCATTTGTTGCATGCCATTCTTCACATCTCTAAACCTTTTAAGCATCACATAATGAGAAGCAAATCTTGTCTCGGCAACTTGGAGCAACTTCAAGGCACAATTATCATTATACATGGACAAACGCATGTTATGGTTCACGATAAAATTCTTTATGAACCAAACATCATTGCAAACATCCATAAGCCACCCCAACTCTTTTTCCACATTCTCCCCGGGTAGATAAGCTTTAGCTTTCAAAGTATCTTTCAAAACAAGATTGAGTGTATGTACCACACATGGTGTCCAAAATATGTGTGGATGTGCCTCTTCAACCATTGCACCGGCAGCAGCACAAACAGGCGCATTATCCGTCACCACTTGAACCACATTTTCCGAACCAATCTCATTGATGGATGCCAAAAGCAATTTTGAAATTTCAGTTTTGTCTTTGGTCGTGCCATCACAATTGACCGCTCTCAACATCATAGCCTTGTTTGTAGCAGCAGCCATCATATTGATTAATGGCCTCTTTTGGCCATCAGTCCACCCATCGGAACACAAGCTCACACCGGTCTCTTTCCATGTCTTCTTCACAGGTTCCAATGTCCGCTCAACATGACGCCTCTCATTATCAAGTAGTGTGGTCCTCAAAGCATTGTACCCTGGAGGAACATAACCCGGAATATTGCTAGCACGGGTGTAAGAGCTTCGGTAGAGAGGATTCCTTGCAACATTGAACGATAGTCCACTACTGTAAAACAATCTCGCAATCTCAGCATCACATTGTTGCCTATCTTCAATCTTGAAAGCTTTGGCTAGTTGTGGACTCACTCTTCTCTTTTTTGCTTCATCATCCCTCTCCATCAATGGAAAATAGCTTGAACCACTTCCGGAAAAACTAGAAGAGGGAGGCAAAGGAACCTTATTAGGAGCCCTCTCTCGCAATTGCTGCGCACACCAATCAAGAAGTTGTTGCATCTCTTGCATTTTTGCTTGTGTGACTTTGGTGCAAGGCTTGATCCCTTTTCTTGGGATTTTAAGCAAATGAGCCTCGACTCTAGAATGTGACCCATTGAATCTCTTTTCACAGAAACTACAAGTGAAACTCACATTTCCTCCTCCTGCTCTTGCAACACCGTCAGCATCAACAACTATATCCTTAGTGACATATTTCCAAAGTGGCGCAGATAAATTTTCCTCCATATTTGAATCGACACTAGGTTCTGTAGATGCTGCTGAAGTACTCATCCTGTGCAATTGAATCACAATATACAAACTTTACACCACATACCGTAAGTCCATTTTTAATCTAACACATATATAAGTCCATGCATAAATTGATTGAACAAAGATGGAGAATTCTCAGTCTAACATGCACATAAACAAAGATGGAGAATTCTCAGTCTAACATGCACATATGTATATATATATATATATATTAATATATATATACCGACTATATGTATGAGAAACAGCTATTAGCTACTCCATTTTCCACCATATATCAGTCACAAGCCGAAAATGAAGTTCCTAGTAAAATTATAATCCACTTCCCAAGTAATTCTTTATTGCTTTACCCCTTCTCAAGTTCTCAGTA
Organism: Fragaria x ananassa; assembly: GCA_034370585.1. NCBI lineage: Eukaryota > Viridiplantae > Streptophyta > Magnoliopsida > Rosales > Rosaceae > Fragaria > Fragaria x ananassa. The sequence continues at coordinate 12,587,769 of CP139764.1, forward strand.
GTCTTTCTACCGCAAGTTCTTTTACCAAAGATTGGAGGCCTAGCTCCCCACCACTGAAACTTTTTTAGAAAACTGAAGCCCATAAAGACTTCCACAAACTGACTCTATCCCACCCATCCCCCTCTCTTATCCAAATTACCCAAAACACGGATGCACACTCTCCGCTTCAATACAACACTGACAGGAGAGATAATCACAAGTATTAACCCTCCATCATCTGCATCTGCATCATTAGCAATTGAGCATCATCAACAATTCAAGCTTACCCAACATCCTCATTCCTCTGCTGTCGTTTCGTTCCCGGTTCCTCCGCCCCAACCACACTGGAAATTCTCCACACATATGCACCCACCCACCGCACTTACCTCCTTCCTCCATTTAGTGATTTTAGTCCATTATCTTCATATCAAATTCTAACCCAGTAACCCACAGTCCCACACTGATTTGAGGTCGAAAGATGAAAAGAAAAAGAAAGAATTACTTACAGTGAGGTCGGAGGCTGGAGAGGTCGCCGGTCTGAGGTCGTCGGTCGGAGCTGGAGGCTGGGTTCGTCTTGTGGTCGCTGGGTTCAGCTTTTCTCACTCTGGGAACTATTTGGGAAGAATGGCAAGAATGAGAGAAGTGCGGCTCCAAGGTTCGGCTTGTGGTCAGGTCAGTTCGATTTTTTTTTTTTTTTTTAAATGGTGATGTGGCGTGTCGAAACCGTGTCGACGCCGTGTCGAGAAACGGTCAACGTGTCGAAACCGTGTCGAAAAAGTTTGACTTTTTCGACACGCCACGTGGCGTGTCGGACGCCGTGTCGGGCCGTGTCGGTACGTATCGGCGTGTCGGGGAGCGTCCGACGCTCCGACACTCCATGGTTAGAGGTGTCCGTGCATCTCAGCATTCGTCAAATGGGAAAGCTATTGTGGATCGATTTCTTGACATAAGCGTGGAAAATGTAATTCCTTTAAATGAACAAGATGTAGAATGTCATAGTTTGAGTGTGTCAGCTTGTATTTCTGGCATTCGCCTAGGTGGCGGAATGAACTATGCTGAATCCTTGCTGCATCGATTTGGAATACTTGATGCTGATGGTGGTCCTGGGAAGGGGTTATCTGAAGAGTTGGAGAATTTACAAGCAGGCCCACTTTCAAAACTTTTCAAACCATCGCCTCTCATTGTTGATTCTAAAGAGGGTATGTGGGAATTGGATTTGGGTAATTTTATTTATTAGTCACACAGAGAGGTTGTTATGGTGTCTCTTTGTTCATTTCTTTTAAATTTTACTGCAAATCTGCAATGGCCCTAACGTTTCATCTGCAATTTCTTCAGATGAAAGTTCAGGAGATGGGAAAGGGGGCAAGGCTTTGCACTTGCCAGATGATGTGGACGTGTCCGTAGAATTGAAAAATTGGTTATTTGCTCTTGAAGGTGCACACGAAATTGCAGTGTTTAGGAGTTCCTACGATCAGGAGGGTGTGGGCAGAGAAGAGAGGTCTTGGCACACAACATTCCATAATCTGCACCTAAAAGGAAAAAGTAGTCCAAAACAAATGATGGATGGTATTAGGAAGTCATACAGGACACCAAAATTTCCTATAGAACTGGTGACAGTAAGCATATCTCTCTCTTGCCATGATTCCTATATGTTTTAAGTGTCCTGTTATGCTAGAGAGATGCAATATATGTTGGATCACACATACATGAATATTTATTGACAGTGAATGAGACTGTTGGGTGGATTGTAAGTGCACCTGTTGCTCTAGCTTGAGTGTCTCTGATTTCAACAAAAGATAATCACTTAATAGAAACAATTCTTCCCCACTTCATCCTATAAAATTATGTTTTCATCATTGCATTCTCTCTTTATCATATTCATCTGTTGTTCGATACATGCGTTTGGTGATTGATCTTACATGTTTGAATTGCAGTTTAATCTTTTATTTTTTATTTATTTTTATATATTAATCATTTCTCTCGAGTGTCGACAACATCAATAGTTAGGGTCAGAGGCTGAATGTTGGAACAGTGATTAAAATATTGATATCCATATATCTATTAATATTTCTGTTAGTTTGAGTTCGGATATGCTTGTAACTGGTTCCAACATCAATGTCTGATACCCTAAATATAATTTACGTCAAGACTGAATATAAAGATAGAAGCAATTGTTTGTGGTTTATTCTTTATGTGCCTTCATATAAATTGATTCATTAAGGTATCCAAATATTGTCTCTGACATTCTGAAAATGGTTCAGGTTGGTGTGGAAGGCTTGCAGATCTTAAAGCCACATGCCCAGAACTACAATAATCCTGCTGTCGTACACGTGAATGGGATCAAGGAATCTGCAGGTGTAAATCTTGAAATTCGCCTGGTGACGATGGAGGACAGTGCTGATCATGAAATGGTTGAATGGGTTGTAGAAAATGTGAAATTCTCTGTTGAGCAACCGGTAATGAGATTTTGAAGCTAATTATTGTCTTATTTCCATTAAATAATTTCAGCATTATCAAACTTTTTTCTCAACAGATTGAGGCGGTTGTATCAAAGGATGAGCTACAACATCTTGTTGTTCTGTGCAAGTCGGAAGTTGACTCAATGGGTCGAATAACGGCTGGAATTCTGCGGTTATTTAAGTTGGAGGAGACCATAGGCCAGGCTGCTATGTATCAACTGACCAACCTTGGTGTGTTAGTAAACCATTTGCCAATTTCCAAAGATATGCTTCAGTCCATTCAAATTGCAATTTTTGACATAAACACTGTGCTTCTGAACCCTAAATATGTTAAATTCCATTTGATTTGTATTTTCTTTTTCCGCCAATTTTTATTTCTTGCTTATATGATTTGGTGTACCACTGAAGAATTATTTCTATTTGGGCAAAGACCCATGCTCAGTTTTGTTTGTTTGATCTTTATTCATGAGTTTGGAAAATGACTTGCAGGAAGTGAGGGCATCGACAAGATCTTCTCCCCTGAGAAGCTCGGCAGAGGTAGCAGCTTCAGCAGTGCTCAATCAAATTTGATAAATGAATGCCCAGTTACAAGTACAACCACATCAGAAATGACTGTAGCTTTGCTTGAGGAGGTCATTACAGATTCACAACTTAAGTGTGCTGCTCTTCTTACCGAACTGAGTAGTTCAGATTCTTCCATGCAACATCTTGCAACTGTAAAACAACTCACTCAAAAACTTGAGAGTATGCAGAGTTTATTGACACAACTAAAATCTCAGATATAGTTGGCGGCCATTCTTTCCCCTGTAATATTTAGGGATTAAAGTGATCCCATTCAATAGCTTAGCCATTCTTTTTTGTATATAAAGAGACATATCGGCATGGTTGTGGGTATATCAGTCGTATATGTACCAGACCCTGTAAACAATTTTGTATGGATTTGAGGTCCTATAGTATATATCATCCTCAACACTTCAATTTGCTGTTAAATTTCGCAAGTTTTAGCAAATAAGCCAAGCTAACAATCTATAAACTTGTTTTCCTTGATGTCATAGGAAACTCTAACTGAGCCAAGCTGAGAATACAAGGGTAGGGAATACACATCAGTTGCAGAAGAACAAAGCAACCAATACATCTGTGTTGACTGTGAATACAATCAGATTAGCCAAAAGCAAAATGAAATCTTGAGCCTGACAGTATGCAAGTACGCTGAGGGAGGATAACAGGCGACCCCCTTAGTTGTCGAGTCAACAAAACAATTGAGAATCAAATCAAAGCAATGTACCTCGAAGCATCAAGAACTCTGAATCAGATTCTTCTCAGCAACTTGAGAGTTCCACAACTTCCACGCTTCCCTGTAATGTGAAAACAGCTCCTTCATCGCTTGGTTCTGGTACTGCGGCCGGTAACAAGCTCCCACAGTCTCCCAGCAAACCTTGTTGATGTTAACACCCTTCCTCCCTCTAGGAACCACCACCGGAGCGAAAGGACCAAACTGGTAGCTCTTTGCACTCTCCTTGGCCCCACTGCCATCTGAATTGCACTTCTCAGCCTCTCCCTGATTTTGCATTGCCTTCTCCACAACCTTACTCTTCTTACAGCTTACATTCGTCAGATCCGTCCCAAAGCTTCTCTTCTTCCCCTGCTCCAAATTCAAATCCAAACCTTCTCTTCTCCCATTCAGCCCCAACCACCGGTACGCTGGCTTCCCTGTATCCGCCGTATGTGTCTTCTCAATCAAATTCACCGACGACAGCACATTCGCAATGTCATAGATCCTCCTCACCTTCGTCCTCATCACAAACACATTCTGCGCGTCTCCAACTCCGAGCAGCAGCTTCGCAGCTTCATCAAGCGAAATCGCTTTTGATTCCGATCCGCTACACACCAACAGCTTCACGAAATTCTGCGCCAGAAGCGCCAGCGACTTCTCTCTCTTGGTCTCGTCCACCGGGGCCGGGATAGGAGTCAGATCCAGGCATTCTTCTTGGAGCTCCTTCAGGGCGTCAGGGACGGCGGCGAAGCCCTTCCACGTGTACGTATTCTTGGACTTTCTTGATAACAGCCCGACGCTCTCCAAGACGTTGACGATGTCGTAGATCCGGCGGCGGACGACGCCGAGGCGGGAGGCGGCGTCGTCGAGGCCGATCAGGACGGTGGCGCCGTCGTCGCGGTTGTAGAGGCTGAGGAAATTGGAGCAGAGGAGGCTTAAAGACTTCTGCTTCCGGCTGTAGGAGGTGTCGCGGCGGGTGGTGGTGGTGGTGGTGGCCGGAGGATAGTCGAAGGCGGAGGAGGCCATGGATGAGAGGACCGTTAGAGAGAGAGAGAAGAAGGTTTTGAGGGAAATGGGGAGGGTGGGGTTTGAAGTTTGAAAATTTTATGGAGCGTTTGGGTTATTGGGGATCTGAAACAAATAGAGTAGAGGACTCGAGCGAGATGCGCCGACTTGGTTTCAAAATTTTGAAAAGGTGAAGAGGAGCGGGAGTGTTTTACCGTCACTTCTTTTTTACCTTTTGTAACTTTCCAAATTAACCTGTCTTTCCCATTTTGGGTCATTCCTATTTTGGACCGATGCCATTACTGTACATTTCTTTATCAATTTTTTTAGGAGTGAAATTTACACTCCCTAATTTACAATTCACACTTCCACCATTTTTTTGGGTAAAGTTTTCATAAAAAAAAAAAATACATGTCACTAAAGACAAAATTTAAATTACCAAAAAAGAAAAGTGAGAGTGTGCATGGATTGTAAAATTGGGAATGTAAATTTTAGTTCATTTTTTTCTTTTGCACAGCTTAAACAATTAAGGGCTATTTTGGTATTGCAGTGACTTAAAAAAATGCCGCTGTGTACTGCGAAAATAATTAATTGTGAATTATTAAAACATTTTTATGTTTGGTAAATATTAGTTTTAAAAGTGTTGCCAAGATAAAATTTATTAATTTCTAGTGTTTTTAGTGACAATTGCTTTTAAAAGTAACATTCAGGTTGCTTCTAAGAGCGACTTCAGCAGACTCTCTATTTTATCTTTTAACTATTTTAAAGAGCGTATTTAGCTTTTTTTGTTGTTGATATTTTTGGAGCTCTAGCAGACTAGCCAAAGTTTAGCTATTATGACTTTTAACTATCTCTGTAGATAAATATAGAGAGCGAGATGATTCAGATGAGGCTAGCTATAAGAGCATCTTTAGTAATGCTAGCAATTTTTAAGTTAAATTTTAGTCAAATTAGCTAAAATTTCATTTTGGCTAGCCACTTCAGAAATGTGGATGCATCAATGCTCTCTATTTTAGCTAGCATTAAATCAACATTATTTTTTAAATAGAAATTAATTAATTTAAATATATTTATATATATATCACATAAAACATCTTATAAGGAATGTATTAAATTATAGCTAGCCTCATCTGAGTTATCTCGCTAGCTAAATATAGTTAGCGAGATAGTTAAAAGTCATAATAACTCAAGTTTGGCTAGTCTACTGAAGTTCCTAAAACAACTAAAAAAGCTAAACACGCTCTCTAAAATAGTTAAAGAGTTAAAGTAGATAGTTTGTTAAAGATGTTCTAATTTAATACATTCATTGTAAGATATTTTATGTGATATATAAATATATATAAATTATTTAATATTTATTTGAAGAATAATGTTAATGTAATGCTAGCTAAAATAAAAAGCATTGATGCAGTCGCATTTCTAAAGTGGCTAGCCAAAATGACATTTTAACTAATTTAACTAATATTTAACTTTAAAATGGCAAGCATTGCTAAAGATGTCCTAAAACTTGCTGCCAGTGACCTGTAATTTTTTTAAAAAAAAAACTGATTTTATTTCATTTATCAAACACTATAAAATCTAAAAGTTCATATAGAATTTTTTTTTGTTAAAAAAGCGAAGCTGTATATGAGGCTTGGACATTTGAGGATTGTGCGTGTTCAAGTCACTAACAAATGGCTGCAAAAGTTTGCTAAAACAGCATGAGGGGAACATTTTGTCCTTTACCACTCCAAGACCTCCACTTGATACTTGAAGATATCTATTTAGAATTGAATGTGCACCCTCACCTCTTGAAGTAGCACGATTACCAAAGTGTGCAACCTGACATGTCCATGCAACTACAGATTTTTCTTTTAATGAAAGCCAAATACCTTTGATGTAATTAAGAATAGCTGCCTTATGCTTGTACTCAGCTTCAAAATTGGTCCAAGCTTCATGAAATGATGGTTCATCATGGGAATTGATCAAAGTAATCCATGTAGACATGCAAGCAACCCAATCAGCTTCTTCTGCAAAATGACCCTTACAATTTGTGATTACATTTTTCTTAATATGCCACACACACACAAAATGTTAGCAGTTTTTGGGAAGACAATATTTATAGCATTCATCAGTGCCGATTCTCTGTTTGTTACAATCACTGAAGGATGAGCCTCAATGCCCAGTATTCTGCTAAACATTGTTAGAGCCTATACGTAGTCCCTATACGTAGTCCTCTTCCTCTTTCCACATGAAGACAAAACAAGAATAGAAATATGTATTGAAGATGGTGACTCCTACAATGTCTAGTAATGGCATCTTATACTTGTTAGTCTTATATGTACAATCCATCACAAAAACATTCATGTAGCTCTTAGTCAAAGCAATTGAAAGTGGATGGGCAAACATCAAATGAGTCAACCGACCATTTTGATCATACTCAATGTTATAGATGAAACTAGCTTGACCAAGTTCTTCCAATAAGGCTTGGATAACAGTACAACCTGCTAAATTCTCCTTCGTAATTCTATGTTTTTCATTATAGATGCTTCTGAAAATAGCATGTAAATCTGAATTACTTTGTCAAAGTAAAGACAATATTTGACAAGGGGTTATCCCAGCCTTGCTCATCTCTTTAATTTTCATGATTTTCTCTTTTGAAAACTGATGACAATAAGGATGCCTAGACATATCTCTTGAAGGCTCATGGTTATGTGCTAAGTTTCCTTCCAAAAACCTTCAGGTTTGTTTCTCCCCACAATTTCAAAAGGGCAATCTATTAGGCGAGATGATGTCTTCCTTTTTCTCTTCTCTAGTGGAACCATCCTAGTGTCTAGATACTTACCACCTCTATCATAGCTTATGAACACACACTTCTCAGGTTTTGATCCTTTTATAACAGTTACATACCCTTCCATCAATGCAATTTTATGAACAACAACAACAACAAGGTCTTTTCGACTTTCAAAATTTACTTCCAGCAACGAAAGCATTTTGTCTACTTCAACTATCTCTATTTGACTTCCTATATCATCAAAATAATAAATCATTCATATATATGTCATCAATAATACTAATTTCCAGAAAGTCATGACCGTCTACAAAAGCTAAAGAGCAACACAATAATCATGATGCAGGATGTGCACACCTTATTTTGATGCCAAATTCAACTCAATTAGTAGTTCACTACAAAAAAATATTTTAAGTGAGTAGAGTGACCATACAAACAAAACAAATTATAACTTAGTGAGCTGAATTAAAATTGTATCAGGTGAGCTTACTCATCATTGACCATGTGTAATATAATGAGCAAGCAATTTTTTGTTTTTGTTTTAAACGGCCCATATGAGGAATCTGAGTACTTGCAGCTAACAAATAAAGTCCAAATCAATTGAATATCCGCAATAAACCAGCCAAATGACGTTTTATCTCCTAAACAATATAAATGTTATGATTCTATCTATTTAGATCGGCTTCATACTTAGTTTGGACCTCTTAAAAATATTAGTTTCTGATGTAACGGGTTAATGAACTCGGGTTGTCTCTTACATGTGTCTTTAGTGTTTATTCTCCTACTATACAAAGCAATTTAGGATATTTGTAATAGTATTGAAGAATATTAAAGTTTAATTTTAGTTATTTTCTTTCTTTAGCTTTCTCTTTCCTTTCTTTACAATGGCCTTTCATGGCTGAAATCCTGAGGATCCTATCAACAAACGTATAAAGCATTGGACTCTAGCAGTACATGACATCCATGGTTGATGAGTACTCGTCTCTTTGGACAGATTCAGTGAGGTTCTTCTGTCAAAGTTGATTTTCGTCTATTATTAGGTAGACTGCTGAGATGAATTTTATGCCTCATGCTATCATATGCAGCACATTCAAAAAGAAAATGTCACATGATTGCAAATTGCATTGCTTTATAACATAACAAATTACAGTATAGGAGTATAAAAAAGAAAAAGAAAAATGGGCACTCTCCAAATTTTCAAAGGAGCTAGTATGCGATCCTGTGCTACTCACCTGATCTGTCAGGTTTTACATTCATCTGAAATTTCGTTAAACCCAACTTGGTTCTGGAGCTGGGATAGAAGTTAGCAACTTTGGTAGACATATATCATATCATTCAAATATTTGTATGGGTGGAGACTTGAAGCAACTTGATTATCTTTCAGAAATCAAACAGACAAAGTTTAACACAACAAATGAATTATCAGGCGGCTTCCGATTCACAATATGAAGCATTAAACTCCAGCAGTATATGACATGGTTGATGAGTGTACTCATCTCTTGGACAAAGTAAGATTCTTCTGTCAAAGTTCTTTTCGTTTATTAAGTAGAGAAAATGAACTTTTGCTTCATGCTATTATATACAGGCAGTCACATTTAAAAAAAAAACAAATGACACAGGTGTATAGAAAAGCAAACACTCGTGCAATCTGCTCTTTTTACACTGATCCTAAATTGCTTTGCTTTATAGCATAACAAATTATAGATAAAAAAGCAAACAAAATTGGCACTCCTTATTTTCAAAGGAGTTATGTGATCCTGTGCTAGTCACCTGATCGTTCAAGTTTTCCATTCATTTTTATTGAACCCAATTTAGTGTTAGCAACTTTGGTATGACATCATTTCAGTCAAATATTTGTATGGATGGAAACTTGAAGCACCTTGATAATCTTTCAGAAAATTAACGAAGTTTAACACGACAAATGAATTTTCACAGAGAAATTGATGGGTGAAATTGATGCTAAAGTCGAAGTGTGTCTCAGATCACATTAATAAGAGACCAAATATGCTGCCTTGAAACCTTAATTTCTTCATATTAGTGAAACACTCGTGCAGTGCCACAACAGGAATTTCCAATCCAAGATCTATAACAAACTTATAGTATACTTCCATTGTCAACTCTGAACTAGAGTTGCTATAAACAATTAAACATAAAATAGTGCTCAAAAGGGTTCACAAAGTCTGTTTTAACTCTACTCTAAATATCCAACTGTATTTCATAGTGCTCATTTGGATGTATTCTGATCAACACCAGATACATTCGTACAAAGCACAAATGAAAAGAAGTTGACCTAATTGAACTCTGCTAAGCCCTTTAATTAATTCATCCCCATGGATGGGATAGCTTCAAGAATTTTCCATGACATCCCAGCGCCAAATAGTCCCATCCTCACAGCAGCTGAGAATGGTGCTGCAATATAGAAAGAGGATAAAGTTGAACATTATCAATTCTTATTGCAGTAACAATCATTAGATAGTTATGGGTAGAACAAATTAATCATGCAAGAGTCACCTTCCATCAAAGGACATGGCAGTTTGTCTAATTGGAGATTTTGATTGAGGATGAGACAACCTGAAAATAGTATAACCGGATTACTGATGTAAATTCAAGTTTCTGACTTAATTTAGCATGGAATTTTGATAACAGCAAGTTCAACTAACTTTGCAACAAGGACTGGGGGGCTGGATTGTAGTTCCCAAATGAATATTTTTCCTTCTCTATTCCCTGCTCATAAGAAAATATAAGAGGCTAAGTAGTCTTTATATAATTGTGCTACAGTTGGCCTGTGTTTTTGAAACTTTGAAAGATTATAAGACAAGCAGGTGAACTGTAATTACGACCATTTAACATAACTTCACAATGCACTTTGCATTACCTATAGCAGCTGCATTATAATGAAAATCACAGGAGAACTTGATGAACCAAATATCACACCCTGGAACAGGGTACTTTTGAAGGATGTCAACGGTGCCCTAATGAGAAAGCAAATAATAATATTTTAGGCCAACAGAATGAGAATTACTGGAGTTCTACACAAATAAACCAAATGAGATTGTTGATAGAGGTGAAGCTGAGAATGATTTTATTTTATTTATAATAAACTTTTATAGAATTGTTATTAGATTTTAACTATTCCTTTTCATCACCCTCCTCTTTTGTCCAACATATTTTCTTTAAACTATTGAATAGAAGAATAAAATTATAAAAAGGGACCCTTGACACTTAAAAGAAGAGGGTAGGAATTGCTAACCTCGCCAGGAGACTGCTCTTTCATTTTTGGCTCCCACAGCACAATTTCACTGTCAACACTCTGGAATTTCACAGCATACCATTAGCATGACCATTAGAATATATGAAATACAGCTGTAAGAAGGTAACTAGAAGTAATTCAAGCAGCCCATAAGTGCAACATTTTATATTTGGACAAATTGTATTAACCATCACAGATATTTCAAATAGCATTTAAAGTTTTTTGGCTTTTGGTTTCTCGCATAAGCTATGCAGATGTTGATACCACCACAAACAGATAGATCAACTTTTGAGAAATATGAATCTGTGGTGATTCAAGTTAGAAAAAGGAAAAAAAAAAAAACTTATAACTTAACATAATGACCTAGATTTTCCATCCTAAAGATGCGACTCCTTTCCATTTGCAAAGCTCATTTAGATATTATATGAATAAAACAACATTATAGATGAAGTTAAAATTCACCTTTGAGAGCATAAAATCTCCAAGCCACCTATTACAGTCAACATAGTTTGTATGAATGGAGGCTAGGAAAACCTGAAAGATTTAATCATTTTCAGTTAAAGTTGGCAAATGATCGAAAAATCTAATGTGTAACACAGATAACAAGAAGTACTTACAGGAAATTGTACGTATTTTGTAGGGAATTTCGATGGAAGATCTGTCCATGTGAAAGATTTATCTACATATGTCCAAAACTCTGAAACAAAACCAATCGTGTATAGAAAAATCTAAAAAAACTGAATATACACAGAAGCTGAGCTTCAGAAAAGAGAGTACTTTAGAGCAACAGCATTACACAGTTATGATATCTATATAATTGAGTCAGAAGGCTTTTCCAATAGTTAAATTATTGAACTTCCTATTATGCCCCTAATTGATTAATATGCATAAAAATAACATTTTGATCAAGAGAAGGTAAAACTGATATTATCTATAAAACTAAAATAATTACACACTAATCTTCTTTTTCTTCTTTTATTTTTCAGATTTTATTTATTTTGCATAAATTCCCAAAACCAAGAAGCCAAATGGGAAATAAGTCAAGAGGTTAGTGAGAAATAGCACGTTAACAAAAAGTAAATGCCACATTATCTTTTTCCTTATGGTAAGACTTGGCTGATACTTATTGTCAGGCAGTAACGTCTATTGTTCATAGTATCCTCTTTGTCTCTTGTATCAAGCTTAAATGTAAGAAATTACAAGCAGGGAAGTAAATTTGATTTTTTTTTTATCAACAAGTATCAAAAAATCTGAAAGCTGTATACAAACTGCAGATAGTTCTTGCAAAAGAATCAAATGATTCGGATGGCTCTGTGTGCTGGTCTACACAGGAAGTTCCAGTTTGTGGATACTTTTTGTCAAATTACTTTCCTAGTAAAATAAAGCTAAGTGACAATCAAAAAGAAATTCAATGTTTCCAGTAAGTCGTGACTTTCTTCCAAAGAGAGCAGCTTCCTATGTTGAGTCATTGATATATCTCAACCATTCTTAATATACACAATCTACTCACACTTTTCCCTGCATCGTTTGTTCTGTAGCAATACAGTGTAGCAGACAGAATATCTTGAATGGCTAAATCAAAAGTGCCACTTTCGTTATGCATGTTATATGCTCGCATCAAATAGCAGAACTATTTATTAACATCAAAAAAATAAATACTCATATATTCAGCACCATGAAGTTTTACCTTTCATCGACCATATCTTAACTGTGTTGTCCATGCCACAACTTGCAATTCGATAAATGTCAGATGGATGGAAGTCCTGTAATAGTGAGCAAATGATAAGTAAATACTTTTTTGTAATCTTCATTTTTCAAATAATGAAACAATGGAGTTGTCTTTTGAGAAATCTAATAAATGGCAGCAGGACATAAGGCCTTCTCTAATATACATACCACGCTCAAAACTTCATTTCGATGACCCCCTGCTCCAGCGAATATCAAAATACATATTCCAGTATGAACATTCCACAGTCGAACTGACTCATCCTGGTCACATGTGGGATTAATCACTCAGTAGATATAACTTATATGAAAACGAAAAACAAGAAAAGTGATTCTCATACTCACTTTGCTTGCTGACACTACAAGTGATGACTTCAACGGCTGAGTCCTGATTTCATTTATCGAGTCACCATGGCCAACAAAACTCTGCACAAAGATGAGTAATGACTAGTTAGGCTACTATTACCGCACCACCACAAAGTCTAGGAACCTCAGACCCCAGTAACATCATACCTTGTCTATCTTCTCATTCCCACAATCAATGACACGCATCGTACCATTGAACCCTCCGGCCACAAGCAACGGGGTCCCGTTAACATTGCAAGCCCAGCTAACAGTGTAGAAAGACTCATCCTTCTGATCTACATAGCACACGAAAATCACAAATTTTCGCAAAACAGTTTCAGAAACAGCACCACCATTTGATACATCAACAGTAAAATAAATAAATAAACAAATGCATTTGATAAAATAACCAAAGGCCGGCTTTCGTCTTTACTTACATCTTCATCAATGTAAGACTGCAACACAGCTATCACTCCCCCTTCTAAACATTCATACACAGTCACCTGAAAACAATAATACAAAAATTAAAAATCAAAACTTTTCACTCATATGATCTCTAGGGTTTTCAATTACTGTAAATTCAGCAATACATCTATAATTTGAAGTAAATTAACCCTACATTACAGCTCAGAAGGACCATAATTACCGCTACCCTAGAGTAATTTCAAATTACTGATCTTTTGTTAAGATGAGAGAGAGAGAGAGAGAGAGAGAAACCGACCCGGTTGCCGCCGACGGTGGCGAAGACGTTGAAGTAGCGAGAGTCGATGAAGTTGAAAACGACGGCGTATATGGGTTTCTTGCCCTCTTGGAGACGGTTGGTGACTCTGTACTCTCTCTTCTTGGAGGACGAGAGGGAGCCCACCACGGGTTCTGATCCCAAAGCGAACTTGGCCATCTCCGGCGGATTATCAGAGCAAACCAGGTCGCCGCACCCAACGGCAACTTATCTGTGCCGAGGGAATTTAAACAGAAAAATAGGTCCATGTTATTCCATTTTTTCTTATTTATTTATTTATTTATTTATTATTATTATTATTATTAGTTTTCTTGTAGCTAAGTCGTATCATATATGTTTATTTGATATTTCAAAATATTTATGTATTATTTGGTTTAGCGGCGTAGTCTACCTTTGTAATTAGAAAATTGTGAGTTTGACTCAGAAAGTTGTAATATCTTAATAAAAAAATAAATTATATATCTGTTTCGTTTTTATTGGATTAACTAAGATCGTCTCCAATCGAAGTGTTAAATAGTGAGATTATAGCACTAACTCATCTATAACCGAGATGAGCTAAAATGCAAAGAGCTATAAAAAAAAAAAGAGTTGAAGTGATCCAATAGAGCTAAATTTGACTCATTGAATGACTCTTTAGCGCAATTTATGGCTATCTTGGCGTCTCCAATTCTAGGTGAAGAGGTAACAGACGCAATTCCAGGTGACTAAATGGATAGCATCCGTGGTCGGCCTGCTTCTCAAGGGGGCGGCAATTGATGGGATCACTTCTCAATATATTTCCAATTATCATTTGTAGTTAGGCATCTCTTTGTTCACCGCAATAGATCGACGTCGTTTGTAGGATTAGCAGTGTATTAGGCCGTTCAGAAACGGACGTCCACAAAACAGAAAAAGTGCGGACGTCCATCCTCACAGCCGCATTAAGCGTTGACGACGACGCTGCTCTTGATGGATGGAGACCACAGGCATCCAAGACGGCTTTGGCACGAAGATGGAGGCCTAGATTATCGAGGTTGAAGATCTAGGTGGCGAGCCCTCACTCACAATCAAAGTCGATTGCGAACTCGAAGCAGACGAGTCCACATGCAAAAAGAACCTCCAGATCGAGGTTTGAGGTCCGTTAGGCAATAGCAGCACTTTAACATCTTGATTTTCAAAATTTCTCAAAATTGATTTTTCTTCTTAGAAATAGAAAGCAAAGGTCGTTACGAGTTTCGCCTTATTTTTCGATGAATTTTTCGGACTCCCGAGCTATTTTTAACGATTTTTCGAAGTTTTGTTCAAATGATAAGAATTACTAACCTGACAAGCTCGGATTGGGTGAGAGAGTGACATGTGGCAAGTGGAGAGGAGACCAGATGACGCGCTGATGTCACCCATTGGGTTGATGACGTCAGCATCAACATGAGTCATAGTGGGGGCAGTGTTTTTTGGCTAAGGAAGTGGTGGTTGATGGTTTTGGGTTTGGTTTATGTTTTGGATGAATATTAACTATCAAGTTATAGTTGGAGTTGGAAGAATCATGATTGTTGGAAGGTTGAAGTGTTCTGGGAGTTGTCGACGAAGATGTTTAATCTAGTTGCTCGGGAAGTTTGAGAACAATACAAGAATGGAAGAGTAGTAGGATTTGGTATATTGGTGAATAAGTATATTGGCATGCTGCTCTGGATTATTGAGTAGTTGAATCGGTTTATGCATGTGAGATAACTAGATTTTGTGTGGAGGAGTAAAGAAGAAGTTAGATATGGGTGTCCTTTGCAATGTGACATAGTTGAGTTGCATTTGGGTTATGATCAACAAAGATGGATAGCCGAAGAACCATAAATGGAAAGTGAAGGCTTTTTGAGATTCGACTTGATAGAAATACATTTTGGGTGTCAATAGCAATTGGAAGTAATGGAATGGAAGAATTGGACACTTGTTTTTGGGTGTCCATAATTACAAAATTTGGCTATGAAGGTCAATGGAATCAAAGGATGATGATTTGGGTGTTCAAAGTAAATCTGGAGTTTATATTGGTGCATATATAGTTGGGATACGACTTAATATTGTGGCATGTGATTTGATAATTGTCAGAAAAGGTGAGCAAAATTGGAGATAAGGATTTTAGGTGTCCTTAGTAAATTTTAGAGATTGAACATTTCAACTTGACGTGATTTGCCGACTTTAACGGAACAATGATTCAACGCGAGGATTGGAGACGTGTTGCAGTTCTAGAAGCATAATGATAAAGAAAGCGTGCCGCGGTGTTACTAATTTCAGTTAGCGTCAGAACTGACACTCGGATTCCAGGTAGGGTCTTACTCGACCTTTCTATAAATCGATAATTATATTATAATTGAAATCAGAGAATTATGTGTCATTGAGTGATTAACTCTTGAATGTTATTGTTTTTCAATATAAGCATGTGTAATCATTGAGTTATATGATCGATGTTATTGCTTTCCGTAGAAGCATATGTTAGATGTTATATTACGCGTATCGATATTTGATTGCATACGTAATACATTGTGAGGAATTGTGAGAGGTGAGAATGGTGATTCTGGAGAGGAGAATGAGATTGATAGAACATATACATTTTGTGTAGTTGAGTTTCCTCATATGGACTTCCAGTAGCTATGATCAGCCCACTTGCGCAAATGAGTGGGGAAAGTATGCCCCTTCGACATATGAATCAATAAAACGATCTTTCGGGTTTCGGGACTGGAGACCATGAGGTTAACAAAAGACTAACAAAAAAGGGTACTAAAGTTTATATATTATTGATTTGTTAGGTCATATATTCGAGACATCTACACGGTATGGGATGTGTAGGTACATATGTCTTGGGTGTATGAACTAATTAGCCAGTAATTGAGTGAAGGTGGTGCATTAACATTTATGCATCGATTTGTTGTTATTTATTTAAAGTATTGTTTGATATTTGATAACTTGATTGTGTGACGTAATTAAGAATAACTTAAAAATGTTTGGCCCTACTGAGCATAAGCTCACCCTTATAGATTTTTAGTTGAAGTTCGTAAGCGGACAATTATTTCTAGAAGACTAACTGTGACGTTAGCTTACGTGTACAAAAGTCAAGAAGTACAAAAGATTAGAAGCCAGATAGATCTCAAGACCAATTTTGTTTTTATAATTGGTTTTGTTATTTGTAAACGGTTTATTTTCTTTATTTTTAAAATTTATGGAGAAGTATTTAAAATTGTTTTATTTTCTTTTATTTTTCCCACTCACGCCTCGGGTTCGGGGTTAGGTGCTTGGAAACCACCAACACCGGGTCCGAGGTGTGACAAACACCGTTGCCGGAGTCTAATTCAGGCTAGAAGACCGATGACGCCAGCGAATTCACACTTTTGGGGTTTTTTGCGGATACACAGTCCGGATCCAAAGAGGACGTTTACACTAGGCTTAAAGTGCGAACGTTCCTCCGTTCTCCACCAAACGGCTCCAATAACGGCACGCCTCCACCCGAGCGGACTCCAGCGGTGTCCCCGATCATTTTCTCTTCCTGGTGAGATCAATTTGAAGGTCTGGGCAGCAATCTCCACCTAAAACTTCACAAAAGATTGATCTCGCCGGAAAACTGGAATTTAGCCAAGTCGTCAGGGAGAGAAAGTGATCGGGGACGCATCTAGTGTCCGCTCGGATGGAGGCAATCCGTCGTCGGTGCAGGACGATGGAGAACGGAGGGACGTCTGCACACCTTTAAAATGCGGACATCTTCTTTGGATCCTCTGTGTGTGTGTGTGTGTGTGTATATAATATTGGTCACTCCATTAACTTTCAATTTCAATCGATCGCTTCTCGAACTATGCAATGTCACACAATTAAGTCAATCTGTTAAGTGGTCATCCAAATCAGTAGTTAAGTTGCTGACTGGACATATTTTTCAATGCCAACTCAATTGGATGAAAGGAGAAATTTCATTTAACACCCCACCTCCTCTGTTTTCACTCTCTCTCTCTCTCTCAGCTTAGCCAGCCATGACTTCCCACTTTTCTCTCTTCGCCGTTTCTCTCATCACCCTCCTCTTCCTCTCCTCATCCGCCTCCTCCTCAGCTGGGCTTGACAACCAAGTAGGGTGACCTCTTCGAGTTCTGCATCTTCACAAATGTCCTCTTCCCCAATTTCCTTATCCTCTCCCTCACAAACTTGTCCCTCACCGACCATGGCACCAGCTCATCGTCCAGCCCGTACCTGTCGTCTTCCTCCTTGTTGCCACTAACATCTTCGAAATAGAGAGGGGTCTGGAAAGGCAGATCAAGAAGGCGACCAAGGCGGGTCTGACGACGGTGGGCTCGGGTCGGGTCAGTCCCGAGCGAAACAATTAGGGAGTCGAATGAAGCGATGGTGGGCTCGGAGTGGTGTGGTGGCTCAGAGTCGGAGGAGTGGTCGGGGCTAGAGAAGGAGTCAGTGTCGGAGTCAGAGATGTCGATGAATTCCCAGAGGGATTCTTGATCAGAGTCTTGATTGAATTGAAGGAATTCAAAATCTTTGAAAATGGTGAGGGCAGTTTACATGGTTGGTTTTCTAGTTAGGGATTTGAGATTGGAATTTTTTAGGGGTTTGGTTTTCAGTTCTCACAGAGAGTGATGGAAGTTCACTACTCTGATAATAGTTTTGGCAGTTGCTCTTTTCTCCATTTCGGCTATCAATTCGATACTCACTGATCATTTGGTGTTTAAAGACATCAGCTTCTTGAAAGAATACAAGCAATTTGAGATGATTGAACCGGCTAGAGCAAGCTTTGCCTAAAATGTTCCAGTTTGAATTAGAGTGAGAGAGAGAAAGAGAGAGAGAGAGAGAGAGAGAGAGAGAGAGAGAGAGAGAGAGAGAGAGAGAAACGAGATGAGGTGTTAAATGGAATTTCTCCTTTCATCCAGCTGAGTTGGCATTGAAAAATATGTCCAGTCGGCAACTTAACCACTGATTTGGATGGCAGATGAACCTAATTTTGTGATATTGGATAGTTCGATGAGTGATCGATTGAAATTGAAAGTTAATGAAGTAAACTGTCGAGTGCATGAAAGTTAATGGAAGTAATCAGTATTTTCTCCTATATATATACATAATAAAGAGGTGTCACCTTAACTTAACCATGGTTGGTGATTTACCTTAGTCATGTTATTATTGTATATATAGCCTATTTTGTAGAAGAGAAGCCATCGGCATATAGAAAACCTTGCTCTCTTTCCTAGCTTGTATTCCTCTTGTAAGAAACTTTCTTCCCATCAATAAAAATAGTCAGTATTGTTGTTTCTTTTTGTGTTTGGTATCAGAGCCCATAAGGGTTTCTTAGTGAAGTCTCCTAATATAGTTTTCCTAGTAGAGAGACTCTTGAAGGCATTTTACATATCAAACTACTTTGAAGCTTGAGGAGAAATCTTTACCGGAAGCCTTTCCATTTAAGTAAGTTTTCTTACTATGTAAATTTAGACTTATATTTCATTATATAAGTCTTCTTCATAGGAAAACTCATATACTCTAAAAGCTTATATCCCTGACATAGCCATTTAAACCTAAGATTGGTTAAGAGGCTTTAGGAAATCGGTCTTAAGCACCTTAGAAAACTGGTTTCAGGTACCATCTCTGAAGAAAAAATGGCAAAACCTAATATAACAAAGTCTTTAGAATGTTTATATGAAGATCAAAATTATGATCATACTCTGCATATTCCTAGACCTAGAAAGTACAAAAATGATAAATACAATAAATACTATATGTGATATGTTAAATATGATATCAAAAAATCAAAAATTAAATCATGATAGTGTTGAACAACAACTCTATAATTTGAATATTAAAAATTGAACAAAAAATTCAATCTCTTAGAGAAGTTGTTGATTTAGATCTCAAAACTGAGACTTAAAAACAAATACAAGAATTAACTAAAACAATTAATTAATAACTTTATCATGCAACATGATGAAATGAATTATCCTGGAGATAACAAAATCCCCAAATTATTTTATGGAATGAAGATATAGAAGAGATAATAGTTCTTCAAAATAAAGAACCTAATGAAGAAGAATATAACAATATTATGAAAATTTTGGATTACTAGAAAACTATCTATAAAGATCCGGAAGCAACAATCAGGAAGCTTTTGAAGAATACTTGAGAACAACTTAAGATGAATATAAAGAATTCATAAATATAACAGAACATGCATCAACTTCTGGAATAAAAACTGAACCAGATCATTCTAGTCCCTCCTACATAAGGAGAGATGATATGAATAAATAGACTGTAGCCCAACATGAGACATATTTAGATTTAAGCCACGTACCGTTTAAAGATCAAGAAAAAACAGTAGATGATTGAGCACAATCAATATTCATTTTAATAACTAATTATAAAAATGTTTAGACTAAAAAAGATTTTTAGATTATATTGCAGCAACATTGCAAGGAGACACTTTGCAATGGTTAAAACAATGAGAAAATTTACCACTAAGGGAAATTACAAAAATTATCTTTATTAACATATTTAAAAGATTTTGATAATATACTTAAAAGCTTTGCACAAATAATAAAATAACATTTGTGTGGAGCAACAGATGAAAAAATCATCAATGAAGACGCTGAATATATATTGTCAAAAATAGAACTCTGCAATATATGTCAGTTTAAAAAATATTCTCAGTTGTATAAAAAATACTACTTCAAAATAAAGCAAGAGTCAAGCCTACAATAGTTAACATAATTTTTTCATAAACTCCCAAACCCATGGGATGAATTAGCTATAAAAGGTTATCCTGATTTTATAATTAAAATTAATAAACATGATAATCTAGGTTTCAGAATAAATTTTGTATTAAGACTTATCATTGAAAGATGTGTGGAAGTCAGAGCTAAAAAACAAGTAAAAAGCCAAATTAGTAATGATTCCAGAGGAAGAATATGTTGTGATAAAATACTTAGAGAAGATTGGAAAATTGGTTGTAATCCACAACCAAGATCGTCTAAAAAAAGAAGATATAAATGGAAGCCATTTAAAAAGAAAAAAATTTCAAAAAAGAAAAAATATATTATAAAGAAAAATCAGTCTGGGAAATATAAAAAGCATAAAAAATGCATATGTTATATTTGAAATGAAGAAGGGCACTATGCTCCAGAATGTCCTAAAAAAGGAAAAAAAAAATATTAAGAAAATGGTTAAAATGTTAGAACAAAATAGCCTCGAAATATTGTTCGGTGAAGAAATCTCTGACAATAAAGAAATTTTATATGAGCTAGAAACAGAAAGTGATAACTCAGAAGATGAAGAATTTATCTTTATGCTAAAAGAGCAAATTAAAGAAAATCCTGAAGAATAACTTCAGAGTATAAAGTAGGGCTGAGCATGGGACGGGGTGAGACGAGATTGAGCTAATCTCACAGCCCGTCCTGGACATTGAAATCGGGACAGGACGAGACGGGTCTCGCATTTTTTAGATTTCATCCCACTCGGGCCCTATCCCGGTTGGGATGGGATGGGACGGACTCAGTCCCAGATACAAAAAGTTGAAAATATATTTGTAAGCAAAAGAAAGAGTTTCATAGTTTTATAGTGCTCTCTACTCTATTATGTATTAATAAATACTTGTAACATATTTACAAGTACAACACGGTGTAATAAGTGAGTTTATACTGCTTATTTTCTTTAAAATCTCATCACTACTAGGGTGTAAGAATAGAGTCTACAATAATCAACAAATTAAAGTATTAAACATCACTGTTATTGAATTAGAGACAATCTAGTAACTTAAAGAAACAAAGAACTAAGATCAAACCATTTTTTTTCACATAAAAATAAAAACATATTATAAGCAATTAACAACCCTCTGTGATAGAAAAGTAACAAAACAGGAGTATAATAATTTCATGGCAGGCAAAACAAGGGCATGTGACTTAAACAAAAATTATACCAAATATCTTGGAGCAATATATGGAGGAAAGAAAGAACAAAAATCCATGAAAATTATAGAAAAAAATCAAACGAACTGTGAATCTTCGGCCTTGAAAGCACTTGAACTCCTCATTATTTTTATGCAACAGTAGGCATGTCATTCAACCATGCATTCAGGGGCTTGCCAATTGAGTAAACAATGAAACCAATTTCACGCAATTTACCGGCATCAATCATGTTCCTTCCATCATATATGAATGCCGGTTTCTGCATACCTTCATATATCTTTTGGTAATCAAGATCTTAAACTCATCCTATTCGGTCAGAATGAAAGCACCATGGGAGTCCTTTGCTGCCTCATAGTCATCCTTGACCACACAAATAAGATCAAAACACTTCAATGAAAAACTCAAATCACATCTTAATCAATAAAAAATCAATCATTAAAATTGTCAGGATGGAACGGGTCTAAACGAGACTTGAATTATCCATCTCGTGTCTCATAACGAAACAGGATAGGACAAGCCTGACGTTTTGATATTTAAATCCCTTCTCGTCCAGGCAAATTTCGGGACGGATTCAGGATTATAGTTTTTTATGCCCACCCCTAGTATAAAGTTAAAAGATGTTATTGTAAAAGAAATAAATTTTTCCAATGAACAATTACAAAATTTGGAGAAATTCAAATATGTTATAAATAAAGAAAATATTTATAAATACTCTAGATTTCAAATATTTTCTTATAGGATATTTGAACAATTTAGTGGAAATACCACAGCTCAGTGTACTGAAGAAGGAACAATGGAAATCCATTGTTTGATAGAAAGAAGGAGGAAAAAATATCCAGATATAAGATATGTTAATATTGGTCTAATCCAAATCACTATAACTGCATTATTTAGGCAAGATTTGGATACACTAATACTTGTTGTTGTCTTTGATAAAAGATTGAGTAACCCACTTCAGTTGATGATGATTGGAGGAATCCAATCAAACTTACTAAATGGAATAGTTTGGTTCAATATTAAACCCAATTATTTTTTATTCATAACAGATAGAAACATAGAAAACTCAGTAAAAATAAAAATCCAATTAAAAAGTTTAAGTATGGACCATAACTCTCAAGATTTAGCAATCCAATGGAGAACAATACATGAGTTAACTCGGCTCCCTCAAACATCTACAAAGGATCTAGATAAAAATATAGTCGAATTGTTCGAACCAAGACCATTTGACGTTGAGATTCAACCAACATTATTACATTGGAAGGATCTAGAAATATCAGAACAATGGTTATTTAATAACTTTGTAGGAGATAGTTCTAGTAGCAAACTAGCTACTATAGAATTTCGATCATCGGGAAGCAATCTCTACTTCATAGATAAATGAGCTCAAAATAAAAAAATGACAGTTAGAGTTCCCACATCATTTAAGTCTGCAAGAAACTAGACCCCTATTAGTCATAAATAATGACTCAAAATCAGAGGAAAACAAAGATGAAGCAATTGCACTAAAACAAGTGTAAATTCCTATAATGCCAGGAAAAATTATGAAAAAGAAAAGAAATGAAATCATAAAATCATGTGAAATGTATAGTATTCCTTATGGGAATGAAAAAAATCCTAATTGCCCCAAGCCAAGGAAAAAAGAGATATACATGTCTTAGGAAAGTTTAAGTTTGCAGGCTATAAACCATATAGTTTTGTTCATTAATAGATACAGGAGCAACCGTTTGTGCATGCAGACCTAATGCTCTACCTCCTGAAAAATAGACATTAATGAAACACCCCATTAATGTCACAGGTATAAAAGGAAAATACATAAAAATTGAACATAAAGCTAAAAAGGTAGCTATATGGTTAAATGGAGTTAAATATATAATACAAAAAATTATAGTCTTTCCTGACATGAATGATGATGTTTTACTAGGTAATAATTTTATCTTTGCCTATTACCCCATTCTCATGGATACAAGATACATAGCCCTCAACATTTACAATGGAATCCACAAAATTCCATTTTTACCACAACATAAGTATAAAAAGGTTTCGCGCCAAGCAAGCGTGGTGATCAAGAAGCAATAGATCAACTTGACAAATCTGAACCAAGTGAAAAACACTTTGGTAAGAAAAATATTCATGTACTTAGTGAAAAACACTGGGTATACAAAATTCTAGAAGAAAATTTTAGTTAAGACCCCTTAAAACTTTGGTCAAAAAACCCAAGATATTGTGCTCTTAAACGTAGAAATCATGATGTAATTATAAGGGTCAAACCAATGATTTACACAAGATAAAATATTAATGAATTTGACATCCAAATAAAGGAGTTGAAAGAGAAGCATCTTATAGAAGAAACTATGAGTCCACACTCTAGTTCTACATTCATGGTAAGAAACCATGCAGAGATCAAGAGAGGAAAAGCTCGTATGGTAATAAACTATAAGCGCTTAAATGAACAATTTAGAATTCGATGAGTATTTTATTCCACGAAAAGATGTTTTGATCAATCAAACTAAAGGTGCTAGAACCTTTAGTAAATTTGATTGTAAATCAAGATTTTGGCAATTAAAATTAATAGAGGAGTCAAAACCATTGATTGCTTTTAGTATTCCATGTGGACACTACCACTGGAATGTCATGCCTTTCGGGTTAAACAAAGCCCCTCAGATTTTTCAAAGATGGATGGACACTATCTTTATGATGTGTTTGGATGTGGATGGATTGTTTCCCCCGTTTGAATTCTTATCCAGTGGAATTAGCAATTTGCACAGAAAAATAATCGTGAAATTTGGAAGCTTAAATTCTTGATTTGAATTCCTCACAAAATAGGTGGCATTTATCAATTCCCTTGATTGGGGTTAGTCTAAATACAAATTCTTGTCATTTTAAAACTTTACGTCATGAAATCCAAAAAACGGAATTCTTAATTAATGAAATTTAAATTCATGAAATTGTAATTCCCATGATTTTAAAATTTTCTATGAAAATTAAAATTATTTTATTCAAACACAACATTAAAGATCTTAAAGATTTTTGTGTTGTCTACATAGAGGACATCTTAATTTTCTCTAAAAACAGAGATGATCATAAAAGACATCTTCAAATTCTTTGCAATAAATTTTAAAAACATGGAATTATACTGTCACCCAATAAAATTGATATTGAACAAGAATCAATAGATTTTCTTGGAATCACTTTAAACCATTCATGAATAAAACTTCAAGAGCATATAGTCTCTAAAGTGAGAGACTTTCCTGAAGATCTAACTGATAAAAAACAGTTACAAAGTTTATTAGGAATATAAAACAATGGAAGAAATTTTGTAAAAGGTCTACCTAAAATTTCTTTAATAGAAAAATTAAAGAAAAATAAAGAATTTCACGAGACAGAAAAAGATAAAAAAAACTATTGCAACAAATCAAACAGGACTTAAATCAACTTTCTGAAGTTTATTTCCCAAAACCTGGGGATAAACTTATTTTAGAAACAAATGCTTCAGACAAATGCTGGGAATGTGTATTAAAATTAAGCAATCCTTGCAGAAAAATGGGAAGAGAAAAATCCTCCCATAAATGAAAATTCAATAAGAGTAAGAAAACAACCTATTCCCAAAAAACTTCAAAAAGAAGAATTAGTATGTGGATATAATTTAGGAAAATTTAAACCTAATGACATTAAATATATAATTTTTGGAAAAGAATTGTTAGCAATAAAACTTACTTTAAAAAGATTTCATATTTACTTAGTTTCAGAAAATTTTATCATTAGAACTGATAACCAAGCAGTTCATGATTTTCTTATTAATAAAAGAAATATTCTAGAAGGTAGAAGATGAAAATGGTATAATTATATTGTCATGTATACTTTTGAGGTAGAACATCTCAAGGGTTCTAACAATTTTCTTGCTGATTATTTAAGTAGGTATAGAGAAGGGCAAATAGATAATGAACCAATCAACTGAGGGATGGATTACTGTCGCTAAAAAAGCGCCATTACAAAATTCATCCCAGAGGCTAAACCAACCTTATTTTTAGCATAGAGCTAAACAAGCTAATAAATGCTATGTGGTATTTGAAGGTTTCAAAACATGAATCTTTTATAATTGAGCAGAATGTACTGGTTCTATTAGCAGGTATCGTGAAGCATTTTGGCAAGGATTTCCCAACATTGATATTGCAGCATTAGAATATCAAAAATACATTGCAGCAAAAGTAAGAAGTCAAGTGTAACAAGAACAAGACAACTTATCTCAAACATCCGAGATTAGAGACTTCGATAATCCAGGACTCCCTAGAGATATTTATAACACTTTGAATGCAGTATGGAAAAACCATATTGCTGGAATAAAGAAGGAATTTCGAGTACAGCTAACCCAACTATCTACTCAGGTCTCAAATTTAGCAGCACAGCTAGATGCTAAGAGAGTTAAAACTTACAAATTTAAACATGCAAGTCTTCAAGTTCTTAAGGAAATAAATTGGAGTGAAGATTTCACGCTAGAGAAGATAACCAGTTTTCTCCAGCTATCAGAACTATTAGAAAACATAACTGATCCAACTTTTGAACAAATTAAAAGAATTTATCTTTTTGAAAAATCGAAAAGTCATCTTCCACATCACCTCTTTGCAGAAATCTATAGTAAAATCCATAATCATGGTAAGGTAATTCAAGACATGTTTCTACAATATTCAGAATCCATGAATGTAAAGGATGATGGAATCCCTAAACTTAGTTTCATCATAAACCATGATGAATGGAATCTTGCAGCTATTGAATGGGGAATAACTAAACAGGTTATTTTTCAAAGTCTAGATTACGTTACCATAAAAGATTTTCCCCAATTCATTAAAACAATGGTATATCATGTAGCAAAAAGTTACAAACTCTCCAAATATCTCACATTCAGTATCGCAAGTACTATTGGATGAAGAGAAAGAGAAAAGTTCTTCCAACCGTATCAGATATGGTGGTTGACAGAAACAAAAGACCATCAAGTTAACCAGGCTATGGTGCCACAAGAAATAGCCAACCAGTTAATCAGTAACATTAACATGGAGCAATATGTAATCAAGAGTGGAGCTCATCTAAAAGATGTTGCCGAAGACATAAAAAAAAGAAAATAAAAAAAAAAGCAATTTGTTTAAACTAACAGATGGACAACGAATTTTCGTTACACACATGGCAAGCAACTACCAGGCTACTCCTGAACAACAGAAGCAAGCAAATGATCAACTATCTGTCATGGCTACAGACATTAGTCAGTTGGGACTCCTGTTTATGATAAGACAAGAAATTAAAGAGCTGTCGAATTTACTATACCTAGATTCCAACTCAAATCAGATTATGGGATTAGATGACGTGGGCTATCAGAATCTATACAACACTATGGAAGCGTAATGGACCCACATAGCTTTCACGATAGACGCGACAACAGATAAAACGTCTACAGTCGCTTCGAAGGCAGTAGAAGTAGATAGAAGTATGTAAATAATAATGAGGTGTCACCTTAACTTAACCATGGTTGGTGATTTACCTTAATCATGTTATTTTTAAAAAGTAACTAGAGTTACTTTTTCATTGTATATATAGCCTAGTTTGTAGAAGAGAAGGCATCGGCATATAGAAAGCCTTGCTCTCTTTCCTAGCTTGTATTCCTCTTGTAAGAAACTATACACACACACATACATACACAGAAATGTTCTGAAGCGGAAATCCGCACTCGTCTTAAAGTATGGACGTTCCTCCGTTCTCCATTAGACGGCTCCGATGACGGTGCACCTCTACCTGAGCGGACACCAGAGGCATCTCTGATCACTTTCTCTTGCCAGCGAGTCCGCCGAATACCAATTTGCAGCTGAGATCGATATTGTCTAATGTTTTGGGTAGAGGTTGTTGCCCAAACCTTCAAATTGATCTCACCGGCAAGAGAAAGTGATTGAGGA
Source organism: Fragaria x ananassa (assembly GCA_034370585.1). Taxonomy (NCBI): domain Eukaryota; kingdom Viridiplantae; phylum Streptophyta; class Magnoliopsida; order Rosales; family Rosaceae; genus Fragaria; species Fragaria x ananassa. The sequence goes on from CP139764.1 coordinate 12,615,148, forward strand.
TGCCTCTGGTGTCGGCTCTGGTGAAGGCGTGGAGAGATATCTGCACTTTAAGCTGAGTGCAGACGTTCGCTCTCGAACGGGCATATATATATATATATATATGTATATATATATAGGACTTCTCCTTATGGATTTGACCCCGCTTGTAGTAGCAAGGTTATGGCCCATCATAGGTAGTTATCTAGATGCAATTTAAGTTTGTAGTAGATAAAAGGATGAAAACCTCTTGTAATAAAAGTAGTTTGAGTTATCTTCTTCTTCCTTGTTGCTCTATTCTTTAGAATGATCCCAACATAACATCAAAACAATGTTTTCTTTTCCAATGTGTTGCCTTACTCAGGCTGTTATTATCTGCTTTTTGCTTACTTTGAACTTCTTTTTCATTTATTAAAAAAAAACTTCTTTTTCATAATCTACAAACCCTGCGGTTATAGGGCGGTTATAGGGTTTGGTGTAGGAATTTGGCTTCTTTACTTGAATTTATGTTGTTTGGATGATTTCTAACCATTGGATTGAGTACAATCTAAGACCAAAATGTCATCCTTACTCCATCTAATGGTTATAAGACATCCAAGCAAATCTAAACAACTTAAATCCAAGAAAAAAATTTGAATCCTTGCTGCAGACCATAAGCCCCGCAGTAGCAAGCGGGCAACCTTCCTAGTCATTATAGTTTGGCAAGTAACATTGATGAGAACTATTTTTTTTTTTTTCGGTTGGCATGCTGAGCAAATCAAAATCTCTAGATATATAAAGTTCATAACCAAAGGTGATTAAAAACAAAGACTCGCATGGAAAAAAAAACCTAGATATGAAGCGCTAATGAAACAAGCTTACAAGCTTATGATTCCTTAAATAGTAAACTACATATTAGTTACTGACCAAATTTCATTTTACAATAATGAATGTTTTGATGTCATTGGCTAGACATTGATTTTCTTTCCAAGCTATATGTAATAAGACGTCGTATCGATACCCTTTGTTTATTCGAGACCTCGATATATACTCACATTAGCAATAATGAATGCTTTAAGAATTTTTTCAAAGTTATGAAATTATTCTCCTCTTATGGTTTATATTGATTTACAAAAAAATGTACATTCTTACATCGTCCTTAGAAACATGGCATATTGTGCCGATTTTGGTCCCTTTCTTTGAAGGTGACTCACGGCATCGCATCCTCTAGGAGGATTGCCCACGTGTTTTCCGATTAACTCTTCTACCTTATAACAGATTTTCCATCATCAATTGTTCAACTAGGCTCATCCAAGCTTAGTGTGATGTCTTAGAATTGTCCGAAATTAAGGAGATAATGGTTTCAAGTGTGCCTCGCACTACTAACCCTCCACGTACATGCCTGGTCATACTGACTTGGAGTTACCAAAAGCTTTTGATTTTGGATTCCATACGTTATTAAACCAATTTCTGTCTTGTAAAAGACATTAAAGACTTATCAAATCTGGACAATTATCATCTTGATTGAATCCTCTAGATCATTTGAGTTAGTTTATGTTTATGTATGGGAGCTTTTGCTAACTAGTCATGGAGTTTACGACCTTGGAACGACCAAAATAACTTGATTTTGATCATATACACATCATTTTGGCTTCGGCTTATGCCCACATGCTATCCGCAAGCTTCATTGCTTTGCATATGTCAAATCTGCGAAAAACAGCAATATGTCTCTTCTAGACAGTCAACTTCATTTGAGCTTTATGAACAAATCCGGATGAACCAGACAATAACCTTTATATCATTAAAAAATCTCTAAAAGTTTAGTTTTCAGAACTTTTTTTGGTTCGTCCATATCTATTTTAACGAAGAAATTATGACTGTTTTAATACGCAAAGGTCATTCTGCGCGAAAATTTTTATGCACTCTCGGGATTGCAGCTTTTTGTAGCTTCTTTTAATCCTTCTAAATGGTTCAAGTGGACCTATTTACTCTCTTATCTACTCCATTTTGTAGATATGTCTCATAGAGACATTGAGTGCTTCGCAGATAGTGAAACTATCCACAACATTATAAGGAACCAGCAACTATCTTTGGATTTTGTGCCTTTGTAAATCTTCTGTGATTACAATAATTGAATCATATCGGTCATTCAGGGACACAGTTTAGCTTGAATCTTGAAGCCTCATGGCACTATGATCAACGTCACAGATGTCCTCTAAGCATTGAGAGGCAACCGAATCATGTTAAGCTTTAAAGACATTCATGCTAATAGTTTTCATTTGAAAACACATTGTGAGAATGAACAATAGTTTTTTTGTGTATACATTCTCATGAATGCGAACTGAAATGCATCTTAGAGAAGTTTATGAGTCAATCTAGTAGACTGTATGTCACTATGATTCAAATATCAAATCACATGTTGTCGCCAAACATGATATTTGGGACACCGACTCATATAAGCTTTGGTTTGACCAAATCGGTCATCTTGGAAGAGATATAATGGTCTAAATTTTGAGAAATTCTCATGGACATCCATTTTTCCGCTCAAAACGAAGACATTCAGGATCTAGCTTCTACATGAAACATGATGGTGACGCCATGGTTGAAAATGGCGGCACCTTGGGGACATTACACTGCTCCAACTTCTCGGAGGCCGTCTAGTCAATTCGTTAAGCAATTGAGGTGCACCGGCATTCCCTTGATGTCTCATTAGGCCCCTGCAATGCTCATTACTCGTTTTGAAGGCCTATTTTTTAGCTAAATTAGGAGTGAGACTCTCTTATGTTAAATGACACAAAAGATAATACTTCATTCTTACATCAAACTATGTAGATAGATACAACCAATTTATGGACACCTTTTTATGCTTTATGGTGTTGGTTGAAGTGTTAACACACTGGTCACATATTACACTATTATCTACTGCTTATGTTGTTTATAAGTCTACGGGCTCACTACCCATTCTTTAAAGAAGTTTATCGGGATATAAGTTGAAGCGTCATGTACCCCATATTCACACGCAATACGGTCTCACCGAGGCTATGACCAAGCAAATTTAGCTTGTCGCTCGAACATTATTGATGCGCACCAATCTTTCTATTGTGTTTTGGGGCTATGTAATATTTGCATGCACCTTTACTATTTATCTATGACCCACCATCACTGAATACTTTTGTACTACAACTTCTGATTGTGTACGAGGATTGACACGAAATTGCAATCCTTAAGCTCAAACAAGATTGAAACGGATCTCCAATCTTTGAGCTTTACTAGATGTTATTTCTAGGTGCCAAATCGCACTGCCACTGTGTACAATGATGGGTCATTTGAGATGAATAAGTACTTAGGTTGGTTGGATATGAACCTCCAACTATTTAATCCACCTATGTAGAAACTTTGTTAGGCAATCTCTTTCACCGCTATATTGCGGATTGTCACTTTGTTGAGACAATATCATTATGCCATTTCTTGCATCATGCAACACCCATCAGGCGACAAAAATAAAATTAAGTATGGTTCGGGGTTTTGAGGTGACACATTTTTTTTTTATGTTGGTGGAATATGCACTTAGACAACACTTATTTTCTTTGAAAAAAAGGTATGTTTTTGGGACAATACATATATGTTGGTGAAGAAAGAGGTATGTTTTAATCTCAATTGTCAAAATGAAAGTTACATTCGGACAACACTTATAGGTCGTCTAGCTACGAATGTTATCTTTTCTCAACTTTTGGAGGGATTTCCAAATTGACCAATACTTGTGTGAAAATTTTACTCATGTTAATCAGACAACATTTATATGTTGTCTGATATTAAATTTTATTGAATTGACAACTTGTGTGAAAATTTTACTTAATTATGTTAATAAGACAACATTTATGTGTTGGCTGATATTGAATTTTATTGAATTGACAACTTGTGTGAAAATTTTACTTAATTATGTTAATCCGACAACATTTATGTGTTGTCTGATATTGAATTTTTATAAATTGACAACTTGTGTGAAAAGTTTACCTAATTATGTTAATAAGACAACATTTATGTGTTAACTGATACTGTAATTTAGTAATTTCTGACTTTAGAGGTAAACCCTAGCCTTTTAACTTAGCTGGATTCCTTCTAAACCATTTGATTTTGCAGACAAATTTTTTTTATTAATAATAAGACAACATTTATGTGTTGGCTGATACTGAAATAGTGTAAAATCTGACTTTGGAGGTAAATGAAACCCTAGCCTTAATTTTAACTTAGGTGGATTCCCTCTAAACCATTTCATTTTGCAGATAATTTTTTTTATTAATAAGACAATATTTATGTATTGGCTGATACTGGAATAGTGTAATTTCTGACTTTGGGGGTAAACGAAACTCTAGCCTTAATTTAACTTAGGTGGATTCTCTCCAAACTATTTCATTTTGTAAACAAATTTTTTTGTTAATAGGACAACATTTATGTGTTGTCTTATAGTTACTTTTTAGTTTCTGAAATACCTTTGGAGGGAATATCTTCAACAATTGAGTTTGATTTCTCTCAACATTTGATTTTGTAGGTAGACAAATAATGTTATGTAGAGTTATTTACGGCGTGCTTCGGAAGTACGCTATAGATGAAATTGTGTGTCGAGTTTTTGGCGGCTTGCAATAAAAGCACGCTATAAATGAAGAGGTATATATTTCTGGCATTTCTTCATTGCGCGCCGTTAATAAGTATAAGGTATTTACTGCGTGCAATAGGTGTGAGCTAACTATGAATATTTCTTTTCGACTCCCGCTCAATTTTTTATCCACAACTTAAACTTCCCACACTTTTTTTAGTGAAAGAAAATTAATAAAGATCCCATCAGATATAAGAGGGAAGAGACGGATTGATTTTGGTCAAAACCCAAACTCACACGAGCCCAGACCGCTCTTTCTCCCTCTCTGCCTGCCTCCGCCATCTTCGGCGTGGCGTAGCCAATCATGCCTCAAGACCACCACCAAAATATTCATCTTCCTCTTCTCCACCTTTCCCTACCCACCAATTCGACTTAGACCAATGGACTTTTCTGGCCGAATTCGATTTCTGGCCGAATCTCTCTCTCTGGCGAGACCGTGCTTCCGAAGGTAAACCCCATCACTTCCCTCTCGTTTTCACTCTTCCTTGAGTTTCAATTTCCAGATTAGAGCCATAATCCTATTTCTCTATTTCTGCATATTTATGGGTTCCCGTCGAAGTTTTCCGGCCACAATGTTCTTGAGCTTCTGGCGACCTCATCGAGTTCAGGTGGAGCCCAAAATCATTTTGGTGATGCCTTTGGAAGCAGCAATGGTGGTTAGGGAGGAAGGCAGAGTTTGGGTTCTCGGTTGAGGACCGCTAAGGTGGCAAGATCAAATACGACGACTTCATTGCCAAAATAGTCGCCATGTGAGAATCTCTGAGTGTTTCTCTGTGTGTTTTGCCGAATCTCTAAGTGTTTATGTGCGTTTTGTTTATGGAAATTTCTATGATTTGTTTTTATTTTGTGTTTGCTTGTTTGTGATGAATTGACTTGTGTATTGAAAGACTTTATGGAATCTAATCTGAATTTTCTGGAGTATAATTGTCGATGGCTGTTGTTTTTGGTTACATTGATCATTTGAAGCATCAAGATTATGGATTTAGTGGTAATGCATGTAGGTTGCATTGTTCATTAATGGTAGAGGTATGCATGTAGAGTGTTATAGGGTATGGAATCCTTATTGTTCTCTGTTTTCTATTTTGCTGGTCTAAATAGAATATTTTGTTTCTGTTGGGTTTTTAGTTATTGTTAAAAAGCATATGTTGTTATTAGTATTATTTTATCTAAATATCTAGTTATACTAGATGCAACCAGCCACCATTCTAGATGAAAACACATTGCCAAATCTTCTCCCTTCATGTGTTCTTAGTCGATTCCTCTAGAACATGCTCGTCAGATTTCCTTCCTCTCCTCTTTTCTTCCTCTTTCCCAAAAAATTGGTCTTCTTTTGCTTCACTTACCCAACTGTACTCACACCACATCTATCAAGAGATTGCTTCAAGATCTATTGCCCGAGAATCTCAGAATTTACCCATCTAGATAAAACATGAAGGTTCTTGTAAGTTAATTGAGATCTATAATCTCCCTATACTCTTTAATTTTTCTTTGGTGAGCTATTCTCAAATAGTTGGGAGTGTGATTCGTATTCTAAATCTCATTGTCAGGTGGCTGGATTGCTATGATATAGTGGGTGCTTGTGTTTTTGAGTTCTGCTTGACTTCTGTTGATTGCTTGGCTACTGATGCCTAAAGATTGAGGTAGGGAAAACATAATTTTCTTTATAGCTTTGATTCTAATCTAGTATCTATGTTTGGGTGTGATTGTGTTGGAATGTTTTATGTGAGTTTGATCTTGACTGTAATTTGGCGAGCTTTGTTCGCTTGTCAAACTAGAATCTTATTGAGTTCTCATCCATATGATGCTTCTTCAGAACATTAATCCCTTTCACTTGTGATGATATGAATACAGAATTATCAACTTGTTTATTGTAAAAAAAAAAAAACTTTTGTTTTGGATGCTTTAATCTTGATATAAACTAGCCTTTGAGTACCTTACTGAAATCATTGAAGTGTGAAAATTGATTATAGCTTGTCCTTTCAGTAAACAACGAATTTCTTTCTTCTTGAATTCATTGTTTATCCTATGTATCCAAGTTTGGGGATTGAGAAATCCCCTTTTATATTATAGCACATGTCCACATCCATAATATTGACATCTAACATCTAACATCGATCAAATATTTATTTTCCTAGGTCAAGGAAGGTGCAACTTCTGAAGCTTGTTTGTTTATTCAAGTTGCAATCGGGTTGTTATCTAGCAATTTGAATTCTACAAAGTGGCAATTGTTGATAGCTAGTTCTACTTATATTTGCAGCTGTTCTAGATGTGATTCTTAGCTGAAAGTCTAGGCAGAGTATGTCGTTCCATGTTAAGTTGAGATACATTGCTAAGGTCATTTCAGCTGCTGCGTGGGTAATAATTCTACCGGTAACATATGCATATACTTGGGAAAACCCTCTTGGGTTTGCTCAAACCATTAAAGGTTGGTTTGGCAATAATTCAAATTCGCCCTCCTTGTTCATCTTGGCTGTTCTTATCTACTTGTCACCGAATATGCTGGCTGGGGTGTTGTTTCTTTTCCCATTTATCCGCCGATTCCTTGAGCGATCAAACTAGAGGATTGTGATGCTTATGATGTGGTGGTCACAGGTATATGAAACAGGTTCTATTATTTGTATATTTATTTTGATTTTCCTTTAAATTTTAAAAAGTACACAACTTTTTACTAAATTGGTGAATATCTGCAGCCTCGGCTCTATGTTGGGAGGGGAATGCATGAGGGAACATTTTCCCTTTTCAAGTAAGAATCTACTGCTCTAAACATACGTTGGATCATTGCTTTAAATGTTGTCATTGTTCTCTACATGACCTCTGTTTCTCTTTTTTGATAATCTTCAGGTACACAATGTTTTGAGTTCTTCTAACAGTTACAAAGTTGGCATTCAGTTACTATATAGAGGTGTTTCTTCTAATCATACACCATTGTTGTTATCTTATCAGTTGGTACAATAATATATAATAATGATATGCACAATCTGAGGTGGATTACGAAACACTGCCCACCCACTCATTTGGAACAAGCATCTTATTTTGGGCATACTGGTGAGGTGCATGTGAGACATTACTACGCCTTTAGTAGACTGACACTTTCTGATCAATGATACGCATCTGGTCTCCTAATCAATGGTTAGCCATTGCTATCGCCCTTTTGTTATGACCGACATTTTTGTAATGCAGTCTTCTTAAGTTTGACACTTTTGTAATGCAGCCTTCTTAACTTTGACATTAATTTTTTTTATACTTTGCCTTTGGGGTTTTACCCTTTTTGACTACTACTAGATAGGAAAAATTCCACCTACATATATTATCTTAATAAAATAAGATTTATGTTTGTGTGATGCCTTATTTGATTATAATCAAACACATATATAAATGTTTCGCTTTACAGGGTTAATAACAATATGGCAATACCTTGATATTTATAGAATAATGTGTCTTTACTTTGTTGGCATTGCAGGGGAAGACAAGCTGGTTGAAACAGAACATTTCTTTGTTTGCATAAGGAAAACAAGCTCAGTGTAGGTAGCTAGACACATACAATACAATTCTGCAAAATATGCAGAGCTATAAAAATTATATTGATTGATGTATTGTCTATTGGGTACAAATTAATTGTGTTTTTTCATTGTGATGCTTAACATTTCCTGCCAATAAAATATTTGATTTTTTGCATTTGATCAGATAATCATTCAGTGTAATTTTTTTTACTAAGTTAAGATATCAGAAATGTGTGGTCATAAAACAACAACCGACAACACAAACATAACAATATTTATTGTCTTTACTAAGTTAAAATACAAAAAATGTGAGGTCATAAAGAACAACCGACAACGTAAGTGGAGAGTTTAAATCAAAAGAATGCATCACTTATATATAGCTTAAGCTCATTCATACGATTGACAATTGTCGACTGAAAATGTCGAAAGCCTAAAAGATATCACATAGTGAAAGTGTTAGTACATAGCCAAAATACTTGGCTGAGCCGAGAATAAGGCCCAATTACCCGGTCGCCGAAGGTCGTTCCAGACAAGATAGCCCTGGTAGGCCACTCACGGATATCCAAGGAGTGAAGGGCCGGTAACAAACCGCTTGCCAAAATCACTCTAGCGGCAAAACACCCCCAAAAGGGGAGACACCACAAAGACTAACAAGTAGTCCCACATTGGAGACTAAGGCCAAAGTGCCCAACCTTGGCCTATAAAACAGGCACAAGCTACAATAAGAGGTACACACTTCTCTCTTCCACACTCCTCTACCTTGCAAGTGCCTAAAGCTAACTTAAGCATTAGAGAGTCGAAGACTGGGCCACCCCAGTCCCGACTGCTTAACGCTGTCACTTGTGCAGGTTCCGAGTACAAGACCAAAGAATTCTACCTTGCAACGACTCGCGACCCCTTCCCTGCTCGGGACGAATAAGGTAGAAACAATTGGTGCTAGAAGGAGGGCCCCTATCTTGTGGAACTTCCATTTGACTCGGCACCATGGTGGAAATCATTGATAACCCTACATTCCCTGGCACTCAAGCAGAGGATGAACTTTTCCAACCCGGCGACACCTCCCTTCCCTAAACCAGCGATGCAACCCCCATTAGCCATCCCGACCCCGTCACAGCCCTTGAAATCCTGAAGCGGGACTTCTATTCGTTCCGCGAGCAAGCGGCGAAAGAGAAAGCAAAAGTGGAAGCGTACCGGGTACGCATGGCCGAGTTAGAGAAAGAACAATTCTTGCTCCGCGCCACGTTAGAGCATCGTAACATGTACGACAGCTTGGACCGCGCGGCGCGAGTTGCCGGAACCCCGGACACCCTTCCTAATCAAAGCCAGACTGGTTCCATGCTCCCGGGAGGGCCTAGCCAGATCATATACGTGTCTCATCCCCTAACCCACTCCTCATTTCCACTAGCAGCCCCCCAACCATCTCCAATCCCCAATGACTCCCCTCTGCCACATCAGCCTCATCCACCTGATCAACTTATCTCCACTATAACCACTACCGACCCCCCTAACCCCCCTTTTGACATGCCAACCCGCCAGACAGTCACACAGTTGGCTTCGCAGACTGAAAGCGTCACGGGTCGCAAGGCCTAGCGACCCTTGTTCTCTGGCTATGAACATCGGCCACGTCCCTGCACACCTCGAGTGCAGAGGGACAAGCGGCCTCAAGCAACCAAACCATTCCAGATGGAGAAGTATAAAGGCAAGAGGGACCCTCATCTCCACCTCGAAACATCCTCGCTATATAGCTCCGCTAGCCACCACGGCACTATGGTCCAGAATAAGCAACTCCACCAATATTACGCTCCCGCTACAGGCGCTAACACCTTTGCAGTACATCGCTAGATTTTAACCCTGCTTGGTGGAGCCCCACGGTTCTCCCCACGCTAGCCTTATGTAAAACAGCAATGCACGACACCCTCGGAAATCCTAAACAGTCAACGTGGTGTCACGATCACCCCATCAGCATGGGATCAAGTGACATTCCGCAGAGGTGAGGATACCACAAATTGCCACCATTGTGAGCCATTCATAATCAATGTGCAGGTGGATCATTTCAGGTGCCACAGAGCTCTAGTGGACACAGGGGCTGCCGTAAGCGTCATGTTCTCTGACTGTTACAAAGGACTCCGGCGAGACTGAAATAAACTGTACAATAACCACGACCCCCTGATCAGCTTCTCCGGCGAGATAGTGCAACCGTTAGGCGGTGGGAACTACTCCTTGCCGCTCTTCCATTACGACCCGCTTCCTCATTGTCGATTGCCCCTCATCTTATAATCTCATCTTAGGCCGGGACATCCTCTGGGGGATGCAGTGCTTCATAGCCGGTCACATGCTTCTCATGAAAGTTCCTACCCTAGGTGGCATCCTGACAATTCAAGGGGACCGAGCAGCCATTGAGCATTGCCATCTTAACGCCATCCAGCAGGGGCGCGGAACCTATGAGATGTTGCCTCTCAGCCCCTCGGAGCCCATAGATGACCCGCGGGACGACCTAGAGGGGAGTGGAAAAAAGAGAGCCCCGCGGCCTAATCCAGCAGAAGACACAGAATGAGTGTCCTTATCACCCACCGACCCGGAAAGGAAAGTCTGCATTGGCTCAAGTCTCGGCTCGGAACTTTGCCACAAGCTCATTCCTTCCTCCAAGAAAAGCAAGCAGTCTTCGCTTGGTCCTATGCCGACATGCCTGGGATTTCCCCCGACATCATCACCCACAAACTCAACATCCTCCAAGACCATCCCCCTGTCAAACAAAAAAGACGTGCTTTCCACCCAGATAAGTATCGAGCTATCCAAGCCGAGGTCCAGCGGCTCAAGGAAATCAAGTTCATCCGTGAGGTCTCTTAACCGACATGGGTCTCCAACGTCGTCATGGTCCCCAAACCTAACGGCAAGTGACGCATGTGTGTTGACTACACGAACCTTAACAAGGCCTGCCCCATGGACAACTTCCCCTTGCCACGAGTCGACTAATTGGTTGACTCCACAGCTGGCTTCAAAACGCTCAGCTTCCTCGATGCCTACTCGGGCTACAACCAAATCAAAATGCACCATGCCGACGAAGCTCATACAACCTTTGTCACCGACAATGGACTGTATTGTTACGAGGTCATGCCCTTTGGCCTCAAGAACACGGGGGCGACCTATCAACGGCTAGTTAACTCCCTATTCGAAGATGAAATTGGTGAGATCATGGAAGTATATGTCGACGACATGTTGGTTAAGAGCAAGGCAGAGGACGACCACATTGCCAACCTCAACAGGGTATTCACTAAACTCCTAGAGCGCGGGATGCGTCTCAACCCTCAGAAATACATCCTTGCAAGTCCTTGGCTTTATGGTCAGTGAAAGAGGCATTGAAGCCAACCCGGAAAAAGTCCAAGCCATCCTGGACATGACTGCCCCGACCTCCCGGAGTGAGGTCCAGTGCCTTACAGGACGCCTCGTAGCCCTGACACGTTTTATTTCCCGCCTCACAGACATGGTGTAATCCCTTCTTTCAACTGCTCAAGGCACATCATACAAAGATATCACTTGGGGGCTGGAGCATGATGACGCCTTTAACAACATAAGGGCATACCTTGCCACTGTCCCTCTCATGTCGAAGCCAATCCTTGGCGAGGTGCTTTACCTGTATTTGGCTGTTTCTGCCACTGCCGTCAGTGCGGCGCTCACAAGCCATGCCCATGATAACGAACTCCCAGTTTATTATTGTGGCAGAGCATTTGCGGATCCAAAAACTCGCTATCCAGACAATAGAGAAACTTGCTCTCGCCCTTATTACTGCCGCTAGGAAACTTAGGCCATATTTCCAAGCCCACACAATCCATGTGCTCACCAACCAACCTTTACGGCAAATATTGCAAAAACCTGAAACCTCAGGCCGCATGGTAAAATGGGTGGTTGAGCTGGGCGAATTTGACTTGCACTACAAGCCGCGAGTGGCCATCAAAGGGCAGGCAGCGACAGACTTTATTGCTGAGCTTATCCCCTTGGCCGATAGCAATCCCCACCCAGACGCCCCCACCGGGGACGCCATCTGGGAACTCTAAGTTGATGGATCCTCTAACAACAGACTCAGCGGAGCAGGAATCATAATCACAGACCCAGAGGGTCACTCGTATGAGTATGCCCTCCGGTTTGAATTCAAAGCCTCCAACAACATCGCTAAATACGAAGCTCTTATCGCAGACATTCAACTTTGTCGAGAGCTCGGAGCCCGACACCTGCACATCTTCAGTGATTCTCAACTCGTAGTCAGTCAGGTGGCAAGGGACTTCAAGGCCAACCAACACAACTTGGAATCCTATAAAAGTCTCGCGGGGGCTCTTCTACAAAACGTCACCTCATACAAACTCACCCAAATCCCGTGAGCAAAAAACTCCAAGGCCGACGCCCTTGCGAGACTCTTCACGGCTCCTCCCGAGTCCACGCCACCTGATGTGCACATCGAAACTTTGGATAAGCCTAGCATCTCAAGAGCCTATTCAGAAATTTTTGCCCTTGAGCCCACGGAGCAGCCCTCGTGGATGGACCCATTCATCGCTTTCCTTTCGGATGGCACCCTGCCCCAGGACAAGCATGAAGCACAGTGGCTACGCCGCAAAGCCTCCCTTTACTTACTCAGAAGTGGAAAGCTGTATCACCGGGGACAGTCATGTCCCCTATTACGATGCCTACCCACGGCAGAAGGGCACAAAATGCTGAAATCGCTCCACAGCGGCATTTGTGGGAACCATGCGGGGGCTCGTAACCTCATGTTCAAAACACTTCGCGCGGGGTATTATTAGCCAACCCTAGAATGTGATGCCAAGGCGATCGTCTAAACATGCCTTCAATGCCACAAATTTGCAGATTTTGCACATCACCCCCCAGTGCCCCTCTCTGTCATCATCTCGTCCGTCCCTTTCAGCCAGTGGGGATTCGATTTCATAGGACAGCTCCCCACAGCCCCGGGACAATTCAAATACGCCATTGTCATTGTGGATTACAACACAAAGTGGATTGAGGCAGAGCCCCTCGCCACAATCACCACTGAAAAAGTAATCAATTTCCTTTGACAAAATTTGTACTGTCGCTTTGGAGTGCCCCAAGCCATCATCACTGACAACGGAACCCAGTTTGACAATGACACATTCAGGGGATTCTTGTCCGCTCAAGGCACGACAATCTTTTATGCCTCCCCAGCACATCCCCAGACCAATGGCCAGGCAGAAGCTATAAACAAGCTCATCAAGCAAAATCTGAAGAAACGCCTGGAGGAGGACAAGGGTTTGTGGGCAGCAAAGCTCCCAGACGTTCTTTAGAGACTCCGCACCACCCTCACAATAGCCATAGGGGAATCCCCATACCTCTTGGCTTACGGCACCGAGGCAGTGGTACCGGTGGAAATAGAAGCCGGGACCTAGAGACAAATGCAGCAGGGATACGACTTAACATGGACCTCCTAGAGGAACGCCGGGACAAGGCATACCTCCGGACTATCAATAACAAATAGAAAATAGCTCGGTACTACAACAAAAAAGTCGTCCCCCGCCCCCTGAAGGTAGGTGATTGGGTCATGAAAGAGGTCATTCCCCACGCTACTAGTCTCAAAGCAAAATGGGAGGGCCCGCCACATTCAATCTCCGCGATTGTGATGGTCGCGTGCTACGCCACCCCTAGAGCGCTCGCCACCTCCATCTCTATCCCACTTAACCAATTTTAACCTTGGTGTCATAGCCGTTACTTCATTGTTTGTGCTTTAGCCCAGTAGCGGCTCCAACAATGTACATTTCGCCCACTAGCGGCTATATATAAATGCAATGAAGTACCTTGTCATTCCAACATGCTACACTTCATTCCTGCAATGCAGGACCACAAACCCATTTGCCCCATCAGCGGCCCGCGACGCCATAAACGCGGTTCATCTCGCCCACTAGCGCGACCTGCCCCGCTATCTTTATCCTAACCAGCCCGACAACAAACCTTTCACCCTAGAATTCCTACCAACATCACAAACATGTGAACAATCCCACCACCACATACAAATCCAAAGAAAGAAAGCGACAAATTCATACCTTGAAACAACGGATCCGCGTGGTGGCAGTGAAGCTGGTTGCAAACAGCCGAGCTCTCGCACCCACTCGATCGAGGATGAAATTGAACGTTTCCCAGTCTGAAGATTGTAAAATTGCTAAAACCCTAAAACGCAAAGCTGCAGCTCGCCCAATTTTCAATTTTGAAAGCACGAACTCCCCCCTCCAGCTATCCCCAACACTATACATAGACGCCCACCACGTCGCGAGAGTCTCGCCAACTAGTGCGGACTGACTCGCCCATCAGCGGCTTGCCACCTGAGAGTCTCGCCAACTAGCGCGGACTGACTCGCCCATCAGCGGCCCGCCACGCCTCGAGAGTCTCGCCAACTAGCGCGGACTGACTCGCCCATCAGCGGCCCGCCACGCCGCGAGAGTCTCGCCAACTAGCACGGACTGACTCGCCCAGCAGCGGCCCGCCCCCCGAGAGTCTCGCCAACTAGCGCGGATTGACTCGCCCATCAGCGACCTGCCACGCCGCGAGAGTCTCGCCAACTAGCGCGGACTTACTCACCCAGCAGCGGCCCACCCCCCGAGAGTCTCGCCACTTAGCACGAACTTACTTGAATGCCATTAGAGAGTTTCCTCGCCACTTAGCGCGAACTACGTAGCCCCGTAGCGGCACGCAACGCCATTAGCGCGTTTTCCTCTCGCCAACTAAACTCAGAACTTCACCCCCGTCACCTCGCGACCCTCGCATGGGGACTTGGGGACTCGGCACCATGCCTCTAGCACCAGGGTAAAACCTATTCTCGGCATCTATAGAATAACTCCCCACCCAAGAGCTCTCTCGGACTGGGGACTTGGGGACTTGTTAGTACATAGCCAAAATACTTGGCTGAGCCGAGAATAAGGCCCAATTACTCGGTCACCGAAGGTCGTTCCAGACAAGATAGCCCTGGTAGGTCCCTCACGGATATCCAAGGAGTGAAGGGCCGGTAACAAACCATTTGCCAAAATCACTCTAGCGGCAAAACACCCCCAAAATGGGAGACACCACAAAGACTAACAAGTAGTCTCACATTAGAGACTAAGGTAAAAGTGCCCAACCTTGGCCTATAAAACAAGCACAAGCTACCATAAAAGGTACACACATCTCTTCCACACTCCTCTACCTTGCAAGTGCCTAAAGCTAACTTAAGCATCGGAGAGTCGAAGACTGGGCCACCCCAGTCCCGACTGCTTGACGTTGTCACTTGTGCTGGTTCCGAGTACAGGACCAAAGAATTTTACCTCGCTCTGACTCGCGACCCCTTCCCGGCTCGGGACGAATCAGGTAGAAACAAAAAGCTTAAAGCATATCAGATGATAGATATCTATTGTCTTAAAGAGACCAAATGAAAAAAGAAAAAATATATGTTGCCTCACTCAATGCATATGTGTTGTCGTACTACGTCTAGACCAGAAACAACATCAATAGTATGTCGTGTGAGTTCATCCGACGATACATAAATGTAGCATGCAAAATTTTAAATTCTAATTCACCAAGTATATATCGCCTGTAACATTTTCACATGATGTTTAAATGTCATCTAAAGAGGGAGGCCCTTAGGTTCGATACTTTTTCGCACTAAGAAGAAAGCGAGCTTGGCAACATGATCCATTGATCCATTAATCAGTGATACTCAAATCCGTCTCATGAAGTCTGAATTGTGATTATCATTGGGAGACTCCTCAATGTCAAATCCAATTCATATAGAGATCTCTACAAGTATTACACTAGTGTACATGAGGAAGTGGGATAATAAGTCTACTATCGAACCACCCTTGATAGTACATAGTTAGAATAAGACTATGTATTCATTATCATTACCATATTGATAGTTTGTAATTTCCTATATAAAGAGCTTCTATCAATGAATAAGATGATGATTATCTATTCTCTTACTAGATCTCTTTGTCTCTACTGCTTATATTTCATCAATATTCCAATTCTAGTAGTCTTCTTGATCTATATATTTGTGTGTAGCATCTTGCTTTCTTCGGTCTACAAGGACAATTGATTCTCCTTGATTCTTAATTATGTCGACCGAGATGTCCCATTAATTCCGCAGCGAAGCGGATCAAGCAACAAAACCAGACCCTCTACAAATAGGCACGGACACGCTTCTGATAATACTAAGGGCCTGTTTGGAAAGGCTTATTCCAGCTTTGCTTCTAAGCTGAGCTCACAAAAAGTGTTTGGTTGTTAACGAAATGATGGGATTTGCTTTAAAGCACCTCTCTTTTGTGTCCAAAAGCCAAAGTCGGAAGAAGGTAGCTTCTAAAAGCCCGAAGCGCTTCGAATGCACTGTAGCGCTAAACACTGTTCATTAATGAAATTTTCAGTTTCTAAATTTGTCCTTCGCTTAACCCTAGCCGTTCTCTCACCATACTCTTCTCAGCCTCAACTCTGCTTTCTCTCTTCTCCCTCAGCTCTCTTTCCGTTCTCTCTCCTTTTTTTCTCTGTGTTCTCTCTTCTTTCTCCGCTTAGTTCTCACTTTAGGAGCTATAAGACCATAGTACCTTACACAGGTTACCCAAATCTGAGTCTGAAGGAATTCAGGGCGGTTCTGGGCGAAGGAACAGAAGAGGTTATGGGTTCTCGAGATAATTGAAATCAAAGGGAGATACCTGTAGGTTTTGGGTTCATCATCATCAAGTTTATCTACACGGAAGGAGGCTAGGTAAAACCCCCTCTATCCTTTTCCGAATTCAAACACTTAATATTGTATTCTGAGTTTAAAATTTGATTCTTAATATTGTATTGAGAAAGTAAGTAGGATTCTTTGTTCAATCTCGCATTTTCATTTCGTTATCTACGGCGATCTGTCAGGGTTTATGATCTGTTTCTATAGGTTATATGTATCAGATTATGGAATTCAAGTTGCTAGAGTTGAATGTTGGAGCAGAAATGCAGTGGATTATAGTTGCCTTTAAGAGATAAGCTTGAGGGGTTTAAGTGAATAAGAGGCTTAGATTTGACTTAAACAGATTAGTTTTGTCCAGCAATGGGAAGCTTGGATTTAACTTGGTGAATTTTGAACTTATGATATGTTTGTTTACTCACAAAACAAAAGTGTTTGACAAGATTGAATGTATAAGTTTCTCGATAACCTGGGAATTGTTTCGTATGTTGGTATAGGGAATCAAGTAATGGGAGTATCTATGTATGTTTTGACCCTTGGGCAGTCTTGTGTGCTTAGGTTAGAAATGCAGTAGAGCAGTAGTTTAGAACAGGGACAGATCCTAAATGTTTGCAGATATTATATATTTTAACCAACATGTAGCTATTGTAATTGAATTTTAAACATGGAGGTTAATGTAAGATTTTTGGACTGTAAACTCTACATATAGGTTAATGCAATCTTTGTAGCACTGCCCATTTTGATATTTTTAATTGTTATAGCAGTTTAATTGTTATAATACTTTGTGCATTGGCAGCCTTTAGTTTTTTTATTTATCTCAGTACCTAGAATTTGAAACTATGATTAGGAAACTGATATATTTTATAGCTTATACTATAAATTATATGAGGTACAATTCGACTTTAATGGCATTGAACAAAATGGATTGTGTTATATTTATTTTTGCTTATATTTGTGCTAGATGGCAAAAGAGTCGGCTGTTTGGAGCGAACAATTAGTACAAATATTTTGTGACTTATGTATGAAGGAAGTGGACAATAATAACCGTCTAAACACTCATCTTAGTAAAGAGGGATATGAGAAGGTGATACGTAATTTTGAAAAAGAAACGGGTAAACTATACACCAAAAAGCAAATGAAAAACAAGTAGGATAACCTTAAAGAGCAGTGGAAACTATGGAAAGACTTGAAGGGTAAACAGACCGGTCTTGGTTAGGATCACAGGCTCCAGACTATAGATGCATCCGAAGATTGGTGGCGTGAGAAAATCAAGGTTTGTACTCTATTTTATCATATTTTTTCAATTAATTTCATATTTTGTTACTGGAACATGTTTTAACAAATCTATTTATTATTTTGTGTAGGAGAACAAGGAGTATGTTAAGTTACAGAAAAAAGGAATTACACCTGAGTTTGAAGACAAGTTGGATAAGTTGTTTTCAGGAGTTGTAGCCACCGGTAGGTATGCTTGTACACCAGGTTCTTCACTACCTCAACCAACAAGTCCGGTTCACTGTGACAATGAACAAGACCTTGAAGAAAGTGGTGATTCATACGATATTCAGCCTACATCTACCCAAGTTATAAGAAAAAGAAGTGAGAGAATTGAAAAAGGTAAGGGAGTGGCTGCAAAAAAGGGGAAGGTGGGAGGTGCTGCTCTTCTGGCTACCAAAATTGATAGAATGTGTGAGGCAATTGAGAGTAGAAGTACCGCAACTTCAATTGCTAAGGGAGGCGCTAGCATCAAAGATGTGATGAAGGATGTTACTTCGTTGCCGGGTGGCGAGCCTTGTTCTCCATTGTGGTTCTTTGCCACGGATTTGTTTGTGTGCCAAGAGAAAAGAGAGATGTTTAGCACTATGGAAGATACTAACACGAGGTTGGCGTGGCTGCAATATGAGATGAGCAAATTAAAAAAAATAGAGAGATGTTATTGTGATGTTTGTCTATGTTTATCGGGATGATCTTTAGTTATAAGAATCAAAGACTTAATCAAACATGTGTCTTTCCTTTAAAACAATTATGAATTATTATCTATATATTTATGTTTCATTTGAACATAATAAGCATGATTGAACTTTGTAAACTTATGTTGATGTGTCTTTTCTTTGAAAACAATAAGCTTGTATTATTTTAATAATGATTAATGTGTGTAGAGATTTGATTATGCAGGTCTTCGTTGAAGTATGAACAACTCTGGAGATGATGATGATGATGATGATCCGATATTCTATTCTTGTGTGCAGCTAAATGCTTTGTTAATCCAACATTATTATGAGAGTTACATTGACAAAAATCCTTGTATGGATTCTTCTCAAACAGGTAATAGGTAAAAACAATTATGTTATAATACATTACCAAAAAAATAAGAGCAATTATGTTATAATACATTACCAAAAAAATAAGGCAAAAAGCCAGTTTACCAAACACTCAGCAGCTTTGCTTGTCAGCTGCTTATTCTCAGAATAAGCCACAGCCAGCTTATTTTGGAAGCCACAGCTGTACCAAACAGGGCCTAAGGCCCTTCAAGAAAATCAAAAGACGCCCGTTCGCCGGTGGATCCCTCGGATGATGATGATGAGGGTTACTCGCCTCTTTATCATCAAGACTGCATAAGCCACTGGCTCGAGATCAACCATGTTTGTCCCCTGTGCCGTTACCATATGCCAACCATAGACAATTGGCCGAGCCGTTGAAGACTTGAAGTGATCAAAACCCTAGCCTGGCTAGAATATGCATATATAGTGTACTCCAACTGATCGATGCCAAGTTTATTCAATTGTCACATTGAGACAGTACGTAGTTCTATTAGGGGTGGCACTTTCGAACCGAATAACCGAAAACCGAGCCGAAATAACCGGGCCGAAACCGAAAAAAACCGAGCCGAAAGAAAAACCGAACCGAAAAAAAAAAAAAACCGAAAACCGAAAAAATTCGGTTCGGTTTCGGTTCACGGTCCGGACCGAACCGAACTGACCGAACCGAACCGAATTTTTGGTGAAACGACGTCGTTTTGAATATATGGTCTGAATTTCGCAGGGTTATTCGTACATAATACCAACTCTAATTCTGCGACTTAGTACAGACCACAGCCTTCATGTCTTTTTTCGTGTTAGAAATACTAAAAACCCCCCATATGTTATCATAACACACTATACACCCACAATAATTCCTTTGCCATAATTAGCTCTCTCTCACCCATCTAATCACAGTTCTTAACGTCCTGTCGTCCTCCCCCTCCCCCCCCCCCCCGCTCTCTCTCTCTTCTCAGAAACTCAGTTACTCAGAGAGCAGTCACCCTCTTCCATCAAATCGTTGCGACAGAAAGACTCAGGCCCCCCGGCTCCACCGTCTTCACTATTTCCACGTGCGCTCCCATCTCTCTCTCTCACGTGTCGTAGCAGTGTTCCTTCTCTTCAAACACTGTGCAGCTTTTTCTTTAGCCCCAATGGTGTAGAACCAAGGAAAACCAGACACCCTTCGCTGCTCTGACTCTCTCTCCCTGACCCTTATCCCGTTTTCCTCTTTTATATCTTCTATCTCATACATCCGCGTCCCCAACCATTCTCTCCATTTTCTCTGTATCATCTTCTCACACTGGCCTTACTAGCTCATACATAACCATACATCTACACTAGCTCACGATATATTGTACATGACGGCGGCAACGGCGGCCGTCACCATCGCCGAGCCGCCTTCCGGCTCCACCGCGAGCTCCGAAGCGAGTTTGGGTCACGCGCTGATGCACAACAATGACGGTGTTCAAGCAGTGGAGCAGCACTTCCAGAATTTCTACGGTGGCGATCATCATCATCACGGTCGTTTTCATGGGTCCCAATACCTTCCGGATCCCCACCTTATGTGCTTGAAGCTGGGGAAGAGGCACTACTTCGAGGATGCTGCTCCGCCTCTGCTTGATCATCATCACCGACACGTGGCGGGATTCCCTTTGGCCATGAAGAGAGGCAAGAACTTGTATGGCGCTGGTGGTGGCGGCGGGGCTTCAACTTCGTCGTTGAAGGTGCCGCGGTGTCAGGTGGAGGGGTGCCAAGTGTCGCTGGTGAGCGCAAAGGAGTACCACCGGCGGCACAAAGTGTGTGAGATGCACTCCAAGGCATCCAAGGTAGTAGTCTTAGGGTTGGAGCAGCGTTTCTGTCAGCAATGCAGCAGGTCAGTTTTATCAGGGCAACTATTTTCCAGTTAGCAGTTTAGCAACTTAACGATTCAATCATCCAAAACTGAAAGAGTTAGATCCTCTTTTTTTCTTTCTGAAAAGGAGTTCGATGTTGGGGGTTCTAGTTACACCTCCTAATTGAAAGTTAAGAGTGCGAATATCATTCTTCCGAAGATAATGGAAAGTTAAGTGTGAATATCATTCTTCCGAAGATATATGATTTCATACTTAGATCCAAAGACAATAATTTCTTCGTTAGTTTGTGTCCAGAAAATATTTCTGCTATGTTAGACAACTTGTATATCAGGCCTTCTTTGAAACCTTTTTGGTCTGACCCAAAAAGGTAAGAGACATATATCTTCCTTTTAGCACATCTTTTTTTTTTTTTTTTAACCGAACTGAAAAAAAAAAACCGAAAAAAACCGAACCGAACTGTTCCGTTCGGTTCGGTTTTCAGTTTGGATTTTCTGAAAACCGAGAACCGAACTGAACCGAATTTTTTTTTCGGTTCAGTTTTCAGTTTTGGCCCATAACCGAACCGAATGGGCCGAATGTCACCCCCTAAGTTCTATTATTGAACATGAGAGATCGACTTCTACAGGTTATTCTTGGAACATGTATCGACTAATTTATCAAAATGAATAACATGCTGGTCGTCCGGTTCTAAATTTGAACAACTTTATCATTATAAAAAATATATGTCATCTAAAAATAGATGAAATAAATAAGTAGTGGTCCCGGTTAGTTCAAGGGCAAAAACATAGAGGGGGAAGGGCAGCAGAGTAAACCCAGAACGAGATGACTGCCCGGAATACCCTCGGCACTGTCACTCGCTTCGCCATCAACTACAAATCCGCCGCTGCCCGTGGATCCGTCGTGGAGACAGCTCTCAAACTCCCCGCTTCCGGTAATCCTCACTCACTCTTCCTTTTGTAATCGAAAATGCACAATTACAACCCTAGATAACGTCTTAACCTTCCTTAATTGAGCTGAAATGGTGTTAAAGCCTCCGTGGAGTTTTTTTACCGTTCTTTGTCTTCAATGCTTTTACTTTGTGGTAATTTGTTGATTTTTTTTCGTGTGTATTTGGTGTTTGAATGCAGAAGATTCGACTGGGCAGCTCTCCGTATGGTCGATACTGAACAGTAAGTGTTTTATTGTTTTTACTTGAAAATTAGAAGAGAAAAGTCATTACATGTTGCTCTAGGTTGCTAAGAAAGCATACGAGTATCGCCATTATCGACTTTTATTACCATGTACCCATTTGTTTTGCGTATAATAGGGTTGAACATTATAATTTATCTATTTGGAAATGTGTATTGATATATGTATCGTGGGTCATTGTAACTTTGTTTCAGGTGGCACTGCTTCTGATCTCCAGGAAACTGATGATGCAGAATCGTTGGAGAAAGAAAGTGACTTACCGTGGTTTCCAAAAGCATTGCAGTGCAGAAAAGTAGTTACTCGTGAAAGGAAGAGCAGGCATTGTTTCGGCGACAAGCAGGTTATTCGTTTTGATAAACTAGTCGATACATGTTCCAAAAATATAGGGACTGAAGGCACTCTTCATGTGTTTAGTAAAATAAAGAAAGAAACTGGTGTCAAAGGATGTAATGCATTGATAAAAAAGTGCATAGAGGGGGCTAGGATTGCTACTGATGAAGTAGATGCAGAAAAACATATGCAGGTGGCTTTCGGAATTTTTAAGTCAATGAAGGAACAGGGTTTCCCGCTTGAAGAGGAAACATATGGTCCGTTTCTTGAATATCTTATTGACATGGGTATGACAAAAGAATTTTTCTTTTTCTGCGGGGTTATCAAGAATGGTAACCCTTTATCACTTACGAGATTAGGATACTATGAGATGATGTTATGGATCAGAGTCAATCATGAAGAAAAGATTCGAGAACTCTGTAATGACATTGAGAGTTATGATGGGGTAAACAAGTCACTTTTACAAGGTAAGTGCGTACGATTTCCAGGCTGTCTGCGATTTTTAGCCTAGTTCAAATTAAACTTTAATTTCTTAGATGAATTGTTCGCTCAGACATAATAACTATAGCTTTTCTAGTCATTGCTGTTGATGAAGAAAAAGAAAATAAGGATAGAACTGCAGAATAGACCTTTTCATTCACTTTGTTGTCACATCAAGTGAGTTGGTCCCTCTTCTCAAACAACCTTCTTGGATGAGTGGCTTTTTATGTGTTTGAGATGTGATGGTGCGTTCAGACCTGAAATATATATCTTGGGTTCACTTAGTCATGACAAATTCTAGATTGCTCACTAATTGCAGAAAATGATAAGTGAATTCTAAATCTCGTATGTTAAATTTTAAACTTCAAACTAAATATTATTGGAGTGAATGACGCCATCATTTTGGTATCCACTATCTATACAAATATATATATATATATATATATATATTTGTATATATATAATTTTAACTACGTATTCGTAAAACAACTTTATGGATGACATGGTTGCAATGTACAGTGATTCTTGAGTGATGTGTCCAGCATTTAGCTTATCAAATGTGTCCACCATTAGTACATAGTGCATCTGTTAATCTGGATTTGAAAAGGGATACTGTTCTTTCCTAAGCCTTACTATGTTTTTATCACAAAGACACAGGTCGCATCTGACATCAATGAAAAGTTAAATGGATTTAACGTGTGTTGCAGAGAATTATTTGTTAGCGCTGTGTGAAAGTGACCAGAGAAAGGAGATTGTGCAGCTGTTTGAAAGTATGGACATCACAGAGTTCTCATCACCAAATACTGTGGCATGTATCTTTAAATGCCTGGGAAGGCTCCTATTGGAGTCTTTTGCCGAGAAGGTCCTGCTGGAATTTAAAGCATGTGGTATGTCCTTTATTCCTTTATTATCCTATTCCTGACTGATGGACTCTATATCTTGTGTTGCATTGAAATACATTGGTAACTGATTTTACTTTTGAAATTGATGAGTATTACATGATTCTGTAGTATTTGACATTTACAACCTGGAAGAGTTTATACTTTATATAGAGATCATTATTTTCCTTGATGCAGATGGTGCAGCAGGGAATACTTCAAACTTGATCTACAGTTATGTTGTTGGTATTCTAAATTTAGCGGTGAGGACTTTCTCATGAATGCTGCTGGTAGTTTTCTAAAGTCCACAATTACAGGAGGCACTCTGGCTTTCATGCGGTTTGCTTCTTTGTAAAAGTTTTGTACAATTGTCTAATAGGAACTGTTAATACTTATTAGTATTATTATCTTATTACCCCTTTATGTGCTGTAACTATGATAAAGCCATGCCAGACATCACTGTTTTGGGCTTGCTGCTATTGAAAAACTTTGCCCACGAGATGTACACCTATCATGATAAAGCCATGGCCAGACATCACTGTTTTGGGCTTGCCGCTATTGAAAAACTTTGCGCACGAGATGTACACCTATTATGTTAATGTGCTAGAGGCATACCCTTTTATCAAATAGGTGTACACTTCTTGAACGGGGCGTCTGCCATGAAAGAGGCATATGCGATGAATGTGCAAAATCCTTCTGGGAACTTTGTGCAGCAGAGAGACTCTGAGTGCCTCTTAACTGAGGTCTGAGGTGTACAGCTCTTTGAACATGTAGAAGGAGGCCATTTTTGTGCCACTTTTCTGGGAGGCAAACCTCAGAGACACTAATAAAAGGACAGAACGACTGCACTGGATCTTTCCATGTTTTTGTAGTTAATAGTTAAACTCTTCTTGCGGTTTAAGGGTCATGAATCTAGCTTTATGGTAATATGGTAGGAAAGGGGATGTGATTGAGGACAACTTCTTTTTCCACTAGAGGTAGGTGTTGATTATATGGCAACTACCTCCAGGTTAGATTGATTTTATTCAGGCTTTGGATTCCTTAGGGAATTGATAGAGAGAGAAAAATAAACTAAACATACGTGGAGATAGATGTTTTGTGTGGCAAAATTGAGTCATGCAGCTTCATGTGTATGTTAATTGAATTAGAGACTTTGTGCTTTAGTGGAGGAGAAGCTGAACCCGCAGAAGTGTTGTTGACTTGGTGTCTAGTTCTTTTTTGAATAATTGACTTATTGTTGTCAGCATTTTCTGAGTTTGTCTTGATGAAGTTAATTTCTTCTCCATAGAAAAATTAGAAAGTGTCATTGCCCCAGAGGGCTCAGAATGACAAATAAACCACTTGGTCTGAATCTAAATATTATCATTGAAGCTATGGATCTAGAAGATCTAGACCTCTGGTTTCAGGAAAATGTCATTTTCCTAAGTAGTTAAAGGCCATTTCTTTTTTTGGGTGATGCATTTTCGTGGTTGTAATTATATGGTATAAGTTTCTATGGTCTGTGAATATCTGCATGAGATACTCTCAACAGTAAGTCTTTAAATAAAAATTATTAGGTTAGTAGATGCCATGATTTTTTAATGTTAAGTTAGAAATGGTTATCTATGTGTTTGATGTAACTCAGAAGAGTTGGGTTTATTGTCTTATGCTAATCCTTGGTGTTTCAGGTTGAGGATGTCATTTCAAAATTTAGAAACTTGCACACAAAACTTGAGGTGACACCTTCATCTGTGTCATACGAGAAGCTTATAATCTACTGTTGCGATTCACTTCAGGTAAAGATTTATTTTTTGTCTAAAAAAATTGAACAGTAAATTATACCAATCTCTTTGCTTTCTGGCTTACTTATAGAGATCGGCTAGCCTGTATATTTTCAAACCCTGGTTTGAGGATTGCTTAACATTTTTTTTCCTTCCTTTTTCTTTTTCCTAATTCATCCTAACCTAGGTGCATGTTGCTCTTGAGTTGGTGGATGAGATGTTTGAACTGGGTTTGACATTTTCTTTGGAGGCATTGCACTCCGTTTTACAAGCTAGTAGTGAGAACTGTGACTTTAATCTGGTAAGTTTCAGCATTCTACATATATATATACCGTCCATGTATATAGTATGACTTTTGCCAATTCAACAATGTAGTATGACTTTTGCTGTTCTCTTATTTACCAATGTAATAAATCGTGACAGTTTGGTGTAGAAAAATACAAGGTGGGTGCTATCTACAATAGTGGTGAGCATCAGAACTTAGAAATTTTTATAGTTAAAGGACCCTCAGATAAATAACTTAGAAAATTTTATTGTTAAATGACCCTCAGATAAATAAATACCTTTAATAACTATAACGCTCAGAGACAAAACCAAGACCCTTACTTTACTCGTAAACAGAAAAGGATATCTCACCCTACTGAATTATCATCTCCAACCTTCAGCTTCATTGTCCCATGTCTCATATAAGTTTTCAATAAAAAATAACCCAGAACCTGTTTTTTCTGTGGCCGTTTTATAATTTTAGGAAGTGTAAAACAATATGGTGAGAAGTCTTTTGTTCTAGTGTGCTGCAGTATGTCAGTTTGAGAGTTGGGTTGAGCTGCTAGTCTCACCCTCCATAGTCTACCATAATCAATCCAACTGGTAATACGTCATAAAAATAATAATAATTATTTTACAGAGCTGGGTACTTGGCTCGTGGCGTGGTGGGATGAAGGGGATATAATGTGGATAAATTTGATTGGTGGGTTGGTCTGAGCATGTGGTGGGCATTAACAACCTTATTATGTATTAATCCCCAACTCAGACATCCATCCCCCATATAAAGCAAAACAGCTCTCCCAATTCAGAGCTCCTTATTACTTGTATTCAAACTTCAAAGTTTCACCGGACTGTAAACTATTTTTTCTGTTCAGCCCTGATGCGGTGGGGGTGGGAATTTTGATGTATTTTGATTGTTCTCTCAAGCTTCAAATTTATTTTTGATCATCTTATATAAGGCTCTTCTACCCCATTGGAGTTTACTTTGACGAGATATGCTGGAATAAATGTTACTGATGAATTGTGGTGGTGTTTTAACACATGAATGTAATCTTCACCATATTAACTTGATGTTCTATAGCTTGCAAATGAATTCAGTGTTTTATTGAGATTGAAAGTTGGAAGACTTTGCTGTTGTTGGTGGTTGAAACGGCTTGAAGGTTTAGATGATAGACCTCACGATGACATTTTCGGCTTTTAATAGTTTGAAGGAGAATAGAGAAAGACTATAAGAGTATTAATCTTATGAGCCTAATGATAAAATTTGCACCATGTGACATATGATGCTTAAAAGTTGCTGTATGTAGGGTTTGAGATGACTTCTAAATGTTGATCGGCTCTGTAATTATTATAGTGACGTAAAGATATTTGTAATCTGGCTGTTTTTTGTTTCATTGTTGTGATGTGTCTTTTGCCCACCTTATTTTCAGGTTCACCAAATCTATTCAGTGATTAAACGAGGCAACCTGAGGCCAAATTCCGAAACTTTCAGGGGTATGATAAATCTTTGTGTGAAAATGAAGGATGTAAGTCTCTTCCTTGCTGCCTTCAGCCAAATATATGTCTTGACAACCATGCAATGTGGCAGTTGAACTGTAACATACCACAACTTACCATATTTCCTTTTCACTGTAGTATGTGGGTGCCTATAGCATGCTGCGTGATTTAGAGAAAATGAAAGTGAAGCCCACAGTTGCCATGTACAATGCTATAATGGTTGGATATTTCAGAGAGGTAACTTGTTCTTGGTCTTATGAGATCCATTCTGTGTTAAATTCTTTGGTACAGATGTTTTTCACATTCTCTCTTCTCCAGATTTATACATACTCTAGCTAATTTTAAATTTTAAAACTAGATGCGCATATTAACATGAATTAGTTATTATTGAACATGTTTCTTATGCTGTTTCTAGTTTCCAAGATTTTTGTGATTGATACTTCCTCTTTTCTTTATTTTTCTCCCCTGCTACACTCTGCAGAAGAATATGTCCCGTGGGCTGCAGGTTCTTAAAGAAATGAAAGTAGCAAATATAAAACCAGATTCCCAAACTTTCAGTCATCTAATAATCAACTGCAACTCTGAAGAGGACATTAACATGGTAATCTGAAATTTATATCGAGGCAAAAGTCTTGTATCATACAAAGTTCAACCTAAAATATTGCAGTTGACACAAGTGGCTGGTCCAATTAACTTTAGGAGCATGTGATTGTAGTATTACGAAGAAATGAAGCAATCTGGAATTCAAGCTACCAAGCATGTTTTCATGGCACTTATAGATGCATATGCAGCTTGTGGACAGTTTGAAAAGGCAAAACAGGTATATCTGCTTCGGGCAACTTTGCTGTACTTACTTTTGTATTAACCAAGAGTAGGTAACTTTATGTGATGTAATTTATGTTGGACCTGATCAATAACATCATATGCTTGCAGATTATGTTCTAGCTTATTATTGAATACGACCTTAGATTACTTCGTGTTCATATTTTCTGCTGGATCCATTTTGAATTGCTTCGAAAATGGGTAAAAGTGCTTTCAAACTATCAAAGCGTTCCTAACAATTGTTTTCGAAAAAAAAATCTAGAAACTAGACATGCTTTTGGAGACAGAGAGCGGTTTTTGGTAGATTCTTATGAAGCAGTTGGTATATGCTTTGTAGAAAGAGCACTTAATGCGCTTCTACATGAAACACTTGTTTCTGTAGAAAACCTTTATGTGCTTCTAACAACACAAAAAAAAAAACAACAACACTGCTTTGAGTGGAATCTTCATAACAAAAATACTCTTAGATCCCAAATAGTGTTGCCTGTTGTGTGTACTATGGATGCCTGATTAAACAAGGAGGCTCTTTAATTTTCTTTTTATAAATGTGAAAAACTTTGGCAGTATGCAGTCATTTATCAAAATTGCTATAAAAATTTGACATAAATCTCATTTCCTGCCAGCGTAAAATATAATATATTCTTCCTCTTAAATAGTTTTTCTTATTATTATTTTTCCAGTGTAAGTACATTGATTTCTGAACATTCTATTAGGAACTTTTCTTAAGAGGGCAGGAGAGTAAACAATATTTTTTGAAAATTTTCTTCACTATCTAGATTTTATTTTCTCTGATAATAATTCATTAATTCATTTGTTTTAGCATTGTTACCCATATACAGTATTATCAGTGCATTGTTCTTATTTGGGTAATCATATGATTTTGTATTTGCCTGTACTCTTGGTTTTACACTTTTATGGTTCTCCTTGGTCCTTACTAATTATAAATTTTCAACTATAACTTAACCAGATTATAATGTCTGTACAAAGTACATATTCTTACTGATTCTTTCGCATGCAGGTACTATTAGACAAAGGGATTCCACGAAATAACTTTTATGAGATTAGAAGTGTACTTGTCCAAGCCCTTGCATCACATGGGCAATTGTCTAATGCATTTGATATATATGAAAAGATCAAGGAAGCTGGATGCAGTTTGGAGCCGAAAGCTGTTATAAGTCTTATCGTAAGTTCTTATTGTAATGCTTGAGATTATTGGTGTGTGAAAGCAATTTTAATTATTTTTTAATTTTATCGTAGGAGCACCTTCAATCTGATGAAGTAGCATTAAGCAGATTACTCCCTCTACTTGAGACACTAAAGGATCCAAACTATTGGCTCGATGGCTGCTTAAGAATTATCTTATATTGTGTTCGCTACAAGCATTTTAGGTCAGTTCATACAGCGGTTAAGAATTTAATATTTCATATCAGGTTTGAATTGTTTATTTTTTTCTCAACTTCTCTTCCCAACTTACGGGATTGGCCTTTTCATGTGCCATGTAAGTTTGAAAGAAAAAATGTGGAAAAGATGGAATAAAAACATTTTCTTTCAACTTCTAAAATCAGTGGCCTCCTAGGTCTCCACCCATTACCACTTAGTTTCGTTTTGAATGCTCCAAGTTCAGTAATTTCATTCATTTGATTGTTTTGGCCTCACCTAATTTTAATCTCTCTCTCTCTCTCTCTCTCTCTCTCTCTCATTATTTTAGAACTGCAGTCAATTTGCTTGAGCAAGTCAGGGATCAAGTCTGCACTGACGAATTAGCTCTAGAAGTAATTTTTGATAAGGTTTGTTTCTATTCTCTCAGACGTGATGTGTGATTTTGGAAGCTGCAATCCACCATGATTTAGTTAAATTATATAATACCTTTGGGTGATCACATTTTCAAATTATGGCCTACTGTTTGAGAATCTATATTGCTTTCTGATCCATGAATATCATTTTGAACATCCTGATTTGATATTTAGACCTCCAGTGATTTATTATTGTTGATCTATTATCTGAATAAAATGTTCTTAGTTTACCTTTACCCCAAAGGCCCAAGATTTATCAGTCCAGCCATGTTCAATTCCAACCTCACTACGCACAGTGGCCGACCATCTTGGCCAGCATCACCAGCCGTCAACATGCATTATGAATCCCTTTCCTCTCTCAGATATCTGATACCAGTAGAGTAGAGTTGTCAATTTTCAACAATGATGATCAGGAATTGGTGGTTTTTACTGAATCTAACTGTTTTGCAAATTGGAAGCTATGTGTGAAGTTTAAAGAAGGTCTAATACTGAAGTAGAGATTCATATTGCATGACCCCCAACCAACTCCCCACCCCACCCTCCCAACCCCCCCCCCCCCCCCCCCCCCCCAAAAAAAAACAAATCATTTTCTTAGTGGTTACTTACTAGCTCCAAAGACTTTTAAAGCTTTTCTTTTTCCATACTGATACTTAACTACTGTATTCACATGTCCATTTTCTGTAGTCTAAATGTTTCAAACTGACAAGACCGTACACCGCTTTGCTGTGACCAATTTGTAGGTGTTTTCCTTCATCGCACAATCAGAGTCCTCTTTGCAGTTTGGCCTAGATTTGCTGTATGCTATGAAGAGTGAGCTTGGCCTCACCCCTTCACGAAAATGTCTCGATTTTCTTCTCCACGCTTGTGTCAGTGCCAAAGATCTGCAAAGTTCTGTATTTGTATGGCAGGAATATCAAGCCAGTGGCCTGCCTTACAATACCATAAGTTTTTTAAGGTAATATCCAGTTTTGCTTTTGCTGTCTTGAGAATTTTCTTATATGGAGGAAAATGATTCATTTACCTTTGGTTCAATCTTGGAATGCTTGCAGGATGTATCAAGCCCTTTTGGCCTCTGGAGACAGAAAGGCTGCAAAAGTTTTGGAACATAAAATTCCTAAAGATGATCCTCATGTTCGGTCTATCATTGAAGCATGTAAACTGACTTATCAAAGAAGAAATAAAAAAAACAAAACAAAAAAGAAAAAGAAAACAAACATGAGTAAACTCATTTAAGTAAGCATAATGATTAGAGTAAGAGATAAGTCATGTGGGATAAAGTCCCATTCATCTAACTTAAATTGTACGAATGCTGGTTCTAGTATCTATATTATTAGCGCCAATTTTTTCAGGCAAGTTGTTCAGTTCCACCATTCCTGTGCTATAATAATACTTGTTATGGCACTGTGTTTCACCAACATGAACAATGCAGATAAGTTTACAGTCAGAAAGATTGAAGCCGCAATCTTTTACTCAACAGGTGAACTTACCCTACCCTCAGTGAGTGGATATATTTCTCATTTGCAAAAATCGAGTATGGAAGAGACCCATTTGCCAAAGTGTAATGTACAATTTGAAGCGTTTTGCTCTTCTATCAATAGAACCGAAGAATTACGAATAATTGCTATAGTAGGCTTCAAAACGATAAAGCAACAAGTATGGCTTGCCTGCACCTTGCCTTAGCCTGCTCCAGCCTCTCACTCAAAGTCTCGTCCTTGACTGCAGCCTTCACCATAACCATGTCCATCTCCATCAGCTTCAGCACCCTAAACAATTCAGTCACCATTCTATCTTCCACCTTTCCTTCATCTCTCAACACTTCTGCTTCTTCTCTTGCTCTCTCAGCCACAATCTCTGCAGCCTTCACCAGCAATTCTCTCGACCCGAATTCTCGCCCCATTAAGCCCTCCAACTTCTCGAGGAAGTCAGCTATGACATACCCTACTGGCTTCTCTAATGGAATCTTTTTGGTTCTCTTCCAACCAATCTCATAGTTGGGTGGCTCGGGCTTTACCAGGCCAGTCGAGGACTTCCTGTCTCGGTTGATTTCTGATTTTCTTCGCTTTTCGATCGGGAATTTCTCTGCACTGATGGTGGTTTCAGAGTTTGGACTTGGGAAGTCGGGTTCAGTAGAGCTTGGTTCAGTGCATTTGGTGATGAACAAGTAGTGTTTTCTGGGTTGGAAACGGATGTAATACTGTGATGGGTTTTTGGAGGTTTGAAAGGAGAGGAGCTGATTTAGTGGGTGAGGGTTAGGATGGGAGAGGTATAGTGGGAATAATGAAGCCATGCCTGGAGCTCAAAAGTGGGAACCAAACTCAAAATGAAGATAAGGTTGTATTTCCTGTTTGGTTGTATTGTATCTTTGCCTGCCGTCAGCTTTGTCCAAACCTTGTGCATATGATTACTTGCTGGAAATTTTATACACACGTATTATCTTCTTTGCTACGTACGTATTATTTCTTTAGGAAGAGCAGCTTCTAAAAGTGCAGGTTGGTTGTTCCAGAGCCAAATGCTAGATTATTTTTGTAGAGAAAACATGATTATAGACTCATAGATCGACGAAAAATCTACTCGTTCCCTAATCTGGTCAATGTTAATTATGTAGTACACTTTCTTCTGTTAACTCATGCTCAGTTCTTCACCATAGAAACATCCAATAAAACCCATTTTAAATCAAAAACGTGTTCTGCAAACCATATACATTAGTAAACTTAGGTATGAACTTTGAACGAGAAAGTGAAATAGAAAACTAGACAGTGTCATTCCCTTTTGGTAGAGAAAATATTATCCTTTATCTTCAGTGCTCGTCCATCGTTAAACCATATATACAAGCATCTGCCAATAGCCTTCATCTTTCTAATTTTCACTTAATTTTCTGTTGCACCAAATTGATCAAACTTTTAATCAACGCGCATGCTCTTTCTTTATTTTCCTTTCTCTAGAGCTTCCATCTTAATGGATCTTCAACAAACCCATTAACGTCCTTTAACTGTCCGCCATTGCTGATATGTACATTCAAGAAATTCATCTGCCGCGGTTTTGATCTTGAAGAAAATACTAGGCCCCCCTGTGAATATATATAGCCACATATGTACTGTATGTGTTAATACTTATATATAGCACTCCACATGATTCATTGCTCATTTCACATAAGCTACATTCACATAAATTTTCATTTACATAGGGAGATGGCCATGAGTGCTGTGCTACTTCTCAGGTTTCTTGCTTTTGCAACCATTATTACCATCAATGTTGGTTCATGCAATGGAAACCTGGGTGTGCCTGCTTGCAAAGAAAGTGAAAAACAAGCACTTTTGATGTTCAAGCAAGATTTTGAGGATCTCTCAAGCCGGCTTTCGTCATGGGTTGCTCAAGGCCTTGACTGTTGCAGTTGGACTGGAGTAGTCAGTGACAAGCTAACCGGTCACATCCGCAGGCTCCACCTTGGCTTCAAACTATTGTCTGATTCCGACTCTCCATTGGGTGGTAAGATAAATCCTTCCCTGCTCAAATTAGAGTATCTCCACTTCCTTGACCTAAGTGACAATCTTTTTGAAGGAATGCAAATTCCTAGCTTCTTAGGTTCTCTTAAAAGCTTAAGTCATCTGGACCTTTCTGACTCAGGGTACTTCCATGGGACAGTTCCTCATCAACTGGGAAATCTATCGAGTCTCGTCTACCTCAGTCTAAGTGGTTTAGGGTGCGCCGTATAATTTTCGGTGGTTTAGATGGTATCAAGGTTGAGAACCTTCAATGGCTTTCTAGTTTTTTTCGACTGAAACACCTGGATTTGAGCTCCGTAAATCTTAGCAAAGCATCTGATCATTGGTTGCAAGTGATGAACATGCTCCCCTCTTTGGCTGAGCTACATATCTCCTACTGTGGACTTGATTACATTCCCCCTCTACCTATCGTGAACTTTACTTCACTTACCATACTTGATATATCTGAGAACGAATTTTATTCCTTGATCCCCAAGTGATTTTTCAGTCTTCCAAATCTAGTTTCTCTTAATCTCTATGATTCTGATTTCTCAGGTCCAATCCCTAGCATGTCACCCAATATCACTTCTCTCAAGGAAATTGATTTCGGATCGAACTATCTTAGTCAAGATATACCAGAGTGGTTGTTTCACCAAAGAAACCTCAACTCATTGAAATTCACTAGTAGGATGGCAGACTTAAGAGACGAAACTATTTCGTGGCATAAGAGATCTTATTCGTCGCATAAAGACAGACGAAAATTTGGTCGCATAAGTGTCGTCGCATAAGTAGTGTCGCATAAGAACCTGTGCGACGAAAAAAATTTATTCGTCGCTAAATATTCAACAATGCGACGAATAAATTTTTGTCGCACCAACCATTAGCGACGAGTTTTGTGTCCATTTAAACGACGAATATCGTCGCATCTGTGTTCTAACGAATATTTGTTCGTCATTAATTAGTAATTCTATAACGACAAATTATTGGTGTAATTCGAATCTTTTGTGTTAATTCGCTTAGATCTGTACAAAATTCATGGGGAATTTAGATTGATCTGCTGCCGAGGTTTCGTTTGTTATAGATTTAGTAATAATTGATGAAAATTTGATTTTGTTTGAGCTATATATGTGTTATACGATTCGTTTGAGCTAATTGTGGATGACGATTTTGGCTTCTTGTTGTTTTTAATTTGTTTAGAATATTGAAATTCATAGAAGATTCTGGGTTGTGGTTTGAATGTCAGAGTTAGGAAATTATTGATTTTGTTTGGTTTTTTCGGTCCTAGTAATTGGGTGACGTGAGGTTTTTGTCTGTTAAGATCTCAAGCTTTTATATGGGAGCAAACATTATGTGTTTGTAAAATCCAAAGTAAGCGTTACAAAAATAAAGCTTTGTAACGTTGAAGAGCATCTCCGTGATGGATGGTCTTATATTCCATTGCCCTGTGGAGTAGCATAGCTGCGTTTACCATTTGGGACTGGCCATGAGACATACATACATTCATGTGCTTTTGATATTTGATACTGGTGATATTTCATAGTCAGGATTTTGTGTTTGCTTATGTCGGTTTTGTTTGCTTGGTCATCAATGGATGTTTATTTAAGCGAAGTCCTTGCTTAGTTGATTCAACAATCAGGAACGGTCTCTTTTGTTTTTGTTTTACATCTTGAAAGTGGTTTAGATTTTCTTTCTACAACCAGTCTTGGATTTTCCTTCTTAAGATAATCTGTGATTCTTTTGGTTAAATTGATTAAGGTGACTGATATAATTTTTTTTTGTGTGTGTGTGTGTGTGTGTGTGTGTGTGTTAACAGATGCAGATCTTTGTGAAAACCCTCACAGGCAAGACTATCACCCTCGAGGTTGAAAGCTCTGACATTATTGACAATGTCAAGGCAAAGATCCAAGACAAGGAGGGAATCCCCCTAGACCAGCAAAGGCTGATCTTTGCTGGCAAGCAGCTCGAGGATGGCCGAACACTTGCTGACTACAACATTCAAAAAGAGTCCACCCTCCACCTGGTGCTTAGACTCCGTGGTGGCATGCAGATCTTTGTCAAGACTCTCACAGGGAAGACCGTTACATTGGAGGTTGAGAGCTCTGACACAATCGATAATGTCAAGGCAAAGATCCAGGACAAGGAGGGCATCCCCCCAGATCAGCAGAGGCTCATCTTTGCCGGCAAACAGCTAGAGGATGGCCGTACGCGCGCAGATTACAATATCCAAAAAGAGTCCACCCCCACCTGGTGCTCCGTCTTCGTGGTGGAATGCAAATCTTTGTGAAGACCCTTACTGGGAAGACAATCACATTGGAGGTGGAAAGCTCTGATACAATTGACAATGTTAAAGCAAAGATCCAGGACAAGGAGGGTATTCCCCCAGATCAGCAGAGGCTCATCTTTACAGGTAAACAGTTGGAGGATGGAAGAACTCTTGCAGACTACAACATTCAAAAGGAATCAACATTGCACTTGGTTCTCCGTCTGCGTGGTGGAATGCAAATCTTTGTGAAGACTTTAACAGGGAAAACTATTACTTTGGAAGTGGAAAGCTCAGACACAATTGATAATATCAAGGCAAAGATTCAGGACAAAGAAGGCATTTCCCCAGACCAGCAGAGGCTCATCTTTGCAGGAAAGCAGCTCGAGGACGGTAGGACACTGTCAGATTACAACATACAGAAGGAGTCAACTCTGCATTTGGTGCTCCGTCTACGTGGTGGGATGCAGATCTTTGTGAAGACCCTCACTGGAAAGACCATAACCTTGGAGGTAGAGAGTTCTGATACAATTGATAATGTGAAAGCAAAGATTCAGGACAAGGACGGCATTCCTCCAGACCAGCAGAGGCTCATATTTGCTGGTAAGCAGCTTGAAGATGGTCGGACTCTAGCAGATTACAACATTCAAAAGGAGTCAACCCTTCACCTTGTCCTTCGCCTCCGTGGTGGTTTCTGAATTTCTGAGTGATCCTGATGGTGCCATCTTGTCATTGTAGTGAGCAGTCTACTGCTTTTGTTTTAGTTTTATGTGGTTATTTGATATCCGTACTATTTAGTTTTATTTGGTTATGTACTCTTGGATGGCTCATCTTATGACTTTTCGTTTAGATAAATAAAATAATAGGCAAAAACGTCTGTTTGCATTTGTATGGTTTTCCTTTCAGATTGCATTTCATTTGGGCAAAGTTCTGTTTTTGGTTTTGTAAATGTCACGAATCCTTACTGGACAGGAATGAGAATGGATGCTCATGTGGTCATGTTTATGCGTATATTTTCGATCTACATTGATCAGAGTTGCTTCTTCGCTTTTTTTTATCTATGTTGGATGGTCGGGTTGCTTCTGTGTGTGTGTGTGTGTTTTTTTCATCTGTGTCCTCATGCTATTTCTTGAAACGAAATAATGCTTTTGTGTGTGCTTTTTATGTCGAGTTGCCTCTGTGTTCTCATGCTAATGCTCTCATGTGCTCTGCTAAAAAAAAACGCTAATGCTCTCATGTGCTCTGCTAAAAAAAAACTGCAGTTTCTCAAATTTGTGTGGTTGATCTTGCAGTTACTGATTTGTTGTAGTCTTGAATTGGGGGCTTGTTCTCTCCTTGCTTTTGGAGGTGTTCTTGCCTACATCTTAATATCATTCATTCATAAAAGGAAATGCATATATACTTCATTCTAACATAACACTCTTGATTCTCTGAACTTATCGCAATAATTCTGAATTGTTTCTGAAACCTCAATGTTGATTTGTTTCCTTTTTTCTTTTATGGTTTTGGCCTTCAGTTTGGTTTCGGTATTCAGTTTCTGTTTCTAGGAGAGCCGATGTTTTTGGTTATTAAAGCTTGTTTCTATATAAACATAATGCATTCAACCTTAATGCATGCAATTATCATCACTGTTTACCATGCAAGGCAATGCATTGTACATACGCATATCTATTATACATGGAAGTGTTCTATGTATTACCCTTCTTCTTTGACTATATAATCACGAAGACACACTAGTTACTCTACTAAATCTCCCTTTTTATCATAGTTCAGAAAATGACGGGATCAAAGACAACTCTCTTGATTCTTGTTGGATTCGTACTATGTGTTGCGACGAGGGCGAGGTCAGAATCTGTTGATCTGACCCCAGAACTTGCTCCGGCTCCAGGAGAGTCTATTGATCTGACCCCAGAACTTGCTCCGGCTATGGGACCAGAAGAAGCTCATGATATTTGGATACCTGAACCTTTTAAAAGTTTTTTGTACGCATAATAAACGTAGTGAGACTCCATAAACTTGATGTTACTTGCAAGTCAAAAGACGATGTTCTTGTTCGTACTCTTCCTCCTGGTAACCACTTCGAATTCGGGTTTAGAGTCAATTTCCGGGGTAGCACACAACCGATTTAGACTTTCTTCCGCATTGTAGTGGTGTTCATTGCATATGGCAAGCGCGGCAAGATGGCATATACTTAATGGATTCTGATCAAGTTTACCGGAAGAGGTTAGGGTGGGACGGCAAAACCACGGCCGTGTGATGTCGGATTTGGTTTTTAGAAATAGAGGAGCTATATAGAATAATTTACAGTATTATTATTCGTCATTTACTATTGCTAAACAATGTAATCTCTACATGTACTGTGTTATGAATAAAATCATTCATATTTTGATTAAAAATAAATAAATAAATAAAGATATGATAAAATGATAAACTATTAGTTTTGTTGGATCCAACGGACCTACTCTATCCTCTTCGACCAAGTTTGTAAACACACATTATGAGAATTCAGTAGCAAAAGCTATCAAATTTTTATATGAAAGAAGCTTAATTAGCGAATTGTGCTTAATGAATGTGGTTTAAGATTCAGAATATAAACAACTAACATATGATTTTTTGTGAAGATAACTATCCAATAATGTGCTAAAAGATTAACAACTTCTCGATAACAAGACATGAGTTAAATATATTTGAAAACGATAATCATAAGTGTATGGTGTAAATTCCGTAACAAGAGACCCGTTATTAACCTAAATGAACCTATTTTGTGGTTGATTTTCAATTGTCATATAATCTTGTCACTTAGCATCCTAGTTCAATACAAAAGCTGGTTATGTTAATTCACAACTAACAAAAAATCAGTAATTGGCTTAGTTGTGTGTATGCTTTGCAACCTAAGTTCGAAACCTTAAAGTACTATAACATTGTCGGCAAAAAAAGAAGAGCATTTTTACTAATTTTAAGAAAAGATATTTTTGCCTAGTACCATTTAGATAGTTTCCATTTTTTTAATAATTTTACCTAACTAAATATATATATATATATATATATACAGTCCCTATCCAGAGCGAAGCTTCGCTCTGAAATTAACGTGCGAAGGTCCTTATTTGACTCACTTTTCGGTCATATTTTTCGATCATACCCGGTCAGTGTCTAGATACATATCGTATGATCATCCTTACAAAGTTTCATCCAATTTGGTGACCGTTTAAGCCTCCATAATCATGATTTACTCAAACGGTTCTACTTGGACAGATTTTGTTCTATTGATTTATTTTATCTGATTCGGTGTGCAAACGATCACCAAACTGGATGAAACTTTGTAAGGATGATCATACGATATGTGTCTAGACACTGACCGGGTATGATCGAAAAATATGACCGAAAAGTGAGTCAAATAAGGACTTTCGCACGTTAATTCCAGAGCGAACCTTCGCTCTGGATAGAGACTATATATATATATATATACACAGTTAGATCCAAGGCAGACGTCCGTAAAGGGCAAAACTGCGGATGGGACACGTGTCACGCGCACAATCATCTTCACTTATCATGTGGGTCCCACAGACATCTCCTCCTCTGTTTTTTTTTTTTTTTTTTTTTTTCTTCTGGTCCTGGTGTGAACCATCTTCTCCTCTCTTTCTCATCCGTTTAAACCCAGAAAGTAATTGAAAAAAGCTTAAACCCAGAAACATGAACAATCTATAATTATTCTTTCACTTCTAATTATTTCTAATCTCTTCTTTCACTCCCCATCTCTAAAAGAAAAGAAACAAATAACTAGACTTGGTCAAAGGCATAGCTTTGATATTCAGTCTTGGATCCCATGCAAGCCATCGAAATGAATAGTTCCTCTGATCTCATATTGTTTATTTCTTGATCTGGGCTTTAAGAACTCATCCCAAAGGATGATTTGAAGCTTCGAAATGATTAGACGTTATCCACATGAATAGACGCCATATATAAGCCACCATGAACAAATTTCGGATTCGAACGGACTCGTGTTGGAGGCGGTGACGGCGACGAACTGACAAACCCATGGACTCAGCCCACACAACAGCCTCTGAGAATCAAAATGAAGCTGGATGTGGGTTCTGGGTTTAAAAGGATGAGAGAGGTCGTCACACCAGAACAAAAAAAATGACAGAGGAGGAGATGTGGGTGGGACCCACATGATAAGTGAAGATGATTGTGCGCGTGACACGTGTCCATCCGCAGTTTTGCCCTTTACGGACGTCTGCCTTGGATCCTAACTGTATATATATATATATATTCGTGGGTGTAAAAAAGTGAAAAGGGTTGGATCCGCATAAGAACAGGGCTTCCAAGTGCAAATTTGCAGTCTTCGATATAGCATCTCTCT
The DNA here is from genome assembly GCA_034370585.1 of Fragaria x ananassa. Taxonomy (NCBI): domain Eukaryota; kingdom Viridiplantae; phylum Streptophyta; class Magnoliopsida; order Rosales; family Rosaceae; genus Fragaria; species Fragaria x ananassa. The sequence goes on from CP139764.1 coordinate 12,655,225, forward strand.
CGTCTTCTCCATTCTCTATATTTCGCCATGTTGTGCTTCAACATGCTTCACACCCTCTCTTCTCTTTCCGCTACCTCTTCCTCCTCATCCTTCGTCTTCTTCTTCTTCTCTCTGTCTCTCTCTCTGCGAAATGGGCTCGCTTCAGGCCCAACTTTCTCCTCTGCTTCATTGCATGGAAGCTTACACGTTCCCACTGGTACAATTGTTCAGTTTTGTCTCTTTTCAGATTTTTGCTTTCCCATTCTATCAGTTACAGAATCGCTCTTTGTCTAAGCATACCTTGAATTGGTTTCTCAACCCTTTATAGAATTCTTTTGGTTTTGAATTTACTATTGCTAATGATGATCATGTAATAGAGTTTCGATTTTTTTTTTTATATTTTTGGTATTTGATGAAAATTATTAGTTCATATGAATTTTGGTGTTTTGTTGTGAGTCAGGTTTTGGTGATTTTAGCTTATTGGTGTTTTCAAATATTTCAGTATTTTGTTATGGTTACTGAAATTGATACTAGGGAATGGCATTCATGGGTTAAAGCCTAGCTTGAATATCAAGATGTGATAATTTCGACTTATGTGAATCTTGAATATTAAGAGTGAGAAAGAATTGACATCTATGGGATAAACAATAGATGATCTGTGCAACTATAGTGAAGGGGATTAAAGACTGGCAGAATTGCTACTTGAAATCCCATGTATAGGATAACACTCTGCCATACACCATTATTTTTTTATCTAGATCTTATTCCGGCATTGTGGCATTGTTGAAACTGTTATAATTATGTATGCTTTAGGCAGTAGAACTAACTTGCATTGGATTATGTCAGAGTTCAATGAATTCCAAGTTTATTTCAGTAAATACCCATATGGTATTCATCGTATTTTGTATATCATTAAACATGTTAAATTTACTTGGTAAAGTTATGACCAGGTGCTGGGAAAGTCCTCGAAAGCTTCTTCAATGTTGAACAAGGTAGCCACTTGTTCCAGTGCATGGTACGTTGTTTGCCAGGTTGCGAACCTTTGCAGATTCATGAGCTTTATAAGCTTTCTTTTCGAGATACTTTCTCACCCATTCAAGAAGCGTTTTCGAGTCTCCTTCTGTACGCTGACCTCTTGGGTAAAGCATTGGTGAGTTTAGTACTTAGGTATTTTTGTTAAAAATCTTTTCAATTGTTTGTTTCATGATTGACTAGTTTTGACTTGATGTGCTAAACATAAACATTAGCCAACATGAAGATTGCATCTTGAAAGAGGGAAAATTTAGTAGGGATCTCATCATATAAGATTTCTTAGTTATGTTAGTTAAAAACATGCTCCCTCACTTGGTTTTTGGAGTGAATATTCTTGATCAATTTTCAGACCCTGACCTTGGCACAACTTGTTGCTCGCTCCCATTTCATGTCAGGGTTGCAATTTTACAAGCATATATGCAAAATGTGGCCCAATACTAATTTTTGCTATTGCCTTTTATTGATGCCTATCCTGGTCAAATTGATAGAACTGATACTGTTGGTTTATTAGTGTTTAAGTGAGACACAAAATGCTTCATCCAATATGAATGTGGTATTATTTCCTAAAGACAAACTCACAGAAGTTCATTTTCATGTACCGTCAATCAATTTGGACAGGGAGCTGTATTTGTATTTACTAGCAAATCTTGAGATGACCGGAAGCATCAAATATATCTTGAGTTTGCAAAGCTTTATTCTTTAAAATAAAGATTTTGAAATATAGCGATTAAGTGGAATAAAATCTCCGTTCGTTTCTGTTTCTGTGTTTTTGAATGCAGATATTGATATTTGTGACTCCATCAAAAATTTGAAACAGACTTTTTTGACCTTCCATAATGCAGTCAGATTTCATTGTCACAGTCCAAGTGGCAGAGTGTATTTCTCTGGAAGCAAAACCAGTAAGACTAGATGGAAATGGTTAATGCTGTCAGTAAATGTTTCCGAAGGAAGAATGTTGAGTGGTTGGATCTGGAATCCAATGGTGTGGTCGATGATATACTTTCAGGGCTTCCTGTCAAGTGCCTTCTAAATGTTAGGGCTGTATCTAAATTCTTGCGTGGTTTGATTCATAGTCAAGCCTTCATTGGATTGCATTTAAGTTGGTCAAGAGAAAATGCCAAGTATATATTTTTCCCTTTTATGCCAATTAACAGAAACATATATTTCGTTGATGCTGATGCGGGAGTCACTGAGACAATCAGTCTTCGAGTGTCTATCACCTCTTAGCATGGTTTGTTCCTATAATGGTTTCATTTGTCTTACTAATTTTCCCATAACTCTTAAATCATATAGTTCTGAAGGAGTGGCAGACTTGTTAATCGTGCTCTGCAATGCTGCCACTCGTGACTATGTTTTACTTCCAGAATGTAGCCCATCGGAAGAGGACCTAGGCATTGGTGTTGCCTTTGGGCCAGATATCTGTAAGTATAAAGTATTTCGGTTTTTCTGTTCCAAATCCAATTCTGAAATAGCCCTTCCTGACCCAGAGGATGTGCTATCTTGGAGTTTGCATCCCGATACTAGACCTGAAACAGTACTTCCTCCGGAGTGTGAGATATATTCATCCATAACAGGAGCCTGGCGTTGCATAGGTTGTGTTCCGCATCGTCCTATGGGTGCAAATCACGTATTTGTTAACAGAAAAGTTTATTGGTTTATTCCCTCAGAAGAAAAACATTATGTCCCTGGTTCCATTCTTTCAGTTGATATGTTGGAACATTTTGAAGTTATTGGGCTTCCAGAGCCACTCACAGAAATCTCCTTCTTAATTGATTTTGAAGGTTGCTTATCAGTAGTCACAGTTTCCAAAAAAGATGAGCCTGTGGTTATTTGGATTTTAAAGAGTGAAAATGAATCTGTTTGGGAGAAGAAATGAAGTGCTGCTATTCCTTGCAGAGGAATGATGAAGGAACTTCACTCTGTAGCTGCTAGAGAAAGTGAAATCTTTTTCATAACTGCACACGATTATATTATCTTAGACACATGACAGTTCCTGGGATCTTGTTACCTTTGAAGAGTTTGAACCTAATTCTCCCGCTGTTTTTCCATACACAGAAAGCCTCCTCCCTTGTAAGTATTATAATTTCGTTTGATTGCATATATGTTCTTTATCTTGTGTTTTAAATGAGTACAAGTCGTATCTTTATCCGAAACAAGTAGGCAATCTTGACTTATAATGCAGCCATTGTGATATTCTGCATATGAAATGAACCAAGCAGTTCCTAGGTGTATTTTACTTGTGATGAACTCAATCATCTTCTGATATGTCCTTGAACATCTTAAACAGGTAGTGGAGACTTTGCAGGGGAGGTGCACAATCAAAGAGCAGCGTGATTCTGGTTCTTATTGTCATATCATCTTATCTTCCAGATTGACGTGCCTTGGATGTTGAAGCTTGAGTTTAGTTTGTTCTTACTGCTTAAATTCCAGACGCTCTCTATTTAAATGTTTTCAGAAGGGACCACAACCTTTCGTTTGGAGAAATTGGGAAGCATTACCATTACATCCTAGAAGTCAATTTCTGAATATTTTAAATCCTAAGCCATTAGACTTTTATTGTTTGAAATGCCTGGGAACATCCAGCTTTCTTCGTTTCTGTATCCGTATACTTTAATAGCTTGAAGTAGGATTTAATTAGAACATCAACTGCTACCTTTTCCCATTAGTATGTTTGAAATGAGAGTTATTTATGAGTTTGTGTTAAAAGTCATATTGATGAGTTCTGGATAAACCGTTGGCATAATTTGCTGTGCTGCAAAGTCTTGAATCATTTGATCGTCAAACGCTATTCCATCAGATATTTGTTTTTTAGGTTGCTTTTTATCTTAGGCTTTATGCTGGACAGGATGATTAATATTGGCTAGATTGCCTGATGGCTCTGCTACATCTTTCAGCTGATTCCTCTTTTCATATTTGGATGAAAGAGACCCTCATACTACGAAAAAAGTCATGTAATGGAATTAGAGTAAAATAGGTTATCGTTTGTATGTTCCATTAAGTTGATAGTTTAGGTTTAGATCCATCCGACCATGTCTTAATTGTCTAATTCTGTCATCAGGGTTATACTATCTAGGGCTCGTTAACTATGGAACAGTGTATTAAATCTTTTACCAATCGAAACAGGCAAGATTTATATGCTTTTAAATTCCCAACTTCTGGTTTTATTGCTGGGGATACACTAGCAGACAATGACTCGTTTGACAGATTCAATAGAAACAGTTGAGACTCATTTCCAGCTACATGTGTCCTAAGGAAAGAACTTACAGTAGGCAACATCCAATTGTCCTACCTCAGAGAATTACACGAGAGAAAAACAATGAAGAATATGAGATCTGTCAACTTTGATTTTATGTTCTTTGGACTGCAGAAAATGAAGACAAGCACGTAGTTCTTAACGGAGAATGAGATCCCAAATACAAATTTGGCAGATCATTACAACTAATGAGCACAAAACCCCTCTAAATCCCATCAAATTAGTTCGTTTTTGATTAGTTGTAGTTTGTTACTACATTGCATATGATGCTGATATGGGGATTGCATCTTATTCTCTAATGTACTACCTGTCATTCCGGGTCGCCTATCTGCTCTACTAATGGCAAATATGCAGTTCCTCTTTATTTTCGTCTTAGTTGGCTAATCTATAAAATAGAAAAAACATTGTTTCTGTGAAATAGTGAAATGATTATGGTTTTCAAGGGCTATACATAATTTGAAGTAATGAAACAATTAGGGAATAATTCTGATCAAGTAGTAGAAAAGCATGGGGACAAAGTTAACAGTAACCAGGTCAATTATTGCCTAATTATTAGTTGGAATTAGGGTAACAAACATGAATTGCTTGCCAAGATACAAAATGGGGCTGCCGGCTTATTTTAATAACCCAATAGCAATGGCATCAGCACAGTGGATATAAAACACTATAAGATAACAAGCTGCCGATATTCTTCCAAACTAGATATAGTAAACTACACATCAAATAGTTCGACATCAATCGTAGTTCTGTCTTGTTAAATAGGTGATGAAGTACGTACCTGTATAAAAACTTAAAGCCCTGAAACTAAGTTGCTATTCGACCTGTCCTCCTCGGAGAAATGGGGCTCAAAAACAGCATGTTTCGCTATGCAGACGGCACAGACAAGTTGCTGATGTTCTTTGGGACTCTAGGAAGCATTGGTGATGGATTGCAGAACCCTCTCATGATGTTCATTCTTAGTGAGGTGATCAACTCCTATGGAAGTTCCAGTGGTGCTTTGACTAATGCTGATGTAGACAAGGTAAGGATTGCAAACTCTCTTGAAAATGTAGCAATGCTCTACTACAAAGCATATTTGATGTTGTAGCTAGTTGTGACAGAATTGGCTAACTCTTCTCTTTATATTTGTAGTTTGCACTCAGGCTATTTTATGTTGCTATTGGAGTTGGACTCGCTGCATTTGTTGGTATATAGCTTATATCAATCTTCTATCCTGTAAATTATGGAACTGAATGAGTAATTCTTTAGAACTTGAACTGATTTGTTTCCGATACAACTGTTTCTGCAGAAGGGTTATGTTGGGCAAGGACTGCAGAGAGGCAGACTTCGAGAATGAGGATGAAGTATCTCAGTTCTGTTCTCAAACAAGAAGTTTCGTTCTTTGACACCCAGACTGCTGGTTCTTCGACAACATTCCAAGTTATTGCAATCATCTCCTCCGATGCCAATGCAGTCCAAGTTGCTTTATGTGAGAAGGTTAGATTTTAGTCAGTACAACTAAGATTAAAAACATGCTGAGATGAACATGAGAGAAGTACAAAGCTGTTCTGATACATTACAAAATTTATTTTAAACAATCCTTGTCAAATAATCTTTATGCTGTCAGAATAACTGAAATTATTAATCATGGATCCTTATTTGATTCAATTGACATACCCATCTGTTGGGAGGAGGACAAAGTTCTCAGTAACTTCTGCAGCACTCTGCACTTAAATGAAGCATAGAATAGCATGTGCAGTTAGCATGAATCAATTATCAGTAGAAATATGAAGCACAGCACCAATGTTGGACATGTTTGTCAGCCATATGTATTTAAGCTGTAGATTAAATGAGACTTTTCCTGGATGTAGATACCGGACTGCCTAGCATACATGTCAACTTTCTTCTTCTGCCATATATTTGCCTTCACACTTTCCTGGCGGCTGACATTGGCGGCGATGCCACTTTCAATCATGTTCATAGCTCCAGGGCTTTTCTTTGGAAGTATATTGATGGGCCTTGTAATGAAGGGGATTGGGGCTTATGGAGTTGCAGGAGGGATTGCTGAACAAGCAATTTCTTCAGTAAGAACTGTATATTCATATGTTGGAGAGAACCAAACACTAAAGAGGTTTAGCACTACACTTCAGGCTGTCACAAAAATTGGAATCAAGGTGGGTCTAGTGAAAGGAGTCCTGATGGGAAGCATGGGAATGATTTATGTTGGTTGGGGTTTTCAGGCATGGGTTGGGACTTATTTGGTTACTCAAAAAGGAGAAGATGGAGGACATGTCTTTGTCGCCGGTTTCAATGTCCTCATGGGAGGCCTGTGAGTTGCTTTAAAAAACACTGATCCTTGTTTTCTATATGTTTACTTGCTTCCAAACATGGACTCATAGTTTAGCTTTGCAATTGCAGGAGTATTTTAAGTGCACTTCCTAATTTAACTGCCATCACAGAGGCATTAGCAGCTACAACACGAATCCTTGAAATGATTGACCGTGTTCCTAGTATTGAAACTGAAGACAGGAAAGGGAAGGCTTTGTCACATGTGAGAGGAGAAATAGAATTCCGAGACATTTACTTCAGTTACCCATCAAGACCTGATAGCCAAATCTTACAAGGCTTGAATCTTAAGATTCCGGCTGGTAAGAGTGTAGGTCTAGTTGGGGGAAGTGGCTCTGGCAAGTCGACAATCATTTCATTGATCGAAAGATTTTATGACCCGGTTGAAGGAGAAATACTCTTGGATGGACATGCAATCAGAAGACTTCAGCTGAAATGGTTGAGATCCCAAATGGGTTTAGTTAATCAGGAACCTGTTCTGTTCGCAACTTCCATAAGGGAGAACATACTTTTTGGAAAGGAAGGTGCTTCAATGGAAGAAATAACAAATGCAGCTAAAGCTGCAAATGCACATGAGTTCATTGTCAAGTTACCAGATGGATATGAAACTCAGGTATGTTATCTTTCATTTTTCAAAATTCATTTTGGTTGACTTCAACTCAAGTATGTGATGTAATGTTAAGTCCTAACATGACTTCTGTGGTTTTCCCTGCAGGCTGGTCAATTTGGATTCCAACTGTCTGGTGGGCAAAAGCAGCGAATAGCTATAGCAAGAGCTCTGCTCAGGGATCCCAAAATATTACTTCTAGATGAAGCAACTAGTGCATTGGATGCACAGTCTGAAAGACTTGTTCAGGAGGCAATTGATCAAGCATCGAAAGGGAGGACAACAGTTATTATAGCGCATCGCCTGTCAACAATCCGAACAGCAAACTTGATTGTGGTTCTTCAAGCTGGGAAAGTAATCGAATCAGGCTCGCATAATGAGCTAATGCGAAAGAATGGGGAGCAGGGAGGTGAATACTTCAAGATGGTCCAGTTGCAGCAAATGGCAGCTCAAAATGAAGCTCCTGAGGATAGTCAATCATATGAAAAACCTCGGCGTAGGAGAAGTGTTGCACCGAGCCCCTTTAGTGCCCGCTCCAGTCCTCATAACACTCCAGCAATATACTCCTTCAGTGGTACTGGAATGTCCATCTCTATGGGAACCCCCATGTCCATTGGGACACCCAGGTCCAACATGGGCACACCTTATTCGTTCTCTGTAAAATACGATCCTGATGATGGAAGTTATGATGATGACTTAAAGAACTCAACTTATCCTCCTCCTTCTCAATGGCGCCTGCTGAAAATGAATGCACCAGAGTGGGGACAAGCATTACTTGGATGCTTGGGTGCAATAGGTTCTGGAGCAGTACAACCTATCAATGCGTACTGTGTAGGCTCACTTATATCAATCTACTTCCTCCAGGATAAATCAGAAATCAAGTCCCAATCGAGAGTCTTGTCCTTTGTTTTCATAGGCATTGGTGTTTTCAACTTCTTCACCAATCTCATCCAACACTATAACTTTGCAATCATGGGAGAGAAGTTGACCACAAGGGTAAGAGAGCAACTGCTTGAAAAGCTTTTGACATTCGAAATTGGGTGGTTTGATGATGATGAGAACACAAGTGCAGCTATCTGTGCAAGGCTAGCCACTGAAGTAAACATGGTTCGATCTCTTGTTGGTGACAGAATGTCATTGCTGATCCAAGCAGTTTTCGGGGCTACCTTTGCTTACACAGTAGGACTTGTGCTAACATGGAGACTATCCCTTGTGATGATAGCAGTGCAGCCCCTAGTCATTGGGAGCTTTTATGCAAGGAGTATCTTGATGAAGAGTATGGGTGAGAAGGCGAGAAAGGCTCAAAAAGAAGGAAGCCAATTGGCAAGTGAAGCTGTTATTAACCACAGAACTATAACAGCCTTTTCTTCACAGAAAAAGATTATGGGACTGTTTGGTGCAACCTTGGCTAGTCCAAAGAAAGAGAGTATCAAGCAATCCTATGTTTCTGGAGCTGGCTTGTTTAGCTCCCAATTCTTTAACACGGCGGCTTCAGCTTTAGCCTACTGGTATGGTGGGAGGCTACTTGTGCAAGGGTTGATAACCTCCAAGGAACTTTTCCAGGCCTTCTTGATATTACTATTTACTGCTTATATTATTGCAGAAGCTGGGAGCATGACTTCTGATATATCTAAAGGGGCTAGTGCCATTCAAGCAGTTTTTGCCATTTTAGATAGGAAAACTGAGATTGATCCGGATAACAGATGGGGACTGGAGATTAAGAGGAGGATAAAGGGGCGCGTCGAGTTCAAAAATGTTTTCTTTGCATATCCAACAAGACCTGAGCAGATGATTCTTAAGGGACTGAGCCTCAGAATTGATGCAGGCAAAACAGTGGCACTAGTTGGCCAGAGTGGTTCGGGCAAATCCACCATTATTGGGCTGATTGAGAGGTTCTATGATCCAATGAAGGGATCAGTATTTGTAGATGAGCAGGATATTAAGAACTACAACTTGAGAATGCTGAGGGCACATGTAGCCTTGGTTAGTCAGGAGCCAACTTTGTTTGCTGGAACTATCCGTGAAAATATCGCCTATGGTAAAGAGAATTCGAAGGAATCTGAGATAAAGAGGGCTGCAGTTCTGGCAAATGCTCATGAATTTATAAGGTATGAGTCGTATGACATTACAGCTTGCATAATATAGAGGCATTGATGTGTTAGCTACTTAGCTTCATAGCAAGTATACTAATAATTAGTTTCACTTTTATGTTCCTCTTTTTACAGTGGAATGAATGATGGTTATAACACATACTGTGGAGAGAGAGGAGTTCAGCTATCAGGAGGCCAGAAACAAAGGATTGCACTAGCCCGGGCAATTCTGAAGAATCCATCAATCCTCCTCCTGGATGAGGCCACAAGTGCACTTGACAGCGTGTCGGAAAACGCAGTTCAAGAAGCACTTGAGAAGATGATGGTCAACAGAACATGCATAGTCATTGCTCATCGGCTATCGACAATTCAGAAGGCCAACTCCATTGCTGTGATCAAGAATGGAAAGGTTGAAGAACAAGGTTCACATAATGATCTGATTTCATTAGGGCGCAATGGAGCATACTACTCACTGATAAAGCTACAAACTGGTAGCTCACCTCCAAGGTAGAAACGGTGACTAGATATTAAGGATATGTCGTATAAAACATGGAGACTCTAGTCCTTGAATTGGTTAGCAGAATTTTTGTCAATATTGAAAGGAATTTGTATTGAGGTAAAATATGCATTTTACGTTGCAGGTAGAAATCATTTAAGATTTCCATATACAAATCACTTTGCTGTGAACATGTTAATAACTCAATAATTTTGCCTATCATCCCTTGCACTGTTGCAGCATATATAATAACTGGATAATAGTGCATCTTTGGATTTCTCTTAACCATGTACATTAATCTATAGATACATTTACTCTCGGTAGTTAGGCTAAAATGCAAAGATAGACGACGTTTAGCACATAGATATATATATATATATATATATATATATACAGTCCCCTTCCAGAGAGGGATCCCTCTTTGAAATTAAAGTGATCCCTCTTTGAAATTAAAGGGATCCCTCTTCCAGAGATATATGTAACTCCATACAACTAATCTATATCATCATACGAACTTGGTCTACCAAAGTATAGAATAGCTTGATCAATGTAGCAATACACAATATATGGAAATGCATTCAAGAGCCATGTAGCACACAACATAAGAGAAAAATATGAATTCAGACTTTGCTTAACTTCAGCCAGTGTTGGACATAGTTTGAACTTGAATTTAGAATTGCCAAGATAATTCCTACTTGCAAGGCAAAGTGGTCTAGTGGCACTGCCTTGTATCTTGAAATCAGTAGTATTATTCTTCTCATCATCTACCCAAATAACAAAGGAATGGTCCGGTGGCTCCACCCTAAGCCTTTACAGTATGTAAATGATGATTCCTAGAACATTGTCAATTGATACCTCTGGGCAATTGTCAGACAAAATGGTGGGAATTTCCTTAAGCTAAGGCACCAAGGATCTGGCTTCTTCTCTCGATTGAGTAAAACATATGATCACTTGGAATATATAACTTTTTGATTCTCAGATTTTGCTAACTTTGCTTATATAATTAGCAAAAACAGTTCAGAAAACTGCATGGGCAACAACCCAGCAAGCCTAATATATACTATTATATACTATCCTCCATCCTTTTTTTTTTATCCATATTATTGAACTATATCCTCTGTCCTTCGTCCTTATGTAGTTGACTACATGAAAAACCCCATGAGAATTTAGCAACCCTGTGAGATACTAAATTGTAATATATGTACATCCATTTGTGTTCTTTTTTTTTCTTTCTTTTTTTTAATAAATAGAGGATTAGGAGAGATATCAGCTCTTCCGCAACATCCATTTGTGTTCATGATCAAACGTTATTTGAGATATTGATCAATCATAATATATATATATATATATATAAGTAGATGAAATGATCGTTTTCCTTGAAATAATTAATCAAATAAAGATCGAAACTAAGAAAATATCTTTGTTTCAGTGGGGCTTAATTGGTTTGCACTACACGAAAATCGGTCTTAGCCGACGGAATCAAAAACATTATGTCGGCTAAGTGGTTCTTCATCGATGGAAACATAACCGTCGTCTAGGACAACACAACCGTCGCCTAAGATCTTCCTAGACGACGGAAAATGAGTGTTGGGAATTTCCGTCGCCTAAGACATTTATAGCTAACAAATCCTTTCCGTCCGTAAATTTTTGTCAACTAAGACATTCCTAATCGACCAATCCTTTCCGTCGGTAAGTTTTCGCCGGTTAGGAATGTCTTAGGCGATGGAAACTGGCTTCTGACACTGTCCGTCGATTAAGATTTTCCTAGGCGACGACATATTTTTGTCGGTAGGGACGGTTTAAGGCAATGCAAATTTTTCCGTTGGCGTAGTGGGTCTTGGGCAACGGATACTGTTCTGTCAACGTAGTGGGTATTGGGCGACGAATATTCCTTCTTAGCCGACAAATTTTTCCGTCGACTAAGAAAAGACATTATTGCTCACTGACACAACGCAGAACGAATATTTTGTACCGACGTCTTTTGTCTTAGGCAACGGAATATTCCGTCGACTAAGTAAACACATCATTTATACACCTTCTGCCCAGAAGAGAACGCAGAAGAAACATACTGAAGTAGTCCTCCCCCCCCCCCCCTCCCCGGCACATATCTAATCTAAATGTAGTTTTGGATCGATCTTCAAAAGCAACTTCTCTCCTAATTGGTATGTAATTACTTTAATTCAGCTATTTTCTTCATTTAGACATATTTTCTGGCGACTTTACCGGCTGTCCAATTACTAGATTCTTTGATGCATGCATGATATCGATAAATATATATATATATATATATATATATATATATATTAATATGTTAATTTGTATGTATAATTTGTGTGAATTAATACGTATAATATGTTTGAATAATATGTTTGTACGTATAATATATGTGTATAATATTAATTTTTTGTGTGTGTATGTGTCTATATATATATATACACACACACACACAAAAATATATCTTTAGCTTTTGTGTGTATATATATGATTAATAATTATTATGTGAATAATATGTTTATCAATTTTTGTTTTCATGGAAATCATTTGTGTATACAAATGATGATAAAAAATAAAATGATGAATAATGTAATTAAGAATTATAATATTCTTATACGTACATTTATCAATATATTAATTGTACGTTACCCTTAGAAATCCCGTTCGAGAATCATTATGTTACGACTGTGTCTAACAAAATGGTTTTCGAATTGTCTCATATTTGGATAGTTTGGGAGCATATATGACATTAAGATTTCGTTTGTTGTTGGTGCGTTTCGTTTTCGATTGTGAGTATATATATTTCGACAAGATCGTCTTTTATTGTTCCTCGAGTGCATATTAGGTATATAGATATTCGTGCACTTGGGAAACTATAGAGAGATGCTGCCGAAATTGTCTCACATACGTGAATTCGAAACGCTCCAACAACAAACGAAATCACAATGTCATGTGCTCTCAAACGAGATTAATTAAGGCCCTAACCGGAGACATAAGATGAAGATCATATGTGTACGTGAACAACATACATTACTTAATATATATTATATATATATATATAATAGTTAATAAGTATATATTTATATTTCCCGTTTATTATTAACGATTTTTTGACAACTATAATTTTGTTTCCAGTTATTATTATAGTGTACAACATGTACAATAGCTGGATGCAATTAGGGAGAGAGTCCCCTCTTTATATGAAAGACATTTTTAATATTCTTGAGTTCGTGCGTCTACATAGTTCTCCAGACAAAGTTATTCACATATATCCGTGTAACAAATGTCTCAATCGGCAACCATTAATATATGAAGACATGTATTTTCACTTAGCAATATACGGTATTTGTTCTAGTTATACCACATGAACATGGCACGGCGAAAATCAAGTTCAAATGCCTACACTTGCAGAAATTTAAGCACAACATAATCAACATGCATGATCTTCCAATTCAAGTTACCGAATAACCTCTTAAACGATGCCTTCTCGTTCGCCACCTTAGGATATTAGGAAAATGTTGTTTATGACAACGCCCCTAACACCTTCCCTAGTGTCTCCCACGTTGACTACAACAGTGATTATGATAAGTATAACAGGCTTCTACGGGAAGTACAAATCATATTGTATCCTGGCAGTGAACATATTGTGTTGGGTACCGTCATAGAGAAAATGAGGATCAAAAACAAGCGGGGAAAGACTAACGTATGTTTTGATGAAGATATGTCACTTATGAAGAAAGTGCTTCCCAAAGGTAACAGTTGTCCGGAAAATTTCGACGAGGTAAAAAACGAGTTGGCTGACCTCGATCTTGATCACCAGAAGATAGACACTTGCGTCAATAACTGCATGTTGTATTACAAATAAAATGAGAAGGAAGTTGAGTACCCACATTGCTACGAGCAAAGATATAAAGCAGCTTCCACTTCATCTAAACAGAACAACCGGCCTATTCCTAGGAAGGTTCTTCGTTACTTCCCGTTAGGTCCTCATCTGCAGCGTCTGTACATCTCTTCACATATGAGAGTGGGCCTAGTGAACCAACAACTAATCAACCGAATGAACCATATCAAGAGGAATATCCATATGTAGTCCCTGATACTGAGGATATTTGTGTGAACAACCAACACGTTCTGGCTATCATAGATTACATTCTAGTTACACCATCTGAAATGAACTCGCTGCAACGCAACCCCAATCATGATGATGATCGGTTCATAAATGACGAAGACATAGAGGATGCTGAGTATTCTGACCAAACTGAGGAGGATGATGATTCAAACGACTCAAATTATCATAAGTACGATTAATGTACTAATTGTTCAATATTATTGTGGATTTCGATCAGTCTATCGACTTATATTAATTAATTTGGCATAACTTCGGATATGCATTTTTAAATTAACTTGTCTTCCATTAATTATTCATGCAAATGAGTATTTTTAATTTCTATGGATATGTGTAATTTTTAAAATGCATATGTATGTTTTTTATGGACAAATACTTACGTGGAGTAAGTACACTTGGGTTTAGTTATGATAATTTACACGAAATTACTCGGATGTACATATAATAAAATGCCCAAAATTTAAAAAAAAAAAAAATACTTAGTCGACGGAACATGGAGACTTCGTCGCCTTAGAAGTTCTTAGGCAACGAAAATTGAATATTTCGTCGCCTTAGACGAACTTAGGCGACATAGCGTCCACTTTTAGTCGCATAGAATCGCCTCACTCGCTGCACCTTGCCTCGCCCGCCTCCTAATTGCCTCGCATCACTCGCCTCGCCATGGTCAAACTTTTTGAAAAATACTTAGTCAACGGAACATGAAGCTTTAGTAGTCGTTAGGCAACTGAACATTCGCTTTCTGTCACCTCGCCTCGCCCGCCTCATCCTCACCTCACATCACTCACCTCGTCCCACCTCACTCGCCTCCCCATGGTAAAAAAATTTGAAAAATACTTAGTCAACGGAACATGAAGCATTCGTCATCTTAGTCCTCGTTAGGCGACAGAACGTTCACTTTCCGTCGCTTAGGATCCCCGAAATATTATGCGGGTAAATAAAATAAAAAATTACTACGACGATGGAAATTGATGTTTCCGTCGGCTTGGATCTACAAAGGTGATGGAAATTTAATAATTCGTTAGGTTAGCACGTCCAAGGCGACAGAAATATGATGTTTTCGTCGCCTAGGATCTCGAAATATTAGGCGGGTATATTTTGCGCTTTTTTTTTGCCGAAATTTAATTTTGTTAGGTGACAGATTTTTGTCTTAGCAGACATAATATTTTCGTCGGTTAAGACTTAGGCGACGAAAATAAATCAATAGTCGTCGCCGTAGATGTACTAATTTCGTCGGCTAAGATAAAATGTATATCAGTATCGCTCTTAGTGTGGTACAACACAACTAATCCTCAAACCCGTTCTTACACTCGCTACACTGGAACCCTAAAACCCGACTGTGGTCCAACCAACGCAGCGTGGCTACATGAGATCCCATCGAAGATCCCCGCCATCCACTGATCGGCAACCGCATCGACCTGACCGCAACCGCATCAACACCACTCTTGGTCTCCTCCACTCATCGCCACCGCATCCCCGCCGCATTAATTTCTCGCTGCTCCCACCATTTTTCTCCGACCTCACTGAGAAGCAAGCCCAATTTCCACTCCGAAGTCCGAAGCCGAAGCCTTGTCTGGAAAAAAGGTAATATTTTTTGTTTTTGCATACTGTGTTGATTTGAATTTTGGTTTGAATTGATGTCGTGGTTGAGTTGTTTCTGTGATTGTAAATGGAGCTAGAACTATAGGTACCTGTGTATGTTGTATTGTCATTTGGAGGCTGCTGGCATTGCAGTGTAGCTATTCTAGTTTTTTGATAGTGTAGCAAACATGATGAGTTTGAATTTAGCTGCTGACATCAATTACTCAAGGGTATGTAATTGGTATGATTGTGTTGGAATGTCAACTCTGTGATTGTTCCTTGAGTGCTATTGACAAGCATAGTTAGCTTCTCGAATTAAATTCCATTTGGTTTCAATGTGTATTACCCCAGAAATTTGATATTTGTTTCTAATATTATTTGAGTTTTTTTTTTTGGTTTTGAGGGGTTATGAGTTAACTTTCTAATCTGTTGGGTTTCTTGAGAAACTTCCTTCATGGAAGTTGTAGAGCACGACAACACAAGTTCGTAGACATGTGGCACGTGTAAAACAGACCGTGTATGAGAAAATTATGGTCAGCGGAAGTTCTTGGATTTTTGAGAATTTTTGGTTAAATAAGAAGTTAGGGTTTCATTTTCTCCGGAACACATTTTTTCTCCTTTTCTCTCTTTCTTCTCTCTCGTGCCTCACCTTCACTTTCTGGGATTTCCGCCTGACCCGACCCGAACTCGTTGACCCGACCAGGATTTTCCAACGCCGTCTAACGTCGCCTGACCGCGCCACTAGCCCGAATCGACTTCTCTTCTCCTTGCCTTTGTCCTCCTCTAGCTTGTTCACGTCGTTTCAGTCACGAAGTGGTGACCCGAAGCTAGGAAGTTCGGCTTGGAAATCGGTCAGGATTTTAGCCTCCGGCTGTGGCGACGCGGCTTGAAAATGGTCGAGATAGAAGCTCCTTGGCGTCTTGGTTCGATTTCCAGGGATCTTGAAGCTCGACTCTCAGTGTGGAGTGGTGGTGGTGGATTCCAACTTTTCTGGCGAGTTTTCGGCGTTTTCCGGCCGATTCCGGCCGAACGGTTGAAACCTTAGGTATAAAAGATACTCCACTCCCTTCAATCTACAAGTTTCGTGTTTTGGGTTTGGCCAAATTCAGATTTTCTGTGGTGGCGCATGGGGCCCACTCGCCACCGTCTGTGGTGGCGCGTGGCGGCGTGTCTGGCAGAGGTTGGGAGATTAGGAGTAACTGTTAGCTTGTGCTTGTCGATACGAGCACATTGACATGTCATGAGGTTATGTTATGATCAAGTGTTGCATCCTAGGTTTAAGACTAAGTTGAGAATTATGAGAGGTTTTAAGCTTTGGGTGTTGAGATTTGAAAATTTTGTTAACCTTTTCAATAGGTTGGTTGAGGGTTCCTATGACCTTGGGAGGTTTCGGAAGGAGGTTGTCCATTTTTGAGCAAATATTGGGTTAAGGCTTGTTAAGGGTGCATTGTTCTTTTGTTGGTTTTTAATGTTAGTATTTGTGTTAATTAGGTATCTTGTAGAGTTGACATTAAGCTTAGCTCTTGTATTGTGTTGAAGACGCATTGGGATTATTTAGGTGAGTAAAATCTCACCAAGGTTCACCTTGTGACCTATTTAATTATATGATAATGTTGATGAAAATGTTGGTGATTTGTGTGATGATGATAATGATAATGGTAATTATATGGTGATGATGATAATGATCATGGTAATTATATGGTGATGATGATGATTAAAATGTTGATGATTTTAGTGATGATAATGTTGATGATAATGATCATGGTAATTATATGTGGATGATTAGATGATGGTCATGGTAATCATATTTATGATGATTAAATGATGATGGTTATGATGATTAAATGATGACGATGATGTTTTGATTTAAAAATTTTGTTCATTTTTTGTTTGTTTTAAAATATATGAGTTTGATTACCAACTGCTCATGGTAAGTGAAAACAAATTTCCTTTTAAAAGTATAATCTTTCCAATGGACTTTTGTTCATGTTGGTGCCTTAGTGGTGAATGTGTGCATTTGTTGTGAATTGGTACCTAAGTGGTGAATGTGTACTTTTGTTACGAATTGGCGCCTTAGTGGTGATAATGTGCATTCATTGTTGAATTGTGCCTTAGTGGTGATTGTATGCATTAGTTGTGGATGTGGTGCCTTAGTGGTGATTGTGTGTATTAGATTAGGAGCCTTCGTGGTGGATCGGGAACCAAGCCTTGGCCGGGTGATTGGTTACAGTCAGTATAGAGCTCTAGGCTGTCTGTTGGTACTTCATGGGGGATGACTAAGTGTTGACGAACCCGTGAGTACGCATTTATTTGGTTACTTATGGGGGATGACTAAGTGTTGGCGAACTCATAAGTAAGAGTAGAGAATGATTGTGTGATGTTCCTATGTGTTGTCATTTAAATTCCTTGCTTTGAGTATCTCCTAAACTATAATTGTCCGCTGGAGATTCTTTAATCTTAATTATATGATTTTTAATATTTCATTTATGATTTGAGTGATTGTGATTTGTTGAGTTTTCTTAATTTCTTTTGAATTCTCTTGCTTTTCGGTGATTCCTGAACTAAGCTGCTAATGCAGGAATTACCAGTTTTATCTTTTGTTCATGTGTTTTACTTTGTTTGTAGAAATATTTTGTTATTTTGGGATTTACTCATACGGGCTTTTTGCTTACCGGGTTTGTCATTTACAACCCGGTGCACTATTTCCTGGTGTAGGGGTTAGACCTGCAGGTGTTGATCAACAGGGTTGAGGCGGAGACATAATGGCAGGATTGTAGTTTCTATGCATATTATGTATGGTGTCATGACTGTTGTTTTAAGCTCATGTGAGCAATTTATTTATTACTAGACTTTTGAAGTTCATGTAATTAAGTAGGATTAATGTTTAACTCGATTTTTGAGGTTGTCGACTTGTACACTTCCAGTATTGTTTTTAGTTTTGGAAGTTGTTGAGCAGGTTTGAGATTTTAAGTTTTGAGTTGTATCATGCCCAAATTTTTGAAAATTTAACCCTCGAAAATTGGGGTGTGACACAATGTTCCTTTGATTCAAGGTCCTCCTTCTCTCTAATGTGTTCACCCTTCGATCTTTATAACAAGTATAATTCATCTTTGTCAACAAATACAAGAAGATTTGTATTACAAACACATTCATCAAGCTTACCGATATCATATCTATTCTGCTATTGAAAATGTGATATCTGTGTTACTTTGTACTGAGTTTGAATTGAATTCTTATTGATAAAGAATTTTCTTGGAGCATCTAAACTTGTTTAAAAATTTGGAAACTTGTTTTGGTCTTTCAACAAATTATCAAACATAGCTCATGTTCTATTACTCAAATTTGATCTTTTAGTTTTCATATAGAGCTAGTCTTTAAGCAACAACTGCTTATACTCATTTGAAGGTTCAAAACTATATTACTGTTGGTTTGTTCTAATTTCTTACCAAACTAAATTCTATACCGTGGACTAACAATTGTGTGTTATTCATGTGCAAGATGGTGATCATTAGGAAGAGAAAGGACAGAGCCACTAAGGCCAGTGCCTTGATGGACTCTATATGGCAGAGCGTCGGCTCAGCGGGTAGTAGCAGCCACCATACCCTCATGCTGACTAGGACAGTACCACCAGGGGCTCCCCCTTTGATCGTGCGGCCCCCTCCCGTTGACAGTAGTTCAACATGATCTCTATCATCTACATCAGCGCCCAAATCTGCAAGATGCATCGTCGGCAACGCTCAGTTGAAAGTTAGAAGTCCAACATGTAAATTAATTATACTTGTATTAGAAATAAATTAGTAGCAGTAAGCACCCGCGCCCCAAGGTGTCTGCATACGCGCCCCAAGGTGCCAGCAGCGCACCCCAGCTCACTGCAACTTCCTTTTCTTTTCTTTTTTCAAGTGCTTACTGTTATTTGTCTTATATATAGCATTAAATTTCCTAATGTTTTGTACATATATTAATTGTAGCTCCGGCCCTGAAGAAGATGCGGAGTTTATGTTCTGCAAAGAAGGCGAAGGATAGCGTTGCAGCAACGAGGCAGAAGATCAAGCTGGAGTATTGCCCCCGTGTAAAAGGCCCTAGCGTGAGGGGGGTAAATAGCTTGGTGGCACATGATATCGGTTTTGCCATACAGAGTCTGGTGGGAATGAGGGCAAGGACGTTCTACGACCTTGATCAGGAGGTGAAATGAAAGGTGTGGAATGCAATGTTAGTAAGTAACACTAAAAACAGTTTGAAAAGTAAATTAATTCAAATTACATATGTTTATTTTATTTTTTAGTGTTTAACACTTGAATTTTTATTTATTTATTACTTAGCCGAAGTACGAGTGGAATGAAAATGATGAGTCAATGTTTAATTGGATAATGAAGAGGGCACATGAGAGGTACAAGGACTAGAAGTGTCAGTGCCACAAAGCTTATCTGAAGGAATGGCCCTCTGGCATGCCTTTAGATTTCATTGGAAGAGAGGACCAGTGAGAATTTCTATGCTCCCACTTTGAGTCAGATAAGTTCAAGGTGATTTTTTAAAATACCTTCATTGTTTACCTTGTAAAACTAATCTATTTAATATTTTTTCGTGTATTAGACTCTCATTGACAAACAAGCGGAACCGTGGAGAGAAGACTATGCACCACTACATGGGGTCTTCTCCTATCATCTACACAATGGAGGAATTCATAATACAAGGGGAGAAACTTCCAATTATCAAAGGTTTTGAGAAGACCTATGTCAGGGCCGGTGATGAAGTTACGACCAAGCATTATGTAAGTGTCTTTCCTTTTACTATTTTATTGTTTGATGCTTGCACTTATGAAGTTTATTATGCAAAATGTCAAGTTTATTAGGTACACATAAAATGAGCTATATGTAAATAGATATCTTTGATTATTGGTTCTTGTTTCTGCATAATGTCAAGTTTATTAATTTATGTATTTTAAATGCAGAATGACATGGTCGATGAGGTGAATAGGCGAAAAGATGTATTTAAGGAACAACATCCTGACCCGACGGAGGAGGAGATTGTGGAGAGTGTTCAGTCTCAACAAATTGAGGTGTTGGGTACGGTGCTCAAAACTCAAAAAGGAAAGGAGATCAGAGGGATGAGATGAGGAAGCGAGCGAGACTTGAGCCATTCTTCAAATGGTTCCACTTCACGTAGTCGTCTGCCTAGAGTTGATGCAACTCTTAGAGATGCAGGAGCGCTATGAGCGGAGAATAAAGGAATTAGAGGAGCATGCCCAACAGTAATTCCAAGAGACCCAACAACAATTCCAAGAGGTCGAACAGCGTGCCCTGCATGCGGAGTCTATGTATAGCGTTGTGCAGTCCCAATTTTCAGCCATACATGTGCACCTAGGTATGCCACCACGTCCTCCTCCTCCTCCTCTTCCTCCTCCTCCTCCAAAGTTTCCTCCTCCTCTTCCAGTTGTTTCTCCTCCTCCACATGTTTCCCCACAAAACAATGATGATCTAGGCGGCATAGGATTGGATGATAATGCCAATTGGCATTATTGATTTTGTATTAGTTTAGCTAGAGTGTATGAACAATTTTTTACATAGTTCATTAATTATTTTGTATATATATATATATGAACAATGTTTGTCCATCTAGTTATCATGATCAATATATGAATATGTTTTCCAAATCCAATGTTTCTGGTATATATGTATCTGTATGTGTTTGATTATTGTTACTGATATGTAATTTTTTGAAACAGTGAATAAGGTAATTTACACAAAAATTACATTTTTTTTACAGTAAAAAAATACTTTGGCGACGGAAACAGAAATTTTGTCGCTTAAAATAAAACACTTAACCGACAAATACAAGCATATCCGTCGACTAAGAACTGATACAAATTCGTCGGTTTAAAGCTTTACCGACGAATATTCTGTCGCCTAAGAACGGAGCAAGATTGGTCGGTAAACATACATACCGATGACATTTTCGTCAGCTAAGGAAAATTCCGTGTTCGTCGTGTAAGAAACCGTTCGACACAACCATTTCGTCGACAAGGATTTTTATCGACGAATCGATTTGTTGATAAGGTAGGAAAATATCCGTCGGGTAGGAACACTTTTAGTCGACGACTTACTTAATTTCCATCGCCTAAGACTCGAAAAGAAGTGGTGCTTCGAAGTCTGGATGGTTTTGAGGTTGTGTTTCAGGGGGAAAGAGATGTGATTTAGAGTTGCCTGATATCAGCTGTGGCCACCAGGAAATTATTAAATAAAGGATGTCATGCATTCTTAGCTCATGTGGTGGATGCAATTATAGGAGTGTTGGAAGTGGGGGATATTCCTGTAGTAAGATAGTTTTCGGATGTGTTTCCCGAGGACTTGCTTGGTTTGCCTCATGTAAGGGAGATAGATTTTTCTATCGAGTTGCTTCCTGAAACTATGTCTATCTCTCAGGCACCTTACAGAATGGCTCCAGCGGAATTGAAAGAGTTGAAGACTCAATTGCATGAGTTAGTAGATAAGGGTTTTATTCGGCCTAGCATGTCTCCATGGGGTGCCCCGGTGTTGTTTGTTAAGAAGAAGGATGGCACCATAAGACTATGCATTGATTATAGGAAGCTGAATCAAGTCACAGTGAAGAATAAGTATCTGTTGCCTCGCATTGATGATTTGTTTGATCAGTTGAGGGGTGCTTCTGTTTTCTCAAAGATTGATTTGAGATCTGGTTATCATCAGTTACAGATCCGAGAGGGTGACGTAGCCAAGACCGTTTTTCGATCATGCTATGGTCATTATGAGTTTGTGGTAATGCATTTTGGACTTTCTAATGCACCCGCGGCGTTCATGGATCTCATGAATAGGGTGTTTAGTCCATATCTTGACCGCTTCGTGATCGTGTTCATAGATGATAT
Organism: Fragaria x ananassa; assembly: GCA_034370585.1. Classification (NCBI taxonomy): domain Eukaryota; kingdom Viridiplantae; phylum Streptophyta; class Magnoliopsida; order Rosales; family Rosaceae; genus Fragaria; species Fragaria x ananassa. Next base: position 12,677,582 of record CP139764.1, read on the forward strand.
TTTGATATATTCAAAAAGTGAGAAGGAGCATGCCAAACATCTAAGATTGATATTACGGACTTTGCAAAATGCTCAGTTGTTTGCCAAGTTCTGCAAGTGTGAGTTCTGGATGGATAAAGTGGGGTTCCTGGGTCATGTAGTTTCAGCCGAAGATGTTAGTGTGGATCCCCAGAAGGTGGAAGCGGTGTCAAGTTGGAGAAGACCCTCCTCTTTGACAGAGATTCGTAGTTTCTTTGGATTAGCAGGTTATTATCGGCGATTTGTGCAATACTTTTCAAAGATTACAGCTCCACTCACAAGATTTTCCAAGAAGGGAGTTAAGTTCGAATGGTCATATCAGTGTGAGGAAAGTTTTCAAGAATTAAAGAATCGCCTTACGAGTGCTACTGTTTTGGCACTTCCGGATGATAGTGGGGAGTATGTGGTCTTTTGTGATGCTTCTAGACGAGGTCTAGGCGGGGTTTCGATGCAGCATGATAGAGTGATTGCCTACGCTTCTAGGCAATTGAAGCCGCATGAGGTGAATTATCTCACTCATGATTTAGAACTTGCAGCAGTAGTTTTTACTCTCAAGTTGTGGAGACACTATCTTTATGGAGCGAAGTGTCAGATTTTTACCGATCACAAGAGTCTTCGGTATGTGTTCACTCAAAGGGATTTAAATATGAGGCAAAGAAGGTGGATGGAGTTGATCAGTGATTATGATTGCACTATTGAGTATCATCCAGGAAAAGCTAATGTGGTAGCTGAAGCTCTTAGTCGCAATCCCTCCATATCTTTGTTTCATCTGAGGAATGTTCGAGTTCCACTTCTTTGTGAGTTATGAGTTACATGAGTGGATTTAGCGGTGGACGAAGTGGGTGCCTTGGTAGCTAGTTTCCATGTGAGGCCAGTTTTGGTTGATTCAGTGCGGGAAGCGCAATATAGTGATCCTTCCATAGTTCGGTTGATAGAAAGAGTAGCGAATGGAGCTGCCGTAAATTTTTTGGTGAGAAGGGATGGAACTTTGTTGTTCAAAAATAGGCTCTGTGTTCCAAAGAGGAATGAAGAGTTAAAGAATGAGTTAATGGAGGAAACTTACAGTTCCACATATGCTACTCACCCAGGGAGTACAAAGACTTATCTGACTTTGAGGATTATTATTGGTGACCAAACATGAAGAGGGAAATTGCAACTTTTGTGAGTAGGTGTCTGATTTATCAGCAAGTGAAAGCTGAAAGGCAAAAACCTTCAGGGTTGCTTGAGCCATTGCCGATTCCAGTATGGAAGTGGGACCACATCACCATGGATTTTGTCTTCAGTTTACCTCGTACCCGTGAAGGGCATGACGGTATTTGGGTGATTGTGGATAGACTCACTAAATCTGCTCATTTCTTACCAGTGGGAAAGAAGTATACATTGGATAAATTAGCTGAGTTGTATGTTAGTGAGATTGTGAGACTTCATGGCGTACCTGAATCCATAGTGTCAGATCGGGATCCTAGATTTGCTTCTAAATTCTGGGGAGCTCTTTAGGCAGCTTTAGGTACCCGACTGCATTTCAGCACTGTTTTTCATCCTCAGACTGATGGGCAATTAGAGAGGACTATCCAGACTTTGGAGGATATGTTGAGAGCGTGTGCCTTGCAGTTCAGGGGGAGTTGGGATAAAAACTTTTCTCTGATGGAGTTTGCCTATAATAACAGCTTCCATTCGAGTATCGGTATGACTCCTTTTGAGGCACTTTATGGGAAGCAGTGTCGTACGCCTTTATGTTGGAATGAAGTCAGAGAAAGAGAGCTTTGTGGTCCTGAGATTATCCATGACACAAATGAGAAGATCAAGGTGGTTAGAGATAGACTCAAGGCTGTTCAGAGTAGGCAAAAGAGTTATGCAGATGTCCGCAGGAAGGACCTTGAGTTTCAAGTGGGCGATTGGGTGTTCCTGAAATTATCTCTTTGGAAAGGGGTAGTTCGTTTCGCTAAGCGTGGGAAGTTTAGTCCGAGGTATATTGGGCCTTATGAGATAATAGAGCGAGTTGGCACTCTTGCTTATCGGTTAGTTTTGCCTCCAGAGTTGTCCAGGATACAAAATGTGTTTCAAGGTGCTTTGGAGAAGCCATCAAGTAGAAGAAGCTACTTGGGAATCAGAGGAGCGAATGAGACAGCAGTATCCTTTCCTCTTTGTTTAGTTGGTGTGTAAATTTCGAGGACGAAATTGTTATAAGGATGGGAGAATTGTCACGCTCATACCCTTGATTTTTACCTTAATTACTAGCACGGCGGTAATAAAAATTTTACCGTCTTCGTCAGTAAGTATTTAATTTAATTGGTCCCCAGAGTGGTGTTAGGGGACGATTATTTGGAAGGATTTATTCGAAAGAAGAAAAAGTGACGACGGTAAAAATGGTAATTTTTGCTAGTAAAAGGTAATTTTTATTGAAGTATTATTTTTGGGGTGTTGAATTTTGGAATGGGTGTTAAGTTGGTGGGTTGGCCCGGTTTTGGGCCAAGCCCAGTCAGTTCTCTCTCTCTCTCCCTCCCGATTCTCTCTCTCCCCGACCCGCTCTCCGCCCGGATCATCCAGCCGCCCGTTCGCAGCCGTCCGGCCGCCCCAGACTGCCGCGCCGGTCCCGTTTGAACCACCATCCTCTCCTCTTCAATTCGGTGTAGGTGACCGAGCCCCTAGCGTCGCCGAGAAACCGCAGCCGAGCCCGAAAGTTCCGACTGCCCGGAACTTCCCGTCGCCGGAACTCCTTCCTCCGGCCTCCATAACCGACGAGCCTAGGCTCAAAAGAAAGCCCTCCTCCCATGCAGCAATCCCTCCAAATGGCTCCCTCCATCTCGAGCTAGGTAAGGAGAAATCGGTAATGGAAATTCTAGACCTTTTTGTGTGTTTTTGTTCAATTGGCATAGTTAGGCTTGGAATTGGTGTTTGCGGTAGTTAGGAAAGTTGTAGAGGAGGTTGAGAGGAAGGTGCTGTCAAATTTTAGTGGGCATTGGAGGTCGCCGGAGCTGGCCGCCGGCCGCCGGCCGCCGGCCGCCGTCGGGAAAAAATGTTTTTTGTCGGGAATTTTATGAAGAGTTTATTGGAATGAGTTTTATAATTTTTGGTGGAGTTTTGGATAGGTTTGGGAATTTTAAAATTTGGTATTTTTTGGCATATTAATAAGTTAGAATTCGGTCACGTGATTATTTAATGTTAGAAAGGTGGAAGATGTTTAGAGGATGTCAGTTAAGAGTTTGTGAAGGTTTATTGGTTGGTAGTGAAATTAAGAATTTGGGCGATAGACTTGGTTGAGCGCGCGGAGCTCCTTTTTAATTACGCCTAATTTCTTTAAGCGTCGGTGTGTTAATTAAAGATTTATTTATGTTTTTGAAACAGGACGCGAGGAGGCTCGAGCTGACGAGACCTCCGACCGACATCAGGCTTAGGCCTAATTTGTGAGTGGAATTTTGTCTTGAATAATGTGCTTCAAATGCTTTATTGTTGAATAATGATTTTTCTGTTGTTCGAAATTTCCCGAAATTGAGAATTTCTGTGATTATACTCATATATAGTTGTTTATGAGAATAGTATGTATATAAATAAATGCTAGCTAGCTATATGTGATTTTCCCCCATACTGAGGTACAATTCCAGTATAGGGTGATGTGAGCGTTAGACGCCAGCGTCGTAGCCTTGCATGACTTTCTATTCTTTGAATTCGTTCATAGAATTCGTACAAGGAATCAGCACGTATATATACCACTCGGGCGTTTCCCCCATACTGAGGTACAATTCCAGTATGGGGTGACAGGAGCATTAGACCCCAACGTCGTAGTCTTGTATGATCATCTATTTTTCGAGTTTATTCATAGATATCGTACAAGAGATAGACGAGTGTGAATACATACTGATATATATTTTATTCTAGCCTGAGAGGCCATTTTTCTTAAAGTTTGGGAGTCTAGCGAGGCTAGACACTAGTTCAGAATTTTTGTGTTAAGCTTTTAAACTGTCGCTGGTAAAGCGTTTTCTTTGAAAATATTTTTGGGGAAATATTTATTTGTTGTCGGAATTGCTTTTGTCCACTCACTCTGACGTTTTTGAATATTTTCCCCTGGGCTCTTCGTTTTTAAAATGCCCAGTCTGCAGTGTTCGCGTGAGGTTTAGAAGGAGACGTCGAGGCATAGTGACCCATCTATCCGTTACATTTCGCCAGTATGTTACCTATTTAATCTAATAGGAGGTTGTTTGCTTCCGCTGTGTTTTGAAATTTTTAGTAGCTCTGAATACTGTTGGAATTTATGTATAATTTATTCTAGCTACTTTTGGGTTGTAGCAGAGAATGCTAATTTATTCGTTCTTTATTTTGTTCGTACGAGTTAGGGTTATCCATTTTCAAGGGAGGTTTGCCGAGTCCTTCGGTAAATTTTCCTTGAAGGTGGTCCCCGCATGACTCACCTCAGGTTTCAGGGTGAAATTCGGGGCGGGTCTTGACAGGACATGTGTCACAAGAAGGTTGGTCTGCACGGGTGAAACAGTGTCTTTATGCTATTATGTTGCAGAGTCCGACTTGGTTTCTATGATTATCTATCTTCTGCCGCAAGTCGAGCTCCCACTATATAATGGGCTCTAGGGTTTACAACAGAGAACACACACTCACAATTCAACAAACAAAACAAATCTTTCAACCTAGTTGAAACCCTCAACCCAGTCAGATCTCCAACGCTCCCCGGAGCTTTGTTTCCGCTTCCCCGTTGAAGCGAACTCTCTCTCTACACAATTACTAAAACACAATACAAACCTTCAACCTTGTTGAAACCTCCAACGCTCCCCAAAGCTCTGCCTTCGCTTCCCTGTTGAAGCAAAACACACACAATCTCTCTGATCTCCCTTTGTTGCTCTGCTCGCGATATTCCGTGAGTATCGATCGCCTTGTGCTCGTAAATTCCTCATCTGAGGTGGCACCTGGAAACCTCCCCCCCCACCTGATTAAGAAGTTAAGATCTCACACGCACATCCATTAATTTTTCCTCGTCCGCGAGGTGGCACGCCCGCATCACTAGAAGCATTGACTGTTATCATCCATCTGCTCCGCACGCTGAGGATCGTGTACATCATAAAAGTAAAATAACAGATTTAGCCTTAAAAGTGGACTTATATGGGTAAAACTGTTATGATGGACTTATGTAGGAGAATATGCTGAGGATGTAACTTGTATGAAATTTTCTATATAATTATTATATATTTACTATTTTATAACTATTTTTTTTATGTGTTCTCTTATATTTTCTGTTAGATTTTTTATTAGGTTGGAATATTTTTCTTGATATTTATCAATTTATAACCAAAAGAATAATATTATATTCGAACTCCAAATCTCCAATATGACATCAATCGGCTAAAATTTGAAGAAGAAAAAAAATATTAAACATACATAATTTTTTCAAAGTGAAGAAACTAGTAAAAGTACAATAGCATAAAAACTAATTTTTAGTCTGCAAGATAGAAACTAAACTAAAAACTAAAGTTAATAAAAAAATATATGAATCAGTAAATAGTAAATGTGATTATGACAGTAGACGAAATTCAGGTGATGAATATGGGAGAATATGTTTTTATTTCTTTTCTTTTGATGCGTAATAATAGTAGATAAAAGTTAAGTTTTAGAGAAGAATAAATATTTTTTTTCTTTTTCTTCCCTTATAATTGATGGATGTTTTTGTACTTAAACATACCTATAAAATCTAATATGAAATATAAAATAATAGGGGTGTTTATTAAAAGTTTAAGAGATTAGAGGTGTGTATTTAAAATTTCTCATTTGAAAAATACCTATGTTAAATGAATAAAACATATAAAACTTAAACGAATTGAATATCAAAATCAAAAAAATCTTGTTTTTTGGAAACTAATAAAGTAAGAAAAGGGGGGGGGTGAAATCTATACTCTTCAAATTGTAATCCACACTCACTTTTCATTTTTGATAACTTATATTTTGTCTTAGTGACTTAACTTTTCTTTATGGAAAAGACTTAGGTGGGGTATTAATACCTTGGAATCTGTCATTGTCTTATTGGTCCACATAGGACAATCATTTAAAAACGGGACCTACATAACAGATGTCTATTAACTCTCTCTAACAGATTTTTTTTAACATATTTTTTTAACCAATATTTCTAACAGATTTTGTTTTTGTAAAAAAAGGAACTTTCTCTCTCTCTCTCTGTCTCTCTCTCCTTCAGATCGGACCTCAAGTGTCCTTAAATGTAGACAGACGCCCATCTGGCCCGACAGTCCTACACGACGGCGTCTGTGAACCTACCTACCCAACCACCTCTCCCACCTTGCGCGTCTTATCCTGCCTAACAAGCTCCGACCAAGCAAAGCTTCCATGCTCCTCTGGCCACCCAAACGCAACAGCATCGTGCTTAGCCGCTCTCTGCACAAACCCGACCCATCCCCACCAGCGCTGCTCCATCTTCACTGTTGGAAACTAGACCCAAGTGCCTCGACCTGATATTCTCCACCTCAATTCGGCGTCGCCAGAGCTGGACGCACAGTAGTGATCGGTGGACAGACGGTGGTGATTGGTGGCCAGTGCTGGCTTGATGGTGTCGGAGAAGACGATCGAAGAATTTAGGTAAAGTCTGGGCTCGGTTGACTCTCAACTGAGCACTTTGACCGGATCAACGGTCTCCTCTCATTTATGCTAAGCACATGTGTCAAGATATAGATAGTTCCTTCTTTATGAGGATCTTCAAGTTTCATTCAGCGATTATGCATGTTTCCTTGTTGGTGTCTGGAATATTTTATAGCTTCTGGAATCTGGTCGTTTCTTAACCCGACCAAGAAATTGATAAAGAAAACCGATAGCTGAGATGAAAAGGGAGAAGAGATCAACGACCTAGATTATTTAAGCTATTTTCTTGAATTTGACATTCGAAAACGTCAGTGAACTGGTGTCAGCGCGTACTTTGACACCACGACCTTAAACCTTGAATTTGACATTTCAAGAAAAAAATCAAATATGAACATGAACGTTAACTTCAGAAGTTACTAACCCTTGTAACCTGACGAAAACCCGATGAATTTCTACGGGGTTTCACAATTAAATTATGATTTACAGTTTTAGAGTAAAGAAACACGTGTGGCCTCCTACTTTTATAGATTATGGTTTATGATGAGACCAATAGTTGATCAGCTCTAGTGTTTACAAGGTATATGATGATCGAGTATTAGTCATCCTTACTGTATATAAGATTTATGATGATCGAGCACTAGTCAACCCGATTGTATGTATGGTTTTGGATTTATGATGATCAAGTACAGATTACCTCTCGTGTGTATATAGGGTTTAGGGCTTATGAAGAATAATCAGCTCTCGTATATATATGATTTACGGTTTATGACGATTGACCAATAGTCAACTCTAGGGTCACCCTTAATATATTTGCATGGCTTACAGTTTATGGTAATCAAGTATAAATCACCTCTCATGTATTTTAGGTTTATAATGATCCAAAAATAATCACCTCTAGTGAATATATGGTTTAGGGTTTATATAGAAAAGCGCAATGAACCAATGTAAAAAGTTAGACACGTTTATATACCGATAATCTAGCTCCCTAAATAGAAGCATAAACGTAATTAAACCAAAAAGACGAAAATAGATCAATTTTCTAACGTTGAATCTTAAAAGTCGACTAATTTAATGCCTCCCACTTTCACACCCAAAAAAAAAAAAACTAAACCCTAAACCGTAAGCCCCATCGTTCACCCTTGGCAATGTTTCTCTCATTTCTCTCCATATCAACCAAGGGCAAAATGGTCTTTTTGTGGTTATCATAAGTAGAATGAGGAGAAACCCTAAACCGTATTTTTTCTTCCCCTCTTCCACACAACCGCGCCTCTCACTTCTCTCTCCTATCCCAGTGCCAGAAAGCCACCTCTGGTCACCGTCTCACCTCACCAATGCCGCCATTCGATGTCGCACATCACCCGGACCAAAAACCCCACCCATATCGACGGCAGAAACCACCCTTTGTTACTACATGTAACCACCACGAGCCTAGCCGCCTTGCCCAGCGAAAGCCTCTACTTCTGGCCACCCTTTCCACTCACCGTTGTCATCATCAAGCCCAGAAAAGGGGTATGCTTCAAAACCCAGAAGCTCTAGTTGCCACCAAGGCTAGAAGAGCATCATGCAAGCCTCGTCGGAATAGTTACCAGAACTAGGTTATCGTCGACCTATGATCTTCAACCTCCAACTGGACTGGAGCTCGACTACCACCCATAGAAGAAATCAGAGCTTCCTAAATCACCAAACCACCAAAGCCCATAGTCCGAGCCTCTAACACAGTGAACGCCATAGACCCTTTCCCTTCGTCTGGTAAGCTAACCCTCTTCCGTTTTTCTTCGTTGTATCCTCTATTTTGCGGATTATAAACCTTGTTCTGCTTTTTAGGATTCGAGTGATTGCTGGTGAAGTAGTAGATTAACAATCACAGCAGTAGGGGGATAAGATGCACTAGATTAACAATCACAGCAGTCTGCAAAACTTTAGCTTTAGTACTCAAAAGTTATTCTAGAAGCTAAATTCTTGTGGCACGCTCTAATAAAAGGGAAGGAAATAATAAGAAGTTGCTTAGTTTGTTGGCTGCTTTCTTCGTATTTAATATATTTTTTTGTCTTATTGAGTTTAATATCATAATTGTTTGAATTGCATGATCTTCTGATGCTTTTGTTCCAATTGAAAGTTTAGGCAGATTAGTGTTTTGTATAAAGATCATCGATTTCTAGGTACTTGATTATGGATTTTCATTCATTTTCTGTTAACAGGCTCTTTTCATTTAAGGCTCTTTTCATTTCAAGTTGTGCATAATATAATTAATTGTACTAGGATAGCAGATTTTTGAGGCTGCTATATTTTGGGGTGCAATCAAATTGCAATGCCAAAAAGTACTTGATAGATTACTGACTTGATAGATTTGTTTTAGGTTGCTAACTTGTCATATTTTTTATTTTCTTAATACAAAATGAAACAGTGATGTTATATCTTAATTGAGAAATTCACACATTTTCTCATTGTCCTTACGTACTTTGCCTGCAGTGTAGGAGGCATGGCATTGTCAACATTAGTAGCCTTCAAATGTGAGCAATTTCTATGCTTGCTAAAATTTAAATAGCTCATTTACCGATCTAGTCTTTACATGGACTTCAGTTAACCATAAAAGCTGCTGGCTTGTCCTATGTATCTCAAGTTAAGGTAAAGTTCCAATCTTGATTAATTGTCAAATCTAAATCCGAGTCGGGGGTCTTCCTTGTTCCAATCTTCTAGCCCCTCTCTAATCTTTTTCCACTGATCCGGATTTGAGCTTTTTTCTTTTATCTATTATTCCTGATCCAACGAGGTTTATTTCTCTTATTTAATTGTATTTTTGTATAGTCTTAAATTGTTCACAAATCATACTCTAGCCATTATTGAGATGATTGCATTAATGCTCATACATTTACAGGGTGCACTTTACTTTGGAGTGGAGATATTGCTCATGAGATGCAAAACTTGGCCTTCTATAGTTGCATTATCGGAAGGTGCTACCACTAGTATTAATTTCATTAATTTCATAGTTTACACATTTTATATCCGCGGCCTCATATTGCTTAGGGCATATACAACTAGCATTATTAATGATAACTTCATTTTGCAATAAGCTAGGTTGTTCTACTTTTGATAGCATCTGATATGCTTTATTTTTTTATCTTGTTAGCATAGAGAATGACATAGGTGAGAATGGCTTAAAAGGAGGTTAAGGGGGTAGCTGAGAAGAGGAAAGGAAAGAGAGGCCTAGGCAGTGCTATTGGATCCAATGTTGTTGGTTGCATTTGTGTTTATATGCTTATGTATGGAGTAGGTAAATAGTTAGCAATGATTTTTAGTTTGTTATATCATAAGTGCTAGGTTGGAACAAAGGAATGTATGAAATTAATTCTCAAAATACAATGATTCATTACTCTTTCTTGACAAAAGTTTACTCTTGAATCAAAAATTTCCAACAACACTATTGAAATGTCTACTTTTCTCATGAAAATTGAATTGCAAATTAGTACATTTTAGTTCATAAGAAGGTAAACTTGGCTCTATAAACAAGTAGACTTCACAATTGAGTGAATTATGTGTTGAACTATAGAAGCTCTATAAACAGGTAGACATTTTTGTCTCACTAAAAAAGTAGACCGTTACTCGAAAATAAGCAGACTAGGTTTAGTAAACAGGTAGACCTCTCAAGAAATCTTCAAGTGTCTGTGAATTCTAGACACTATCGAGTTGGTCTACGCGTATCATGAGTCGAGGATCGAACATCTTGTACGATATGTTCACAAAACATGTATGTTAGTCTTCGTAAACAGGTAGACTATTTTACCTCACAAAAAAAGAAAACCCTTACTCAGAAATAAGCAGAACAGGCTTTGTAAACAGGTAGACCTCTCAAGAATTCTTAAAGTGTCAGTGAATTATGGACACTTTAGAGTTGGTCTACGTGTAGCATGAGTCAAAGATTGAACACCTTGTACACCATGTTCACAAAACAGTAGACCATTTTGTCTCACTAAAAAAAATACACTTACTCGGAATAAGCGGATCAGACTTCGTAAACAAGTAGACCTCTCAAGAATTCTTCAAGTGTTTGTGAATTCTGGACACTTCAGGGTTGGTCTACAGGTAGTATGAGTCAATGATTCGAACACCTTGTACACCATGTTCACAAAACAGGTAGATTAGTCTTCGTAAGCAGGTAGAGCATTTTGTCTCAGAAAAAAAGTTGACCCTTACTCGTAAACAAGCAAACTACGCTTATTAACAGGTAGACATCTCAAGAATTCTTCAAGTATTTGTGAATTCTGGACACTTTAGAGTTGGTCTACTTGTAGGATGAGTAAATGATTCAAAAACCTTGTACACCATGTTCACAAAACAGGTAGGTTAATCTTTGTAAATAGGTAGACCATTTTGTCTCACTAAAAAATTAGACCCTTACTCGGAAATAAGTAGACCAGTCTTCGTAAACATATAGACCTCTAAAAAAATCTTCAAGTGTCTGTGAATTCTACACAATTTAGAGTTAACCTACGCGTAGTATGAGTCAATGATTCGAAAACCTTGTACACCATGTTCACAAAACATGTAGGTTAGTCTTCGTAAACAGGTAGACTATTTTGTCTCACAAAAAAAATAGACCCTTACTCGTAAACAAGCAAACCAGGCTTCGTAAACATGTAGACCTCTCAAGAAGTCTTCAAGTGTCTGTGAATTCTGGAAACTTTAGAGTTAGTCTACACGTAATATGAGTCAATGATTCGAAAACCTTGTACACCATGATCACAAAACATGTATGTTAGTCTTCGTAAACAGGTAGACCATTTTGTCTCACTAAAAAAGTAGACCCTTACTCGGAAATAAGTAAACCGGGTTTCGTAAACAGATAGACCTCTCAAGAATTCTTCAAGTGTCTGTGAATTCTGGACACTTTAGATTTGGTCGACACGTATCATGAGTCAAGAATCGAACACCTTGTACACCATGTTCACAAAACAGGTAGACTAGTCTTCGTAAATAGGTAGATCTTTTTGTCTCACAAAAAAAGTAGACTGTTACTCGGAAATAAGCAGACTAGGCTTCGTAAACAAGTAAACTTCTCAAGAATTCTTCAAGTGTCTATGAATTCTAGACACTATCGAGTTGGGCTACGTGTATCATGAGTCAAGGATCAAACGTATTATACACCATGTAAACAAAACATGTAGGTTAGTCTTCGTAAACAAGTAGACATTTGTGTACTCGATCAACATAAACTCAATATACACTAGAGGTGACTAGTGCTTGATTATCATATATCACATATACACTAGAGCTGACTATTGGTCGATCGTCATAAACCGTAAATTATATATTCACAAGGCAACATCGAAGTTTCAGTAAAACAATTTATTTTTCAAAAAATTAGAAAATAACATTTTTAGATATTGATTGTTGATCTCGTTCTCTTTTAATCCTAACCATTGATTCCTTCTTTGGAATCCCAACCAAGGTCAACTGACCCAAGTCAGATCAAGCACTCCTCTCTCGCGTACAACGAGAGCTGAGAACCTCTCCGTCCCCGACCGTCTTCTTCGAAGCCGCCCGGCCGACTCCGGCCACCATTCTCCACAAAACCACCACCAAATTTCTTCTCTCTTTCCCCTCTACATAACCCAGCCCGTGAATCACACATACTGATTCAAAGACAAATCGACGGCGAGAATCTCCGACTGTGTTTGTCTGTTTCTGCCATCTTCGACGAGGACTTGGCCTGGAACTAGCATATTCGAACTTTTCCCTTCATTCTCTGCACCCTAATGCCCTTAATCTCTCAAATCTTTTACAAATCTTAATAACTCATTTACTGTCGATTTTGAGTTTTCCGGCGAGCTGCTGCGGTGGATGCCAACGAGGCTTTCTGTCGTCCTCTACTTCTTCTGATGACCTGGGTCAACTTCAAAGGTGTTAAGCGGTGGTAAGTGACTTTGTAGCTACTAAGCAAGGTTGCTGTGTTTTCCGGTATGTTTTAGAGAGAGAGAGGGAGAGAGAGAGAGAGAGAGGGGTTAAAAAAAACTGAGAATTAACTGAAGAAAAAAAAATTAACAAAGTTAACGAGTTAGTTAACGGAGTTAATGAGTCAACTAAGAGAGTTAATACCACCTAGACGAAATATGCATACCTCTAAGGCGTGCAACGAGATCCCTTTGTTTTTTTTTTATAAAAAATGATAACTAAAAGTGAGTGAAAATGTGGATTACAATTTAGAAAATGTAAATTTCACTTCACTAAGTAAATACCTCAATACTATCCAATTTACTATACCTCATATACCATAGGAGGAATTTACCCATATGATAAAGACCACACTATTTAACCATGAGCACACTTCGTTTTAAGGTTAAAACCATACTATTACCATGCTTTACCAGTTTACCACACAACAGTTATTAGAGGTACCGACAATAATCAGGTCTGCAAGCCAAGAGGCTAACTTTGTTTGTAGCTCAACTTCAGCACCCCTGTTATAGTATTCCCCATTGCATCTATATCCCAAATAGATGTAGGCAACCATGTCTGCAATTCTCCCAGTCAAAATATATATATCTCCACGAATAAAACATATAGATCAAATCACTGGGAATTCAACCAGCTTAACCCAAAACATCGATGCATTTATTTGGGCCAACACAAGAACATTCAGTCTTCTTCTAACTTCTAAGTACTAATTACCAACCCCAGACAAGATCTAAAGGCTCAGAACCAACAGAAAAATGGAAAGTGTAGTGACTAACAAAATGAAGTTGCCTATTTAATGTTGTACACAAATGTGTCCGGAAAAGAGGAAAAAGTTGTAACATTTTCAAGGAGAGAAGAGGGCCAAATATCATAACTGTGTACATATAGCAAACATTTTACTCATCATCTTTGTATGGGTACTCCTCTGGAACTTGCTTCAGGAGTTTCACTTGCAACTCGAATGCATCATCACCTCGAAGCATATCCCGGATCCAGGTGATTTCAGTTTTCATAGACACCTGATAATGAAACAAATGTAGCAAAACTATAAGGCAAGAAAGAGCAAGAGAAAACATGACTATCACCTCAAAGTAACTTTAGCCTTTCGACCACCCTCTTAACTTTGTTCAGTTTTCAAAAATCTCATCAGAAAGTAACCTTCACTCGTAAAGAACCATGAACACACCCCCCCCCCCCCCCCAAGCTACAGTTTTACTAAAGGTCTTTTTAGATACTACACGAGTTGTTAAGTGAATAGAAAGAAGATTCTATTCCTTCAGCAAAAAGGGGTAAGCTTTCAATCCTTTCACGTATGTATTGGAGAAGTTGGACTGCGGGGGGTACTTGTTTCTAGTGTCTTTTGAGTCTGGGTACCAATCTGATGATTTGCAAGTTCAGGCATTGAATACCCCGGTGATCTGAATTTCAAAATAAAACACAAGATAATAATCCTATTATTATTATTAATTTTCAAATTCGTTTTTGCTTGAAGGAGGAAGAGTACTCATAGTGGCACTGAAGGCTTGATGGAGAGAATCTTTTTTTAAGGAAGAACTAAATGGAAATGTCTTTGGCGATGATCTCACAAATGCAGTGGATGCCAAGTTATAAGGATGGTTGGTCGGAATTTAACGGAGGTGGTGGATTGCAACACTAAAAAGCTGCAAAAAACAATTCTGGCTGGTAATCACACACCCCCATAGTACATGTGGTACCTCAGCAATTTACTGTAAACTAATTGTCCGAAGCTAAAAGATCAATGTGCTCGAATTGTGTATGCAATAAAACTACTGCAATATCATACATATAAAGATTTTGGAAGGTGAGCTAACTGGTCACTTCCTTATGCAGGGGAAGGAACTAATACTTTAATTTAAAGACCAAGGTTGAATGTTGAAACCGAAGTGTTGTCAAAATAACCAATGAGCTACTTAAAAGTACAACAATTCGTTTCCTATGATATAGACATATAACCACTGATTAAAAATCTCAAAGGCAGAAATTAATATTAAGCGGACATTTGGAAAATTAGAGCAGTAGATGAGGCTACAGGTACAACTCACCATTTCTAAGGCACCTCTTACGACTCCACTTAAGATGTTGCAATAGTAAAGTCCTTGACAAGTATCTGGAAGCTCAACAAAGTCAACTAGAGGATTGTCCTCCAGAACAATATTGCAGCATGTTCCATCAGCATCCCAATTTGTAACAGATGCAGTGACCCCCAAGAACATTTTGAAGCCAATCTGAACCAAAGGATTGAGAGAATTATTATGTACAAATGCTTACCTCAAAACATTGCAGGTAAGCAGTACAAGGAATATGCAATAAAAATAAAAATAAAAATAAAAACTATGTCGTTAATGTTTTAGATCTAGTGAAACATGAAGGCCATACAGCAAAGACAATGTATTGACAAACAAACCAGATCCAAAATACAGTGAAACTACAGCAAGACACTGCTGCCTATCATAGCAACAAGAAAAGAAAAACTGCTCAACTTTCATGTTGATTTCCCCATCACAACAGAGTATCAGACATAAACCCCTTCATCAACACACAGCACTTATCTGTCAGGCAGTAGCACTTTGTAATCACCAGAACTTTTTCAATCCAACCAAATATCTTTATGTATGATATGTCTAAGAAAGACCTTTCTCGCAAGTATGTAAAAGAGTTGAAAATGGAAAAATAAGGTGCAAACTTTGTAATCAAACATCGGTATTTCTCAACTGCAAACTCACCTAGTTTACACTCGCTATGGCATGAGAGTTTGTAACATGTAATTAATGATATAAATAGTTAAGTTACAACTCATTTTTCTAACAGAAAGGTGTGAGATTCAAGAGGGTCCTAGAGGGAAGAGTGAGCATGGACTCACCATTGGCAGTTGTGCACATCACCTATCAGGGAGTGGGAATACAAGTAGTCATTCTCATAAATTTAACCTAACTCTAGGGGGATGATGTGCCGGTTTGTTTTTTCATAAATTTACCAAGCTACCTTAACAACTTGCTGAAACACTGGGAGAACAGTCTCCAGGAGGCCTAACTGCCAATCATAATCTCAAAGCAAGCTTACCCAAGCTAGGTCACAAAGATGAAATGAATGGATTTGGTTTCGATCATATGGATGCTCATTCAGGACTCATTACTGAAACATGTTTTCTGCAACAGATGAGGTTAGAAATGAACCCACCCTCCTGCACCAAGTGTGGTCCCAAAAGAGTGTGAGGTAAGAACTGTATAATACCAACCAAAGTGCCTCAACAAGCTCTTTTTTTATGCCAACTGATACACTTTATTTTTTCACTCCCTAAATGTGATTGTGTGCTTCCATTCATGAGTGGTTGACAACATTGCAGCACCATGTGTCTTGAAACGGAAACTAAACTAGCTACAAGGGGAACCGCAAAGCATCACCATTATATCACTGTATACATACTGGCCCAAGTATTTACTAACTACATATTATCTTGGTTGGCAATGCTACAAGGGGAGCCGCAAAGCATCACCACTATATCTCTGTATATATACTGGCCCCACTATTTACTAACTGCATATTATCTTGGTCGGCAATGCTCCTCTGTGACACTCCAGCAGAGGTCCGACACAATGAGTAGTTTAGAACTTGATTAGTGCT
Source organism: Fragaria x ananassa (assembly GCA_034370585.1). Taxonomy (NCBI): domain Eukaryota; kingdom Viridiplantae; phylum Streptophyta; class Magnoliopsida; order Rosales; family Rosaceae; genus Fragaria; species Fragaria x ananassa. The sequence continues at coordinate 12,693,782 of CP139764.1, forward strand.
TACGGAAAGATGATGTTATCAATTTGTTGAGATAACTATGGTTAGTGAATTAGAAATGGAACAAACAGCACAGGTGATAGAGTGGACTTACTGGAGAGAGATTCTTGTAACATAGACACAGCACAGACAGAAAAAGTATGCCTGGTTTAAACACTCCAGGAAACTTTTCATCAAAACAACCGCATAGATATTAAAGACAAACCTTTGCAATTACTTCAGCTGTCTCTTTAAAGTCGATGCATCTAGAAACATTAGACTTTGCCAGAAACTCATCAATTAGGCGAATCCCAATATTATACCCCCTGAAACGCAACCGAATGGTCAATTCATCAGCTAAACAGAACATCGCCTAAAACTATTCTTCCATCAAAGATTGCACACACAAATAAGAATTGCAATCACTATAAACACATTTTCAATTCACAATCAAGCAAATGAAACACTAAAGCCATTAAAGAGCACGAAACCAAAAAGAAATTACATCTGATCAAGCTGCTTGTTGACCTCTTCAACCTCCTCAAGATCAGTGAGCAGCTGGCGCACAATGGCACCATAGGTCAACGTAAACAGCTCCGCATTCTGCAACCAATTCAATTTCCGAAATCAAATGTCGAAAATAAACCCTAATTTCAGTGATAAAAGCAATGTCTGGAGTGAAGGTTTAGCTTACCACGCGCTCGACGTTGGCGAAGATTGCATCGCCTGATCGGGGACCAACAGGAGGCATCGCGATCTGAGCTCGAGAGTGAGAACTTCAAAGTTTCTGCGTAAAATCAACAAATTTCAGTCCTAAATTTCGAGTCTTTGAGCTTCAAAAGCGAACCCTAACCCCTAAATTTGATGCAGATTTATGCAGTGATTATAGTTGTGAAATTAAGAATGAGAGGACAGGTAGAGTTGAGAGAAGAAAGAAGGAAAGAGTGAGCTCACCGGAGATCGAGGGATCGAAATTCAGAGAGCTCAGTCGGAGAATGAAATTGGAAATGAAGGGAGAGTAGAAACTTAGAGCCAAAGCTTGTGTACTGTGAGAGTCGGGATTTCCTGTTTGTTTTTCCTCTCCTTGTTTTTACTTTACTCTTCTTCTTTTTTTTTTTTCCTTTTTTCTCTTTTTGAGAAGAACTCCTTGTTTTTACTTGGTAAAAATAAAAACATAAAAAACAAAAAAAATCAAATAGCATAAATTATCTAAGCCTAACATCTGGGTTTTGGATGGCCTACTCTGTTCTCTCCAAATGTTTTTCGAGCCGAGTGCTCTGCAATCAAGGATGGCTTGCTTGCCGCTATAAGACTTAATCAAGTTTAGTTAAAGGCGACCCAGCGTTAATCGTCTAATGTATCAAAGATGGTTACAACGCTCCTTGGCGTATCAAGTCATTGGTTTGTAAAGTTAAAAAACTGATAAAGAGCATTTCAGTTGTGTTTATTTCTCGTGTCGTACGGGAGGCTAACTTTCACATATCATCTGGTTTAGTCAACGACAAAGGAAAAGAAATAAAAAAATTAAAAAAAACAAAACATAGTTTGTAGAATCTGTGACATGTTATGCTAGTACCACTTATTATCTAATAAATGTTTACTTATCAAAAGTCAGTCTAAGAAATATAAAAAGGCATTATATATTAACTAGGCAGAAAATCATGAACCTTCGAAGTGACAATCATAAATAGAGAAACTCAAGAAGCTAGATACTTATATCTTCGTTTTTGCTACTTTTTACTATAGACTAAACAAACACAATTGAAGATGTTGAAAAGAAACATAGCGTAGTCAAACAAGAGCCAGACCTAGAGCCCTCACACAATTAAATGTTTGATAGGTATTCAAAGAGGAGAAACCCAAACCACAATTCCCACACTTGGTCTCCCTCGTGTGTGTGCATGCGTAACACATTCTACTCCAACCACTAATCCCCGCTCCCGGTCGGGCCAACCATGACTCCACAACTAAGCGAACCACGTTGAAGCCTAATGGAGGTTGCACACTCCTGTAACCAATAACTTGATCTCGATGTCTTTCCTTCTGAATTCTCAAGCTCGTAAGGATTCAACACTTGTCTGGCAACGACTCAATAGCGATGACCGGTGAGGTAAAACCGCACCGGCCCTAAGGATCACAGAACAAGCAAGTATTCTCACAACCCCGACCTAGGCACTCATGGCTTTTGGGAGCTCAACCACAAACATTGATTTTGATCAAAATCATGATATTATCAGTTTGTCTTCTAGGGAAAGAGATTTCTTGGTTAAAATTTTTGTTTTTTTGTTTTTTTGTTTTTGTTTTCTATGTAAATAACATCAAGCAACAAAAATAACTCAATTTGAGCATCTGGAGCATCTAATGTAGCCTATCAAATAAACAACGATAGCGGTGCCATGGGAAGATTACGATTCCAAATGCACCCAGTTTAGGAACCAATTTCGAGTGGGGGTGTGTAGCCTCATACTTGCATGCCCAACTAAGAATTAGGGTTGTGCATGTTACAAGTAAGGACATCGATTTTGACATTGGTACTCTACTAGAACTACAAATTCTATCGTTCAATCTTAGAATGAATAGATCATGATTACTAATTTTCTCCAATTATTTGTGTTGGTGGGAAGCACATTAAGCGCTCTAACTAAGCCTGCATGCGTCTCATTCTATCATCATAGCATTAAGCGCCTCCTGATAGTACACGTGGACGCACGAGTACAACTCGATCTGGAATGCGTGCTTTAACCCTCCTTCAAAGGAGCTCGGGGACAGCTGGTCATGACAGCTGACATCCTCAAATAAGTGCAAACCCCTAACCCCTACTTCAAAGGTAACTTTACTTCTCCATTCTCCACTTCTCATTCTCAATTGTTTGTAAATGACTGACTTGGGCGTTAGAGGAGGTTTACCCGGATCCGTCCAAGCGCCTCTCTAACCTCATTGTATTTCTTGCAGGTCAACTCCGCAAATCACCAACCCGGACAAATTCCTTCTCAGACGGATCCACATCCGTTCGACATCATTTCTCCTTACCCCAAATTTTCATCACTAACGCTTTGCCTGCAAGAATAATATCATAGTCCCATATATCTTTTTTTTAATTTTTTTTCATGGACCATTCTACCATATCCAAGATTCAAAGGTGACAAAACAACTGGAGTACTCCTCCTCATAGCCATTCATGGTGTTAGAATTTCCTTTCAAATTGAGAGCAACTTTCTACGTGTAAGATTCGTTTTTATCCTTTTTCATATGCGTCTTAGGCCCAATTTCCTGTTAGGCCCAAATGCTTTAGACATCTGTCCCAACCAAACGTAACCAACACCGTCCACGGGAGCGCGTCAAGTGCGGAACCGAACCCTGAGCTAATCCGAAGTCCACGTTCACCTCTTTATACTTTAATTTTTTATTTAAATTAAAATCATAATATCCTTCTCTGCCAAAGTTCCAATTCACTTTCTCTCTTCCAAGTTCCAGAGGTCCCTTCTAGTAAGAGACACAGAGAGAGAGAGAGAGAGTCCGTAGAGCTCAGCTTCCGATTGCAAAAACCCTAATCATCCGATCAGGTACCCCTAAACCCCTAATTTCATTTCCTCGATTTTTCTCTGTTTCTAGGGTTTTTATGGTTAGAATTCTGCTATGAGTTTTTAGCACCTTTTTTATTCTTGAATCGTAGTTTCGTTTTTCTGAATTGAAATTATTGGAAAACACAGCAATGGGGACGGTTTTTTATTTTGATGATGATGATGTTATTGAAATTTTATAAAACCAATCTGACAAAACTGAACTTTTTTTTATTTAATAAAGAATTATTGATTTAATATGAAAAAAATTGGTGTCCTTTCTGTTGTGTTCTTGGATGATGTACGCTTTTATTGATTAAGGCTGTAAATTTAGGAGCTGAGTTGGATTTTCTTTTTCCTAATTTGTTCCAGATTTGAGCTTTCTGGTTAGGAGGCCCGAAAAGCAAACAATTTTCATGTCTGAGCTCGACGTCCAGATTCCTACTGCCTTCGGTATGTTTTGTGTTGTGTTGCTCTTAAATCACTTGTGTGACTACCGTCTTGCAGGGATGGTTGTGATTATATAGTATGGGATGTTGTTTCATGGCGTTGGTTCTAGACGCCTAGGTTAGTCTGAAAAATTATATGTCTGATGGATCTTTTTTAGGTCATTATTCAAGTCTGGTGCAAGCAGATGGGTCTCAATTTTGATCATTTGGTTTCTGATGACTATCAGTGCACGCTTTGATAATTGTGATGATTTGGTTTGGTGGTTACTTTCATAAATGGCTGCTTGTCCGTATGTTGGAGCATGCAAAAAATCAAATGAATTCAACCTTGGACCAGTGTATATGTTTGTTGGATAGTTCTACTGGTTGAACACTGCATTTCAGTATTTAAGCAATTAGGTTTTTCTCACCTGCCTATGTTGCTACTCAGCCCACCATGTTGTTAGTTTTTTATTTTGACATTCAAATTATCATGCCTTTAGGCTTGGAGAGAGCACAGTGCTGCTTTACCAAGTCAGACAATTTAGCAGTACATTTTACCTGTATAAATCAGTGGCCTTCCTGTCAAGCTGGCTTTGTTTGAGCACGGGATCTGCATTTTTCAATCTTAGATTGGACATGGGGATTAAAGTAGTCTCTATCTGCCCAATTAAGTCAAATCTTCCCAACACTGTCACCCGGGTTTGTTGGTTCACTTGCAACCCCCTTATTCAGTTGTTAGTGGGTAGTCTCACAGGCAAATCCAGTGAAACCTCTTTAGAGTGTAGAACTATACTACTAATTGTCAGTTCCTGTTTTATTTATATAGATTCTTCAGCTGGTTTCTGACTAATCTGTTCTATAAGTGTACCTATTGGCTTTCCTGTATGTCTAATTGATTTCTTTTGAATACAAATTCTTTGCATCTATTTATTTTTGCTCGTAATGTTTCTTCATTGTTCCATGAGTTTATCATCAGTGGCCTGATGCATATAGAGAATTTGCAAGTGCTATTTAAAAAAACTACTGCTACTGAATCTAGTTTTACTATAGAGTGCTGGAGTCTGTTTTTGACATCCTCACATCATACTAGACAACTGATTGTTAAATGCATTAACTGTTGAAATGCCAGCATGTTGACAACTATTTAGAATTTATTTTTTATTTCTTAAAAATGTATTGCAATTTATAGGTTCATACCTGTGCTTCCTTGTCTCTCCCATCTTCTTCCCCTCATACAAATCTAATTGAACATGTCTTACATTCAGATCCCTTTGCTGAGGCAAATGCTGAGGACTCAGGTGCTGGGACAAAAGAGTATGTGCACATCCGTGTACAGCAAAGGAACGGCAGAAAAAGCCTGACAACTGTGCAGGGACTGAAGAAGGATTTTAGCTACAACAAGATACTCAAGGACCTCAAGAAGGAGTTTTGCTGCAATGGTACTGTCGTCCAGGACCCTGAACTAGGGCAGGTGTGTATTCAATACTAAAAGTTAATAATTTTATTTCCATTAATAAGTCTTTGGTGTTTATGTATATTTTGCTTCTTTCTATAGGTCATTCAACTTCAAGGTGATCAGAGAAAGAATGTTTCTTCCTTCCTAGTCCAGGTATGAATGCACTTTGATTGTTTCAACGAGAACATGTAAATTCTAGTAGATGGTCTTAAATTTTTGCAATTCTAGGCCCTTATTCTTATATTTTTCCACAGGCTGGCATTGTGAAGAAAGACAACATCAAAATTCATGGTTTCTGAGGTCTGCTCCAGCTACTAAAGTATCTGAATATTGCATCTCCTCGTACTGTTGGTGCAGGGCGTATTATGTGACTAATTATCTGAATAGCATATCATCTATAAGTCTGCTATGTGTATTGATGTTCCAAGCAACTTTGTAATGTGGGATGACAGTCGAACGAATGGAAACAAGTTGTGTTTGTCTTGATTGCGCCTGCAATTTCGATTCCAATAAAGATGTTATACAGGTTTCTCTAGCACGGTCTTTTTCTGATAGTTTATGTGTTATTATATTTATTATTTTCCTTATTATTATAAGAAAAGGGATATGACGGGGGTTGATGATCTTGTACTAGTCTCTCTGGGATAGTAGTGATTGTGGGGTGCAATAGAAAGCACGACACTGCACTGACTGCAATATATGCTAGTTCCTTTGACCTCACAACCCTGGTGACGCTGATCGAAACTGATTTCTCATGGATAGAAATTAGATTACTCAGTTTATGAGTATTATTCTTCACAGGTTTTCTTGAGCTTTCTCGGCTTTTTGCCTGCTTCAGTACTCGTGTTGAGATTCTACACAATTTTTAGATCAAGCATTTTTCCACAAGGGTTTTTAGACCTACCTTGACTCGTGTTTTTTAACCGGCTCGAGAATTTTTGTGTTTGAAAACAGTTCACTTGACACTGATTTGATCTGGGGTCGGGCTGTTTTGGCTAGACGGGTCCAAGGATAAAATCATGGACGCAGATCCTCCCTAGGCAGGAGATATTATTTCTGAATTTTAGTCTGAGCTTTCTTTCTCTCATTTGTCACTGATCGTGGCAAGTGAGCTCTGCAGAAAACGTTATCGAGAGTGGGGCCCCCACGCATGAAAAGATCCGGAACTCCGTGACAGTGTACACTGTGGACTGCTTCATGTGTGCCACTTGTGGCAGAGACGGATAACTATTCCCCCGCTTCTTCTTCTTCTTTCTTACGAAGTCACGTGACCGAGAGCCGTATATACATAACTTGTAAAAGCCAAGACGACATTACATTGATTATTTTTTTAGGGTAAATGAGATAATTTTATTAATTAAAGATCATAACGACTATTTTTTTGAAATGAGATCATAATGACCATATCAGTCAAGCGTTCGAAGAACATACAAGTAGCTATTTTTTTGAAATGAGATCATAATGACCATATCAGTCAAGCAAGACTAGTTCGAAGAACATACAAGTAGCTACCAATTATGAATTGAAAAAAAAACTTCAAAGTTATAGTTCAAAAATTTGGACATTAAAAAACTAGAAAACAAATAAAAATAACTTCTAAACCTATACAACTTTGAAACGAAGCCACTGTTCGGTGAGTATGATGCCTAAGACCTAATGATGTACATTTCTACCCAGCAGACCAACAAACCAACTACACTCAAAACCAATATACGCTAGAAATCATCACTCCTCCATAACTCAACGCAGGCCAACCCAAAAGCCCAGCCCACCCAAGCCCATTGTTGTAGCCTGGGAAAACTCAAGCCTCGCGGCCCAAACTTCTCTTCCTCCCCTTCAGATTTTCCAACGTTTGGCTCATCGTCGGAGCCGCCTACCTTCAATCTGGTGGTCTCCAGCGACCTTCCGCCATGGAACCCCTTAAAAGGCGACTCGACCTCTATCTCCGCCGCTCTCAATCACCTTTTGAAACCCTAACCACGCTTAACTCGCTTGCAAACAACATCGCCCACCTCCGAGCAGCACACATTGCCCAACAACTCACAGCCACCCTCCACTGTCAAACAACCAAATCGATATGGCTTCGGTACTCCATCGTCGATTGGACAAATCGACAGCCCCACCAAAGAGAACTACGAGCACCGTTGAAACCAAAACGCCAATTACCATTTTTTAAAATAATTATGTGTATTCTTATTTCATGAAAATCTTATATAATAAAGGTCAATTATCATTTTTTTAGACAAAAAGTGAAGCTTTATTCAATTCATACATACAAGTACAAATGACATAAGTGGAGGAGAGTCAACAACGATAATGCAATCTAATAGAAGGTCATGATCAAAAGATCATATTTGCTACCTTCAATCTTCACCAAAATACATATATACTTATAACCAAAAGCGGAAGAAGTGGAAAAATGTCATCACTTTCTTCTCAAACCTAATCTAAAGAATACCTCATTAAAATATTACTCGAATGAATCCTAGTATGACAAAACTCTGAATCGATGAAAGAGTACCTAACTACCACCTATAAATGATCATGAAGTTAGGCTTGATTACACAAAGCCCATTTGTTCTTTCGAACCCAAATCAATGATGTAAAAAATTATTCTTAATCAACTAAGAGCAACCAACAATGTCTCCCACTTCCCGTAACAGAAGGGTCGATTACTTGACTTACTTCACAAGAGAGACGTGAAATAACCTTCTGAATCTTGCTGCAACTGCTCCTCTATTAATGCTGAAATTTGAAGACTACAAATCACATGATATCTCTGAAATCATGAGATACATGCTTTAGTTATGATTTCTAATTTCAAAATAAGTCACAAAGTCATATATGTTATAGACGACTAAAATTTAGTAACCAACACCTACTAAACTTTTCTATATATATTCATTGTAAATAGAGATTCACTCTGATGAACACCTATTCACCAAGTTTCTTTGATCAAATTAGAGCGTTTGACGATCTCTTAGTAAATAGACCATAGTTTTTAAAAAAATGAATTTTAGAAATAAATTTGCTTGTTTAATTTTGGATAATATACATTCTCAAAAAAAAAAAAAAGAAGAAGGGAAAAATTGTTGTCGTCACACAAGTCACGTGACCAGAACCATATACGGATACACACGAAAAAGGTAATATAACGTCATAATACACAAAAAGTTGTACAAACTACAATCCAACAGATTCTAGATCCTTCATATCCTATCCTCACCTCATGCGTACCTCCCCCCCTCCCATTTCCCCAGATATTTACACCTCGCTCTCCTCCCTCCGCCTTAAATACACTACTCTCCACCCTCCTCACTCCTCACTCTCATCTCCTCCTCCTAACCTTCACCCAAAAAATCCTAATCCCAAATCTCTCTCCTACCAAAAATGGCATCCATGGCTTCCACACTCGCCGCCTCCTCCCTCTCCACCAAGCTCCACAAGCCATCTCTCCTCGACACCTCCTCCTCCTTCCACGGCTCTCCCCTCGCCCGCGTCCAGCCCCTCAAGGCCGCCTCATCCAACGGCCACGGCCTCTCCGTCTCCATGTCCGCCTCCACCAACGCCTACGATCTCTCCAACTTCAAGTTCGAGCCTATCAAGGAGTCCATCGTCTCCCGCGAGATGACCCGCCGCTACATGACTGACATGATCACCTACGCTGACACCGACGTCGTCGTCGTCGGCGCCGGCTCAGCGGGGCTTTCTTGCGCTTACGAGCTCAGCAAGAACCCCGATGTGCAGGTTGCGATCATTGAGCAGTCCGTCAGCCCCGGCGGCGGCGCGTGGCTCGGTGGCCAGCTCTTCTCCGCCATGGTATTGTAACGCTTTCCTTTTAATCTGGATTTCTGGTTTTGGGAAATGTTGTTTATCTGGAAACGGGATGTGACACGTGTTTGCATGCCTGATTTTACTAATTATCCTCTAGATTATGATATTGCTTTTTTTTTTTGGCAAAATTTTGATATAGCTGATAATGGGTTAGGAATTTCAATTAAAATTTAAAATTTATATGATTGATTTGTAGTTTGATAAATTATGGAGTGTACACAAAATTTAACAGTTTTTTTTTTTATGAAACAAATAACTGAAATGATTAGCAAATTAGTTTGATCAGATCCATGCAAAAACTTAATTTTATATTAACAGTGATTTGTATTGTTAGCATAGAGATATAAAATTTCTTAGTTTTCCACACAGAAAAAAAATTGAAGGGTGGAAATTTTCTTAATATTTATGTCAAATCTGTTTCCATACCCCTGAGTAATTAGTTGTTTTGCTAGCTTAAATATGTTCATTGTGTAATTGGTAATTTTCTCTGAATATATACTGTAACTAAATTAAAAGTTCACTTCTTGTATTAATAGGTTGTGAGGAAACCAGCACATCACTTCCTCAATGAGTTGGGCATTGACTACGATGAGAAGGATGACTACGTCGTCATCAAGCATGCTGCCCTGTTCACCTCGACCATCATGAGCAAGCTCCTTGCTCGGCCCAATGTGAAACTCTTCAACGCCGTAGCGGCTGAGGATTTGATCATCAAGGGTGGGAGAGTTGGCGGTGTTGTCACCAACTGGTCCTTGGTCTCCCAAAACCACGACACACAGTCGTGCATGGACCCCAACGTTATGGAAGCCAAGGTGGTGGTTAGCTCATGCGGTCACGATGGCCCCATGGGAGCCACCGGTGTGAAGAGGTTGAGGAGTGTTGGGATGATTGACAGCGTGCCTGGGATGAAGGCCTTGGACATGAATGCAGCTGAGGATGCCATTGTGAAGCTAACCAGGGAAATTGTGCCTGGAATGATTGTTACTGGCATGGAAGTTGCTGAGATTGATGGATCTCCAAGAATGGTATTTCTTCTCAATGATCTTTTCATGTTCCTTGTTATGTGTTCTCTTTATGTTGGGCAATTATTAGTGCTAAGCGTTACTGCTTTTGCATATATGTAATGTTTGATTTCTGGACCATTTTAGATAAACAAATTAGGTACCATTGTCCTGGATGACTTTGGCCATCTCCCCAAAATTGCTTGATTTGGTTTTTTTTTTTTTTTTTTCTTCTTTCTTGTCCTTTTTGTCATAAATTTGGACTGCTTTCGGGAACGATCAAGTTAGAACCCATTAAGAATTAAATTTGCTTGACTTTTTGGTTTAGGGTCTTTCAGCAAGTTGCTATCTATAGAAAATTGTGATATGACAGTAAGCGCATATATTTTGGGTAGCAGGTGGTTTTAGCAATGCAAAAGGTCTCTTTATGATACCAATGTCATAGTACTGCTACCTAGTGTAATTTTGATTATGTGCACTGACCAAACTGAATGTGATTTCACTCCTACACTATAGTGGATGCTGCTGTGAGTGTTTTGAGAAAGTGCCAATAATACTCCCTCTTTGATAGTGTTACCATGGAAATATATGTCCTTTCAATCATGAAAGGTGGAGTAGACCCACACTATTGCACCCTCAATAATAGAAGCTAGGGTCCCAAAAACCATTTCGATTGCTTACCTTTCCTAATCCATAAAATAAAATCCCTTTATTGGAGGGAGGAAATTTCCTCTCTGTTTTGTTCCTGTTGTATTATGCACTTGGTTATACTTGATCACAAGACTAAGACACAGGAGGCCGACAAAGACCTGAAAGTAAATTCACAAATTAGCTTAATGGAATAGTGGTCCAAAAGCCTTGTTTTGTTTTTGAAAGGGTTCCATTACATTACTTGATTATGATTGTGGTCCTTGGGTGTGGGGTGTGGGCGTGGCTATGACCAATACTAATTGCATTTTGGGCATTATTGGTGTTGCAGGGACCTACATTTGGAGCTATGATGATCTCGGGGCAAAAGGCTGCCCACTTGGCACTCAAGGCACTAGGCCTTCCCAATTCTCTTGATGGATCATATGTTGGAGGCATCCACCCAGAGCTGATCTTAGCTGCTGCAGAATCTGCTTCTGAGATTGCAGATGCTTAATTGTGTCGTTGTAGTAGATGATGATGTTTCAATAAAACTGGGGAAACAAAATCGAGCAGGAACTAGTCGCGATTAGGAGCAAGTAAATGGTGGCCAGTGATGATGGTGTGTGGATGTGACTGGTAAATTTTGTTAATAATGTGGTTGTACTTGTGATCAGACTCTGTTGGAATGAAAATGGCAGCATGTCTTGCTTTCTGTGGCTTTGTATCTTGTTTGGTTTCTTCTTTGGAGTCAAATTCGTAGTAAATTGCATTTTCCCCTGTTTACATTCCCTTATCCTGTAGGATGTGTTTGGTTTACCGAGTTATTGGCTGGCTTACCATTTCAGTTGGTAAGAGCTGATTTCATATTCTACACCTATGAAGTTCATAATATGAACCTGCAGAGCTTGCATGCCTGTGTAGCTGCTGATGGCCCGAATTCAGAATTTAGGTGCAGCTAATTTCAATTCCTGTTTGTGATTAGGTGTCTGCCAGTGTTGTAGCGTTGTAGCAACTGATGACCAATAGGAGATGATTTGAAATTTTGTTCGGTTTTGATGAATTTTGAGAATACAAAGGTATATATGATTAAAAAAGAAGAAGATCAAGAACACAATGTAAAATGGCCCAAAGTTCAGTAGCACATTGAATTTAATCTTAAACAAACAATTCCTTTCCTCAGGCCAAAGCAAACCCAAGGACACCATCATCCGAAATCTTACCAAGTTTTAGGAAGATCTAACAGATGCCGTCAGGGAAACGAGAACGACGAAGATTGCCGAAATCAAATCTACTATCCAGTGGGATCCACTTTTGGGGGCTTGAATGGACCACCTCCTTACCCTTACAGGGATCAAGATCGGACAAGAATTCACGCAGCTCCTGATAACATGTTTCATTCAAGGCGTCCACATCGAGATCACTGAAGCATGTCCACATCGAGATCACTGGACCATGAAGAAGAGTCATCATCTGTGTTGATCTTTGATTCTTTTTTTTTGATCGGGGGGTTAGCTTTGTTAGATTAGGTAACACACACTGTTGATCTTTGATTCTTTTGCCAAGGTACTTGTTTCCCTAACAATTCTGAAGAATCGAATAGAACTTGAAGCACCCTCGTTGGAAGGGGGAGGAGAAGGGGCGATCTTCCTTTCTTCAGACTTGGTGTCTTTTTTCAACGACCTACGAGCACAAGTGTTATTTGGTCTTCCAGCACCACTACCATGTGAATACTTTGATCCTCTGACCTTGCTTCCCCCACGCGTATACTTCTTTTCACCTGTCGCCGGCGATTTGGGAGCACGACGCCTTCTGCTACCAAACATCCCTGCCAAATTCACCGTTCTTGATTCTTCTGGGCCTAATGTTTGTTTCGTTTCATTTGACTTGTTCCACCGTGAGTTTTTGTAGATAACCGGTCCTATAATAATTTACTTTTATCTCTTAAACATATCTTTGTTACTTTGGTTTTTTAAGCAATTAAAAAAAAGCTTCACCATGACACTAAATAGGGTGTTTGACTTTCTAATAGTAGATTGACACACACACATACTGGACCCTTCTGATAAGAGATCTTTATTTTTTGTTACTTTTAAGGATAGGCTCACACCATTAGATCTATTTTTTAATGAGCTTGGATGACTGAGATTAAAACAGAAAACTTAACGCTTATGTCAAACATACACCATTGAAGATCATTAAAAATAAATCATACATTTGGATGACTCAACGATAACCAAATTTTCTGAAAATTTACAGAAGTGATCTACTTATATACACCTACAAACTGAACAGTAGAAATATGATTTAGTGATCGAAAAGTTTGTCAAATACCCTATCCTTAGAAATGAATAAAAAAAGGATCTCTTATTAGAAGGACCATATATATATATATTGATATAGGATGAATGATATATATTGATATATATATATATATATATATATTGATGAAAGATAAAGTGTAGAGACAAAGATAACAAGAATCATCATCTTATTCATTGATATGAGCCATCTATATAAAGAATTATAAAGTACCAATACATTAATGATGAATAATACATAATCTTATTTTAACTACATATCTTGATGACATAAGGCCAATGTACACATATGAAATATCATAGAACACTTCCCCTTGTGCCGCGTGCTAGTATGCTTGTGGTGCTGATATGTCCCCTAGTTAATAACCTCGTTAAGGAACAAAAAATCTGTGAGAGAAAAACTAAACCTTGATCGTAGGAGAAAAAGAGTATAACGCACCATTCACATTTGATAGTGACATGTATGTATATGCTAGACTCCTCCTGCAGTTCACGACTCCCCCTGAAGTTCACACCTCCTCCCTGATTTTTACACTAATCATAGGGTTCTTCCTGATTTTTACTAATCACGGAAGTTTCGATAACTTAGCATAGCAATACTCTTTAACATGTCTTCCAATATGGCATTGGGCAATGATTATCTAGATCATCCAGTATTGTCCTCACACATGATCTTAAACACTTAAATCTTAAGGAGAAGGCCGTTTGTGAACTCAAAACATAAGTTCACGTTGGAAATTAGATTTCCATGCAGCATGACCTTCGGGTACTAGAACAGCCGTAACTTCCTTTAGGAAATACGTATCAACAAACCGTAAAAGGTTTCGGAAACTAGGCTCATTTAGCTTTCCAACCGTATATTACATATTTTCTAGTTCATCAGGAACTGTTCACAAAAAGTTGTCTGTTTTGCCAAAATCAGATTCTCAGACAGATTCGTCCTACTTTACGAAAATGGCCATAACTCACTCAATATGATAGGTATGATCAAATGGTTTATGTCCTTGGAAAGTACACACATATACCTCTCCAGTGGTACCAATTTCATAATTTTCCAGTGAGTGAGATTTCATGTAGGTCTTGTGGAAGCTGACCTACGAAACTTGACAGATTCTGATTTCGCTTTTGATGTGTCTTTCTTATGTAGGGATAAAATAAGCCTCATCCTTCCATACCATTAAATATTAAAAAAGGAGTTACTGTCATTACATTAGCATTGCGTGGGCGCATAGCTACACTTAGCTTTACAACTTTTCATAGCAAATGAGATGTCAAGTCTTTCGTATTGTGTTGAGTACATTGATGCGTCTTGTTGTACTTCGATGAAAACTTCATCTCTTAACACATATTTGTCATCTTGTTTTAGACAAAACAACAAATCTCTCTTTAGAGCAAATACTTTGACTAATCATGAGAGTATATGTAGGCCTCACTAGTTATATAGTGTTTAAGCCGATTGATGGAAAATCATCATCAATATAGTCATCGAGTGCCTTATCGAGACCGTGTCTTTCTAAGATATTTCTTATTCTAACTTCGGATGTTGATACATATTGGCATCTCTTGATCCATCAAGAGTCCATGTAAATCCGGAATGAACACACAAAGACATATCCACCATATCCCTTCCAAATCAAGTAGAGTCATGTGCATTCCAATACCTTTAGCAAACGCGTGCTCCTGTGGTCTGGAGTCACTTGATTTAGATGAATAAAGTTTGTTTAAGATCTTCATATATATCTCTGATCACATAGAGATGTTATTATGACTACATTCATAAAATGCATGTTCAATTATTCAGAAACTATCAAACTGACAAAGTAGTGGAGTTCAATGACATCCATTACGAGAGCATATCTCATCGTAGTCGATCATAGTGCGTGTTAGTAAGAGATCTTGCATCATAAGGTGAGTCTAAGCTCTTGTTCTCATTACGCTATCTAACAAATGCATAGTTGATAGAGTTTAGCTTGTGGTGTCGGCATCACCTGCCCAATGACCTATCTCTTTGTTAATGTTGGATCGCATCTTTCCATTAGGCCAATCAACTAAGTTGATATCCATCAACAAAGGATGGTTCGATAGTAGACTCATTATCCTAGGTCCTCATGTACACTGGTGTAATACTTATAGAGATCTCTATATGGATTGGATTTGACATTGAGGCGTCCCCAACGATAATCACAATTCAGACTTCATGAGACGAATTTGACTATCAATGGATCAGGTTGTGCCAAGCTCACTTTCTTCCTAGTGCGAGAAAATATCGAACTTAAGAGCCTCTCTCCTTTTAGGGAGCCACATGGCCTTGTGAAACCAAATTTGCCACTATATCATGACATCACAATTTCACCATCTATGGTGATGGCGACTGTTAAGAATCTCGACTATTATTGTATTTATATTGTAATAACCCGAGTTTTCAAGGATAATTATATTGTATTTATATTAGAATCTCGACAGTTTTTTTTTAAAAAAAAAACTTTTTATTAATAACTCACACACCCTACATATGTCGTGAGATTTGAACCCATGACCTCAAAGTTGTCAGTTAAACACCTTAACCAACCAAGCCACAGCTCACTGACAAATCTCGACAGTTAAGAAATATATGATTGAAGGTCATCACACTTCGAAAATCTCTTTACCATGACTTTACCAATTATGGTAACACCTTTTTGGTATTTAATTTTCTCTACACCCGACATTCGTTGTTGAGTTTGAGATTATTATTTTTCTTATCTTTGGTATGTATATTATTTTGTGCTAGTTAATATTACTAACACATTTGAATCTTGAAAAAGAAGACACCTAAAAAAGTCTTAATTGTTATTGTGAGTCAACATATACATATAAACATAAGTACATATATACATATATAACACAATATAAATGCAATTAAATTAAATATAGAAAAATAATTGATTTTCTTTCTCATTCATCTCACTATTATGTTTTCCAAGTGAACAATACCCTACTACTCTAGTTTTGGCTTTGAAAGTCAAATTAGTGAACTGGAAATTAAATTCCAATGCATGCTTTGTAGCTTATATAAACATATGATCTATCTCATATTTCTCTCAAGCTTCAAAGTCAAGTAAAAAACTGATCGGAAGCCTCCTTAGTTGGAAACATCATTCAACTAAGTCCCTCACACCCAAAGTCCTTACCCTTTGCTCTTGAAAAGTTCTTTTCTTCTCTTTTTCAAAGAAATACAAGCTTGAATCAAAGACTTAGCTCTTCAATTCACTTCTTCTTAAGTAAGTATATTGAAACCCTCGTATAGTCTTTTGCCTTAGATTTTGATCAACTTAAAGAACAAAGAATAAAATGGTATAAAAACGTAGCTGCTGTATAATTCTAATTTTCGTACATGTCACTTCTGTTTTAGCTTATGAAAGTTACACTATATTAATCTATATGAAAAACGCTTCAGTTTAGGCTTTTGAATCACTCAAAAATATTAAGAAACGAAGAAGTTATAGCCAGAGGCGGAGCCAGGATTATATATTAAGGGGGGCCGAGTTATAAAATGAAAATATATAGTATTCAAAAATTAAATAACTGTATATGAATATATACAATATTAAAATGTAATTAACTTTTGTGTATTGGACAGTTCAAAAAAAAAGTTACTAAACTGAAAACAAAATATGAAATTTAGAATTCATTAAATACATAGAGAAATAACTGAAATAATTAATCAATTATAAAGTATTTGTACATAATAGAATGATAAAAAAGAAATTATTCATTATGGTGAGTTGATTAAATATGATATGGCAAGAGTTGATTAAGGTAAGAGAAATAAATTGGATAAATTAAACTTAGTAACAAAAAATGGTGTTTATAGTTTAATAGGAAAGGAATGGGGGGCCAAACCTCTAAATTAGAAAGTTTTTACATCTAATTATGTCAAATTCCTTGATTAGTAAAGCCTAATACACAAGTTCAAAAAAATTAAGGGGGTGCCATGGCACCCCTTGGTCTCAATATAGTTCCGCCAGTGGTTATAGCTAAAAGAAAAATTTCTACTTTTTAAGTATTATTTCTGGAAATCGACGATTTCATGCATTTTACGGCCACCGAAAATTATAAAATTCTGATTTAATGTTTATTTTATTGAATTAACTGTATAATATTGATATATAACTAATCTTATATCTTAATCTTCCCTCATAATTGTGTTCTAAAATCTTAAATGGTTAATTTTTATAAGTTTTCCAATGAACCTTGCCGGAAAACTCATAAGATGTTCATAACTTCAAATGATCATATCTCACTCATTTCTTATCCGTTTTTAATGATCTTTATATCAAAACGAAGCTTATAACCTGAACTTTAAATATGGAGAATGTTAAGAATAATAGTTGAAAATTACTAAACGTAATAATTTATGCAATTAAGGTTAATTAAATAGTAATCACTTTATGTACTTTTTTGGAATATCATCATTTTTGAACTTGAACACTATGGACTTGTTGACATGAACCTTACCACTGAATTCCTTGTGAAAAACCCTTCACAATGCCTCCAAAGCCGACGAAAATTGTAATATTTCGTCGGCCATAGATGTTTTATATTTTTTTATTACAAACTTTAGCCGACGAATATTTTAAATTATTCGTCGGCTAAAGTTTGGAAGATAACCGACGACACAAAATGTCGTCGGCTAAGGTATGGACTATAGCCGACGAATAATGTCGTCGGCTATAGTTCATACTTTAGCAGACGAAATAATGTCGTCGGCTAAAGGTTGGACTATAGCAGACGATATTATTTCGTCGGCTATAGTATGACTATAGCCGACGAAATTTTTTGTCTCGTCGGCTAAAGTCATTACAGACGACCCTTTCCCGACGACACTATAGCCGACGAACCTTCGTCGGCTAAGGTTGTAGCCGACGAATTTTTTTAACAGGCCGACGAAAATTTTTCGTCGGCTAAAATGCCTGTTCTGGTAGTGGATGGACAACTTCACACCTTTTGAAGTTTGATGACTTTAATCGGAGAATCATGGACATGGTTGATTAACTCCCATGAAATTGGACTTAAGAACTGAAATACTATTAATAATAATATGGTTTATTCAGTTAATAATATGGTTTATTTAAAGTCCGCAAAATTACTCTTTCATTGCTTGTGTTTTATCATTACTTACATTTTATTATGAATTCGATTATTTGCTTATAAGCTTAAATTATTAATTGTTTGCTACATGAGTTTTCCCTTCTTGTGTCATGTTTATGCTACATATGCATTCATTATGAAATATTTTTAAGTGTCTGTATATATGTGTATTTATATATTTGTGTACATATACATATGTTATGATATATATATAACTCATAAAGATTGTATTTATGAATTTGATTATGTTTGAGAAGTTATGGAGCCGGGTGAATGGTACTACCTCTGTGCTCAAGTGAATTACTGGTAAAGTGTTTTAAAGAAGTTTCGGCTTCATTGTTTACTGGAGACTCATCTAAAAAAAGATTTTCAGGGAGATCCTGTAATTTAAGAAATTGATTATTTATTTTAAGTAAATTTAATTCTAGGGCATGGATTTGACACTTGATTGTTTTGATTTCATGTTGTAAATCTTGGATTGTTATTTCTATACACACATATATACGAGGCCCTTCCACTAAGGGATCCATTTTTTTGACATATATGAGGGATGAGAGATTACACCAACTTTTCAATATCACAAAATCACATCTCCACCATTCAATATATAGTTCTATATGAGTAGATCACTTCTGCAAAATTTTAGAAATTTTGGTAATCGTTAAGGCATTCAAAACTACGATTTATAATTATAAGCATGAACGGTTCATGTTTGGTAGATTTGGTTCATTCATTAATTTAATCTTGTTCAATATCTTAATGATCACTAATTGACTGAAAATTTGCAAATTGATCTATATATAAGGACCAACAAACTGCACGGTGAAGATTCAAAAATATAATCGAAAAGTTGGTGTAATCCTCCATCCCTCATATAAACCGAAAAAGGGATCCCTTAGTGGAAATGCCATGTATGTGTGTGTGTAATAATTTTGAGCAATTATACTCGCATTCAATATTACCTAAAATTCCATTCTCGAGTCGTATCTTGAATTATAGATTTATCATTTTTTGTTAAAAGGCTGAAGCAATATGATATTGAGTCAGTGTAACCAAGGATTAAAATATCAGTATCGGTGTATCTATCAGTATTTTTTTTAAAAAGATATCAGATATATTGGGGATATCCTGGAAAAAAATATCAAGATTTCAGGAAAAAATATATATTTAATTTATTGGATATACATATAAATATTACAAACATGCATCAACTTTATCTACATTCAGAATGAGAATCTATGTTGTTGATATGACGCATGTTGGTCCATAAAAGTACAATAATCTGACCAAGACATATATGTGATTCATATAGTACAAATTGTATTGTTGTATATGATACTCATATATCTCTTTAGAGCAGCCGACTGTTTCCCTTATAAGTTAAATATTAAGGATGAATCCAACTGGATGACTAATCACTGATTTATGCGCATTGATTATAGCCATAAACATTATAGTCATATTAATTATTGTCTTCTTGTGATTCATTTGAGGTTCTAGTCTCACTACCTAAACTAATAGACTCAAAACTTAGCGCAACTGAAACAACATCTTGATCATCATTTACACCTCTATTTCTCGTCCCATACATGATATCCTGTTGAGCTCCATACCTAGTACTTCTAAACCCTAAAGCCATGATCATGATATCACTCGAGACCCTCACTCTTCATTCAGGGAATTACTTCTCTTCTGGATATCATTCTAGACCCTCACCTTTAGGGGATTACTCCTCTCCCGGTTCTGGATATCACTTGAGGCCCACACTCTTCATTCATATATACTCGAGTGAATTATTCATCTCTCGAATATTTGTTGAACGTGATTTTTTCTTTATGCAATTATTTTTACAAATATTTCTTTAATATATGGGAGATATATTGCAAATATCGTAAATATCGAAGATTTTTCCTAAATATCAGAGATATTTGACGATACTGGAGAAATATCGAAGATACAGTGGAAGATAAAATATTTACCCCTCTAGATATATTGATCTTTCGAAAAAAGGAGATATCATGGGATATATCAGATATATTGCTGATATTTTAATCCTTGAGTGTAACTAGTGAATTCCTATCCTTTCTTATGTTCTCATTATTTTTTCTCTTTTTAATCTAACAGTGTTGATGTCAGATGAATTAAAAGTGAACTTGAACATGCAAGTTTTGTTTTTGATCAACTCGAACATTGTCGTTAGTTTGCCTTTAAAATCTTGGCCCTATGTTAATCTCTATTACTAGAAAGTCAAGCGTTAAAGCTTCACTAAATCATGAATTGCATAAAATAAGTTTTAGTCTGAAAAAAAAGAAGATTAATATCATGACACGATCGTTTAAATAGTTCTTTTTAAATGAATAGTAATATTTTATTACTACATCAAAAGCAATTTAAAAGTTGATAAAAACCAGATGATTTTTACCAATCAAGTAACAAGCACCTCCAACTCTTTTGTTAAAAGTAACTTTGAGAGCTGCCTAGGGAATTGATCAAAACTAGTGACATCTAAACATTAACTACTAGTTTTAATTTCATTACTTTTAAGTATGTTTTAAGAGAAACTAATTTTGTTGCCAATGTCATAACTAATTATGGGCATTCCTGTCACGTCCCGACCCATAATTTTTACCTTTATTACTAGCATAGTGGTAATAAAATTTTTACCGTGTTCGTCAATAAGTGAAAAATATAATTGATCCCCATAGAGGTGTAGGTGACGATTATTTTGTGGGATTATTCTAAGGAAGAAATTTTGACGACGGTAAAAATGGTAATTTTTGTTAGTAAAATGTAATTTTATTGGGGTATTATTTTTGGGGTGTTAAATTTTGGTTTGGGTTTATTAGAGGACTTTGACCCGGATCGGGCCAAGCCCAATTTGAGGACTGCTAGAGAATATTCCCGGCCGCCCCAGTCCCAAATGGTCGGTCTCCAACCCAGCTGCAGTTCTAGACCGGTGGCAGCCTCCCTAGTGCCGCCGTGAAGGAGGAATCGACGCCGAGAGCCCCGACTGCCGAAATCGTTTTTTCACCGGAACTCCTTCCTCCGGCCGCCATAGCCAGCGAGCCTTGGCTCAAAAGGAAGCCCTCCTCACGTGCTTCAATCCCTCCAAAGGGTTCGCTCCATCTCGAGCTAGGTAAGAAGAAATCAGTATTTGAATTTTTAGGGCTTTATTGTGTGTTTGTGTCCGTTTGGCTTGGTTAGGCTTAGAATTGGAGTTTGTGGTAGTTAGGAATGTTGTAGAGGAGGTTGAGAGGAAGATGATGCCAAATTTTGGTGACCATCGGAGGTCGCCGGAGTTGATCTCCGGCCGCCGCCGAGAAAATATTTTTGGTGGAGAAAAATATGAGGAGTTTAATGAAATAAGTTTTAGAATTTTTGGAGGAGTTTAGGATAGGTTTAAGAATTGTTAAAGTTTGGTATTTTTAGCGGATTATTAATTTATAATCCGACCATTGGATTTTATATTTGGTGAAAGGTGATTTTGAGGATGTCGATACAAATTTGTGGAGTTTTGAGGTTGGCAGTGGATTTAAGATTTTGGAGTGTTAGACTTGGTTGAGCGCGAAGCATATTTAGTTATGCATGTTTTGCTTTAATCGTCGGTGTTTTATTTAAGGTTTTATTTATATGGAACAGGACGTGAGGAGGCTCGAGCGGAAGTGACCTCTGACCGACATCAGGCTTAGGCCTAACCTGTGAGTGAACCTTTGTTTTAAATATTGTGTTCGAAATGCTTTATCGTTTTGAATGATTTTTTGTTGTTGGATATTTCCCGAAATTGAGAATTTCGGTGATTATACTCTTATATGAGAATAGTATGTATATGATAAAATGCTAGCTAGCTATACGTGATTTCCCCCATACGTGAGGTACAATTCCGGTATGGGTGACGTGAGCGTTAGACGCGAGCGTCGTAGCCCTGTGCGACTTTCTAATTTCGCAATTATTTATTCAAAATTTCGTACAAGGAGTGTCACATCCCGGTTCTTAAGTCAATTTGCTATTATTTACTTTTGGATTACTTTGACGTTTTACCGTTTTAAGTAACTGTTTACTATTTAAGACTCCAAAAGTTGACTTTTTCTTCCGTTTGGAATTCGGGAAAACTTCATTCATGAAAGTCGTAGGGGATGTTAAACGGAGTTTGTGGACGCGCGACATGCTTAAGACGGAGTTCGTATGAGAAAATTATGGTCTAAAAATGGAAGGTTTCTATTTCGGTAAAGGGTATAAGAAGAGAGAGAAAAAGGTTCTAGTGGGATCGGTAAAACCGACCTAGTTAAATTAAAAGAGGAAAGGAAGAATCGGAAAAAAAAAGGAACGAAGGATCGAGAAAAGTGGAGAAAAAGGACGAGTCTTCATCGACCTTGTCCACGGTGCCTCCTCAGTCGATATAACTCACCGAACTCTCTCTCTGGAGGAAGGGCTCGCTGATCTCGGGCGAAGGAGAAAGGGGGAGAAAAATCAGAAAATTCACCTCACCTCTCTCTCTCTCACTTCCCTCACATGTTTTCTCTCTCTCTGCTGAAGCTTCTTCGCCGCCGTGCGTCGCCGCCAGGCCGAAGTGGACGATGATCCGGGTATCATCAGGAAGCTAAGGAGAAGGCCTATCGATCTAGGGTGGTGGCGGCGTCCCTATCGCCGCCGTTGGGGAGAGAACACGTCAAGAAACTTCGATTGTTCGGGTTCGGTTTTCACCGGATTTCTCCCTCCTCAGGCCACCGATCGGTGAGTTCTTTATATGATTAGGTTGGGTTTGATTAGTACAACATTCTTCTAGAAGCTTGTAACTCGATTCATGGTGTGTGTAAGGAGAAATTGAGATTTCGAAATTTTAGGGTTTTTAGCCCCAAATCGGGTTTTGTTGTTCTTGATCAAATGAACTATTTAGAGCTAGAATTGAGCTTAGTGTTGGTCATGAAAGTTGTTCAAAATGTTGAGAGGAAGGTTCTGTCAAGTTTTGGTGACAATTGGGGGTGGCCGGAGATTGGCCGTTGAGAATGTAGCGGAGGATTTATTTTTTTTTGGAATAAAATGGTGGTTCCTAAATTCTTAAGTTAGGGTTGTCCATTTTTTAAAGAGGTTTGCAGAGTCTTCGGTAAATTTTTCTTGGAGGTGGTCCCCGCATGACTCATCTCGGGTTTCGGGGTGAAATTCAGGACGGGTCTTGACAATTCCTGCAAATTCATCTTTGTATTAGAATGACTAGCCTCTTACCCGTGCAGATGCACAAGATCAAAAAATGAAAGAAGTTTTATCTAATGTGGGTTTTTGTGTGTGTAGATAACTGCTCTATAAAAAGTGGGATGAAACTACTATGTTCTTTTTTTCTCCTTATAATTTTAATGGTGTTTTACGGTAAAACTCATAGTAAATATTATTTTTAGTTCTTTAAGAAATTTCTACTACCTTTGTTTTTTGGGTATTTCAAAAAAAAGTTTCACCAAAAACAACAAAGAAGCGCCTCATTTTCTAATATAGTAGAGATAAGGTTTCTCAAGGTTTTTAACCTTATTATTTGATATTGTAAACATAGGTTTCCTTATAAATGTAATATCTTTTTTTTAAAAAAAAGTTGTGAAATTCACATATACTAAATTGAAATCCACATATTTTTTTTGTAACTTAATTTTTGTCTTTTAATGACTTAAACTTTATGGTTGTATGAATGTGTTAAAAAAACGTGTGAATTTAAAAGATATGTAGATTTCAAATTCTTAAAAAAAAAAAAAAAAACGACGTCGTTTTCCCCTTCCACCGCGGTGCCAAATCTCAGCTGCTCCCAGTAATCAAATTTTCCTCTAAAATATTCATCTCTCCAGAATCAAACCTCTTTTCAAGTCGAAGAAGACGTTCCTCTGCCTCTCTCTCTCTCTCTCCCCGCTTTCAAGGTATGTGCTTAACCCTAATTCTCCGCCTTATTCATCCCAAAACCTCAAAATTTAGAGACCCCAATTCACCCTCCTCATTTTCACGGCGGTGTTTGTTGGCAGCCTGAGGCATCAAAACGATGGAGGAAATGCTCGCCGTGATTATCTCCATGTTCCTCGTCCTGGCCTTAATACCACTCTACCTATGGAAACGCAGTCAGGATTCTCGGTCGCCCAAAGATCGCGAAGACGAGCCTCCGGTTTGATTTCCGGAAAACCTAATTCTATTGCAAATGCGGTTGTTCTAGGGTTTTTGGAAGATTTAGTAGGGTTTGTGAGTGTTTTTGGTGGTGTGATTGGTTGTTGAATTAGGTTGCTCAGAAAGAGGCTGTGGTGCGTCCGGCCGGTAATCGCCGGATGCGGCGGAGGCCGGCTGCCGGAGCTAGCACGTCTGCCGCGGCGGCGGCACCTATAGAAGGTTTGAGCTCTTCTGCTAGTGTTATTGTTGAAATTAAATGAATTGATATGTGTTTGTTAGCGGTAGCGTTAAGAACAAACTTTTGATAATGTTTGGTCTACTGTAAACCCTGCAATTTGATAAATCGTTTGTGTAGAAGAGGAATAATAGAGTTTAAGCCGTTCGCAAATAGAATACAAAACTGAGGCAGCGAGAGAGATGTAAGGAGACAATCGAGAGGAGAAAGTTGATGTGCCAGTTATTCATTTTGAAAATGTGCATAGTTTCAAAGTTTGGACTTGTAGTTGACGAACCTTTTTGTAGTTCAGTTCAGCTATTGGATTGGCAAGTTTTCACTTTTAGGAAAAATGTTTCTTTTTCTACTCTGCAAATGTTGAGAATGCAGTATCATGTCAGATGAAGTAATTATATATGTTTTCTGAATACAGAAGCTGCTGATGGGAGTGATGATGAAGGTGTTGAGGATGAGACGTATGAAGCCAAAGCTTCAAGGAAAAAGGAAAAGAAGCGTCAAGAGCGAGAAGCACAGCGCCAAGTATTGTTCATTCTTATACTTATTCATTTGAAAGATTACCCTCTCTCCCCTGTTCTGGTTATTCTTTCTAGTAATTGTATATGTGCCAAGAATATCAATATGAAAATGGAATCATAACATTTCTAACTAATCATGTACAATCACTTAGTTATTTGGGATTCTTAACAAGTTCGGTTACTATGTCCTTCTATAATAAGATATAAATTATTGAAACACATAACATATTTATTTAATGATTTTCATTGCTCCTTGATGTCTCTTTGCATTTGATTATTTTCTTTTCTTTGCTTTTCCTTGCAATTTACAGACCAGTATGGAATCATAACATTTCTAACTAATCATGTACAATCACTTAGTTATTTGGGATTCTTAACAAGTTCGGTTACTATGTCCTTCTATAATAAGATATAAATTATTGAAACACATTAACATATTTATTTAATGATTTTCATTGCTCCTTGATGTCTCTTTGCATTTGATTATTTTCTTTTCTTTGCTTTTCCTTGCAATTTACAGACCAGTAGTTTGTTTTAATGAGTCCGTTCCTTTGTTTAAAGGCTGAACAAGCTGCACGGGACTCAAAGCAAACAAAACAAGATCGTTATGCGGAAATACGAAGGAAGAAAGATGAGGAGCGCCAGGCACAAGAACGTCAGCTGGTGTGCTGATTTTTTTTTTTCTGTATTGGAAAGTAGATGTGCCTTTGTTTTGTTGGACTGCTAGTTGAATATATGGCCACATTATTTTATAGGAAGAAGAAGCCAAGACTCAAAAAGCCAGGGAGGAGGAAGCTGCTGCATTAGAGTTTGAGAAGTGGAAAGGAGAATTTTCCATAGATGCTGAAGGTACTACAGAGAATGAAGTGCAAGATGGACATCATGATTTGCTCTCTACTTTTGTGGAATACATAAAGGTAGGTTTCAATACTGTGTCTGTTAACTCATTTGAAAACTGTGTTCTCTATTTATGGCTAGCTCATGACATCTATTGGGTTCACATGAAAACTAGGGATGAAAATTAGCTACTTAGCTGGAAGTGTACTTTGTCTCAATTGTCCAAGATGGTTGAGACAAGGTCAACTCGGTCTTAATCTTAATTGCTAATCTTTTGTAGTCCTTGTTCAGATTAGGTGAGCCAAGCTCAGATGAGCCTACTCTGTTTTGGTAAAATTAAATTGGATTCTGAAATCTGAATAATGAATCAAGCTAAAGAACATGCATAACCTTCTATAACCAATGTTTTCCCTCAAGATAGATCCACTGTTTCTTGATTTTACACTTCCAATAATTGTTTTTGGTCATTTTATTACTTGTATGAGACTTCACTAACCACATGAATTACTTTAGTTAACAAAGTGAGCTTCTGAGGGTTTAAGATTGTTTAATTTGTGGAGAATTCTGTCATTTGCAGAAACATAAATGTGTTCCCTTGGAAGATCTTGCTGCTGAATTTAAGTTACGGACTCAGGTAATTTCCCTACATGTTTTGCTTGAATATCATCTAAATCAACAGTAAATTAATAAACATCAGTAAAAGTGACACTGCACCCTCTAAGAGTAGGTGTTTTTCTGATTGCACTAATTTTTTCTAAGCCCAAACTTACGTTTACATTTCAAAATTATCTGCATTACACAAATTTTCCCCAAGGCCAAACTTATGTTTCAATATTATGCAGTAAATATAGATATTTTTCTTCGAAGTGATCAATCAACTGAAAGTTGCTCACTTCATATAAGGCATACTTTCTTTATGCAATCGATTACATAGCTTGTGTTTTCTTAGATCCACATCGTCTTTCATTATGCCTGGTTTGGCTTCCGAATTTTGCAACACAACGTTTGTTTCATGCAGGAATGCATCAACCGGATTAACTCTCTGGAAAGTATGGGTATGTGGCACTTCCATTTCCTCAATTGACTTGTTTCACATATTGAAAAATGATTTCCTTCAGACGGTGAAATGGCTTTTTCTTTTGGGCCTTACTGGGAAATTTTGTTGTCTTTAATTGTATTAGGTCGACTTTCTGGTGTCATGGATGACAGAGGGAAATATATATACATATCCCAAGAAGAGATGCAAGCCGTGGCAGACTATATTAAGCGTCAAGGGAGGGTTAGCATTGCACATCTTGCTAGCAAGTCTAACCAGTTCATTGACCTGGAGCCGAAAGCCCAGTTCGTTGAAGAAATCAGTATTGTTGAGGAAATTGATGCCACTTAGATCTGTTTAATGTACTTTGTACATGTAAAGTGCAATTACAACAGTGTAATGGTCATCGTGTACACATGATTAACGTATACCACAGAGGGTCAAGAACTAGAGGAGGTAAAATTTTTAAAGAGTTTATTTTAGAATGTCTTTGTTGCAAAACATTGAACACTATCCGCTCAAAAGGGTCATCGTTGAGAACTGGAAACATAACGGTGTTTTCTCGATCCGGTTTGTAGGTCTTAGAATGAACAGTAGTCATTTGACCATTGTGTTAAGACTATTGCTTGTAATGCTTTACATATGCAAACAAGTTCAAGGGAAAATGCAGATAATTTATGGGAAAACTGTCCAAAAACCTGACTGCAACACCAAGTTAACTAAGGTTCAGTCGTGACAACCTTCACACCAAGTTAACTAGGGTTCAGTCTTAGACAACCTTCACCATCTTTTCTGAAAATACGCAAATCGGAAAGATGGTGAAGTGGGTGCCCTCATCACTATCGAGTTTCTACTTCACTCTAGGGTTGAAAAAAAAACCCTAGCCTAATTAAGCCACACAAGTGACAGAACCCTCCATTGGAGCCTTCAAATAAACAACATCCTTGTATGGTAGAGCAAGAAGACCTGGAGCAAAAGACGTAATTCGCGGATCCACACAAGCTTGAGATTATGATTTGACATTTGTATACTTGCAGTATGATTGATTACAGGGAGGCTGTAAACCCTAAACATGATGAGTCGAGAAGCCGCTTACAGAGAAATGCTAGAGGAGTTCAGTGACCGGTCATCTTGAGGCCAGTACGTATCTGCAAAATCACGAATGTTTTGTTTAGCTTTTCATTCAACTATTTTCATCTACTTGTCAGGTTTCGATATTCTTGCAGCAGTCTAGTTTGGGCAAATGGCGTTACAAGAGCAAAAGCCAAGGCACTTTTCATGAGGGGTGCACGTTCCCTTTTCTTGTCAACAAGTAGTTGGCGCTTAGCCTGGGAAGACTGTAGATGACTATTACTGAAGCCAAAAAAGCATGCCAAAATTGGCAAATTAATGAGGGAAACTATGGATGGATTTGTTCGTCGACAAATGCAGGCCCGACAGAAAGAAGTGCAAAATGTGCCTGTTCGTACATGGCAATGCTAGAGAGAGCCATGCTTTGGTTTTTGTTCAATTATTTGGACGACCAAACATCAGTAACTTTCCAATACTGAAGTGCTGATTCCTTTATAGTTTTGTGGCTGTACAATGTAGTCAAATAACTAGCTAGAAACAGAATGCCTGCAGTTAGATGTACAAACGAACTCCATCCTTTCAATTCAATTCATTTTGATTCTTTAGTGCGTAGTGAACTTACTTACCATGGAATAATGAACGTTTCTGCTAACTCTAGTTGAGATATATCCATGGCTCCTGTTTTCCTAGCCTTCATGGAAAGGGCTGGCTTTGGTTCAAGCTAGTCACAGGTTCTAGACCACAGAGACCAAGTATGGCATAAAGCTTGGTATATCTCAGAATGTAGGAGGAAGATAGGACTGCTTTTCTCATAAATTTAAAAGTGACATCTATATGGTTACATAAAATGACCATGCTCTTTTTTTTGGCTGCCATTTTCTTTTTCGAAAATTTCTTTTTATGTTATTAAGGTTTCTTTATTTTGCCAGACGCACTGTTTCGGCGTGATCTCTGAGGGGGCGTGGATCACACAGATGCAGAACACCATCTTTAAGCTCTCATAACCTGTCAATCATGAGTGAAGAGCGTCAGAGGGAAGACCGGGTGTTTCGGCCTTCGACCCTCGGGTGCCTAAGTCAGCCATATGTGAGTAGAAATAAGGTGAGAATTGGGTAAAGATAGAGAGACACCAAATGAGGGGTGGAGAGTGGTATTTATAGGGATATGGTGGATGCACCCTAAAAATACCACTTTGCCCTTATTAGAGAGTATTATCATTATGTCCTCAAGGGATAGTGTATGTTTCTTGGGCTTAGCTAAGGCTCAAGCCCATTTTA
Source organism: Fragaria x ananassa (assembly GCA_034370585.1). Classification (NCBI taxonomy): domain Eukaryota; kingdom Viridiplantae; phylum Streptophyta; class Magnoliopsida; order Rosales; family Rosaceae; genus Fragaria; species Fragaria x ananassa. Next base: position 12,723,221 of record CP139764.1, read on the forward strand.
TGTGGCGACACACGTCTTCTTAGGCGAGTATAACTGATGTTCTACTATGACCTAACAAGTCCCCAAGTCCGCGGTCAAGAGACTCTCTTGGGTGGGGACTTTATTTGATAGAATATCGAGAGTATGAGTCTTACTAGTGGCGACTTAACTAGTCCCCAATCCCCCATGTTCTCATGCAAGGGAAGGGATGGACCGGCTCCGGCTCCCTCCGAGTGGGGTATGCCGTGTGTCACTATATATGATTGAGACACTGGGTCGTTGCTTCTATGTAGTGTTTAGAGATTGCAAGGCGATCGGGGGTCGAAGTTGAGGTACCGCTGGCGAGCGTCTCGCGAGGGCCACGGGTACCCGCATGTTTGTATGCCTTGGCGTTGTAGTAGCCTTTGATATGTATCAGCTATATGCTCGAGCTAGCTGAGTTATTCCAACATACGTTCGAGGGGGAGATTGTGATGACATATTTTGTGGTTGCCTCTAGGTGAGTGCTAGAGTGCCTACGTACCCGTTTATGGGATCAAACCAAACGTAGTTCCCCATTTAGCCATCGAGGCAAGTGTGCTTTCAAGGTGTGGCGAGGCATGATGATGGGTGCTGCTAGGGCATAATGATGTTGCCAATAGGGCTTGTGTAGAGCTGTCAAAAGGCACGCTAGGGAGTGTAGCCAAGATGCCGATGGGGCAAGGCGGGTGGTGCCAAAGTGTACCGAAAGCACGCCATGAGGCGTGGTAAATGCCGTCCTATAAAGCTGTTGCCCAAGTCCCCCAGTGCCGGGAGAGATTATGGTGGTGGGACATCGAAATGAGGACTGAGTTGGTATAGGGGATTTCATATGGCGTGTTTGAGAGGTAAGGATAATATCATGTGTCGGGAAGTGTCTTAAACACGTTGGTGACTTAGGTGTCACGCGTCGGGGAGTGTTTATTGACTTGTCCCGGGTGGCTGATAGATGATAGATGTCGTGTTCCGAGAGTGTTGCTCGTCATAAGGTGTCGGAACCTCACCTTATGAGGGGCACGTGGCGTAACGGTTCGCACTAATGGCACAACGAGGTCTCGGAACCTCTGTGACTCTATATCTTGAGTAACGAGGTGTCAGAACCTCACACTTGGAGAAGCGATTCTGGATAGCAATCACAGAGTCGCTACGTCGAGTTCCCATGTCCCCACGCGAGGGGGTCGCGAGGTGATGGGGGAGAGTACCGAGTTAAGGTCGTAATGATTTGCGAATGGTCCGTCCTGGTGGCGTAATAATCCCCGCTAGTGGCGTGACAGTTCGCGCTAGTGATGTGATAGTTCACGCTATTGGGCGTAACAGTTCGCACTGGTGGCGTAACGGGTCGCGCTGGTGGAGTAACGGATCGCGCTAGGGGCGTAAACAATTCACGCTAGGGGCATAAACAGTGCGCGCTAGCGGGCGGAATTGGCCGCGTTAGTGGCGTAATGGGCAGCGCTAGTAGCGTAACGGTTCGCGCTAGTGGCATAACGAGGTGTCGAAACCTCACACTTGGAGAAGCGATTCTGTAGAGCAATCACAGAGGGTCGCTATGTGGAGTGACTAACAAGTGCAACTTTTGAGAACATGTCGTAACTATACTAGAGGACTTTGAAACATCATGGTGGTACTATACAGATCGTATGGAGTTGTCATGAGATGTTATCATGGCGGAAGTGGTTCCCTGAAAGATCATGATGAGGTACATTTCCTCAAGGTGAGGTTTGTTGTATACGCTTGTGGCGTGTATAGCTGGAGATTTCATGTTTGAATGCTGGCTGTTTACACATGTTGTGTGTGTAGCCTAAGATTGCATGTTTGAATGTTGATTGTTTACACATGTTGTGTGTGTAGCCTAAGATTGCACCTTTGGGTGCTGGCTGTTTACACATGTTGTGTGTAGCCTGAGATTGCACCGTTGCGTGCTGGTTTATTTACACATGGTGTGTTTGTAGCCGTCTATGGCATAGTCGAGAGGTCAACATGATTGTGTGCCGAGAGCAAACTCATAGATAGATATATAGCAATGTATGGATTGCAATCATGTGAAGCAAGTGTCATATGGTTTGCATATGGTTTACAAGTATGTGTGTTTAGCATATACATGAGAATATATGTAACATGTGATAGAGAGTGTTTGCTAACTCTATGTCATGAGAATATATTATGATGCATGAGGCATGTTATTTGTATGATAATAACTCAATTGAATAGTGTGAAGTAAGACTTATCTAGAGCCGTGTAGAGCCAGTATAGACATTGTAGAAAAATTGGAGTTGTTGATATAAGTCTCGATGTCGACAAAAGAGCATGGTATAAGAATCCCAATGGAGTAGTCATGGTGGCCAAGAAGATAATATTGGAGTGCATCATTGAAGATAATATTGCTTGACCAATGAGTAATGTATGTGTACCGACGTAGGAAAGAGAAGCCATGATGACAAATATGATAGTCTATAGCTTGTGCCTGTCATATTTTGACAAGCAAATAGGTAGACGAGGCGTGGCCATTGATAGGGGCATGACTCATGAGAGTTTATTGTTATGTTGCCCACTGATAAATCATAGAGAAGTATGTATAACTGTAGGCAAAGTGTTGTTGGCAACTTGTTGTTGGAGCTTGGCTTGATATGATTATATAGTATCGAGGGGTATGACAATTGAAGACTTTGAACTAGGTAGCAAGCTAGGCATAGCAATTGGTCAAGCTTTGTGTGAACATGTGTCTAAGATGTAACAACCCCTTCCATGCGTTGTAGGATCAAGTCGGTGGTAATAGAACATGATCTTGTGTAGTATATACATGACGAACTTCATATGTGAAGCGAGTGCGAACTGGAGTATCAAGGGGTTGAAGATTGAGCCTTGAGATACACAGCTAAAATACTTGGTTGAGTCAAGAATAGGGCTAGCTGAGTCGAGTGAAGTGCGCGGGGACTTTGGCGAGACTAGCGGAGTCCGCGAGGGGTTGGCGAGACAAGCGGAGTCTGCGGTGACTTTAGCGAGATTGACCAAGTATTTTGGCTCTTTAGTAGTGAGTGCGCTGCTGCCGTTGCTGGGGGAGCATTCATTTAGAGAATAGAGGTCATAGGCGAGGCCGTGATAGTCCATTATAAGTGGCTGGAGTTGTTGCCACTACCAGAAGAAAGACTTTAGCCGACAAAAAAAAAAAAAACCAAGCCGACGAATTTTTTTTTCGTCGGCTAAAGTCCACTTTAGCCGACGAAATTTTCCTTCGTCAGCTAATTTAAAATCTTCGTCGGCTATGGTCAACTTTAGCCAACGAAATTAAAATTTCGTCGTCTGAATAATTTTTTTCGTCGGCTATAGTCTGTGAACTTTAGCCGATGAAATTTTCAAAAGTTTAGCCGACGAAATTTTTAAAAGTTTAGCCGACAAAATTTTTAAGAGTTTAGCCGACGAAATTTTTAAAAGTTTAGTCGACGAAAAATATAATTTCGTCGGCTAAAGTGTCTTATATTTACAGATTTGGACAACAACTCATCTGGAAAAAAAACTATACGTAGAACCTTCAAACGCAAAAAAGTCGTGAAATAAGATATGACCAGAATAGTGAAATACGTCTACGGTTGAAAAATGACGGTATTCCGGTAAAGTCTCGGTGCCGATAGTTGACTTACTCTTATTATTCACTATGCTGCAGATTTGGCGTTTGGTGTCTGATTGACTATTCTGATACATTTCCAGAAGCGTAACGGCGCTACGAGTCAAACTCATCGCCAATGCCATGATGTAGAGGATTTTTTGACCATTCGAGTCCGTTTAGGGCTTCAAAATGCAGTTTTCTTATTTTCGATTAGAGTTGACCGTTTCGATCGAGCCCTTAACTTTGTCGAATCCAGTTGAATTTTTTATCATACACATCTTTCATCATAATGATCAAATCTGACCGTCGAATTTTGGTTTGTGAATTTTAGTCATCGGAATCACAACGTGTCTACTATTTTCCGTTATTCGGGTTTATGGGGAGCCCTATCGTCGGAAGGTAAATGTCTAAAAAAATTTATATGGGTAGTTGCGTCTCATCTACGTGAGAGTTTTTTGTATGGAAGGTTTGACCAAACTACGTAATATAGAGAGAGATATGAGAGTTTTCATGTGATAAGTGACGATAGATTATGGTTGACCATTTCGATCGAGCCCTTAACGTTGTTGGATCCAGTTGATTTTTTACCGTAGATGTATTTCGTCATAATGATCATATCTGATGGTCAAATTTTGGTTTGTGATTTTTAGTCATCGGAATCACAACGTGTCTACTAATGTTGTATAACTTGTTTAGTAGGTTATACAACTTTGTGAACCAACTCTACATAGGAAGCAAAATTATTAAAAATCTCGTGAAATAAGATGTGTTCAGAATGGTGAAATACGGCTATGGTTCAAAAATCATGTAAATCGGGTAAAGTCTCGGAGCCGATAGTAGCGGTCAACCCTATTTACCGTTATTATTTCTTATGGGGAGCCCTATCGTCGAAAGGTAAATGTTTCAAAATTTTTATATAGGTGGTTGCGTCTCATCTACGTGAGAGTTTTTCGTGTGGAAGATTTGACCAAACTACGTAATATAGGGGGAGATATGAGTGTTTTCGTGAATTTATAAACTTAAGCTGACGAAAATATATGAAGTCGTCGGCTAAAGTAAAAAAATTTAAAAAAATAACTATAGCCGACGAAATACTCGTCAGCTAAGATGGTTTTTGCCGACGAATAACCTAATATTTCGTCGGCTATAGTTATTTTTTAATTTTTTAATTACATACTATAGCCGACGAATACGTTAGGGTAATCGTCGGCTAAACCCTAAAATTTTTCTATTACCTACTATAGCCCTATATTCGGTGGTTATTTTGCGTAAAATTTTTATACGACTTGTTGCGTGTCATCGGTTTAAAACTATTTTCAGTTGGAGGTCCGGCCAAAATACTTAATTTATACGGTCGAACGACTTTTTCCGTGCGTTTAGGGGTTTGACTTACGAGATTGACCGTCCAGATCGAGCCCTTATTCTTTTCGGATCCAGTTGAATTTTTTCCCATACATGTATTTTATCATGATGGTCAGATCTGACGGTCGGATTTCTGTTTTTCAAGTTTGATCATCACAATCACAACATGCATACTAATGTTGTATAACTTGTTTACCAAGTGTTATGTAAATGTTCCGTTTCAAAAACAAACTATACGTAAAACCTTCAAACGCTAAAATGTCATGAAATAAGATATGACGAGAATGTTGAAATACATCCACGGTTGAAAAATCACACTATTCCGGTAAATATTCAGTGCCGATAGTTGCGGTCAATACAATTTTTCATTTTTCCCCCTATGAGTAGCCCTATATTCGGTGGTTATTTTGCGTAAAATTTTTATATGACTTGTTGCGTGTCATCGGTTTAAAACTATTTTCAGTTGGAGGTCCGGCCAAAATACGTAATTTAGACGGTCGAACAACTTTTTCCGTGCGTTTAGTGGTTTGACTTACGAGATTGACCGTCCGGATCGAGCCCTTATTCTTTTCGGATCAAGTTGAATTTTTACCTATACATGTATTTTATCATGATGGTCAGATCTGACGGTTGGATTTCTGTTTCTCAAGTTTGATCATCACAATCATAACATGCCAAATGTATAAAAATACTTTAAACCGACGAATTTCAAAGGTTTAGCTGACGAATTTATAAAGTTTAGCCGACGAGTTTAGAAGGTTTAGCCGACGAATTTCCAAGTTTTAGCCGACGAAATTGGTACCTTTAGCCGACGAAATTTTCAAAGGACTTTAGCCGACGAAAATATATGAAAAGTTGTCGGCTAAAGTCGAAAAATTTTCGAAATTTTCAACCAAAATTTTTTGGCGGTCAACCAAAATTTTCAAAGGACTTTAGCTGACGAAAATATATGAAAACTTGTCGGCTAAAGTCGAAAATTTTTCAACCAAAATTTTTTTGCGGTCAACCAAAGAGTTTAGCCGACGAAAATAAAGAATTTCGTCGGCTAAAGTTCTTTATATAGCCGCAGAGTAGGGTAATTAAATATCCTCCTCCTCCTCCACACAACCACCTTAAATAAACCCAACACTAAACATAATGCGGCCCCTCCTACTCTTCCTCCTCCTTCTCCTCCTCCACCTCCGCCACTCTCTCTCCTCACCCCACCGTCTACTCTCCACCCCCAAGCGCCCAATGACCACCTACCGCGCCCTCCTCTCCCTCAAGTCCTCTCTCGACGACCCCGACTCCCGCCTCTCCTCCTGGACACCTAACACCAGCCACTGCACTTGGGCCGAAGTCACGTGCGACTCCCACAACCACGTGACCTCCCTCGACCTTTCCGGCTTGAATCTCTCCGAGTATCTCTCCTCCAATATCGCCTTCCTTGTCTACCTCTCCAATCTCACCCTCGCCGAGAACAACCTCTCCGGTCCCATCCCACCTGAGATCTCCGCTCTCTCCGCTCTCCGCCTCCTCAACCTCTCCAACAACGTCTTCAACCGCACGTTCCCATCGGAGCTCTCCAACCTCACTAACCTCCGTGTTCTCGACCTCTACAACAACAACCTCACCGGCGTGTTGCTGGTTTCGGTGGCTCACATCACCAACCTCCGCCATTTGCATTTGGGTGGCCGAAAGTTTAGCCGAAAGTTTATGCAGTTTTTTTTCAAAACCCAGCAACTTTAGCCGACGATATTCAAACACTATATTCGTCGGCTATAGTATTTTTAAATTTTTTTAATAAGGTTTAGCCGACGAATAACCTAATATTTCGTCGGCTATAGTTATTTTTAAATTTTTTTTTATAAGGTTTAGCCGACAAATAACCTAATATTTCGTCAGCTGTAGTTATTTTTAATTTTTTTTTATAAGGTTTAGCCGACGAATAACCTAATACTTCGTCGGCTATAGTTATTTTTTAATTTTTTTTATAAGGTTTAGCCGACGAATAACCTAATATTTCGTCGGCTATAGTTATTTTTTAATTTTTTTTATAAGGTTTAGCCGACGAAATATTTTATATTTCGTCGGCTATAGTTATTTTTTAAATTTTTTTACAACGTTTAGCTGACGAAATATAAAATATTTCGTCGGCTATAGTTATTTTTTATTATTTATTACGCACTTTAGCCGACGAATATTTCGTCGGCTAAAGTCTGGGACTATAGACGACCACATATTTTTCGTCGGCTAAAGTGGGACTATAGCCGACAAAAAAAATTTTCGTCGGCTAAAGTCATCACAGACGGTCTTTTTCCGACGACACTATAGCCGACGAAGGATCGTCGACTAAGGTTTTGGCCGATGAACTTTTTTAACAGGCCAACGAAAATTTTTCGTCAGCTAAAGTACTTTTTCTAGTAGTGTGCTAAGATATGCGATTGTAACCAATTACATGAGAATTGGGCGATTTATTGAGGTGAACTGTGGGTGCTAAGAGTAAGTGGTTAGGTGTAGAGGCCAGCTCTATGTCAGCGTGGTCTCAGGATCCCGAAATGGGTGGGGCTGTACGGATCGTCCCGGGAGGGAGGAAGAGAGGTATGGCCTCGGGAGAGGCACTAAGACCCGGGAGGGGGTCCCCGGGAGAGGGGTGTCAAGCGGGTCACTTGTGCTGGCATGTTCCGAGAGCAAGGTAAGCAAGGGAGGGATGGGGGGCCTCGAAAGCTCGGGGGGCCATGGGGGAAGGGCACCGGGAGCTCGGGATGGAGCCAATTGTTTCCTATTCCGGGATCATGAGTCGGGACAATATCACGAGTCGGGACGAGACCACGAGTCGGGAGGTCGAATTCTTGGTTCCGGATTCTATACTAGGGATATTGGCATGGCAGGGAGGTTTGTCTGGAAACTGGGGTGTCCAGGGGAGTCCGCGGGGGAACTAGCTAGGGCAGGGGAGTCTGCGGGGAAACTCACGGGAACGGGAGAGTCTACAGGGACTGGTGCTAACATGGGAGGGTGTCCCCGGGAGAGGGGTGCCATGCGGGCCCCGAAGGTGAATTCATGTCCCCGTGGCAGGGACCCAGGGGGAGGGTTCCGAAATTAGGGTCGCGAGACCAAGAGCATATCTCTGCCTGGACCGTGTCGCCGCCGCGATTGGTCTCGCTACTGGGATGGGCGTCCAGAATTTGTATCCTACGACCGGGAGAGAGGAGTCCCGGGAGGCCGTGTCAGTTCTGGGTGGAGGGGGGCTGCTCACGAAACTGGATTGGATACGAACTTGGTTGACATACGAACCAAATATTGGACAGCGCCTATAGTCACGTGGTCTCGGAGAGAAGTGTGGCTGCTTGTGAGTTCTGCATTCAACATTTGGTTGATTATGGAGGACGTAACTCAGTCTCAGGAAGGGGAGATGCCGGGAACAGACTGCTGGGTTGCTGAGACCGCAGGTGCCGAGAGAGATGTGTTTTTCTTTTGTTTTTTGTTTTTTTTTTTGTATCCTTCTGCCGTGAGAGAAGAGTCCCAAGAGGTCGGGATGGAGGGCTGTGTGTGGGAGTCCCCACACGAGGGTCGAGACCAGGGGAGTCCGAGAGGGGCTGGCGAGACAAGCGCAGTCCGCGGAGACTAGCTAGTCGAGCGGAGTCTGCGAGGGTGTTGGCGAGATCGACGGAGTCCGCGAGGACTCTGGCAAGACAAGAGGAGTTCGCGAGGGGTTGGAGAGACAAGCGGAGTCCGCGGAGACTCTTTCGTGACCGAGGGAGTCCGCGAGGGGATGGGGAGACCAGCGGAGTCCGCGAGGGGCTGGGGAGACCAGCGGAGTCCGCGGGGACTCTGGCGAGATCGAGGGAGTCCGCGAGGGGCTAGCGAGACCAGCGGAGTCCGCGGGGACTGTGGTGTGACCAGGGGAGTCCGCGGGGACTTCGACGAGGCCAAGGGAGTCCGCGAGAGGCTGGCGAAACCAGTGGAGTCGCCGAGGGGCTGGCGAGACTAGCGGAGTCTCCGAGGGGCTGGCGAGACCAGTAGATTCCGTTGGGACTCTAGCGAGACCAGGGGAGGCTGTGAGGGGCTGGCGAGACCAGCAGAGTCTGCGGGGACTTTGGCGAGACCAGGGGAGGTCGCGAGGATCTCGGGAGAGAGGCACCGAGACATGGGTGATGTCCCCTGGAGAGGAGTATCAAGGGGGTGTCAAAGGCGAAGGCATGTCCTGGTGGGTTGGTGCCCGGGGGGAGGGTGCTGAGATTGGGGTCGCAAGACATAGAGCATATCCCTACTTCGGTTGAGGGAAGCTGGGTGTCTGGATCAGTTTGTTGGGCGCGGCTCACCGACGCGTGGGCCTTGGCCGGAGGTCGGGGAGGCCACGCTGGATTCATTAGAAGACAGCAGGTATGATGGTTAGGAAGGTGAGCTACCTTGCAGTGGCACGCACAAGCGAAGGAGAGAGAAAAAGTCAGATATACTTTCTCTCTCCTCGAGATTTCTCTAAAGCCAAGCCAGAAGGACTTGTTTTGATAATCATCTGTGAGGAGTGAAAATTAAGATGTAAAGAAGGCGAGCTCCTTGTACGCGGGCGGGGAGAAGCTCGAGAAAAGGAGGAGGGTTGGCGACCGGAAAAAGAAAATTTTCAAAGGGAAATCTAGGCAGATTATGGATATGCTCATGGTGAGCTATGTGAGGGTTTCCACTTGAGGACCCTCCTTCTAGCGCTATTGTTTCAGGGTCTATGAGGGGGCGTGGATCACACAGATGCAAAACATCATTTTCAAGCTCTCATAACCTGTCAATCATGAGTGAAGAACGTCAGAGGGATGACCGGGTGTTCCGACCTTCGACCCTCCGATGCCTAAGTCAGCCATATGGGAGTAGAAATAAAGTGAGAATAGGGTAAAGATGGAGAGACCCCAAATGAGGGGTGGAGAGTGGTATTTATAGAGATATGATGGATGCACCCTAAAAATATCACTTTGCACTTATTAGAGAGTGTATTATCATTATGTCCTCGAGGGATAGTGTAGGTTTCTTGGGCTTAGCTAAGGCCCAAGCCCATTTTATGTGGCAACACGTGTCTTTTTAGACGAGTATGACCGATGTTCTACTATGTACTAACACGCACCATAGCAAAGCGACGTAGCAGTGGCACCAATGGTTAGAAGCAAGACTTCTTCGTTTTACTGAGTTATGGAACAGTTTTCCCAGCTCAAACCAGCTGAAGTCCAAACCAGAAATTTCCTTTTTTTGTACTCGGCAACAAACTGTTAACAAACAGTGCAACTCACACAGGGAATAAAGGTCGTCGTTTGATAACAGTCTTTTGCGTCCATGCTATTTACGTCTTGTTTTTTCCTACAATGTCTACCATCATGAATTAACCAACACTTTGGCTTTAAAGCATGGCTGCCAAGATTGCAAGCAAACCTAAAGCTCGCGCTAAAACTAGAGGAAGAGAATTGAGCTTGACCCAATCTTCCAGTGTCTTTCTCCCTTCAAAAATTTATACCATCCCATCTCTCTGTCCTGTGGGGTTTTACACAGACCTCCCCGGCATCCCCACACGCCGCGTTCTCGCGCGGCCTGTGCTCAATCATTCTTTCTTTTTCTGATAATCCAATTAGCCACAACCCTGAATAATAAGACGGCCGGTTCTTCCAAACACAAATAAATATAGAGCCTTTCCGATACATCTAAAAACAAAGGAAACAAGTTCGAGCATGAAGATCCCATGGAGCTTGTTGTTTCTATTGTTTTTAGGGGTGTTTGCTGCTAGGGTTGAAGTTAGTTACGGACAAAAAGCAGCCAAACTAGGAGCAGGAGCAGGCGCCAGTGGAGGTGGCGACGACGGAGCAAGAACGTGTCGGCGCAAGCGTGGGCGTTCACGTCGGAGGCGAGCATCTTGAACGCCGGGATCGAGACGCTCAAGGCTTGGAAGATGTATGTAGGGTTTCAGAATCGAGAGATATTGGTGTCGGCCGACGGGGCTGTGTTGGTGGACGGTAGTGATTTTCCAGCCTCCGTTGGGAAAAATGGGACGTACGTACCTTTCAGGAGATCAACAAACCGACTTGAAGAACTCCGTTGATCAGGGGCGGAGCCAGAACTATAAGTCTAGGGGGGCCGAGATATAAAATACGAAAAAATATATATAAAATTTTAAATTGTCTGTCAAAATTATATGTTAATTAAAATTGAATTTATTGTTTTTGTTGATGTATATATAGTTTAATTTATGTATATGTAAATGATTATATATTGAAAGTTTACATGCATGTAAAATGATTAGTTAATAACTAATCGATTATGGTGATGAATATGGCAAGATGAAACAAAAAAGGAGATTATATAGTCTAAAATATCAAATTAGTAATTATTACGTGACATATTATTACATAAAAAGGGGGCCAGATTATACAATTGTAACCATTTAATCCTACAACAGTGGTGTAATTGACCATCATCAAAATGTGTGGGGGTGCCATGGCACCCCTTGGTGTTGGTGTGGCTCTGCCCCTGCCGTCGATACGGTCGGGGATATCGAACAGATTCAGGCAAAGATTGCTTTCAAGGGAACACAGTTTGGCCTCCCGGCCAAGGTAGTACCCATGCCCAAGACCATTCGCCTCGTCAACGATGGATACAAGTGCCCTGCACCTATTATTCGTGGTACATTCACTGACATCCACTACCAGAAAATGGGTCTTGGGCGACGAAATGAAAAAAACCGGGCGATGATTTTTTTTTTTTCGTCGCCTAAGAGAAAACTTGGCCGACTAAAAAATAAATCGTCGCCCAAGGAAAAAAAATCGTCGCCTCAAGTTCAACTTTAGGCGACGAAAAAAAAATTGTCGCCTAAGGACAATATTTCGTCGCCTAATATAGAAACTCGGGCGACGAAACAATATTTCGTCGCCTAAAATATTTATATCGTCGCCTAAGTTTTTTAATCCTTAGGCGACGAAACTCAAATATATCGTCGCCTAAGTATTTTATTTTTTTATTTTTACTTGGCCGACGAATTACACTAATTTCGTCGGCCAAGAGTAATCCGAATAATTAAAATAAAATAAAACACATTTAAATTTCATTGTACAGGATTTTTTATTTTTACTCTTGGGCGACGAATTTAACATATATCGTCGCCCAAGTATTATCTTGGCCGACGAATTATCCTACTTTCGTCGGCCAAGATAATCCGAATAATTAAAATAAAATAAAACACATTTAAATTTCATTGTACAGTATTTCACCGTTCCGGTCATATCTTATTTCACGACTTTTTTGCGTTTGAGGCCTCTACGTATATGTTGTCTTCAAAACGAAACTTAAACTCAACACTTATATAAAAAAGTTATACAACATTAATACATATAACGTGAGTTTGGTGATCGGAGAAGAGGAACTGAAAACCTACTGTCAGATATGACCAACATAACTAATTATGTAGGTGGGCAAAAATTCAGCTCCATCTGACAAAGATAAGGGCTCGATCCGTCCGGTCAATCGGCGCGGTCAAACCCCTAAAAGGACGGAAACGGCTATTCGACCCTCCAAATCACGTAATCTGGCAGGACCTTCAACTGAGAATAGTTTCCAATCGACAAGACGCTTACGAGGCTATAAAAATTTGGTAAAAAATAAATACCCGGGATAGGGCTACCACTAGGTAGAAATAAGAGAAATTCGTTGACCGGAACAACCGGCACAGAAATTTTACCGGAATATCTTCATTTTTCATGGGTTGATGTATTTCACCGTTCCGGTCATATCTTATTTCACGACTTTTTTGTGTTTGAGGCTTCTACGTATACGTTGTCTTCAAAACGACACTTAAACTCAACACTTATATAAAAAAGTTATACAACATTAGTACATATAACGTGAGTTTGGTGATCGGGAAGAGGAACTGAAAACCTACCGTCAGATATAACCAGCATAACGAATTACATAGGTGGGAAAAAATTCAGCTCCATCGGACAAAGATAAGGGCTCGATCCGTCCGGTCAATAGGCGCGGTCAAACCCCTAAACGGACGGAAACGGCTATTCGACCCTCCAAATCAAGTAATCTGGCCGGACCTTCAACTGAGAATAGTTTCCAATCGACAAGATGCTTACGGGGCTATAAAAATTTGGTAAAAAATAAATACCCGGAATAGGGCTACCACTAGGTAGAAATAAGAGAAATTCGTTGACCGGAACAACCGGCACAGAAATTTTACCGGAATATCTTCATTTTTCACGGGTTGACGTATTTCACCGTTCCGGTCATATCTTATTTCACGACTTTTTTGCGTTTGAGGCTTCTACATATACGTTGTCTTCAAAACGACACTTAAACTCAACACTTGTATAAAAAAGTTATACAACATTAGTACATATAACGTGAGTTTGGTGATCGGAGAAGAGGAACTGAAAACCTACCATCAGATATGACCAGCATAACGAATTACGTAGGTGGGAAAAAATTCAGCTCCATCGGACAAAGATAAGGGCTCGATCCGGCCGGTCAATCGGCGCGGTCAAACCCCTAAACGGATGGAAACGGCTATTCGACCCTCCAAATCAAGTAATCTGGCCGGATTTTCAACTGAGAATAGTTTCCAATCGACGAGACGCTTACGGGGATATAAAAATTTGGTAAAAAACATTAACTTACAATTTAAATGTGCTTTATTTATTTTAATTATTCGGATTATCTTGGCCGACGAAATTAGGGTAATTTGTCGGCCAAGATAATCCGAATAATTAAAATAAAATAAAACACATTTAAATTTCATTGTACAAGATTTTTTATTTTTACTCTTGGGCGACGAATTTAACAAATATCGTCGGCCAAGAGTAATCCGAATAATTAAAATAAAATAAAACACATTTAAATTTTATTGTACATGATTTTTTATTTTTACTCTTGGGTGACGAATTTAACATATATCGTCGCCCAAGTATTATCTTGGCCGACGAAATAAGAGAATTTCGTCGGCCAAGAGTAATGCGAATAATTAAAATAAAATAAAACACATTTAAATTTCATTGTACAGGATTTTTTATTTTTACTCTTGGGCGACGAATTTAACAAATATCGTCGCCCAAGTATTATCTTGGCCGACGAATTACCCTATTTTCGTCGGCCAAGATAATCCGAATAATTAAAATAAATAAAGCACATTTAAATTGTAAGGTAATGTTTTTTACCAAATTTTTATATCCCCGTAAGCGTCTCGTCGATTGGAAACTATTCTCAGTTGAAGGTCCGGCCAGATTACTTGATTTGGAGGGTCGAATAGCCGTTTCCGTCCGTTTCGGGGTTTGACCGCGCCTATTGACCGGACGGATCGAGCCCTTATCTTTGTCCGATGGAGCTGAATTTTTTCTCACCTATGTAATTCGTTATGCTGGTCATATCTGACGGTAGGTTTTCAGTTCCTCTTCTCCGATCACCAAACTCACGTTATATGTACTAATGTTGTATAACTTTTTTATACAAGTGTTGAGTTTAAGTGTCGTTTTGAAGACCACGTATACGTAGATGCCTCAAACGCAAAAAAGTCATGAAATAAGATATGATCGGAACGGTGAAATACGTCAACTCGTGAAAAATGAAGATATTCCGGTAACATTTCGGTGCCGGTTGTTCCGGTCAACGAATTTCTCTTATTTCTACCTAGTGGTAGTCCTTTCCCGGGTATTTATTTTTTACCAAATTTTTATAGCCCCATAAGTGTCTCGTCAATTGGAAACTATTCTCAGTTGAAGGTCCGGCCAGATTACGTGATTTGGAGGGTCGAATAGCCGTTTCCGTCCGTTTAGGGGTTTGACCGCGCCGATTGACCGGACGGATCGAGCCCTTGTCTTTGTCCGATGGAGCTGAATTTTTTCCCACCCACGTAATTTTTTATGCTGGTCATATCTGACGGTCGGTTTTCAGTTCCTCTTCTCCGATCACCAAAATCATGATATTCTGAATTTTATGATAGAACTCTTGGCCGACGATTTTCTTCATCTTGGGCGACGAGATTTATAGTGAAGAACATCGTCGCCCAAGTAGACTATCTTGGCTGACGATTTTCAAAAAACAGGGCGACGAATGAAAAAATCGTCGGCCAAGATTATCTTGGCCGACGATTTTCAAAAAATAGGGCGACGATTTTTATAGAATCGTCACCCAAGAACGCCAATATAAAAGGCAAAAATTCAGAACCTTAACCATTCGCGCAGCCGCTCACAAATCCTCTCTCTCTCTCTCTCCGAAAATCCACCGAAGCCCTCTCTCTCTCCCTCTCTCCGACCCCGACCCAGCCCTCTCTCTCTCCCTCTCTCAAACAATTTAAGGTATAACCCTAAAACCCTAAATTGGTTATGTTGATGAAAATTTTAATTGTTGTTGTTGTTGTTTGAAATTGTTGAAATTGTTTGGAATTGTGAAATTGTTTGAAATTGTTTGAAATTGTGAAATTGTTTGAAATTATTTGAAATTGTTAGTGAAATTATTGTTGTGTTGTGAAATTGTTGGTGAAATTATTGTTGTTGTTGTTGTAATTTAGGAAATTAATGGTAAATTAGGGTAAATTTGTGTAAATTATGGTAAATTGTGATGTAAATGATAATTGTAAAATATTAGGGTTTACGGTTTAGGGTTTAGGGTTTAGGATTTGTGGAAATAATTTGTAAATATATTGTAAATGATTAAATAATTTTTGATTAAATAATTAAATAATATAAATTATAATTGTAAATATATTTTGGAAATTTTGTAAAAAATAATGTATTATTTTTTAGTAAGGATGTAAATATTCGTAAATTAATTTTTGTGATGTAATAATTGCGAATTAATGTAAATAATTTGGTATGTGAATTAAAAAAATATTAAATCCTATAACAACTATTAATTTTTATTTGTGTTATTATTGTTGATAAATTTTTCAAAATTTATGGTTATTCTTTGTTAAATTAATTATAAGACGGTAAAATATTTTTAATAAATTTATGGTTATTTTAAACAGGATGGGCATGAGGAGAACTTCTGGACAACGTTTGGGTTCGAGGAGCCAATATTCCTCGGACGGTACCTCAAACAACCCGTGGGAATCACCGTCGATCGGGTTTCCGTGGCAGCTGACGGCCCGACATGCGGCGCTTAGGGGTGGCGCGAGCGGCTCACGTTCTGCTGGGCAGTCGGGTCCCGCAGCGACAGCCCCTCGTCATCCAGGGGAGGCGCTGGAAAGGGGATCCTGAAGACGACGCCAGGATTTCAGCGCAAGGGAGCCGTCGGAGTCTCAAGCAGCAACAGTCGGCTACAAGATCAGTTCGAATGTCTACAGTCTGAGCTTGAAGCCCAAAGAGCGAGGGAGATGGCGGTGATGGCGGAATCATATCCGGCTTCCACGGCTGCGCATATGGAGCGGCTGAATGAAGTCACCAATGCCAACCAGGCGGCTATGGGACAGTGGATGACTGCCTGCATCGCTGCACATGCGGCCGGACTTGATTTTCCGCCCATGCCTACGCCTATACCATTACCTCAGTGGCCCCACCCTCAGCAGCAGCCTCCTCAGCCTGACCAGCCGCCGCCTCAGCCTCAGGACCCTCCGAACGGAAATGATGAGTTAGATTTCGAGTTTCTCCATAGACAGATGAATTGAATTTTTGTAATAAATTATTTATAAATTTATAAATTTGTGTTATTTTTAATTAAATTTTAGTATTAGAAAAATTTAAAGAAATGCTGAAAAAAAACCAGCAAAAATTTAAAAAACATTATTTATATATTTAAAAAAATTATTTAAATATTTTTAAAAAAATTTAAATATATCTTAGGCGACGAAATTAATAAATCGTCGGTCAAGGACTTACCATATAAGATGTAGTGATCTTAGGCGACGAAATATTTAGTTTCGTCGGCCAAGGTTATAAGATCTTGGCCGACGAAAATTTTTTTCGTCGGCCAATGTTTTAAATCTTGGGCGACGAATTTTTTTGGGCGACGAGAAGTAGATTTTAGGCGACGAAATTCGTATCGTCGCCTAAGAATTACTCTTAGGCGACGACGGAATGAACTTTCGTCGCCCAAGTTCTTGGCCGACGCACTTCTGCCGACGACGTCTTGGCCGACGACATGTCGTCGCCTAAGTACTTAGGCGACGAAATTTTTTAACAGGGCGACGATTTTTTTTCGTCGCCCAAGTTCAAATTTCTGGTAGTGATCTGCATGCATGCACACATAATCATACAACAAACATACCTGAAATGATGAAGATTAGATGACATAATATAAATAATGATGATCGTTACGTATAAATTATTATGAATAGTTACAACTGCACTATGCACTTACACATTGTGCATTTCTGGATTGATGATTTATGTTGTGTTTGATGGTGATACGAGCAGGGAAGACAAACATGTTCGTATGCTGTGTACCGGACCCAAAGTTCAAGGTGAAGAAAGACGATAAGGACTCCAAATTCTTGCCTAGACAGAATGGTGACCTCTCCATCACATACGATGTGCTGGATTCATATTCAAACAACTATATGGCTCAAGTCACCATCGACAACTTGCACCCACTCGGCCGTCTTGACCACTGCAACTTAACCTGGGAATGGCAGAAGAACGAGTTCATCCAGACCATGAGAGGTGCCTACACTCACAAGAAGGACATGTCCGAGCGCCTCTACGGCCCGGCCGGAAAAGCATACAAGGACATGGACTTCTCTAAGGTCATGAACTGTGAAAAGAAGCCTACCATGACCGACCTCCCACCGACGATGAAGGATGACGAGAAGGTTAGAAAGCTGCCCAAGTGCTGTAGAAACGGCACCATCTTACCGACTATCATGAACGAGACGCGGTCACAGGCACAGTTCCAGCTCCAAGTCTTCAAGCTTCCACCTGATGATAATAGAACCGCTCTCACTCCACCACAGAAGTGGAGTATCTATGGCCCTGTGAACCCTAACTACGTATGTGGACCTCCGATCAGAGTCGCACCGACTCTGTTTCCCGACCCGAGCGGCCTCCAGTCTACGACAGCTGCAGTTGCATCTTGGCAAGTGGTAAGCATTTTTCGCCAAATTTGTTTACCAAATAATGTTTTGTTGCACACCAATGCATATCAACTGTGTTGTTCTTAAAATTGATGGTGTTTCCAAACAGGTATGTAACATAACCAAGCCAAAGGTGCCTCGCTGCTGAGTTTCGTTTTCCGGCTACTTCAGCGAGTCAATTGTGCCGTGCAACACTTGTGCTTGTGGCTGTAAAGAAGATGAGAACCCTAACTGCGACCCAAGAGCCAAGGCAATGCTTCTACCAGCAGAAGCACTCCTTGTGCCTTTCGCCAACAGAACTCAAAAGGCAAAAGCGTGGGCCAAAATCAAGCACTTTGACATACCCAAAAAGCTTCCATGCGGAGACAACTGTGGAGTTGGTCTAAACTGGCACATAGACTCGGACTACCAGAGTGTATGGACAGCTCCTCTAACTCTCTTTAACTGGGGGAAGGAACCATTTCAGGATTGGTTCACGGCAGTAGAAATGAACAAGGCTTTCCTAGACTATGAAAATGTGTACTCATTTAACGGAACGAGAATGGCCAAGCCGAAAAACACCATCTTGTTTCAGGGTCTGAAAGGTTTGAACTACTTGATAGAAATGAGAAATGCGACCAACCCAAAAGACCCTCGGGTACCCGGAAAGCAGCAGTCGGTTATTTCTTTCAAGAAGCACCACTATCATGGTATTAATATAAAGGCTGGTGAAGGTTTCCCATCAAGAGTCTTGTTCAATGGAGACGAGTGCTCACTTCCTAAGCGATTCCCCAACGGCGCAGATCATCAGGCCAGTAGTAATGTCCTCCTCATCTTGTTCGTTGCAATTGCGAGTTTTGTGTTCATGAAAGACCAATTCCACTGATCGATGATCGGCAAAGGTTCTTGATTCCGGTAATACTATGATAGACTCACCAAAATTAAGCTTATTTGCCAAAAGATGTGATAATATGTTGTGTTTATGTGTAAGGTAATATCTAGCTTGTTAGAAATAAATGATCGAGGTCATAAGGGATCTAAGTTGGAATAAATATATCAAAACACTCCCGCATCATTTGGTAAATTAATTGAATTTTGTCGTATATAGAGCTAGCTAGGAAAGTTAGTGTTAATTTTAATGAATGAATCAAGTGATATTTTTCTTCATATATATGATGCTATCATGGATGTTCTATCTCAGCTGCAAGAGGAACGGTGTTTATGCAGTCAGGCAGAAAAAGAACTGAGTGATGCTTGCTAGCTACCAAGTCGAGTACGTCCCGGCCATAAGCCGATGAGGAAGATTGTAATTATTGAAAACAGACGATATATGAAAAGTTTGTAAAAATTTTTAGCTACTTGCATTTACTATATACAACTGAGCAGACTCACTTGGTCATTTTGTTTTTAGCATTAATTTTCTAGATATTCATAGTCCACAACTCTTAATATTTGTAATGTTAGTTCCAAATGTTAAATTATCAAGTTGGAGATATCATATGGCAAACCAATATCAAGGATCCTTGTGTTTTAAGATAAGAAGGATTAGGGTCCTCTCCTTGGTTGCATCCATCCTTTTAGCTCGAATTATGTCTCTACAATCTTGACCAGAAATTATTCAAAGAGAGCTGGAATAGTGTGATTCTCCTTCTTTGTTTTTTTTGGGTGTCCACCAAACGACTCTTTCTTGTCATCGGGATCTTTGTTGGAGTTCTCTTTATGTTGAAACTTTAGCTGGTTTGTGAGTGAAGAAGTCTCCCTTTCTTCAAGGGTCTTCTGTAGTTCTGTAAGTTTTCGATTGCCTCGGTCATTTAGGTCAATCGTTCTTTGGTTATAGTGGCTTCAGTCACCATGCCTGCATAGCAAAAGAACCATCGTCTGGAAACATTGTCATAATCTCTTCCATTTTGAGTCATCGCCCCTTGAGTCGGGTAATGAATGAAGGAGACTTTCTTCTTGAGTCTGTTGCCCCCAGCGAAATAAAAGAGAAGGTCACAGGCGGCTATCAGACTTATATCGTGTGTTGTTTGCACCATCAGACTTATCAGTATTGTGTTGTTTCTTCAACACATTTTGAACGATTTGATTAGTTGGTTGTCTTTGATGTAGCTACCTTGTTTGTCTCATTCACTAATGTAAATTGAATCGTCTTTAAAACCATATTCAGGATTCTAGCTTAAAGTTGTTGGAGAAGGAGATGAAAGGCAGAGATGTCCCGGTGTGTATGCATCATCTTTTTTTTCCTCTCATAATGTCATTACATACAACACAAGATTACACATAACATAGGCCCTCTTGATGGTGTACAAATTACAGGCCTATAAAGAATGTTATCAATATACAAATAATTGGGATCAACTTAATAAACACCGCTTGCTTTTGTGGCAACATTGAGGTTGGACCAACTATGCAGCTCTGTAAACTCTAAACCGAGACTGGGAAAAAAGTAAAGATCCCAAAGAACATTCCTTCTTGACGTGCCAAAATTTCATGTGGATGCTGATGCTATGTTTTCTGAGCCTGCAGTATTCAACACAAAATTATCAGTATAAGTTCAGTACCAGGACTATGAATCAGCTCGTACTGTGCATAACAAGCACAGAGATGAAGATATCCTGAAATTTGATAGCATTGCCATCAAATACGAGAGTGCTAAAAAATGCAGTACCTTTTTAAGATATTTCTTGTGAAGTTTCATTGCCCCACTGCAAGCTTTCTTGGCATCTAAATTTCCAGTTATGTCATTCAATATCTGCGGAGTCAACAGGCAGGAAAAGTAAATAAAGTAAAGTTCATCTCCAGAATTGAACAACTCGACTCAATAAGCATAAAAATGCTTCACAACTGCTTTGAGTACTCTAGAAAATTCAAAATTATGTGGCGTTTCTTATATATGGGTCTTTCAACATATACTGATCATCTGAAGATGAAACTATAGCATCAAATTTTACTCAGATCATGTTTTAACTACTGCTGATGACATTAAATAGTTAGTAGGATGGCTGATTAACTGACTGCTCAAGTTTTATTTTGAAGTCATCAGATTATATATCAAACTTGATGCAACTTTAAAGCCTCTTAGTGACTCCTAGTTTGGATACCAGGACTGCAGGCTTACTCTCATTTCATTCATGTTCTTTGTTCTTATTTTTCAAAACAACTTTAAAATCTCCCATTCAAATCTGTAATTTAGGATGGGTCCGTAATAACTGGTGAATGATTGAATTCAACAGTAGCAGGCTCTGACTTGCTGTTCCCTATGTTTTCTAATTAAATTATGTAATGTCCCTGTCAAATGAAGCAGCAAATTGAAGGTTCCTAAAGCATTGCGATTCATCAATTCATAATCTAACCTTAACAACATCATCGAGACCCCGAGCTTCTGTCAGTAGTTTTGAGCTCTTATCTTTTAAGACACTGGCAACAAGGAAAACGGATATTGGGAGAGGTGCTTCTGAACCTTTTACTTTCATATTTTCCCTCTCATACTTCCCATAATGACGTTTCGACTTTGATTTGCCTTTAGAAGATCCAGATCCCTCGGCCCTTTCACCATCAGTATCAGAATCTTCATACACACTGTACAAGTGAGGGTCATACTCAAGAGCCCACATCATCTGTTAGAATTGAGAAAAAATATTACTAAGGCAAATAGAGATCTGAGGGTTAAGATGCAGGAAAACAGATGCACACTAGTTCATCATCATGCACAGACCATGTGCACATACACACCTACGTATGCATACATGTTACATATATATAACATGGATATATGATGATGAAAAATACAGTATTCCTTTTTTTCCGTGAATAATGTAATATCAAATAGAAGTCTTGCCTCCATTCTAACTTCAACCTGATCCAGTTATTTCCCAAGTTAATTGTTTCAATACAAAATGCATGTGATAGCTTCAATTATTTTCCCTTCTAAGTACTTGCCAATTAAATATTAATATTGTATCTTTAGCTTAGGAAAGATTGCCCACTACAAATGATTATGCAGAAATTTGAAATCAAAGGAATCTAGAAGTGGAGGGAAGTTTTGACAAACTGGCAGTGCTAAATTGTTGCAAAAAATATCATGAAACCACCTCAACATATAATGCACAAAATTAATATATACAAAGACCATTAAAGATAGACAGCTGCTTTTAGAATTCCTAGAAAATCATTTTGCACTCTAAAAATCAATATTTTATTATTTCCATAGACTCGAAGCATAAGTGAAGAGGAGAGACAGGGTGCTATTTACATTTTCCTAAAAAAATTTTCATAAAAATGCACAATACCAATGCAATCTCACCTCCCAAAGGTATAATGAATCACAAAAAGAGAATTCCCGACGGAACAAAACCATAAGCATCCGAAAAGCAAATAAATAATCACCTCCACCTAGTGTCTCTGTGAAAAAAAGAAGAAGAGAGAGAGCCTTTTTTTTGTTAATATCTTTACTCGAAAATGCACAAAAAAGTAAGGTATACGCACAAACAGACAATTTTAATAAACAACTCCCCAATGAGCAAGAAAGTCGGGCTGTCCAAATGATATATCAAAAGCCAAGAGTTGATATCATATTATGATTAAGTACATCTAAAAAAAGAACCTTATAAAGTAACATTGGTGGAGCATAAATTTCACAATTAGCTTGGGAAGGAAAAAAGCTTTATACGCTGAACTACGACATAAATATCAAGCGTAGTACCAAATGTGAAGCAAATTCAAATCAATACCTAAATGCTGATGAAGTTTTGGATCAATGACTTGAGTGATTGCCGCCAAATTACTTAGTTGTGCCTCCACCCCAACAGAGTTATCAGTACATCTGAAATTTCCTCGCTTTAAATTTCAAATACACAAGTCATAAGAAACTGGAATCCATGTTGATAAGCAAAAAAACAGTAAATATCTTGACAGAATGAGGGAAAACCATGTAAACTTCAAATAGAAAGATTACAGCTACTTTCAATCAAACATGTTGATTTCCTCAGTTAACTTCAGGAAACAATAACCTAGCAGGCCCTTTTCCCCAAGACAAACATAGAGAAAAGGCATGTGGGATCACTTACACACACAAGTGCGTGCCTTGCTAAGTAAAGAGCAGGCCATACTTTATAATTGACCAAAAGCATTAGGTAATCACCACATGCTATGTTACTGGTTTAATATAATACCAGAATGAATATATAATTCCACAGGATCAGTTCAAAAAGTTACCAGTCTGCGCATCAAACATTCAAAGCACCAAAATGCATCAGCTTCATCATCGAGAAGGATAATCATGGGGGAGCAAAGATCACTCATTCCTGCTCAACATGGAGATAAAATTCAGCATTTATGACAATCGTTTTGTGGGAAAAAAATCAAAGAAATTTTTTCAACTCCAAGTGTGTAGGGAGGAACCCCAGAAATCAACATAATGGATATTTTAATCAAGATACAGGGTAGCAAGCTAATCATTCATATATCAACGACCTTGACAGTAGCCGACATCTGTATCTATCCAAGCATAAACAGCTAGAATATCCCAAAGTTTTGATAAGTTTTCTTGCTTCTCGTAAAACACTAGCGTCCTGTCAGTCCGAACCACGTCAAGCCCTGGAATATATACACAGCCAAATAAAACCTTATTTACTGTGTAAACAGAATTTTGAGAAATCTATAATTCATCAGGTATCATCAGTATGTCACATAGAGGGCGTATATGATGCAAAGAGTTGTAAATCAATGCCATAAGTTATATTTATCAAAATATGTGATGAAATGTCGAAAATAGCAAACCAATAAAAGAAAAATACCTTGTGTATGTTTTGTGGAAATGGAAATTAAGAAAAGTTAATTAGAATATAAATAATGTATACATCACCAACCTATTTGATGTAACGTAAGCAGCCACTGGATTATTTTCTTATCCTTGACTGGTTCCAAAGCACTAGCAGGATTCAGGGTATGACCATTGGCTTTAAAGTTTTCCTCTGAAGATAAAGCCTGTCCCCTATCTGGATTTATTTGCATAAGTACTATTGGATCCTGAATGGGCTGGCCATCATCAGTGATTACAGGGGCAGTAATGAACCTACCACTTCCAACAACAGGAAACATTTGGCGGCAATCTTCCTTCCACCTAGCATATTCTATCCTGAAAGTAAAACATGCAGAGCACAATGCATACTAAATTATATCCAACATTGGAGAGGTGAAAAGTTCAAATTTCATAACTTAAAAGTTTATCCACATAGGATTCTCTGGAAGGATGCCAAACATGTGGATATCCTTGTGGGTGTCACACCACCATATATTTCAATTTCTGGAAATGCAAACAAATCTTCTGGTCATTGTCTTATTGGAAACATCTCCACATTCCCAAACAGTGAGCTAAATGTAGTCAACTGGGTATGTTAATATTATTTAGCCTAAGCTTATGATATTTATTATTCGTTTCCAAAAAGATTACCATACAATCACAAAGCTTTGGACCAAAGCATTTGTAATTATTACTCTTAAGAATAGATGGACTGGAATCTCATTAGTCCTTCCTCGTCATTTCCCGGTGTGCTACCCCCAAGGAAACTTTAACAAGCTTAAAATAAATGTATATTAAGTTTAAGTGACCCCAGGCATAAAACAACACAGACCTTCGACGTAGCCGGAGCTGCTCTCTTTCTTCAAATGTGCTTTTCGGGTCATAACAACCAAGTAGAAATTCCCAAACTTCTCCTCTAATTGATGGATGGATACCCTGATGGATGAAATAATAATGGAAGTATTAGCCTCTCAAATGTATATCCTTTAAGAAAACTATACTATTTGAAATAAAATATTTATATATCAACCAAATGGAGAAAGAGAAACTACTACCAGACAAAAATAATTGGAAGGTCAGAAAGGAGGCATTTATGTCGTTATGTGCCGAATTTTTGTCAATAAGAATAATAGTTAACCTGACTTATCACTCAAGAATGACTCGGTCTCAGTGAACAACTTAGCCTGAATTATACATATCCCCTTTCATATATGCAGGCTCAGGACTAAAAATCGCAGTAAGTAAAACAGAGAACAAATGAGTTCAATAATCTATTAAAAAGAAGAAAAATATTTTTCAATGGCTAGTGCTACACTGGCAAATGTGAATCCTACCAAGAACAAACAAATAAGCATATGTAGTTTAGTACTACTGAATCATAATAACAAACTCACCCCACGATGGATTCGACTCAAAGTCTTGCCTATATCCAGACGACCTTCTGGAGAAAATGCAGCATGCCATTTCCTTGAACTTAAAGTTTTACCTGCCTGCATAAGCAAATAAAAGGAGCTGAAAATGGAAGAAACACATAATGTCATATAGAAATCCAAATCATAAAGAAGTAGCTGTTACAACTGCATAAATTTCTTTTAATAGCATACACAATGCATCACTAATATTAATCTAAATTTCTCACATTGACAAAGAAATCCGAACTGGGAAAATGAATTGCTAGATATCTAGCACACTCTATCTCCAGCTCTTCAGTATGTATAATAAATTAGTATACTCTGCCAGTTCTAAGAGTTGGTACAGGTTCTTTGCATATCATATTTTTGCTGACGTTGATGCCCTCACCAATTTCAAAAGAAAATTTATGAAAAACTGGGTATGTGTTTTCGAGACAGGATAAGAGATCTAAAACCCCAAGTAAGCTAAACAAAAGAAATGGGACTATATATGACTGTACATAAAACACATATACCCATTACGAAAATCAATCTCATTGCCTTGAAAAAAGTATCTCTACACATACTGTTCTGTAAGAGCGGTATAAAACTAAAATTTCCCATATTTGAAGAATTTAAATTAGGCTGCAATCACCAAAGATGACTTCTTCAACATCCAACTTAAATACCATGCTTTGCCTAAATGTATAATCATAGTTCTCATGTCATACAAGAATCCCAACAATAAAAAAACCATGTACTAACCCCAGGATCCACGACACAGAATCAGTTGGGTACTTTTGGTAGTCCAATTCTCCAAAAATAGCATTCCCAACATAAATGATATACGGGAAGGAGATGAAATGCCCAAATTTCAGAAACTTACAAAAGAGGGTCAAAATACTGGAGTTTAAGGCAATTAAAAATATTAACCCTCAAGTTTAACTCTGATCCTTAATCAACCATATGATCATATCAGCCCTTCCAGAATTCAACAATGTTCATCATACATCAACCCACAAGTCAAAAGCACAATCAGGTTCCAACTGCATTGCGCAATGCAGATCACAATGTGATCATACGAACACTAAAGACGATCTTTATTGGCATCTAGCACAATCCCACTATCAAATCTCAAGCATTAAGCAATATATACCCTGGAGCCAAATTGGAAACTGATCTATATTAGGATACTGGGTATCCTTCACATCAATACCAATATTAAATAACAGATGCAAATGTTACAAATATGAATTACTATATATCCCAATACACAAAATTAAAGAAGAGAAACAAAAAAAAGGAGACACCTTGATCTTGAACCGGCTTTTGGGTACATCTGTACACTCAGAGCGGACCTCATAGAAAGAATCCCCAGGAGTTCCAGAGCTCCCCCACATTCCAATGCCCCAAAGTTTCTATCTTTTCACCTCTTTTCCCAAACCCTTTTCACCAACAGCAAGATCAACAGAAACTCAGAAAAGCTAAACCTCCTCTGAGCCTTGTGAGCAAGTTTCAGATGAAGTGAAAGAAAACCCAACAAAAACAAATAGCAAAGACTTCCTTTTTCACTGTTTTTGGGGTTCTATCTTTTTTTTTTAAAGTTTTTTTTTTTTGGGTGTGGGGGGAGATGATGGTGGCGTTTAACACTGTTGTCATGAGACGACGACGATCTCCATTGGGGCAACACTTCACCTGAAAACAAACCCCACACGAGGATTGGTTCTCACTTTTTACTCTTCTTTTTAACGTTGTCTTCTTTATTTTCACTCAGACTTCACTGCTATATTTTTCATCTCCTTCTATTTATCACCGAAAATGAATCACCCTATATTTGATTTCCCGTCTAATTGTACGGCGAGGGAAACCAGAGGCCATTACTTGGGTTTCCTTTTTAACTCATCGTCCTTTGATTTTTTTACTGTGTCAGGTAAATTTACTATTTTCTTTTTGTTTTTTTGGATTTTAGCTTTAGTTTTTGCAGAACCTTGACTTGAACGGTAGAGAGGTTTTGTAGGTGGAACAGAGAAGAAGCAATGGAAGTTGGGAGGGACTGGGTCAAAGTCAAAGCTTTGGGGTGAGGTAGTACGGCACTATGCCACTATGGCTTGAATTTTTGGTATTATAACCTCATTAGATTTATCGGCAACGAGGAGGTTAGGAATCGAAGGCATCTACCAACAACCTTCTTAGATTTATATGTGGTTGCAACGAGAGGGGAGAAGCCTTACTGGCCTTGGTCTATACTCTGTCGACAGACTTGAAAATATAAACCTCTGCCGGAGCCACTAGATGCTCTCAGAACAGGAACCTCCAAGGACACATCAATTCATGTTTAGGGGCTGCATTTTGGCCATTGAGCAGAAAATGTACACGTTTTGGTTGAGCTGCCACCTTTTGTCGATCATTAGTCAAAAGTTTTCAGTGCTGAAGCAGTTCAATTGTTTCTTCAATGAAAGTTAGAAAAATTCTTCAGTGAAAATTAAGTTTCATTCTGTAAAGCTTTATGGATTGATCAGATGAGAGAGAGAGAGAGAGAGAGAGAGAGAGAGATCAACCGCGGAATAATACAAGCTAGCTACCAAATTAATCAGATTTGCTTCTTCATTGGCTTCTTGAATGCATGACTGATATTTCATTATGTGATTAGCAGTTAAACCCTGAGCAGAAGCCATGAATATTCTTAACAATACTACTCAAGGCAAAGTATAAACCCAAGGAACAAGTTACATAAAAGTTCCAAAAAACGCCCAAGCTAGAACAACCTGATCGAGCTTCGGTATTATCATTTTTAAAAGTGCACATATGCTTTGCACTGGAACGAAGCCAAGAAAGAATAAGAAAAAGTTTCAAAAGCTTCACTGACGCAGTTTGTAAAGTTCCCATGCAACTTTGCCTACAAAAACCCTAGTCGAAACACCATTCATGTCACCCCAAATTTGCTTCATCCTCGTCAGGTTTCCGCAGTTCCGGAGGATCAAAAAATACAAGCATTCCAGTTTCAATACCCGTTTGTTCATTTTCTTCAATGGCCAAAAGCATTGCGTTTCCGATGTTGGGACTGCTTTGTCTATCGCTGTTGCTGCAGAAGAGTGGTGCAACTGAGTTTACATTAGGTTGGACTGTTCCTGATGCATCAACTCACTTTGATCAATGGGCAGAGAACAACAGATTTCAAATTGGTGACTCCATAGGTAAGTTGTTGCTTTTCCATTCTTAGTAAACATAATAGAGTCAAGTGAAGCAAATTAACTCCTCATGCCCCCAACTTTTATAGCTCTGATTAGGGCTCCATGATCCCATGATTCCCATCTCAAGTCAAGTATAAATGTTAGTCCTACAACATCAAATTTGTTATTCTGATTGTCTGAAGGTGATTTTGCATTGTGATAGTATAACGTTTGTTTTAAGACATCGTTATTAACAACTAAACCACGGCTCACCGATTAAATATTTAGCAACTAAATACCACTAAAAATGTAATGGTCTTGAATTTAGAATAAAAGAGTACTCTTACTATAGATGATTAGAGTACACCACCACAACATCATGGTAAGTAAATTCAGCATTTGACTTGTTCTCACCGTTAAATGCAGTGTTCAACTATTCTCCTGGCCAAGACTCAGTGCTTCGAGTCAGCCAGGACGACTACACAAATTGCAACACCGATGCAACAGCTGAGAAATTCAGCGATGGCCACTCTACCTTCAAGTTTAACCAATCTGGGCCATTCTACTTCATCAGTGGGAACAAAGATAACTGTGTCAAAAATGAGAAGCTGGTTGTGATTGTCCTGGCAGATAGGAACCAAAACAGCACTGGAACCCCTCCATCTCCTGCACCTTCTGGCGAAGCGTCTCCACCTCCTTCACCAGGGACTGTCCAGAGTAACCCGACTCCAGCTCCCGAAAGCGATCAAACCCCTCCTCCACCTCCTAGCAGTGCTTCTTCAATCTTCATCAGTTTTGTTGGATCCATTGGAGCAGTTGCTGCATATTCATCAGTTTTATTGTTCTAACTCACCTCATTGCTTGTTTGAGCCCTTTGGACAGTTCACTTTTTCTCTGTTTTTATTATTTTAATTTCCTTGAGCTCAGTTTATATTTAACTGGCTTTGGATTGGTGTTTCATATGTATTCGTTTGTTGTTGAGAAACAAGCAGACTGTAAAATATGCTTTCGTATGCTTGTGAGAACCCAGCATAGAGAACAATAACTGCACAAAGAAATAAATTGGTTTGTAAAGTGTGGATGCAAGATTCTATTACTTTTGTATGCATCTTTCTGATGTGAACTGGTATGGTGCCTGCAAATCCTGCTTCATAACTCAAGATAAAATTTCACTTGTACAAGTAATTGCATAATGATATGTTCTCAAACTGTTCATTTCAATTATTTCCTTAAAAAAAAAGCTGTCCATTTCAACCACTGAAGAAGCTAAATCTTTGAATTTATATGATAGTCTCACAATATAATGAGTCACTTGATTCACTAATTGACCAAGCATGCATTTCACTGATAATCAAAAGTTTCCTTAACCAAGTTCTTATGACAAAATTTAGAAACTTAAATATATATTCCATGGTTTAAGAGGCTTGTAAATCTATATGACATTCGTATTTGAAACCTCTCAGCTGCAAAATGTGGTACTTTTCTTGCTTTGTATCTGTTTCGAAATATTTGTCAAAAGTACATATCCCTTCACTAATTAGGTGTGGCAAATAAAGAATTCGTTTTACACTAAGAAATTTCACCTATCTATCAGAAGTTTTTGCCTAGTTCAACCTTTTTCACCAGCCTAAGGGTGTTGTGCAGAATTGAATCCAATATTCCTGCTACCTGGAATTCAAAGGCAAGAATAAATTAGTAGGCATTATGTAGGGAACAAAAGAGCCACAAATACAAGTTACCAACCGTGAAAACGCCTCCAATAATAGCGCACACATTTGTGATGAAATGTGAAAAGGATTTCTCATTTTCTGTTACTAAAACCTGGATATGGGAAGTGAAAATAATTAGATGAGAAGCAAAAAGAGTAGCATCTTGTGCACATATACTGAACTGTTTGTAGTCAAACCTGCATGGGGGAGAGCTCAAAATGGAATTTTGCAACAGGGATGTTCAGACTCTGTATCAAACTGCTGTGGGCAGTGTACTCATATTCCTCAATCAATTTATTAGATCTCCCTGTTATGACTTCTGTTTTAACAATTTGAAGATAATGCTCTATCTGCACATACAAACCAGAAGATGTATTTATAAACGGGTAATACTCTAAACAATACGACTCCTTCACAAGCCAAAGAAACATCAGTAATACTCTATTTGCTTGAAAACCAATACACGGGTTGTTCGGGGACTTTGTGGCAGATGAAAATTACTATAAAAATCAATACAGTTTTAGATTATAGAAATCTAACTCCATCAAAAATTCGTTGGCTATGAAAGAGTCTCTAGGGAGGTTAATCAATTATCAATACAGACCAAGTTACTGTTTACATCTGCAGGTAGATCTATATGCCAACATTAAAAAATACAATCATTCGAAAAGAGTAACCGTGTATTCAAAGTTTTAAGCCATGGACGGAGACAGAAATGGGATCAATGAGAAAGGCTTTGACCAGGGAGAAATTCCAGAATGGGATATCATGGGTACCGCCATCATGTACAATTAATAGAAAGAACTTAGTACTGAGTGACATGCTAAGCTGGTTTCATGCACACTATATATAGCTAGTTTCATGCACACTATATATAGCTGGTTTCATGCAGTACTCAGTGACATGCTTATGGAAAAGAACACAAGCATATTAGGGAAGCAAACTTAATGCTTAATAGGTAGAATCAAGTTTCATAAAGAACTTACTGTGACATTAGCTCCGATATCACGGTGATTTATAAAATAGCGACCATTTAATCTTTCATGACTTCGACCAAGATAAGGTATCAATCGCTTCACGTCACTCGTCACCTTGGGAGCAATCGTTCTACCGAATGAAAGATGTGATATGTAGTGAGACATATTCATTTGAGAGGCATCAAAGGAATGAGTCCCTGAATGAGCTGAAATGATAAGGTTTCCTGGAACCTACACAGTCCAGCAAAACTCGTAAGTAATTCCAACTAATTGAACTGAAGAATGACAACAAAATCTTGGCCCAAAAGATAAAAGAATATATAATAACAACAGCTAAGACTTGCATTCAAAGCTCAATTTACAGGTCAAATGATGACTAGAAGCGATAGAGTAAGGACATAAAACAATGAGGGAGGTACTTTTTCCTCTTTTAGAAGCCTAAGGAGGTACTAATAAATAAGAACAAAAAACTACAGCTTAGATGTCAAATGGCCATGAAGAACCCGAGGTCATGTGGGGATGTCATAATTGCACATGTGGTTTTCAGTGCAGGGGGCACTTGTAAGTGCGCTGAAATAGCAGCACAAAATTGGCCTTAGTATCTCTTTATTCACTAGAAATTCCAAGCACGTGAAGCACCGCAAGGAATGACTACCAAAGGTACAAACCAACATTGATGAGACTGGCCTGGTGAGTTTTCCTTATTCATAGAAACTTCAACCATGTGAAGCACCTTCAGGCAAGCTTCAAGAATCAGGGGAAAAAAGAGAAAGCTTCTATGAAATAAAATTTTCGTATGATTAAGAGCATACATATCCAATGTTCTATTAAATTTAACGTATCTTGGAAGGTTACCTTCTTTACACGCACATGTCCTTCGATTCTACATCCTCCTGTCAATGGTGCTTGTCTTTTTGCATTACCAGTCTCATTGCTTCCACCTAACGCCAGCTTTTCAGACTCCAAGGGGATAGGCGCAACCAAAGCTTCCATTGTCTGCAAGAATAAAGACTTCAGATCAATCCATTTGCAATTTTAATTGGCCCGGAAGTATTACTAGTTCGAAGTCAGAGTTAAACATGGGTTACAGTAAGGCTAACAGAAACTCATGAAGTCTTATACCTTCACCAAGCTATCTGTATCTCGATCTCCATAATAAGATTCATGCTCATGGTGACCATGGTCCTCCCTGTGATAGTGAATACAAGATACTGAGCTCAACAACACAAGATTAACATGTAATACAGAGTCGTGGTCAAGTAGGGTTAAAGATAATGTGATATCTGAAGTTCTGAATTTGGCAACACAAATGTAGTATAAATAGGCTGAGTTTAAACAAAGAAAGTCGCTTGAAATGATGAACCTTCATTGAGCAAAAGTTTTCATTTTAGAATGGACAAACCCTTGTTCATGGGGAGAGAGGAAGAGAAGGGAGGAGAAGGGGAGAGGGTGTTTGACATACTGCCCACGACTTTGCTTCTAAAGCACCAGAAATCTTAAATAAAACCTACTTGTCTCCAACACTGGATCTGGATGTGTATTTGAAATTAAGGATTTGGGATCTTTCTTATATAGAGTTTAGTAAACTTTTAAAAATACTAAGTTTTTTATGGCAAAACAAAACTCATATGAATTAAATACGTACTATCTTAGATATGGTGGATTCCTATATTCAAGAAAAAGTGTTATTCTTAAATATCAGTGCATAGCTGAACTTTGATTTCTATTCATGACGACAGAAATATCAAAATCCATCTTTATCTCATCTTTTAGAATTTGATGCAAGTACTTTAATCCGAGTCAAATTCAAATCTTCCATTCATGTTAAATCCACCTATCCAAATGAAACCTAAGACCACAGAGAAGGAATACAAATCTCAGGCACTCTCTTACCAGCTCACATAAATGCAGACACTAGTTACGTACAGATTGAACTGGAAAAAAAAATTAAGTAATAAAAATAAATAAAGATTCAAAAAAACAAAAAAGATAAAATTAACATCATAGATGAGTTGCAGCTAAATTAGCATAGGGTAATTTTTTTTAGTCATTCAATGGGCTTTTTCTTCCATTTACACCAAGTTACAGGAATCCAAGAACATAGGTGGATAACAGAATAACTCTAAATTGAATACATACTCAAACATCAGTTAAAAAAGAAGACAAGAGGTTGCAAGAATATGAAGTAATTACCTTAGATCACTTCCTCTTCGGAAAATACGAATTGATGGATATCCTTGAATATGATTCCTGACAATACGGAGACGCAGGTAAATATCAAAAAAGGTAGATGGGTACTAGATCAAGAAAACTTGAGCCACAAGGAGATAACCTAAAGTTTTCTCAGGTTTGCATCAAGGGTAGCTGGAAAATTAAATGGTGGTTCTTCTCCATGATTTTTAAAACTAGCATCACTTAATTGTAGCATATATAAAATAATGCAATAATTGCAAATTTGCTACCCTAGGTTTCACCTTTGTGTCAATTTGCTACCCCTAAGTTTTATTTCAGTGAACTTGCTACCCTATGTTTTCAAAATTAGTCAAATTGCTACCCACAGCTTTATTTTAGCCAATTTCAACATATTAAAATGCATAGGATAGAGAATAAATCGTGTGGTCCTCAATGTACTACAATCAACTATTAGATTTCTTTTTACAATGAGAAATAGCAACTGCACTTTCTCTTGATGAAAACTAGAACAACCTTATCAGGCTTTGATAAGAAAAAGGTAATCCAAGTGGAAAAGGTAGGAATGACTAGTATAAAATATACCTCCTACACAAGTCAGCTTCTTGAGTGCAATCCACCTTTGCCAAAAGAATACGCCCATCTATTTCTGGATCATATCTGCCGACCAGGGAAGAGAGAGAGAGAGAGAGAGAGAGAGAGAGAGAGAGAGAGAGAGAGAGAGAGTTGACATTAAACTCTGGATATCATGAACCATGACGGAATATGACAGTGCACCATTTCAAAATTTCATATTACTGGGAAGAAATTTGCAAAGCGTAGTACCTTTCTCGCGTTATTTTGGCAGCCTTCTCCCATGAAGGTTTCTGAAACAAAGGTGATACCATTAACCAAGAACAAACACAAGCAAAGTATGCCAGAAACAAGGATGAGGTATGAGATGATTAAATCAACCGAACAATTACGTCAACACTCTATCCTAAATATAGAATAGTTTTACAAAACAATAGAAGGACACCTTACAATAACACATGGATTGGAACTAGTCACAAGGGCCCCATATGCCCAAAAGCACACTATCAGTGGTATTAAATGACCACAAAATCAGCCTAGTAAAGAGGGGAAGGGGGAGATTGCAATAACAATTAAATTACATCCAAAAATCCTGAACTAAACTACAGGATTCCATTATATGTGAATCTGACCCTTGGCAGACTGAAATTTCCTGCCGATGTTTAAAAAGTTGCATTATAAAATTGCCTATAGAAACTGGTGACCAAAACCATGAGAAATGGTGATTATCCGCCAAAATTTGTTGCCACACTAATCAACACGTGATGGTTTAACTCAAAAGTTTCATAATATGAGAAATGAGGGATATAAGAAGCTAAGCAATTTACCAGGCGATTGCTCCAGTGGCACCAGGGAGCGTAAAAATTGACAACCAGAATAGGATGGCTGCAAAAAGAATTTTTCAGAAAAGAAATTAAGTAACACATCATTTTGCAAGGTAATGAGTGATATATTCAACATCAGAGGCACATGTCAAAGGTTTGGAAGTAGAACCTGGTCAACTTACTGGTGAGAAAATTTTTCAAAATTATGAGCTGTTAGTGAAATAGAACCATCACCAGAATACTCATCACCTTCATCCCCATGCTTAATGTTATGCAAAGCAGGACCAGACTGAAACTCAGAGCCGGTAGGTCTCAGATCTGGACCTATAGAGAACTGGCGAATGGTTTTTGTTATATTCAATCTGTTCTGAAAATAAGATGACGAAAATTCAGGCCTTATGGTTACTACGAGAGTATAAAGATGACTAACAAAGATTAGCAGCACTAGGGGGAAAAAGTTTTCAGAATGTATTAAAAACATTAGAAAAGGTAACAGAATGGAAGAATATGAGAGAAAAACTTACTGTTCCCAACACATCACTGACATCAAGGGATGCAAATTCACATGACAGTGCAGGAAAACTGCATGAGAATTGAGCTAAATTGGTGAAGCAGACAAGATACAAGAGTGAAGGGATGTTGGAAATAGAGAAGCATATGTAAGTTGATACTCCTTAAACAATTATCGAAAGGGGACAGGCACAGTGCTTAGAGTAACTTGCATCAGAAAAGTGAAGTGGCAAAGTGTTCTGTGGTTAATAGTGAACCATTATATCTTAATGCTTGTGGAATCTAATCCCTACTTTCAGGCAAGATATATATTACAATCTTGAGTTCCCAGTAGTGAATTAAAGAAATCATTTGAGAGCAATCAAAACAGAGAACCCATTTATCGCTTATGTTGTAGGACAACAGCGTAAAGGAATAAAAGAGAGGTCCAGACTCAGTCCAGCCTTTGGCATTGCATATAAAGTGTATTGAAAAATAAGATGTCGCCTTCAGCTTCACACTAAAGATGCCTACGAATGACACCAATTACACCCATTCTTCACACATGATAGAAAGTATAAGAACTTTCACTGATGATATTCTTTCAGAGCTTTACAAAAGTACCCCTTCTATTGGTACATTAATTCTTGAAAGAAAAAGATCCACAAACACATATGTTCGAAGACAAAGTTTATGGCATCTAACTCCGTCCTAATTTGGACAAAGAGAAACTCAAGGACACTGAAAGTAAGACTCCAACTGCACATGTTTAAGGTTACGACTTATTAAAGAAAAAGGTAGAAAGCCTCCTAAATTGGGATGTTTGGTATTTGGTTATGCTTATTTAGTTACTTACTATACTTTGATCTTGGCTCCTGCAACAATTCGTCCATAATTTACTATTCTGTACCACTTTCCATGATGACATGTGATTCCATTTACTGAATAATACCAGCACTCATGAAAAATGGCTTTGGTAGTATCACATCAAAACTAGAATCCATTACGTTCAGCACAAAATATTAAGCATATATATGAAATTATAGTGTCAGTGTACTACATCAAGGACAAATTAAACCTCAAGGACTTAATTTTCAGCAATATTCGAGAGTTTTGAGAGCTACAAGCCTACAACCAATCAACACGAATTATAAATCCTTATATGCACATATTATACCTCAAAGAAGACATAAGAACTTTAAAAACATATAAAAAAAATAATGCAAGCTATACCTGATATTAAACTCAATGCGTAAGAAGTCCCCATCAGTACTCTGGTCAACAATAACAGATGTAGAGGTGCTGAACGTCATATAGTTATTCAGTTCCTGCAAAGTGACCATTCTAGATTCTATCAGACTTCAGGAAATAAAAGAAATGTAATTACAATTACTCTACAAAAGAAGGTTTAGACAGAAACCCATTAAAAAAAGGGTTAGTATATATAAATTTACTAATTCAAGTCAACTACAGGAGTATAAAAAATTTTAAACAGGGAAAGAAAAAAAACTGTCAAAAGATAAAAGCAAAGAAAATCAATTGAAAGATTTATATACAGAACGTGAGCTAAAGAAAAGGGTCACAAGAGGCCCATTTGGTTGAACTTCAGTACTATGAAGCTAAAGTAACCATTAAAGAGATATGAGCAACTTACCATTCCAAATAGAAACATCATGGCAAGAGCTGCTACTATAGATAATCCTGCACCTGATAATGATGCTTCCGTCAAATCTCTTGGAATTTTCCTGTACATAGGATAAGCAGTAGCATAAACATATATTTTTTACAGTATTAGGTGTAAGTCAAACATTGAGAAACTAAAATGTATCCCAGGTTTATTTCTACATCTACTTATTACTTCCCCTTTCTGTTCATAATTTTAACTTCTAATGAGGCATTAGGAAAACCTGCCCAAATCCTTGCCCATAAAACTTGAATTGCTCTTATTGCGGATCGCTTTCTCCAACCTTTTCAGTTTGGATTTGGATACTTATTTCGTACTCCTATTTATTTTCATTTGCCTAGCATTTCCGGTTCTATTTCCACAGTCTCTGACTTCTATAGTTCAATCCAATAAAAACATAAAAGATAGGCATTGCATCGACTCCGAATGCTGTACAAAAACTAGTAATGCTCCTTATTCTTAGGCACAGTATTCAAATTAACCCTAACCTCAAATTCCATTGACGAAATTCAACTTTGCATACTTCACCATACGACTCTCTGGTGTTCCAATCTTAGGTTTGCATTCAAAAATCTACTCCGATTCGATTCACACTAACAAAAAGTATTCATGATTCCAAACTCGCCGTGAAAATTAATCAACAATTTCACAATCAGATTATTACATAAAATCATCGATTCTGATCATGATTAATCCTAGCATTCACTTAATTCCATTCACCACCACAATTTCAAATTCGCCAGATTCAGAATTCCAGAATATAAAGAAAGAGCTGAAGCGCAGTAAAAGAAATGGAGCGAAGGAAATGCGAGAGATCTGACCTGTAGAAATCGACCGACTTGATCTTGCCGGAGGAAATCATGGCTGCGATGAATTCTCCGACGAGCTCGAATCACTAGCGA
This sequence comes from Fragaria x ananassa, assembly GCA_034370585.1. Classification (NCBI taxonomy): domain Eukaryota; kingdom Viridiplantae; phylum Streptophyta; class Magnoliopsida; order Rosales; family Rosaceae; genus Fragaria; species Fragaria x ananassa. The sequence goes on from CP139764.1 coordinate 12,760,881, forward strand.
TCGGATTTAGAGAGAGAGAGAGAGAGAGAGAGAGAGAGAAGCTGGCTACGCGTCACGTTATGTTTGTGCTCCGGCTTCGCGGCTTTTTAGTTATCTGGTGCGCGACGGTGCAGCCTACTATCACACTCCTCTCGCCTGGGGGACCCGATCTACTAGTTGTAGTTAGGGGTGGATTTTCAGGCACCGAAATAATCGAAACTGGTTAAAACCGTACCGAACCGACACCGAGTAACCAAAATCGTATGAAACCGAGGCAATCGGTTCCGGAAACAACATAAACCGAGTAGTGCGGTGTCGGTTTGCGGTTCCGTGCATCCTAAAAACCGATTAAACCGAACCCAACCGACATATATTCATTCTACATATATTTATTATTAATAGTTAATTCTACATTACGTATCATGTTCTTATCGGTTATGGGTTACAAATAATAAGCTTTCACACACATGATTATGTGTTTAAGTCTTTAAGTCTAACCGAAATTCTTCCCATGTAGTTTTATCTTTTGTTATATATGAATATTTGAGGCTTCAAATAAATTATGTATAAATTTTAGCTTCCCTTTTTATTTGGATTACTTATTTGAACTCATTAGATTAACTTATTTGAAGTGTTGATAGTTTACAACTTTGATATTTTTATTTTTATGTTATTTGGTTAAGTGTAAAAAAATATTACGAATAATAGGTTTTGTAACTGAAACCGCACCGATGTTAGGTTAACCGACAAGTGCGGTCTTTTATATATTTTTATCGGTTTCGGTTCTAGAAAATAGAAAACCGAAGCTTCGGTTTCGGTTTTCGATTAGTGCCTAAAAACCGAACCGTTGGGACCGAGTCCACCCCTAATTGTAGTAGTGCCACTGTTGCGGGACCCGCTTAGCCTTTAATTAATTAATAGAAATTCAAAATCTTGGATCGGCGTAAGCGTACGGTGAGAATAGTGTATCGCGCACTTTTTTGTTTTGTTTAAGGAGACATCTAGAATGTACTCAAAGGGTGCCGCACCTAATACGTTTGTCCACGTGTCGGTGAGACAGAGATCACACATGGGTTATCTGATATGTATAGGGTTAGGACAAATACGGGGTTAGTATTTGGGGGTTAGAGTAAATATGGGGTAAGATTTTGGAGGTAAATACACATATGTATTTTAGTTTGGATTATATTTTTATTTTTCGTTGTAAACAGATGTAAAAAAAAAGTCGAGTGTCTGGGCTGTAGTGAGTGTTTGTTATCAAAGGGAAAGAGGAAAGCAGCAACCAGATTGAATTGACTAAAATGGTGGATTGAGGTTGCCTACCCAAACGAAATCGTGATACACTGTAGGTATGGACGTTCTACAGCCCATGAAGTGATGCGATTATCATTGTGAGCATACTGAAATTGTGACCGGGTGTTTTTCCATATGATGAGCAGGTGTTTCATGAGTGAAAGATGGAGATTGCATTTCATAAAAGGCAATGAATATCTGATAGGCTGTTGGGTTTAACAGATCTGTTGTATACCAGGTGATTTAAGTGGTGTACTGTTAATTGTATACCCGATAACTCTGAAATCGGATTCGGTGCTACGTATCGGGATTGAATAGGTGATCGGAGAATGATTTATTTTACAGATTAAAGAGAAGAGATATGGATGAGATAGACGAATCAAGTCTCCGATTCAGCTACGAAAGTACCACGATATTGTCATTTCAGCCGAGGATGAGGATTGTTTGATTGAAGATGCAAGGAAGAAAAACTTACAAATTATGGAAGATCCGATGATTTTGATCGAGGATGAAGAAGTTGGAAGGGATAAAAGTAATGAAGATGGAAATTCAAAATCTGTTGGAGCGGATGATATTACAGACGAAACAATATTTAGCTTTGAATGGTATGCCGCTTTGAAGGGGAAAATATAAAGTTGCTTACATTTGAAAACGTGAAGGACATAATTTTTAGTAGTTTGGCTGAAGCGGACAAGTTCTATGCATATAATGCGTTTGTTATTGGGTTTAGTAGGAGGTGTTTTAAGCATGACAAGGCAATAATCAATGGCGTCGAATGTGTGAGGAGGGCATGGTGTTGTTCAAAACAGGGTTATGAAGATAGTGCAGCCAAGAAAAAGCAAAAGAAAGTTTACGAGACGGACAAATTGGTTACTAAAGAAGCCGCCAATGAAAAAGAAGAAGAGTGTGAAGACGCAACCGCGTTGAATAAGAAGAAGATGATGAAGACTGCTCTGAGGGGAATTAAGTATTCAATACCAAGTTATGAGGTTGTTTTCCAGGTGAGATTGAACAGGCGCACGATGGAGTACGAAGTTGTGAGTTTTGTGCTAAACCACAATCACGAACTTGACAAACCCTATGAGAGATAGTTTCTACGATGTTGCAAGGAGGTGACTATGGATGACGTATGTGTTGTGCTAGCTCTTTAAACGACACATGTGTCTACTAGTGCTGCCTATGAATTTATGGCGTTTCAAGCAGGGGGTCCTCAATTTGTTGGATTCATGTTGAAAGATTTGTACAACAAATTGGATGAAGTGAAAAGAAATAATTTGAAGAGGGGCGATGCGAAGTCTGCCATCGATTGGCTCAAAATGAAAGGGCGTGAATAAGGTAGTTTTTTTGTTAGGTTTACCCCCGATCGAGAAGGGAGGCTTGCTAATTTTTTTGGAGGGATAGTGAGTCCCTTCTTGAATACAATGCATTTGGTGATGTTGTCATAATAGACAGTACGTACAAGACCAACATATACAGTTGTCTTGTGATTTTATTTGTAGGTTCGAACAACCATAAAGGGACTATGCTGTTTGCATGTGTTATTATTGTTGATGAGAAGGAGGCAACATTTACTTGGATCATCGAGAAATTTGTTCAGAGCATGAATAACAGACATCCAATGACTGTTCTAACATATGAGGACGAAGTGATGTGTACTGTGTTGAAAAAATTGCTGCCTACAACATGACACAAGTTATGTGCTTGGCACATTGGTAGAAACATTAGGCAGAATGTGAAGGATGTGGAGGTTCAAAAACAGCTCGGGAAGATGGTATGTGCTTCATATACGATTGATGAATGAGAGGAAGCGTGGGGCGACATTGTTGCCAAACACTGGTTGGAGGAAGGTCCTTAGATTACAGCTTTGTATGAGAAGCGTGATAGGTAGGCGGAAGCAATTTTCAGAGGGAACTTTGTGTGGGGATGTGCAGCACTCAGAGATGCGAAGGGATTAATGATAAGATTAAGACTCGGGTTTCAAGGCACACTCTGTTGGGTGAATTTCTGCCTAGATTTCATTCCGATGTTTGTGTTTTGAGAAACCGTTATTTGTTGGATGATTACAGTTCAAAACCCACAAGAGGAAATTTGACTCTCACCTTAAGTCGATTGAGAAAGATGCATTCAATATCTTCACGGATGATATATTTTTTTATTATAAAGGGTCAGATTATGTTGAAGAAACGGTTCAATGTTAGAAGTTGTGTTTAGTCTAGTGGTTCAGGAGACTTGATGTTTTACTTGTCCTAATATGAGAGACTTAATCGTAGTTGGACGGTGCTGTATAGTTCCAAAGATGAGAAATACTTATGTTATTCATGTTCATGCTTGCAATTTAAGTCGGATGGGGTGCCATGTGCTCACCTTTTCTACGTACTGAAATTGTCACGCCCCGACCCATAATTTTTATCTTTATTACTGGCATAGTGGTAATAAGAATTTTACCGTGTTCGTCATTAAGTGTAAAATATAATTGATCCCCAGAGAGGTGTAGGGGACGATTATTTTGTGGGATTATTCTAAGGAAGAAATTTTGACGACGGTAAAAATGGTAATTTGTGTTAGTAAAATGTAATTTTATTGGGGTATTATTTTTGGGGTGTTAAATTTTGGTTTGGGTTTATTAGAGGACTTTGACCCGGATCGGGCCAAGCCCAATTTTTTTTTTTCCCTTCTCTCCGCGCGCCCGTGCACCCCGCTCCCTTTCTCTTCCCTGACCAATTTCTGCATGGATTTTGCCCGAGCCCGACCGCGCCGGTCCCGATCAATCGATCTCAGTCACAGCTTCAATTCTAGACCGGTGGCAGTCTCTCTAGCTCCGCCATGAAAGAGCGGCCAAGCCCAAAAGCTCCAGTTGCCCGAGGCTTCTTTTCGTCGGAACTCTTTCCTCCTGCCTCCATAGCCGGCGAGCCATAGCTCAAAAGAAATATCTCCTTCTGTGCTTCAATCCCTCCAAAGGGCTCACTCCATCTCGAGCTAGGTAAGGAGAAATCGGTAATGGAAATTTAGGGTTTTATTGTGTGTTTGTGTTCGATTGGCTTGGTTAGGCTTAGAATTGGAGTTTGTGGTAGTTAAGAATGTTGTAGAGGAGGTTGAGAGGAAGATGCTGCCAAATTTTGGTGACCATTGGAGGTCGCCGGAGTTGGTCGTCGGCCGCTGCCGGCGCCGTCACCGAGAAAATATTTTTGGTAGGGAAAAATGTGATGAGTTTAATAGAATAAGTTTTAAAATTTTTGGAGGAGTTTTGGATAGGTTTGAGAATTGTTGTAGTTTGGTATTTTTGGCGGATTACTAAGTTAGAATCCGGCCATTGGATTTTATTTTGGTGGAAGGTGTTGTTGAGGATGTCGGTAGCTTTTGTGGAGTTTTGAGGTTGAAAATGGATTTAAGATTTTGGAGTGTTAGGTTTGGTTGAGCGCACGAAGCATATTTAATTATGCATGTTTTGCTGTAAGCGTCGGTGTTTTATTTAAGGTTTTATTTATTTGGAACAGGATGTGAGGAGGCTCGAGCGGAAAAGACCTCCGATCGACATCAGGCTTAGGCCTAACCTGTGAGTGGACCTTTGTTTTAAAGATTGTGTTCGAAATGCTTTATCGTTTTGAATGATTTTTCTGTTGTTGGATATTTCCCGAAATTGAGAATTTCGGTGATTATACTCTTATATGAGAATAATATGTATATGATTAAATGCTAGCTAGCTATACTTGATTTCCCCCATACCGAGGTACAATTCCGGTATGGGTGACGTGAGCGTTAGACGCAAGCGTCGTAGCCCTGTGCGACTTTCTAATTTTGTATTTAATTATTCATAGATTTCTTACAATGAATAAGAACGTATATTATTACCACTCGGCCGTTTTCCCTCAGCCTGAGGTACAATTCCAGTGTTGGGTGATATGAGCGTTAGAGGCAAGCATAGTAGCTTTGTATGATATCTACTTTATTCAAGTTGTTCATAAATATCGTACAAAATGTTAGACGAGTGTGCATACATACTATATATATAATAACCTGGCCTGAGAGGCAATTTCTTAAAGTTTAGGAGTCTAGCCAGGCTGGACCCCAGTTCAAAATCTTTCCAGTAGAGCTTTGGTTTTGTCGCTGATGAAGCATTTTCTTGGAAAGTATTTTTTTGGGGAAATATTTATTTGTTGTGAGAATCGTTTTGTCCACTCACTCTGACGTGTTGAATATTTTCCCCTGGGCTCTTCGTTTTTAAAAATGCCCAGTCTATAGAGTTCGCGTGAGGTCTAGCAGGAGACGTCGAGGCATAGTCACACATCTATCCGCTACATTTCGCCAGTATGTTACTTGTTTAATCTACTAGGGGTTTGTTAGCTTTCGCTGTATTTTATTTTATTTTTAGTAGCTCTGAATACTATTAGAATTCTTGTGTATTTTTATATTCTGGCTACTTTTGGGTTGTAGCGGAAGATTTATTTTGGAATAAAAAGGTGGTTCTTAAATTCTTATAAGTTAGGGTTGTCTATTTTCGAGGGAGGTTTGCCGAGTCTTCGGTAAATTTTCCTTGGAGGTTGTTCCCGCATGACTCATCTCGGATTTCGGGGTGAAATTCGGAGCGAGTCTTGACAGAAATACCAGAACTTGAGTGTATACCCGAAATCATTGATTGAAGATAGGTGGACTAAATACGGTGGCAGATTGAAAATGGTTCCAACCGCAGCTCAGTGTGGTGATGACATGTCAAGCAGAATATTAAGGTACACAACCCTGATGTGTGAAGCAAAGAAGGCTTTTCATAATCTGTCACAATCAACCGAAGGCTTTGATGCAGGCATTGTACAATTGTACTAGCTTACATAGACATTTATAAAATACCGGGAGGCTAAAAGACCAAGTGTGGTAGAACATGTGGTACACCCTGTGCCTGACAATGTCTTAAAAGACCCTGTGATTGTGAGAACGAAGGGTATGCACAGAAACAATATGCCTTAAGCGAACGCAGGGAACGACAACGGTGGAGAAGATAACAGGTGCATAGAATGTGATGTGTCAGGTCACAACAAACAGATGTCTGTTAGTAGATGTTTCTACCTCTTCCCGAGTACTCAGGACCGGAGGTCAAATCCTTAGCTTCTGGTCCTATAGCTGCACATGTAACAACGCATCAGGAATTAGGATTGGGGTGGCCCAGTCTTCAACTCTCTGATGCTTAAGTCAGCATTTAGTTGCTACTTGTATAGTACGGGAGTATGAGAGAAATAGTGAACTTACCTATTTTGGGAATTCGTGTCTGCTTTATAGGCTAATATTGGGGGTTTTGTCGTTAGCTTCCGATGTGAGACTGTTTTCATAGTGTTGTTCAATCTCTCCCTTTTCGGGAGTGTTTAACAGTTGTGGAGTGGTTCCAACAAGTACATTGTTGCTGGACTTTCACTCTTTGAGTGCTTGTGAAGGTCTTGCCTGTGTTGTTTTGCCTGGAATGGTCTCCGGCAACCGGGTGATCAGATCACATTTTCGGCATTACCAAGCGTTTTTGGTTATGTATTAACAGTAGAATATACCAATAAAGGGCCTGGTAAATGTCAGAAATCCGGAAAGAAATCAAAGACTGATGTATGTATCCAAGAAGTCGGCTAAACCCGACCGGTCCAACAAATCTAGTTGGCCCAGGACGTCTAAGAATTTGGGAGAGCATGCTTATGAAGAGAACGTACCAGCAACATCTGAATTTCAGAGGAATGAGCCAAACCAAAGCAGGAATGTCCAAACAATGAAAGCATGGCTGATGTGAACTCCCAAGTTGGTCAGAGCTGTCAAATTAATGAATAGTTGTAGTTCTGCTGCTATTGGTTGAGACCTCTTTGTCTGACATATTGTTTTGATTATTAGGTCTTGATGTTATGTGTTTTGTTGAACTTGTCGGTCACCCTTTGCCGACAATGTGGTGTTTTAGTATTCTGGATTCATGCATTGTGCATGCAACCTCTGTAATTTGCACATGTGTATTGTCAGTTTAGACCCATGAACCCTTATTCCAATGTATTTTGTTATAGGCTCCTTTGTTTTATTGTTGATTATGTTTGCTAGTTGGGATTGATACTGGGTCTGTTTGGTCTATGTGTAAGCTGTAAATGTCAAGACCATCTTGAATTTCATCATGAAACCTGAAGCAAGTCTTGTAGGAACTACTTCCAAGAAAAATTTATTAAACAGCTCGGCGAACCTTCTTTGAAAACGGACAACCATAACCCAAAAAATTGAAGAACTATCTTAACAACAATTATCCAGAATAAAAGACCAACGAAAATCTTATACAAAAATCCTATAAGTATCCAGAGATACTAAAAAGAAAACAACGGAAGTAGAAAAAAATATACCCTAGTAGGTTAAACAGGTAACGTACTGGTGAAAAATAGTTGAGAGGTGGGTGACTATGTCTCGTTGCCTCTTTCTAGACCCAACCCGAACTCTGCAGACTGGACATTTTAAAACGAATGGCACAGGGAAAAACATTTAGATAATGTTAGAGTGAGTGGACGAAAATAATTCCAATGAAATATTTATCCTTCCCCAAATTATTTCCATGGAAAACACGATGCACGATGCACGCGACAACTCAAAAGCTTTAACTCAAAATTTTTTAACTTGTGTCTAGCCTCGCTAGACTCCCAAACTTTATAAAATGACCTCTCAGGCAAAAATTATATATATCAGTATGTATTTACACTCGTCATATTCCTTGTACGAATTCTATGAATAAATACTAAAAATAGAATTTCATACAATGCTACGACATTGGCATCTAACGCTTACGTCACACCATAATGGAATTTTATCATTATGACGGAAAAACACGAGTAAATATATATACACGCATATTCCCTATATAAATTATTATATTTATATAGGGTTACGACGATTGCGTCTAACACTCTCGTTACACCATAATGGAATTTTTACATCATTATGACAGAAAAACACGTATAACTAGCTAGTATTTATTTATATACATACTATTCTCATAATCATCCATATATGAATATATAATCACCGAAATTCTCAATTTCGGTTATTTTCCAATAAAAGAAAATATTCATCAATAAATCATTGCATGCACATTATTTAAAAATAAAGGTCCACTCACAAATTAGGCCTAAGCCTGATGTCCGTAGGAGGTCTCTTCCGCTCGGACCTCCTCACGTCTTGTTCCAAAAACATAATTAAATCCTCGACCAAAAACAGACGCTTATGTAAAATAAGCAAAATAAAAGATGAGTTTCGCGTGCTCAACCATGCCTAACGTCTTTAGTCTTAAAGTCGTTGCAAACTAAATTTCACCACAAATATCGACATCTTTAAAATCACCTTCTACCATCCTAATTATAAAATAATCCTCTGACACAGATAGATGCTTTGTTAATAGATCAAGTATATACTTCCTCTGACACAGATAGATGCATTCACTCCCCCCGGCTACCTCAATGCCTAAGAAGTACTTGAGTGTACCTAGTTCCTTCATCTCAAACTCTGTGGCTAGCTTTTTTTACAATCTATCAATCTCAACAGTATCACTACCAGTAACAACCATATCATCAACATATATGATCAGAGCTGTTACCTTCCCTTGTTGGTGTCTGAGAAACAACGTGTGGTCTGAGTTACTCTGCTTATAACTAATCTTTCTCATGAACTGTGAAAACCTTCCAAACCAAGTACGATGTAATTGTTTAAGACCATACAAAGATTTTCTCAATCTGCACACAAAGTTACCTAAATGAACAATTTTATATCCAGGTGGAAGATCCATATACACTTCCTCTATAAGTTCTCCATGAAGAAAAGCATTCTTGACATCAAACTGTTTAAGAGGCCAGTTTAAGTTAGCAGCAAGAGAGAGCAATACCCGAATAGTGTTCATCTTTGCAACTGGTGCAAATGTCTCATCATAGTCAATGCCATATGTCTGGGTGAATCCCTTTGCTACCAGACGTGCTTTATATCGACTCACTAACCTATCAGGATTATGTTTCACTGTAAACACCCAGCGACATCCCACAACCTTCTTTCCATGTGGTGGAGATACAACCTCCCAAGTATTGTTCTTCTGTAATGCTTACATCTCCTGATCCATTGCTTTCCTCCATTTTGGATCTCCTAATGCATCCTGCACTTTGTTAGGTACTGATACAGCAGATATTTGATTCACAAATGATTCATATGACTTAGACAATCTCTTGGTAGACATAAAATTTGCCACATGATACTTAACTTTGGCTTCAAGGGTAGGTTCATACTTTTTTTTACTTGTTTACCCCGAGTAGACCTATTTGGTAACACATATTGTCTATTATTAACATCACTAGTATCAACCCCAATAGAATTACTAATCTCAGATGGAAGATCTTCTGTACCAGGGAGACATGAGTTAGGGGTATTAGTAACATCAGACAAGGAAGGAGAGGCAGTAACGCTTTCAACAAGAATGCTTTCAGTGTCTGACTCTTGAATCGCTGGAACAATTATACCAGAATCATCTGGTGGTGCCTGTCTGTCTTTTTCTTGTCCCTGAACCTCTGATGTATCTGTAACCTCAACTGAATGACATGTCTCCCCCTCTCCATGATACAGCTCTTCAAAATATGAGTTCTCCCCCTAAAGAGCAGTATCAGAAGAGGTGTAATAGCTCATATCCTCAAAGAAAGTAACATCCATAGTGACATAATACTTCCTAGTAGGTGGATGATAGCACTTGTACCCTTTCTGATGGCCCCCATAGCCAACAAACACACACTTAATCGCCGAGACATCCAATTTACTTGACCTTTGACTCTTTGGGATATGAACAAATGCAACACAACCAAAAACACGAGCTGGGAGATTATGAAAGGAAGATAAAGAGACATAAGAAGCTAGTACCTCAAATGATACTTTTCCCTGGAGGACAGTAGAAGGAAGACGATTAATGAGATGGGTAGATGTGGAATAGCATCACCCTATAGATTCTTGGGACAATGGGCACTAAAGAGAATACAATGAGCCATATCAAGTAAATGACGATTTTTCCTTTCAGATACCCCATTCTGTTCAGGTGTGTAAGGACACGTTTTCTGGTGGATAATCCCATGTCACTACCAGGACAAGCACTTTTTCGTCGGCCTGCAATCTTAATTCGTCGGCTAAGATCTTAGCCGACGAAGGCTCGTCGACTATAGTGTCGTCGGGAAAAGGTCGTCGGTGATGACTTTAGCCGAAATTTTTTTTTTCGTCGGCTATAGTCCCATAGTTAGCCGACGAAAAACATGTCGTCGGTTTTTTTCCAAGATTTTAGCCGACGAAATATTCGTCGGTTAAAGTGCGTAATAAATAATTAAAAAATAACTATACCCGACGAAATTTAGTATATTTCATCGGCTAAACCTTGTAAAAAAATTTAAAAAAATAATTATAGCCGACGAAATATAAAATATTTCGTCGGCTAAGCCTTATAAAAAAATTAAAAAATAACTATAGCCGACGAAACATGTCATAATTTGTCGGCTAAACCTTATAAAAAAATTAAAAAATAACTATAGCCGACTAATTATGGCATAATTCGTCGGCTAAACCTTATAAAAAAATTATAAAAAAACTATAGCCGACGAATATAGTGTTTAAATATCGTCGGCTAAAGTTGTTGGGTTTTGAAAAAAAAACTGCAGAAACTTTCGGCCACCTCCAAATCACGACCAAAATTTGACAGAATCTTCCTCTCAACATTTCGAACAACTTTCTAGAAGAAGTCGAAGCTCAATTCTAAGCTAGCCTAAATAGGTCAATCGACTGAAAATATAAAAATCCCCAATTTTAAACCCTAAAAACTTCAAATCTTCAATTCTCTTCACACACACCAAATCGAGCTACCAAATTCTAGAGGAATGTAGTACTAATCAAACTCAACTTATCCATATATAGAACTCACCAAATGGTGATCTAAGGAAGGAGAAATTCGATCGACACCGAATCCGAACCGGCGGAGTTTTGGAGCTCGATTTATCCCTCACGGCGGCGCCACTCGATGCACCACCTATCCAGCAATGAAGTAGAGACGACGGCGAAGCTTTTGGGACAAGTGTGACAATCTCCGGTGGCTTGACGGCGGAGCTAGGCCGAGAAGAAAATTTGGCAGATAATAGACTTCTTACCATCCATCTTCGCCTATATAAAGAACTTTAGTCGACGAAATTCTTTATTTTCATCGGCTAAACTCTATTGAAAATTTTGGTTGACCGCCAAAAAATTTTGGTTGAAAATTTTGAAAATTTTTCGACTTTGGCCGACGACTTTTCATATATTTTCGTCGGCTAAAGTCCTTTGAAAATTTTGGTTGACCGCCAAAAAATTTTGGTTGAAACTTTTGAAAATTTTTCGACTTTAGCCGACGACTTTTCATATATTTTCGTCGGCTAAAGTCCTTTGAAAATTTCGTCGGCTAAAGATATCAATTTCGTCGGCTATACACCAATTCGTCGGCTAAACCTTCTAAACTCATCGGGTAAACTTTATAAATTCGTCGGCTAAACCTTTGAAATTCGTCGGCTAAAAGTATTTTTATACATTTGGCATGTTGTGATTGTGATGATCAAACTTGAGAAACCGAAATCCAACCGTCAGATCTGACCATTATGATAAAATACATGTATGGGAAAAAATTCAACTTGATCCGAAAATAATAAGGGCTCGATCCGGACGGTCAATCTCGTAAGTCAAACCCCTAAACGCACGGAAAAGGTCGTTCGACCGTCTAAATTACGTATTTTGGCCGGACCTCCAACTAAAAATAGTTTTAAACCGATGACACGCAATAAGTTGTATAAAAATTTTACGCAAAATAACCACCGAATATAGGGCTACTCATAGGGCGAAAAATGAAAAATTGCATTGACCGCAACTATCGGCACCGAATATTTACCGGAATAGTGTGATTTTTCAACCGCGGATGTATTTCAACATTCTCGTCATATCTTATTTCATGACTTTTTGGCTTTTAAAGGTTTTACGTATAGTTTGTTTTTGAAACGGAACATTTACATAACACTTGGTAAACAAGTTATACAACATTAGTATGCATGTTGTGATTGTGATGATCAAACTTGAGAAACAGAAATCCGACCGTCAGATCTGACCATCATGATAAAATACATGTATGAGAAAAAATTCAACTTGATCCGAAAAGAATAAGGGCTCAATCCGGACGGTCAATCTCGTAAGTCAAACCCCTAAACGCACGGAAAAGGTCGTTCGACCGTTTAAATTACGTATTTTGGCCAGACCTCCAACTGAAAATAGTGTTAAACCGATGCCACGCAACAAGTCGTATAAAAATTTTACGCAAAATAACCACCGAATATAGGGCTATAGTAGGCGAATTATAGTCTATTTCGTCGGCTAAATGAAAAAAATACATTAAAAAAAACATACGATATTAGTAAACCATACTAACTTCCTGTCATCTTTAGCCGACGAAAATATCATCTTTATCCGAAGAAATTAAAATTTCATCGGTTAAAGAAAGTTTAAAGTCGTCGGCTAAAGTCTGATTCGTCGACCTGGTTTTTTTATTTTTCGCCGGCTAAAGTCTTTCTTCTTGTAGTGTGTGTTTGTAAGAAAGACTGAAAGACATGATTAACATATTCCCCCCATTATCAGAGTGAAGAATTCTAACTTTGGCATTGTACTGTGTTTGGACTTCATAAAGGAAGGCTTAAAAAGCAGGAAAAACCTCATCCTTAGTTTTAAGAAGAATAACCCAAGTAAGACGTGCACAATCATCAATAAATGACACATAGTATCGCATATCAAACACAGTGGAGTCATTTGAAGGTCCCCAAAACATCAGAATGAATTAATTCAAAAGGAATGACACTTTTATTAGAAATACGAGATGAATAAGTTGAGCGATGACTCTTGCCCAAAACACAAGTTTCACAATGTAAAACTGACTCATCCACACCAATAAACAAAGAATGCATGGATTTTTTTCATAACACTAAAAGATGGATGCCCTAAGCGACGGTGCCATAACCAAACTTCACTTAGCTTGTCAGGATTGGACATTAAAGCCACCCGGGACTATGCTCCTGGTTTCTCCCCTACGTACGTCTGATCCAGATGAAACAACATGCCCCTCAGATACCCTTGACCTAGTAACTCCTCAATGAGAAGATCCTGAAAAATCACATACATAGGGAAAAAGGCCACAAAGCATTTGGATTCAACATTCAACTGTGGGACATATATCAAATGATGGGATAAAGAAGGTACATATAGCACATTTTTTAGCACTATTGTGGGAGTGATACGAACTGACCCCTTTCCTAACACAGGGAAGGCCTCATCGTTAGCATTAGTAACATAAGGTACGTGTGGAGATGATCATTCAGTAAAATAAGATTTTTCATAAGTCATATGATCGGAAGCACCTGAATCAATAATCAATATATCACCACCAACAAAGTTAGAAGTATTTAAGGCCATACCTATCTTGCCACGACCAACGACATATGTTGAGGGTGTGGCACCTCCTGCTGTTTGATGGTCACATCCGACCACACCATAGATGTCTGGTTCCTGGACCAACTGGATAGCTGCTTTCGCCTTGGGACGATATGTAAGCCTTTTAGGCCTAAGATGCGGGTACAACTTCCAACAAGATTCATGAGCATGGTCACCATTGCAATAAGAGCAAGGAGAACGAGGTTGATTCCCAAAGCTTGGTGGTGGTCCTTGCTTGTGGAGTGGAACAGAACTTGATTGCTGAAGGAGTGGTGCTGGTGCTCTTGCCTGAATAGTGAGACTGGAGACTTCAAGTTGTGCTTGAGTAAGGCTGTCCTGCTGAGACTCATCCTTACGGATATATGTGAAAGCTGTAGTCAAGTTAAGAGGTTATGTCATTCTTAGCAGCTCTCCTTTGGCACTGTTATGTTTTCATCAAGACCTCTCAGGAAGTGATGAACTCACTCAAGCTCCTTTTCCTTCATATACCAAACAAGATCCTCCTGATTCTTGATCTTGCAAGGACGCTTCACATTAATTTCAGCCTAAATGTTCTTCAGCTTGGTGAAATACTGCGCCACTGGCTGCCCATTCTGTTGCATTGCTGAAGCAGTACACATCAACTCATGAACCTGTATGAAATCAGACTCATTAGTATATAAATCTTTCAATGTCTTCTAAATTGCCTGCGCAGTATCACATTGCTCCACCAGGTTAACTATTTCCTCATTCATGGCCTTGTACAAGACTGACATCACAAGACCATCATCATCTTCCCACTTAGTGTAAACAGCAACATTACTTACACTAGGGACCTCAATCACCCCAGTTACATGTCCCATCTTGTGCATCCCTCGGAGATGAGCCGTCATGATTTTCTTCCATTTTTGAAAATTGGTTCCATTGAGTTTGGTCTCCCTAAAGGAACCACTTTCAGAATTCTTGACTGATACTTCAAACTTCTGAACATCCATTGACCTGAGAACTTTCTTCTCCAGAATCCATTGAAACACAAATGCCAAATCATTAGTTTATGCAGCGACGACAATAAAGCATGGATGAGAAAACCTGCTTTGGGTGCACTTGCACTGCCAGTCAACAGCAACTGAAACCGGGTCGGGTCATAACAGACGAACTGGGTCGGGTTGAGCAAGAAACAAAACCGGGTCGAAGAAGGCTGCGTGGTCACTTCTGGGTCGAGACGACGATGGAGATGCGATGTCTTCTGGGTCAACTGGACAGCGTCGACTGCGTCTGGACTGATGCGGATCAGGCCGGACGTCGGACTGGACATGACGACGTCTCTGGGCGGGGACTGCAGCCAAGGCACGGCGATGGCTTATGGACTGATGCGGATCAGGCCGGACGTAGGACTGGACAGGACGACGTCTTCTGGGTGAGGACGACAACCAAGGCACGGTAACGGCTTCTGGGGGTCAGCGGTAGTCTTAGGGCCGACGATGGCTGTCCTGGTCTAGGAAAGGCTAGAACCTGATGGTGGCTGCTACTCCTTAAAACACGAACCATGAACTGAGAACAAACCAGCTTCGTGAAAAACAACTGTCAATCTGACAAGTAGCCAACGTCAGATGGAGAACGAACGTCAGAAAAACGTCGACAGTTAAACCCTAACAATGAGGTTTAATTGAAAGAATAGTTTGATAGAGAACCAACCCTAGACGAAGAATCGCAGTGGAAACAAAGAGACAAAGTCCTTCCGGATCTTTGCTCCGATACCAAGTCAAATATAACGAGGTTTGGAGAATGAATTTTCTGATATATTATTCATCTCATAGAAGAGGCTATATATAGAGATACAAGATGTACAAACCCTACGCACTATGTACTAAATGTACTATACATATAGAATATGAAAGCAATAACAAATTAATTTACATTCCTCAACTGACTTCATGAGTCACGCTAACATGTTTCTCTCATCAATGATGTTATTGCAGAACCTACGTGTTATAGTAAAGCTGCCAAAGATGCACATTGGCGCTTAGCAATGGAAGAAGAATTTTGTGCTTTAGAAAAGAATGAAACTTAGTACTTGGTTCCATCTACACAATCCATGAATGTTTTGCCAAAAAGTGGATATTCAAACTCAAAAGGAAAGCATATGGAAGTATTGAACGCTATAAGGCTCGACTGGTTGCTAATGGCTTACATCAACAAGAGGGCATCGATTTCTCTGAAACTTTCAATCCAGTAGTGAAGCACTTAACCATCCGATTAATTCTTGCTCTTGTTGTTACCAATGGTTGGCATGTTCGCCAACTTGATGTGCACAACGAATTTCTATATGGACACTTGACAGAAGAAGTTTACATGAAACAACCTACTGGTTTTACTGATCCAAACTTTCCCAATCATGTTTGCAGAATAAAACGCTCCCTCTATGGCCTCAAACAGGCACCGAGGGCCTGGTTTCAGTGTTTTGCCGAAAACTTGGAAAGCTTGGGGTTTCAGTAGTCTCTCTCCGACTATTCTATGTTCATATATGCACAAAATGACATTTTTCTTATTCTGCTCATTTATGTGGATGACATATTGATCACAGGCAACAACAACAGCCACTTGTCTCAACTTATATCTAAGTTAGGCAAAATGTTCTCCATGAAAGATCTTGGTCGCATACACTACTTCCTTGGTGTTAAAGCCTTGACGTTTACCAAAGTATTCTTCTCTCTGTTTGTTCGTTTATGGGTCTTAGGGGATTTTTATGCACTGATTAGCCCTATGCAATCTACTTATCTAAGGATGTCACCAAGAAAGGGCCTTATAAACAACATTACGTACATAAACTAATGGGGCGAAATTGTGATAAGCCAGAGAACGGTGTATTGCTAGCTAGACACCCTATTTGCTTGTGAGATTTCATTATGCGGCTTTATGCTGTCAATAATTTCCTATCACTTTAAGGTAGACACGAAGGGTGTTATGCTGGTCTATGCAACTTGTGTGCCTTATATGTTTTAGGTAGGTAGCGCGCATCGTTTACTTGGTCAAATGGTCACAACATCCTAATGACAGGATGAAACTGCGTATCGTCAGATTCATTCTCCGACAACAAACACCACAAGAATATGGAGCAAAGACCACACAAGAAGTGTGGCCTTTAGAGGTGTTGCATTCTTCATTATGTGTGGCAAGTGTGGGTTAATGTGAAGATGAGGGGAAAATTACCACACAAGAGTGGATTGCTACCCCTCTAAAGGCCACACTCTTTGTGTGGTCTTTGCTCCATATTCTTGTGGTGAAAATATCCGACGACGACAACATAGTAGAAAAACTACATTATTAGACACTAATTAATAAGATATATAATCGTGTTATTTATCTAGTGAAGTAGTGATCATTATGTTATCTAGTAAAGCCATCATATATTAGAACAATACTCTTGCTGGTAGGTGCTTGTTAGAATATATGTACTTTGTAGAAATTCTCGACATTATTTCGGGACGTCTAGATGTTTACTGTGACAAGGGGTTTTGGTTTCACGCGCATCGCTTTTTGTATTTGACAGTTTCATTGGTGACGACTTGAGAACAATTGCACTAACCATTTATTCAAAAAAAAAGAATCTAAATTTGGAATAAAACAAATTAACAGTACATACAACGCTTATATGTACAGACACAGTAAAGAGCCAACATTATCACGTCTCCATATCGGTTGGCAGTTGCTGGTAATGAAGAAAATTATATATCACTTTTTGACGAACTGCCAACAAATAACGATCATCTGTATTACTGTATATGGTTTACAGTGGTTGAGATCAATCAGTGTCTAGTCACTCTAGTGTCTGATACTCTAATGGTAATCGTAGTTCATGGGGCTGTGCATGGATTCCATTAGGGTGACAGCCAGCTTCCTCTAAATCATTATTTTTAGACTCTTAGTATGCCACATTTTAACGGCCCGCCTCTCAATAATGGCTTATGTGAAAGATGCATGACTCCCCACAGATCAGGGGTAACAGTATATTGATGCGAAGATCATTAGCATATTCTCTAGTTTTAGGAGATATTTTGAAGGGAAAGGATAAAAGACTAATAGGCATATTCTCTAGATACCTCAGTTAATCTAATTAATTACATCGATTTTCTTATCCTTTTCTTCTGAATCGATAATTGCGTTTGTGATTGGCATATATCTTCAGGTATACACACACATTCTAACAAATTGCATGTTTCTGTTCTGTGATCGAAATCAAAGATGTGCATAAAGATCTTACTTCACAAAAGTGATCGTTATAATATATACAGCGCATCAAGTAGTACCGATCATTTTCTCATGTGAATGTTCTTCACCGAATGGATGAGAGAGAGAGAGAGAGTGTGTGTGTGTGTCTGTATATATGTACGAGCTGATAAGAACATACGTACATAAATCAACCAAAGTAATTGGCGACCATAGAAAATGGAACTAAGCAAAGTCCTTTTTTCTTCAGCCCTGTGCCGTCACTTTCCTTCAAATTAAAATCCAGTTCAGTAGGACTTGTCCCGTCTACATTGCCAGAAGTACTTCCTTTCTCCTATATTGCATATGCAACAACAAAGTTCAACTCATAAGCATCCGTCAGGTGAAGAACATAAACTTAATTACTGTGCCCATGCCACATAAGTAAAATGCAATAATAATGATGAGAGAAATTACCTTAGATATGATGTCTCTATTATCTCTCTGCAGATTTTGTTTCATATTTCCTGAATGGTATAGATTACAAACCTATGAAAAACAGCAACATGATGAAGATCTTAATAGGAAACATAAGCTTGTAATCTATACCATTAAGGAAATTAATAAAGATCTTAATGGATGATAGTTGCCAGCTATATATATAGAGATCTTAAAAATAGAGATCTTAAAAACAACAATTAATAAAGATCTTAAAAATGCTTATAATTTGATAAATCTAAATAGGAAAATGCATGAAACTTGAGGAATAATTTGATCCATCTCTTGTACTTACCTTTGGACTATTTGCAGGAGAAGTAGCTGTATCCTCCAAGGCATCATCATGAAGCAAAGCTTTTTTGGCTTTTCTTTTGATGATGCAGCTGGGTGATGATCTGTTGCTGAACCCTAGGACTTCTTCATTACAGTTATTACCTAAATTTTTGCTGATCGAAGAAGCAGCATCAGAGACTATGGAGTTTTCGTACCCGGAGGAGAAAGATGAACCGTGCTGTTGATCATCCTGATGATGACTACTTGTATAGAAATCTTGCAAGTACATGGTCCAACTACTTTCCTCAGGCGACTCAGAAGAAGAACGAGCTTTTTCCATCATAGAGTTCATCGAGTCTTCCATATATCCACAAGAGAATATAAAGCAATGCTTCAAACTAAAATATACAGGAAGCTAGCTAGATTGTAAGTGAGTGGGTAGTAAGTTCTATTGGGGCAGTTATCTCAAGTCTGGATGATAGTTGCCAGCTATATATATAGAAGAGAGAACACATGAAAACATAAGCTTAACTGGTCGAGGATTAGTTTACAGGTAGCCGCCTTGTATTAAGGAGGGAGTTGGAGGAAAATAATTAATCATTATCTGCAGTCCAGAGAGAGAGAGAGAGAGAGAGAGAGACAGTTTTGACCTCTGAGTATAAGATTACTAGATAGATCATACCAACAGAGATTTGCCTAATTTCGTTGAAGCAGTCACTGGTTTAGTCACCGAAGACTTGGACTAGTTCTTTCCCTGTCCCGCTCTCCCCCACCAAATTAGGCAATTATCTAATTCTGCTCATTTGACAAACAATCTGTATCTGATTATTAGGTTATAAAGGTACCTCAGTATCTGGTAAATTAGGTTATAAAGGTACCTCAATGATCATTTAACGAGGTGAAATTAGCATCACATTTACGGTCCAAGAGGATATATATTTCAGTAGCAAAAGCTCACCACCTATCTCTCATTTTGTTGATAGAATTGTCATTGAAAGTAGAGAAATTTAATCAGAAATGTCATCCCTAGCTAAGGAGTACTAATAAGGACCCATAAACAGTTCTCTGTCTCTTAAAAAAAAATGAGGTAGGGATTTGGCTTGTTCGATGTTTACCTGGATAGTGTCAGGGTTTTAGTTACTTTTGAGTTTATTGACTAAGGTTATATGCTTTTGGTCGGAGTTAGGTTTTACCTAGATTTTGCCTTTACGACTCGGTTATGAAGTAGCAAAAGAATCCTGATGAGTTGTGTTGGTAATATTCATTTTACATTAATAAATTGACGCATTCTCGATTATCAAAAACAAAAAAATCAATTAGACAAAGTATCAAAATACATAATATGACGCCTTCTAGATTTAGTTTTAGCAATTTTACTACACATTCTTAGATTTCTCTATCTATTTGGGAAACGAGAGCACAAACAAAAACACAAAAACAACAACTATCTCAAAACCAAAAATGTTATACTTCTAATCAATGTAGTCGGTAAACTATGTTCAGACATTTACCATAGCTATATTACTCGATGCTCACAAGTCGCAACAAAGAAAAGGATCTACGTACTCATGTGCATGTCTCTTCGAGGACAAGGAAATATTGAAAGCTCTATACTTCAATATGTCATGAATAACGTTTGTGGGAGTCTACATAGCTTCCAAATGCATCAATCAATTGACAGAGGCTTACAATTAACTGAATTAAGTTGAAACCTTCAATTAATTCTTTTAATCCGGAATAGATTTTTTTTATATAGAAATTTCTTAAATGCCACTTGATAACATATAGGTCAGGAAAATGTTATGAATTACCAAATACTTTGTTGTGAAAGTGTAGTTTTGGTCACAACAATCATGATCACCTAATCAGTAATTGATCAAAAGATTTATGGTTATTCATCCTTAAATGTAAATATCATTCTAAAATGAAGTTTTTGGTATTCCATATTCTTCCTCTTTCTATATTTCAAAGTTCAAACGATGAAATGTTCTACTATTATCCAAATCTCATCTTTAGATGGAATCATTGTCAATCGGCCGGTACTCAGGTAGGTGGATGATGCCAAGACATTGATAACTTTACAGGCAGCTCCATGGGAAAGCTAGGAATGTGTTTGGCCACCATGTTGATTTAAAGTTCTTATTTCGAAATCAAGCGTTGAATTCTTTCGAAATCAAGAGTGATTTATTCGATTGACTCTATCAAGGACAACTTATAAAATTGTTCTTCATCAAAAAGAACTTATAAAATTGTTCAAATTTAGTGTTCTTTAAGAAAATGGAAAATTATGAGACGACTAATTTGGCTTTTCTTGCTAATTGGAAATGTTCAAAACTATTTAAAACATGTTGGACATTTTCCTATGGTTTGAATTTCATTTTCTTTTCAAGCTTCGTTTGCCACAACATATGTCAGATACCGGTCCAATAGTATTTTATTAACTGACTTAATTCACACCTCATAACGTAGCGAGGATCCGTTAATTTTTTTTAGGAGGATCCCTTTTGTTTAGAAATTAAAAGAAAAAAAAATTAAATGTTGGAGTTACGATTTAATAATATCCCTTAATTTTAGGGTGGGCATAAAAAACCTAAATCTCTGCCCCGTCCCGATCACGTCCCAAAATTTGAAGGGATGGGACGAGATCTAATTCTAAAAACACAAGTCTCGTCCCGTCCCGTCCCATCTTGTAGAGAAATAACGGGACGAGACGTAGGACTGAAAAGTTGAGGCATGTCCCGTCCCGTGTAAAAATATAGACTAATCTGAGCCATTGGTTTTTTAGATGTTTTGATCTCAACCTTACATTTTTTTTAAACTCTAATACTAACCCACATATGTAGTCTTTCACTCTTTCTGTCTCAGTTTCAATCTTTCACTCTTTCTGCCAAACCGCCTCCTCAAACTCCTCCACCGCCCGCCGAGCCTCGGCCAGTCCTCCACCCCCTCGACCAGTCCTCCTTGAACTCCTCCACCGCCTAACCTCACTGATCGCCTCCTCCTCACCTCGGCGCCCGCCTCCTCCTCACCTCGGCGCCCGCCTCTTCCTACCCTCAGTGCCTGCCTCCTCCTCGCCTCGCCTCACCTCGTCTCGCCTCACCAGTCTCCTCCTCCCTGTTGAGTAAAGGTGAGCTACTGGTAAATGGGAGCTACTAGTAATTAGTTGTTGCTGCTGCATATGTGATTATCTATCGCCAACTGTGTCATCTAGTGATCCAATTACAAAGGTAGCCATAAGTTTACGAAAATCAGTTGCACAATAAGAACATATCTTTCAGGAGTTAATGGTTTTCAATTGATTGGTATTGGAATGATGGGTATATGGGGTTTCCGTTTCATGACTTTTGCCTCTTATTTCTAGGTGGTAGATTACTCTGGCTATAGTTTATTATGGTGGATTTGACAATGATATATGATATGAAATTTAGGAGGCTTTTCTTCTCTAAATTTAGTCAAATGATCGTTTTTAGCTCTAAAATCAATTTCAAGTAGTATTACCAAGATGGAAATTAAATTTCCCTGAAATTTTGACATTGCTTGTGTTTACTATGAAATGACAGGCCAATTACATTTGATTAAACTTGGTGTAATTGTCTGAACTTGTTCTTTGAGGCAGTAGGTTTGCTAATAATGTGGTTTGTGTGTATCAATTTCTATGTTGTATTCTGGCTGCGACTTAGTTCAAATGGTTGGTATAGTTGTTTGTAAGAGTGTGGCATGGTTACGGTCATGTAGTGTTCTTCTCATTGTTTACTTGTTTAGTCATGTCGTATGAGTTTGTAGATTGCTATGCTCACTGTTTTGGAAATACCAATCCTATTGCAGAAGTTTCAATTACTTTGTAGTTGCTATGGAAGACCCTACAATTGAAATCATGAATGAACATATGATTTTCTACTAAAGTATTATTGTGCTTACCATGAATTAGTTATGGTGGGATTGGCCCGTCCAGTCCTGGTCTCGTCTAAGACAGAACTTGTGTGAGATCAAGTCTTAAAAACATAAGGCCTGTTCCGATCTTGTCTCATGTGCAATGTCCGGGACGGGCCGTGAGATGACCCTAATCCCGTTCCATGCCCGCCCCTACTTAATTTTAAGGCTATACGATTTTTTTTTGGATCAGGACGAAAAGCTCTTATATTACTCAAAGTCAAAGTCTATGATTAGACATAGAGGTTAAACCAGTGTTCACATGGTCAATAATTAAACAAGAGATTTATGGTAAATCATTATTAGATCACCCAAGGATTGAAAACAAAACAACTCTACTTAAAAATAATTCTCTTCACCAACTATGAATCTCTTGGTCAATTACTGACTAAGTGATCATGACGAGAAGCTAAACAACCTTCAAGTTCTAGTGAAATAAAACCACATCACCTATGAGAGCATCTTCAACAGCTTCCCAATTTTCTTTATTTTCTCTATTTTGGAAATTTTTTTGGGTGTTTTGCTCTAATAGATTCTCTAAAACTTTCTCTAAAATGAGGAATGTGAGGAGAGAGAAACCCAAATTTCTCATATTTGTCGCAAACTTTATAATTTTATAGAAGGATTTGAGGAATGATAATGAAATCTTCAAAATAGGAAATTTGTTGGAGTTGGATAAGAAAAATTGCTTGAAGCATTAACTTTTGTTTCCTCATTATAGATAAATTTTGAAAAAGTTGTTAGAGATGCTATGAGAAATGTATAAATTGAGAGACTCTAAAAAACACAATAATAAAAAAAAGAACAAGGATGAACAGTAAGATCTCGATGGAACTTGAAGAAACTTGTACTATAGTTTGAGACAATCAGACTACTCCAGAACAAGAGGAGACAGATGAAACTCTTTAGCTAGTTTAGTTGCCTGACCTGCTGCAACTTCCACGATATGTATCAGCTAGGAGAATAAACAGGCTCAATACAGGCTCAATTCGAAACAAACACCTCCCGCTATCCACCAATTCCCCCACAAAATATATCAGCTCTGGATTTAAACGTCTAGAATGTGCTAATTTAATTAACCATACATATACACCAATACATATTATTATTCATTGAAAACTTAAACATTCTCATACTGGGTTTTATAAACCTTCAAAATTGAAGTTTCGTGACATATGGAACTGGAAGTGATAAAATACAAAACTGTGGTCTTAAGCTTGTTTGAGTTATCTGAACGATAGGATCTGATTTTTCATAAAACCCAGCAATATATGTTTCCAGAATAGAAGGAACCTGTACCTAGCTGCAACAATGAATGAGGGCATGTCCACCATTGTCGCCTTATGCAAACATTTTAACTGTCATTTTGTGATATAATAATCGAAGAACCCCCCCCCCCCCCCCCCCATGTCTTTCTTGGAGTTTAGCACTCTTCAAGTCCAGTTTTTTATTTCATTATACAGAAGTGGTACCCTATTAATGGTTTGTTGATATATCATTATTGACTTTGCAGCTTCAATAAGACATTCTTGGGTTGAAGATTTTATGTCCATATAATACACTTTAGAGTATTATATATAGTACATTCTCAATTTCAATAATAAGTTCATAACAGATCAAAAACGCCTGAACTTAGCTAGCCTCCTTTCTAATATTAGTTGTTTTATTTTTTATTTTTTATTTTTTATTTTTTATAAAAGGAGGAGGTCAATTCATTAAGATAGTAAAAGTTAATTACATGAAAATTATTGATTTTGGTCTAAAAACATGACAGAACAATGCATATACAACCTAATATGAACCTAGTACAGAATTAAACCAAAGAAACCCAAAAGTGATTTCATGAGATGCTAAAGAAGGAACTAGAACGAAAACAAACACTTCCTTAACTTATTCGATGACGGGTACTTTATGAAAATATACATCTAGGAGCGTGACCGCTAGTACATCGATCTGGTCCAAAAAGCACCTGACAAAACTAGGCCCAAACCTAATAACAAAACCTCAAGGCCATTAGCTTAGGTGCAATAAAGAGCCCAAACCCAACTGTTATGGGAACCCTAGTTTCGGTGTCCCCACTGCATCTGGGGGTTAATGTTGGAGAGTTTCTACATTGAAAAAGTAACAAATAAAATATAACTTATAAGTGAATATATATCATAACCAATTGGACCGAAACCTATTGTGTTTAAAACTCAACACCTTAAATGTAATTAAGTTGGGATAATATCAGTATAATGATAATCTACTAGTCACGCTACTGAACCTAATTAAAGCCAAACACGATCCATATTGCCATTCAAACGCCTCACACGGGCGTACCGAGAGCACACCGCACCATATAGGGAAGTATTTCCTATACTTCTTTTTTAACAAGAATTTCCTATACTTATTTAAATTACAAATTTAATTGAGGGGGTGATGGGTCACTATCAAATGGCTTGGTGAAGTGAAGTAAGGCCACTACTTCATGGGGTCCAAACTAACACATGATTCATCGAGATATTGTTCCTAAATTTAGGTCAAATGCTTTGTATTATCGTTTTCAAAGATGTAATCTATTCCATCTAATCATGCATTTCATTTTGTAACAATTAGAAGAATGATTCTTTCAGGGTCAATACCCTTGCTAAGCTATAGAAGCATACGAACGAAATGGCACATGGGCGGCATTGATGCACGTGTGTCCTACCGATTGCTTTGCAAATGCCTCCACATGCTTGTTTGGTTAGGGCACAAGACAAATCAATCATCTACCTTTGTTTTTCGTAAGTAAAAAGGGTGTTTACATATGAGAGAGAGAGGTCTAATCTAATTTAGTTGTTTGGTGGAGCTCTATGTTTTTTTTTTTTCGTCAAGGGATTCGAAGCTGGGAGGTTGATTCTCACGTCTAGTTTCATTTATTACATTAATAAAAAAACATTGTATCATATCACCTATATATTCGAGCTACAGATAAGTAATAACTTTAATTTTAGTAGAGAACATCCTGAATGATCTCTAAAGTCTCCCCTAATCACACATCAACAATGGTACAACTAGTAAGCAGGTTTGCAACAACATCTGCTTGACGGTTAGTATATATATAATTGATTGAAAAAGAATGAAATTATAACTTAAGCAACATATACATCTCGACTAACCTCTGAGAAATTCTTCTCGTTACTCTTGAGAGAAGCAACCAATCGGGTTTTAAGTTATGTCCCAACATTTTTTATTTTCTTTTGATTAATATCTACAAGCCATTTTCTTAATAAGAAGTTTGGAATTCAATTGAAAATTGTTGTCCTATAGTCTTCATTTTGGATTCAAAGTGATCGAGTTCTGACATGTTCATGATTTATAATTAAGTTCAAATTGTAAAGTTTATGCATGCGATTCTCATTAAAATTCATAAGAGTAGCCTGAGTAGGTGGCTGGGCAAACTAAGTAACTAACAGGATTTTGTTTATTAAATTTTTTTTTTCTAAAAAAATTACTCAGGAATAAAAATGAGAATGAGAGACTATTTTCAAATTACTATTAATTTGTGTATACCTGTTTACTTAAATTTTAAAGTTTGATTTTGATTTTTAGGCAGCACTACCAGAAAATAGTTCTTGCCCGACGAAAAAAAATCGTCGCCCTGTTTAAAAATTTCGTCGCCTAAGTACTTAGGCGACGACATGTCGTCGGCCAAGAAGTCGTCGCCAGAAGTCCGTCGGTGAAGAACTTGGGCGACGAAATTTAATTCCGTCGTCGCCTAAGAGTAATTCTTAGGCGACGATACTAATTTCGTCGCCTAAAATATACATCTCGTCGCCCAAAAATATTCGTCGCCTAAGATCACTACATCTTAGGCGACGATATTATTTTTTCGTCGGCCAAGGTGTTAAATCTTGGGCGACGATTTATAGATTTCGTCGCCTAAGATATATTTAAATTTTTTTAAAAAAAATAATTAAATAATTATTTTAAATATATAAATAATGTTTTTTTAATTTTTGTCATTATTTTTTTTTCGGCATTTCTTTAAAGTTTTCTAATACTAAAATTTAATTAAAACTAACACAAATTTATAAATTTATAAATAATTTATTACAAAAATTCTGCCTATAGATCGAGAAACCCAAAATCTAACTCATCATTCCCGTTCGGAGGGTCCTGAGGCGGCGGCTGGTCAGGCTGAGGAGGCTGCTGCTGAGGCTGGGGCCACTGAGGATGCCACTGAGGTAATGGTATAGGCGTAGGCATGGGCGGAAACGGCTGTCCGGCCGCAAGTGCAGACATGCAGGCAGTCATCCACTGTCCCATAGCCGCCTGGTTGGCATTGGTGACTTCATTCACCCGCTCCATATGCGCAGCATTGGAAGCCGCATATGATTCCGCCATCGCCGCCATCTCCCTCGCTCTTTGGGCTTCCAGCTCAGACTCTCTCGCTCTTTGGGCTTCCAGCTCAGACTGTAGGCTTGCGAACTGATCCTGTAGCCGAGTGGTCTGGCTGTTGCTGCTTGAGGCTCCGGCGGCTCCCTTGCGCTGAAATCCTGGCGTCGTCTTCAGGATCCCCTTTCCAGCGTCTCCCATACCCCGGCAGTAGTAGGTGTTGGAACGCTGCGCGAAGGCAGTAGCCATAATCCGCGCCCCAATGGTAGGATCTGAAGTGTCGATCCTGGACATGGCCTCTGACATGTCATCCTCTGCCGTGCCCGGCCATGTGTCGTTCACCATGCCTCTGATGACCTCTTGCTCCGCCTCCCTCACCCTCGCCTAAATGGATATATTATAAAAATATATTAATATACATTTAATAAAATGTAATTAAAATTAAAAATTAGTAAATATAAGGAACTTACAAGATCCTCCTCAGAATGAGGATATGCCCTCTGAAAGGTCCCCACATAGGGGTTCTCCTCTGGCCGCTCTCGCCGCACGTCGTCCATGATGGCCGAAAACGGCCTCGAACCGGCACGATGGTTGGTTGTGTTCTGTTGCCGGTTCTCAGCGTTCACCCGGGCGAGGTGCTTTTTAAAAAAAAAATTATCGTTAGTAAATATTTAAAAACATACAATTATAATTAATTCACTAATTAAATATTCAAATTTGTTTACGAATTACCTGTTTGTGAGGGTCGTTGAACTGCGTGACAAGAAGCCACCGCCACTCGTACTCCCGATACTCGAACTCCTTCGGGGTACCCGAACGGTCGCTCCCGTACTTCTTCCAGTGTTCCCGGAGGTCGTGCTTCCACTCCTTGAACCTACATATACAAAAAAAATATTAATAATTTTATTAAAAAAATAAAATTTAATAAATTATTAAATAGCTAGAGGTACCTCTCCCTATGGGTCTTGTCCGCCCAGTCACGACCCTCCTCGGGAACCACAAACCATTGCTGCATTACCACTTGTTAGTATTTTTTTCGATAATGAAATAATTTATTAGTTAAAAAAATAGTTAAAAAAAAGGTAATTTATTGAGTAAACTCACCGACATCGACTGATGGAGCATCTCCTTCACTCCATCAGGAACCTGGCTCCAGACTCCCCACAACATAGGGAGTCTGGAGCGGATGGTGCCTCCCGCGGCGCGCGTGTACCGGTTTCCCAACGCGGCGTCCACCGCTTTCCCGTTGAAAAACGGGATGGCGATCCGTCCAGCGGACTCGACCGCCCTATCGAGTCCCTTGTTCCTGACGGTGCCTCTCCTGTTCTGCCTTCTCGTTCCGGCGGCTGTGACATTGTGAATCAAATTTAATATTAATAATACATTTTTACAAAAAAAAATTGTAAATCGAAAAAAAAGTAATAATAAATTACCTGAGGATGAGGCTGAGCCGACGGATTCGTCTATGTCCGCCTGCTCGGAGACCTTCACGGGATGAAGAGGCGTGGGAAACTCCCGGTAGATATAGGCCTCGTGCGGTGCCACATGCGGGAGCTGCTCCCGAATCGGTCGACCCTCCTCATCGACGCGAGGTATCGCCGGTATCGTCGGAGGAAGGAAGAGGCCGGACGGCACCATAGGGACCCCGGATGACCCGCCATCACCGTCGGTCGGGGACGACTGTGTGGGGGCGTCGCTGCGGGATCGCGACCGGCGAAGTATCTCTGGATGACGAGGAGCCGTCGCTGCGGGACCCGACTGCCCAGCAGAACCCGAGCCGCTCGCGCCACCCCTAAGCGCCGCATATCGGGACGTCAACTGCCACGGAAACCCGATCGACGGTGATTCCGACGGGTTGTTTGAGGTACCGTCCGAGCCGTCTTGTCCAGAAGTTCTTCTCTTGGCCATCCTGTTTAAAATAACCATAAATTTATTAAAAATATTTTACCGTCTTATAATTAAGTTCACAAAAATAAAGGCTCGATAAACTTCGAAAAATTTATCAACAATAATAGCACAAATAAAATTTAATAATTATTATAGGATTTATTATTTTTTTATTCACATAACAAATTATTTACATTAATAAGGGCTTATTATATCACAAAAATTAATTTACGAATATTTACATCCTTACTCAAAAATAATCCATTATTTCTTACAAACCCTAAACCCTAAATAAACCCTAAACCGTAAACCCTAAACCCTAAATAAACCCTAAATTATTTAATCATTTACAATCCTAAACCGTATACCCTAAACCGTAAACCGTAAACCCTAAACCGTACATCACAATTTACAATTATCACAACAACAACAATTTACAATTATCACAACAACAACAACAATTTACAATTTACAATTATCACAACAACAACAACAACAACAATTTACAATTATTACAACAACAAAAACAATTAAAACCAATTTAGGGTTTTAGGGTTATACCTTAAATTGTGGGTCGACGTCGGGGTCGGGGTTCCGAATTGGGGTAGGGGTCGGGGTCGGAGAGAGGGAGAGAGAGAGGGCAGAGAGAGGATTTTCGGAGAGAGAGAGAGAATATGCTTGGCGGCTGAAGAAATGGTTAGGGTTTCCGAATTTTTGCCTTTTATAGTGGCGTTCTTGGGCGACGATTTTGTAAAAATCGTCGCCCGCCTTTTTAAAAATCGTCGGCCAAGATAGTATATTTGGGCGAGGACATTCTTCACTATAAATATCGTCGCCCAAGATTAAGAAAATCGTCGGCCAAGATAGTATACTTGGGCGACGACATTCTTCATTATAAATTTCGTCGCCCAAGATGAAGAAAATCGTCGGCCAAGAGTTCTATCATAAAATTCAGACTATTTGACCATCCAAATCACGTAATCTGGCCGGACCTTCAACTGAGAATAGTTTCCAATCGACGAGACTCTTACGGGGCAATAAAAATTTGGTAAAAAATAAATAACCGGGATAGGGCTACCACTAGGCAGAAATAAATGTGTTTCGTGCGACCGGAACAACCGGCACCGAAACTTTACCGGAATATCTTCATTTTTCACGGGTTGACGTATTTCACCGTTCCGGTCATATCTTATTTCACGACTTTTTTGCGTTTGAGGCCTCTACGTATACGTTGTCTTCAAAACGACACTTAAACTAAACACTTATATAAAAAAGTTATACAACATTAGTACATATAACGTGAGTTTATTGATCGGAGAAGAGGAACTGAAAACCGACCGTCAGATTTGACCAGCATAACGAATTACGTAGGTGGAAAAAAATTCAGCTCCATCTGACAAAGATAAGGGCTCGATCCGTCTGGTCAATCGGCGCGGTCAAACCCCTAAACGGACGGAAACGGCTATTCGACCCTCCAAATCACGTAATCTGGCCGGACCTTCAACTGAGAATAGTTTCCAATCGACGAGACTCTTACGGGGCTATAAAAATTTGGTAAAAAATAAATAACCGGGATAGGGCTACCACTAGGCAGAAATAAATGTGTTTCGTGCGACCGGAACAACCGGCACCGAAACTTTACCGGAATATCTTCATTTTTCACGGGTTGACGTATTTCACCGTTCCGGTCATATCTTATTTCACGACTTTTTTGCGTTTGAGGCCTCTACGTATACGTTGTCTTCAAAACGACACTTAAACTAAACACTTATATAAAAAAGTTATACAACATTAGTACATATAACGTGAGTTTATTGATCGGAGAAGAGGAACTGAAAACCGACCGTCAGATTTGACCAGCATAACGAATTACGTAGGTGGAAAAAAATTTAGCTCCATCGGACAAAGATAAGGGCTCGATCCGTCTGGTCAATCGGCGCGGTCAAACCCCTAAACGGACGGAAACGGCTATTCGACCCTCCAAATCACGTAATCTGGCCGGACCTTCAACTGAGAATAGTTTCCAATCGACGAGACTCTTACGGGGCTATAAAAATTTGGTAAAAAATAAATACCCGGGATATTTATTTTAATTATTCAAATGAAATTTAAATGTGTTTTATTTTATTTTAATTATTCGGATTACTCTTGGCCGACGAAATTAGGCTAATTCGTCGGCCAAGATAATACTTGGGCGACGATATTTGTTAAAATCGTCGCCCAAGAGTAAAAATCACATTATTTTACAATGAAATTTAAATGTGTTTTATTTTATTTTAATTATTCGGATTAATCTTGGCCGACGAAATTAGGCTAATTCGTCGGCCAAGATTATACTTGGGCGACGATATTTGTCAAAATCGTCGCCCAATAGTAAAAATAAAAATTTAATATAATGAAATTTAAATGTGTTTTATTTTATTTTAATTATTCGGATTAGTCTTGGCCGACGAAATTAGGCTAATTCGTCGGCAAGATGACACTTGGGCGACGATATTTGTTAAAATCGTCGCCCAAGAGTAAAAATAAAAATTTATCTATACATAAACATAAAAATTTATCTATACATAAGAATGAAAAATCTTGGGCGACGAAATATCTCAGTTTCGTCGCCTAAGGATAAAAAACTTAGGCGACGAAATATTGTTTCGTCGCCCTAGTTTCTCTCTTAGCCGACGAAATGTATTCTTAGGCGACGATTTTATTTTCGTTGTCTAAAGTTGGACTTTAGGCGACGATTTTTTTCCCTTGGGCGACGAAAAAAAAAATCGTCGCCTAAGTTCCCTCTTAGGCGACGAAAAAAAAAATCGTCGCCCGGTTTTTTTTGTTTCATCGCCCAAGACCCATTTTCTGGTAGTGCAGTGAGCCATACAGGGGAAGTGAGGACTGGAAAGACAGGCGATGGCGCGGGCAACGACATGGGTGACGGACAACATGCAATGACAACGACAAAGTAATAAATAACTAAGGACTGAGAAGAAGGACCTAGGGTAGACGCATTGCAGGTCAATTCCTTTATGTCTTTTAATTTTGTTTTCTTTTCTGCTTAATTGAACTCTATGGTAGTTTCATTTCGGTTGCTTTCGGGATACCTAGCTTGGCTTATTTTATTATTACAGTTGCGGTTAAATTATGTTTGTAATTGCCATTTTTAGTTGGTTATAAAAGACTTAACGTCCATGTTTTGAAAAAACAAATTATAATTAATTCAATACCACCTCAGTCCAGCACCCATGAAAAAAAGTCATGAGTGTGCAAACCCTAACCAAACAGGACTACACGTGGAGACCTCGTACATTTTCACCTGGCAGCGGCGCTCCAACCAGTCCAGCACTCCAGCCTATATATGAACCAAGACCTAAACCCTCTTCCATAGACACATCCCAGTCTACAGTTTTACAGTCAATTTCAGTGATCTTCATCTTTCATCTCTAAGTAAGTTTCTAACCCTAGATTACTCTTGAATAGATTTCAAACTCACATCGTAAGTATCTTTTTCTAATTTCCATTTTCTTTTCTAATTCAATTTTGTTCAGATCTAAAATCGTAGGCTAGTTTGATAGGGATTTGACTATGCATGTTACAGCTCAAAATTGACGGAATAGAGAACTGACCGGCAGTAGAATTACGAACACAGGAGTTGCTGGTCATCGGGAAAACATGAATTTTTCTGAGAATTTTGAAGAAAGAGAACCTAGTCATGAGGTCCATAAGTGAGTTCTCTTTCTTCGAATGAGTTAGCTATGGATGATAATATTATACGACTGTTTCTAGCTGTTATTTTTATTTCTTTTCAATTTGTTCTTAGTCATTTCTTCGATATGATTATGATTGTTGTTTCCCCTCAGCTTTGTGGGAGTGCCTGCGAATTCAAGAAGTGAAATAGCGGATGGAGGTCAATTAGGTTTAAACGCCAGAGAGGAATTACAGGTAAAAAAAAATATCGGGGATAGAGATTTGAAGAACAGGGGCTTAAGAAAACTTAACCTATCTTAATTATTCACCGACAATATTTGTGTTCAAGATTCTTCTTGTGTTTCATTTATAATCCGAAGGTTGAAATGGGATTAAAGTCATTAAAGTGATCGAGCACGTTTAATATTAACTTACATTTTAATCCTTAATTTTTCCGGTAATTTGATAGCAGATGGACAGCAGTACTTCCCAATTTGAGATAGACATGAGGATACCTCAAGAAGCAACAACATCTCAGCAAGTGAATATGGGGTCAAATGTCCAGGTTGCAAGCAATATTTCCAGAGCCAGTGATCTACTCATGGCAGTAACTTCAAGCGCTGAAGTCAACAGAATGAAAATCAGCGAGTTAGCTTCGGATGCAATGGAAGTGCTAACTAAATTGGCCCTAGCTCAAGAACCTCTATGGCAGTGCAACATAGAGAGCAATACTGAATTTCTTAGTGATATGGAGTATCTGAGAGAATTCGGACATATAAGTGCCTCAGTGATAGAAATAATTAAAATGGTTGAGGTGGGAGACTCTCAATCTGAGCTGCCGATTAACAATTCTGAATTTTTAATGGAAAGTGAATACAGGCCAGTGTTGGCAACAAATCAACCTGGAAAACCAGTTAGTTTGGAATCCTCACGAGCTATTGAATATGTCCAAATGAAAGCAGTCAATCTTGTTCAATTGCTAATGGATTTGGTAGGTTTTTTTCGATTAAGCTTATTAAACCTAAATATTTGTTCTTTCAGCTGAAAAGTTTCAATAAGAAACATGCATGAGATTAGTACTGACTGGCTATATTATGTTTTTGTGCAGGAGCAATGGCTACTGGTGTTTCCTAATATTGTATCTATAGCAAAAGTTGTGGGAGTATTATCATCAACAAGAGCTGAGGGCAACTATGATGGAACTCTGCAAATGGTAATCAAAATGGCCCTTATTTGTGGTAATAGGGTTTTATTTCATCTTAATGTAAAGTCTTGCATACTTTATTTTCATCAGACAAAGTTTTCACCACAAACGATTATTGTGATTTTTACGATTGCTAGTTTCAAGAAAGAATCTAAAGGAACTAGCTACCATATCATCAGTACATATATATATATATATATATATGTATCATTCATTGGAGGACTCACTGTCATGCCTATTGATGATATGAGGGGCTAGATTGATATCAGTATTTTCGAAAAACCAAGACTACTAAAAGTATATACTCAGTAATATTCATCATGGCATTTTGCAGTTGACAGCTGAGTTTCAGGCACCAACACCACTTATTCCCGCTAGAGCAAGTTGTTTTGCACGGTACAGTAAACAACTGGATAGTGGAATGTGGGTTGTTGTTGATGCATCCTTGGAGAAATTGTTTCAGCTTCCATCGACTAACTTTCGAAGACAACCATCAGGATGTTTAATTCAGGAAATGCC
This sequence comes from Fragaria x ananassa, assembly GCA_034370585.1. Taxonomy (NCBI): domain Eukaryota; kingdom Viridiplantae; phylum Streptophyta; class Magnoliopsida; order Rosales; family Rosaceae; genus Fragaria; species Fragaria x ananassa. The sequence continues at coordinate 12,795,184 of CP139764.1, forward strand.
AAATGGATGCTCTAAGGTAACAAATTGAGGAATTTCCCTACATGATTATTTGATTGAGAAAAAGCTATGTTCAATCTTCGATAAATTTCTGTTCATGTACTGGTCGTAGGTCATATGGGTGGAGCATGCTGAAGTGGATAACAGAATGGTTCACAATATGTTTGAGCCACTGGTCAGTTCTGGTTTTGCATTTAGCGCAAGGCGTTTGGGTTTCCGCTTTAGTTCGTCATTGTGAATGGTTGGCAACTTTGAATTCCACAAGCCCTCCTACATCTGATCGTAGTAAGTAATTTTGCAGTTCATTTGATTGTTCCTTGCACTTTGACTAAAACTTAAAGCCAAATGAAAAGCTGAAAGCTAAAATCGAAAATGTTACCAATTTTTTTTTTAAATGTCATAGCTGTATGTCGAGTCATAATAGATATACGTTTTTCTAATTTAAAAAATGCTAGGTGAAACATATTTTTGAGTATTGCGGGTAATCTATGACGTATCACATTTACACTTCAAACTTGCTATATAAACTTCCATTATGTGGAGTAACTAACTAGCTACATCATAATAGCTGTCACACAGAAACCATTGGCTTGACTGGGATATTTGATCTGATTCTTGAAAATTATTCATCATCTTTAACTAGCCTATGAGCATATGATATCAGAACATTGCTTAACTTCTATCGGGTTTCAGACAGTCATCTGTAAACGTCTTCATTCTAAAACTTCAACTACATTAGATTTTCATAATTGATACTTACTACTATTGAACTTTTATCTTTTTCTTCTGAAAAGTGTTCATATCGCAAGCTGGAAGAAAAAGCATGTTGAAGCTTTCGGAGAGGATGATGAGAAGTTTTGTTGCTGATATTAGTGCTTCTACCGAAAACAAATGGAGGACATTACCTGTATTAGGTGCCGAAGATGTAAAGGTCACAACTAAAACTAATTACTTGAATGATCCTGGAAAGCCTCCAGGTACCACCTTATCATTCGCAACTTCTGTCCATCTTCCACTCCCAAGAACTCAAATATACAATCTGCTTCGTGATGGTGAATCTCGATATATGGTATGGACTATGGACAGTACACTTAAGGTTGACATCAAAAGCGTGATAAGCATACAAATTAATCCTTGATCACAATATAGTAGCCAAATATATCACGAATAATAGTAGGTTTTCTAGGTAGAAGTAGGATTATAGAAAGATATTTTCATCAGGTTATTATCAAGCATACATTACAGCTAGGTCACAATATCATACATTAAGTTCAATGTAAACTGAACTCTTTCAAGATTTCTCTGTCAAAAAGCTGATGAATATCCATTTACATTTGTCTATTACAGTGGGATATGATGTCATATGAGAAAGATACAAAGGAAATTGTTTATATCACAACTGGGGATCATCCAGGAAATCGCGTTTCGATAATTGAAGTAGAAAATGTAAGATCCTTTTTTATTCACTGGAGAAGGCCAATGCCCTTTTCTATCAGCAAGAGTGGGACTTGACGATCCTCACTTTTCCTTCATTGAACTTTGCAGGGAGCAACGAAGGAGATTGAAATATTCTACTTGCAGGAGAGTTACACAGACTCAAATGGCTCCTACGTAGTTTACGCACCAATTGACCAGTTCGCCATGTCTGCTCTGTTTGATGGCGCGAACCCCGATGAGTTTGCTATCCTTGCATCTGGGTTTTCCATCCTGCCTGATAGACCAATGGCCAATGATGAATCTGGTGGAAGTCTGCTGACTCTCGCTTTGCACATCACAGAAGGAGGAGCAACTGAAGAATTTATCCCTCGTACTGTTCAAAATATACTCAACATTATTGCAGGAACTGTGGTCCAGATCACTGATGTACTATCAAATAATGGAGAAAATAGTGTTGAACCAGAGCAGTGAGTCAAGTTCCTTACTTCTGAGATGAACCTGTGTTGTAATTAAGATTCATTAGGTCTGCAGGAGAAATATAATGACTTTTCAATAGTGTATGTGATATCCAAATTAATTAGTGGGTGTGATGATGTGAACGCTGACACTAAACTTGTACTACATAACTAATCTAACAAGGTCCTCAAAATGAAAGTTATTGCGTTATTGTCTAGCTCAAGAGCTCAAGTTTTTCAAATGAAAAAAAAAAAAAGTTTTACAAATGGAAAGACTGTAGAGTTCTTATAAAGTCACTAGGAAGAAAAGTTAAAGAAAATGCACCAAGATAAACGTAAAAACTTGAAGAATCAATCACAACCATAATAGAACACAAACCTCTGGTAAATCATAGATCTGATCATTAAGTTGGAGTAGTAATTTAACCCCACGATAGAACTATCTTTCTTCTCGTCTTCGTCTTCAGGTGGGGGAGAAATCTTAACCATATTTCTCTAAAAGCACCAGTCTCACTTTAATTGACTAATTGGAGAAAGAAAACAAGTCTCACTAATCATATAATTGGTGAAGGAGCGATAAGAATGAGAGGCGATATACAGGACTAGTTTGCAGACATATCAAATAAACCGCTCTCATGAGCATTATTTATAGTTGAAATAGAGGGTTCTCGAACAGTGTATCGACAAAAAGATTGGCAGTTTCATAAAAACTGCGGCGAAAATTTGGAAAACATGCAATGGCTGGTTTTGTAGCTATTAGCTTAGAGCATCTCCGGTGAAACTGTCAAATTCCACCTGGAGGTCTAACGGTTAGAAATGGCTGCCCCAATCTTCTCTAATGGAACTGCCTAATCCGACATGTATTTGACATCCCAGCTTTTACTGTCAAATTTGACACAAGAGAGAGCTACTGTCATTTGTTTGTTTATTGATTGTTTTTCTCTCATTCTCCCTCTCTCTTCTTCTACTGTCCAAATTAATCTTCAGAACATTGTTTTGCAACCCAGAAATAATTTATTTTATTCTCTGATATATTCAAAAAAAGACTACTCCATTGGAGAGGATTTGTAACCAAAATGACTATGCCATGTCATAGGTCAAATTTCAAATTTCAAATTTCAAATTTCACATAACCAAATGGAGTTGCTCTAGTTAATCATATATTAAAGGAGAACTAGAAGCAATAGCTTAGATAAGTGCCAACTAGCTAGCTAGCTAGCATTTCCTGTAATGAACATGACATCTCTTTCCAACAAACTGAACAAAGTATTAGTAGAAGTTTCAAATTTCAAATATTCCTCATCCAAAGTTCTTTACTTTCTTAATATATAACCTTTTAATTAGATAAGTTTTTCTCGTTAGTTTTTTCTTTGCATCTTTCTTTATCTATTGAAGAAAACAAAACAAATTAAGCAAAACTTTGAAAGGAGTCATCCTGCGGCATAGTTCCAAAACTCCCAATAAAGACTAACTGCCCTAAATAGTAATCTTCTACCGCATGAAGGGGCTCTTCATTAAAGAGTTCACAATATGAACGAGCTAGGGAATAAAAACCAGTACCAGTAGGGAAGTCGACAATGATGGAAATATGGATCCAGAACCACGTTGATGCATGCATGTAAGAGATGATTATAAATATAGAAATGATCAAAACACAGATGAATCACAAAAAGCAATTTCAAAGGCTTGGTGCAAAAACCTCAATGAGGGAAAAAACACCAAGCTAGAGAATTCCTTTACTTTCAAATAAGTGTTACAAGGTGTACTTCTCACACAACTACACACTTCATATACAAAACATTCTCCTCACTTCTCTCACAAGTAATGCAGATCAAGTAATCTTAACAAAGAAAACTGAATTGCTAGACTGAGATCTCATACACTCATATATGCTAGTTCTCTCACAACTAGATCCTACTACAACCAATTCTTACACACAATCAGTTTTTATGCAGCAATACTGAAACTGGATCACTTTCAGTTCTTGTTCAATGGTTCAACATACAATCAGTTTTCTTTAGATCTGCTACACATCCAGTTCACTTCTTCCAGAAACCAAGCTTCGGCAATCTCAAATGCAATCAATCTGCAAGTAAGAAATGAGACTTAGTTTATAGGAAACACACACAGGCAGTTTGTAATATAAGTTTCAACAAAAATCAACTCAAAGACAATGTTAACACAGTCCTTCTACAAAGCATACAAAAAGCCTGAGTTTCTAAAAACAGTAGAAGCAATTCATAGAGTATGAAAATACCCCCCCTTAACTGATGTCTTTTAATAACAAGATCAAATTTAGTTTCAGATAGGATGCAATCAGATCACCATCAGTTTTGCACTTTCTAAAACTGATACACCAGTTCACTGCTATAACAAAGTCATTTGAATATATGCAATTCAATATCCTGATCATCCTGAAGCCAATGATAAAGCATACACATTTATAAAATCAGATAAGCAAGATTTATGCAGATATACCTTTTGTTGAAAAGCACCTAATCGATATGGAAACTATATATATGTCTCATTAACACCAAGATTATGTACATAAGACTCTTTAATGTTCCTGATATGAAAATCTTCAAAGAGAAGACTTTTCACATAATTTCCACAATAAAAAATTATTAACTTTGAAAGATGGATCAACTTACCATATGTGAGATTGTTCAAAAAATCTCATTACCTTGATTCTTGAGTGATACCTCTAATTATGCAGACTTGTGGTCAACACTTGAACTTTCGGATCTTGTATCACCTTTCCTTTCTTTATTGGGAATTCTTGGTTGAATAGGAATAGCCAACATGTCAACATTCTCCCCCTTTAGTATTGTTATTCAACACAATATTAAGACTTGCAAAAACTGTTCAAATCCAACACACACACACACATATATATAATGGAAGAAGGAAAAACAAAAAATCTTGGAGATTGTTAGATTCAGTTTCTATCATTTTCAAAAATCTCCAAGAAGAAACAAAATGGAATAACACAAATTTTAAATAACTCCATGCAAAAGTTGTAAGGAAAAATAACACAAATTTGTCTAGTGCTTAGGCACTTACAAAACCAACAATACTTAAAGTTCAACAGAACAAATTATTCAATAAAAACTGGAAACAGATAATACTTTAAAAAGTTTCTTGATCTTCTTCTCCCCCTGAATAGCATGCCAAAGATAAGTTTACCGCTTGTCTCATTGATCACGCTTGTCATCTGGATTATCATGCTTGTATTCTAGTTCCCATGGATTAAAAGGCTTCTTGGTACAAGGCTCAGCTTCCTCAGAGTCTTGTGTGAAATCAAGTGATCTTTTAGCATTTGGATGGTTCAGCAGATGAGGACTTTGGAGAAAAGCCAGGAGGGACATCTGAGTGTGAAGGGAGATGAAGATGCCGAGTCAGTTCATCAATTCTTCTTCCCATGATCAGAACAGCTTCAGTAAGAGCACTAATCTGAGTTTGAATGTCTTGTGCCCAGTCACTAGTGACTTTTTCCAAGGAATCAAGATAAGCTGCTATCTTGTCAAGATCAAAATCATTCTCTAGGGGCACCATAAGACGCCATGGTTTGCCTTCATACCAAGTGCCTGGGAATGTATTTGCCTTGTGAAACTCTAGATGAAGCCTTGGAGAGAGAGGAGATGAAGATTCATCTAGAGTAAAGGGTGGAATCACCGGTCTTCCTACCCTATTTGGAGAAAGTTTAGGAAGCATTGGTTGCTTGTCCTTGGCCATCTAAAAACTGAAGTGATTCCTGCGCACAAAAACTGAAAACCCTAGTGAAGAAACTGTGTGTGAAAGATGAACAGCAGAGCCATTTTTTATAGAAAAGAATTGCAGAAGTTGAAAGGCATGACGGTTCCTGAAAAGGCATGCAAGATTCATGGACATTATAGGCAATATTTACTACCAAAACAAAATATGTTCAGTTCAAACCCCATTCCACAGGTCCATACAATTTGAAAGGCCAGAAAAAGCGGAAAACCATATGCAAATCTCTACTGCAATCTTTTAGACTAACTCTGAATCTCCTCTTATCAATAAAGTAAGAAAATGATCAGGGCAAAGCACACAATGAAGCAGAAGAAGTTTTTTTGTTGTTCATAACTAAACAAAGATAAGACCAACAACCAAATGTATCCCTGTGTGTCTGAACAGAAGTAGAAGTTGTGCCAAGTGACAGATAAAAATAGACATGAGTATCTTTAGAAAGGATTCTTAATTTTTTGCAGTTACAACCAACTTTGTTCATAACAACCAAAAATTCAAGAGACCAAACCATTCATATTTCTCTCCTAGTGTCTTACATAGTTCATCACAAACAAGACATGGTTACTCTAGGAATAGCATAGCCTGAAAAAGAGATTCTTATGTTTTTTATCTTACAAATTATGAACACTTATAGAGTAAGTCAAATGCAGCAACTCCCAAATTAGTTGATTTTAGGGTATTAGATATTCAAGAGATATCTCAAGGAATCAATACTCAAGTGTCTGATCATTTTAGTTGAACTAGCTTTGATCAACCTCCATGCATATCACCTTTTTAAAGAGGCCACAAATTTACTACAAACAGTTAGCTGTTGTTCATATTCTTTTGCATTTTCATGATCACATTTTCCTTGTTGCCATTATTTTCCTTATACCTGAGAAAAACCATGTCCATTGTGAGTGTGTGCAGGCAACAATTAGTATTTCTTGACAAGACATACATCCATCAACCAGACTCACATTATGTTTAGTTATGAACAACTGGCTGATTTCTACACATCATAAGCTAAGATCAATAATCAAAGACATACTGTACAAATATGTTAAAAACCATTTCAAGAATTTAGAATGAAAGATAGGGATTTTTGCAAATGCGTAGCATTTCTGAGTTCTTTAAATCGATCAGTAGCAAGGGTTTAGTGAAAATTTCAGCAAGTTGATTAGTAGTAGATATGTATTCCATTTGCAAAATATTTTTCTCAACTAGATCTCTGATAAAATGATACCTGATAGCAATGTGCTTAGTCTTGGAGTGTTGAACTAAATTTTTTGTGATGTTGATTGCACTAGTGTTGTCACACAGAATGGTGAACTTACCTTGTGACATCCCATAGTCCCTTAGCATATTTTGCATCCACAACATTTGAGTACAGCAGCTACCAGCTGCTACATATTCTGACTCAGTTGTGGACAAAGATATACAGTTTTACTTTTTGTTGTGCCAGGCAACCATATTGTTTCCCAAGAAAAAACATTCACTTGATGTACTGTTGCTATCTTTAAGACTATCTCCCCAATTGGCATCTGAATAACCAACAATTTCTGCACTAGTATCACAAATATATCGAATTCCACATGAAATTGTACCTGAGACATAACAAATGATTCTCTTGACTGCAGCTAAATGAGATTCTTTTGGATTTGCTTGGAATCTTGCACACACTCCAACACTGAATGAGATGTCTGGTGTTCTTGCAGTGAGGTAAAGAAGACTGCCTATCATGCTTCAATATAAGGTTTGATCTACTGATTTCTCTTCTTTATCATGACATAGTTTGACTGAAACACTCATTGGATTTGAGATGCACGTCTTTGTTTCAAGACCAAACTTCTTCACCAAATTCTCAGCATACTTTGTTTGAGATAAAAATATTCCTGTATCATGTTGCTTCACTTGAAGACCAAGAAAATATGTTAATTCACCACACATAATCATTTCAAATTCACTGGTCATAACAAAAGTAAATTGTTTGACCAAGGAATCTAAAGTAGAGCCAAAAACAATATAATCAACATAAACTTGAGCAACCATAAAATGTTCCTTTTCAGTACACACAAACAATGTTTTATCAACTTTACCTCTTACATAACCTTTACCTACTAGATATGTAGATAATCTATCATACTGTGCCCTCAAAGCTTGTTTGAGACCATACAAGGCCTTTTTCAGCTTGTACACATGATCATGATGATGTGAATCTTGAAAACCTTTAGGCCTTTCTCCTGTCAAAAAAATTATCATCACTAGAACACACACTGTCAGTATCAGAGAAGGACACACTGGAGTTAAATCTTATAGAAGAAACAAGAGCAAAGTTCCTTTCTCCTTTTCTAAAGGAATGTTCTTCATGACTTTCACTCCAGGAAGTAGCTTTAAGAGCTTTTTTTTCACCAGTGCATTTATCCTTGAATTTCTCACTTGTTCCATTTTTTCTATTCCCATAGTCAGTTGAAATATGACCATAACCATCACATTCAAAGCATTTTGGTCTATAATTCTTCTTTTCAAACTTGTTATACTTCTAGAATTTTTCTCAAATCGATTATCAGAATTTTTATTCCTTCTAGAATCATGAAAGTTTTTAGAAGTACTCGAATTTTGATTGTTCCTGGATTTCAAAAGTTTTTTGAATTCTTTTGTTAACAAAGCATAGTCAACATTTTCATCTTCCTAATCAATTTTAGAAGAGTTTTTCAAAGCCACACTCTTCTGTTTCTTATCAAACCAAAAATTATCAGCTATCATTTTTAACTCAAAGATTTTAAGATTGCTTACCAAATCTTTCAGAGAATATTTATTTAAATTGTGTACCTCCATGATGGCTGCCTTCTTAGGAAGATATTTCCTTGGCAAAGCTCTGAGAAGCTTTTTCACCACCTTGTACGTGCTCTTCAAATGGTTCATTCAAGCTTTGGCATTGACCTGTAACTATTGAATAAAAATCATCAAGTAACTCATCATCACCCATTTTTAGATTTTCGAATTCTTTAGCAAGAATCTGAAGTTTCTGGATTTTGACAATCTCACACCCTTTATGTGCAGTAATAAGCATGTCCTAAGCTTCCTTTGCAGTTTCACATATTGAATGCGCCTTCTTTCCTTAACACCAAGAGCATTGAATAATACATTTCTAGCAACATAGTCAGCATTACATAAAGCTTACTCATCTGCTAACCATAGGTCAACAGATTTTAATTGAACTTCAGATGTACTTTCTGATTTTATAACTGGAGATTTATAACCTGTTTGAATGATTTTCTATGCCTTAGCATCCAAGGTATATATAAAGGTTCTCATCATGATCTTCCATTGTGGAAAATCATCACCATCAAATTTTGGAGGTTAATTTACTGCATTTCTTTCCATTTCAACCGTGGATCTGCTAGACATTCACTAGCACCTGCTCTGGTACCAAATATAGATACAGAAATGGATCAAAACACAGATGAATCACAGAAAGAGCAACAATTTCAAAGGCTTGGTGCAAAAACCTCAATGAGGGAAAAAACACCAAGCTAGAGAATTTGTTTACTTTCAAATAAGTGTTACAAGGTGTACTTCTCACACAACTACACACTTCATGCACAAAACATTCTCCTTATTACCTCTCACAAGTAATGCAGATCAAGTAACCTTAACAAAGAAAACTGAATTGCTAAACTTAGATCTCACACACTCATCTATGCTAGTTCTCTCGCAACTAGATCCTGCTACATCCGATTCTTACACAATCAGTTTTTATGCAACAATATTGAATTTGGATCACTTTCAGTTCTTGTTCAATGGTTCAACATACAATCAGTTTTCTTTAGATCTGCTACACATCTAGTTTTCACTTCTTCCAGAAACCAACTTCGACAATCTCAAATGCAATCAGTCTGCAAGTAAGAAGGGAGACTTAGTTTATAGGAAACACACATAGGCAATTTTTAATATCAGTGTCAATAGAAATCAACTCAAAGACAATGTTAACATAATCCTTCTACAAAGCATACAAAAAGCCTGAGTTTCTAAAAACAGCAGAAGCAATTTATAGAGTATGAAAATACTCCCCCTTAACTGATGCATTTTAATAACAAGATCAAATTTAGTTTCAGATAGGATGCAATCAGATCACCATCAGTTTTGCACTTTCCAAAATTGATACACCAGTTCACTGTTATAACAAAGTCATTTGAAAATATGCAATTCAATATCCTGATCATCCTGAAGCCAATGATAAAGCATACACATTTATAAAATCAGATAAACATGATTTATGCAGATATACCTTTTTTGAAAATCACCTGATATGGAAACTATATATATATATATATATATATATATATATATATCAGGGCCCTTCCAATGAGGGATCCCTTTTTTTGTTAATTTTTAGGGATAGATCATTTGACAAACTTTTCGATTACAAAATCAAATCTTCACCGTTCAGTTCGTTGGGCTATATGAGTAGATTATTTCTACAAATTTTCAGAAAATTTGGTGATCGTTAAGTCATCCAAATGAGGGATTTATTTTTAATAATATTGAACGGTGTAGGTTTGACATAAGTGTTAAGTTTTTTGTTTTAATCTCAACCATTCAAGCCCATTAAAAAACAGATCTAATGGTGTGGACCTATCCCTAGAAATGAACAAAAAAAGGATCTCTTATTAGAAGGGCCCTGTATATATATATATATATATATATATATATATATATATATGTGTGTGTGTGTGTGTGTGTGTCTCATTAACACCAAGGTTATGCACATAAGACTCTTTGATCCTGATATGATAATCTTCAAAGAGAAGACTTTTCACATAATTTCCACAATAAAAAATTATTAACTTTGAAAGACATATCAACTTACCATATGTGAGATTGTTCACAAAATCTCATTACCTTGATTCTTGAGTGATACCTCTGATTATACAGACTTGTGGTCAACATTTGGACTTCCGGATCTTGTATCACCTTTCCTTTCTTTATTGGGAATCCTTGTGTTGAATAGGAATAGCCAACATGTCAACAATGATGAACAAGACCAGACTACCTGGCATGGCTTCTTCTTGAATGTTCATGCAAAGACAAACCCAGAGTGAAACAGATGCTCAAATTAAGCTCATGAGTTGGGTATTGCTAATTTCCAGAGTCTATAACTGTTTTTGTATGTATATCATAGAAGGGAAAAAAAATTCTATGTGGTGATTTTGTTGGCTATTGTCCATATATCTCACCCTTTTGTGGTGCTTTTACTGGCTTTTGTCCATATATTACACCCTCTTGTGGTGGTTGTCCGGCCTGGCTATGTCCAGATCTAGATGGCCATGCTCCTCGTTTTACTTTGTTCTTTTTCTTGTCAAAAACTTGTGAAATTTCCAGATTTGAGATTAGCATCCCCCATCACCCCTCTCACCCAATATCTCATACTGGGAAATTATTATTTGTTCCCCTTTCATTTTATGGCTGCCTCTATAAAATGAAAATCACTTGCCTAGAGGATTATGGGTGCTCGCGTGGGTGTTTCAACCCCCCCCCCCCCCCCCCCCAATTCTCCATTGTAATTTCTCTTTGCTACTGGCTCTTGCCCCTTTTTGGTGGTTGTGGTTCCCTCTTGGATCGTCGGTCTGTGGTGGAGACGAGAAGGTTTATCAACTTTATCTGAGGTGTTGGTTCAACTTCTGCAACATCGATCGTGTATCTTGGGTTTGATTGGATCTGCTTTTTGGGTTTTCTTTGGCATATACATGTTCCTCGGATTATATTCGTTCAATTTTGCTCCTTTGGTGATATCTTGGTCATCCATTATGCGGCAGTCTTTGGCAGCTGTGCGATGAAGCTATGGTGGCAGCGGGAGTAAATTTTCAGGATATTTTCTTTTGGGCAACGCTATTGTCATCCCACAAAATAATTTGTTCACCCCATATTTTAAATTTAAACTAAATATTCTAATATTAACCCCACAATCAAGAATTTTTATGAAAATATAATATTAAACTAAATTTATGAAATCTAAACAACAACAATTCTCTACATCTTTACATCAGAAAAAAGAAAAACAATTCCCTACATCTTTCAAATCAGATTTGAAAATCACTTCAATCTTCAACATAGTGCTTATACAGTGTGGTGAGATTGTTCGTTCTTATTATTAAAATATAATATTAAACTAAATCTATGAAATCTAAACAATAACAATTCTCTACATCTTTACATCAGAAAAAAAGAAAAACAATTCCCTACATCTTTCAAATCAGATTTGAAAATCACTTCAATCTTCAACAGAGTGGTTATACAGTGTGGTGAGATTGTTCGTTCTTATTTTTATTTTATTTATGGCTTCAAATGTAGTCTTTCATATATATATATATATATATATATAAATTATATTCATAATAGTAAAGAAGGAACTCAAGAAAAAAATCGAGAAGAATATATATAGGATGTGGTTTGAGAAGAATAGAGGTATTTGTATCAAATATATTGATGAGATATTTGTATATATTTTTAGATTTTATCAGATTGAGGAAAATAAAAGAAAGAAAATAAAAATCAGATTTTCTTAAAATTTTAAAGGTAGAATTGAAACATTAAAAGTAAGAAAAAAATATGGGTTGAACTGAGCATTTAATAGGTGAAAATAGCCACACCCTTTCTTTTTTTAGTTTTTAGGGTTGCTCTCATTTTACCTGATAGATGTGCTATTAGGTTTGAGATGTAATTTACCTTAACGTTTGATCTTGTAATTGGGCTGTTTGAGCTCTCTCATTGAGCTTGTCCCTTTGGGTTTATCTATGAAGTACTACTTTGACCAACAACAAAAAAAATGTATATCACAGAAAGAGGTTGAGGCAAAATTAGGTTTTCTAGGTTTGCGAAGTAGCCGTTACAGCTTTGAAATACAGGCTTACAACCTTGTTGTATAAATAAAGGTGATAACTCTCTCGATCGAAATGGCCTTCCACATTTCGCATGGGTTTTCAACCTAAGACTAGTTCTAACAAATTTGCACTTACTTGAGCCCTAAGCCATCGCACCAGAAGAAGCAAAATTAACATATTCAAAAATCATTTTCTCTTTACTATGAATATTAACATGCAGACAATAAAGATTAAACTCCAGTTCTCCCTATAATTTTGCCCAAATCTCGATCGACACTCTCTTGTCCTACATCATTGTTCCCCTTCAAACCAATTTAGAGTTTTACATGATTAAATACAACTTATGGAAATCTTTACTGTTAGAAAGCCAGACACCCTATTTAGTGTTATGGTGAAGCATTTTTCTGAATTACCTAAAAAACCAAGATAATAGAAAATTCTTGAAGAAAATAAACATAAGTTTATATGTGCATAACCGTAAAACACTATTTTTGGTGGAGCAGTTATCTAAGGAATAACATAATCAGATTCATTCCACTTTAAGTGAAGCAGTTCAAGTTAAATTTTTCCCATTTGTATACCCACGTGCATATGTACATGTAAAAAGCTAGTATAAACTATATGGCAACTCAATGATAAATGAAAATTACTTCATCCAAATCTTACGTATAAAATACCTGGTCAAATATTCCAGTATTGTATTTTGCTTTCTTTTTTGGTTGGGATCGAGGGGAACAAAGCAAATGTGCAACATTTCACATTTTAATGATACATGATCCAGTGGGATTAGTAAAGAGTACGTATAAGAGCGCACATCCAGGCCATGCTGAAAACATAAATAATAGAGGGAAAATCAGCCAGGCAGAAATGATATACGTACGTACAGATGTGAAAATCAGAATACTTTTCGAGCAGAGAACTACCACTGGACTTGTAACTAAGTTACACAATTATACATAATTTACTGATCCACATGTTCTTGAAGAAAATTTCAAGATCAAGTATTGTCTCAAGTATTCTCAACTGTAGTGTTGATGGAGTATACGTCGCGGAGTCATAGTCTTTCTAATAGTACGTGTGACATATCAACTCTGTTTTCATTTTGTTACGCCAGACTTTGGTAAGTCTTTCTTAAGGTCAAGTACTTCCAACTCAGCCGACATTGCCTGGAAAAGCAAGAACAGTATCTTTGGAAATTTGAGGCAAGCCAACACTCTTTGATCGTCCTTTACTTCAAACTTTAGACCAACCAAAGTGCCTTTGGTCATGTATGATCAATCGACATTTCCCCGTCTCGAAAGCAAGTCAAGTCGTCTTTGCAAATTAAGCAAGTCAGTTGTCTTCGAAAACCAAGTCAGTACTGCTAGATTGTTCATTAGTTCAAACTCTTTTCAGAAGAAACAAAGTGTCTGATGCAGATTCAATATTTCTTTTGAGCCCAGTTTTCCTATTCTATATAAGTTTAGTTAATTTGCCAGGCCTTGAATGGAACTTACAAATATATTCACAACCCCTACCAATTCAAAATGGTGGATGTGAAATTGACCTCAACATACTTACTTTCCAATCCACTAGTACTGGTAGTAGCATTTTCTCATCTCTATTGCTGCAGTTCAATGGCCTCGACCTCTCTAAGAAACGAGATCGATAAGCTGGCATTGCTTGCCATTAAAGCTCAAATACACCAACATCCCAGCCGGCAGGTCATGAGCTCATGGAACGAGTCCACTCATTTTTGCAAGTGGTATGGTGTCACCTGTAGCCAACGCCATCTTCAAAGGGTCACTAACCTGGACCTTAGCTCCCGGAAGTTGTCCGGTTCCATATCTCCTCACATAGGAAACCTGAGCTTCCTAAGGGAGTTACGCCTCTATAATAATAGCCTCACCAACAAAATTCCTCCAGAAATTGGACAGTTACGGAGGCTGCGGATTTTAGGCCAACAAAACAACTCACTCACTGGTCCTCTTCCTACCAATATCTCCAAATGCTTCAACCTCATTATTCTTGATGTTAGTTACAACATGGTGGTAGGTAACATTTATCCAGAACTTGGTTCCTTGTCTAAGCTTGAGTATGTTAGTTTGCAAGTTAATAATTTAACAGGAGAGATACCTGCTTCCTTTGGTAGCCTTTCTAGTCTTGGCATACTTCATGTTATTTTCAATTCACTGGTATGTCAGATTCCCTCAGAACTTGGCTCCTTGTCTAAACTTGAGTATCTTAGTTTCGAAGTTAATAATTTAACAAGACAGATGCCTCCTTCCTTAGGTAACCTTTCTAGTCTTCACACACTTTATGTTAGTCACAATTTACTGGTAGGTAGTATTCCCACAAAACTTGGTTCCTTGTCTAAGCTCCAGTTTCTTAGTTTCGAAGCTAATAGATGAAGGTCCTAGAGGGGGGTGAATAGGCCCTTACCAACTTTTTTCCGTATAAATTCGTTCTCAGGGATAGCAAGGGTTGTAGCTATCCTGAATAACAAATACACAATGATAATAAATAAAAGTTGCAGTAAAATAACAATGAACACCAAGATGTTTTTTACTCGCAGAAACCCTGAATGCAGGGAGAAAAACTGTGTGCCCCTAACTCTTGAGGGATAAACATTTCCACTATGTAAAACTCACTTCTTACAAGATTATAGTCTAGGGATACATGAACGACTTGCTATCCTGCCTAAACTACCCACTAGTCTAGATCTATACTTTCTTTATTGTTTCTGAGTACCTCACTCCTTACAAGATTACAGTATAGGATACAGCAACGACTTGCTATCCTACCTAGTCCCAAACTAGTCTAGATCTACCTCTCTTGTCTCTAAGTGGCTACACATGAAGTTATATGAAGTTTCAACTTAGAATTCAGCTATCACTTATCTGATTCTTCTTGAACACTTCCACTTACTAAGTTGAAGTAACTTCTTACAAGAATAATAGTTCTAGTGATACACTACCACAGTGATATCATTCCTAGTCTCAAACTAGTCTAGACTTATTTCCTCTCTTGTTTCTAAGCTCTTACAACATGGAGTACTTTTAGAAGCCTTGTTCGTGAATTCAGCTAACCACTAGCAGATTCAATCTTGAACGCTTCTCAGAAGTTTCACTCTCAGAAATTCAGCTATCCTAAACTAATTCTTTCATGAACCCAGCTACCTCAGCGGGATACATCATAACTCAGCTATCCTCAGCTGCTTCTTTCATGAACATTTTCTGGGTTGCTGCACTACCAACTGATCTCATGGTATGCAGAATGCAATGAGTTTATGAGAAACTGTTTTGTTCAACTCTAAGGTTTATAATCACAAAAGGAAGACTTAGAGACTAATGAACAATGCAAAGGAAAACAAAACCCAATTGCAAATGTAAAAACTATATTTTGACAACCACTGAGCAATGACAGCTTTGCTGAATATATATAGGCTGATGGAGTGCTCTAACAAGAGAGAGACACAAGCCAAAGAGGTGCTATAAGAAGGCAGGCACGAGGGCCAAAGTAAGGAATGAGTTTTGGACTTTTGTCCTTAGCCAAACTCTGAAAGTGAGAGGTCATATGCAGCTATCCTAGGCCAAGAAAGAAACAAACAAAACTATCCTAAACAATGTTTGATTTAAAAGCAAGAGACAAAAGGTTTTGCAAACTTTTTCCCAAAAGGATAATACCACATTGGTTTGGCAAATCATTTTTTCTCTGATATCAAACAAAGACAGCTACAAATATTGGTTTGTGTATCACAAACACAGCAAACCACAACTGGAGCCTAAGAGCTAAAACATGAGTCACGGGTTGAGATAAAGACATCAAACCCAAAACTAAATTGAGCACAAATGCAAGACCTTTAAATATTCTAGTTGTCAATTTGAAATTCAAATTAGGATCTTTCCCATACATAAAATTAATGTCACAAGGGTAAAGAAACTTAAACATAAGACAACAGAACAAAAGAATAAAAAGCTGGAAACCCAGATTTTTTAGGATGGAAAGTGAAATTGTTATCCTTTGTGAAAAACCATGAAATGCACATGCATGATTTTACCTGAGTTCCTTGAGATCATGTTGGTCCTTTTACTTCTTCAACTTGTTTTTCAGATGTGCAAGACCAATCTCTCAATTGCTTTAGGCTTCATAGGTTGTGTTTTGTTCTATATAAGGATTGCCAACACCCTTATACCTTCAATCTCCCCCTTTGGCATTCCTTAACAAAACACACCAAGACAAGGTTGTTCAAACATTCTCTCAACCTGCATAAGCACTTTCAAGAACAAGTGAAGAATAGGAGAATAATTATGAATATTAAAAATAACCAGGGATAGCAGATGCATCATATATTCTGAAGCACAAACACATAAGCATATGAGCATAAATCTCAACAACCAAAAAACTCTAAGATATAACCAACAACTCTTAGGAATAACCAACAACCCAACAACCAGTTCTCCCCCTTTTTGTCAAGGAATGACAAAGACAAACCACATGTTCAAGGAGACATAAAGAGAGCCGAGAATGATAAAACCAAACTAAACAAGGTCAGAGCGGTTTAATATAATCACACACATATACGTACCATCCTCAGCATTAGCAACATTATTTGCAGCATCCTAATCCTCACCATTAAAGGCGGCAAGAAGCATCTCCTATTTGAGCAAGTTTTACTCAAGAGACTCGACATACACATTGAATTGTCATGAAGACTCAGCAATGGGTGTCAACAGGGGATAAGGTAGTAGCAAAGACATCATGATGTCACACTCAAACGTTAACACAAAGCATAGCTTGGTGGAAAGACCAAGAGACAAAACTCAGAGGGTATACGAGGGATACCAGCAGGTCTTCATATCTTGGAGAAGTATGGTTAAGCACAAAGGAAGACATTTAGATCTAAGCTTAATATTTGAACCAATGTCCTAAGGGGAAACTGCATATAGACCACACACTCATGTATGGTTAACCCTAAGAAAAGACACTAAGCAATTAACCCATCATAACCCATCAACAAACAAATTCACAGCAAATGGAATTGTTTTAAGGTCAATGACACTACCAGAAATTCCACTTTGGGCGACGAAAAAAAATCGTCGCCCTGTTAACAAATTTCGTCGGCCAAGAACTTGGGCGACGACAGGTCGTCGGCCAAGACGTCGTCGCCAGAAGTCCGTCGGCCAAGAACTTGGGCGACGACAATTCATACCGTCGTCGCCTAAGAGTAATTCTTAGGCGACGATAATAATTTCGTCGCCTAAAATATATTTCTCGTCGCCCAAAAATATTCGTCGCCCAAGATTTAACATCTTGGCCGACGAAAAATTGTTTAGTCGCTTAAGATGTTATAACCTGGGGCGACGAAATTTTTTCGTCGGCCAAGACGTCGTCGCCAGAAGTGCGTCGGCCAAGAACTTGGGCGACGATACTTTTTTACGTCGTCTTATCCTTGCCCGACGATTTAGCAATTTCGTCGCCTAAGATATATTTAAATTTTTTTTATCCAGATTACTTTGATCCCGAGTACTTTCTATTGTCCAGATTAATTCAAGCTAGCTAGCCGCTTGCTTCACCTACATCGATCTTCTCATGCATCTTCCTACTTTTTTGGATCGAAATGAATATATAGATCTCTGTTTTCATAACTAGACAGAATTTTGGAGGAAATGAGCCCATCTCTTTGCACAGTAAACCCTAAACAAACAGATGAATCAAATAATATTTTTCATTGATGTTGAATCATTACATAAACACATTGTTTCTCAAAGATACAATCTTGTTTGAATCAAATCAAAGATGCAAACTTTCTTTGAATCAAATCAAGGGGCTTTTAACCTGCAAACAAAAATAGAAACAGATTGAGAGCGAAATGGATTCGGCGTCGGATCAGGGAAGCGGAGTCGATCGAGAGACAGAGGAGTTCAGAAACAGAAAAGCAGAGAGAGAGAGAGATCGGAAATATTGGGTGTTGGTTCCGAATTTCTGCCTTTTATAATGGCGTTCTTGGGCGACGATTCAATAAAAATCGTCGCCCTGTTTTTTGAAAATCGTCGGCCAAGATAATCTTGGGCGACGATTTTCGATGTCGTCGCCTAAGATTCAATACTTGGGCGACGATTTTCTTCACTATAAATTTCGTCGCCCAAGATAAAGAAAATCGTCGGCCAAGAGTAATTTTGGGCGACGATTTTTAAAGTCGTCGCCTAAGATACTATACTTGGGCGACGATTTTCTTCACTATAAATCTCGTCGCCCAAGATAAAGAAAATCGTCGGCCCAAGTATACTATACTATACTTCATAAAATTCAGAATATCGTGATTTTGGTGATCGGAGAAGAGGAACTGAAAACCGACCGTCAGATATGACCAGCATAACAAATTACGTGGGTGGGAAAAAATTCAGCTCCATCGGACAAAGACAAGGGCTCGATCCGTCAGGTCAATCGGCGCGGTCAAACCCCTAAACGGACGGAAACGGCTATTCGACCCTGCAAATCACGTAATCTGGCCGGACCTTCAACTGAGAATAGTTTTCAATCGACGATACGCTTACGGGGCTATAAAAATTTGGTAAAAAATAAAACCCGGGATAGGGCTACCACTAGGTAGAAATAAGAGAAATTCGTTGACCGGAACAACCGGCACCGAAATTTTACCGAAATATCTTCATTTTTCACGGGTTGACGTATTTCACCGTTCCAGTCATATCTTATTTCACGACTTTTTTGCGTTTGAGGCTTCTACGTATACGTTGTCTTCAAAACGATACTTAAACTCAACACTTATATAAAAAAGATATACAACATTAGTACATATATCGTGAGTTTGGTGATCGGAGAAGAGAAACTGAAAACCTACCATCAGATATGACCAACATAACTAATTACGTGGGTGGACAAAAATTTAGCTCCATCGGACAACGATAAGGGCTCGATCCGTCCGGTCAATCGACGCGGTCAAACTCCTAAACGGACGGAAACGGCTATTCGACCCTCCAAATCACGTAATCTGGCCAGACCTTCAACTGATAATAATTTCCAATCGACGATACGCTTACGGGGCTATAAAAATTTGGTAAGAAATAAATACTCGGGATAGGGCTACCACTAGGTAGAAATAAGAGAAATTCGTTGACCGGAACAACCGACACATAAATTTTACCGGCATATCTTCATTTTTCACGGGTTGACGTATTTCACCGTTCCAGTCATATCTTATTTCACGACTTTTTTGCGTTTGAGGCTTCTACGTATACGTTGTCTTCAAAACGACACTTAAACTCAACTCTTATATAAAAAAAGATATACAACATTAGTACATATATCGTGAGTTTGGTGATCGGAGAAGAGGAACTGAAAACCTACCGTCAGATATGACCAACATAACTAATTACGTGGGTGGACAAAAATTTAGCTCCATCAGACAACGATAAGGGCTCGATCCGTCCGGTCAATCGGCGCGGTCAAACCCCTAAACGGACGGAAACGGCTATTCGACCCTCCAAATCACGTAATCTGGCCGGACCTTCAACTGAGAATAGTTTCCAATCGACGAGACGCTTACGAGGCTATAAAAATAAAAAACATTTCCTTAAAATTTAAATGTGTTTTATTTATTTTAATTATTCGGATTATCTTGGCCGACGAAATTAGGGTAATTCGTCGGCCAAAATCACACTTGGGCGACGATATTTGTTAAATTCGTCGCCCAAGAGTAAAAATAAAAAATCATGTACAATGAAATTTAAATGTGTTTTATTTTATTTTAATTATTCGGATTACTCTTGGCCGACGAAATTAGGGTAATTCGTCGGCCAAGTAAAAATAAAAAAATAAAATACTTAGGCGACGATATATTTGAGTGTCGTCGCCTAAGTATTTAAAAACTTAGGCGACGATATAAATATCTTAGGCGACGAAATATTGTTTCGTCGCCCTAATTTCTATATTAGGCGATGAAATTTAGCCTTAGGCGACGATTTTATTTTCGTCGGCCAAGTTTTCTCTTAGGCGACGAAAAAAAAAATCGTTGCCCGGTTTTTTTTGTTTCATTGCCCAAGACTCATTTTCTGGTAGTGTGAAATTCTCATAAACAATCAGCCTCGAAAGAGGAACATGAACTCATAAAAGGCAAAGTGAGAACAAGGAGGGAGAGCTAGGGATATCTAAGGGATCATCCTTACGAGAGACAATGTGGGTTTGACAACCCCTGCAATAGTTGAAGCTTTGCATTTGGCAATAGAAACATAGACCCCATATCTAAGTGTGAGCATACACTCCAAACAATAACATCAACAACAACCTACACAATGGTCAGTGCACCTTAGTATAAACTAAAGTGAATGATAGTGGAAAGGTTATCAATGGAGAGTGAAGGTGAAAAGATCAAGAGAGTGTGGAGCAATTAGCATGGCATCTAGGCAGCGGAGAAAGTGTCGTGGTATGACGTCAGAGTATGCCACTGAAAATTATAACTCACTCATGCTTGAAACAACTATAGTTCAATCCCTTCAACTCTCATATCCACATACTTGAGAGAGAGTTCAACTATCCCATAGGAAACAAATCAATGATCAAAGCAAAGGTCATTATCCTTCTCAGAATAGAAATGATGCTTCAAATCACATAGTTACAACGCACATGTAATAGGGCAAAACCAAACACAAGCCACTACCAGAAGAAAGGCTTTAGCCGACGAAAAAAAAAACGAAAGTTTCATCGGCTATGAAGTCCACTTTAGCCGACGAAAGTTTCTTTCGTCGGCTAAGTTAAGTTTTCGTCGGCTATGGTAAACTTTAGCCGACGAAAAAAACTTTCGTTGGCTAAAGTTCACAAACTATGGCCGACGAAATATTTAAAAGTTTAGCCGACGAAATTAATAGTCGTCGGCTAAAGTTCTTTATATTTGCGGATCTGGACAGCAGTAGCTCATCTGGAAAAAAAAACGGGAGAAGAAAAAAGGGGATAAAAAGTTTGGGTTTTGTCGAAATCTGTCCATAATCAGTTTGTGGAGCCATATATAGGTACGTATATGTATATATATGTTGATTAATTGAGTTTTATTTGAGTTGATCGATTTTAAGTGTGATTAATTGAGTTTATTGATTTTGATTGTGATTGGGTTGATTAATTTTGAGTACGTTGGATGTGTATATATATATATATATGTGTTGATCGATTTGGTTGATGATTTGAATTGATAATATATATGAATTAATTTGTTGTTAATAAATAGTAGATATATGTATGTTAATTAATTTATAATATTATTGTGTTGATATGGTATGAAGTTTGATTGTGATCGAGTTAATTGATTTTGAGTACGTATGTTGGATGTATATATATACATATATGCATGTTGATCGATTTGGTTGATGATTTGATATATAATATATATGAAGTTGTTTATAATTAAGTAGTAGATATATATATATATATATATATATATATGTTAAGTAATTTATAATATTGTGTTGATGGTATATACCACAATGATGATTTTGTGATGATGTAGATATATATATACATGTATAATATTGTTCTGTAATTATTAAGTATATATATATGTGTGTGTTAATTAATTTGTTATTAATAATTAGTTGTAGTACGTAGAATATATACTAAATGAATTGAGATTTTATATATGGCATAAAATTTCATTAATAATTAGCTAGCAGGGTTATAAATATATATATATATTTTGTTATATTTTCAGGATATGGATAAGAGTTGGATTTCGTTTCCAAAATGGGACAAAAGATACGGTGCAGGAGTTATGAGTTTTATAGAATATGCGCTGGCTAATGCTAACGGGAATACAATTTTCTATTGCCCGTGCACGAAATGTCAGTGTCGCAGCGATATGCATCGATTTCCCATTGACAAAGTATGTCCACATGATCATGACTAATTTTCTGAGACGGGCAGTGCTAGTACATCCAACGATCCAACAACGACATTCATCAACGACATGTTTCCTTATGAGAGTGGTGTATACGCTCAAGGATAGTATATGCCTGACCCGGTGCAGCCCTTCTCTAGAGCTGTGAACACTGCTGGTATTGAAAAGTACAACAAACTGCTTGTTTTTCAACAGACCCCTGTGTACCCCGGTTGTCAGAAGACCGTTCTTGAAAGTGTGATAGACGTAATGAAGATTAAAGTTGAGACAAAATCGACCGTGAAGGCTGTTGATGAGTATCTACAGTACACTGCTTCGATGCTGCCCAACGGTCATCGTCTTCCTACCACTTATCGTAAGATCCGATGTATCCTGAAAGATCTTGGGCTTTCCTACATCAAGATCCATGCATGCAGATATGACTGATTTCTCTTTTGGGGTAAAGATCCAGAAGGGAATGACCTTGGTGGCCTCGACGCATGTCTGGTATGTCACACTGACAGATATAAGCTAACTCCTGCAGGCAACAGGAAACCTGTAACGGTACTTCGGTATTTCCCTTTGAGGGATAGGTTGGAGCGGTTGTACATGTCTTCACACACGGCCGAAGCTATGAGATGGCACGCTGATAGGGAATTGCATGACGAAGATACCCTTATACACCCTTCTGACGGGGAGGCTTGGAAGCATATAGACAGGGAGTTTCCTCATTTTGCGTCAGAGGTCCGAAATGTGAGGCTCGGGCTCTCATCCAACGGGTTCAACCCTTTTGGCAACATGAGTCTTCAATACAGTATATGGCCGGTGATTTTGGTACCGTACAATCTTCCCCTATGGATGTGCATGAAGAAGGAATACAATATGTTGAGTTTGTTGATTCCGGGGCCCGGTTATCCGGGGAAGTGTCTCGATGTGTATTTGAGACCTTTGATTGAAGAGCTTAAATTTTTGTGGGACGTTGGTCATCCCACTTATGACAAGTACACCCACGAGATGTTCCAGATGCATGTCATGGTTGTTGGTACCATCAGTGATTTTCCTGCCCGTGGGATGTTGTCGGGCAACGTTGTTAGGGGATACAAGGCTTGTCCAGAGTGCCTTAGCGATGAGGGGAGCAGCAGTCATTGCAACAAGATATGCAGATTGGGTCACTGTGCTTTCCTTTCATATGATCACGAATGGCGGTTCAATGACAAGGCATTTGATGGGACCGTAGAACACGGTGTGCCTCCCAGAAGATGGACGGGGGAAGAAATTTTAGCAGTGCTTAATAAGTACGATTTTGGGCAGCTCAGCAATCATCCCAACATTATGGCGGCAATACCTGAGAGATCCGACAGGTACAAATTCTGGACACATAAGAGCATATTCTGGGAACTCCCATACTGGAGTAAGTTGTTGATCAGGCACTACCTG
The DNA here is from genome assembly GCA_034370585.1 of Fragaria x ananassa. Classification (NCBI taxonomy): domain Eukaryota; kingdom Viridiplantae; phylum Streptophyta; class Magnoliopsida; order Rosales; family Rosaceae; genus Fragaria; species Fragaria x ananassa. Next base: position 12,819,006 of record CP139764.1, read on the forward strand.
GATGTGATGCACATAGAAAAGAATGTGTGCGACAGTGTGGTGGGCACAGTGCTGAACTTGGAGGGGAAGACGAAAGACGGTCCTAAGGCACTCATTGATCTAAAAAAATGCGTAATAAGAAGACATTTGTGGTTGAAAGAAGGGAAGAAAAAAATGCCTCAAGCTCCTTACACCGTTAGTAGCGTTGGCAAAAAAATTTCAGAAGTTATGCACACGGGAAGTGTCTCGATGTGACATCCGGGAAATGCAAGATGACATCATTTATATCATGTGTAAATTTGAGAGGATATTTCCTCCAAATTTGTGATGAAGAGCCAAGACTTGTTGATGTTGATCCGATGTGCAAGGTGAATGGCGTGCAATTTATATGCGAACAAAGAGACAACAGAAGGAGAACACAGAATTCTGGGGTCATGGCACATGGTGGGCGGAATAGAGTTGACTATTACGGTGTTCTTTATTCAGTGGTGGAACTCGTTTATGGGCAAGACATGACAGTGCACCTCTTCAAGTGTAGATGGTTTGATACTAGGCTGCAGAGCATGAAGACCGATCAGTACGGAATATTATCGGTGCGAATTCGTGATGAAGAGCTAAGGCTTGTTGATGTTGATCCAAATCAAGAAACAGACGAAGACTCTGGCGATGAAGAAATACATATATTACCAGAAATTATTTCTGACACCGAAGAAGACTCATCGGATGATTCCGATTACGAGCCTTAGTTTTAATGTATGATTCCGATTCCGATTAATTTGTATAATTTTGTTGTATCTGTAGGTATAAGGAGTGGAAGAACGAGCTGCGGACCCATTGGACTACGCACGAGAACGCACGTTCTGGTACCCCTGCTGAGTTCCAGTACAGGGAGTACGAGTGACGTTGGCTTCTGACATCAGAATTCAACAACCCTAGTAAACAGGTATTTAAATAAATTAGTTAGTTAATTTAAAAATAAGTACGTGCGTTTTAAAATATTTTACTAATAGTTTACTTTTTTCTTTGAATGCGGTTTCCCGGGTGAACGCTCAGAACCGGCAACGCAACACAAGAAACCATCATGCCGGTTCTAGACCGTTCGTTGTCTTCATGGACGAGGCGGCCAGGGAACATCCAGAAGTCAACCCGTACGTCTATACGTACGAGAAGGCATATCCTGACTCCCAGGAGGATATTGTAAGTCACCTTACGTTTTTAAATTTTTAAATTTATGTAAAAATTTTAATTAATAATTTTTTTCCTATCCATATAGGCGAGGGTGAGGGAAGCTACTGACGAGGTCATGAGTACCGTAGTGAGGGAGACATGGCCGGACATGCAGGAGGAAGAGATGTCCGAAGCCATGTCCCGAATCGACACTTCGGACCTGACGATTGGGGCGTGTATCATGGGCACAGTCTTCCCACCGAGAGCAAACAACTTCTACTGCCGAGGTCTAGGAAAGAGAGGCGAGGAGGTCCTGAAGACCACTCCAGGATTTCAATGAAAGACAGCCTCGACCAGCAGCAGGACCACGTCCAAGATTAACAGGACGACTCAGTTAGAGTCGGAAGTTCAGAGACTACGAGAACAGCAAGCTGCTCAGGCTGTCTATATTGCCTCGCAGGCAGCCTTTAATGCCGCGCAGACAGCCTATGCTGCCGAGATACATGCCATCTTGCAGGCCCAGCAGCAGTAGATGTTCCAGTACATGCAGGACTTTGCAGCTACCCAGATTCAGGGACTTGCGCCTCCGCCCATGACGCTACCCCAGCCGCCGCAACCTCCGCAGCAGCCCCCAGAAGAGGACTTTAATTTAGACAATATAGAATTTATGTAGTTGATATATATTTTTATGTAATTGATACTTTTATGTAGTTGATATATTCTTTTATGTGTTTGTTGTTGGTTATATGGAATTGTTTTGGTGTTTTTTGCAGCTTGCTTGGTATGGTAATTCAGAAATTTTGGGGTTTTTTTTTTACTGGAATGAACTTAGCCAACGAAAAAAGCCTTAATTCGTCGGCTAAAGTTTTTTTTTTATTTTTTAAAAGTTCTAGCTGACGAATTAAAGCATATTTCGTCAGCTAAATCCCTATAAAGCCGACGGAATATATTATATTTCGTCGGCCATAGACCCATTATATTTTTTTATTACAACCTTTAGCCGACGAATATTTTAAATTATTCGTCGGCTAAAGTTTGGAAGATAACCGACGACACAAAATTTTTTGTCGGCTAAAGTCCAGACTATAGCAGACGACAAAAATTCGTCGGCTAAAGTGTGACTATAGCCGACGAAATAATGTCGTCGGCTAAAGTCTGGACTATAGCAGACGACATTATTTCGTCGGCTATAGTCATACTTTAGCCGACGAATATTTTTGTGTCGTCGGCTAAAGTTATCACAGACGACCCTTTCCCGACGACACTATAGCCGACGAATTTTTTTAACAGGCAGACGAAAATTTTTCGTCGGCTAAAGTACTTGTCCTGGTAATGAGCAATCTCACACTCAAAACATACAACACACGGGAAGAACTTCCCTCAATGTTTTGACAACCTCAAAAGAACTAAGATGCAAGTATATGAATAGCCCATATCATCAATTTATTCCCCCTAAGAGGGTGCATTGCTCCCCCTACGGGTGTGCATAATATGAAAGAAGGAACAACTAGATGCAAGACCTAGGATACCAACCATTATTTTGATCATAACAAGAAAGTTTAAACACAAGCTCACAAAGTTCTCAATCAAGAGATAAGCAATGACAACACTTACACAAGAGTTTTCCAAAAAGTTTTGACAACCTTAATTTCAAGAAATATAAGGTGCATGTGTGTACCATCGATTATCAATTACTCCCCCTAAGAGTGTGCATAGAAAACAAACTTATCTAGTTGAAATAAAATGACACACATGAAGTAGCGACTAAACAACCTACTGAGGACACCAATGTAGACCATTTAGATCCCTGCATATAGACAGTTTGAGCATAAACACACAAAGTAAGACGCCAAGATTTCAAATGTCTTAATCACTATGAATGTCCACATATATGACTGAAGAAATCACCATGGTCCATTAAACCTAGTCTAGACATCAGAGTGTGTGTGTGAGATAATTTCACTTATGGGTATTTAGATCAGCATCAACTGAGATGAGAGATGATATATCATACAGTCCAGGAGAGCAGGGGTCACAACCATCCTTATAACATCAAGAACAACATTGTTCAAAAACAGAGGCAATTTTTCTGATTAATTTAATTAGATATTAGTTTAATAGCCAATCTGAAAAATCGTCCTCATAGGTTCATGTAGCGAGAGGGTTGTCATTGACTCCCTAACCATATGGTCTTGGGGTAATAACTGTATCAAAGAAACTCAATAGGACAACCAACTCGAACCCATAGAAAGATAGAATGCATTTCAGGAATCCTCACTGAGTCATGTATCAAGTGAGAGACCAGCTAGTCCAAGATATGATTTTTGAATTTCACTTACACTTTAAGATCACCAAACCAGTCTCGTTTCTACCCACCCTTATATCGCTCATCACGACCAAGGAATGTATACTTTGAGACTAGCTTAGAGTGGAGCAAAAAGCTCAACACACCACCTCATCAAACCAACCTCGTTTCTTCCCACCCTTATATCGTTCGTCACGACCAAGGAATGTATACTTTAAGACTAGTTTGGCATAGAAACTCTTTGCATCAACTCATCTCAGTTTATAGCTTTGTACTTTGTAACCCACAAAATTGACTATGTGAAACATATAGTTCTTTAAGTCTTTCAAAGCTTATCAGACCACAGATGTGAAATAATGATCAATCAGATTCAAACATACATGTGTACAAGAGAGCAACTAAGACAAGTGAAACTCAAACACTCACTTAGGTCAAGATCAGAAACTGTCTAGGGATAATACATCACACAGGTATCCTAAAAACTATTTCTAGAAAAAAAACACATATTTTTGATTTTTTTTTTTGAAATATGAACTTCTAAGCCTAAACACTTATGTATAAACACACGAGTCTCAAGGGGAGAAACCAATCTCTTTGGCACACACCAATGGCCTTTCAAAGGGGTATAAAACAAGGTTGTCAAGAGATTTTGTAGGCAAATATGCATATCAGTCTTCAACAAGTATAAGCACAATCCAAGCAAGTTATGTTCAGTTCAAAGTTATGATGAAATGATACTTAATATCAACATGCTTAATCTTAGAATGCAACATACCTTTCTTGGAAACATTGATGACATAAGTAATATCACAAAAACAAGGATAGAATACCTTGCTGGAATCCCCAGTTAGCACACATGTGTTTCATCCACAATAGTTGCATGCAGCAACTTTCTGCATCCATGGGCTCAGTTTGTGTAGTGAAAATGGTGGCTTCTTGCTATGCCAAGAGACCAAATTGGTTCCTATAAGAAACAACCTCCTAAGGTGCCTTTTCTATCCGTAGCATCGCTAACCCAATCCAAGTTGGAGAAACCTGTAATATCAGCATTAGTATCACATGGATAACTAAAAACCAAAATCACAAATACCATACATGAATCCAAAGATAAGGTTTACCGCCTTCACATTGGATCCCTTGGAGTTTGTTAGGTTGATATCAAAGAAGCCAACACATAAGGCAATAACATACCCCTGGTTTGTCTATAGGCTCAACCACCTTACCAAAATATGTCAGAAGAAGTGTGATCTTTCTAAGCTTGACATTGTTCTAAATCTGTGAGGTGTCGGGATGGCAAGACCCTCATCCATCCCCGAGTCTGGGAAATTAGATTCAGTCCCCGGGATTTCCACATTGGATATTCGGTCAAAAATGGGTGCATCTCATACTTGTTCATGTTCAGACACCACAAAATAACCATGAGAGAATAACGAAGTCATATATTGCAACATATAATGTTTTCTTCACTTTGCATGATCTCTTACTGTCCACACAATATGTTTTCACATGTGACACATATGGCTTCTTCCATTTCCAAAGCTCAAAGGGTGGCTTGAAGGATTTCAACCTGAAAATCACTCTATCCAAAGAATAGTAGACATTAGAAGCAAATCTCTCCTCAAAAGGAACGAGGGAGATCATAGGCACTGAAGCACCTCTTCCCAAGTCAACAAGGACATAATTTATCCTTTTAACAAACCTATGTTGTTTGGGAGTAATGGAAGTAGAAAATTCATGATGTACACCAAATTCCTTACAACAATAATGAAGCATGTTGAAATTTAATGTCATGGTCGAATCTATTACTACCAATATGCAAGCCAACAAAACACTCTCAATAAACCTATGTTGTTTAGGAGTAATGGAAATAGAAAATTCATGATGTACACTAAATTCCTAACAACAATAATGAAGCATGTTGAAATTTAATGTCATTGTCGAATCTAATACTACCAATAAGCAAGCCAACAAAACACTATTCAATTGAAACCCAATTTCTAGCAAAGTTGTAATCTTTTCAACACTTTCACCTTTAATAGCTAGGAAACTAACCCAAGTTAATCTTCAAAAAGAACAACAACAATTACAAGCACATGCTTCCAACCACCAATGTTTTAGTTTCAACAAGTTCAGGTAAGACTATATGCAACAAGTTCAGGTAAGACTACATGCAACTGTTCAAGCATATTGGAAATAGGTTAAACATCAAATTAAGAGTGAAGAGAATGAGCCAACTTACTAATTCTGCAATGCTCATACATACCAGTGGGGATACCAGTGACCTTAGGTATCCCTGTTAGCTCTTTTTGATGACACACTCTTCTATACCAAAGTTCAAGAGCATCCTCAGATACCATTGAACGAGAGCACTCTTGAGGAGAAAATTTCTCTTATGCAAAGGTACCATAACATTGGTCCTTAGTCCTCGCACTTCTTATCATGCCTTTACCATCAGGTATCAGACATATAACACTGTCAAATCAAACTAACACTTAGGAGATTGACCTCTAACCCTTTTAGCAAAAGAAACATTCTTCAAGTCTAGGAGACCAAGAGTGTTAGCTATCCCACAACCAACTCAGCTTTGGCACCAACCACAAACACAACTTGTCCAAACCTAGATGTGAACCATTTTGGGTCACATATCATGTGCCTTAAAACAGCCATTGTCCACATACCACAAGTCAAAACAACTAGTCATAAGAACACTAAGTGCAACATTGCACATGACCATGAACTAAGTCTCTCCAAGACAAATTTTAAGTCTAGAGAAAAAGGCATACATGCCCAACATCTGTGTTTCGTCCAAAAAATGTCAAATGGTGTGGTATAAACTGATATGGCTTTGAAACAACACTGCTCAGAAATCTCATTCTAAACCAAGTGGATTTTTCTATAGAATCTGGGTTAAGGGATAGACAGACACCTTGCTATCCTCAAAAACTCTCATAAGGATTTTCTAAGAATAACCAAAACGAGGTGAGCAACTGATTCTCTTAGGATTTCCTAGGGCTGGATTGACAGAAAAATCAGATATGACCAACAACAACATAGTGGTGGTGAGCAAAAGGGGACAAAATGTTAGAAGTTTTAGAATCCCTAGTCGACTAGGCTCAACAACAAATGGTTCTTTGCTCTTGACGAAAACAGTAGCTTTACTGCTTTGAGCACTCTCTAATTTCAAAACCTAAACCAAGAATTCTCCAATTTCATCTCCTCACTATATGATAATTCATGAACAGGATTTCAATCCTAGTGAGAATAGACTTTGAATCATAAAATAACTCAGTATACATGACATGTATACTATCATTAGAATCCTTACCCTCAAAGGACTCATCTAATATGATTGAGGCTACAAAGGCCAATGAATCCGAAACATCATCCAAGGATGGTTTAGACTCATGAAATAAACTATGGAATTTTTTGAGCTTTTTCAAAGGTTGTAGCCAATGTGTCCTAACTGACTCTCCAACGCTCTTTGTTAAATAGAGCAGCGGGCAAGCTATGAAAAGCTTTGATGTTCATCCTTCCATAATTAGTCCAATCAAAATATGAAAGGACGTTAATGGAAGTATGACCTCTATCACGGTCCATTCTCGGCTCACAGAGGATCTCACTAACAAAAGCTAGTGGCCGCTCTGATACCACTTGAAGGTCCTAGAGGGGGTTGAATAGGCCCTTAACAACTTTTTTCCGTATAAATTCGTTCTCAGGGATAGCAAGGGTTGTAGCTATCCTGTATAACAAATACACAATGACAATAAATAAAAGTTGCAGTAAAATAACAATGAACACCAAGATGTTTTTTACTCGCAGAAACCCTGAATGCAGGGAGAAAAACTGCGTGCCTCTAACTCTTGAGGGACAAACCTTTCCACTATGTAAAACTCACTTCTTACAATATTATAGTTAAGGGGATACATGAACGACTTGTTATCCTGCCTCAAGGTTGCCTCCATGAATAAAAAACAGCCTGACAACACAAATAACCCCAAAACAAAAACGCCACCACATACAAACCCAAAAACAAACAAACCGACAAATACATACCTTGAAACAGCAGATTCGCGTAGTGGAAGTGAAGCTGGTTGCAAACAGCCGAGCGCTCGCACCCACTCGACCGAGGATGAAATTGGACGTTTCCCAGACTGAAATTCATAGATTTTCTGAAACCCTATACCGCAAATCATGGCTCATCCAATTTTCAGTTTCGAAAACACGAACTCCCCCTCTAGTTCTCCCCAAACCTATATATATATAGACATTCCCCTAAACCCTACCAATCTATACGGTCAGGGCAAAGCCACGTCACCTTCGGTCGTCCCAAAAAAACAAAGAGAGAGCCACGTCATCTCGCTAGCTAGCCTGAACTGTCTCTCCCACTAGCGCGAACTGTTTACGCCACTAGCGTGGCCCGTCACGCCATTAGCGCGGTTCATCTCGCCATCTAGCGCGAACTGTCTCGCCTACTAGCGTGAACTGTCTAGGCCACAAGTGGCCCGCCACGCCATTAGCACGGTTCATCTCGCCAGTTAGCGCGAATTATTTACGCCACTAACGTGACCCATTTGTCCACAAGTAGACACGACCCTAACTCGGTACTTAACCCCCGTCACCTCGCGACCCTCGTGTGGGGACTTGGGGACTCGGCACCATGCCTCCAGCACCCGGGTAAAACCTATTCTCGACATCTATAGAATAACTCCCCACCCAAGAGCTCTCTCGGATTGGGGACTTAGGGACTTGTTAGTACATAGCCAAAATACTTAGCTGAGCTGAGAATAAGGCGCACCCCAGTCACCGAAGATCATTTCAGGCGAGATAGCTCTGGCGAGCCCTTCACGGATATCCAAAGAGTGAAGGGCCGGTAACAACCCGCTTGCCAAACCCACTCTAGCAGCAAAACACCCCCAAAAGGGCAGACACTGCAAAGGTTAACAAATAGTCTCACATCGGAGACTGAAGCCACAGTGTCTAGCATTGGCCTATAAAACAGGCACAAACTCCCAAAAAGGTAAGAACAATTCTTTTCTCACACTCCCGTACACCGCAAGTAGCAACCTAAAGCTAACTTAAGCATCGGAGAGTCGAAGACTAGGCCACCCCAGTCCCGACTTCCTGACGCCCTGTTACTTGTGTAGGTACCGGGTGCAGAACCAAGGATTCTACCTCATCCCGACCCACAACATCTTCCAGACTCGCAACCCTTTCCCGGCTCGTGGTATTGGGACGAGACAGGTAGAAACATGTGGTCTCACTAGTGGGCCATTACTTGTAAACCTAAAGAATCTGGGTTTGCCGGTGCGACGCGGAACCAGAGTGTAATTAATATTCACTTGGACATTTTACAGTCCAGTAAAATATTATTACTTGGACAAAATGTCCTTTGGCTCAAACATTGCCCCTAGGCCTTGAGCTTTGGATTGTCTAAGCGAAGAGGACTTATTGAACATGTCACGACAATTCAAAATTTGGAGGATGTTAACTTTTTGGCGCCATTGTGACTTTCATCTCGCTGAGGAGGACCACAATTTTGAGGTGCGCGCTCCCAACTACCTCGCGAGACATCGTGGTTCTGTCCAAGGGGTGCCTTATTCACTGCGTAGCGAGCAAGTATGTATCTTGATGTAAGGTTGGCAAAGCGAACGGAGCATCTCGTTGGTGAACATGAGATTGGCGAGACGAACTACTGGGAGAAACAAACCCCGCCAGCCTTGACGCCTCGCGTGTACAGGTTGTAAAGGAAACCTAAGAGGCTCTGGTCCAGCTTCACTTCGCTTGTCATGTTGCCCCCCATGTATGAACTTTTTCACTAGGCAACAAGCCTTCCATTGAGATTAGGTAAAGGTCTTTACGCGACTGTTTGCTTAGGAAGCAGGAAGTCACTATAGAATCACGCATTCACTTTATCTCTAAGGCCCTAATCTCGGAGCAAAGTCTGCATGTAGGACACATGTCAAAGGGAGTCAGTCCCTTCTTTCTATAAGAGAATCCGTTGGCTGGGGTTGGAACATCAACCAAGTCTTTATGTCCCCTCGCCATGGATCCCTCTTATCTTCTGCTCATCCTTCTGTCCCTGCTTTAAGCGTAAGGTAACCAGAGTTCATTGTAAGCATGTTTTGCTTCGGCCGTAAAACCGCTTATGAAACCTGTATGAGAATATAAGAAGGGGAAAAGATGTAATGTCATTATTTAGGGCCTCTAGAATAGGCCATAATCTTGAACTTATCTGTTGTTTAGACTTTGCACATTCATAATGAAATGAAGAGAGAAATGAAGAGATTGGCATAACTCATTTGCATGTAAAACTTTATTTAGGGCCTATATCATTTTGCATGTAAAACTTTATTTAGGGCCTATCCTAATCATGTACTAATATGTTTGTTAGACCTCGCACTTTTACAAAGAAATGAACTAATTACATGCTTCTCTCTCGGTTGCCCCCTAGTGGGAGGCGGCGAAGTGCTGGCGTGATGGAGCGGAGCACTATGAATAGTGGTAACGGGGTCATGAGGAGGTGGAGGATCCGCGCATTCCCAAACGCTAGCGATATGGTGCTTTAAAAATGACCATTGATAGGATTGTGATGTAGGGTTCTGTCAAGGTCGCACAAGTGGTATGTCCCCTTGGGTAATATACGATGAATAATAAAAGGTCCTTCCTACCGCACAAACCACTTCCCGCAGCCCTCGGTTTTCTCACCCAATGGTAACACAACTCGCCACACTGCTTGGCCCTTGGAAAAGCTTCGTCCACAGGTAACTCTATCATAGGACCACGCAACGCGCTACTTCTCGAGGATGAGATTGTTGAAAGCAGTGTTTCTGTATTCGTTGAGGTCTTCAAGTTCTTGCCACATTGCCTGGACGTAGTCGTCACCAAGCAATTGGTGTTGTTCCTAGACGCGAAGAGAGGCGACGTGAACCTTAAGGAGAAGGACGACATCATGGCCAAACATGAGAGCATAGGCCATGGTATATGTCAGACCGCGCTTGGAGGTGCGGTAGGCCCACAAAGTATGGTGAAGCTCTAGATTCCAGACGCGGGGGTTCAACTCTAGCATCTTGCGCAAGATACTGAGGATAACCTTATTGCTCGCCTCGCCTGACCATTGGAATGTGCATAATAGGGGGTTGAATGCAGGAGTTTGATACCAAAGCCGGTGAGAAACGTGACTATAGAGTCGTTCATGAAAGCTGCCCCCCGATTCGTCACAATGCATTCTGGAATACTGAAGCGGGATATAATGTTACAGAAGATAAAGTTTCAGATCGAGGTAGCGGAGGCGACCTTGAGAGGCTCGGCTTCAACCCACTTGGTAAAGAAATTGGTAGTCACAATAATGAACTTGTGCTGCTCTGAGGAATGGGGGTGAATGATACCAACGAAGTCTATCGCCCATCCTCAACCTGGCCATGGTTTAATAATCGGCTGCAACAGAATGTTGGGGATGTGTTGCACTGGTCCGTGAGCTTGGCAATCCTGACAACCTTTGGCGAAAGCAATACAGTCCTTGAGAATGGTAGGCCAATAATAGCCATGGCGACCGAACCATCGCATTTTGCGCCCTGCCTAGTGTGAACCACAAACCTCGCAATGAACCTTGTGCATGAGCCGTTTAGCTTTATTGTCATACACGCAGCGGAAGTCATTACCGTCTTCGCCATGCCGGTGAAGGTCGCTGTTGCGAAGCACAAAGTTGAAGGCGAGAAACCTTATTTGCCAGGAATGAGTGGCATTATGAAGGTTCGTGAGGTAGGCGATAAATGGTAGCCGCTAGTCCTCATCGATATGGTCCAAGGCAACGACGTCAGGAGAGTCTGCCTGATATTTCCCCCTAGCAATAAAAGAAGGAAGAGTGCGTCGTTCGACCTTGAGTAGTCGTTCGCGCACTCCGTCTCGCAAGCTAAGGGTGGAGGCAATCTATGCGAGCTCATTTGCCGCGAAGTTGATTTCGCGTGAAATGTGCTCGATGTGGACGTCATCGAAGCGGTCCAATATGTGAAATGCTTTCCGCAAGTAGGGCTCAATGAACAAACTCAAGCACTTGAACTTTTCCACCAACTGGCTGATGATTAAAAAGGAGTCGCCAAAGACTTGAACCTCGCAGACTCTTAAGTCCAGCAAAATTTCAAATCCGATGATGAGCGCCTCGTATTCCGCCTGGTTATTTGTACATTTGAAATCCAGCTGGAAAGAGTAAGAAAAACGATCGTCTGCAAGGTTCTCAATGGCAATTCCAGCACCTGCAACGAGTTCAGTACGCGATCCATTAAAGTAAAGAGTCCATGGGCTAAGGGAAACAGCGGCGAACTCCAACTCGCGGAACGCTGTTAGCTCAGTTGGTGGGTGATGAGCGAGGAAGTCCGCTATGGCCTGTCATTTGATTGTTTTTTACGAAACATATTGCAAGGAGAACTCAGACAAAGTCAATATCCATTTACCTATGCGTCCCCGTAGTATAGGGCGGGAAATCATATATTTGACGACATCAGACTGAGCGATCACCACCGTGGTAAAAGCTAACATATAGTGGCGGAGTTTGCAACCTGCAAAGAATATGGCGACGCACAACTTTTCCATTGGAGAGTAGCGCATCTTTCAATCGGTTAACACCCTGCTAAGGTAATAAATGGCGTGTTCCACCCCGTTCTCATCGTCTTGTGCTAAGATTCTGCCAATGGACAGGTCGGCAGCGGCGATGTAGAGTTTAAGCGGAACGCCAGGGCGAGGTGGAACCAAAACAGACGGGTTCGTAAGGTAGTCCTTGATACGATCAAAGATTGCTTGGTGTTCTGGCGCTCCCATACGAACTCGGTTGCCCCCTGAAGCTTCAGAAGGGGTGAAAAGGGTTGAACCTTCCCTACCACATTTGAAATGAAACAGCGGAGGAAGTTGATTTGCCCGATCAGTTGTTGGAGCTCCTTCTTGGTTGTAGGAGGTGAGGCGCTTATTACCGTCTGCGCCTTGTCTTTGCGGATCTCCATACCCCTTTAATGGACCAGAAATCCTAAGAAGTCGCCTGCCTCCGTGAAGAACACACATTTGGCAGGATTCATCTTCAAGTTATGTCTTTGCATCCGCGTGAAAACTTGTCGGAGGTCTTTAACGTGTATCGCCCGTGTTTTGGTTTTAACCACCACGTCGTCTATGTAGATTTCAATCAATTTGCCCAAGATATCATGAAAGATAAGGTTCATAGCGCGCTGATATGTTACTCCCGTGTTCTTGACCCCGAAAGGCATGACAACATATTCAAATGCACCTGCAAACCTCGGGCAGCGGAAGGCGATCTTATGGCGATCTTCTTCAGCGACAGGGATCTGGTGGTATCCAGCGGTTCCGTCAATAAAGGATAGTACCTCATGCCCCGCATGTCACGCCCTGACTCTTAAATTTTACCTTAATTAATAGCATAGTGGTAATAAGAGTTTTACCGTCTTCGTCCTTAAGTTTATAATTTAATTGGTCCCCAGAGAGGTTGTGGGAGACGATTATTTCGAAGGATTTATTCGAAGAAAAAAAAATGTAACGACGGCAAAAATGATAATTTTTTCTAGTAAGAGGTAATTTTAATTAAGGTATTATTTCTGGGGTGTTGAATTTTGGAATGGGTTAAAGGGAGGTTGGACCGGCTGGGCTGAGCCCAACCATTTTCTCTCTTTCTCTCTCCTCCCGTTCGCGCTCTCTCTCTTTCCCCGATTCTCTCTCTGCTGGATTTTTCGGCTGCCCCTTCGTCGCCGTCCGGTTGCCCCAGACCGTCGCACCGGTCCCGTTCGAACCACCATCCTCTCCTCTTCATTTCTGGGTATGTGACCGAGCCCATAGCGCCGCCAATCGGAGGGAAACTCGCCCGAAGGCTCCGACTACCCGCAGCTTCCTGGCGCTGGAACTCCCTCCTCCGGCCGCCATAGCTAGCGATCCTTGGCTCGTTGGAAAGTCATCCTCCTGTGCAGCAATCCCTCCAAATGGCTCCCTCCCACTTGAGCTAGGTAAGGAGAAATCAGTGTTGGAATTTCTAGGGCTTTATTGATGTTTTCGTTTGATTAGCATAGTTAGGCTTGAAATTGGTGTTTGTGCTAGTTATGAAAGTTATAGAGGAGGTTGAGAGGAAGGTGCTGTCAAAATTTGGTGGGCATTGGAGGTTGCCGGAGTTGGCCACCGGACGCCGCCGCTGAAAAAGTGTTTTTAATGGGAAATTTTAAGAGGAGTTTAATGATATGATTTTTAGAATTTTTGGATGAGTTTTGGATAGGTTTAAGAATTTTTAAAGTTTGGTATTTTTGGCGGATTAATAAGTTAGAATCCGAACATTGGATTATTTTATGGTTAGGACGGTGGAATGTGATTTTAAGGATGTCGGTATTTGTGGGGAAATTTAGTTTGCGGCGACTTTAAGGCTAAGGGCCTTAGGCATGGTTGAGCATGTGAAGCTCATCTTTTATTTTGCCTATTTTTTTTATAAGCGCCGGTTTCCTAGTTGATGATTTAATATTGTTTTTGGAACAGGACGTGAGGAGGCCCGAGCGGAAGAGAGCTTCGACCGACATCAGACTTAGGCCTAATTTGTGAGTGGACCCTTATTTTTAAATAATGTGCATGTAATGATTCATTGATGAATATTTTCTTTTATATATGGATGATTATGAGAATAATATGTATATAAATAAATGCTAGCTAGCCATACATGTTTTTCTAGCCATAATGAGGCAAAATTCTATTATGGTGTGACTGAAGCGTTGGACGCAATCGTCGTAACCCTATATAAATATAATAACTTATATAGGGAATTCACTCATGCTTTTCCGCCATAATGAGGAAAAATTCCATTATGGTGTGACGTGAGCGTTAGACGTCAGCGTCGTAGCCTTATATGAAATTCTATTTCTCGTATTTATTCATAGAATTCGTACAAGGAATATGACGAGTGTAAATACATACTGATATATATAATTTTAGCCTGAGAGGCCATTTTATAAAGTTTGGGAGTCTAGCAAGACTAGGCACAAGTTAAAGCTTTTGAGCTGTCGCATGCATCATGTTTTTCCATGGAAATATAATTTGGGGAAATATTATTATTTTGTCAGAATTATTTTGTTCACACACTTTGACGTAATTGAATATTTTTCCCTGGGCCCTTCGTTTTAAAAATGTCCAGTCTGCAAAGTTCGGGTGGGGTCTAGAAGGAGACGATGAGGCATAGTCACCAATATTTTCGCTATTTTCCCCAGTTGGTTATATGTTTAATCTACTAGGATATTTGTCAGCTTCCGTTGTTTTTCTTAGCTCTAAATACTTTCGAAAAATATTTGTGTAATATTTTATTCGGTTGTTTGGGTTGATCTGAAGATTTATATAATAGTTAAGAGGGTAGTTCTGTAATTTTTTGGGTTTAAGGTTGTCCATTTTCAATGGAGGTTTGCCGAGTTCTTCGGTAAATTTTCCTTGGAGGTGGTCCCCGCAGGACTTGCTTCGGATTTCAGGGTGAAATTCGGGGTAGGTCTTGACACCGCAGCTGCATCAATTAGGAGGTCGGTGACAGGCATAGGGTAAATATCCTTGGACGTTGCGTTGTTGAGGTCACTGTAGTCAACACATATTCGCATTTTGTCATTTGTCTTGCGAATGGGAACTACATTGGATAGTCATTCGTTGTACTTGGCCACGTGAATGATACCTAATCGATGCATGTTTTCAATTTCTTTCTTAACCACGATCTAGGTCTCAGTTCGCATGAATCGGCCATCCTAGCGAACTGGACGTTGGTCAGGATAAGTTGACAGCCGGTGACAAACCAAGTATGGGGACAGACCGGGCATGTCTTCGTACTTTTCGGCGGAGCAATTCCTGTACTCGCGTAATAGGGTAAGTAGTTCTTCTCGTTCTTCCTCCACCAACTTAGCACTAAAGGAAATGAGCAAGGGCTTTTCTGCAGTCCCTGAGGTGGTGTGTCATCCAAGGCGATGGGAACTAACTAAATAACTTCCTCCTTGGTATCGGTATAATCCACTATCTTGTCTACATATTCCATAGTCGCAACCTTGTTGTAGGCTTCAGATTCTACCCAATATGAGAGGAGTCTCTCACACAAGGACTTACCAACCTCGTGCGCCTCTTCCGAGGAGGCACTATCCATCGGAAGGTTGAAGGGGATCCGCGATGGTGTGAGGATGTTGTAAGTCATCCCTCGCCTGGGTGAGCCCCCATCGCTTTAAGTTGGAGGTCGTGACCCCATAGGGGCGGCCTTTAGAATCGACACCTTGGACGTCCAACAGGCCCAACTCAGTATTGTAGTAGCGGGCGTCGTTGAAGTTGGCGGAAATGGAGAAAAGACATGGATCAACTTTAATGATGACCGCTTCGCGTTTCTTAGTATCCCAGATCATGAGTTCTTGGTGCATAGAGGAAGGTACGGAAAAACGTCTATGGATCTAGTCGCGGCCTAGGATGAGCATTCGACCACAAAAAATGTATAAACCCGTGATGCCGGACCCACCTTGACTCGTAAAAATAACAAGCTTAGGGTTCTAGACACCTGCCCAGTGAAGTTCTTGACTGTCAAGGATGTGGTTTGGATCATCGAGCGTTGGATGACCAAAAGTCCCATGGTTCTGGTTGTGATGACATTGACTGCAGCTTCTGTGTCGACCATGACTTTGTTGACCATTATCCCTTCGACCACGAATGCGTCTCCTTCAAGGTTGACCTCTTCGTCTTTAGCCCATGCAGAGACTTCAACCAAATTACAGGTGAATGATTCCTCTTGCTCTTCTTCTTGGTCTTCATCTAAGTGAAGGCGAGGCTCGGAGTGGACCTCGTTGTCTGGTGAGTTTCCACAGAGAAGCTGGGCCATCTGCTGGGCAAAGTTAGGGCTAGCAAGAGCACAGTCGGCGACTGGTGGTGCGTCAGTCTCCGTCTGCCGTGGCCGCCACACGAGTTTAGTTTAGGATTGTTTGTCCTCGGTTGTCTGCTTACCCACGGCTAGAGGAACCTCGGCATTATCATTTTCCCTCGACCTAGGAGAGGCTGGGACTCGTGGTTCCCTCTTGGTCTCCGACTCCGGGTTAGGTTGTGGCCGGGGCCGTTGTGGTCGTGGTTCCCTCCTTGACTCAGTGTCCTGGCAAGGAGGTTCTCGGGGTCGTGATGGCAGAGGCGGCTCGTGCCTTAGCTCAGGCTCCGGGGTAGCAAACAGTCTTCGCCTTGTTGGAGGGGGTGGTTCCCTTCTTCGTTCAGCCTCCGGTGATTGCTTACGTCTTGGTGGAGGAAGTTGTTCCCTTCTTCGATTAGGCTTTGGAAGGATTTGGATCTCTTCTCCTTTCAGGCTCCAAAGATGGCATGTGCTTGGAAGGTTGTGAATCCTGTCTTGGTGGTACGGTGAGGCGACAGAAGACGTTTACCTTTGCAGCAGGACCATATGCTACCTGTGTGCACACCCTTAGGGTTGTTTCAGGTGGCCTTTGGAGTATTGTGCGCAGGCCTTCTGCTTCTCTCCACATCCTCTCAGGTGTCTGTGCGAGCTGCGAGGGTCAGACGACGCCATCATCGACAGCTCGCAAAGCACACAGGATTCTGTCATACTTCTTCTGTAGCTTTCGCTTCCTGGATTTGATAATGGTAATTGGCCTGCCCCTTGCTGCGTGTACCATATCCCCTCCTTGATCGCTGATTTGAATGTCAGGGAATGTAGAGGTCAGTCAAGATACCTTGCCGAGGGCTTGAAGCCTCATTTTCCTGGTGCCCGCTGTCGGAGTCTGATATGCCTATCTCGCTTGAAATTGAAGACGAATGTACTTCTTCCATCCAGTGTGATTGGACGAACGTCTTAAGGCGTTTGATCCTTTGTTCCAGCTCTTCGTGAGTCTTGGGGCTCACAGGTTGGTAATTTTCAACAGGGGACGGTTCATCATCCCGCATGATAGCTTTGCCCTTATCTTTTCTTGAAGGGCGATTGGGTCACAGTTTGGCGACTAACTGCCATGCCGGGTCATGGTTTCCACTTTGGTTCACCAGTATGGTATAGTCATTCGCCGGTCGCTTGCGGTTTTGACCTGGCAGTTCGTGCGGGCCCGCGTTTGGGGATATGTCCAATGTGATTACGCGCTGATCGATGTGAGGCCAAGCGATGTCAGCAGTTGCGATCATGAAGCCACCTTTATCCTCAAAGTGAATGTACTTGAGGTTGAGCCAGTCCTAGACTTGCTCGCGAAGCTGATAACAATCACGAGTTCTGTGTCTCCAACTATTATGGAACTTGCATTGCACACGGCTTTCCTTGTATTCGATGTAAGGTAGGGCCCCAACCATTGTGACCAATCCGTCATCAATGAGATCGTCTAAAACCTTGTACGAGGTTGACGTTATAGGTATACTGGCGAGATGGCCGAACTGCGTCGTCATTGCCCTCCTCGCGACCTATCTTAGGTGCCCGGCGCGGATTATTATCCTCTGGGTATTCAGACAAGTCCAATGTGACTCTCCGTTTGCCTAACTTCGGCACCCGACAGCAGTTGTTCTCCTCTAGCTGAGCGTTCCAATTCACTTCGATCATGCCGACCACGGGCAAAAAATGATCCATATCCACCAGCAAGGTTGTGCTCCCTGGCGTCTTTAGTTTCAGGGCGCCAGAGTTCAACCAAGTCAGCAGTTGGTCGCGGAGCTTGACACAATCTTTGGTGTCGTGATTATGGACATTGTAAAATGCACAATACTTCTTGTCCTTCAACTCCTCCTTGGATGAGATCTTGTGATCCAAGCGCACGTACTTCGCTTCAATCAAGTCATTAAAGACAAGATGGGCATTTTTCGCGTCATATGTGTATGACTCGTATTCGGTCTTGGTCCATGCAAAAGACTGAAAGGTTATTGGCTCGCGAGTCATTTTGAGATTCTTCAGTTTATGAGCCAATGGTTTCCCAGTCAGTTCAATTGCTCCGACATCATCATATTCTGGTGCGGCCTCAGTTTCCTCCTACCTCTGATAGTAAGAATCAAACGTGGGGGGTTAGCGACTGAGTGCCCCCACCGTCCTGTTTCTCCCTGACATGTACGTCCCTTTAGAGGCATTCGCCTTCTCATCCATTTCATTGAGGATTAGCTCGTATCTACCGACCTTGTTAATCAGGTCGCCCATGGATGTGAAGTGCTCCCCATGGTGCTTCAGCTGCTGGCGATGCTCGAGGCCATTGATAGCCAACTTAATGGCTTCCTGCTCAGGTAGTAGATAATCACATTTGGCATGTTGGATCTTGAAACGTTGGAGGAAGGAGACTCCCGACTCCATGCTCTGTCGGCTTATTTGGGTGAGAGAATCGAGGCCGACCTCTAACTCAATGGTGCCATAGGTCTCCCGTAAAAGTCTCTCCATGGTAGGCCAATCCTCAATGGACCCTGGCTTCAACCTGGAGTACCAGCTGAAATCAGCTCCACATAGAGAAGTCCCGAAGAGCTTAAGCTTAAGAATGTCATTATTCTCATATTGGCCGCACTAGACTTTAAAGCGAGCCATATGAGTTGCTGCATCTTCCCTTGTCTCCCCGGAGAAAGTTATGCAGACGATATTCTTAAACCCATGGGGGAAATGGTACTGCACCACACTATCAGGGTAGGGGTCACGATACTGCAAGTCAACATCACCTTTTTCGGTTTGCTCTTTGACTATGGTGGAGATAAGCTAGCGCCAGTCGGCGGCCGTCGCAGGTGCGGACTCTGTTCCCTCCTCATGGTTCGGCCATGCGGAGAAACTGGCGACCCGTCCAAAATTCTTGGGAGCTGGGCTGGAATGGGCTATAACTGGGTCATCTGGTGTCCCGGCTCCCTAGAGTGGCGAACTGTTAAACCCCTTAAAGGCAGCAGCAGAGTTACACGGGGGCGGAGTCTTTGAAGTTCCAGCCCCTACCGCGAACTGTGGGGTCTTTTAAGCCCCGGCCTTCAGATTTCCCCTAGGGCGTTCATTGGGCAGGATGTACTTGGATGATCCCTCATTCGCGCTTGCGCCATTCAAATCGAGGGCAAGATTCTTTGGTGCTTGAGCCCTCATCTAGTCCTCCACTTCAAGAACCCGTAAGCTCAACCTGTCATTTTTTTTCTTTGAACTCGTCGAGCTTTTCCAGGCTGTTCTTGCTGCTGAAGAACGATGCATTCTGCTAGTCATGCAGCTTGGTATCGTGGTCGTCCAAGCGGCGAGTTTGCTCATTCACTGTTACGCGAGTAAGCGTCAGGATCTCTGCATGTTGCTTCACGGTCTCAGTGTTGCGGTCCAAATCCGTTTAGATTCGTTGAAGGGTACCTTCGACTAGGGCCTTAATCTCCGTGAACTTGCCCTCTAGATGACCATAGTCCTCACCGAGTCCGGTGAGTTTGTCATGGGTGGCCTGCAGAAGGGCTCCATCCTGTTTGGCTTGTTCGGCGAGGTCTACGACGCTCTGTTGAGTGGCGGAGGCCTGGGTTGTCAAACCCTGGATCTGACCTTTGAGCTTTGCGAAAATCTGGAAGATTTGGCTGTGAGCCTACCATGGCGGTTTCGCTGAAGTCCGGGTTACCAAACTGAGCAAAAACATGTTCTTAGGTGAGAGAACGGCAAACTGCGTTGTTATGGGGCTTGTACCGTAGTGATATGTGTTTGAGACAAGAAATCTGAGGCTTCCTGTACGGCGACTCTTCTGGTTTCCCTATGGTGGTTTGCTTCTACTTCCTGTCCCACTGGGCATGCCAATGTTTTGGCCACGATCCTCAGCGAGCGGTCGAGAGGTCACTAGTGAGTGATTCGCGTCTTTTCAACCACTTATTTAAACACTCAATCAAACACAAATACAATTAAAACCCTTCTTTGTAGATGTAGCATTGATAAGTAGGGATCGTTCTTAACCGGGGATTGAGGGTGCATGCATAACTATGCTAAGGTTGTGTAGGGGGTGCAAGTTTGTTTTAACTAATTTTCCTACATATTTAGAGACAAAACGTGGCAATCAAACATATAGGAACCCTAGACTTCTAACATGCTTCACTCATAGACAAGTAAACAATCAAGAACACTAAAATTACCAAACATGCATCATAGCCGAAAATAATACCTAAATCTAATATTTACAAGATCAACTTATCAATTTACCTATCCTTTAATAACCTAACCAATTTCATGCAACCTATTTGGTCTCTAAGTCATTAGCTACGTTTTACATGCATAACTCATAATTAAGTGCCAAACTCGGGAATTGCCCAATATTCAAAACATCATAATCTAAACCGGGAATTGCCCTGCATTCAAATTAAGCGTTAGGAACAAGTACGCATGAGTAACCAATTTCAAAGAACACCAAACAAGTCATACAAAACTAATTAGAATTATTTAACCAAAAGACTTCAAGAAACCAATCCATAATAATCATAAGTTTACACAAGGAAGAAGAATAAAGAGAAGAAGTCATTGTTACACTTTTTGAGTAAGGGAATTGCCCTATACTAATCCGTGCTTGATGCTTCTTCGATGGATGGAGGATGAAAACATCTTGGGATTGCCAAGCTATGCCTTCGGCCCTTGGATGTTGATGGAGGCGGATTGGTGAGGATAGGCGGCTTCCTTGGAGACTATGACGTTTTGGAGAGGCTTGAGAGGACTCTAGGGCAGGGGTTCGGCTCTTTGATAAGTGATCCCTTTCTTCCTCCAAAGCTCCCTTTATATAGGAGATGATTTCAAACTCCTCCTCCCTTCAAGATGGCCGGTCACCTCTTGATTACCATGCAATTAAGCAATCCGTTTTACTTCATCATCATCACCTTTCAGCCATGCAACCGTTGCCTTCTAATTAAGCCACCGTTACAATTATAGCTCATACCCGTTTTGCTCATTAATCTTGCCACCATCACCACTTGTTGTTTCATCACCATTAGCTAGTTCAAGCCCGTTACAAGATAGCTAGCTCTGAACCGTTTTGTCTTCATTGAGCTAACCATCTCAAAACCGTCCATGCCATAGCCACTTGCTCCAATTAACTCACCAATTTAGCTCATGCCCGTTATGTTATTCATCTAGCTTATCTCAAGACCGTTTCATCATTTGCTTTGCATGCAATTAGCTCATCTTCTCATGCATGTAATTACAGCTCATTATGCTCCATGTCAATTATCTCCAAGCAACCATGTATTTGCAATTAAGCTCCATGCGTTCCATGCATCATATTCTTTCCAAATCCTAGTCAACATAGGAAATTGTTTCCTAGTCAACACAGGCTTCCTCGTTGACTCCAATTCGCCTCATTTATTATTTTTCCTTTATTTTCTACCTAAAAACATCAAACAAGTTAGAAACATATTTACTAAGCTCATAACAAAGCAAAATGTAGAGAGAAAGACATTAATAATCAAACATAAAATGCGTAGATCAGTGAGAAAAGAAAAAAAAGATTGCGGGCGTGCCACCTCACGGATGAGGGAAAGGTTGTGTGTTAGATCTTGACTTCTTGATCAGGCGGGGGTGGGGGGTTCCATGTGCCACCTCGCGGACGAGGAATTTACGAGCACAAGGACAATCGATACTCACGGTAAGAGGAAAACTGATGGACGATGGTGTTAACAAAAAGAAATCCCTCAAAGAAAATCTTAACAAAGTGAAACCCTTTAGAGAAAAATAAAAACCTTAGAGGAATATGTCAATGAGGTGAAACAGAACACGAAAAGATGAAACATTTTGAGAAAAATTTCACTAATGTGAACTTTTTTTTAATAAATTGAGTAATGAATCTAGAAAAGTATGAGTATTTAGTTAATGAGTTATGTATTTAATGAATATATCAACTACATAAAAAACCCCAAAATTTCTGAATTACCATACCAAGCAAGCTGCAAAAAACACCAAAACAATTCCATATAACCAACAACAAACACATAAAAGAATATATCAACTACATAAAAGTATCAATTACATAAAAATATATATCAACTACGTAAATTCTATATCGTCTAAATTAAAGTCCTCTTCTGGGGGCAGCTGCGGAGGTTGCGGAGGCGGAAGTCCCTAAATCTGGGCAGCTGCAAAGTCCTGTATGTACTGGAACATCTGCTGCTGCTGGGCCTGCTGGATGGCATGTATCTCGGCAGCATAGGCTGTCTGCGTGGCATTAAAGGCTGCCTGCGAGGCAATATAGACAGCCTGAGCAGCTCACTGTTCTCGTAGTCTCTGAACTTCCGACTCTAACTAAGTCGTCATGTTGATCGTGGACATGATCCTGCTGCTGGTTAAGGCTGCCTTTTGTTGAAATCCTTGAGTGGTCTTCAGGACCCCCTCGCCTCTCTTTCCTAGACCTCGGCAGTAGAAGTTGTTTGCTCTCGGTGGGAAGGCTGTGCCCATGATCCTCGCCCCAATCGTCGGATCCGAAGTGTCGATCCGGGACATGGCTTCGGACATCTCTTCCTCCTGCGTGTCCGGCCATGTCTCCCTCACTACGGTACTCATGACCTCGTCAGTAGCCTCCCTCACCCTCGCCTATATGGATAGGAAAAAAATTATTAATTAAAATTTTTACATAAATTTAAAAATTTAAAAATGTAAGGTGACTTCCAATATCCTCCTGGGAGTCAGGATATGCCTTCTCGTACGTATAGACGTATAGGTTGACTTTTGGATGTTCCCTAGCCGCCTCGTCCATGAAGACAACGAACGGTCTAGAACCGGCATGATGGTTTCTTGTGTTGCGTTGCCGGTTCTGAGCGTTCACCCGGGAAACCGCATTCAAAGAAAAAAGTAAACTATTAGTAAAATATTTTAAAACGCACGTACTTATTTTTAAATTAACTAACTAATTTATTTAAATACCTGTTTACTAGGGTTGTTGAATTCTGATGTCAGAAGCCAACGTCACTCGTACTCCCTGTACTGGAACTCAGCAGGGGTACCAGAACGTGTGTTCCCGTGCGTAGTCCAATGGGTCCGCAGCTCGTTCTTCCACTCCTTGTACCTACAGATACGACAAAATTATACAAATTAATCGGAATCAGAATCATACATTAAAACTAAGGCTCGTAATCGGAATCATCCGATGAGACTTCTTCGATGTCATAATTAATTTCTGGTAATATATGTATTTCCTCATCGCCAGAGTCTTCGTCTGTTTCATGATTTGGATCAACATCAACAAGCCTTGGCTCTTGATCACGAATTCGCACCGAATGACCCGCTTTAAGATTATTAAGGCGAATGGTAGAGGAGTTAGGAATACCTATTGCGTTGGGCTCTTGATACGCAACATCCTCTTCCTCGTCTTCGGCCTTTCCAAGTGTAGCCGCCCGGTAAATGTTTTGAGGGTGCACAAGGTTGACTACTTTCCACGCGTCACCCTTAACAGGGTCATCAAGATAAAACACTTGTTTTACTGATGTGGCAAAAACGAACGGGTCATCTTCGTAAGAACTTGTAGCAGTGTTCACCGATAATATTCCGTACTGATCGGTCTTCATGCTCTGCGGCCTAGTATCAAACCATCTACACTTGAAGAGGTGCACTGTCATGCCTTGCCCATAAACGAGTTCCACCACTGAATCAAGAACACCGTAACAGTCAACTCTATTCCGCCCACCATGTGCCATGACCCCAGAATTCTGTGTTCTCCTTCTGCTGTCTCTTTGTTCGCATATAAATTGCACGCCATTCACCTTGCACATCAGATCAACATCAACAAGCCTTGACTCTTCATCACAAATTTGGAGGAAATATCCTCCCAAATTTACACATGACATAAATGATGTCATCTTGCATTTCCTGGAGGTCACATCGAGACACTTCCCGTGTGCATAACTTCTGAAAAAATCTTGCCAACGCTACTAACGGCTCCACCACCTGACGGGGAAGGAACGGTCAAATGAAAAAAGGGAAGAGACGTTGTAGCAGGATATGACAGTCATGACTCTTCAACCCGTACATCTTATTGTCCCGGAAGTTCACACACCAGGCTATATTTCCTGCATAGCCTGAAGGATACTTCACACAACTCATCCACCTGAAAATTAGGTTCTTCTGGTCAGGCTTTACGGTGTAAGGAGTTTGAGGCATTTTTTTCTTCCCTTCTTTCAACCACAAATGTCTTCTTATTACGCATTTTTTTAGATCAATGCGTGCCTTAGGACCGTCTTTCGTCTTCCCCTCCAAGTTCAGCACTGTGCCCACCACACTGTCGCACACATTCTTTTCTATGTGCATCACATCCAGGTAGTGTCTGATCAACAATATACTCCAGTATGGGAGTTCCCAGAATATGCTCTTATGTGTCCAGAATTTGTACCTGTCGGGTCTTTCAAGTATTGCCGCCACAATGTTGGGATGATTGCTGAGCTGCCCAAACTCGTACTCATTAAGCACTGCTAAAGTTTCTTCCTCCGTCCATCTTCTGGGAGGCACACCGTGTTCTACGATCCCATCAAATGTCTTGTCATCGAACCGCCATTCGTGATCATATGGAAGGAAAGCACGGTGACCCAATCTGCATATCTTGTTGCAATGACTGCTGCTCCCCTCATCGCTAAGGCACTCTGGACAAGCCTTGTATCCCCTAACAACGTTGCCCGACAACATCCCACGGGCAGGAAAATCACTGATGGTACCAACAACCATGACATGCATCTGGAACATCTCGTGCGTGTACTTGTCATAAGTGGGATGACCAACGTCCCACAAAAATTTAAGCTCTTCAATCAAAGGTCTCAAATACACATCGAGACACTTCCCCGGATAACCACCGGGCCCCGGAATCAACAAACTCAACATATTGTATTCCTTCTTCATGCACATCCATGGGGGAAGGTTGTACGGTACCAAAATCACCGGCTATATATTGTATTGCAGACTCATGTTGCCAAAAGGATTGAACCCGTTGGATGAGAGCCCGAGCCTCACATTTCGGACCTCTGACACAAAATGAGGAAACTCCCTGTCTATATGCTTCCAAGCCTCCCCGTCAGCAGGGTGTATAAGGGTATCTTCGTCATGCAATTCCTTATCAGCGTGCCATCTCATCGCTTCGGCCATGTGTGAAGACATGTACAACCGCTCCAACCTATCCGTCAAAGGGAAATACCGAAATACCGAAATACCTTTACAGGTTTCCTGTTGCCTGCAGGAGTCAGCTTATATCTGTCAGTGTGACATACCGGACATGCGTCAAGGCCACCAAGGTCATTCCCTTCTGGATCTTTACCCCAAAAGAGAACGCAGTCATATCTGCATGCATGGATCTTGATGTAGGAAAGCCCAAGATCTTTCAGGATACATCGGACCTTCCGATGAGTGGTAGGAAGACGATGACCGTTGGGCAGCATCGAAGCAGTGTACTGTAGATACTCATCAACAGCCTTCACGGTCGATTTTGTCTCAACTTTAATCTTCATTACGTCCATCACACTTTCAAGAACGGTCTTCTGACAACCGGGGTACACATGGGTCTGTTGGAATGCAAGCAGTTTGTAGTACTTTTCAACACCAGCAGTGTTCACAGCTCTAGGGAATGGATGCACCGGGTCAGACATATACTGTCCTTGAGCGCATACACCGCTCTCATAAGGAAACATGTCGTTGATGAATGCCGTTGTTGGATCGTTGGATGTACTAGTACTGCCCGTCTCAGAAAATTGGTCATGATCATGCGGACCCCCTGATGATGTTTCACCGTGATATAACCAACATCTGTACTTCTCCCAAAACCCGTTACTCCTCAGGTGCTGCCATACTTTCTCAATGGGAATCGATGCATATCGCTGCGACACTGACATTTTGTGCACGGGCAATAGAAAATTGTATTCCCGTTAGCATTAGTCAGCGCATATTCTATAAAACTCATAACTCCTGCACCGTATCTTTTGTCCCATTTTGGAAGCGAAATCCAACTCTTATCCATATCCTGAAAATATAACAAAATATATATATATATATATATATATTTATAACACTGCTAGCTAATTATTAATGAAATTTCATGTCATATATAAAATCTCAATTATTTAAGTATATATTCTACGTACTACAACTAATTAATAACAAATTAATTAACACACACATATATATATATACTTAATAATTACAGAACAATATTATACATATATATATATATATATATCTACATCATCACAAAATCATCATTGTGGTATATACCATCAACACAATATTATAAATTACTTAACACATATATATATATATATATCTACTACTTAATTATAAGCAACTTTATATATATTATATCAAATCATCAACCAAATCAATATATATATATATATATATGTATATATATACATCCAACATACGTACTCAAAATTAATCAATTAACTCGATCACAATCAAAATCATATATCAACATCATCACAAAATCATCATGAACTCATATATATCATCAACAACTTCATACCATATCAACACAATAATATTATAAATTAATATTAACATATATATATCTACTATTTATTAACAACAAATTAATTCATATATATTATCAATTCAAATCATCAACCAAATCGATCAACACATATATATATACATCCAACGTACTCAAAATTAATCAACTCAATCACAATCAAAATCAATAAACTCAATTAATCACACTTAAAATCGATCAACTCAAATAAAACTCAATTAATCAACATATATATACATATACATACCTATATATGGCTCCACAAACTGATTATGGACAGATTGCGACAACACCCAAACTTTTTCTCCCCTTTTTCTTCTCCCCTTTTTTTTCCCTTTTTTTTTTCCAGATGAGCTGTTGCTGCCCAGATCCGCAAATATAAAGCACTTTAGCCGACGACTATGAATTTCGTCGGCTAAAGTTCACAAACTATGGCCGACGAAATAAATTTTTTAGCCGAGGAAAATTTAAAATAGCCGGCGAAAGAAAATTTCGTCGGCTAAAGTGGACTTTAAAGCCGACGAAAATTTATCTTAGCCGACGAAAGAAAATTTGAGTGAATATGAGTTGAAATAAGTAATTAATTAGAATATATGTCAATAAATAAGTAAAGTTATGTAAGAAATTTAAAATGAAATCTAGTAAGAAAATATTTATATTAAAAAATAAAAAGAACGGGTAGAAAAAATAAGACGACCTAATACCGCACTAAAAAAAAAAGTAACACGAATGAAAATATAAAAGGAGAAAAATAACACGCGTTTTCATTTTATTCGAGGAGAAAATTATAATTTGCAATAACGCGTGACAACTACGCGCTTTTCTATTCTCTCCTTTTCCTTCTTGGATTCGGATTTCTACTGTATATATTCATCTCCAAACCCAGAAATGAATCATTTGTAACAAAGCAGAGAGTGAAGTAGAGACAGAAGAGTGATGGGAGCCCTGAAGAGAAAGGCGGCGAAAGTGAGTTTAGTTTCAGGGGAGGAGAAATGGAGAAAAAAGGTCGGAGCCGTGAAGAGTAAGCCGAAACCGGTGAGCTTGGGTTCCGGAGAAAAGTGGGTCCGAGGAGAAAAAATCGGAGAAGGAGGCTTCGGCTCCGTGTTTGTTGCATTCTCCAAGAGTCGCTATATGCCGAGAGCCATGGCGATAAAATCGGCGAAAATGAAGGAATCCGATTCCATCCAGTACGAGCTTCAAGTGTACCAGGAATTGGATGGCGATTCCTGCCCTTTCATCATCGAGCACTATGGGGAAGAGGTTACTTTGAGTAGCAAAGGTGAAAAATTTTACAACTTGGCCTTGGAGATTGCTTGGGGAAGCCTTGCCAAGTGGATCGAGGTTTCCGGTAAGGGGGGGTTGCCGGAAAAGGAAGTGACGGGGTATGCCAGTCAGATACTCAAAGGGGTGAAACACATGCACGAGTGTGGGTATGTACATTGTGATTTAAAGCCGGACAACATATTGCTTGTGGGGGATGTAAATGTGGATGGAAAGCCTGTGTTTACGGCTAAAGTCGGTGACTTTGGCTTGGTTAAGAAGGAGGAGGAGGTTGAGGGAGGATGGAGAGGCACCCCTAACTATTTAGCTCCGGAGACTATAACCGAAAATAGACAAGAAAAGCCTAGTGATATTTGGGCTGTTGGATTAATTGTGCTTGAAATGCTAACCGGAGAGCATGCCCGGCATCTTTTCTACGAGAGTGAGACTGGTTGTTTCTGCATTGTTGACAGAAGAATGAAGCCCGAAATTCCGGATACACTATCGACAGTTGCTAAGGAGTTCATTGGCTTTTGCTTGGAGGAAGTACCGGAGCATAGATGGACAGCTGAAGAGCTTCTCTCTCTTCCTTTTGTGGCAGCTGTTAGATAGTCACTGCCTGAAAGTTCTGTTATAAAAATTGAAAATCCCATTTGCAAGTTTCAGGGATCATGTTGTAGTTATTCTAGGGAATGTTGTTTCTGTGGGATTCAACAGAAAGTTGTACAGTTGTATATATGAAAGTTACTGAATTCAATCGTTTGAAATCTGTTTTTTGTTTCTTTTTCAATGCCATGCTTCTGTTTTCCCTTGTGTTTAAGGTTATGTTGATCATGTTATGGGAGTCCCTAAATCAAAATGGCACAAATTGTATCACTAATGCTTTTCTGCACTGTGATATATGTAACTGCCAGAGAATGATCTCACTGAATCTAAAGTCCTGATGCATTCTTTATCCAAAGTTTATCTCAAGGTATCTTTAAGTAGGAATCTCCGTTCTGGATTTGTTGGCCATTCCTAGTACAGAGAAGAGTAAAATAAAGTATTTTTGGTCAGAATGATCAAGTTAATTCATTGATATGAATAGAATGTTTCTGTGTCTTTCCTTTTGGTACACAAATCTTCCACAAAAATGATGATACAAATACAATGATATACTGCAGTACAGTATCACCCACATCTATGAAAAACAAAAGGGAAAATTTTAAGAACAATACATGATAAATGATATACTCTTCATTTTAGTGTTTCAAGTTGCAAAACAATCATAAAGGTACATGACATTAGAATCATGACACATTTTTAGTACATAACGTCAGTAACGCGGTATGTAATTTCATAATTTTCAAAAAATGATTTCGAGTTTTCTTCATTCTCTTTTTTTTTTTTTTTTTTTTTACTATTTTTCTATTTCTTAATGCACATGACCTGGTTTGTGAAAACACCAAAAGGAGTTGTTCGATGATTCTTTCTGTAACCTAGTTCTTGAAACATTGGGGGTCCTGATGATTGTGTGTGATGCAGCAACATGTGTGCGTTCAAGGAGGGAGTAAGAGGAGCTGCCACTTGAACCAGAGGTGTTCAACCAGGGAATGTTAAAAGCTGCACTCTGCAACTAATGACCAGGTATTCTACTCATTTTCTTATCTCCCTAATTTGCTAGTTATGATCAAACTTATATGATCAAACTTATGTGACGGGTTTGTTGGTCTATTCTGTGACTTGTATTGATGTTTACGTTTATGTATGTATGTATGTATGATGTATCATGTGTTCCAATTCTCGTACTCTGCATATTGTTCTGCTTCTCTTTCTTTCTTTTTTTCTTTTTTTGTGTATGCATTTTTAGACCTATGCTCAGGCATTTGGGGCTCGGTCTACACCTAATGCAGTTGCTGTATCAGATCAACCTGTTAAGCCTCAAGGTATATCAATGCTCTCTCCTGATCGTTGTTATAGTTGAACCATTCATTTTTTTTTTTTTTTGAATCTAAGGGCTAAAAGGCAGCCCTCACGCCGTTACTATTACTGAAATCGCATAATACAAGGGGGGACATAAAGCCTAAACCCCATAATGCAAGAACACCTAAAAACAATATTAGGAGACCTTACACAACATATGCATTCAAGCAATAACAAATTAGCAAAGAGCGTATCATTGACGACTCTATTTGCTTTGCATAAAATATGGCGACATAACAGAAAGCTAAAATTCATATGGAGCCATAAAAGACTATGTATATCTGCTTTCCCGTTATGCGAAGATTTCACTCTGTCAAAAAGAGGCTACGACCATTTGACTAAGCAAAGAACTCGTTGCCTCAATAACGCAATCACGACACTCTGCGTGCGCTTGTCAGGACATAGCCCACATTGCCCTTTAGTAAAAGAGCTTATTGACGGCATAGAGCCACACCTCATTAACCAACTAGACATTACTGAAAGAAAAACAAAACAAAACATAGTTAAAACAGTCCAGGCCCAAGCCCAAACAACAAACCTAGGGAGAAGAGGATCCCTTGTAGTCAGCCACCATCGACCTAGTCCTACTGCTACCACCGTCGTCGCCGTCCATACCCTGTAACCACCACCCTCCCTCAGCCGGACCACCGTTCTCCAGAGCCCGACCACCACATCGCTCCTCGAGGAGGCCACGATATAGACCGGGCTCATGCCTAGATCCGACGAAACGGAACCAATTCGGATCGAAAACTTATTCGATCCCCGCCGCCAAGCCGTCGAGATCTCATCTGCATCCGTCTGCTGCCAGATCTGTGGTTGCCTATCCTCTCGCCGACCAACCCTGCACGTAGTAGGCAAATGCATGCCGGCCCCAATGAACGCCATCCCTAACACCGTACCTGTACTCACCTCAGCCTCACCAAACAGGTCGCCGAGGGAGCTTGGTAGCACAGCAGTCAACATGAAGCCGACGAAGACCCGTCCGACGACGACGGGAGGGCTCGCCGCCGGACAGGGGACGCTCACTCTTGATTTGGGTCAGACGCTCACGGGAGAGAAGCAAACCTTTTCAATACACAATCCCCTTATGCTAAATCCATGGAGATTTTCAGAACGATCCCTCCTTACTTTTACTTTTTGAACCCTTCATTTTTTTTGTACCTTACTTTGGTTGTTTACTATAACTACAGATGATTGTGTTTGGTCATTTGCTTTAGTGGTTCTGAATATATATATATATATATATATATATATATATATATTAAATAATTAAAGTCATTCTTGCATGGGTTAATGAGAAGCATTATCAGTTTCCAGTGGTATGATTCACTACCAGAAAATGAGTCTTGGGCGACGAAACAAAAAAAACTGGGCGACGATTTTTTTTTTCGTCGCCTAAGAGAAAACTTGGCCGACGAAAAAAAAAATGGTCGCCCAAGGAAAAAAAATCGTCACCTAAAGTTCAACTTTAGGCGACGAAAATAAAATCGTCGCCTAAGGCTAAATTTCGTCGCCTAATATAGGAACTAGGGCGACGAAACAATATTTCGTCGCCTAAGATACTTATATCGTCACCTAAGTTTTTTAATCCTTAGGCGACGAACCTCAAATATATCGTCGCCTAAGTATTTTATTTTTTTATTTTTACTTGGCCGACGAATTACCCTATTTTCGTCGGCCAAGAGTAATCCGAATAATTAAAATAAAATAAAACACATTTAAATTTCATTGTACATGATTTTTATTTTTACTCTTGGGCGACGAATTTAACAAATATCGTCGCCCAAGTATTATCTTGGCCGACGAATTACCTTACTTTCGTCGGCCAAGAGTAATTCGAATAATTAAAATAAAATAAAACACATTTCAATTTCATTGTACAGGATTTTTATTTTACTCTTGGGTGACGAATTTAACAAATATCGTCGCCCAAGTATTATCTTGGCCGACGAATTACCCTACTTTCGTCGGCCAAGAGTAATCCGAATAATTAAAATAAAATAAAACACATTTAAATTTTAAGGAAATGTTTTTTATTTTTATAGCCCCGTAAGCGTCTCGTCGATTGGAAACTATTCTCAGTTGAAGGTCCGGCCAGATTATGTGATTTGGAGGGTCGAATAGCCGTTTCCGTCCGTTTAGGGGTTTGACCGCGCCGATTGACCGGACGGATCGAGCCCTTATCGTTGTCCGATGGAGCTAAATTTTTGTCCACCCACGTAATTTGTTATGTTGGTCATATCTGACGGTAGGTTTTCAATTCCTCTTCTCCGATCACCAAACTCACGATATATGTACTAATGTTGTATATCTTTTTTGTATAAGTGTTGAGTTTAAGTGTCGTTTTGAAGACAACATATACGTAGAAGCATCAAACGCAAAAAAGTCGTGAAATAAGATATGACTGGAATGGTGAAATACGTCAACCCGTGAAAAATGAAGATATTCCGGTAAAATTTATGTGCCGGTTGTTCCGGTCAACGAATTTCTCTTATTTCTACCTAGTGGTAGCCCTATCCCGGTTATTTATTTCTTACCAAATTTTATATCCCCGTAAGCGTCTCGTCGATTGGAAACTATTCTCAGTTGAAGGTCCGGCCAGATTACATGATTTGGAGGGTCGAATAGCCGTTTCCGTCCGTTTAGGGGTTTGACCGCGCCGATTGACCGGACGGATCGAACCCTTATCTTTGTCCGATGGAGCTAAATTCTTTCCCGCCCAAGTAATTCGTTATGCTGGTCATATCTGACGGTAGGTTTTCAATTCCTCTTCTCCGATTACCAAACTCACGTTATATATACTAATGTTGTATAACTTTTTTATATAAGTGTTGAGTTTAAGTGTCGTTTTGAAGACAACGTATACGTAGAGGCCTCAAACGCAAAAAAGTCGTGAAATAAGATATGACCAGAACGGTGAAATACCTCAACCCGTGAAAAATGAAGATATTCCGATAAAATTTCGGTGCCGGTTGTTCCGGTCAACGAAATTCTCTTATTTCTACCTAGTGGTAGCCCTATCCCGGGTTTTATTTTTTACCAAATTTTTATAGCGACGTAAGCATCTCGTCGATTGGAAACTATTCTCAGTTGAAGGTCCGGCCAGATTACGTGATTTGGAGGGTCGAATAGCCGTTTTTGTACGTTTAGGGGTTTGACCGCGCCAATTGACCGGACGGATCGAGCCCTT
Source organism: Fragaria x ananassa (assembly GCA_034370585.1). Lineage (NCBI taxonomy): Eukaryota > Viridiplantae > Streptophyta > Magnoliopsida > Rosales > Rosaceae > Fragaria > Fragaria x ananassa. Next base: position 12,852,259 of record CP139764.1, read on the forward strand.
GTCTTTGTCCGATGGAGCTGAATCTTTTCCCACCCATGTAATTTGTTATGATGGTCATATCTGACGGTCAGTTTTCAGTTCCTCTTCTCCGATCACCAAAATCACGATATTCTGAATTTTATGATAGAACTCTTGGCCGACGACTTTCTTTATCTTGGGCGACGAGATTTATAGTGAAGAACATCATCGCCCAAGTAGTGTATCTTAGGCAACGACTCTAAAAATCGTCCCCCAAGTAGAGTATCTTAGGCGACGACTTCAAAAATCGTCGCCCAAGTATAGTATCTTAGGCGACGATTTTCAAAAAACAGGGCGACGATTTTTATAGAATCGTCGCCCAAGAAAGCCATTATAAAAGGCAGAAATTCGGAACCAACACCCAAAATTTCCGATCTCTCTCTCTCTCTCTCTGCTTTTCTGCTTTTCCGATCTCTCTCTCTCTCTCTCTGTCTTTCGTTTTTATTTTCTCTCTCATATAGGTTTATATTTTCTCTTTGAGTTTGCAAGTATCTTTGGTTTTTTATATTTAAACATGAGGAAAATATGAAAAATGGGCAGCTTGAGAATATTCTTCTTGAAATTTGATAGAGTTTTGTTACAGCTAGAATTTTGGTTAGAGAGCTGAAAATCTTCATAATTTTCTAGATTCAACACTATTAGTGTGTACATGTTCATCACATAATTGTTTTTTAAATCATATGAAAACAGTGAAGAAAATAATTTGTAAAAGAATATGGCAATTATAGTGTCTTAAGAAATGTGTGACCAAAATTGTTGTTTTTTCCAATATGGCAATCATAGCTGTCTCACGTTTATTAAGCAGTGTCCTATATGAGAAATAAGTCTTCTCTACATTTTAATTCGTTCTCTCCGCCACATGTTCATGCAAAAGCAAATTACATAGCCTAAGTCGGCTATTCATTTATATCCTCCTCAATTCCTCATGATCATTGATTTCTGAAAACACTGATTTCAGTCTAATTCAATGTGTTGTGGTCATTTCTAATATCAACCAAGCACAAACACAATTGCATATAAAAATCATAGAATTCAAACAGCTATGCGAAAGATTTTCTATAAACAAAACTTTCAAATTACACAACAAGGTTGGATTCTACACCAAAGTCAACATGCAAGAGTTTCCTACGGTAGTATATAAGCCAAACAGGGCATATATAATTCGATGCAATAGTCTCCAACATTAGTATAAGCCAATGTCTAGACTAGATTATACCAAACGACACAAGAACCATTGCTCACTGGTTAGACTATTGAAACACTTGAACATTGAGCTTGACATAACAGTCGTTGGGTTCCATACAACCTTAGCGACGAAATTGCTAAATAAAATAAAGGAAAAGTAAAAAAGTTTAAATATATTTTAGGCGACGAAATTGCTAAATCGTCGGGCAAGGACTTACCATATAAGACGACGAAAAAAAATTATCGTCGCCTAAGTTCTTGGCCGACGCACTTCTGGCGACGACGTCTTGGCCGACGAAAAAAAATTTCGTTGCCCCAGGTTATAACATCTTAAGCGACGAAAATATTTTTCGTCGGCCAAGGTTTTAAATCTTGGGCGACGAATATTTTTGGGCGACGAGAAGTAGATTTTAGGCGACGATTAAGAATTACTCTTAGGCGACGACGGAATGAATTTTCGTCGTCCAAGTTCTTGGCCGACGAAATTTGTTAACAGGGCGACGATTTTTTTTCGTCGCCCAAAGTGAAATTTCTGGTAGTGATTCTTGCATAAGTTTTATAAAGTTAAGTTTCTTATGGGAATCTGATCATGACCTTGAATCAAAGTCGGGAAATTTGATATTACACCCAAAATTATAGACCCATTTTAAATTACACCTACATGTTATACTCTTTTGAAATATACCTAACTTATTAATTAGGTTGATTTAGTAAAAATATTAATATTGTTTATCTAAACAATAGAACTTGTTGTTGAAGGAAATTGCTGAAATGCCACAAACTGAACCATTGCAATTAACAAGCTGTTTGGCCGACTCATTAAACATAATTACCCGGCAGCTGAAAACCCGGTTCCACAAACTACGCCTAAACCCTAAACCCTAGTCTAAACCCTAAACCCTAAACCCTAGTCTAAACCCTAAACCCTAAACCCTAATCTCTAAACCCTAAACCCTAATCTCTAAACCCTAAACCCTAATTCCTAAACCCTAAACCCTAGTCTAAACCCTAACCCTATTTAAAATAGAAGAAAGTCAAGAGCCACATTTAGGGAATGTCTTCTCATTCAATCAGAAGGGAAAAATCTTCTCAAGAAAAAACAAAAAAACGGAAGGGCAAAAGAGTCAAGGAAAAGAGGGATACAAATTCCAAAAATAAAAATAAAACATATAAGGCAGGTTCAATATATAATAGGGTTGGGTGTAAATTAAAATGGAATATGAGCATGGGTTTATTTTAAAAAGGGTTTGGTTTTTTGGATTTTTGTCTAATTTTCTCATCAAAGTCTTGGTAGCAACGTGATCTGAACTTTGTGGAGGAATCGTTTCCAATGTATAAAAGATCCAAAGATGACACTGAAGAAATGACCGTTAGTCACACTGGTAAATCGTCTTTTTGGTTCTTAGTGTTTTAGATGCAGGGAATAACAGTGTTTTAGTACTTGGATAAGTGACTTTCGTTTCTTCCCCTGTAAATATTATTAGCTCTTCTATTCATAAAAAATAGTATGGATAAGCACTAAGCATTAAGCAGGGGTCTGAACTAATTCAGATACTACGCAGGTTTCCAAGCCAAAGAGGTTCAAGGATTTTCATTCAGATAATTATGGAGGTCATACAGTAGACAACTTTCCAGAAAACATATACAAGGATAGTATGAGAATGAGAAGTGCATGTTAGAGGCTCTTTGGGTGGCAAAGCAGTTGATAAAGGTTAACTAGTAGTCCCTTGGGTTCATGTTCCCAGTTTTCATTTGTAATTGCCAAAATTGAGAAGATACTGAAAAGTTGTGTAACATTTCATAGCACTACCAGAAATTTAACTTTGGGCGACGAAAAAAAATCGTCGCCCTGTTAATAAATTTCGTCGGCCAAGAACTTGGGCGACGACAGATCGTCGGCCAAGACGTCGTCGCCTCAAGTGCGTCGGCCAAGAACTTGGGCGACGACAATTCATACCGTCGTCGCCTAAGAGTAATTCTTAGACGAAGATACTAATTTCGTCGCCTAAAATATATATCTCGTCGCCCAAGAATATTCGTCGCCCAAGATTTAACACCTTGGCCGACGACTAATTGTTTCGTCGCTTAAGATGTTATAACCTGGGGCGACGAAATTTTTTCGTCGGCCAAGAAGTCGTCACCAGAAATGCATCGGCCAAGAACTTGGGCGACGATAATTTGTTTTCGTCGTCTTATATGGTAAGTCCTTGCCCGACGATTTAGTAATTTAGTCGCCTAAGATATATTTAAAATATTTAAATAATTTTTTTACTTAATGCAATTTTTAATTTTTTTGTTTTGTGTAAATAATTCTTTGGTGGCCGTGGCAGTGCTGAGCCTGAGCTTGAGCTCGGCCGGAGATATAGTAACAAGATGAAAACAAAGATTCAAAGAAATATAGGAAAGTGTAATTAGACGAGCACAAACCAACAAAATTAGACACAAGAATTGGTTTGAAATAAAACCAAACCAACAAAATTAGATACAATAGTCTCTGAAACACATAACTACAACTAAGTAGCTACACTAAGAATCCTAAAGTGGTAGAGCAAGTCTCCAAGCACTAATCAGAACCAAATTTGAAGAACTTCGGTGGATTTTCGGAGAGAGAGAGAGAGGGCTTGGATTTGTGAGCGGCTGCGTGCTTTTATATTGGAATTCTTGGGTGACGATTCTGTAAAAATCGTCGCCCTGTTTTTTGAAAATCGTCGGCCAAGATAAGCTTGGGCGACGATTTTTTACGTCGTCGCCTAAGATACTATACTTGGGCGACGATGTTCTTCACTATATATATCGTCGCCCAAGATAAAGAAAATCGTCGGCCAATAGTGATCTTGGCCGACGATTTTTATAGTCGTTGCTTAAGATATCTACTTGGGCGACGATGTTCTTCACTATAAATATCGTCGCCCAAAATAAAGAAAATCGTCGGCCAAGAGTTCTATCATAAAATTCAGAATATAGTGATTTTGGTGATCGGAGAATGGGAACTGAAAACCGACCGTCAGATATGACCAGCATAACAAATTACGTGGGTGGACAAAAATTCAGCTCCATCGGACAACGATAAGGGCTCGATCCGTACGGTCAATCGGCGCGGTCAAACCCCTAAACGGACGGAAACGGCTATTCGACCCTCCAAATCACGTAATCTGGCCGGACCTTCAACTGAGAATAGTTTCCAATCGACGAGACGCTTACGAAACTACAAAAATTTGGTAAAAAAAAAAAGTTTGGTGATAGGGCAACCACTAGGTAGAAATAATAGAAATTCGTTGACCGGAACAACCGGTACCGACATTTTACTGAAATATCTTCATTTTTGACGGGTTGACATATTTCACCGTTCCGGTCATATCTTATTTCACGAAATTATTTGCATTTGAGGCCTCTACGTATACGTTGTCTTCAAAACGACACTTAAACTCAACACTTATATAAAAAAGTTATACAACATTAGTACATATATCGTGAGTTTGGTGATCGGAGAAGACGAACTGAAAACCTGCCGTCAGATATGACCAGTATAACTAATTACGTGAGTGGGAAAAAATTCAGCTCCATCGGACAAAGATAAGGGCTCGATCCGTCCGGTCAATCGGCGCGGTCAAACCCCTAAACGGACGGAAACGGCTATTCGACCCTCCAAATCACGTAATCTGGCCGGACCTTCAACTGAGAATAGTTTCCAATCGACGAGACACTTACGGAGGTATAAAAATTTGGTAAAAAAATAAAACCCGGGATAGGGCTACCACTAGGTAGAAATAAGAGAATTTCGTTGACCGGAACAACCGGCACCGAAATTTTACCGGAATATCTTCATTTTTCACGGGTTGACGTATTTCACCATTCCGGTCATATCTTATTTCACGACTTTTTTGTGTTTGAGGCTTCTAAGTATACGTTGTCTTCAAAACGACACTTAAACTCAACACTTGTATAAAAAAGTTATACAGCATTAGTACATATAACGTGAGTTTGGTGATCGGAGAAGAGGAACTGAAAACCTACCGTCAGATATGACCAGCATAACAAATTACGTAGGTGGGAAAAAATTTAGCTCCATCGGACAAAGATAAGGGCTCGATCCGTCCAGTCAATCGGCGCGGTCAAACCCCTAAACGGACGAAAACGGCTATTCGACCCTCCAAATCACGTAATCTGGCCGGACCTTCAACTGAGAATAGTTTCCAATCGACGAGACGCTGATGGAACTATAAAAATAAAAAACATTACCTTAAAATTTAAATGTGCTTTATTTATTTTAATTATTCGGATTATCTTGGCCGACGAAATTAGGGTAATTCGTCGGCCAAGATAATACTTGGGCGACGATATTTTGTTAAATTCGTCGCCCAAGAGTAAAAATAAAAAATCATGTACAATGAAATTTAAATGTGTTTTATTTTATTTTAATTATTCGGATTACTCTTGGCCGACGAAATTAGGATAATTCGTCGGCCAAGTAGAAATAAAAAAATAAAATACTTAGGCGACGATATATTTTAGCGTCATCGCCTAAGGATTAAAAAACTTAGGCGACGATATAAATATCTTAGGCGACGAAATATTGTTTCGTCGCCCTAGTTTCTATATTAGGCGACGAAATTTATCCTTAGGCGACGATTTTTTTTTCGTCGCCTAAAGTTGAACATTTGGCGACGATTTGTTTTCCTTGGGCGACGATTTGTTTTTCGTCGCCTAAAATTGAACTTTAGGCGACGATTTTTTTTATTTGGGCGACGATTTTTTTTTTCGTCGGCCAAGTTATTCTTAGGCGATGAAAAAAAAAATCGTCGCCCGGTTTTTTTTTGTTTCGTCACCCAAGACTCATTTTCTGGTAGTGTAGTATCATAATTTTGGATTTCATTATTGCATTTGGTTTATGTGTTGGTCTTGTCAACCCGTATCTTGATTTGATAAGAACAATAGTTTTCTCATGTTTATATCGTTCACGAGTGAAAGGAAAATGATTCGAGTGCATATGTTAAGCAAATGTAACAAAAATGGCAAGAATGATTCATATACTGTAAAAGTAACCTATAATTCTCTCTTTGATTTGATACTAGTAACCTATACCATTGTATAAGAGCATTTTTGTTTCAAGTCATGATTATTATTATATTTTCCATCAATCTTCTCTTTGGTTTATTGGAGTTGTGACAATCTATAGACTCACAAAGTCTAGAGAAATCAATCTAACAAAATCTGATTAACTCCATCTGGAATTAAAATAATCTATGGAATTAGCAGCATCCATGAAATATTAAAAGTCAGTTAAAAAAAAAAATTAAATCTAGATTGAATTCATGATTTAAGATTGTATATACAAGTATGACAAGAGGAAACTAAACTCTGATCAGATAGCGCAGTTGAAATCTAATATCTAATCTAAGGAATATATGCGATCGTCTCAATTTCTCATGACTTAAGATTTACTTTCTCATTCTCACCTTCATAGTTAGCAAGTAGATATATACGTACGTCTCAAACTCCATGAATGCATCACTAAAGTGGAGCCATGCCACTTTAGTGAGTTTGTAAGAACTACTTCAAAGTTTGTAAGATCATTCTTTGATCCGAACCAAATTTCATTAGGTACGTCAATAGCTATCAGTAATGCACTAATGCTATCCTCACTCATCGATTCAGGTTAAGCAAGATGGAAGAAGGTCATACTACTATTATTAGTTTTGTTGTCCTGACTCCTGACATCGACTCAGCATATGGTAAACTTAAACCACTGATGTTTAGGTCTTGCCAGACTGCCTGAAATAATAAATGTTGCACACAAAAGAATCATCCATGTACACCGCAATTCATATAGCAAGCACAAAGTTAACCTTGTCATTCACTCCGGAAACAACCGTCCAGACAAGGCTCAAGTACAAAATAATAAGAGCTTATAATGGTACGTAGAACAATTTCTGGCCCTCTTTCACAATAGAAGTGAAGAACCTTATCTTCTGTCCCACATAGGGCTGCCACTTGGTTTGGTAAAAACCAAACCGATCGAAAACCGACCGAAAATTTAGGATTTGGTAATCTAAATCTTGGTAATCGAAATCGAAAAAACCAAAACCGAGAAATAGCGAAAAAGTTAGTTTGGTTTTTGGTAAATACCGAATTTACAGAAATATTAATTACTTAGGATTTTAAGCAAATAGGTTTTTTTAAAACACACACTAACAATCTTATCTCATCTTTTCAACATCATTTAGTACAAAATACGGCTATGATAGAGAATTCAACTATACATATATGGTAAGGGAGCCCTTAAGTTGAGGACCCTTAAGTTGAGGACTTGGTGAGGACTTTTCGGTTTATGGTTTAAAAGACCTATTTTTCTATCACATTTTGGCATCTAATCCGTTCAGTTTTTAGGTTTATATGTGTAGATCAACTATACAAATTTTCAGCCAAATCGGTGATCGTTAAGATAACAAATTATATCAAATTAATGGACGAACCAAATATGTCAAACATGAACCGTTCAAGTTCATAATTGATAAATCACACTTATGAATGTCTTAACGATTTCCAATATAGCTGAAAATTTGCATAAATGATCTACTCATAAATACATTTAAACTGAACGGTTAAGATGTGGATATAAGATCGAAATGTGGGATAAGCCGAAAAGTCCTCACCAAGTCCTCACCAAGTCCTCAACTTAAGAGTCCTCACTAGAATGGCTCCCTACATGGTAATGCTTGGATCTCAATCAAAGAAATATTTGTACCAATTATACATTTCGTCACCATTTTTTTTTAGCTTAACGTTACATGTTACACGAATGCTCTTACCTACCATTTTGTGACTTATTTTGGTCGATTCTTCACACGCACACACTCCCACAAAGAAGACATGTAACCAACCATGTAAAAATGTATAGAGGCGTTTACCTCCCTATATAGCTAGGGCTCTCCATTTGAAGTATAAATATGGTTGATCGCCTGGTTCGATGCCCAAATTTTAGCGAAAAAACATAATTTTTCAACCATAATTGTATTTACTGTAACAATCACATTATATTTCACAAGTTTTTCAAATATTTCGCTTTCACTGTGTAGTTGGTTCACAAAAATGTACACTTGCATATAACCTACTAAACAAGTTATATCACAATACTAGACACTTTGTGGTTCCAATAGTTAAAATTCACAAAATCATGACAGTCTGATGCGATCATTTTAGAAAAATATGGCTACAATATAAACTCATATGTGCTCGGTAACGTTCTGGTCTTGATCAAAACAGTCCACCATAATTCAACGTCTCTTATTACATGAAAACACTCTTACCTGCCCCTTTGTGACTTATTTTGACTTATTCTTCCACACACACACTTTCACATAGATGACATGTAATCGCCCATGTAGAAATTTGGGAACGATTACCTTCGGACGATTGGGCTCCCCATATAGAATTATAAACATAAATAGGGTTAACCGCCTTGATCGAGACCCAAATGTTACAAGAAATACATGATTTTTCTACTATAGTTTTGTTTCATTTTATTGATCACATCATATTTCATAAGATATTCAAAAAAAATTGCTTCCTATGTGTCGTTGGTTCATAAAGATTTTACTTCCTGTATTTTTGTATTGTTTCATTATATTTTAAAAATATATTTGCTGCGAAGTTTGGTAATACCGAAAACCGAAATCCGAAGTTGGTAAGATATATCTCATACCGAAAGTTCTGGTTTGGTAATTGGTAGCTATATTTCATTACCGAAAGCTTTGGTTTTGAAATTGGTAACGCCCATTACCGATTCGAACCGACCAAGTGGCAGCCGTAGTCCCACATGTGTCTGTACACTCTGAAAATGATTACCCCTAGAGTTGAGACAGTTCTCACTTAATAGAGTTGCTAGCTTAATATGGGCCTGTCATGTTAGCATAGAACATAAGTAATGATTTTCAGCATTGTCGATTTGACTATAACAATCACAACTTTAGCTCAAACAATGCACAATACTAGTCGATTGATCTAAGCTTCTTACTGCCTTCTTTTCCTTTCGTCTGGTTTGGAATCGAAGCAAAATAAGTTACTAGTGTAGATTGGACATGTTGCTCAGAATAACTTGGTGGGCAGTATTCCTAGTTCTCTAGGCCACTGACGAAATTAACATATTTAGTGTACAGTCAAATAGGTTGTCCGGTACTCTCCCTCCCTCCATCTATAACATCTCCAGTCTCCATAGTTTTTCCATAGCAGACAACCAAATTCAAGGGAGCATGCCCCCATCCTTGTTTAGAACCCTTTCGAATCTCCAATTTTTTAGCATTTTTGAAAATCAGTTTACTGGATCACTTCCTTGATCCCTCACAGCCTCACTAAGCAAGGTTACTAAGTTAGAGGTATTTCAAGTTGCATATAACGAATTAACAGGGCAAGTGCCGAATTTACAAAAGCTTCGTAACCTTGTGGTGTTAATCATCTCGGAAGTGGCAGTGATGGGGACTTGAGATTTATATCAGACTTGACCAATGCCACGAAGTTGTAGTGGTTGGTAATAGGATTCAACAATTTAGGGACGTTGCCCGCATCAATATCTAATCTCTCAACCCTTTCAGTTCTTCATGCTATGAACAACCGCTTACACGGAAGCATCCTGCAGGGATAGTTATTGAGCCTTTAGATTACATAGAAGCTTGAGATTTTATGAACTTTACGAACTTATGACTCGCTAGGAGCCGGATCGGATCCATATTATTTTGTACTACTATTTTTCTTGTATACTAGGTAGTTTCATTAACGAGAGCTATTTTTTAACAACTGTGATGTTTGAACCGCAGAGTATGGAATGGGAAGTGAGGTTTCGACATAAGGAGATGTCTACAGCTTCGGCATTCTCTTGTTAGAGATGTTCACAGGGAAGAGAGCTACTGACCACGTCTTCATGGATGGTTTGAGACTTCACAAGTGTTTGAAGATGGCCATCGGCGAACAAGTTTCTGAGATTGCAGATCCATCACTTGTTCAAGTAGGCAATCCCACCCAGAGCACCAATAAGGCTCTTGAAGAATGCTTGAGTTCAATACTAGGAATTGGAGTTGCATGCTCTGTGGAATCCGCAAAATACCGATAGATTATCGGTGATGCTGTGTCTGAACTTAAAAAGATTCGAGCGACTTTTGTTGGATAGAAACTTTGCTACTGTTCGGTTATGCCTTTCACTGCCCATATTGTTTTAAAGTGGTGCCTGCTTTCAAGTCTTGTTGCTGCTATATGTGCTTGAATAAAGTTATATATACATTGTGTTTTGTTCTCTGTAATCTAATTCCTATGCATCGTTTCAGGTTCTGTTTTTTGCTTTCATCTTCCTTTAGTTGTAGTTCAACTTCTAGGCCATTGATTCAAATGAATAATGCAATAGGATTAGAACCAAGTGACAGTTCACATTCTTTGCTCAACATATGCAGGCAGCTCAAACATGTAATATTATATAGTTTGGATTTTCAGGGGGAAAAAATGGAGTTTTAGGCCATACCAGTAAAGAGACCAGCAAATGAATTATGTTCAAATGTAGATGAAGTAGGGTTTGGTTGGTTCACAGTTAATCAGCATACCAAAGAGAAGAAACTCAACAAACATTTCTTGTAGACATATATGAGTATCTAACTACTGCTATTGGGTCTTTGTTGTAATTTTTAGGTAAGCACTGATGCATCATTCATGAGTTTTCTGAAGAAAAAAAAGAAACTGATGGCAGGATCGTTATGCTTCTTCTTTCTTGTTTGATCTTCTCCTTTGCTTGTTTCTTTGCTCACAGTCCCTTCTTGTGATCAAGATCATCACCATTATTATGTTCAGGACCATTGAATTTAGATTGAGTACATGACGAGGGACAGAGAAAGTATGTGCATGTGTTGATCTGCAAACGAGACACATAAATAGCTGTTGGTTTGGAGTTGGGACATATGGTCAGCCAAGGAAGAAGAAAGAATCGGGAAATGGCACGTAAGCAAAGCAAGTAGATGATTGGTGAGGAACCATGTGGCAACGTACACCTAACCTCACTAGAATGCCAACTTCTACAAATGTACCTTTTAGAAACACAAGTTGTTGGTACTTCCCGGTCAAACTACTATAGGAAAAAGTTGATCAAATACTTTAATGCAAAAGATGCTCACTCTGAGATTTCAGAGAAGCAAAGAAAACCTCATTGTAGTTTGTTGAAGATTTCAAAGTCGCACAAAGCCAGCCCATTTTCCTTGTCATCACTGTTCCTCATATATTAGATTTGCTCTGTTCTAATCAGAGTGCTACTCCCATCAGCAATCTGAGAAAAGAAAACAATCCAACCCCCTTTTTATTCCTTCTTTATTTTAATCAATAACCTTTGATCTTTTACTAGATATATTCAGGGTTTTTCAGTTGTTCAGGTCAAACTCAAATTCTAGTTTGTCTTCTCTTTCACTCTTTTTGCAGCAGCCGTAATAGTAGTGTTGGGTTTGTCCATCTTTTCACTCAGAATTTCAACTCTGACCGGCTGATCGTGTTTCTGGGTTTTTTGTGTGCTTCACAGAAAACCCAACTTGAAATTTCATCCAAAGATTTAACCTTGTTTTGCACCATGATCTGCTCTTTGAAACAATCGCCGGCGATCACGAGCGGCTGTGACGTTTTCTTGCGGCCAAGAACTCGGCCGGCGGTGCAAGGATCTTTGCATTTGCCGTCTCTGCCTTTGAAGAACTTCCAAAGGTCTGTGCTTTCGGTGCAGAAGCCTCTGCACGTCTCTAATTTGGAGAGCTTTGGATCACTCAAGAGCAGAACGAGTTTGATCAAATGTCAGGCTTACGAGGCAGATCAGTCAGAGCCGATCGAACTTCCAAAGGTGGATACTCGATCAGAGGCGGCCAAGAAGTTGAAGATTGGGGTGTATTTTGCTATGTGGTGGGCTCTGAATGTGGTTTTCAATATTTACAACAAGAAGGTGTTGAATGCCTACCCTTTTCCTTGGTTGACCTCCACACTGTCTTTGGCATGCGGGTCTTTGATCATGTTGGTGTCTTGGGCTACCAGGATTGCTGAGGCGCCCAAGACTGATATGGATTTTTGGAAGGCTCTGTTTCCTGTAAGTATGAATTGGGTTTTATTTGTATTTGGTTTTGTGTGAATGGTGGATAGAGTTTGCTGAGAAAGTGAGTGTTTTAACTTGTTCTGCTTTATGGTCTTTTGATTTTGTTTTGGTTTTGGAAGTGAGTTGGGAGTTTTGAAGGTCTCATTGTCAAAATTTCAATTTTGTTTGGATGCTGAGAAATTGAATTATCGACAGGGTTTGAACTTTTTATGCTAGCCATGCATTGATTTGGAGATTGTGGTGTTTTATGACCATTGGATTGAAATCTATATTTTTCTGGATTATGATTGTGTTGTTGATTTCTCTAACAGGTTGCTGTGGCACATACAATTGGACATGTAGCTGCAACTGTTAGTATGTCTAAGGTTGCTGTTTCCTTCACCCATATCATCAAGAGTGGAGAGCCTGCTTTTAGTGTATTGGTTTCAAGGTTCCTGCTGGGCGAGTCTTTCCCTACTTCGGTCTATCTCTCCCTTCTTCCAATCATTGGTGGTTGTGGTCTTGCTGCCTTGACAGAGCTTAACTTCAACATGATTGGTAACGATCTTTGTCCTTATTGAAAGCAGAATCGTTAAATTCTTGATTTCTCAATTCTGTGACTTGTTGATAAAGAAAACAATGTGAAGTTGTTGAGGACTTCTCCAGAATAAAGTTAAGTTAGCTAGCTGCCTGCATATTTTGTTTGTACAATTACAGTTACAGTTTCTTATGGGAATTGTAATTCTTCATTCTGCATATTTCTCCTTGTTATTTTTATATGACGTAGGATGCCGTAGCCCGCTTTTTTGTTGGTCCAGTTTTTTCCAAAGATCAGAGTGAGCTCTAGCCAGCTGCACTGTTGGTTTGCTTAGTTACTTTTTACAATGTAACGAGTTATAGTGTAATCTATTATAGCAGGTTATTAGGATTAAAAGATTATGTTTTATCTTGCTACATTTAAATAGTCTTAAATTTGATGGTTGCTGTTTGTTTCAGGATTTATGGGGGCCATGATATCAAACTTGGCATTTGTCTTCCGGAACATATTTTCAAAGAAGGGCATGAAAGGGAAGTCTGTTAGCGGAATGAATTATTATGCTTGTCTATCTATTATGTCTCTTGTAATTCTCACTCCATTTGCAATTGCGGTGGAGGGACCCAAGATGTGGGCAGCTGGATTTGAAACAGCAATGGCGCAAATCGGCCCCAACTTGATATGGTAATTTCATGTCAACTGTCATATGTTGTTATTGACTGGTTCGTATTTGTTATTCTTCTGTATAAATGTTTTTCCATTGTAGAGAAAAAGAGCATTGTAAGTACATAATATAGGTAATCTAACAAGTCATATGCACACCGCAACTCTTGTCTGAATAGTTCAGAAGTGTAGAGATTCTTTGATCCTTTGAATTTTCACTTAATAGGCAATGTCCCGTTAAGTCTCTTCTAGAGATACATTGGACCTAGTAGATTGCAGAGGATGAAAGGGGCAAGGCGTCTTGGTTGGAATGTATTCTGCTAGAATTTAATCTAATTATCAGCATATAGTTACTGACTAAAGCATTAGTAAATTCTTAACCTTGTTATAAAAGGATCATGTTATACTTTTTTTTGTTGAAGGTCTGTCGCTCATGATTATGATACAGGTTTTTTATATGTTATTGTAATGGAATTGGAGCAGCTACATGACATATTTTTTTTTCTATTAGTCTGAAATTTCTAGCAGCTATGATTTTAAGGGTTCCGTATTCTTTGTTTCTGCAGAGTCTGAAATGTAATGACATGTTGGTTGACCATGTGTTGTAACTGTTGTTTTGGACCTGAATCACTACCAGAACAATTCTTTGTGATTGTTCTTGTTTAACACTATGATACCTTCATTTCTTTATATGCCTGCCTTCTACTACTAATGAGCTGTTGTTGGTTATAAACAATAGGTGGATGGCAGCCCAGAGTGTCTTCTATCATCTCTACAACCAGGTGTCATACATGTCATTAGATGAGATATCTCCCTTGACATTCAGCATAGGGAACACCATGAAACGTATATCTGTCATTGTATCATCCATCATCATATTCCACACACCTGTCCAGCCTGTCAATGCTCTTGGAGCTGCTATTGCAATCTTCGGAACCTTCTTATATTCCCAGGTAAGCCCATTCTCTCTATGAATTGACCCTGATTGTTCGTACTTCTTTATGAATTTTTTATCTCTCTGACTTGAACTGTTTAAACGTTGAGGAAAATTTTCTTGGGTTACACCATTTGTAAAGATTAAATTATAATATCAATTACATATGGACCTTCTTTCGCAACAAGAAGCGAGTTGCATGCATTTGAAACTGTGATCTGGTGTTTGGCATTGTTACTTGCCTGCACATTTAGTTCAATTTCATTAAACTTAAATGAATTTTTCGGTTTGGTTTACGAGTATTCCTAGGTTTAAGTTAGGATGTGGAGAAACTATTCTTTTCGTATTGTAACGGTTTCTACAATGCAATTTGACAGTCTGTATACATTGACAAAGTTTATTTTGGTGTTTTATGTTTCATACCTTTTGTTTGCACATGCAGACAAATTGTTTCTGTCTATTTCATGCCTCTTGTTTGTATGTTAGAAGATAACAACAGAAAGTTTGGTGATTTTGTGGGATGTGATTGTATCACGGGTTTATTAGAATGAATTGTAAACTTGCCTTTGCTATTTTCTTTATAAGTTCAGCTTTACTTTATAATTACATCACCGAAACTTCTATCAAAAATTGTCTTGTCTTCCCTTTTGTTGAACAAAGATATTCATTGATTAACTGTTAGGTAGAACCTTGGCTCAATGGGACAGACGTGTTCAATATAAATACCTAGGAATATCATGTTGTGCTACCGATTAGCATTTGATTTACTTAATGTTATGCTTGGACCACCATAGCCTACACATGATTGTACTTATGTTTCTTTCAGCATTTATATACCACTAATTGACCACATCGGTTTTCTTCAGGCAAAGCAGTGAGGAGCTTGCGCTGGGGAAGATTTACGTATATCGTGTTTCATAAACAACGGGAAGGGAGACTTGCAGTATAGGAAGAGACAAAAGAAGAGGTGCTGTGAAACTCCATGGTTACCGGATTTTTGGTCATATGCATGAACCATGAGTGTGTAATTGTAGATACTAATAATGGTTGAAACGGCACTAGTGTTATAGAGAAGAAAACTAGGCACTATTTTTTTGCTCTTTTCTTTTTCTTTTGTGAAATATATATATATATATATATATATATATATATATATATATATATATATATATCAAGGAGATTGAATAGAAATATTTCAATAAGCATGGACTAATATCTGCAATAGTCTATCTGTTGCTTTGAGAAGCATAAATGTCAATGTGGAATCACATTTGTTTTTTAATGGCTCTTGTTTAGAATATCCTATTGAGTTGATGGATATGCTTTAGCTGTCAGAGCTTTCTATTCCAGATTATAGTAACACATAAGAGCTGGGATCTTCTTGGTGCCTGTCGCCTTCGGGCAATTTTCCATTATGGTGACCTTGTGTCCTTTCCGTTTTTTGTTCTTTAAGAAACAGTGGTCGTTTCCTTCAGAGCATGACTATGAACTACAAACTTACTCGCGCGTTGTATCCGGATTAGCTAACATATTCAAGAATTATGGACTGCATAACACATGGAAAAAGAAAAATATGTGAGAGTTTACTATGTATCATATCTTAAACCTAGTGTATCATCAATTAAAAAAGAGTGAGAGAGTTTCTAAAAAAAGGAGTGATAGCACTCTGCGTCTTTCTCTGGGAGCGAATAAATAGAAAAATCTAAAAAGACAGAAAGAGTTCGTCCAAAAAAAATATATAGAGAGACAGAGTTCGTCCAAAAAAAAACGATCTGCCTGCGGACTCCGCGCCCATCTCGCGGTCGGAGTCTGTGCCCTTCTCTAGGCGAATTAATAGAAAAATCTAGAGAGACAGAGAGAGTTCGTAAAAAAAAAAAAATCTGCCCGCGGACTCCGAACTCATCTCGCGGGCGGAGGCCGCGCCCTTCTCTGGGGCGGAGAAATAGAAAAATCTAGAGAGACAGAGAGAGTTCATCCAAAAAAAAATCTATATGCCCGCGGACTCCGAACCCATCTCGCGGTCAGAGTCCGCGCCCTTCTCGCGGGCGGATTAATAAAACAATCTAGAGAGACAGAGAGAGTTCGTAAAAAAAAAAACGAACCCCCAGCGGACTCCGCGTCCATCTTGCGGGCGGAGTCCGCGCCCATCTCTCTGGGAATGAGAGTGAGAGAGAGTTTGTGAAAAAAAAAAAAAGAGTGATCGGACTGCGCGCCCTTCTCTGGGGCGGAGAAATGGAAAATCAAGAGAGACAGAGAGAGTTCGTCCAAAAAAAAAGCGAATCCCCACCGGAATGAATGAGAGTGAGAGAGAATTTGTGAAAAAAAAAATAGTGATCGGACTCCGCGCCCATCTCTGGGAATGAGAGAGAGAGAGTTTGTGAAAAAAAAAAACAAAAGGAGTGATCGGACTCCGCGCCCTTCTCTGGGGCGGATAAATAGAAAAATCTAGAGAGACAGAGAGAGTTCGTCAAAAAAAAAATCTGCCCGCGGACTCCAAACCCATCTCGCGGGTGGAGGCCGCGCCCTTCTCTTGGGCGGAGAAATAGAAAAATCTAGAGAGACAGAGAGATTTCGTCCCAAAAAAAAAAAACAAATCTCGCGCGGACTCCTCGCCTTCTTTGGGAATGAGAGTTCGTCCAAAAAAAAAAAGCGAACCCCCCGCGGACTCCACGCCCATCTCTCTGGGAATGAGAGTTCGTCCAAAAAAAAAAGAACCCCCAACGGACTGAAAGATCTGCCCGCGGACTCCGCACCCATCTCGTGGGCGGACTCTTCTAGAGAAACAGATAGAGTTCGTCCAAAAAAAAACTATCTGCCCGCGGAGTCCGCGCCTTTCTCTGGGGCAGATTAATAGAAAAATCTAGAGAGACAGAGAGTGTTCGTAAAAAAAAAAATCTAGAGAGACATATAGAGTTCGTCCAAAAAAAAAACGATTTGCTCACGGACTCCTCGCCCATCTCGCGGGCGGAGTCCATGCCCTTCTCTGGGGCGGAGAAATTGAAAAATCTAGAGAGACAGAGAGAGTTCGTCATTCTCTGAAAAAAAAAATATCTAGAGAGAGTTCGTCCAAAAAAAAAACTATCTGCCCGCGGATTCCGCACCCATCTCGCGGGCGGAGTCCGCACCCTTCTCTGGGGCAGATTAATAGAAAAATCTAGAGAGACAGATAGAGTTCGTAAAAAAAAAACGGTCTGCCCGCGGAGTCCGCGCCCTTCTCTGGAGCGGAAAAATAGAAAAATCTAGAGAGACAGAGAGAGTTCGTCCAAAAAAAACCCAGCAAACTCCGCGCCCATCTCCGGGAATGAAGAGGACAAAATCGTCATTTTACTGTCATTAGTGAACAGTAATTGCCCCTAACGGAAAATAGTATATGTTAAAAGCTAGACAACATCAGCACCAAAGCTGGTTCTTCATAGAAGCATGCAGTCCTCCCCTTCCATTTACTGCTAAACAATGTATACCATCTGCAATTCACTGCCTTCTGAAGTTTTATCATCCCCGTTTCCGCTCCACAATTGGATTATTTTCGCCTTGAATGCCTTCTCAACTCCATTAGGATGCAGAAAGATACTCCTGGTATGAGTAGGTGCTGCCTTTGCAACGGCTTTGATCAAAGTCGCTTTCCCTGCTTTAAAAAGAAAGTTTAATCTGCCACCCGTCCAACTGATTGTCCAACCTCTCTTGAAAGCTTCTTGTACGTCTCCCTTCTGTTTCTCCCAGCCATGGTTGGTAGGCTAGAACGATCTGCACTCTAAGGTGATTTGTAATATCCGTTTTGGGGTCACACCATGAATGAAGGCCCACAGACATCAGTTACTTCATCGAGATTCACCCTCGCGAAAATTGCAGGGACGAAATGTAAATAATGATCCTCTGGCCTTCTTTTGTAAAAAGGTAGGAAACGCAGAGAAAATTTTGGAATTATACAAGTAAAGATCTTGAACCACCACCGGCCACCACTGAACTTGTATTACGCGACCTCCTTTAAACTGTTATCAACAAACCAGAGGATGTCCTCCACACAAAGCTGGTGACCAGCTGGTGAGGGAACAAGAGACACAGGGCTAAAGAGAAACATCTATACTCAGCTTTATTCTTCACCTAATCATAGCTCCATGGTAGGTCAAGTATCCCAATGAAACACCATGATATCTAATATCTAACACCATGATAGCATCTCAATCCAAAGTAAACAACCAACCCCATCGCCTTCAATCATAAAAGATCGACATGTCCTTTTTTAGAAACATAGTGACATTGTACAGGAACCAAAGAACCTTGCAATATAAGAGCTGTAACATTGCAGAAAGATAGAATTCAGTACTTCCGTTCAAGTTGAGATCAACTGTTCTTGGATGGCATCACAAGAGACATCATCAACCAATCAACAAATTGTTCTCCTAATTAACATGGCTCTATACGACAGTTACATAAAGATACATTTAACAAAATTTATTCCTGTGGTTCTAGCTTTAATTTGATGTTTCTGTGGTTCGTTCAGTAATGACAACAACATCAAACCTTCAAGTGTTTGATGGCAGTATGAACATCTTTGTCCCCTCTGCCACTACAGTTTAGCACAACTTTAGCCCCATCAGGAAGAGTTGGGCAGAGTTTTTCTAGGTACGCCAGTGCATGAGAAGTCTCCAGAGCTGGAATGATTCCCTCCAACCGGGACAACCTTTTAAAAGCTGCATTAGGAGAAAACTTACTGATTAGCCCAAGCTTGATGCTTTCCAAGCAATAGTAGATGACAAAGCATTGAAATATTTCATCAAACACAAAACAGTCAAAGAGATTAAGACCAGTAAAACGTAACGTAATTCTTTGAGAGAAAACATTGGGTCAGTAAGAAAAGTCAAAACATATTAAGTCTCTGGTTGTTATGATGTTATCAGAGGATTAAACATTTAGCTTAAAATGGGATGCAACCATGTAATATGCTGTCCTATGCAAAGAACATAAAATAAGTAAATTCTACACCAAATATCACATACCCTCCAATGCTTCGTCATCAGTAATGCTATGGTATTCAGCTCGCCCCAAATCTTTCAAAAAACTATGCTCCGGTCCAACTCCTGGGTAATCCAAGCTATATGGCAAAAATAATTCTTATGATTAGGACACACTAAAAAGCCACATCACAATTGGTAATCAAAAATATTGAAAGACTTCCATACCCTGCACTTATAGAATGAGGCTCAATAATTTGGCCATCTTCATCCTGTAACAAGTAACTCATAGCTCCATGTAGAACTCCAACATCTCCTTTGGTTAAAGTTGCAGCATGTTTGCCACTGTCTAATCCAAAACCTGCAGCTTCCACCCCAATCAATCGAACCTCCTTATCTTCCACAAACTCATGGAAAAGTCCCATAGCATTAGAACCGCCGCCTACACAAGCTACTAAAACATCTGGTTTCCCACCCCACTTTTCCAGAGCCTGTTTTCTTGTTTCTTTACCAATCACTTTGTGGAAATCACGAACCATCATAGGGTATGGATGAGGACCAGCAACTGAGCCCAAAATATAATGGGTTGTCTCTACGTTGGTAACCCAGTCTCTTATAGCTTCTGAAGTGGCATCCTTCAATGTGGCTGTTCCAGCATGGACTCCTCTGACCTACGGCTCAGAGAAGGGAATACAAGTTTAGAATTCAGAAAGTTTTGTTTGATAAAAACAATATTCGACTCAGAATTAGGAGAATAGTGCATAAAAAAGCAAGCCCATTCACACAAAATCCTGTCTCAAGAAAAAGACAAGAAAAATGAAGAGTGGGCACTTCAGTGTTGAATATAATTACTTTCCTATAAAATGCATATCTACTTTCTGTACGATGTATCTTATAGGGCTGCCTATATCAGTCAATCATGACAAAAATCATGTAATATGTTCTGATTTCCAAATAGAAAAAAAAAAAGAAACTAAATTCTATAGAGATTAAACCACTAATAATCACATCTGAGACAAATTCCAACAGGCAATAGAGCAATGGCAGATAGCATCATTGGTAATAAATCAAATGATAATGGTATGCTAAATTTGAGAGAAAGACAATTGACTTATTTCCTATAGGAATATTTATTTTGGTCATTTTGTTCAGGACATCTTATCAGTGGAAAATTGATGTGAGAAAATATGCCTAAATTCATTCAGTCCAGTTTCATAGACCACTGGATGGATGTTCATGTTGTAAATATAACCTCCAAAACACTACGGAAAATTTACCACTCAAAATAAATAAATTGTAGTTGCAGACCGTTACATACCTCAGCACCAAGAAGCCGCATTCTGAAAACATTGAGAGCTTGTCTTTCCATATCTTGGGCACCCATGTAGATGATACATTGCAATCCAAACCGAGCACAGACTGTTGCAGAGGCAACTCCATGCTGACCTGCTCCAGTCTCAGCAATAATGCGCTTCTTGCCCAGTTTCTTAGCTAGCAGAGCTTGAGCAACAGCATTGTTGATCTTGTGGGCACCAGTATGGTTAAGATCCTCCCTCTTCAAGTAAATGTGTGGCCCTTCACCATTAGGACGTTTGTAGTGCTCAGTCAACCGCTCTGCAAAATAGAGAGGAGTCTCCCTGCCAACATAGTCCCTCAAAATGCCATTCAACTCTTTCTGCAATATCATGCATTCATCCAAAAAATTAGTAAAACTGCATTCAGCTCATAACCAAGTATAAGCACAACAATGTTGGCAAAACTCCAAACATAAGGAAACTATTCATTTGATAGTGCAACTTTCCACAAACTGGGTTCGGTATATCCCATCTACCACTGCTCAATTGAGTGGAAACTTAAAAAACCATAACCAACAATATTCTATTCAATAAGATCCGGCATTCGTAATTACTTTGAAAGGAGTGACCAAAACATTAGCCCCAAGACATGTCACGAAAAATCACAAGAGTAAACCAAAATGCCAACATAATAGGCATTTCTAAATTATAATTTCACAGCCGTATACTTCACCATTAGGACACCATCAGTATATTCAAATCCTTGGCTGAAATCGAAAGAATTCCATAATAAATCACATGTTCAAACCATCCACACAATTATTTTCTTCTAAGGCAACTGATTAGGTGCAAAATTGAATGGAATGTGTTTGGATTTATGGATCAGATTTTACTGTAAATTCTAGCTCCATTCACAAATTACTAAATTTCCGATTTATGGATCCATATTTCACATATAACAATTTGACATTACCTGAAAATCTTCATCATCAGCGAGCTTGTGAAACGCGGCCTCGAGCTCGGTGAGGGCGTGCATTAGCGTCTCCGGGACGTATTTGCCGCCGTACTTTCCGTAGCGGCCGAAGGAATCGGGTCGGGGCAGGCCCGCCAGCGACCCGTTCTCGCTCTTGCTATCCATGCGGAGAGCGGCGGAGATGGAGGAAGGGGCGGTGGCACGGGAGGTAAATTTGCCGAACTTGAAGGGGAGTTGGGAGGAGTAGGGTTTAGAGAGCGGCGCGGTGATTAGGTTCAGGTGGGTTCTGCAAGCGGTGGTGGTAGAGCCAGTTGAGGCTGCCATAGAATTTGAGAGGAGAGAGTGAATTGAGTTGGGGTTTAGAGACTTTTTTACACGTTTATAACTTTATATAAGACTTTTTTACTGAGTCTGTAAAAACTGTTTTCACCCAGGTCTCAGATCTCAAGTCAATTGCCAATTCAACAATATAAAACAACTTAATTTAAAAATAACATTCAGTTCTTGTCAGTAATCTTGGTTATCCCAGGATCCAAACTCTGTTTTAAAAAGAAAAAAAGGGAAACTTTAGGTTTATATATGAAGATTCAGGGATCTCACCTGTTCAAGTCTGGAGTTTCACTCCTAATGTAATCAATCTACTGATTCAAACAAAACAAAAATGACAACATTCATTCCAGTCAATCTACAGTCTCATGTTGCGAAAGTGTTCATTGTACTCGAGAGTGTGAAAAAAAGAAGTGATCAGAGCTCGAAATCAGAGAAATGGGTCTGATCTGTATTTCAGACTCGCCCTAGTGTAGCTAATTCCTCCCAGTTATCACATTTGAAAGTGGTAGAAAATAGAACACAACACAGAACCTAAGATGACCACAACCACACCCAACATGATTTCACTGGTAATGAAGAAATTAACCCTTCCCTCCTACCTCTGGCATGTGCAAGTTGAAAAAGGTGATAGTGATGCGACAACTCTAAGATTTACCCTTGGTGTGTACCTTGCAACTGCAAAGACTTGCATCTACACAAATACATGAATCATGACAAACAGATGGAGATACAAGATACCATTCTCTTTCCAATATCTGAAGAAAAATACCCGGAATTGATGGCATTCAGGAAATCAAGTCACATCCATACAACTGATTAGCAAAAGAGAAAAACAAACAGAAAATTGTCCATACATCTCTGATCCAGCATATTCCAAAAGTCATGGTGGGAGGCACTTTGAAGTTGACCCAATTGAAGCTATCAATCCATAGAATTCTCATGCAGTAGCACATACTCACGGCTGCAAAAACCAAGTTATAAGAATGTTGTCAATATTAGCAAAATAGCAAGGATTCCAGATCATAGCAGAAACAACAGACAAGAATGCGGGCAGTAAACCTATAGGTTTTTTAATTAGGTCATACTTTTGAGCCTCATGTCTCGAAGTATTATGAAATAAAACTCCTATTTTATATATATGTTCCAATTGGTATCCATGAGCATATTTCCCCATTTGAGATTCTGGTCAGTTTTACTCTATCGAAAATTCTAGTTTGTATCCACATGCAACTACCCAAACACAAAGGAACTCAACATCTGCCAGATCCCTAGCTGAACATTAACCTCAACCGTCTTAGTTAATTAGATGTGTTTCTAAGACCAATTGTTCAGCTACATCCAAT
Organism: Fragaria x ananassa; assembly: GCA_034370585.1. Lineage (NCBI taxonomy): Eukaryota > Viridiplantae > Streptophyta > Magnoliopsida > Rosales > Rosaceae > Fragaria > Fragaria x ananassa. The sequence continues at coordinate 12,875,564 of CP139764.1, forward strand.
AATTAAACCATAAAAACCTAACCAAATGAGCATTTCAACTGCCAGTTCCATAACAGCAAACAACCACGGATAAAGCACGAAGACTAATATTTAAAAAAAAGATCAATTTCAGTTTACTCCCCTGAGGTTTGGGGTTAATATCATTTCAGTCCTCATAATCTTAATTTTGAAACTTCCCCCCTATAGTTTTCAATTTTCATAAATCATGCCCAATTGCTGAAATTTCGTCTAATTTGAATAATAAATGCTAGCATGGAATCTTAGAAAAAGGGTTCTAAAAGGCGGTTTTTGTTGTCATATGACTATTTTAGCCCTTAAAATGAGTTATAAAATCAAAATTAGACAGAATTTCAGCAATTGGACATGATTTATGAAAATTGAAAACTTTAAGGGGTAAATTTTTAAAATTGAGGGAAACAGGGACTGAAATGAAGTTAACTATAAACCTCAAAGAGGGGGGTGTAAAATGAATCTAATCCTTCAAAAAAAAATATATATATATATATATATACAACCCCGCTATGAAGCAGACGTCCGCACTGGGCTTAAAGTGCGGATGTCCTTCCGTTCTTCTCCGTCCAGCCCCGACGACGACACTCCTCCACCCAAGCGGACACCAGCGGCATCCCCGATCACTTTCTCTTGCCGGCAAGATCGATTTGAAAGTCTGGGCAGCAACCTCCACCCAAAACTTCGGACAAGGTCGATCTCGCCTGGAAGAGAAAGTGATCAGGGACGCCTCTGGTGTCAGCTCGGGTGGAGGTGCATCGTCGTCGGCGCCGGACGGAGAACAGAGGAACGTCCGCACTTTAAGCCCAATGCGGACGTCCGCTTCATATCGTTTTCGTATATATATATATAGAGGCCGGATGTGGAGCGCACGTCCCTCCGTTCGCCACCGTCCGGCGCCGACGATGGCGCGCCTCCACCCGAGCAGACTCCAACAGCGTCACCGATCACTCTCTTCCTAGCGAGTCCGCCGAATTCCAGTTTTCAGGCGAGATCGATCTTCTTTGAAGTTTCGGGTAAATATATATATATATATATATATATATACGGTCGTTATCATATGCGGACGTCCGGACAAGTTTTCCGTTCGGATTTCCTTCGTTTCTCCACCATTCCAGCGCCGGCGACGCCGTTTGTTCTCCTCGGCGTGATCCCAGACCTCCCCCGACGGTGTTGGAATGAAGAAGAAGGTCGGAGAGATCATGATCGGTCGTGAAGTTCTGAGTGATTGCTGCAAAGACCTCCGATCGCGATCTCTCCGGCCGTCTTCTTCATTCCAACACCGTCGGGGGAGGTCTGGGATCACGCCGGGGAGAAAAAACGGCGTCGCCGGCACTGGAATGGTGGAGAAACGGCGGAAATCTGGACAGAAAAACCGTCCGAACGACCGCACCAGAAACGGACTATATATATATATATATATATACAGTCTCTATCCAGAGCGAAGCTTCGCTCTGGAATTAACGTGCGAAGGTCCTTATTTGACTCACTTTTCGGTCATATTTTTCGATCATACCCGGTCAGTGTCTAGATACATATCGTATGATCATCCTTACAAAGTTTCATCCAGTTTGGTGATCGTTTGCACACCGAATCAGATAAAATAAATCAATAGAACAAAATCTGTCCAAGTAGAACCGTTGGAGTAAATCATGATTATGGAGGCTTAAACGGTCACCAAATTGGATGAAACTTTGTAAGGATGATCATACGATATGTATCTAGACACTGACCGGGTATGATCGAAAAATATGACCGAAAAGTGAGTCAAATAAGGACCTTCGCACGTTAATTCCAGAGCGAAGCTTCGCTCTGGATAGGGACTGTATATATATATATATATATATATATATATACGAAAACGATATGGAGCGCACTGTCCTTAAAGTGCGCACGTCCCTCCATTTGCCATCGTCTGGCGACGACGACGGCGCGCCTCCGCCCCAGAAGACTCCAGCAGCATCCCCGACCACTTTCCCTCCCCAGCGAGTCCGTTCTTTTCCAGTTTTCCGGCGAGATCACTCAAAACTTCAAATAAAGTCGATCTCGTGGGAAACTGGAATTCGACAGACCCGCCAGGGAGGGAAAGTGATCAGGGATGCTGCTAGAGTCCATTGGGGTGAAGGACGGTGGTGAATGGAGGGGCATGCACACTTTAAGCTAGTGCGCACGTGAGCTCCACATCCGGCCTGATGTGGATGTGTGTATATATATATGTGTATATTCTTTTGCTGTCTAGAGAGACGGCAATCTATGCATCACAAAATCTCAATTCAGATATTCATTCATCAGTAACCTACCTACTATTGCCAAATTTGATCGTGTCTCTTTCCATAAGTTCATAATATCGCTGAGGTTCAATTGCACTTTCCTGCAAAGCAAAGGAAATGTAAAAACTAAATTCCTGCATATACAGACAAATCTCACCTAACTACAAACAACTGATCTTTGTAAGTTGTTATTAATGGGGAAAGTATATGTGTGTGTCTGCATCAATATGAGCCACTTACATTAACAAAGGTCTTATTTGTGCTTCCGAGGTCCATTATGTAAGGCCTACAATAGTACACAAGAGAAGTTAAATATGAGATCTGGAACAATGACTACTCAATTAAATGGAATTAACCACAAATTAAATTCATCTTACTTTACTTCCTTTGACAATGTACCATCAGGTTGCTCCTTTTCTACTTGCCTGGTGTGATGGGGAATAAAAAATTAAATACTGACTCACAAAATATATAGCAAAATTAAAATGGCAGTTATGGACCCACCGGAATTGTATAACAGCATGTTGTTTGCTGCAAGACGGGTGATCTGTAGGGATGTCTGCCACCCTTCTTTCCCTCCCAAAAAGGTAACAGCTTTGGCGATGTATCTTAAGGGGTTCTGAAAATCATATGTTCAACTTAGAACCAGAACCAAATTCAGCAATCATCATGAATAGATCTCAAAGGACATGAACTCAGAAAGGTGAGCAGGAAAATGACTTTGGCAATGAATATGCGGGACCTTTAAAACTATGGAAAATCACCAAAACCTAAGTCATCACAAACAGAGTAAAAGAATTAAAGAGATAAGTTTGGAATGCTAGTCAGAAAAATAGTAAGATGCTAACTTAAGATTTAAGAGCTTTACAGGTCCAGAAACTCAGCAGATAACCAAATAATACATCTTGTTTTTAGTTAACAAATTTTGAAGTACGAGAAATTAAAAGAAGAAATAAGATGAAAAAACAATTACCCATTGGAAAAAGAGAAGAAAAAAAACCAACGAAAATAAAAGATAGCTTCTACTATCAAGATTCAAGAGACTTACCGTCAAGAACTTCACCACCCTTGAAAACATAAAGCCGCCATCTTACAGTAGGTTGCCGTGCTTCTGCTGGCTCGTTGTATAGTAGTGTTATACCTGGAAAATAACACCTAATTTAAATATTTTCATCTGCTTTTAACTTTTACTATAAAAAAAAAGTAGATCTCCACAATCATCACATTGCACATGTACAAACTGTTGGACAATCCGAATTCAAGTATTGTATAAAAATTAGTTGCCTAGTTTGTATGGTGTCATATAGTTTCCCAAAGTAGATTTGGTTGTCATCTAGTACATCATTATGACTAGGGTGTTAGTCATATAAACCATTAGTGTTAATAATTATTCTCATTCCACCCCCCCCCCCCCTCGGTCTCAACATGGTATTGGAGTATCAGAGACTTGGAGGTTTTTTAGGGTTCTTCATTTTGATGGGTTGAAATTATTCTGTTTTCTAATATTTCTACCCTAAAGTTTACCATGCCCCAGGATAACGGCTATCCTCAACACTTTTGGACCCCAAAAGAAAGCGTATACTCCTGTGAATAGGCTTGTGATACTCTAGTGTGTAGTATTTCTGGTGAGCTTCTTGTAAGGAGCATCAACATCCAAATTTATAAGTTCATCTAAATGAGAAATTGTTGCCTACTCTCATCAAGATTAAGAAAACTGAGGTTAAGGCTTTAAGACAAAGAAATCAGGACTTACCCCTGAATCTATTGGTTTCTTCAGCAAGCTTTCCAGATAGCTCAAACGAAGGCTTTTGCTGCAAGTCGAGTCACAAAAAGAACAAAAAGTAACTATAATTGCTGCCTTCCACCCAAAAGAACAAATGATTTGCAATAAAGTTATGATACTTTGAAGAATTAGAGATAAACAAGGTCCATGCAGCTTGCAGATGCTCACTGAGGATAACTTGACATGAATAACCAAAAAGTTGAAGATGCGAGTTATGACGTCAAGAAAAGATACAAAGCTATGTGCTACTCACCTTTTTCTGTGCTTCCAAGGCTTCCTCAGCAGCCTTCATCATAGCTACTGAATCATTCTCATCAATCCTGCTCAACCAAACAACCAACAGCTTATCAGCCACATCCTAGCCTAATAAAAGACGCTGAAAAAGTAAAAGATAACATAGCCAAAACAATAGTAACCTATTTGTGTGAAACAGTACATTATCATGCAGTCCATTCTTAAGGAGAATGCACTGGTGCACTTGCACTCTTAGACAAACATAATTTTAAGCTACACACAGATTTTCTTGAGTTGCCAATTGCAACATCTTTAAGAAACAACAATTCATTGATACCCAAACCCTAACACATTCAAGGAGCTTCTTATACTTTTTCAGTTCAGAAAAGTCTGTACCTACTCGTCCTCTGCCTACTATCAGTTGGATAAAATATTATATTTCTGAACACAATATTGAATTTCAAAGGGGGGGGGGGTGGTGGGGGCTAGGAATTTCATAGAACTACAATATAATTCCAAACACCATACTATGATCAGAGCATTATGAAACTATTAAGTATTGAGAAAATCTACCAAAAAAAAATGCATTATATTACTTTTGGCCGCACGAAGATTTACTTTGTTAAGTATGCTAGACCATACTACTTCCACTAAGATCTTTTCTTTTTCCCAGAACTAAACCAAATATATCAAAGTGCAAACCAAGAAGAATACATATGATAACCCAAAAATTCAACTGTTTAAAGTGTAAGCATAATATTTGAAAGATCAACTCACCCATCCTCAGCCTCTCTTGACTCTGGCACCTGAAAAACAGTTACCTACAGTTAGACACTTCAGATAAGTATCAATATAAACCACTACAAACATCACACACTAATTTGACCCAAATGAATGCAAAGTTTAAGATTTATTCTTTATTTACTGTTTTGTTCCATCCAAGAAAGTAAATGTTATTAAAAGAAATAGTAAATAAAAAGGTAGTTCCAAAGTATACTACCACCCCCTTCTGGGTAGGATGTTACTGAACTCCAGTATAAAGTAAGAATTGAAAAAGAAATGAAAGCACAAACAAATTATAATATGAGTGCCTCCTAAACAAAATTAAAGCCAATATATGTTTAGGACTACTTTTTTTTTTCAAAGTTTAGGACTTTCTTGTATGGCACAAAACAGATGGAGTGAGAATACTAATTCTCTACCAAAGAAACTTTCTGAGATGCATTAATATGAAAAACGGTTTACATGCATTCGTCATTTAAATCAAGGCAATAAGTTCTTGCAATAGAAGGGGGGAGTGGATATCACCAGACACCTCATCACGAGTTCTGGTATCTGCTGCTTGCTGAGGTGAATGATTTCGGTGTCTGTTCTTGTGGTATCCATTCAATGGAGAAGTAGATTGCTCATGTCTTGATCTTGAAGATCTATGACAAGTGCTATCTTTTGCTGTCCTTCTCTCCATTCTTTCAGTCTGACTTTCCCAGTCTGAACCTTTTTCCCTGTGCATGCTTTTATCACTCCCTCTGCTATGATTTCTTCCACGGCCCTCATTTACTTTCTCCCCATCTCTTGTATCACCAGCATGTTGAGGCGAGCGAGACCTATGCCTACTCCTACGGTGTCGATCAGATGGAGAAGTACCACGTCTTGATCTTGAAGATTTATCATCGGTGCCATTCCTTCCCAACGATTTCTCCTTTCTATCCCTCAAATCTCTCTCTGAACCACCTTCCTGTAAATCCCTATCATTGATCCTTTCATGTTCTCTCCCAGGCACTCTTTCAGCTTCAGCTCTTCTTAGCCGTTTTGTCCGGGGAGAAGGAGAGTGAGGAGGGGGAGAGGGTAACCTTGCATGCTCGGGAGACTTGGGGCGACTTGAATGTTTCTCTCTTGGTGGAGAACTGCCTCTGTGGGACTTTCTCTCTCGAGTAGGCGATCTTTCTGTTCGAGATTGACTCTTCCTAGATGGACTCCTCCTACAAGGAGACCCATGGTCCCATACTGGAGATTTAGAATCATTCCTTAGATGACGCCCCATCAAGAAACTTGCAAATGCACTAGTCAACGTCTCCTAACTAATATAATTTGAGAAACAAACTAAAGTTAGAACATCAAGGACTACCGGATAAAGGCTCATCTAACACCTAACATCTAAATGCATAAACAAACATCAAAGTAGACAACAAATAAAAGGTGTATGTGTTGATCTACTTTCTATAATTAATCGCAATGCCAATTAGCTAGCATGCTGGCAATAAATCAAACAGGGACTTCAAGCCGTCTACAAAATTAAACCTACGCACCGAAGCGAACGACTAGATCGAATTCAAAGCTTAACTTTCACTATTTCACACAACTGAAATCCAAGAACGCAATGAAGCACAATAACTCACTAAAAATACCAGTAAATTTCTCTAAATTTTTGTCCTGAGTTCGTGAATTGAAAACTGAAACCCTAAGCTTCGTAAATTCCTCATTCGAAATTCGTTTCTCCTCCACAACCTACTCTGACTTCTTCACCATGAAAATTGACTTTTCCTGTTTTTCTAATTACAGATGCCGAATTTCCCATAGAGTAAAGCCTCGGGGGCGGCCCGATTTCTACGTAACCCTAATTGCAACGAAATGAGAATTGAAAATAGCGAAAGTAAACCAGAGAGGGATAAAGAAATCGAATACCTGACTCAGGAAATATAGTTCGTCGTCTACGACAAACAAGATTCAGAGCCTGACTGCAAATTCTTCAACCCTGTGTTTGGGTTCGTTGTGTTTTCCTCAGAGACTGAAATGTTCAGTAAAACCCTGTTTTGGAGGGGTTTTTGGGTTGCCCGGTTCTATTAATGGGTTTGTATTGCCACCCGGCCCAATGCAGGATTTGTAAACCTTTTAGTAAAATAATACCATCAATCCAGCTAAAACTCGACCCATGAGTGTCGAGAGACGATTTTCTTGTTTGGTACGCGGAAATGAAATTTTTCGATAATTTTTTATTTTAATGTTTGTTGTTATTTAATGGATAAGATAATGTAAGGAAACAAAATGAGGAAAATAGCGCATATAGCGAACATCATGAAATAATATTAGGATTTTTTTTACAAAATACATGTTTTCCAACAAGCACTTATTAGCAAAAAATGTTTTGTTAGTTACTCTACTTGCTTTGACATAGTGTGATCGCCATGAAATAATGAAATTGTAACTCAATTACCACAAAGAAAAACATAATTACCTATATCACAATTTCCTATTGTTGTCGGAGAACAAATCACACAACGCTTCATAGCGTATGGCTAACTGCAAATGTGTGCTCAAGACGGACATATGTTATCATAATCGATCTATAATATGTTATCTCTTATAAGTGATTTGGTTAGTTTAGACATAAAGCTTCATTTCTTTAAGTGGTTATGTACCAGTGTAGGTTTGCAACGCTTTCTTGCCTAGTAGTACATTAACATTTTTATGTACCAATGTACGTACTATTCCCACTTTTGATTGTTTTCATTACCACGAGGAAGGGAGAGGTTTCAATGAGGACATTATAATGAGGACTTTCAAACGAACGATTGGATGTGTGCACATTGAAATTTGTAGATATCAATTAAAGTTTTAAAAAAAACTTATCTAACCGTTCATTTAAAAGTCTTCACTTTGTCTTTTTATATGGTCTTCGTTAATTTGATCCTCCCTTACACTAGAAATCATTTTAAAGTAGCCAAAAAAAAAAAACTATTAAGTAAGCATGAGTTGGCCTCAATTGGACCATTGCACTCTCTTTTATTCATTCTTATTTTTTTCTATTATTAACTTAGTTTCTCATTGAGTAAAAAGGAAATTATCCAAATGTGTTTAATGTGCATGTTATAGGAACCAATAACAAAAAGTGTAACCATATATTTTTTTTTAGAAGAGGTGTGACCATATATGTACAGAACTATAGATCGAAGTGTGAAAACATGTCGATTAAAGTTTCAAGGTGCTTTAGAAAAACTTTTTATATCATCTTCTACATTGTATGCCTTGATTATGCGAGGCGCTTACTAAACGCAATCATAAGAGATCTTTGGCATTCCATGAATCTTCTTCAGTTCGACTGGCTACAATTTCTTCTTCCTCTGGCACTATGTCAGTTTAAAGTATCTGTGTCATGGCCAAGAGAGAGCCAATAGCAAGCAAATTGGGTATCTCTGGGACAACCGTAATTAGCAGGAGAAAGTGATCGAGGACAAGAAATGATACATGGCCAAGATGATGGAAATGACACGTGTTCATCCTCTATTGTGTTGGTTGGGTAGATACTTTATATGCTCTTGTTTGTCACATAGCATCAAGTGTTGTTATTCCATGATTTTCTGAAGATCATTTTCTTTGCAATAATGAGATGAAATGTCTGAAGATGTTGATATATACCAGATACTCTTAGATGTGGCGCGTTATGTCGCTGTATGTCCGATCAATCATTGTTTATGTATATAAGTGTTTTGGGTGTTTCATTATAATTAAACATGGTTTGTTTTGAAATATAATTACAACAATAAAGAAAAATGATTAATCGGGCATACCAAGTGTCTTGTGCGTCTCCCCTACTTGAGAATTTCTCGTACAATATTTTCTCTTAAATTTACATCGAATGTCAGCAAAGGATAAAATTTCCTATATCCATCAAACTAGCTAATCATTTATTATTACGTACTTGACAAACACCCTCACCAGACGAACAAAAGAAATCAAAACTACGAGCCTATATGACCCGTTCTGTTCTTCCAGACAGTAATGTATAATCAATCACGAAGTAACAATATAGAGGAGTGAGCTCTATTCAGGCCAAAAGAAAAGAAAAATAAAATAGGGCTTATTGTTGCGAAACTTATTCGCTGCACCCCTGGGACAGATGCACCACGCATCTCCACCGTTGGTTTGAACACGGGGACCAGTTTTAGATTCGGCCGTTAGTTGGGCATTTGCGGTCTGTTAGGTAGGCGAGTGATGAGGGATAAAAGGCAGAGTCGGCAGACTGTATAGTAGGGTGGGTAAGTGGATCCGTTCCATCTGTTCTCTCACTCGGATCCCCTCGCAGAAGTCAGAACTAGGAAGCACGGAAGCGGCCGAATATAATAGGTCTTGGCAGTGCTAGGCGGGGTTGGGCGGTGTTAGGCGGAGCTGGGCACCGACTGGGGGCGGAGCTGGGCACCGACTGGTTTTTTTTTTTTTTACATGTGGTTGACTTTATGACTTTATGAAGATGAAAAATAGGAGGATGCTCTATGACTTTATGAGTATAATGATGCAGAAGATGAATGAGAGAGAGAGAAACCCAGATGCAGATCGAAGATGAGAAAAGATGAATATAGAACATGAAGGAGATAGGAGAGAGATGGCTGGCACGTGACGAAAAAGTGGGTGGGTCAATTGGGATAAGTTATGGCATAGTAAATTAGTAGGTGATTAATAATTACTAGACATTAATAATTATCCAATATAAATATTAGTTTATTTATTTATATAATTATATGTTAAAAGTAAATTTAAAAAAAAATAAAAACCGACCGGTGTCCTCTTAATTGTATTTATAATACATATTTTAATTGTATTATTTGTTATTAAAAAATAAAATAAATACAAAAATACAAATCCGATTAATCTTTTAAACGTTGTCTACCCGACTAACACCCAACGTTTTTTAGAACCTTCGGTTCTTCACAGTCCTCCAGAGACCGCTTGTCGGACCTGTCTGAAGCCACTAACGCAATCGGTTGTGGCTATCGTCGAACATGAATTGTAATTCCCTTTGTGCAGACATGGTAATTAAATAGTTCTACTAAAAAAAATTCATTCCGTTTCAGATTTGTTACGCTCACCATCGAATCGGTCAACCTTAAATATACCTCGTTTTTTACACGAAACGCAGTTGACCGGCATCGTGCGAGACCTCATTTTTTCCCGTTTTCAAACAAGAAGCTCGTATATATGAGATTTAGGATCCCATGAATTTTTTTTGTTAGATTGACCCTCCGGTAGTTAGGCTCCCCTTAGGAGCGCCTAAACATAATTAGGGTTGACCGTTTTTATCAGGGCCTAAACATTACCATAAGTTTGAGATTTTTCATCTCTACTTGTATTTCATTATTTTGATCACATCTTATTTCACATGATTTTCTAAAATTTTTCTTCTTCTCTGTAGATGGTTCACAAAATTGTACGCTTGCATATAACGTACTAAAAAAATTATATCACATTAGTAGATACGTTGTGATTCCGATGACTAAATTTCACAAAATGAAAATCCGTCCATCTGTTACGATCGTTATAGTAAAACAAGCCTATGGTATAAAATTCAACTTCATTCGGCAATGTCTGGGGCTCGATCCAAGCGGTCAACCTTAATTTATCGTCACTTATCATACGAAAACACTTTTACCTACCTCTCCGTGACCTAGTTTGGTTGATTCTTCCACACGTTAAATTCTCACATAAATGAGACGTAACCACACATATAAAAATTTAGAGACGTTTACATCCCGAATATAGGGCTCCCATAGGGAAGATTAAGCGTAAAAAGGGTTGACCGCTTTTATCGGCAACCAAACGTTACCCGAAATACGTGATTTTTTAACCATAGTTGTATTTTACTATTCCGATCACATATTATTTCACAAGATTTTTTAAAATTTTGTTTCCTCTCTATAGTTGGTTCATAAAGTTGTACGCTAATTATAACCTACTAAACAAGTTATACCACATTAGTAGGTGCGTTGTGATTCCGATGACTAAATTTCACAAAAGAAAATCCGTCCGTCAGATATGATTTTCATGGTAAAACAGGCCTACGGTATAAAATTCAACTTCATTCGGCAATGTCTGGAGCTCGATCCAAGCGGTCAACTCTAATCTATCGTCACTTATCACACGAAAACACGTTTACCTACCTCTATGTGACCTATTTTGGTCGATTCTTCCACACGTTAAACTCTCACATAAATGAGACGTAATCACACATGTAAAAATTTAGAGATGTTTACATCCCGAATATAGGGCTCCCGTAGGGAAGATTAAGCTTAAAAAGGGTTGACCACTTTTATCGGCACCCAAACGTTATCTGAAATACGTGATTTTTCAACTATAGCCGTATTTCACTGTTTCGATCACATCTTATTTCACGATATTTTTGAAAATTTTGCTTCCTCTTTATAGTTGGTTCACAAAGTTTTACACTTGCATATAATCTACTAAACAAGTTATACCACACGTTTGGTGATTGAAATACGGCTATGGTTGAAACTTCTTTAGTAGGTTATAATTTTTTTAAAATTTACTTTTAACATATAATTATATAAATAAATAAACTAATATTTATATTAGATAATTATTAATGTCTAGTAACTATTAATCACCTACTAATTTACTATGCCATAACTTATCCCAATTGACCCACCCACTTTTTCCTCACGTGCCAGCCATCTCTTTCCTCTCTCCTTCATGTTCTATATTCATCTTTTCTCATCTTCGATCTCTCTGTCTCTCTCTCTCTCTCTATCTCTCTCTCTCTATCATCTTCTGCATCATTATACTCATAAAGTGGAGGATACGAATGTCCAACAAACCTCGTTATACCCATCTTCTCATCATTATCCTCACGGCGGGCGAGCCTTATAATGAACGAACCCATATCTTCTTATGCAAAGAAAAAGAAGAAAATACCCAGAACCCAGAATTGGGCAAGAGAGATGTCATCAAGATTGAGGTGGTATGTTTGGATGTGATCGATGAATTCAGTGAAGGATTGGGCCTCGGATAAGTCGGATGTGTTGGCGATTTATGGAGAATGAGAGATGGCTGATGTAATTGAGGGAGATAAGAGAAGAGAAAGGAAGGCAAAATAACACCAGTCGGATCAAACGTGGTTTGACTTGCACGCGCTGTTAAGCGTCGAGGTGCAGCTGTCCCAGGGGTGTATGGAATAGGCTCTCTGTTTGTTGGGTGGTCAATTATTCATTGGAATATTGAAAAAACTTCCTTTTCCCTTTTTTTTTTCTTTTGTTTTTTTTTTTTCCTTTTTCTTTTTCTCAGCTATGTACAAATGGAATCATAAACAGGTAAGTAGTAGAGATCAAGTTTTCTAATAATCGATGATGGGCTCTCCAATATTCAAGTTTCTCTCTACCTTCCATGGCAAGTTAAATAGCTTGGCCAAGATGAACTTGAAGATCTTGTTCACATTGATGTTGTGTGTTGCACTTGAGAAGAAAAGGGTCGCATTCATAGCTTTTGCATAAGCCCTCGCCTGCATATAAATATGATCACTTTTTCGTTAGTTATATGTAATTTTCTGCAACTCATAGTGAGCAATTGGTAACCTAAGAATTTGCCGGAGATATGGGACACAACCAAATGAAACAATACCGGGTCTTTTATGACAATATAGCTAGAACGGCCACCTCAAGCTATAACGATTAATGAAACCGCACAATACCGGGTCTTTTATGATCTAAAATATTTGTGATTTAGTTTTCAGTTCTAAGGAGCTTTACTCAAGTATTATTGTATTTTTAGTACTGTTTGAATAATTTGGAGGAGATGTGTTTACCTGGGTAACTATTGTCCATTGCAGATCTGGAGGGAGTCTCACAAAATCGTCAAACTTTGTCCCAATTAGTATGTGAATTGCTGTCTGCGAGTTAAGAAACAGAAGGCAACAACTCAGTTAAGTTCTATGGGACGAAATTGATCAATGCCATTAATAGGAGTCCTTCACTGGGCCAAGCAGAAATTTCACATCAAACTTTTATCATCATTAACTACTGAAAATGCTGAGGAATGATGAGTTTTACTATTTGATAACCAGATTTGCAGTAAATTCTAGTACCTGATTCCATTTTCTTGCTTCACTGTACCATCCAACGACACTGAAAGTGCACAAAAGAGAGCACCAAATCCCATTAGTAAAATTAACCATGGCAATAATGAACCTATAAATTTCCACTCAAAAATTATGAACAGACCTATTGAGTGTGCACCGACTAGTAAGATCAAACATGAACAGAATCGCCACTGCATCTTTACAGGCAATCGGAACATGACCAAGCGAACTCTTATCGCCTACAACCAATTGATTCACAACACGATGAACACATTATTAGTAGTCGATTTGACCAATTAAATTTTCATTATGTCAAATTGTTTGACAAGAGAACATTTGTGTATATATATATGAACATACCTCCAACATCCCAAAGGCTAAAGGAAATCCGAGCACCTTGAACCGTCAGTGTTTTATCCATTAGGCTCACTCCTGTCATCTCCAATAATCTCTTTTCTTCTTGCTCATCCCCGACATATTTAATCTTCATTAACAAAACGAAACACAATTAATCCAAGTTCATCATTAGCCAAAATAACCAAACACAATTAATTCAAGTTCACCAAACTAACTAATAAATCAAGAAATTCATTATCATTACCATAAAGCTTGTCTTTCCAATCTGGCAATCACCCAACAAGCTGATCTTCAACCTCACCAAATCCGCATCACTACTCTCATAACCATCACAACTACTCGTCGTCGGCAAATCCCCCTCTATCGCCTCCGGCGGCGGCGACGTAGACCCTCCTCGTGACAATCTCCGGTACCGGATTCTCTGCTTCCCGACTGAACAAACAAGAACTTTATCCCAAATGAACCGGAAAAACTCCCGGATAATCGAGACCCTGTCTAGAATACTCCACCGGAAGTTTATGTGAACGATTTTCCGGCACACCAGTTGCGTCATCTTTGCTATAGCTTCACGTATGCTTCTTGCCATGGACACTCAGATTAGGCTGCTGTAATGATGAATGATTTTGTGTTTGGTCTTTTGGTTTCAGATACGTGAAGAGGTTCTTAACCAACCCAAATACCAAATGCTAGGAAAGGTCCGAAGGCGACTGAGTAGCTAAGCTTCGCTAGTATGGAGGGAGGGACAGTTGACCGGTATTTTATTGGGGTCTGATTCACAAACAGTCCAAAATGCCGGCTTCTTGAATACTTCGACGAGTTTCGTCAATTGCATGGCTTGGCGGGTTAGTCTGGTAACTTCAGGCGAAAAGGACAAGTCGTTCTTAGTGTTTTTGGGGGGATTAGGGTTTTGATTGATTTATAAACACATTTTTTTTAAAGGAATAAAACTTTGTGGACATATATGCATAGAGCACCAAAACGAAAGCTGCTTATTGTAATGGGGTGTATTTTAGATAAGAGAATCGAGAATGCGACATTTGCAATAGAAAATGCAACTATGCGATCTGCAAGTGTAGGGTGCAAATAAACACAGTGCAGAGGAGATGGAGAAGATCAACTATCTGGTACAGTTTTGGCATTCTAGCTTGTTTCCAAGAGTCTGAAGTTTTCTTTGTTTCCAAAAAGAAAAGCCAAAATGCATGAGATCAGGAAAAATGAAGAACAAATTGACTATGCATGCCAAGCTTTTCTGTAAGTGTCGGTATACATTGTGTTCGACAATGCTTATGTATAACTTTGTGTGAAAGAGTTTTGTCATGTTACAGAAAAAAATGTGCAAGTGATTGTAGTGTTCTCCAAAAATGAAATTATCTAATCATTTTGGATTAATATTAATAATATACTGTACAGTAACATGTCCTGGCTTAATTAGCTTAGTATCTAAAAAGAGCTTAATTAGCTAAGTTGTTTTGTCTTCTGTCTGAATTTAACTATATATCCCCACCAAATATTAGGAAAGAAGAGGTCGTATGTGTATATATGGAGCTTTATACAACCTCTTAACCATCATCAATATTCTACTCTACACCCACCATACCCAAAGATTTTAATTTTGGAGTTGGAGTATGAAAAACTAACACCTAACCGTGTCTGGTATATATAGTTTGGAGATTAAATTGTTTTAAGGATGGCATTGAAGGACCTAATCATGCAATGTAGTTAACATAGGAAGAGATTTTGAAAGAGGCAAAAGCAAAAGCAAAAGCAAAAGAGAAGAAAAAGAAGTATGATTAGGTGCTGTGGAATTTCCATGCTGAGACATTGATGCTCAACCAAAACACGTGTTCCACACATGAAAAGAGAAGGGAAAAGGAGGATTCTGTGGTAAACTAGTCTCCGGTTAAACTTTCAATAACTTGGATCTCGTCCATTCCCGACTCTGGGTCGGCAAAGCTGTGAAGGTCAGACAACCCAGTCGGGTCGGGACGCACCGGCATCACTTCGTCTTGAAATGTCGGCATCAATGGATCAATGTTGCTTGGAAATTTGATTCTGGTTAGTTTGTATCTATTCCATTTCCAATATCTTTGATTATGATGATTTTTGAGATCAGTTTTGTTCTTGGTACACTGGGTATTACAGGTCTACTTCACAAATATTAATTTGGGGCATATTGATTTCATGGCTGGGTTTTTTGTTGTTGAGTAGCTCATTGATTTCTATGTTCCTGTGCATATTAGATGTGGCTTTAACTGATTTTATATGTTTATGGTGTCAATTTCTTTGAGGGTGATTGAAAGGTTTATGGTGGCAATTTCAATCTGATTACTGTTTTATTATACTCACAGTTCTATATATACGAGTTGATTACAGTTTATCATACTAATCCACGCTCTCACGTTCAACCAAGTAAGAAAAAAAATTGCTTTGCAATGCTTGACTCTCAAAATGGCTCATCCCGCAAGTAGTTTCAAATTGCAAGAGAGTGGTACCTAATCTATGTTTTATGTCTTCTACTTTCTTTTTGTTCTTTCACTGTTCGTGTATGATTCAGTTTTCTACTTTCTTTTTCTTCTTCTATGTTCGTGTATGATTGAGTCTATTTCATGCAGGGGCGGAGGCATTCACAGGCATTGGATGGCCCTGGCACCCTCCAACTTGGAATTATATACATACATTCCCTTGTTATTCTGATACAGATGATCTTCATCTCAGTCTATCTCATGTGATGGCACCCCCCAACTTGGTCGGCCCCTGTTAGTTTTAAATCCTGGCTCCGCCTCTGATTTCATGCAAGTTCTCAATGTTTTATTTTCCTTCTGATTTTTCCTTTGGTTTTGTCTTTCACTTTAGATAATTTAGGTCTCGACCTCGATCGGACTCCGTGCATGTTTCTATGCTTGTGGATGGTAAGCAGAAGATTTACTGAGCTTGTTTTGGGAATTATTATTTTTTTTTTTTAAACTGCAGGGAACCAAGCTCAGTAAATCTTTTGCTTACCATCCACAATCTGATGGACAGACTGAGAATTTGAATAGGACTGTGGAGCAATATCTGAGGTGTGTCATTGGGGAGAAACCTCAGCAGTGGGTGCAAGTTTTTCCCTGGGCAGAATGGTGGTATAATACTGCTTTCCATTCAGCCATACAGAGGTCCCCCTATGAAGCACTCTGGTGTGGCACCACCTTCTATCAAACCTTATGCTCCAGGATCCACATCGGTTGCTGAAGTTGATCAACAGCTTAGAAGTAGGGAGGAGCTGCTGGCAGTACTGTAGAGAAACTTGGGAAGAGCTCAGGAGAGAATGAAGAATTTTCATGATAAGAGGCACACTGGGAGATCGTTTGCAGTTGGTGATATGGTGTTTCTCAAATTACAACCATATAAGCAACAGTCTGTCCACAAGCGAGCCTTCAACAAGCTATCAACTAGGTATTTTGGACCTTATGAGGTGCTTGAAAAAATTGAGGAGGTTGCCTACCGGCTGAAGCTCCCTCCAACTGCCAAAATACACAATGTTTTCCATGTGTCTCTATTGAAGAAGAAGATTGGGGATCAGGATTCAGTAGCAACTCAGTTACCCCCTATCAGTGATACTTCCAGCTACAAGTGGGCACCAGCTGCTGTGTTACAAAGGCGCATAATGAAAAGAAATGGAGCTGCAGCAACTCAATGGTTGATTCACTGGCTTGGTACAGCTATTGAGGAAGCCACCTGGGAGTTTGCTGATGAAATCCAGATGCGGTTTCCAGACTTTGATTCAGAAACTTGAGGACAAGTTTCATGTGCAGCAGGGTGCAATGTTATGATCTTCCCAACAAGACCAGAAGAAGTGGATGTCTCCACATGTGAGCCACACGTGCTCATTAGCTAGCTAATTTAGTTAATTAGTTTGTATTAGGGCTTTGCTCCAAATCAGTTGGATGTTGGCCAGGTGGCAAGATTTAGAAGGCCTATTTTGGGTATAAATAGCCTTTGTTAGAGAGCAGCCGGCAGGAATGAAAAAAAGACTAGTTTTGCCTTTGTTCGTTCCTAATTGAACTATAATAGGGTCCCAGATCCCTATTATAGTTCAATTAGGAACGACCCATAAACCTGAGGAAAAAACCACAATAAACCCCGCGAAACAACAAGGTCGCGCAGTTCAGCTCGTTCCTCTCTGAAAGCTCAGCTAGCTGTTGCTGCTCCTCTCACGCCAATAGGGATTCGTCTTCCCATTTGAGTTAAAGGTAAGTGTTCTGGGTTATATTCTTTGGTTTTTTATATTTGTGGGATTTCTTCAGTTTCATTCTTTTCTGGGATTTCCTCGATGAATATTAAAAGTAATTGATGAATGTTGGAAGATTGTTGTTTCATGTTCAAGGGTGGTTGAGTTTATTGTGTTTTTGGTTTTAATTGAAGCAGGGTACCCGATGGATTCTGAAGCAGAAGCTCTTGAGAAAAAGTTGACGTCTTTGCTTGGTCAGCTCCGAGCTGAATGTGCCATACTTGAAAGAGTGGTCTACAAGAACAAGAACCAGCATAGACATTCCTCCTACTTCCAGTACCTAATCAAGGTCTACAAAAATTTATACACCCTGTTTATGATTATGATTCTTTCATGTAGAATTTTCCGTAGAGATTGACAAGCGAAGAGGGCAAACTAGTCGAAACAAAGTAGATAAAATCTCTTCAAGATACGAAAAGACTTACAAAACAACGAGATTAGAAAATAGTTAAAGGCATATGCAGTGGCAAACAAGTCAAAATTAGAAGATGAGAGCATTAGGGGATGGTCTTTTTAATAAATTTGAGCGTCTCCGAGGGAATGACCATGATTTGCCAAATTGTATTAGAATGAGTTACATTTCATACTTTGCTGACCATGATTTGCCAAATTGTATTAGAATAAGTTACATTTCATACTTTGCTGTCTTTATAATTTGCCTCACCGTTTTTAGATAGGATGAGGAGAATTTTAATTTTGATTATTATTTCCACACCTTGTTTATTAGTTCTAAGTTCTAAGGTTATTGCTCTGTTGAATGTTAGCTGAGAGAATTGATTAAATGTAAAGAAAGAAATGATTTGAATATAGATTGAAGTAAGCCAAATAGCAGCAATTGGATAATTTTAGGTTCCTAAGCTTATTACAACCCATCTTAAGTTCTACTTTTTCTATGTATGTATGTAAATCAGGTCAGGAGGGATTTGAGACTATTACAATCAACTAAGTTGGAGGAGATTTTGAGCTGTTGTTTCCAAAGTATCACTGGAAAGAGACCCAAGCAAAAAGTGCATCTATTAGAAAGGTAAAAAAATGAAATTGGAATTGTCATCACATGTGTCCTATATAGATAAAGCTTTCTTTTTCTGAAATAGATAAATCACATTAGAGTGCCAAATGCTTTGAATTAGACGAAAGGTTGTGGTGTAATTCTTCAAACGGAAAGCAACTGTAGTACATAATTGTATTTGATAAGCTTATAATAGCAAAATTTAGTTTTTCTTTCTAATAGGATGTCTTGCCTTCCTCAGTTTGGAAGTGTAAGATCTGTGCTTGATAGGGTTGGAAGTTTATCTGGCTTGACCACATTGATAATATTTAATCACTTGTCAAACCCGTTTGTCACAGTTTGAAGAGAAGAAAATGTGAAAGCGGAAAATATAATTTCATGGAACGACTTCTTGGAGCGGCACATCTTTTATCACAGGTGTTTCTTGCTTTATCATATGAATCTGGTGTTGTCTCTGCAATTGGAATTTTAGATCATATTCATGCAAGCAATGTTTGTTGCTGTCTGTTTGATATAACTTCTAAAACCTCTCAAGTTACCAATGTGCACATGCATAATTGATCTCAATGGTAATTTGGTGTTCATGAGTAGTTAATTATGATCTGATAACATGAACTATGGGCATCTGTCATGTTTTCTCTAATGTGTGAAGTTAAAAGCTAGATATACCTTAGAAGACAAGAACCATTTGTAAATGTCTTGACAAAAAGTTCCCAAGACCTTGATAATCTTGCACTTTCTCTAAGCCAATGAAATTCATTCTTCTCGAGTATCCAAAGAAGTGTATGACATGAGTGAATTCAAGTGTATTGTTATATGTTGTAGAATGTACCATAGCCAACTCGAATAAGTATGGATTTACTTTCATTACCATATATGGTGAATTGTGGATGATAGGAGTCATAAGACAAGTCTTTATAATGTAACTGGTCCACTAATTACCTAAGTATAATCTTTCTTGAGCTCTGGATCCAAAACATTGTTTTGTCATAAAGTAGATTTTGGTGGAACTTAATCATGCAAATGATTTATAGCTGTTGTGTGGAAAGGCTAGAATAGTCCAGCACTTGAACAATTTCATTATTTTGAAGTATTAAAATGTGTTTTGTTTGTGTTGCAGATGGTTGAACCAATGTTGAAGGCGGCTATGTATCCTTTTCTATTGGTTACATGAAGAAAATGTGCAACAGACTAAAAGATTTCCATATTTCAAAGGCCTCCTCGTTTCGAGTTTGTTCTGAACAGTAAGGCAGGGGGGATCCAAATCTCATCTATGACCTAAGTTTCATAATGCTGCAGTCTTCTATATTTTATTTACCTTGTAGTCTTGGACTAATTGACATATGAACGGCTTTCCAGCAGACTATAAGAATTTTCGATGATATTAATTTTGTGATGTAGTATCTTTTTACACCAAAAAATTTGTTCTTGCTTTTTGTTGCATCATGTTTATCTGTTTTGCCTGTGTCGTTTCTGTAATACTTGGGTCTTCTAGCAAATATTTGAATTATGCATTATGTGGATTTGTTACCCTTGACTTTTCTATAGTCAGATATCTACATTGCTGGCTCGATCTTTTTTCATGGGATTTTCTTTGACCATCTTAGCTTTGCTTGCACGACTTCGAGTTTTGGTTCAACAGGTAATTCCATGACCCTTCTCCAATACGTTTAAAGTTAATATGTAGAGTATACATTGAGCCAATGGATTAATTTGACATGTAAGCTTGTCTGATCATTTATAAAATTCCAGAATCCCGGACTTATCTGCTGAACTTCGTTTTATGGCTTATATTCTACAGATTCTGCTTGATGTTGTTTCAGTATTCAACATGGTTTCTTCTCTCTCCCAAAAGAAGCAATCGGTCAAAATAAATCATGAAGGAGTTGAGGTCAGCCCTTCTTTAGTTTGGAAATTATTGTCAATGCAATTTAATCCTAGATTCCTCTTTTATCTTTTCTTTATTAGTATCATTACTATTAGTATTTGAAATATTTTATTTTCCGCACAATTGTTACAGGTCTTTAGGGAGTTTTACCCTATGCAAGTGGATTTCATCACTCTGGACTGTGTGTGGAAAACATATAAGTTTGAATTGGTTGAGACGACACATAAGAGCCAGATTGCGAGTCCTGGTGTGGATCTTTCTTTAGGGACATCATCTGTGCTTTATAAAAGTACTGACTCTTCCCTTGGAGGTCAGTGTATCTACCATCATTCATATTTTATCTTTTCTACATATAAGCATATGGCCTTCAGTGTTATCCTGGTTAGCACATCTCAATGTCCTTTTCTTTTCCTACCACTTGCACTGTTTTATATCTGAGGTGACATTTGCCCTATTTGTTTTTCCACCTGCATATCGTTGGTCGATGTTTAGTACTGTTTTTTCCATTTGGGTATGGGTATTCAGTAGGCTGGTTATTTTACCTATTGTTTTCCTTATTGTTCTGTTTTGGACATGAAGAAAGATGAGGACTTGTTTGATAGCATGGTACTAGGAGATATAGTGGTTCTCGATTTAAATGGTTTGAAAGGCAACAATCTCTACTATGTAGCTTGATGTGCTACATTGTGAGTTATTCTTTAACCTCTTATGATGTTACTGACAACTGCTAGTTTAGGGGTTATGTCATTATGGGATGGTTTACACCCCCAAAAGTTTTGTTTACTTACCACACCAGATAGAATCGAAGATAAGTAGCACCGGCTTACTTTAGAGTTGTATACCAAGTTAATGTGTTAAATCATTGTTTACTGTAGTTTTATGTGTTATGTTGATTCTTTCTTAAACTTTTGTTCGTGTTAGAAGGCGAAATTATGTCCGGGAGTCCAGATGCAAACGATACTGTTGAGTACGATGAAGTTCAGGCCATAGAGAACAACATTGATCTTTTGTCTGGTCCGTCCGATGGTGATGATGTAAAGCTGGTTGAAGCATGTGCTCAGGGTTCAAACATGGAAGACACTCCTAGCAAAGAGCTTTCCCAAGGAGTTTGCTTGCCACAAGTCCCTTCAAGTTCACAGGCATCGAAGCTGAAGTCTGGACCAGTTAAAGTCGCATTCATACAAATTAAAAAACCCATAACGTACGCTAATACGTTAGCCATAATAAGGAAGATCCATTGTTCAGCTTGCTTTCTAGTGCCAATGTAAAACATAATCTCTTATGAATAGCTTTCTGCTTCAGTGTATTCCTTGACATGAATGCCCAAGCATCCATCTTTAAAACTTGTGTGGAGTGTCAGCATCTCTCGGTAAGGCAAACTAAAGACCCTAACTCGAAATAATTCTAGGTTTCAGGATGGTTTTTTCTTCTTCTTTTTCCTATGAAATTTTCTATTATGAAGGCCATCTGCTGCGTTCTGGACTTCTGGCTATACTGCATAAGGCCATCCAAGCAAAGTCATTTGAAAAATAAAATTTTACTGGTGTTTAAAAAATAAATTTTTTTTTTTGGGTCAAGGATTTGAAAAAAAAAATTATTAACAAAGATCACAGCAAGTGGTCTAGTGGCTGAGCGTATTGGTTCGGAAGCTTTACTCGCGTTTGAATCACGAAGCTGTCGCTACTCACTACTGCTATCCAGGGTTAAAACAATTTACATGCTTTGAATGATTAATTTATGGGCCTAGTAAACTTACAAAATTAATATAAAACTTAAACTTAAACAATTATATGTGACCTGTGATTCTGGGTGAGATTTGTTTGGACTTTGGAGTGTTGGATCACTTTGGGTGGTACTGCAACACTGATTGGTTTAACTGAGGATCATGGATGTAGTGTGATGTGCGTCAAACAGGTTATTGAAAGTGACGCATTTAAAGAAGACCAAGACGATGACATTTCACTAGGATTGTTCTAGCGACTCATTGTTATTACTGGAACACTCCGAAAGCTCTGAAAGCAAAGCAGAGAAATGGTTCATGCTCTTTTACATACATCACCACTTCTCCTCCAGTTTTCTCGTCCAAATCCTCATGTCTCTTCCTGTAGGTACATACCTCACTGCCTATGACGTGTCAGGGTCTATGCTTTCCTTAATTGTTGCTTCAATTTGTTTCACATTTTTTCTGGTTTCCTGAGAAGAACTGATATTCTTGCTAAGTTATTCTCCTTTTCTTTTCCGGGTATGTTTTTCACTTATGATTTTGTTGTAATTGCTCGTTGATGATTTGGGTTTTCATGGAAATTCGCTATGCTCTACTTACTGGTGCTCAGGTAATGGAATGCAAGTGGTAGATCTTAATTGATTTTTTGGGTTTTGGGTGTTAGATAGATGTGGGGTGCGTTAGAAATTATAAGTACTGTGAAATTTTATACTCTTTTTGCTTTGATCTAATGTACATTGTAAAATGTAAATGGTGGAGAAGCAAACTACAGTTGATATCCGAGTGAAACAACTCTAAAATGTTGAAGACGCTAATATGTTTACAGTTGACACCATAGCTACAATGCAATTTGCATGTGATAGTTACAAGGATTGCAATCTGCGGAACACTGTTGTTCAGTTTCTCTTTATCACTTCCTTCTCAAAAGAAAAAAAAAAAAAAAGTTTCTCTTGATTACTTCAAATGCGATCACGTTTTTTTGGCCTGCTTTACAGGGGAAAGCCTGGGAACGTAGTGATGAATTGCTCTCCAGAGAAATCTATGAGCAACAAGCCAGTGACCAAACATGTATTATCTGGGTTTGCAGCGTCTTTAGTACTTCTCTCTCAAATACACCAGGTAAGTAGAGTCTAGCTCTCCTAGTGTTATTGAATGATGCTAAGATTAGATGTAAATATTCTGACACACCAACTCTTCTTTAGCAATTTACCCAAAAACTGAAACCAGTATTTCTTTGTGGAAGTAGAAGAAGATTTATATTGGTTGCATGTATAAGCTCTGAAGAAGTATTCTTTTTTGAAAGTTGGTATATTACTTGAGTTGTATTGATTTATACATCACTTTATATAAAAAGCTTATAATCAGTTGTATGATCATTTCCTTGGGTTCCATTTACTTAGCTCCTGGCCAGAAGTACATGTGTACCAAAATTGGTTTCAACCTCCATTCTTGTAGATATATCATTCCGTTCTTTCACCCCCTTCCAGTCAACATTGGTATATGCATAAAATTAATCTTGCTAGTAGAGATGTTTGAGTTTTGTGTACTTGATTCTAAGTTTGAAACTTTGTATAATAGTGGTTACTCCTTTCTTCCAGTGCAATAGGTAACAACTTGGTTGAGTTAGATCAGGAAGTGCAGTAGATTTAGCTGTGGATTGATAGAGAGAGTTTTTGAAATTAGTCCACATTAGATTTCTGTACGGTAATGATAAAAAAGATTAGATACTTGTGCGATTGCAGGAGCTAGAGGAAACCTGATGCCTTTTACGTCTTTTGACCAGGCTGTTGCATCAGAAATTTACTTTCAAAGAAATACTTATGAGCTTGCAAATGCTGCTGAGAAGACAGTGACTCTTCCGTTGGATAAGGGTTCTGATGAAGGAGCTGAGAAGCTAATGATGATGAGAGGCATGACAGCGAACAATTTTGACCCCATTAGATATTCTGGAAGGTGGTATGAAGTGGCTTCACTTAAACGTGGATTTGCTGGGCAAGGTCAGGAAGACTGTCACTGCACCCAGGTAAATGGAAATGGTATGTGTAGTTTGAACTGGGACTTGAAATTTTGAAATCTTGTTTCCGGAATAATTTTGATATGGACAGGAATTTGATTCTCCTATTTTCTGTATTGGACATGACTGCAGTCCCATTTTGTTCGACTCACCTTCAAGTTGCAAGAAAATTTAATACATGTTCTTTCAGTCAAAACCTTGACCACTTATTTCTGACTGTAAGAACATTTCAACTTACTAATGGCAGGGTGTATATACCTTTGATATTGAGAAGAAGGCCATCCAAGTTGATACCTTCTGTGTTCATGGGTCTCCTGACGGATATATAACTGGCATAAGAGGAAATGTTCAATGCGTTTCAGACAAAGATTTGGAAAAGAATGAGACAGATCTAGAAATGCAGGAGATGATCAAAGAGAAGTGTTTCCTCCGTTTTCCAACACTGCCATTTATCCCTAAGTTGCCGTATGATGTGATTGCAACTGATTATGACAATTTTGCTCTTGTTTCAGGAGCAAAAGATACAGGTTTCATACAGGTACTTGTCACATGACTTTCCATTTATGTTGATATACTGATATTACGTCATATTATTTTATAGAAGATTATGAACTCTAGTTACTTCTCTCAAAACTTAGTTTGACCTATACTCTCAATTTCAGAAGGCTCTATATCTCTTCTGAGGTTTCATATGGAAGTTAAGGTTCAAATATTTTGAACATGGTGTACCTCTAAACCTCTAAATGCTACAAAAAGCTTTATGATGCAATTAGGAAGCAGAAATCATCTCCGAATTTTGTATTTTGTCTTCCTGTTTTGGTGAATCGCTAAATTATTTATGGCATTAACATTTCAGATATACTCCAGAACACCAACTCCTGGTCCTGAATTCATAGAGAAGTACAAATCATACTTGGCCAACTTTGGATATGACCCGACCAAAATCAAGGACACCCCACAAGACTGTGAAGTGATGTCGGACAGTCGGCTATCTGCAATGATGTCAATGACCGGGATGCAAAAAAGTTTAACAAATGAGTTTCCTGATCTAGGATTGAAGCGCTCTGTTCAATTTGACCCCTTCACTAGTGTCTTTGACACTCTGAAGAAGCTTGTTCAGCTTTACTTCAAGTAGTATCTCTCTTGTTACTTGTTTGTTCTGTTAATTCATGGGAGATTATGCAACTGTTCTTACTTCAATGAACAGAGTTGCTTCAGCCTTGTAAAGTGAGTAGTGAAAGCACTTCCATCCTACTCCTAATCGGATCAAGTAACCTAGTTTTGACTGTGAACTAATATCTTACTGTAATCTATTATAAACATCCATGTTTTGGCGGTGGTCTCTAGAGCTTGCCTAGGACATGCAGCAAGGTATAGATTATAGGCCTTGTTAACTTTTCACCCTTGAAATATGTATTCATTGACCTTTAGGCCTTCAGGTGTAGAACACGTACACCGGTGTACTTTTAATCACAATATATTCTTGAAGCCCTGAGAAGTGAGATCCTGTAATATCCGAAGAAAGAGCGTACACCAAAAGCCCCATCATGAGAATCTCCTTCTCTCTGCCTTCAAACTCCACCTCAAAGCCGAACCCCATCAAACCCTCCACCTCCTTCGACGACCACGCATCGATCCAATACATCCACGAATTCACCTCCACCGAACAACCCCCACCCAGACCCCGTGTCATCCCGCCCATCCCAAACGAATGGCAGCCCGGCAACACCACCCTCGATTCCGAGACCCGATTCCGATGAGGCGGCCATTCGGAAACTGAAGGAGGATTTGAAGGGGCTGCCGGAGATTAGTGGGGTGGAGGAGTTTGATGAGAATCCGGTGGAAGGATTCGGTGCGGCGCTGCTCGCCGGGTACGGGTGGCAACCGGGAAGAGGGATTGGGAAGAATGCCAAGGAAGATGTGGGTGTTGTGGAGTTGCGGTCCAATGTGTGCAGGCAAGGGTTAGGGTTTCGGCCGGAGTAGGCATACGACATGTAGTTTCTTTCCAGGGTAACTGTGGAACTGCCACTTGTTGCAATTGCTTTGTGTATTGAGCCTTTTGCTTAGCTTGGATGGTCTTCATCACTTAGTTCTTGGCTTCTCCTAGTGTATATGGGAGAATGTTTCTACGTTTTATAATAGCTTGCTGATTAATTATAATACATTGTCCGGAGCTATTGCTAATTTTCTGTTAGGAAGAGTATTTAATCTGTTGTAAACTTTGTTAGTATATATATTGCCTAGAGAAAATGAGTTTGAAAATTTCAATGGGCTGGTGATTCTTGGAAAAAATGGGAAGTGAAAGTTTAAAAGAAAGGGGCTTGCTGTGTTGGTGAGTAGTTTAACAAGAGGGTTGTAAATGAGGCAATGTTCAAGCAAGAGCTGCAAGTCGGGTAAATGAGATGGTTGTTTTCCCTACTCCAAAGAGAGAGAAACGTAGTCCTAGAATCAGAAGATTTTATGGATCCATTTCACTTTTGCTTAGCTAGGATATCTTTATCACTTGGTTCTTGGGGTGAGAGCTGGCCAGATTACTTCTAACACACAAGCTACTGCTAATTGATTACATTCTCTGAAGCTGTTGCTAATTTTGTATGGAAAAAGTGTTTAATGTGTTGCAACGCTTTGACAAAGGTTACTATGCTCTAGAGCAAAGCTGAGTTTCAATGGCTCGGTGATTGATGGGAAAAACGGGAAGTGAAACTTAAAGGAAAGGGGTTTACTGTGTAGGGAAGTAGTTTAACAAGAGGGTTATGATTGAGGCAATGCTCCTATGGAAGATGGTTCCCCTCAACTTTGCGTATCCCCCAGCAATGCATGATTTCGCCTCAAACATGGTTCCCCTCAACTTTGAATTAAAATATACCGCATGTCTCTGCCTCAGATTACTACATTTTGCATCATTGGAATAAGCCATAATCCCTGTGAGTTTACCGTCCGTTAATCGAAAGCAATGTATAACTCTAATTCAGATTCTATAACCCATAGAGCAACGCAAGGCCAATTTTGTACGAGACCTTTCCTTTTGACATGTCTGCATGTGAAATGTAGTTCGAACTCAAGTAATAAACATAAAGCTTCAGAAAAAGAATGCAAACAAGAGTATCACATGCTCCACCAGTACCTAAGAACTTGGACTTTATATAATGTAATTATCATCTTATCCCTTTATGTTTAGGGCAGCAGATAATAGTGCAGCTCATCATAGGCAATCCTTAAGGCATCATATATCCTGCAGAACATGAACTTACAAGGCATCAGTCGTTTCGAGGTCATTCCTTTTGAAACTTTGTCTCTGGAATAGCAAGTTTCAAGACAGATACCCTTATTATTAAGGGATGAACAGGCAGACTTTTTAATATGTAACAATAAACTCTCTGGTGTAATTTCATCATTCAATAAATCTCGGGTCAAAGTCAACATATCCGGATGGCAACATGAGAGAAGAAAGGAAGATGGCATATCCCACATCTATGCCTTAAAAATGGTTCCAGAACCGCAACAAAAGAGGGAGTACCAGTCTTTTAATGCACGTCTCTCCCTCCTATTAAGACATTTTAATTCATTGAGATATGCCAAAATCCTTATAAATTTACTCTCTATTAATTGAAGGCAACTTATACATCAAAGGGCAACAATGTATAAATTCAAGGCAACAAGGTATAAAACGAAGGCAACAACGTAGAACTGGAATCGAACGCAACCAATCAAATGGTAAATATGGTTGCACCTGTTACCTCTTAAAGGAGTCATTTTTCAAAATCGAACCATCGTCCTCAACCCACCAATCCTGCATTAAAACCAGTCAGCGTTCTTGTTTAATTCCATAAACACAATGATCAACGAACCGAAGAATTAAACAAGAGAAAGAATGAAAGCTTACTGATATTTCATCTGGACAATTGAGGAAAACAAGGCTTTGGTTGCTCCAGCTATTTCACCATCATTCTTGCTCTTTGCCAATATTTGAACTTAGTGAGACCAACACATCTAGGTAGTTTCGATTTCAATTGAAAGCCCAAACCAATATCCTTGTAATATTTGGAATGATATCTACCGCATCCACACATTTTCTAAATGACCTCCTTTTTTTTTCCGACATCTCACCCAACAATTCCAGATCAGGGATGCAATATCCAATAGTACAAAAGGCCCCGTTCGACAGAAAATTACTATTTCAAACCTTCTCATCATAGGCAATCCTCAAGGCATCATTTATCTTCCAGAACATGAACTTACAAGGCATCAACCGTTTCGAGGTCATTCCTCATGAAACTTTGCGTCTCTGGAATAGCAAATTTCAAGCCAGATACCCTTATTATTAAGGGATGAACAGGCAGACTTTTTAATATATAACAATCAACTCTCTGGTGTAATTTCACCATTCAAGAAATCTTGGGTCAAAGTCAAGATATCCAGATGGCAACATGAGAGAAGAAAGGAAGATGGTATATCCCTCAGCAATGCATCAAAAATGGTTCCAGAACCTCAACAAAAGAACAAGAACCAGTCTCTCCCTCAGATTACTGCATTTTGCATCATTGAAATATGCCATAATCCCTATAAATTTACTGTCTATTAATCGAAGGCAATACGTCCAAAGGCAACAACCTATAACCTGAAGGCAACAAC
Source organism: Fragaria x ananassa (assembly GCA_034370585.1). NCBI lineage: Eukaryota > Viridiplantae > Streptophyta > Magnoliopsida > Rosales > Rosaceae > Fragaria > Fragaria x ananassa. Next base: position 12,904,610 of record CP139764.1, read on the forward strand.
GTATGAATCGAAGGCAACAACGTATGAATCGAAGGCAACAATGTATGAATCGAAGGCAACATCGTATGAATCGAAGGCAACAATCGAAGGCAACAACCTATAACCCGAAGGCAACGACTTATAAACCGAAGGCAACGACTTATAAACCGAAGGCAACGACGTATAATCGAAGGCAACAACGTATGAATAGAAGGCAACAACGTATAAATCGAAGGCAGGCAACGACTTATAAACCGAAGGCAACAACGTATAGACGGAATCGAAGGTAACCAATCAAATCATAAACCATTGATGTAATAATTGTTACCACTTAGAAGAGTCGTTTTCAAAATCGAACCATAGTTCTCAACCCACCAATTTTGCATCTGAAATTGAATTAAAAACAAACATGATATCAAACCCTATATCTGAAATCATAACCGCAAGCATTACCGAATCGAAGAAATAAAGAAAGCAAGAGAAAGGGGATTTACCCAAAGAGAACGAGCAAATCAGAGAGGAACCCAGACTTCTCCTCAAACTTCTTGATTTGGGGGGTTTTGCAGAGAAAAGAGACCCGTTTGAGTTTGTCTCCGTTTAAAACGGGTCTGATCTGAATAGAGAGACCCGTTAGTTTTTATTTTGTTTTAAAAAAAAAATGGGATCTCATTTTAGCAATTAAGTTATTCATATTTTTGAAATTTCAACTAACCCCAACTTTCCTTATTATTATAAGTCTTCCTGCACCGCGCGTGCGTATTGATTTAAATAAAAACATTAAAAAAAAAAAATACGTAGAGAATAGTTAAGAAGAGATAGAAGTGTTTTTATTTATTCTTATTAGCCTCTTTATATAGAGGTAGAGTTTACATCATAGTACATAACTAATGAGTAATTACGTGAACAGTCATATAGATTATAATATTTATAACACTCCCCCTTAGATGTCCACCAATGAATGATGAAATTAGATGTCTTTAATGTTGTCTCGTTAAAAACCTTGTCAGGTAAGAAAAACTCAGTAGAAGAAAAATAATCTTGGTCGAAGGAGAAAAAAAGTATAACGCACATATGTCTTAGGTATCATACTTCTTGATGCTCCCCCTGAACGTTACATATTTCATGCACCGTAAATAACAGTTTGATTAGTCCATCAATAAAGTGAGACTATGAGTGCTTTGCATATAGGGGCTCATCATGAAATTTCAAACCTGCAAAGTTAAACCAATACCAACAGAGCTAAATGATTATAAATAGGTCTTACCTCATTAAGTCATATGACTAAATTCATACACTACGTAATAAGTTAATTGACATAATTAAAGCATTGAAACATCATCATGGCGTATCCAGCCATACACATCAATATCTTTGTGTATGAGACGTCCCATATAAACTCTACAATAGCTATGAGTAATTCATAATATCTCAAGAGTTAGAATATGTAGCAACATAAAGATCATAATTCGAATTCGATTGTGTAGTCCGATCATAGTACTCATTGAAGCAATTTCGATCACGTTAGCTATAACGAAATGAGTATATATGAGCTAACTTTAGACTATTTGATTCCATGAATTAACTTCAGGCTCTCTCAAGTATTCATGGATCAAATTACATTAGAATCATTCATGTACTGAATCATTCATGTACTTGAATCCTTTAAGGATTTGACAAACGATACGCTTGTAATGACACTTCACTTTTGGGAATTTACTTCTAGCAACGTGTCTTTTACGATCCTCATAATATATAATGACAAATTTGATTCCATGAATTAACTTCAGGCTCTCTCAAGTATTCATGGATTGAATTACATTAGAATCATTCATGTACTTGAATCATTTAAGGATTTGACAAACGATACGCTTGTAATGACCCTTCACTTTTGGGAATTTTCTTCTAGCAACGTGTCTTTTACTATTCTCATAATATACAATAACAAATGTCGTAAGTCTCTCGTCAATAACAACTTTTTATTATGTAACACAGTACGTACAAAAAATTGTCATGTATAAGGAAATATATTCGTAATCCCCATGTCTCTTGTAGACATTGTGCCATAGTGATTTATGTTCACTGTGATTAATACATTTTTGTATCATGTAGGGTTAAATAATATTTGTATCATCACGTTTCAAATATTTAGTTTCATTAGAATTGTCTATTTCCAATTTGACCAATAATATATTTTGTCGACATGCATAATGAAACATGGCATAACATCGATTAATACAGTCCTTAATGGTATTTGGTAGCTACAATTTGTAAACTTTTATACATTATCACACTTCTATCAATTGTGTTCGAATGAAGCAAAACTTCTTTAAATACGACGTTCTTAGTAAACACGCCATCTTCACCACGCTCGGAGCCTTTTTAACCAGAATATTGTGGTTGACTTCGATATTCCTCTTTGACTACTGCGTATTGTGTTTTTTCTGAACCGCCTCCTCTAAAATTCACCCTCCTGTTATAATCACACAAAAGGGGAGCTATAGTTGATGCTTTTGATCATACATATACAGTAGTACTAGTCACAATCGAAACCAAGCATATACATGTACATAAGTATTGGTCACAGTCATTGGAACCCAAAAAAACCCAAAAACCAATTTGACAGATCTGATTACCACAATCAGTATTACTTACCAGAATCGCATTCGAAATCTCTACGTGGCTTTAAAACTGATGGCTCCAACCTCGGGCGATACAATTTCAATTTTCTCCTATTTTTCCATTTGGTTTTGCTCTGCTCTTCTTTGTTTCTTTCTTTTTCTCGCTGTTCCTTTTTTGTTTGCTTTTCTGGAATTGAGCTTTGAAACTCCTAAACAAAAAAGAAAAAGTAAAAATGGTCCTTTACTTAACAGATTTCGTACACTACCAAAATCATGTTCTTCATGTCACTTTAATTTTGAATCAGCCTCCATATGCTATAGTTGGAGTAACATGCATGCTAGATATATTTTCTCGTGCGTATAAAGTTTGTTCGAAATTACGTTTCATATATGAATAATATAGTTTTCCCTGTTTCACTTTTTGTAAGAGTGCAAATGACTTTTGTGTTGCACGTGGATCATGTTATAGGGTTCTATATTTGTCTTTAGAAATCGATTAGTAAAAAGCATAAAACTTTACACAAAATTGGTTTACACAAAATAGCGACCCACAATCAATTAGTAAACATCTCTTCATGATACCTGCAATGGTCCAAAAAAAAGAAAAGAAGGCAGAACTGGAAGTGAAAATTATGATCAAGTTGTTAAAGCCATGATTGATATCTCCTCTTAACTGATTCAATACATTGCAAGAAAAGTAATCTATAGACATGTTACAAAGAAGCCTATTAAAAGCTTCAAAGCTCAAACAATTATAGCTCTTCGGCAGATCTCTATCTCTAGACTCCAACAGTCACTTTATCCTTCACCTATCTTTATCTCGCTTCTTTTTCAGTCATGGCATGGCGTACCACAATAAACCTGGTACTCTCTGACAAAAAAAAAAATACCAAGAGTTGTTTAAGATAAGAGAATAATAGGTCCACTCATAGAATTCAAGCAGAGATTCGAAATGGAAAAGAGCACATGAACAAAGAACAAACTCCGCACCAAAACTCTGAGTAAAGAGAATGTGAACTGGATCAACACAAAGAAAGCACAGAAATGTTAACGAAACCATTACAGTAATAAGAAAAGCACTTTAATATCAGGTAAATATGTTTTGTCTCATTCCAAAAAGAAAAAAAAAACAGCTAAATACGTTTTGGCTTGCATGTGTTTTTTGTTTTCCATTTTTATTTTACCAAAACGATTGTGTGATCTGATTGTCCGTAATCATAAGATGAAGTTATGATAAGACAGATTGTGTGATCTCATTGTCCATACTCCATAATCATAAGATTTCATTCTGAAATATAACCCAGTAGCCTACTATTACATGAGGAATAGCAAGGTTGAACATCAAAGGATAGCGTAATGTAGAGCAGATGTGAAAATTTTCATTGATGTTTTGCATGACCGATGTAATAATCAAAAGCAACATTGAAACATGCTCATGTATAAGTGGTTTCCAGACCTTTGTCTGCAGCCACACATATTATAGTGATCCATGTGTGAATATGAAATGGTAATATGCAAATCTCATTGAGTTTTTTTTTTCTGAGTATGGGTAACACCCATAATTTACCATGAGTCATCTGCCCCTCTTTGAAGTGATGCTTCTTGATCCCTCCCTGAAAACATTTTCCAATCGTGGTTCCAGCGACGTCGATGAGGTCACCCTCCTTGAAAATCTCATTGAAGTCTAACTTCTGGTTGGGCTCGAACCTTCCAATGTTTTGAAGGCGAAACTCCTGGAGGTGGCGGCTTTCTGGAGGTGACCCATTTCCGGCTTTCTGGATGTGACCCATTTCTTCTTCTTCACAAAATTCTCTTCTTTTTCCAAATGCTCAGCCTTCACTCGAGAAGCAAACAACTCAAACTCTTTGGCTCGCTCTTCAAGTTGCCCCTCTTTGATCACAACCTCGTTAAGGCACTCCTCCACCTTCTTCTCAGTAACACCAATCTCCTCAACTCTCAGCTCAAACTCTTGCCTCCTCAATTCTCCTCAACTTCTCACACAGCCCCTCAATCTCCCTCTCCTTCAATTCCAGCCTACAACACCACTCCTTCATCGCCTTCTCAAGAAAGCGAAACTCTTTCGCTCTCGAATCCATCTCCCTCATCATCTCCTCCTTCAATTTCTCAACCAACCCAATCTCCCACCTTTTCAATTCAATCTCCTTCTCAAACTCCTCGATCTCCTTTTGTTTCAAATCACACTCCCTCCTCTTCTCCTCCACACATCTCTCAACCAGCTTCAGCTCATTTTTCGCCTCCGAAGCCCGAATCTCGGTCACCTCACACGCCTCCCTCTTCTCCCTAACAAACCCGAATCTTAAGATTTGGTTTTGATAGGATTCCCGGATCAAACCCATGGAAGCCATTAGAGAGAAGGAAATGAAAGCTGCAGCTAAGAAACAAACTAAGAAAATAAACTTCAATATTCTTCGATATCATTACAAGCATCCTAGATTGCTTTATATAGTAAGAAAATAAACCATAAAGACCCATATAAGAGAGAACTCGGGTCCATTGACCTATTACATTAACAAACTACTATTTTAAGAAGACCCAAACTAACAAAATGCCCACCTAAACATTTAGAATCATAACATTTCCACCCGCTCAAAGAACAGGCTTGACCTCAAGCCTGAAAATGTCTTCCCAAAACGAAACAACATGTCCAACAAGTGACACAAATCCATCATATATATGTCTGGAGTAGAGGTAACTAGCCAAACGCCTACAGTCGGCAGAGCTTCAACTCTCTTGATAAGAGCTTGCTGCAGTTGAGGGTAAGTAGAAACTGGTAATAGGGATGGAGATGTAATCAGCTGAGGCTTGACAAACTGTGATTGAGAAGCACTGATATTTGACTGAGTAGCAATGAAGGCTGACTTTGGTTGAGGGCATATGAAAGCAGACAAAGCTCTAGGTCCTGCACGAGGAGGAGAAGGTGGTTGGATACCATAGTAGTGCCTCTGGAGGTCTAAATTGGAAATCTTTTGAGGTTGACTGACCAATTCTCCTGCATTTCCCAGTTCAATTCCATGACAGTCCCTTTTCTCATCTAGCATTGCTTCCACTCTCAGAACAACATCAGTAGCTGAACAAGGTAGTCTTGTACTTGTAGATATTTGCTCCTCCATTGATACCACTATGTCATTTGTCTCAGTATGCATAGATTCTTGAATACTATGAGCAATCATCTCTTTCACTTCATTAGAGCCACTCTCACATAATGTAGGGAAACCATTATACTGATGTACATGAGTTAGATTAGAAGAGGCAAAAAGATTCATGCCATTTTGAGTGACTCCCTGAATATCACCAATTATGCAGAGAGACTTACCCTTTAGCCTAGATGTCCAAATAGTCTCAATGAATTGGAAAATGACATTTAGAAACAAAAGCTGTTCATTTTCTTCTGATGCCAAATCTGCCTCTTCCCAAGAAATGTTTGCAAATGCAGCCCATATTTCATTGGTCTTTGAAAGGTTGTTGTTGTTACTACACTTTATCTCAACAAGTGTTATGGCGCATGACACAGTTATCTTCCTCATGCTGACAATCATATCTAAGACACATGCTCCCTTCAACTCGTCTTGTGCTGCAGCCAAGCACCGCAACTGTACTGGTTTGAAAGGCAATAGTAGCATAAACTTTAAAGTTATGGAACAATCAATTTCATAAGCTTTAATAGAACTATGAAGCTGTAAAGTATTAGAGAACTCAGTCATTCTTTCCATGCTTGTATTTGTGACCCTATCCTCCAAATCTCCTTCTAATTTACTCAAGGATGACAAAAGCCGGTATAAATTCTGGTAATCCATTTTGAACCCCAACTTCTGCACTGTGTTAAGTTCATCCAAGGGAGACATAGCATATCCCAAACACTTCTCAACTACCTTCATATGGTTATCATGAAAATTCACAGACAACTCTTTCTCCATTGTACATTCAAAGAAAGCAATCAGGAACTCAAAGAAAATCCTGTAGAAAGCACATTTGTGATCATCGACTTCGATATCATCAGGAGGCCTGATAATTTGCTCATTAAAAATTGTGATTGATTCCTTCAAATCAAGGTCCTTAACAATCAGAAAAGACTTGCTGCTAAAAACATTCGATTGAAGGCTAGCTTCCAAATCATGCATATCAGAAAAGACTACAGTGCCTCCACTGAAATGACTTGACTGTGAACTTTTCAAATCCTTTTTAACACCATTTTCATTACCATCGTACCCATCACTGTGCTCCTTCTTTGATGAATAAAGTTTAGGGTGGTTCATGATGATGATCTGTGAGGTGAAGTTAGTAGTATTCTTGGTGGTGTCATCTTGGGAGTTGGATGCAACAAAACCATGCTTGAGATCCTTGATAGCAAGATTATTCATATTCAACCCAACATCGCAAGGATGAGTCTCAAGGAGAGTAGTAGCCTTATACCAGTCATCAAAGTTGGTGTACCTCTCAATTAAGGTCTCATCCTCAGATCCAGAGATGGGAACAAAGTCAATCTTGTGTGGATTGTACCCAGCCTTCTTCGGATAAGAATAGGCGTCCTTCACAACTTCATCATTTCGCACATCTTCTGACTTTGGCATTTCATCAAATAGATGGAGTATCTGACTCTCTCTCCCCTTTACACACGACTTTGGTCCTTGATTCTCTTGCTGAATGCCAATACCCTTAAGCTCACCGAGCTCATAATCATCTCCATTATTCACCATAATCCTCTTATCAAAAATTCATTCCTCAACATTTTCTAGATTCTCATTTTCATTCAATTTCGCAAAAAGCATAGAATCCACACTATCACAATCAATACTCACAAAATTGAAATCAGAATTGCTAGTGCCAATATCACTTACTGAACAAGAGGATGCAGGGGTATTGTTCGACTGAGCCCAAACGGTGCTGCTAATCCAGTGAGCTAACAAAGTGTTTTCGAGTGTACTAGGCACAACTGAGCTCTTGAATGGGGGCTTGTTGCGCCTCTGGTACTTGCTGGTCTCTCGAGGCACAATAGTTCCTGGCCTGAATAGGCGACGCTTCTTCACTCCTCCAGTGGCTGCAGTCGACTTGAGAGTGACCCGCTTGTTGCGAGACGTTGAGAGACTGGGCATCAAGAGATTGACAGATTGAGTGCCATCCAGCAGAGGTGACAGCTTTGAGGTGGGTTATGGTAGCTGTGGAGATCTGATTTTGGGCGCTGAGCTCTGGAATTTGGGCTTGTGAGTAGGCGAAAAACCTTCGAACAATTGTAGTCTCTCTATGCATTTAGATATGCAGGTATCAAACGATTTACTCATAGATTCTATGAACTCAGAAAGCTTTGCATATGGGTAATTGAGAGAGGGTCGTCCAGAATCAACGATTGAGACCTCTGATTCACTGACCCCGCCAAGTTGCCGTGGAAGTGAACAAAGCTGAGAACCAGGTGCAATTGGAGGTGGTGGCTCATACGTAGTATGTGGAGGAATAGTATGAGTTGGTTGCAAGTGAGGACAAGGGTAGTCTTGTGTGTGAGCCTGAGAAACACAAGGGAATCGGAGAGGAAGCCAGTGTCCATTGATTAGGGTTGCAGAATGGTTGTTCTGCGGTGGTAGGTATGAGTTTGGCTGTGTGAGCTGCGGAGGTGGGTAGTTTGGTTGTGAGAAATTCTGAGGTGGTGGGTAAGGGTTTGGCTGCGTGAAATGCAGCGGTGGTAGGTAAGGGCTTGGTGGTGTGAAATGGTGCAGTGGTGGGTAACAGTTTGGCTGCGTGAAATGCAGCGATGGTGTGTAATTGGTCACCGGATAATAAGAGGCTTCGACCAAAGAGTGATCGTAGCAATTTCCAGCAACCCCTCCGCCATATCCTGCCGGAATCACGCCCAGATGTGGGCTCTGATACCACTTGATAGGATTCCCGGGATCAAACCCATGGGAAGCCATTAGAGAGAAGGAAATGAAAGCTACAACTAAGAAACAAACTAAGAAAATAAACTTCAATATTCTTCGATACCATTACAAGCATCCTAGATTGCCTTATATAGTAAGAGAATAAACCTTAAAGACCCATGTAAGAGAGAACCCGGGTCCATTGACCTATTACATTAACAAACTACTATTTTAAGGAGGCCCAAACTAACAAAATGCCCACCTAAACATTTAGAATCATAGCAGGTTTTGTTGAAGAGAAGAAGACCTGAGGATCGGATGAAGACCTAGGAAATTCAATCGTGTTTTTTTTTTTGATAATAAAATAAAGAACGGGTAATTGGTGGGTAAAAGATTTACCCATTTAAAAATAGATGGGTAATTATCTTAACCCAACACATAGTATAACGGGTATTACCCACTGGGTATTTATTCATAAATCTGTTTGGGTGGGTATGAACTCACGGGTTTTACCCATTGGGTAAAAATGTCAATCTTATATCTACACATAACTGAAAAATAATAAACTTTGAGCTTTTTCGGAACTTTAAAAACTTAACCATCTTATTTTTTTATTTTTTTATGGTAAGAAAGAGGCCAAAGACTTAGAACAAAGAGACTACAAACAGAAACTAATCAGTATTACTGGTTTTAAAACTTCTACACCTAGCAACTCCCACAATATCATCAAGGAGAGCTTCAGTAACAATAGTAGGGGGCTCATCATAGAGATAACAGATGCCTTGAGCATTATCTTATTTTCTTTTTTTCTTTTGGCTTTATTAATATATATTATTATTTCTTTAAAAACAAAAGAAAGGTGGCGTGTATATAACATATTACGGTAAAGAACAAAAAATAAATATTAAGACTCGAGGAATCGAAATTATTATTTAAATAATTATATATCACATCTAACATTATAGGAAAAATGAAACAAAGAAAACACCTAACTTAAGGTTGAGCAAAAGGCGGTGACATACATTCTACAGTTGCCTCTAGCATTTGCAGGGCTCCTTGTCGATACATGTAACATAGAAAGTCGTAGTCTTAAGGGAGGACAAAATTTCTATTGGTTTATGTGACTTGTTTACGATAATTCTTAATCATAGTACTTACGATTAAAAATCGTATGTTAGTATGTTATGTCCTAAGAGCATACTTAGCAATGCTAGCTATTTTTGAGTTAAATGTTTGTCAAATTAGTTAAAATGTCATTTTGGCTAGCCACTTTAGAAATGTGGCTGCATCAATGTTTTCTATTTTAGCTAGCATTACATCAACATTATTATTCAAATAAAGATTAAATAGTTTAAATATATTTATATATCAAATAAAATATTTTACAATGAATGTATTAAATTATAGCTAGCCTCATATGAGTCATCTCGCTCTCTATATTTACTTATTTAGTTAGCGAGATAGCTAAAAGTTATAATAGCTAAACTTTGGCTAGCTTGTTAGAGCTCTAAAAATATCAACAAAAACTAAACACGCTCTCTAAAATAGCTAAAAACTAAAATAGAGAGACTACTAAAGTTGCTCTAAGGCCCTGTTTGGTTGACATGAAACCATGGTATGGGAAATGAATTAATTTGGTTTTCCAGTCTAAAGAGTTAATTGGTCGTAGGGTTGTCAATGGGTCGTGTCGTGTCGGGTTCATGTCGGGTCAAAGAATTTCACGTGTCATAAGATACAAACCCAAACTCAACCCATTTAATAATCGTGTCAAAAATCTAAACTCAAAGCCAACCCGTTTGTTAAACGGGTTACCCGTTTCTAACCAGTTTAACCCATTTAATATATAGGTGGTATAGTGTTCGATAAAATGACCCATGACAACTGTGACCCATTTAATAAAAAAAAAACATCACTTGATTATATTCATTAAAAACTCCACAAAAACATAATTTTATAACTCATGAATAATCAAATCCAAATTTCCAATATAAAGTCAAACACTCCCGATTTGAAATTGAAAGACATAATCCATAATTAAATTTAAAGTTTAACTTTGAAAATAAAAGCCTCAAATTCTAACTTCCAAGTTCCAAGAATCTAAGTCTTCATTTTATTTAGCTTCATTTTATTTAGCATAAAAGGCAAAGCAAGTAATCACCACCTACAATCGAAAACAAATTCAAGTCAATAGACTAGTATCAAACTCATAAGCAAACATTAGAATACAAAACTGGAAATCTACTTCCTCACAATCAAATAAAATCACTTACAGATCAAAAAGAGAAAGTCATTTTTTAATATGTTTCAACTTTATTTCTCTTAGCTCAAATGAGCAGCAACAGTGGAACAACCAACAGATTCACTATTGGTGTCACTAATGTTTAACTTGGTAATATCTTTAGTTAAGTCATCCAATTTTGGTGGCAAAGTATGAACATCATGTCACGTCCCGACTCTTAAATTTTACCTTATTTACTAGCACAATGTTAATAAGAGTTTTACCGTCTTCGTCATTGAGTTTATAGCTTAATTGGTACCCAGAGAGGTTTTGGGAGATGATTAATTCGAAGAAATTATTCATAGGAGAAAAATGTGACGACGGTAAAAATAGTAAATTTTAGCTAGTAAAATGTAATTTTTATTAGGGTATTATTTTTTGGGGTGTTAAATTTTAGAGTGGGTTAAATGGTGATGTTGGACCAAATTGGGCCAAGCCCAGACTTATTTCTCTCTCTCTCTCTCTCTTCTCTCTCTTCCCTCTCGCTTATCTCTTTCTCACTCTGAGCCATTTCCATGCCGAAAATTCCAGTCGCCCGTTCGCCGCTGTCTGGCCACCATAGACCGCCGCACTGGTCCCAATCGGTCGACCGTCAACCCAGCCACCTTTCTAGACCGGTGGCAGCCTCCCTAGCGCCGTCGTGAAAGAGAAATCGAGCCCGGAAGGCCCAATTGTTCGGAACTTCCCGTCGCCGGAACTCCATTGCTTCATTTCCTCAGAAGGTTTCTTTCCGATTCAGCTTGAGTAAGAAGAAATCGGTGTTTGAAATTCTAGGGCTTTTATATATGTTTTCGTTCAATTGACATAGTTAGGCTTGAAATTGGTGTTTGTGCTAGTTAGGAAAGTTGTAGAAGGGGTTGAGAGGAAGGAGCTGTCAAAATATGGTAGGCATTAGAGGTCGCTGGAGCTGGCCGGCGCCGGCGCCGCCACTGCCACTGTAAAGGGGGTTTTCAGGGTTTTTAAGGTGTAATTTTAAGGGGAGTTTAATGGTGTGTTGGAATTTTTGGAAGATATTTGGATAGATTTGGGAATTTTTAAAGTTTGATAATTTTGACGGATTAATAAGTTAGAATCTGGCCATTAGATTATTTATGGTTAGGACGGTGGAAGGTGATTTTCAGGATGTCGGTAATTGCGGCGAAATTAAGATTTAGAGTGATAGACATGGTTGAGCGCGCGAGACTCATATTTAATTATGCCTATTTTTATATAAGCGTCGGTATTTTATTTGAGGATTTAATAATGTTTTTGGAATAAGATATGAAGAGACTCGAGCAGAAAAGACATCTGACAGACATCAGGCTTAGGCCTAATTTGTGATCAAGTGGATGTTTGGTTTTGTTTATTTAAATGCATGCAATTGTTTATTGTCGAGCAAGTTATTTTATTAGAAAATTTGACGTCATTTTTATTTAACAATTTTATGTATTTTGAAGGATTACTGAAAATGAGATTTTCGGTGAATTATAATATATTATGAGAAAAGTATGTATATAAATGTTAGCTAGCCATATTTTTTTGTTTTGTTGTTTTGTTGTGAGTAATAAGTTTGTTGTTTTGTATTAGGGTTGAAGTGGAATTAGGTTCCTCCTACTATGGTGTATTCATATTTTTTTCTTTTTAATAAATTACCCTCGTTTTATCGAGGTTTAATTTAAAAAAAAATGTGTGTGGTAATAGATAATATCAACCTTGCAATATCACTTGGTTCTTTCTGATGCACTTGTTGGAGCAGGTTGAAATCCAGCTTTGCAAATCTCAGCAAAACATGGTTACGTGATCCATGCAGTTCCTGGTGAAGAGACATGTAGTGCCTCGCTTCTAGACTCGGTAAGCCCTTCCAAAGTGGCTGATTCAAGGCATGCGTTACTTGTTTCGAAAGCGGGGGTGCTTAAAAGATTTGCTGCCGACTCTAGACGTGTAGTGGTGAAGGCTAGTGCTTCTTCTAGGAATTCCTCTCCTCGTACCATAAGATGTGTGGCTTCGTACAAGCTTTGTAGTCCCACAATGTCGTGGTGAAGCGATTCGTCGAAATTCCCATCACAATCTTTGAACTTGTTGAACATATCTGCTTAAAATTTCATATGCCAATGCATCAAAATTAGCCTATTCAAAACAAAATAAAATGAATGAATAGGATTGTCAGGATATCAATTACCACAAGAAACATTATAACCATGCTGTCTTAGCAAGCGAAAACGAAGAACACAAGTCTGCAGGTAATCATCATCACAAGTGCCATTAAGGTTTTCGTGAATTTGCTGCATAGTTTGGTCAATCTCGTATTCGAAGTGGTAAGACACGCCTAAGCGTTGAATGTCATCAATCAGCTCCAGTTTTCCCAAACCAGTTTCAACAGGCGGAGCCATCAGCATCCTCTTCACTTCTTCCTTCAGTTGTTGCAGTACTTGTTGCTCACCTTTCATGTTGGTTTCCTACATGCATACAGGCCAGTTGAAGAAACAAATTAAACATCGATAAGGCTCAGACATGCAGATAACAAAATGTAACAGATGTAGTGTTGCCGAATGCCCAGGATGTACGTACAAACCATAGTATTGTTATAAGACAGAAACCGATCTCCCCAAATGCTGGGATGGAAGTTAGCCGAATGTCGAGTATCGGCATTATTCAGGGATTGAGAAGCTAAAATGACCGCGGTGAGAGACATAGTTCAATGTGGCTAAATTATATGAGAGGTTTGATTAGTAGTATGAGTTGAGATGCTTCCGTTTCTTTGGTATTTATAGTAAAATGTCTATGAAAGAATCGTATATATAAGAGCTTAATAAGCCAGACCAAGAAAGGTACAAGTAGCGACCCACATGCATGTTTGTGGCATGAAAATCGAGTCGTCAAATAGTTCAAACCGTTCAATGAATCCACCGACTATGTGATCGTGTACATCATGTACAATGTGCGAGCGAGAGGAACGTTTTAAACAAGTTAGCTAGTCTCCTGAATTGGTGAGGAAATGGGCGAAAGATGTAAATTAAACGTGTTCGATCGGTTGTGACTGATAATCTGACCCAATTGGAAACACGATGTATTCCACAGTGGTTGTTATGAGGTATTATAATAGTATAGTGAAGGCTAACACTAAAATAGTTTTAAAATAATATAGTTTGTTAAAATAGTCTAATAAACTTTAGTAAAGATCTGTCTATTTAAGCGTAAAAAGTTTCATTTCATTCAAATAGGCTCATAAAACATATTATTATTGGAATAGACAATTAGGGGTTAAAATTAGTACTAAATGAACATTTTCCCAACTTTAAAATGATGAACACAAAAGATTCTTACAAATGAGACTACAATCCCAATTTCAAGCATGGCATTCTGCTCTTCCTATGTCAGCTAGTTCAGCTTTTTATTTTGATATTTTAGACAGTGGTTGAAATAGAGGAATCTAGTTGTAATTTTATTTCACTTTGTCGAAAAAAAAAATCTCAATTTCAATCCCCAAGCCTAGTTCAATAATTGTTAACCTTGTTGCTATTTTTTGACTACTTCAACGTTCTCTTCTTGTCTTTAAAAGAAGTTGCTAATCTTATGGTGTGCTAGTGTTAATATTTCAGAAAAATGTTCATTTACACAAATTTTACCACCTCGTTAGCCATTCCAGTGACGCATAATCTTACGGATTTGCCCATTTCGACAAGTCCAATTTGATTTAAGAAAGGCAGACAAAACTTTCAGAATGATCCATAATGCATTCTAGACATTCTCCGATTTGATTGTACCATATCAGCCACAGTGAGCTTAATTTATATCTATATACAGAAATCCTCATTCCACAAAACAAAATTAATGATATTGAAAAAAGATGCAACAATCTACTATTAGACTGATTACATGAGATTCAGAGAAAGTCATCAAACACAACAAAATATTGAACCAAAATTAACCAATCAACCATTCATGCCTTTTGAACTGAAAAACCAAGAATAAAGTCTTTAATTTCATCACTTGCAGCCCTATCAAGAGCTGTCCGTCCATCAGCGTCTTTGACATTGTAACTAGCTCCGGCTCTTAAAAGTTCTTCAATTTTCGGCCTGTCACCTTCTGAGGCAGCCATCAGCAGTAGAATATCTACTGGGTGGATATTTTGGCTTAAAAGAGCATTCATCTTATCATATGTACCCTCCACAGCAAGCATTCCCATGTAGTTAAAGTACTGTAATCAAAAGGCATGCATCAGATCAACCTTTGCCTTCATAAATCACGATTCTGGATGAAATTTAACTTTAAAGAAAATGCCAGTGATTTTAAGGAGCGCTAGTGTGAGGCAGTTAATAACACAAACACATAACCCGCTCCCGAAAGCCTGCTTGAGTTTTATTTTTCCAAAAATGCATCGATAAAACAGCCAAGGTCTAAGGTCTCTATGAGATGATGAAAAAAGATGAGAGTCCGATCCATTCATTCATTAAATCATGAGGACAAAACACGAGGCATGAAAAAAAAGTCTAAGGTCTCTAAAAAAGAGTTATGTTTATGCTCTCAATATATGCTTTAGCACCAACAAGTTCTCCCTACTTGCATCCTTGGCAAATTTTAACATACATGAGAAAGCTTCTCTTAACAAGGCAGCAAACAAGAAAATTATCCTGCTAATTAAGAACTCTCGTCATGCATATATGCAAATTAGTTCAACATGAACAACCAAATATACCAAAATATATAATATTTGAGTTCTGTTAAGGTACAATGAAACCACACAGAGGACTGCCTAATGTATCTGTTTCTAACAACTTTTCAGTTATACTTATAAGAGCATCTTCCCATGAACAGACCACACTATTCTCAAAGGCCAATAATCAGTCTATTTCTCTTGAACCTTTTATCAAACAAGTTTCAAGGAATAAATAATTGATGTTCTGACACCTTGTGCCATTATATACGAGGAAAAAAAAATTCTGCACTGCAATAAATTCTGGCAAGGTCCTTTATTTTTATTCTCTGTAAGCCATGGCTCTATTGAGTGAATTAGTTGTTTAGCAACCAGCCCTGATGCTGCATCATTGTATCGTACAGCATCCTCATCAGCCGTGGAATATTTCTATTTTTCTTTTGAAAGAGATGATGATTATCATGATCATATTCCAATGATTTTGCATCAAAAAGCACCCTATCAGAACTAATACTTAGAACTTGTCAGACTTGCCAAAACTCAACAAGAAGTATTTCATATATGAGTAGATATTTGGCCGACTCATAAGCTGATAAGAACAGACTGAATACTGAAGAGCATACTCATCAAGATTTGAAAACAACATTTTTCATGATAGTTGTATGTTCCTGAGGCAAAGCAAGTTATTTAGCATATCATACAGATTTGCAGATATTCCCACTCTAAGTAGTTCAATCTCAAACACCAATACTGAATTAGGTTGTATGCCCCAGGCTGGAAATCCACTAGGTCCATAAGCGTAATCAGGAGAGCACCGCAGACGAGCAACTTCTCCAACTTGCATCCCAATTACACCTTCATCCCATCCTTTTATGACAGAACCTTGGCCAATTTTGAAAGTGAAAGGCTGCTGCCCAGTGTCCTTGGTGCTCCAAAACTTCTGAATCAAATCACCATTTTTTCCATAACCAATGCAGTGAACGGTGACCTTCTGACCTGCGACCGGTTTGGGACCAGTTCCAGCCCTCAGAACTTGCTTCTCCACTCCCATCTTCATATTAATAATAACAATTACCCTCTAAAAAATTCTTCAAATTCATTTTAACTTTTGGAAGCTTTTTCTTCACCTTTTTCTAATAACTAGCATCGTTCTACTAGTAACGAGTCCTAATCTGAAATATTGTTCTTAGTTTTTACTACTTTTGTACAGTATACCAGAATTGCTGGCGCTTCTTTATCTTTTGCCAAAACACATGAACGAACATTTTACAAAACTATCAAGTGGTTACTCTAATTGTCACATACAGAACAACAATAATCAGTTAATCACTACTAACCCACATTCACACACAACACAAGAATTACATAGGTAAAAGTTGTAGAGAGAGATAGAGTAAAAACCTGCTCAACGTCATCTTTATCAAAATCATCACGGGATTGGCTTCCATAGATACCAGCACCCTCTGCGTCTATACCGTTTTTACCGAACTTGAACCAGCACTTGGCTCTGGAGCCGTTGGAGGGTCCAAGACCAAAGGGTCTGACCCAACCCAGCCTATTCCGGGTACCCAGAAACCGGGTGTTGAGTTTGACAGAAGAAGTAGGAGAATTGAAGGAGTTGGAGGCGAAGCATGAATGGGTAGGAGCAGTAGTACATGGAATGGAAGCCATGTCTGTGTTTCTTGTTCTGAGCTTGATCACTCCTCTATCCACTCAAGTAAAGGCAGAGTACTTATCAGGCGTGCGACGACGTACCATATTTCTCATGATACAGCAATCTTTCACCGTCAATATTAATTACTTTCCCGGCACTAGACTTGAAATCACTCTCATGAGTTGTTCCAAAAAAAAATTAAAAAAAATAAATACATAAAGAGGATTACTGACTAAGAAATTTTATTAATACATCCATAATTACTAGATACACATCTCATACTTAATATACTATTCATTAACTTTATTCTTTTATCATTTTACTAGATACACATACCTAAACTTCCCACAATAGTCTCATTTAAAATACACAACTTATTCACTAAATACACATATTTTTCTAGATCTGTTACTTCATTTATTTAAAAAATAATCACAATTAATGAGATTTTTCTCAAAATTATTCATATTTCCTCGTATTGTTTCACCTCATTAACATTTTTCCCCGAAGGGTTTCACTTTGTTAAGCTCTTCCTCGAGAGATTTCTCTTTGTTAATATCTTCTCACATTACGTTGTCTACAGTTTTTGCTTGAAACTATATCGCTAGTTATTTCTGATTAGGATTTGGTATCTTCACATACGTTGTTTTTGTAGAGAAGAAGAAAACTTTTCAGCGAGATATTTTATTTCAACTAAGTTTCTTTACTTTTTATATGAATTGTCTCTTTTAATAATTTTACGTATCCACAAAGCCTTATATAATGCGTATCTAATATTTACGGACGTGTTAATAAAATTTCTCTTATTGACCCAAAAGAAGGATCATCTAATATAACTCTATTACTTTTGTTTTTTTCGATTAGATAAGTTTGTTATTTTTGTGGGTTGTTGATGAGCTATGGTCTGTCACGGTCGTGTATTCAAATCTCATTGGTATAAATAAATGTTTGGAGAGTTAAAAGAGTTTGATAAACTATTTGGTATAGGTAAAGACATACATGACGCCTGGTTTGGCTCATGTACCTCTTCCTAACTTTTGTCACTGGTTTGGTTTATTGAGAGTGAAAACAGTACAACTTTTGTCTGTGGTTGGGTTTATTGAAACCAATATAAACTCCTTTTTCTTTTTTTGTCTTTTTCTTTTTTGCGGTTTATATTCATCATAAAATAACAAAAAGAAGAGAATGCCAGACTTGGTTTTCAAATTATGATAAATGTGTATGGTTATAATAACAACTACATTCTTTTGATGTTTGATGTTTGATGACTATTTCTAGCTGAGGTGTTTTACAAGCTCTAAAGTACATTGACATTCCAAATAATTTGCCTTAAATACAGTATATGGGCATACGATATTGAGTAATCGAATGACACCTCTTGAGATAGAGTTTCAGTGCTAGTGATACAAAACCAAAAGGACACACTAGGTTGGCCTTTGAGTTGGAGATAAGTTCCAGCTCTGTTTTTCCTGCTCAAGAGATGAATGGTATTCAAGGTTTCCTCTCAAACCACGCGAGTTCATTGCCAACAAACAAGTCAAATCAATCTACTTAGTCCGTAAGCTACATAATTTTTCTTTTAAGAGTATTAATGACGGTATCCTCAAAGACTTTCTAAGCCTAGAGACTAATATGCGCTGAAGGACTATGTCATAATGTTTTCCCTCCTCTGGCCACCAAGAATAAATTGGGATTTAACTTTAATTAACGTCGGCGGGATTCAAACCTGGATATAAGTGGTTCCACACCAAGACTTACAAACTCGACCACATGTGATGGTTCGTAAGCTACATAATTAGAAAAAGTAAAAGTTTATTACATCACTAAGCATTCCTAAATGTCATCTTAATAGTGTCTGAATTCACTGTCTATGCTCTAGAAATGGAACTCGAGAGTCCAGTCCCTAACACCCTCAAGCTTTTAGGCTGTGTTCTGACTTCTGAGCACACGCTCGTTCACGGCCCTTGTTTCCACCTGCAAACTATTGTAGCAGTTTCAGCATAACTATTATAAGAGATCCTGCAAAAAAGAACTACTTTGCTGATTTAATTGATTTCAAAACAATTTGCATGTTCAATCAAAGTTCTAATTCAGGCTATGCGTAACATATCCAAAGCATTTCCTAATAAGCCAACATCATGACGACTAGTTCCTCTTTCTCTCAGGTGAAATGTTTATCCATATTGTTATCACTCGGTTCAAATCCAGTACAACGACATTGATATACATAGTTGCAAACAATTGGTGCTTAACAGAACCAATCAAAAACCTTTGTAAAAAAATGACGCAAAAAGCAAACATTCTTCTCCACATTGAAATGCCTCGTAAGTCGTAACTAGTGATATTATCACCTCTAATATTACTAGTAGCAGATACTTGCATAGCAAGTCAATCCACTCAACCAAGATTCTAACAAGTGAAAACAATGTGACTGAGGTCAGGTTATTATGTGTAGGACATTTGCTGCATCTTCTACTAAAAGAACTATAGTTTATTTATATCATAAGACAGGAAGCTGCTGCTGTTACTTAAGCTTTCATTAGTATTTTCACTATTTTGATGTGGATACATTAATCTTACAAGTTAGAGTTGGGGGTTTTCAATTATTTGCACAGCCCATCAGAATAACGATCTTCAGTCATGAGAATTGATTTCAGTTTAAACTTCATAAAAATTCACCATAAGTTGCAAAAATTCATACCAAGGAATAAGCACAGATAAATCAAAGAAAGTGCCACAATCCAAAACTAACCTGTTCTCGCTTCTACTTCTTAGTCCTTCACATCCTTAGTAACAACATGCCACTTATTATGTTATGCATATGGATTTGCAGATATTTCAACTCTCCTACCCCTGATGTCAGTCCAATTTCAGTACTTCAATCTCAAAATCCAAAATTGAATTGGGTTGTATCCCCCAAGCAGGAAATTCACTAGCTCCATAAGCATAATCCGGAGAGCACCGTAATCATGCAACTTCTCCAACTTGCTTTCCAAGGACTCCTTCATCCCACCCTTTTATAACAGACCCTTGCCCAATTATGAAGGTGAAAGGCTGCTGCCCTGGGTCCTTAGTGCTCCAAAACTTCTGATTCAAATCACCATCTTTTCCATAACTGGTGCAATGAACGGTCACATTCTGACCTGCCACCGGTTTGGGACCAGTGCCGGCCTTCAGAACTTGCTTCTCCACTCCCATCTTCAGTCAAATTTGACTCAAGAGTAAGAACCATATTAACAATAATGATGATAACCCTTCATAGATTCTTCAATTTCCCTTAGCAAACACCTTTCTACTATGGAACCTATTTTCCAATTAATAGTTGAAATTCTATTAAGTTGGTACATGAAAATACACAATGCCAACTATTATTTGGGTATTCTAATTCTTTAACAAAGAAGTGAAGAACAATGGTGAGAGTGAGAGAGAATAAAACCTGCTCGACATTATCTTGACCAAACTCGCCACCGGATTGGCTTGCATAGATTCCAGCACCCTTGGCCTTAGCATCTATACCGCTTTTACTGAATTTGAACCAGCATTTGGAGGGTCCAAGACGGAAGGGTCTGACCCGACCAAGCTTGTTTCGGGTACCCAGAAACTGGGCAATGAGTTTGAGAGAAGAAGATGGAGAATTGAAGGAGTTGGAGGTGAAGCATGAGTTGGAAGTAGCACATGATGGAATGGAAGCCATTTCTAAGTCTTCAGTGACTGTTTAGTGTCGACTCTTCTCAGCTTGATAACACCGACGAATCTTTAACAGCTTTACGTTTTTCTCGATTTTTTTTGTTTTGGGGAATATTAAGTCTATTATAAATATTATAATATATGTGGATGTCTTTGTAAATACTCATTAGTTATGTCCTTACGATATAAATCATACTCTTATATAAGAGAACCTAATGAGAATGAAATGGACATTTCTTTCTCCTCATACATTTTGTTCTTCTCTTTTCTCTCTATCTCATTCTTGGTTTATAACACGTTATCAGCACGATATCGCTCATTCCATTACATAAATTTCATGATGATCTATGAGATATTGGTGCAACTTTTGTTACTTATTATTCATACTCACGATCTATGAGTTTATTTATATTTTGATTATATCTTGTTTACACATATACTTTGTTTATATTGCTCAATTCTATGTTTACAATTTCTTATATTAGTGAGCCAGAAGTTTCACTAATAATACTCGAACCTGAAATTTTTTGAGATTATGAACCTGAAGTTCAAATATTACATTAGTCTTGCAATTCTAATTGTTTGCATAAACCTAAAGTTTTGTGCATGTACATGTGATCCATTGTTCAAAAGATTCGTGTCACATCCCAGGACCCATTCCGCCGTAACACGATATTGTCCGCTTTGGCCCCGCCGGCCCTCACGGTTTTGTTTCCGGCAGCTCAGGAGAAGCTTCCCAGTAGGTCACTCATCCTGGGATTGCTCTAGCATCAACATGCTTAACCTCGGAGTACTCATCCCCTCCAAAGCCGCTGAGCCACCAAAAGGCCTCGCGTTAGATTGGAGGTCATCATGCTTAACCTCGGAGTATCCAACCCCTCCGAAGCCGCTGAGCCACCAAAAGGCCTCGCGTTAGATTGGAGGTGGGCATGTACATATACAGTACATAACCCCTCTTCGTTGGCCGATGTGGGATATTACATTCGAACATGAAGTTTCGATATTGATATTTCTTTCTTATGAACATGAAATTCTAAACAGCATAATTGGATCCATGATGATCGATGTGGTCTATGATGCAAGATTATTGCTTAAAACCATGATCTATGAGATTATAGGTAGTTTGTATATTATTGATTTAGATCAATAATCTATGGTTCTTATTCTCATTTATTTGGATGATTTTTGCAATATCATGATGCAATTCCATGCATTTCTGTGGATAATTTTATGGAACTTTTGAATACATGTTCAATATGCGATATTAAGAATCATTGTTCTACCAAGAGCCATGAATAGACGCATATGTGTCTTCTGATATATAACATGATATGGCTATAGATCTGGCTATAGTAACCACACTATGTAAAATTTGGATTCTCATGTATCTATCATCCATTGTTTCACATGATATATATTATGTACAGTTATTATGTACATTATTGCTACATGTATAATTGACTAATCGTTAATTTGTTTACAATTCGATTATAAATACAATTAAATATATTTAATATGCTTAATATGTAACACACATTTACATATGATTAATATGTTTATTATTGCAATTAGTACATATTGAATTAATGATGCAACCGTTTCAAATTCTTTGACAGTTAACATGACTAATTTTTAAATACGAGGATCTGGTAGTTATAGTTAACATGACTAGTTTTGGATTTTTTATGGTCATTGATAACCTCTATTTCTTGTTTTATCATAATCAGTTCAGGTCTAGTAATTGATTTTTACAGCCTATTTGTTGTGGTACTGGTCTTTCATGAAACTTATTGTTTTCATAATATCATATTTATTGAATGGAATAAGGTATGTATTTGTCCATTTCATTATATGAATTTAATTTATTCATTTCGCAATATATTTTGTTTTATGAATTACAGTGAACTCGATAATCGAGACCCGAAGTTTTTTATCCAACTATAGAGGACCTAAAGTTCCTCATGAGTAATATGAGTGTATCATGGTAACGCCATGGACATTAAGGATGGACATAAGTGGTGTTCCCATGTGACCATGTTTCTCAGTCCTTTGTAGGCTGAGACTTCCTTGCCTTATACTTGAGTGGAAAAATTAGAGGTTCTTATAGAAAAGGGCACATATATTGTTGTCTTTCCTCTACCGGACATCTTTTGTGATATTGTCTAGAGTATCTGACTATTGATAAGATGTTTTTGTCAGAAATCTGACTACCGACAATTTTTTCTCGAATACTCATCTTGTTGAAAGATAGTCTTTATGCCTATTTATGAGAATCGGAAGAAACACTGAGCTATTTAAGCTCTGCATGTACCCATTGCAAATACACTCATTTTGCAGGTCATGAGAAAGAATATGACTAATTCGGCCAACATATATTGAAAAAGCAATATTATGGTATGAGATTATGGAATTCAAGTATGTTTTATTTTTCTTAACCTTATTCGGTTTTGTAATCAAAATTGATTGAAACCCAGAGTTTCTTGATCAAACTACATGAGGGTATGAAGTTCTTTGAAAGTGATATTGTCAAATTATTGAAATGAAGTTTCTCAAAACTTATGTAATCAACAAGGACCAAAAGCTCCTTAGAGCTATACAATATGATTTTCTTGTGATCCCTAATTATATGAGAGCATGAAGCTCCAATTTATTTTGATACAATGTTATTGTGAAATTAGAGGAGAGAAACAAGATTATCATATTCGTGAATGTAACTAGATCAGAAGTTCTTGTACTTCTTCACCAATGGAACTATAAGTTTCCATTTTCACATTTTACTTATCCTTGTTCCTTACCATTTTAGAGTTTGTTAATTATTTTCCTCTTCTAAATTTTATTGTTACTCATACGGGCCAACAACTTTATAGCACGAACATATGAATTTCAAATGTCATGTTTTTGAACTAGAAGTTCAAATTACTGAATTATAGAACATAAGTTCTAATGGTAAAAGCTCAAGCCCAAAGCTGAGTATGTAAATTAAATTAGTGAACTTGAAATTTCAGTTTAGTTATCTGGAACCTGAAGTTTCCAGCACCAAATTTATTTGAACTAGAAGTTCAACATATGAAATCAGAGAACTTGAAGTTCTAACATTATAAATTTAAACTTGAAGATTCGATTACACATATAATTGATGGCTCCGGAAAAGCACATAATATCCCCTCTTTACAAGAAGTGGCTTCAATATGGTTCCAGAATATGTATTGAGATCCCACATCACCCGAAGGAGGTGAGGAGATGTGTTATAAACATACCTCCCCATAATGAGACTAATTTTGGGTTGGCAACTCAAGCACAAAATTGTAGAGCGAGCGAGATCCAAAACGGACAGTATCTCGCTATGTCGCCTATTAGGTGTGTTAAATTCTACAATATAGTGAGACACATAATGTCATGAACCAGAAGTTCATTGAACCAAATTAATTATTTTGGCATGACTAGTTACATCATATTTTACCTACAGTGTTGCTTGAAATCAGTAACAATTTTTTATGCCTGCTAGCTAAAGCTACTCATAGCAAATTGTTTATTTGCTGCATTTTTTTTTGTTTTGTCACTTTAATGAGACACTTCTCTTGTTATGAAAGGGAGAAAAATTGTTCTTGAAGAACAATATGAATTGTTGTGGAATATTTACCTATTGTCTCATTTTGAGCTTGAGGAATATCACAGCTAGTGACTTAATAAAAACTATTGATGACAAAATTATATGCTAGCGGGAAGAAAATTTACTTGGGTAAAACCCCTGAGACCGACCATATTAACAAAAATAATCTTGCCCCCTATTTGATTTGTGGGAAAAATGAGTATCTAAGTGACATGGTTCTCCTGACGAGAATGTCATTAAAAATGTCCGAGTTCCTAATATGACGGCTACAGTATTACACATACAAAGGTTAAAGTACAACATCAGATGATGATATCTTAGTGATACAACAATACATCAATATGGTTGATACTCATGAATTTAATATTTTTGACCTTAAACTTGGTGTGGGTTCACCACCAGCCAATGTACATATTCACTCGAAATGAAGTGATAGACATTTAAACGCATTTTTATGCATGGTCATAATAAGACAATCTTCCCGCCGTTAGGGGGAAAGAACAGACTACTGTCACTTGAATAACGGCGTGAATTTGGAGTGGAATGTATCCACCAGGTCTAAAGTTTTAAGCTTCTAAAAATAAAAGATTATACATGTCTTATAGTGTTTTATGGTATTATGAATATAGATCCACATTCGCTAAATATAATTCATCTATGAGAGATGTTTGTCGTAAAAGTGACAATATTTGCCCTAGAAGTGGCAGGGGTACCCAATATTAATAAACTCATAGTAGCTAATGCATGCATATAAGAATGTGTGGGATCTATGAATGATGATCATCGATGAAAATTTACATATGGTAGCTACCAAAGATCATTAAGGACTGTATGATGCAATACCACATTTCATTATGAATGTCGACAAAACATATTATCGGCCAAATTGGATATAGGCAATTCCAATAAACTGAATATATGAAACGTGATGAGATACTTAGACTTTTAACCCTACGTGATACAAAAGGGTATTAATCACAGTGAAAATAAATCATTATGGCACAATGTCTACAAGAGACATGGGGATTACGAATATTTTTCCTTATACGTGATAATTTTATGTAAGTATAGTGTTACATATATTTATTGATGAGAAACTTACGGCAGTTGTCAACGTATATTATGAGGATATGAAAATACTTTGTTAAAAGTAAAATCCCAAAAGTAAAGATTCGTTATAAGCGTATCGTTTATCAAATCCTTAAAGGATCCAACTACATGAATGACTCGAACGTAAATCGATCCATGAATACTTGAGAGAGTCTAAATGTGAGATTCCTCATCACCTAAGAGAAATGACGTAATGTGCCTTATACATGCAAACACAACTCCCATTAGTGAGATGTGTTTTGGTTTTGAACCCAAGAAGAAAGCCATGAGGGGGAGGCCCAAAGGCGAGCATATCTCGTTATACTTATTTTGTTATAGTTAACATGATCAAAATTGCCTCAATGAGTATTATGATTGGACTACAAAACCGAATTCGGATTATGTTGCTACATATTCTAACTTTCATGAAGTTATGAATTGCTTAAAGCTCTTGAAGAGCATATACGAGATATATCAATAAACGAAGATATTGATATGAGTGGCTAGATATGCTATGCTGATCTTCTAATGGTTTTGAACCATAGATAGTAATGTGTTAATTAGCTTCTACTGCTTAGTTATTACATAATGTAAGAATTTGAACATGTGAGGTTGTTTCTAATATTACTAAATGAGGTAAGACCTATTAAATTGTATAGCTTTGTTGGTATTGCTTTCACTTTGCAGGTATGAAAATCTTGTAATGAGCCCCTATATGCAAAACGAACAAAATCTCACTTCAGTGATAGACAAAACAAACCGTTATTTACGGTACATGAAGCTTGCAACAATCAGGGGGAGAATCTCATCAAGGGGAGCATCCAGAAGTATGTTATCTAGGACATATGCGCGTTGCACTTTTTTCTCCTTCGACCATGGTTGTTTTTTCCCACATGGTTTTTATTACCTGGCAAGGTTTTTAACGAGATAACAAATAAGCGCGTCCAACACCATATCATTCATTGGTGGACATCTAAGGGGGAGTGTTGTAAATATTATAATATATGTGGATGTCTTTGTAAATACTCATTAGTTATGTCCTTACAATGTAAATCATACTCTTATATAAGAGAGCCTAATGAGAATGAAAGGGACACTTCTTCCTCCTCCTCATACATTTTGTTCTTCTCTTTTCTCTCTATCTCATTCTTGATTTATAACAAAGTCTTTTTTTTTAGATCTAACAGCTTTTCCATCTCATTTTTAAAATAAGGATGGAGAAGAAAGAGAAACATTCATTCCCCAAATTTACAGCAAAATCTTCTTTCTCTAAAATTAAATTCTTTACGTGCTTCAACGAGAAAAAGACAACAACAAAAAATATTTTATTAGGTATTTTCTCGATTTCCTTAGTTTTGGGGAATATTGAGTCTTTTTTAGATCCAACAGCTTCTCTATCTCATTCTCTAAAATGAGGATGTAGAAAAAAAAACATTCATTCCTCAAATTTGCTACAAAGACAACAATAAGTTTTTCACGTGCTCCAACGAGAAAAAAGACAACAATAAAATATATTATTAGGTATTTAATTGTTACAATAAAATATATTATTAGGTATTTAATTGTTACAATTATGATATAGTATATTTTATTATTGTATTAAATCCCGAAATCTCTAAAATAGAGATGTTGTTAGATTTTGAGCATAATTTTTTTTTTTTGGAGATTTTAGCTTTTGCTTTTTTATTTTAGAGAAATTTTGAAGAAGCTGTTAGAGATGCTCTAAGAGAAATGCTAGACTGCTAGCCTCCATAAAGGCTTGGGCATTAGAATTGTGTTACGTTTTACCGCATTTCTAATGCCCAATTAGGCAATTGATCTAATCTCCAAGTCATGTAAATTTGTTAACTTTTATCTTTAGAATTGATAAATTTGTCAGTTCTATTTATCAATTTTTAAAGGGGAATTTGATGTTACACCCAAAATCATAGACTCATTTTAAATTACATCCACATGTTATACTCTTTTGAAATACACCCAACTTATTAATTAGGTTGATTTAATAAAAATATTAATATTGTTTATCTAAACAATAGAACTTGTTGTTGAAGGAAATTGCTGAAATGCCACCAACTGAACCATTGCAATTAACAAGCTGTTTGGCCGACTCATTAAACATAATTATCCGGCAGCTGAAAACCCCGGTTCCACAGACTACGCCCAAACCCTAAACCCTAAACCCGGTTCCACAAACCCTAAACCCTAGTCTAAACTCTAATCCCTAAACCCTAGTCTAAACCGTAACCCTATTTAAAATAGAAGAAAGTCAATAGCCACATTTAGGGAATGTCTTCTCATTCAATCAGAAGGGAAAAATTTTCTAAAGAAAAAACAAAAAAAACGGAAGGGCAAAAGAGTCAAGGAAAAGAGGGATACAAATTCCAAAAATAAAAATAAAACATATAAGGCATGTTCAATAATATGGTTGGGTGTAAATTAAAATAAAATATGGGCATGGGTTTATTTTAAAAGGGATTTGGTTTTTTGGATTTTTATCTAATTTTCTCATTTTTAAATTGATCAACTATTTATGTATTGTGTTAGAGCACGTTTTCAAATTAAAAATTGATAAATAGTCCTTAACTAACAACTATACTATAGGGATGCTCTAAGGACATGTTTGTTTCGTGAAATCAGGCATAAAGAAAAGAGACCGGTTCCTTTCTAGTGTTTGGATGTTGTAGGAAATTAGGTGGAATAGAACGTGGTTCCTGGGAGCAAGGAAAATAAGTGGGAAATTAGTTCCCTCCACTCACCCCATAGAATTACTTTCCTTCCCAATTTCCTACACTTACTAAACTATTTTTTATTAAGTTGTCCCTACTCAAATGATTGTTTCCTAATTTTTAATCACATGTCTTTCAAAATAGATATGATTTTCTTTCCTCTCCATTGTAAGTACCAAACATCAGAAGACAAAGTGGATAGGAATTACAATTTCCCATGGTAATGGAAAATGCAAAGAAATAATTTTCTATCCTTCCTTTTCCATAAACCAAACATGCCCTAAATGTACGCTTATAAGAACTAACCATAATTTGGTTTGGTTTGAGTGGTCTGCACATCCGAATACAATAGTTAGAGAGATTTGAATATGTGACCACTTCATATATATTTTTTTTTTTCCGATGATTAATACCTTCATGATATTAGTTATGTGACTTTGGTCAGCTAATGCAATATGTCACAATTCATTGGCGCTGTACTTAAATAGAAAATTCGAGAGCCTCTGTTCATGCAATGCTTGATTGTTTCCACCCAAAAAAGCAATTGTATAAATGCAATCTTTAAAGAGGTGGGAGACCGCTTTGGACATTATGAACTTGAAGAAATTGTTAAATAAAAAACGACACTCTACAGTAGGTGTAAATGTAAAAGCGTACCATCTGAAATTGAAATTTCTCATATGTTGCTCTGGTCATCACAGGATGTAGGATGTTTCTGTACACAGGAAAAATGGCAGACTCTTTTGCCTAACAAGGCCATTTCTCCGTCTGTTTCAATGAATGTTCATAACTAATTTAGCTCAAATACCAATCCACCGGCCACTATTATTGCATGGTTTTCAACATAGCTTCCCCAGTTCTGCTACTGGTTTATTTCCATTTATTCCTCAGCCGCAACAAGAACTCAGAAATTGAAAATTGAAAGCTCTCTACAAACTAGGGGGGAAAGGAAGATCACATGTTCTGTAAAAAGAATGTCCGTCATTTCTTCCCCATGACCCCTTTAACTTCAAAGGTGAGGGGCAAGTGACATTGGATTCATGGACCAGCCAAAGCAAAACCAACCATTGTCCTCCCACACCTAAAAAGCACTCGAGTTGCTTCACCAAAACTATCACCATCCTTTTATTTTCGCTTGCCATTCAAGACATGAAAAGAAAGCAATAACTTGCTTTAAAAGCATTGAAAAATAATCCAAATTACCTGGTTTCATCATCCACTTGGATTTCGAGTCTCACATCATCAGTGCAAATAACATATCAAACTAAATTGAAGATTGGATTCTCCTGTCCTCGTCCAAGTAGGGCTGATTGCAAGTAAATGATAACCCAAGTGGTTAAGGAGGTGCAGGTGAGTTAAAACTTTTAACTATAAGCACATGAATACAGTGATAATATCACCACCTACTCCTACTAGTTCAGTTCACTTTAGGTAGAATACAAGGTAAAGAAACCTTGCGAGTGACCAAAGCTTAAGACCAAATGTCCCAAACACAAAGCAATTTCCCCACCAAGACTGGACGGAAAACCACTTATCTTTGGCCTCAAGCCGCCAATTCCCTTCCAGCAGACCAAAAGATGTATAAAGCTAGAGCCATCGCCACAAGAGATGCTGCAAAAATGGCTGCATATGCTCCTGCAGAAGTAGGCACTAGAGGTACAGTTGGATCCCTCATAATGAGAGAAATCGAGTACTTCAACCAGCTTGAATTACACAATGAATGTTGTATACATAAGCCTCCACCGCCAATTACAAGTATTGTTTCCTCAAGTAGTCATTTACGAACAACTTTTGACTCAATGGAAAAAACACAAAAGAAGAAAAAGAGAGGCACCGGGCTCCTACCAAGCATATGTTCTATGGTGGACGTTGCAGACAACAATCGGCCAATTGGAATTTCTGTATACAGTTACAGGAATCTAAGATCTGATGTGAAGAAATTACCAGGTTAGACAACGCTCTCAGAGAGCTTTGAGAAGCTCAGCTTCTTGAGCCGGCTCGTTACAGGGCCAGCCCAAGCTCTACCTGATCCCCCACATTTGATGTCCACAACTTCAACAATGTTAGGTCCTTTCTTGTTAGCTTTCTGCCTAATAGGAATTTTATCCATACCAAAATTATGAGAGTCAAGCATTGGGATTTGACTAGTAGTTTTCAGATGAGTTTTCGGTTTCTGGGGAATGTCAGGGTGTCTCTGATTAATGTAGGTGCTGGTTCCACTGCTGCTGGCTTCATCAGATGACTTCCTCGGTAGCTTTTTTGGAGTAGGAACGCCACATGGAATAGAAACAGGAGCCATTTGATGTTTATTTCGGGAAGAAGCTGTAGACGTCCGAGGTTCAACCTTGCTGGACTCTAGTTCTCTTGTCATTAGGGAACTGACAGTCCCGGTGGCCCCTACCCTGATGGATCCTCCACCACCCTTTATAGCTTCAAGCTTCTGAACCATATTTGTCTAGTCTCAATCAAAGGTCCGAGCAGGCAGATAACTTGGAGCAGGGGATTTCTTAATGACTGGAATCTTGTTGAAAGAGATGTTACAACCAACTCAGTTCAAGAGCTTTCCTGCAACAGAATCAGCTAATACTTTAGGATGTGAATGGTGTGAGTGTCAAAAATTATGTAGTTTAAGGTTCAGAATGTATGTAAGTTGATTTATAAATAGAAATCTACAGATATTTTAGATCTTCTAAGCCTGACTGAATAAGGCAAGGTACTGAGTGGCTATGATCAGAACAACCTAATCATCAAATATCAATTATCTAATAGTTCCAAAAGCAAAAAGCACAGAGTAACAGGGTAAAGGTCTATTTTAGCCATGATTTCATCTGAAAATGCAGGAAATAAAGTTTTGACATGAATCATTCTAGCATAATCAAAGTTGGTAAAGTGGTAGATTCAGCAAAACCAATGTCAACCTCCTTATATCAAACCACAGAGAAACTAACAAATTACTGGAACACTTCTCTCCTATAGTTCCACAAATGC
Source organism: Fragaria x ananassa (assembly GCA_034370585.1). NCBI lineage: Eukaryota > Viridiplantae > Streptophyta > Magnoliopsida > Rosales > Rosaceae > Fragaria > Fragaria x ananassa. The sequence goes on from CP139764.1 coordinate 12,935,739, forward strand.
ACATATCCAAAAAAATTCCCAGAAGACCCAATTCTTTATCTTTTTTGGCAACTGTTGCATCAAGCTCAATCCCAAACGATAAACAGCAAAGCTGCGGAATTATGATCCTTCAAAGATGAAGAAAAGTCAGTGGGGCAAACAGAAATTCGTGAATGACCCAGAAATAAATTTCATTACTTTACTCCTTTATCAGCATCACCAAGATGAAATGAAGATCCATCAACCCCCAATAATACATTAACAGCAAAATTTAAGGCAGAAAATTAAACATTCACATATTATCACTGAGACCCAGAATCACTGGACTACTGATAGTGATGATCAAACATTAAATATCCAAAATCAAGCAAACAAGAGATGGTAATCAGATCATATAATTTGGAGATTAAAAGCTTACCGACAAGTGAGTTGGACTGTAAAACCAAATCCAACAAACAATCAAAGCCAGAAAACTACTGAAACCCAAGAAACTGAAACGTCCGGATAACAAAGGCCGCTTTCCAAAAACATATCCAAATCTCAGTTGAACTCAACTTTTCTGTTCTTAGTCAAGTGTGTGGGAACAGTCAACGCAAATCCCAACACGGTTATGTCTTTATTTATTTATTTATTTTAATAAAAGAGTCTAACTCAAATAATTAACTATGCAATCTCACGTTTTTACGTTTTTATTTGATCCAGTCATCCAGGTGACTTTATAAACACCTTTTTAACAAAATTGAAGCTTAAAAATCCAGTTTAAGTGTTCCAGATATAAAAGATGAGGACTTGAGGTCGAAAAGGTTACGAACGCCTAATCTAATCAGATCAAAAATAAAAATGTCAAGGAAGAAATTAAGAGTTTCTAATCTTTATTCTATCTTCGTATCTCTAATTAGGTGACTTGCATATTGGTGATGCAAATGGGATGCAAAATTGTCGACCACCTTTATTTGCCTACCAAAGTGTTCACTCTCTTAGTCTATTGACACATGTCTATTTTATTATCAAGAATAAAGTTAAACAATTTGAAAATACATGTGTTAATAGACTAAGAGGATGAGCGCTTTGATGAGCAAATAAATATGGTCGGTAAATTTCCTGATGTCTTGGAGGACGTTAAATTATGTGAAAGGATTACATTGATGTGTGGAATTCGCTTCTTTTTTCTTTTGAAATAATGACCTCAACCGTTAGAAAGTCAAAGAAGTTTATGATATCACTTGAAAGTTCAAACAACTCACATTACTTGCAAACTTGCAATGTGCCAAAAGGTGTTCACAAATTCAACGGCCTAGACAAACTGAGTTAACTGACACCTAACATCTAGGATTAGTCTCCTCCTGAGTGTAAGTATTAGTGAAGAAATTCTCCTTCGTTTTGCGAGGAGGGGGGAACAAAAGAAAAAAGGAAAGCAATGAGAAACATGCCCGATCAATTGATCATTTTTGTATTTAATTAGGATTAGTAGCTCACCTAGTTATGGATTTGGAATCCCGAAAGGTTATGGTGTTCCCGGTGGTTTGGAGTTAGCTAGGAAACCCTATCCTATGCTGATCGATAATATATATATATATATATATATATATATATATATATATATTGTGTTAGTTTGATGAGCCAAATGATCATTTATAAATTTAATAAAGTAGTCCGGAGTTCACAACCAAAATTAATTGATTATAAATGGAGTGACCCAAACTCTTATAAACTCACAGACAATGCCTCATATTGACGATGTGGGATTGATATATCAACAAAATTCATGCTCCTTGAATACTCAATTTCTTGACCTTAACCTTGCCATGGGAAATTGGTTTTTTAACTGTTTCAGTACTCATAAAGAAAAAGCTTCAGATCGTGAAAGCAAACAATTCAGGAAGAAGGAGGAGGAGGAAGAAAGCAAACACCATCAGCAACAACGAAACATAATCAGCGATCTCCCAACTGACAGAATCAGCAGTGATCTTTCATATCAGTTGAGTGAGGGGGAAGAAAGCAAGTATCATGTGAAGTGAAACAGTTCCGGTTCATCTGATAGAATCAGCAGTCCTGATCTTTCGTATCGGTTAAGTACTGAGAGGGATGAAAACAAGAATCATGAGAAGCGAAACAGTCCTGTTGGTTCATCTGACGACAGAATCAGTGATCTCCCAGATGATATGCTGCGTCTCATACTCTCGTTCTTGCCTTTAAAATCCGCAGGGCAAACCAGTGTCTTATCTCGAAGATGGAATCATGTATGGTCTTCGTATCCCATCCTTGACTTCTAAGAAATTTTTACTGATAATGAAGCTGTTCATGACCAGACTAGAACAAGGATCATTAACACAGTATTGGCTCGCCAGGACCAAAACTATAACATAATTTATCCATGCTACAAAACTCCATTAATGCCAAGCTGCAAATTAGGTCAGATTCAAAGAGATAGGGGGAATCCAAACAATTTGTGCTTGGCAGGCATTGACAAACTTGTAGTCGATGTCTCGTTCAATAGTACTGCAAATACGTCTGATATGCCTCATTGTCGACTTGAGTGCCACTCGTCAAGGAGTAGTAGCTTTGGGAGTTCAAAGGCATGGCTAGGGTTTCCCTCTACTTATGTTGTTCGGTCTTGTCTTCTTTCACTCCAACATTTGTCTCTAACTGATGTGGATTTCTCGGATAGTGCTTTGGGTGCGGATATACTTTCTGGTTCTTCATTCCCTTTTCTAAAGAAACTGAAAATGGAGCATTTTAGAGGAATGACTGCTCTCAAAATCTACTGTCCCAACTTAGAGGATATATTGGTTTGTAGAATGGATCTGTATAGCATGCACATCTCTGGAATGAGACTAGACAATTTATACTCACATCCACAGTTGGGTCAACATTTTTGCGCCGAATCTACAATCCTTGACTTTGGGGCAATGACATTACTGAGAGTTGTTCCATCCACAACTTTGTTATTGCGCCCAAATTATCTTACATGAGTCAATTGGTTTGGTCCGGAATTACAAGCAATACAAAGACAACAATTTATCATAGACGTGCTATCGATCTTCTTTCCTGTTCCTGCTCCCAAAGTTGGTCAACTTAGTTTGTCCCACGACTACCTCGAGATTATGTCAGAAATTTATGTTAAATTTGGTGGTCTACCTTTCTCATTTGGAAAACTTAAAACCTTGATACTCCTGTACGAAATGGAGAAAAGATATCTCCTGAGTTTAGCATGCCTGTTGAAGAGCTCTCCAGTGATCCATACTCTCCAAATTAGGTTTAGAATGTCTTCCGGGTTAGGAACTGATAAGTGGAACAGCCTTGAGCTTGATCTACAAGCTTTGATCCCCTTTCTTAGTCATCTAGAGGTTGTCGAAATTTCCCTTGGTTATAACATCTCTGAGAATGCAATCACTTTTGCAAAGTTTGTGCTTAAATATGGAACAGGCCTGCAAAATCTGACTCTTAATTTTTGGAGGAGCCAAAGTTCTCTCCCTCCCAATTCGCAAGATGATACCGTTGCTTTATTACAGGGTTTCCCCAGGGCATCTGCGAATGTCAAGCTCTCAACATTCTGCTTTCGAAGATATATGTTAGACAGTTCGACTCTGCAACTTGATCTGACTGATTTCATGTGCAAAATTGGGAGAGCTCAAAAAAGTTTACTCTTGTTTGTTTAGAAATTACTTGAATTCCTTGTGAAATACTCGTAATGTTACGCTGATTTTTGTGTTTGTTTGTACGTACACTCCGTACTGTGGTAATTTACTTGTCTTTATCTTTGTGCCTATAATGTTCGATGTGAGATACGCCTACTCCATTCATTTTGGTTTATAGAAACAAAATAGAACAACTATATATGCCTAACGGATCCTAGTAGGAATAGTTTGACCGAGTGAAATTTACCTTCTTTATTTTACAATTCACACTTTTATTTTATTTTTTAAAGGATAATGCTCATGTAGTACTAATCTTAGTCTTTCATTGCCCATTTTAATGACAATCTTTTTTATGAGTCCATTTAAATATAATGTAGTTTCTTTTATGCCAAAATGAACAAATCTTTACTTAAAGTCTAAACAAATCATATTATTTTAAGACTATTTTGTCATCACCCTTTAAACATGCATAAAAAGAGAAAATGGAAGAGAGAGAGAAGACTTGACCAGAATCTCACCAGTCGCCAAATTCTGGTCGCTGATCGTTGGACTCCGGTCTCCGGTGGCCATAATTACTGACCCCCAATAAAATGTTATTGACCCCTAACAATAAATTATAGGCCTCTAGTAAATATGGTATGTACCACTAATAATAAATTATTAACCCCAGTAATCATTTACCAGAATTAGACCCTCAGTATACATGTTATTGACCCCTAACAATAAATTACTGACTTCTAGTAAACGTATTATTGACCACTAATAATAAATTATTTATCCCCTTGCCGAAATTACTAATTTTCAATAAACATGATATTGACCCCTAACAATTAATTATTGATCCCCAATCTATATGTTATTGAACCCGAATATAATGCAAAACGAGTTTTGAGTTTTATAGTACATGAACGCAAATAAATATTTATAAACCCCAATAATTTCCCAAATAAAAGCTTTACTACTCCTAGTTATATATTTTCACAACTATTGACCAAAAAAAAAATCTACCCACTAATATTATTACTCCCAGTAGAGCAACCAGTCGCCATACCCTCCACCACCACTGCCACACATATTTCATCAATTTCTCATCGCACAAACCGAAATCTAGCTCCCACACACAAAACTCCATCACCAAAGGAAAAGATAAACTTTCCTATCACTACTACTCTACTACATCTCATAAAACCCAAATCCAAATAAAAATTGATTAGAAGTAGATCGGACTCCGATGACGGAATCTGGAGCAATGGAGGTCGAACTTTGTCGAACGAGAATGACGACACCGGAGAACCTTGAGTTTTGGATCCGAAACAAACACCGAAAAAATGGGACCTTATATGTGGTTTATAAGGGTTTGGGCCACTCCATCCATTGCCAATTGGTTTTAGATGTGAACCCCAGACTACTTTATCATGGTATCAGAGCGGGTTACCCATGTCCATGTGTGAAGCTTAAAGGCCACACGAACTTCACGTCAACCTCAAATGTTGTCCACGTGTTAGGCTTGAAGATTCGTCACACGTGCGGGGGCGTGTTGAGATATATCCCACATCGGGAAAAATGGGACCTTGCTTGTGGTTTATAAGGGTTTGGGCCACTCCATCTATTGCCAATTGGTTTTGGATGTGAACCCCAGACTACTTTATCAGGATTGTTGAGGACAGTGGTGCCATCGTCGGTGATGACGAAGTTTGCGACGGAGGCTGATGCAGACGATGAGGAACGTTGTGCGGCTACTGCGGTTGTCATCGGAACCCTAGCCAGCGGTGAGGAAGAGATTTGATGCAACCCGAAACCGAACTTCTTCTCCGGCCAGAGGTGATGTTGAGAGAGAAAGGTGAGAGATAGGTTAGTTGAATGAAGGCAATGATAGAAGACTCTTTTTCATAAAAATCATTAGTATATGGGCATGAGAATAAAATTATCATTCAAATAGCACTACCAGAATAGGCACTTTAGCCGACGAAAAATTTTCGTCGGCCTGTTAAAAAAATTCGTCGGCTAAGACCTTAGCCGACGATCCTTCGTCGGCTATAGTGTCGTCGGGAAAAGGTCGTCTGTAATGACTTTAGCCGACGAAATTTTTTTTTTCGTCGGCTATAGTCCCATTTTAGCCGACGAGATATTTTTCGTCGGCTATAGTCACAGACTTTAGCCGACGAAATATTCGTCGGCTAAAGTGCGTAATAAATAATTAAAAATAACTATAGCCGACGAAATATAAAATATTTCGTCGGCTAAACCTTATAAAAAAATTAAAAAAATAACTATAGCCGACGAAATATTAGGTTATTCGTCGGCTAAACCTTATTAAAAAATTAAAAAAATAACTATAGCCGACGAAATATTAGGTTATTCGTCGGCTAAACCTTATATAAAAATTTAAAAATACTATAGCCGACGAATATTGTGTTTGAATATCATCGGCTAAAGTTTCTGGGTTTTGAAGAAAAAAAAACTGCAGAAACATTTTTTTTATTTTTTTTTTGTGTGTGGAGAATCTTGACAGAGAAACTGTGATATACAGTGAAAAGTTGCCACCCAAATGCAAATGGCGGAGGTTGGTCATATGAGCCACCGAAACCGGCAACACGCCGGTGAGGTTGTTGTTGTAGAGGTCGAGAACACGGAGGTTAGTGAGGTTGGAGAGCTCCGGCGGGAACATGCGGTTGAAGACGTTGTTGGAGAGGTTGAGGAGGCGGAGAGGAGGGCGCGGTAGGTGGCCATTGGGCACGTGGGGGTGGAGAGTAGACGGTGTGGTGAGGAGAGAGAGTGGCGGAGGTGGAGGAGGAGAAGGAGGAGGAAGAGGAGGAAGACGAGGAGGGGACACAATATGTCTAGTGTTGGGTTTATTTGTGGTGGTTGTGTGGAGGAGGAGGAGGAGGAGGAGGAGGAAGAGGAAGAGGAGGAGGGGCCGCAATATGTCTAGTGTTGGGTTTATTTGCGGCTATATAAAGAACTTTAGCCGACGAAATTCTTTATTTTCGTCGGCTAAACTCTTTGGTTGACCGCCAAAAAATTTTGGTTGAAAATTTTTCGACTTTAGCCGACGAATTTTCATAATTTCGTCGGCTAAAGTCCTTTGAAAATTTTGGTTGCCCGCCAAAAAATTTTGCTTGAAAATTTTGAAAATTTCGAACTTTAGCCGACGAATACGTTAGGGTATTCGTCGGCTATAGTATGTAATTAAAAAATTAAAAAATAACTATAGCCGACGAAATATTAGGTTATTCGTCGGCAAAAACAATCTTAGCCGACGAATTTTCATATATTTTCGTCGGCTAAAGTCTATAAATTCACGAAAACACTCATATCTCCCCCTATATTACGTAGTTTGGTCAAATCTTCCACACGAAAAACTCTCACGTAGATGAGACGCAACCACCTATATAAAAATTTTGAAACATTTACCTTCCGACGATAGGGCTCCCCATAAGAAATAATAACGGTAAATAGGGTTGACCGCTACTATCGGCTCCGAGACTTTACCCGATTTACGTGATTTTTGAACCATAGCCGTATTTCACCATTCTGAACACATCTTATTTCACGAGATTTTTAATAATTTTGCTTCCTATGTAGAGTTGGTTTTCACAAAGTTGTATAACCGACTAAACAAGTTATACAACATTAGTAGACACGTTGTGATTCCGATGACTAAAATTCACAAACCAAAATTCGACCGTCAGATATGATCATTATGAAGAAATACGTCTATGGTAAAAAATTCAACTGGATCCGACAACGTTAAGGGCTCAATCGAAACGGTCAACCATAATCCATCGTCACTTATCACACGAAAACGCTCAGGTCAGTCCGCTATATTACGTAGTTTGGTCAAACCTTCCACATAAAAAACTCTTACGTAGATGAGACGTAACTTCCCATATAAAAATTTTGAGACATTTACCTTCCGACGATAGGGCTCCCCATAAACCCGAATAACGGTAAATAGTAGACACGTTGTGATTCCGATGACTAAAATTCACAAACCAAAATTCAACCGTCAGATATGATCATTATGACGAAATATGTCTATGGTAAAAAATTCAACTGGATCCGACAACGTTAAGGGCTCGATCGAAACGGTCAACTATAATCAAAAATAAGAAAACTGCATTTTGAAGCCCTAAACAGACTCGGATGGCCAAAAAAGCCTATACATCATAGTATAGCAATGAGTTTGACTCGTAGGGCCATTACACTTCCGGAAAGGTATCACAATAGTCAATCGGACACCAAAAACCAAATCTGCAGCATAGTGAATAATAAGGGTAAGTCAACTATCGGCACCGAGACTTTACCGGAATACCGTCATTTTTCAATTGTAGACGTATTTCACCATTCTGGTCATATTTTATTTCACGACTTTTTTGCATTTAAAGGTTCTACATATAATTTTTTTTTCCAGATGAGTTGTTGTCCAAATCTGTAAATATAAAACACTTTAGCCGACGAAATTATATTTTTCGTCGGCTAAACTTTTAAAAATTTCGTCGGCTAAACTCTTAAAATTTCGTCGGCTAAACTTTTGAAAAATTTCGTCGGCTAAACTTTTGAAAATTTCGTCGGCTAAAGTTCACAAACTATAGCCGACGAAAAAAATTATTCAGTCGACGAAATATTAATTTCGTCGGCTAAAGTCCATTTTAGCCGACGAAAATTTTTAATTAGCCGACGAAGGACAATTTCGTCAGCTAAATCCCACTTTAGCCGACGAAAAAAAATTAGTCGGCCTGGTTTTTTTTTTTCGTCGGCTAAAGCCTTTCTTCTGGTAGTGTAGGTTTTTAAATCCTTATTTATGACTAAATGAGTATTTTTCTTTATTTTTAATAGTTAAAGATTTCATTAGAAAAAATGTAGGTGAGTAAAGACAAAATTAAATTTACTATAAAAGAAAAAGAGTGTGAATTATGAGTGGGAGAGTGAATTTCAGTCTCTATGGTTTAAAAAGGAAACATATGAGTTTGAACGGAGCAACACTGACCAACTAATAGAACTTCAGTAACACCGACACAGTATGTCACTATGCCTTTGACCATATTTTTTTTTTCATATGTTTTTGGCTTCCTATTCCCTTGAATTAATATTTTATGCGGCTCATGATATTTTTATTTTTATCATGTATACAATTCTATATATTATAACAATAAGGAACTACCGCTGTTCATTCCAGTGGCCGAGCGCGGTCTTATTGTTTCTCTTGATTTTGTCTTTTCTTTTCTTCGTATATGTATCTTAGTTTGTTGCTCCTTATGTCACGTTTCGATTTTTAATTTTTACCTTAATTACTAATAAGAATTTTTACTGATTTTGTCAGTAAGTGTTTAATTTAATTAATTCCCAGAGTAGTGTTAGGGGACGATTATTTGGAATGATTTATTCGAGAGAAGAAAAAGTGACGACAGTAAAAATGGTAATTTTTGCTAGTAAAATGTAATTTTTATTGGGGTATTATTTTTGGGGTGTTGAATTTTAGATTGGGTATATGGGAGGTTGGACCGTGCTGGGCCGAGCCCAACCCATTTCTTTCTCTCTCTCCTTCCGCACGTCCCTCCCTCCTTCTCTCTCTCTCCGACCCGCTCTCCGCCCGGATCTTCCTGCCGCCCGTTCGCTGTCGTCCAGCCGCCCCAGACTGTTGCGCCGGTCCTGTTTGAACCACCGTCCTCTCCTCTTCATTTCTGGGTAGGTGACCGACCCCTAGCGCCGCCGAGAAGCAGTAACCGAGCCCGGAAGTTTCGACTGCCCCGAACTTCCCGTCACCGGAACTCCTTCCTCCGGCCGCCATATCCGACTAGCCTTGGCTCAAAAGAAAGCCCTCCTCCCGTGCAACAATCCCTCCAAAGCACTCCCTCTATCTCGAGCTAGGTAATGAGAAATCGGTAATGGAAATTCTAGGGCTTTTTATGTGTTTTCGTTCGATTGACATAGTTAGGTTTGAAATTGGTGTTTGTGGTAATTAGGAAAGTTGTAGAGGAGGTTAAGAGGAATGTGCTGTCAAATTTTGGTGGGCATTGGAGGTCGCCGGAGCTGGCCGCCGGGAAAAATGTTTTTTGTAAGAAATTTTATGAGGAGTTTAATGGATTGAGTTTTATAATTTTTGGATTTTTGGATAGGTTTGAGAATTTTTGAAGTTTGGTATTTTTGGCGGATTGATAAGTTAGAATCCGGCCACGTGATTATTTAAGGTTAGAAAGGTGGAAGGTGTTTAGAGGATGTCGGTTTAGAGTTTGTGGAGGTTTATTGGTTGGTAGTGAAATTAAGAATTTGGGCGATAGGATTGGTTGAGCGCACGGAGCTCCTTTTTGTTTTCGCCTATTTTTCTTTAAGCGTTGGTGTGTTAATTAAGGATTTAATTGTGTTTTTGGAACAGGACGCGAGGAGGCTCGAGCTGACGAGGCCTCCGACCGACATCAGGCTTAGGCCTAATTTGTGAGTGGACCTTTGTTTTAAATAATGTGCTTAAATTCTTTTTGTTGAATAATTTTCTGTTGTTGGAAATTTCCCGAAATTGAGAATTTCGGTGATTATACTCATATATAGTTGTTTATGAGAATAATATGTATATAAATAAATGCTAGCTAGCTATACGTGATTTTCCCCCATACTGAGGTACAATTCCAGTATGGGGTGACGTGAGCGTTAGATGCCAGCATCGTAGCCTTGTACGACTTTCTATTCTTCGAATTCATTCATTGAATTCGTACAAGGAATCAGCACGTATATATATATATATATATATATATATATATATCACTCAGACACGTTTCCCCCATACTGAGGTACAATTTCAGTATGGGGTGACGTGAGCGTTAGACGCCAACGTCGTAGTCTTGTATGATAATCTATTTTTTGAGCTTATTTATAGATATCGTACAAGAGATAGTCGAGTGTGAATACATATAATATTCTAGCCTGAGAGACCTTTTTTCTTAAAGTTTGGGAGTCTAGCGAGGCTAGACACCAGTTCAAAATTTTCGAGTTAAGCTTTTAAGCTGTCGCTGGTAAAACATTTTATTTGAAAGTATTTTTGGGGAAATATTTATTTGTTGTCGAAATTGCTTTTGTCCACTCACTCTGACATTTTTGAATATTTTCCCTTGGGCTCTTCATTTTTAAAATGCCCAGTCTGCAGCGTTCACGTGAGGTCTAGAAGGCGACGTCGAGGCATAGTGACCTATCTATTCGTTATATTTCGCCAGTAGGTTACATGTTTAATCTACTAGGAGATTGTTAGCTTCCTTTGTGTTTTAAATTTTTAGTAACTCTGAATACTGTTGGGATTTCTGTATAACTTATTATGGCTACTTTTGGGTTGTAGCGGAGGATGTTATTTTATTTTGGTTAATTAAGTGGTTATATTCTGTTCTTCTGAGTTAGAGTTGTCCATTTTCAAGGGAGGTTTGTCGAGTCATTCGGTAAATTTTCCTTGGAGGTGGTCCCCGCAAGACTCACCTCAGGTTTCAGGGTGAAATTCGGGGCGGGTCTTGACACCTTAATTTGAAACAGAGAGTTCAGTGTTTTGTTTTTGGTCTTTATAGTTAGTCATGTAATTAAGATTTTTTTTTTATCAATACTAGCTATTTTGTAGTTAAATTTTAACCAAAACATCTAAAAAGTCATTTTGGCTAACCACTTGAGAAATACCTCCACATCAGTACTCTATATTTCAACTAAAATTTGATTTATATTATTGATTAAATAAAGAAAAATTAATTTTATGTAAACGCTTTCCAAAAACAAAATGCTTTGTGGCAATTAAAAAACAGTTCCATGTTTGTCGTGCTTGTTGGTGTCTCTCTAGAACCCATCCGAGTGACAGTGTCGTCGGGCTTGTCGGAGTCGTCTGGCCTTTCGGCAACGAGGTGTGTATCTTCCAATCCTACCACTATAGTCAGCGCCCCTTATATCAGCGGCATGTTCAACATCTTTTCAGCATCAGGGATGCTTCAAAGAAACATGAATTTCAGATTGGCTGCTTTTTGGGCATTGTGCCAGTCTTTTACGGATTCGAGTCGTGTTCCGGGTTGGAACGTCAAGTGCACATCATGGTCGTCTACCTTGCTTCACGCGCGACAAGCACTGTTTACTTGTGTTGTGTTTCACTTTCAGGTATCCCCGTTGACGTTCTCCAGTACTTTGGTCATTGTGGTCTATGATGGTGATGAGTTGTCGTGGGTCGTCCGTGGCAAAGCATCAGGCGCATGCGGTTGGCCACAATTCTGGATCATATGGGCTTGACCATCTAGGTCGGGGGCCTTTCCTCTTTTTAGCCAGTGCTTGTGGGCTGCATGTCTCAAGTAGGTTCCTATATCTTATAGGTTTATATAGGTTTGTATTTTCAATAAGACCCTATCGGCTTACGGTAGGCTGTGGTGGGTTGTGTCCCGACATGTGCATTCTTAGTGCCTTGGCTGGCCTTGCACGGTGGCCATTCTATGCTAGCTGGATGTCATCTCCTCGTGTCAAGATGAAACAGTGTGTAGTCAGTACGTTCTCCAATTGGCAACATAGTGGAAAAGCTACTTGTTTTTGTACATTGATATTCTTCGTGAGTTTCACATTTTCGGTATATCACCACTGTAAATTATGTACAGTTGTCTTAGGTGTAACCACTGTTATTATGTGCGTTTTAGAATACATTTGTTTTATAGGAATCGATGTTATTGTTACGGGACTTTCCTTTTATGTTAATTGTAATCCGGGGTTAAGGTACCATGTCCCTCATGTATTCTATTGTTTCTTCAATAGAGGTGTGAGGGTCACCACACCAACCCTCTTTATAAAAATAAAATAAAAATAAAATGTTTTAATATTATATAAAATGACTTAAAAAGAATACATTGAATTAACATAAATTATAAAGAGCTTCGTCTCGCTAGCTATATTTAGAAAGCGAGATAGTTAAAAGTTAAAATAATTAATCACTTACATGTGATGACCTAACTAGGCAGGAAAACTAGTAGGTGCATCCGTTACACACCGCCCGGGGGAGATAAGTTGTTATTCTTATATGTGCAGAGCTAGCACCTTATATTTAGACGCGTTTTGAGGTGAAACCTCAAGAGCAAAACCGTGAGGGTCGTTGGGCCCAAAGAGGACAATATCTCAATAGATTGGGCAGGACTGTTACAGTTGGTATCAGAGCCTGTCCTCGGCCGGAAGTGTGCCGACGCGGACGTCGGGCCCTAAAGGGGGGTGGATTGAGATGACCTAACTAGGCAGGTAAGCTAGTAGGTGCATCCGTCCCACATCGCCTCGGGGAGATAGGTTGCTATGCTTATATGTGCAGAGCTAACGTCTTACATTAAGATGCGTTTTGAGGTGAAACCTCAAGAGTAAAACCGTGAGGGTCGTTGGGCCTAAAACAGACAATATCTCAATGGATTGGGCCGAGCTGTTACACTTACAAGTCTGCTAGAGCTGATAAAGTTGATAAAAAACTAAATTCACTATCTAAAATGACTAAGGAGCTAATATAGTGAGTTTGTTAAAGATACTCTAAAATTGTACTTCACTCGTGTGTGGAAATGTTTTGGCTTAGTTCCCCTTGTCTGTACTTCTTTTAGAAATGAGATTGAGATTCGAGTCCAAAGATTCAGCTTAAAAAAGTCCCTACCCACTACGTCATGTCTTTTGTATATAGATAAATGGCAGACAATCCAATTTGGTGGAGATGAGATAGCTGGGTTGGCGAGTGAAATCGTTCCCTAGCATGATTAGGCGATTCGCATGCTGGGTTTGATTTGCTTGAAGTCTGTGGACACAGTGGTGGTTGGGGTGAGGCATAATGATGCTTAGATACTCACTAGTAGAGGAGAGAAGATCTCAAATCTAGTTTCTCTTATCTTCGATCTGCTGTAAAACCAAGAACTTATAAGCATGCTGGTTTGATTATCTTGATAAGCTGAGAGAGATGTGTGTGTTTAATGATAAATCTCATTTCGATCTATTGTAGCAAAGAGACAAGCTTGATAATGAGAATCACTACTAGAAAAAGGTTCTAAGGTGACGAAATATTTTTAATTCGTCACCTAAGAGAACACTTTAGTGACGAAAACTGTTTCGTCACCTCAGTGACAATTTTCGTTATCTAAGTAAGGTAAGGTGACAAAATATTATTTCGTCACTATTTTCGTCACCTTAGAGCAATCTTAGGTGACGAAAATACATTTCGTCATGTAAGTGATATGTTGGGTGACGAAATATATTTTCGTCACCTAAGTTTTGAGCACTTAGGTGACGAAACTAAATTTCGTCATGTAAGTGATAGGTTGGGTGACGAAAAATAGTTTCGTCACCTAAGTTTTGAGCACTTAGGTGACGAAAATATATTTCGTCATTTAAGTGATAGGTGGGGTGACGAAAATATATTTTCGTCACCTAAGTTTTAAGCACTTAGGTGACGAAAATATATTTCGTCATGTAAGTGATAGGTAAGGTGACGAAAATATATTTTCGTCACCTAAGTGATAGGTGGGGTGACGAAATATATTTTCGTCACCTAAGTTATAGGTTAGGTGAGGAAATATTTTTTCGTCACTAAAGTGTCTCTCTAAGGTGACGAAATAATTTTTCGTCATGTAACAGGTTACTATGGTGACGAAATAAAATATTTCGTCACCTTACTGAACTTGCTTTTTAAACGCCGATTGACCGGACGGATCGAGCCCTTATTTACCAAATTTTTATAGTCCCGTAAGCGTCTCGTCGATTGGAAACTATTCTCAGTTGAAGGTCCAGCCAGATTACGTGATTTGGAGGGTTGAATAGCCGTTTCCGTCCGTTTAGGGGTTTGACCGCCCCGATTGACCGGACGGATCGAGCCCTTATCGTTGTCCGATGGAGCTGAATTTTTTTCCACCCACGTAATACGTTATGCTGGTCATATCTGACGGTCGGTTTTCAGTTCCTCTTCTCCGATCACCAAACTCACGATATATGTACTAATGTTGTATAACTTTTTTATACTAGTGTTGAGTTTAAGTTTCGTTTTGAAGACAACGTATACGTAGAGGCCTCAAACGCAAAAAAGTCGTGAAATAAGATATGACCGGAACGGTGAAATAAGTTAACCCGTGAAAAATGAAGATATTCCGGTAAAATTTCGGTGCCGGTTGTTCCGGTCAACGAATTTTTCTCTTATTTCTACCTAGTGCTAGCCCTATCCCGGGTATTTATTTTTTACCAAATTTTTATAGCCCCGTAAGCGTCTCGTCGATTGGAAACTATTCTCAGTTGAAGGTTCGGCCAGATTACGTGATTTGGAGGGTCGAATAGCCGTTTCTGTCCGTTTAGGGGTTTGACCGCGCCGATTGACCGGACGGATCGAGCCCTTATCGTTGTCCGATGGAGCTGAATTTTTTCCCACCCACGTGATTTGTTATGCTGGTCATATCTGACGGTCGGTTTTCAGTTCCTCTTCTCCGATCACCAAACTCACGATATATGTACTAATGTTGTATAACTTTTTTATACTAGTGTTGAGTTTAAGTTTCGTTTTGAAGACAACGTATACGTAGAGGCCTCAAACGCAAAAAAGTCGTGAAATAAGATATGACCGGAACGGTGAAATAAGTCAACCCGTGAAAAATGAAGATATTCCGGTAAAATTTCGGTGCCGGTTGTTCCGGTCAACGAATTTTTCTCTTATTTCTACCTAGTGCTAGCCCTATCCCGGGTATTTTTTTTTACCAAATTTTTATAGCCCCGTAAGCGTCTCGTCGATTGGAAACTATTCTCAGTTGAAGGTCCGGCCAGATTACTTGATTTGGAGGGTCGAATAGCCGTTTCCGTCCGTTTAGGGGTTTGACCGCTCCGATTGACCGGACGGATCGAGCCCTTATCGTTGTCCGATGGAGCTGAATTTTTTCCCACCCACGTACTTCGTTATATACAACATATCTGACGGTCGGTTTTCAGTTCCTAAATCCTAAAATTTGAAAATGGTAAAAAGAAATTTGGTTCACTTAGATGACGAAAATTCATGGTTTCGTCACCTAACTTCTTAATATTTGGCGGGTCAAACTTCCGCCAATTTGTTGGGCCAAACTTTGTATTTCACTTAAGTGACGAGTTTGGCTGTTTTCGTGGGCTTAACCTCTTGTAATAAACCCAAATCCCGGTTATACTCGTTTAATCCGAATGCTTGCTCTGAAATCCCTAGTTCGATTCTGTCGCCTCTCCTCCTCCACATCGCCGTCGCCTCTGCTCCTCCGCGCCGTCTCCTCCCATATCGACATCGATTCCAATCGGCCTCTCCTGCGCCCACATCGACATCGCCTCCACATCGCTGTCTCCTCCCTTGCTCCACATCCACTATGCCGCCGACTAGTGGGAAGAGGAAGAGACAGGCGGAACAGTCTCAGCGACTGATGCAGGAGGTAGCCCAGCAATATCGACCCCCCACAGAAGTCCCCTCGCGGCCTATGGCGCCTCCGTCAAGTTCGGCACCTCCTCTCCCTCCACCACTGCCCGTCGTCGACGAACCTTCCCCAGATGATCATCGGACTGGCCAGTTGTCTGCTAAGATCAGCATTCGGCGCAAACCGCGGCCTGAAGGAGGTAATGATCGAGTTTTAGTTTTTGTTCTCTAATGTTGAAGTTGGAAGCATTTGTTCTCTAATACAAGTGAGTTCATACTCCATTGATTTGTATAACTCAGGCGGGTGTTCCAATAGTAGCAGAATATATAACTTTCTGATTGTGTTCTTTAGTGCTCTTTATACATGTTTATAGGTTTTGAACTCTTGATTATGATTTATGTGAGAGTGACTGATATCATCATTTTACTTCCAACTTAGTGATTGATCATTGTTTGGTTAAATGAATTTTACGTATTCTATATATTGCTGATCGTGTTATATGAATGAAGTACATGGCTATCTACCAATGATAGAACCCCTTTCATAAATGGCAAACAATAAGCTACTTTTGTTCCATTGATGTGATGAAGATTGTTAGAGCGAGTGTTTTAGTAAATTCATGTTCGGGATGTTGCAGCTTATTATTGGGATTGAACTGGTTTCTCACATTATTGCTTTTGTTTTTAGCTTGTTAGTGGTTTTCTCTGCATTATTATTGCTTTTTTATTTTTTGGACAATGCTAAAGCAACAAATCTGTGGTCATTTTATCTATCAAAAGTATATGTGGTTCTTTTATATTGGGTTGGTGCTTGCAGCTAGTTTCTTTCTTTTCTCCAAATCTGCTGTTTTTGGTGGTGTTACTACTGTCGACATTCTAGGTGCTTTCTGCTGTGTTGGAGTGATATTTAATATGATATTAGTCTTGCTGCACTGGTTCTTGTAAGTTCTTCAATAATCTTGCTTTTACTGCTTCATATAAATATTACCCTTAGCTATGCAATTATGTAGACCAGTGCCTTGCCTTCTGATTATACTGCACCCTTGTTCGGAAACAAAGAGTCAAAAAGACCTGTTTTTGCGACTGGGATTTTCTTTTGTTTTGCTGATCCAAGATGACACGGAGTTGTTGCTCATCACATCCTTGGTGATACCGATTTTGTTGCAAACATAGTTAACCACCTGTCCACCACCAGTCATTTTAAGGCCGTTTTTGAGAGCGCTCTCTTCTCCTTTCTGCTTCAGCTGTTCTTCATTCTGATGACTTGGGAGTGGATTGCGAGAGTGAGTACTATTTGTAGTCTAGGTCTTTATTTTGTACATGTTCAGAAACAAGAAAATTATCCCAAACAATGATCAATCACTATATATGTTGCATACATCTTGTTACTAAAATTCATTTAACCAAACAATGATCAATCACTATATATGTTGCATACATCCTGTTACTTCCAACTTATATGCAGAGGTAGTCCGATCCGGCGCTGCTTATCTTTGAATTGACCGGCCCCTGAGCATCATTGACCGGCCCCAAATATTTCATTTGTTTCACTTAACCAATTCCTAAACTTAGTTGATTTGCTTTTGACTTGTTCAAGTGTTTGACCATCCTTTTTATTTGGTTATTTTGGCATGTGGTAATAGGCTTATTTATTTTAACTCTGTGTGTTGCTGCTACTGACCCTCCTATTGCCCTAATATGAATAATTATGTGTTGCTAGTATGGTATGTCTCATCCAGGTTGATTAATTTTGTCTTTTTTTGTTTTTTTGCAGCACCTCCCCCTAAAACCAAGACAGGGGTGGTGAAAGGCTTAAAAGCGGAGGAGATAGTCAAGAGGACTGGACAAAAGATTAAAGTTACTTGGGACAATTTCTGCCATGGTCCGAAGAGTAAAGAGTTAAGCTGCACTTGTTGATATTGCTGTGGAGGAAGCCCGAAAGGCCAAGGAGAAGCCCGGAAAGCCAATGAGGAAGCCCGAAAAACCAAGGAAGAGAACATACAAATCATGGCACGTCTTCAACAATGTGAGCAGTTTCTCTTCGCCAAATTCGGCGTATGCCAGCCAGCAGTCCCACCCCAGGAGCAGCCCAATGATGATGATCATGATGATGGAGGCATTGATTCAATAGACATTACTCCATAGTCACTACTTGAGTTTCTAGTATATATTTTGTATGAACAAGCTAGCTGCTAGTCTCTATATTGATCAAGTACAATTGATGAGTTTGTATATGAACTAGATGATTATATATATAGATATATTTTTGCTACTGGCCAGGTGCTTTGAAATCTTGAGTTTTTTTTTTTTTTTATGTTAATATTAAATGTGATATTAATAATTTTTAATGATTAAATTTAATAAAAATAAATAGCACTAAGGTGACGAAAGTTTAACTTTCGTGGCCTTAGACGGATGAAAGAATTATCAGCAAACTGACCGTTTTCGTAGTGTTAGTATTTTGGTAACGATAGTTGTCGTCAGCTAAGTAACTTGGCGACCAACCAATTTTCGTCAGCTAACTAATTTGGCGACGAAATAATTCTCGTCAGCTAAGGAACTTGGCGACGAAAAATATTTCGTCATCTCAGTGCTTGGGCGACGGAAAATATTTCGTCATCTAAGTTCTTTGGCGACGAGAATTATTTCGTCATCTGAGTTCTGGGGCGACGAAATTTATTTCGTCATCTAAGTTCTGGGGCGACGAAAATTATTTCGTCATCTAAGTGGTTACTTAGATGACGAAATTTATTTCGTCATCTAAGTCCTGTGGCGACGAAAATTATTTCGTCATGTAAGTAGTTACTGAGATGACGAAAATTATATTTTCGTCACCTGAGAGCTCTGACCACCGGCCTTAGGTGACGAACCTAAGGTGACGAAATTTTCGTCGTTTGAGTGTTTAGATGACGACAGAAGCTCTTAGGTGATGAAATTTTTTCGTTACCTTAGAGCTTTTTTCTAGTAGTGAATGTCCTTGTGCTAGAAAAAAATCCCAAAGAAAAAAAAAACCATTACCATTTGATCTAACAGCATAGTCTCCCTTTCATAATTGTGAGATCGTAAGTTCGACTTACAAAAGAATGGTTGTATGACGCATTTGAGTTGTTTATAAAAAAAAAAAAATTGATAAAAAAAATTAGGGTAAGTCAGGTATTTACTTCTTTGTTTGTCTTCATGTCTTGTCACGTCATCAATTTGATCAATTTGATGGTACCGTTAGGGGAAAAAAATGACCTCCAGTATTGAACCTGGCAATTCAGCCCGCTACTCACAAACCACTCGCCAACCGCTTGCTAAAAACTCGTTCACTAATCGTCCAATTATATAACGTGTTAATGGGCTGTCAACCCGTTAACAACCCGCTAGTTAGCGGGTGGAAACGGGTTGCACGTTAGAACTCATCTAACTCGCCAAGGCCTGCTAAGGAATAAAAAAATAAAAAAACAAAAATATTCAATCGTATTTTAAGAGGTTAAGAAACATATTTTAAGAAAAGAGAAAAAAAGCATTGGATTTTGATTAGAAGAAGAAATATTGAAAATAAATAAATTAGAAAAGACAAAAAAAGAAGAAGAAGGAAAAACGCTTTAGCATATCTTAGCGGGTTTCAACAGGTAATCTGCGAATCCAATATGGGTTCAACCCGTTATAACCTTTTAACTTAACGAGTTATATATAACGGGTTAACCCGTCATAGCCTGCCAGCTAACCGCCTAACCCGCCCATTTGTCATGTTGATCTAGTACTACGTATATTAGTTTTGTAAGTATGAGTATTAACTTGATGTTGCAACTAGAGTTTAAGCAATCTATCAAAAGAAAAGAAAAAAGAATTTAGGCACTCATCCTCAATTTTTATCAAAATATATTGGAACTATCACTTCATTTTGTCCTACATATGCTTTGTTCAAATTTTCATAGGCACCAAGAACAAGAACAAGAACACGAATAAGAACACGGACTTTGGATTTAATCATGTATTTCAACTTCCAACATCTAACTATTTCTTCCAAGGCAAACTCCCGGGTGGTAAATAACAAATACCTACCAATGCTTAATTTTCAAAATATCAGTGTCATCGTATAAATAATCTTCATCATTCATGGTGCCGCAACTCCGTAGAATATGATTATTTCTGATGATTACAAAACCTTAATATATCAATTTGGTGATTCACCAGTTCCAACCTAATTCCCACGTTAAGTCACGACCCCCTTTTTAAAATTCAAAAATGTAAGGAGGTATTTTTCGGATGAGGAATATCAAAAGGTGATTACCAAAGCTTACATGTTACATACAGAGAGAACTTCACTGTTTCTTTTTTCCTTTTCATGAAGAGACAGGGTGGAGGTACTATCATCCCTAGTTGCTAATTCAACACTAGAACTCTTCTCCGTCTCCAAATTTTTTTAAATGCTCCCGGATGACTAGTAGTCGTGATTCTCTTTTACTAATTAAATTTTGACACTTAAATTTATTACAATATAAAATATAAAAAAAGTTTTTTTTATATTTTGTGAAATTACCGTCATGAGTTTTTTTTTTTTATGAGTTTGGCCTAAGGTTTAGGGTATAAGATTTAGGGGTTAGGGTATAGGGTATATGGTTAGGGTATAGGTTTAGGGTATAAGATTTAGGGTTTAGAGTTTAGGGTTTAAAAAATTAATAAAAAACCTAAAATGGTCTATGACAAAATCGCTAAAATGGTTTTCCATCATAAAAATTCACATATTAAAATTTAAATAGAATAGAGGACCACGTCAAACTGTCACGTGGTCCTTTGGAAGCACTGAAAAATCTCTCCTCGGTCTTACACTAGAACCCTTATCAATGAATGCACCATATTCGGAAAATTTGTATAAAGAAAAATACTTGAAAAGGTATCATAAGTTTAAACCTTATTAAAAAAAAAAAAAACGAGCTTGCTCAAACCAAAATGAAAGTTTCTATTCTACTTTCTCACAATTCATACGCAAAACACTTTCTACACCCATTAAATGTTAGTAATTTAATGTCTAGGTCAAGAAATGCCCCGGCCCTTCTATAAGCTTAAGTTCAAGTGCTTTAAAACCAAAGACCAAAGCTTCAACTTTACCTTTTAATAACCAAAGTTAATAATATCAATTTTCTCGTCTATACAACTTAAAAACTAAAATTAATATTTTATAAATCAAACTCACAACTTTTTACTTATTAAAAAAAACTATATCTTTAAATTAAATGGTTCTACGACACCATCATTCTAGTCATTTTCTTTTCAAATTTTATATCTATAGAAAAACTTTTTTAATCTCCTCCATGACAAAATAAAATTGTTTGCTTTAACCTAATGTTTTTTTTAAAAATAAAACAATGGAGCGCTCAGTCCAATGCAATCAAACCACCTGCGTAACAAAAACCAACACTTTGGTCCCTCAGATCTCTCTCATTTTCAATTTCTTCAGGTTTGAGTTTGCTTTCACTTACCACCCGCTCCACCCTCTCTCCTCTCTCTGCTCTGCTCTGCTCTACTGCAGCATTCCCTGCTGCACCAGACCCAGAGATCCACCTCTACATTTCCCCCAATTTCCAAAACCCATCTCTCTCACCATGAGCTTCGCTGGACCCAGAATCTCAAAACCCACAAAACCCCCAAACTCCGCCACCCCACCACCACCGCTACAAAACCTCAGGTCCTCCTCTTCTTCTCTCTCCTCCCACCTCGCCATGGTCGAACTCAAACAGCGCATCCTCACGTCCCTCTCCAAGCTCTCCGACCGCGACACCTACCAAATCGCCGTCGAAGATCTCGAGAAAATCATCCAGACCCTCGCCGCCGACGGCCTCCCCATGCTCCTCAACTGCCTCTACGACGCCTCCGCCGACCCAAAACCCGCCGTGAAAAAAGAGTCCCTCCGCCTCCTCGCATTGGCCTCCGCCTCCCACCCCGACTTCACCGCCACCCACCTCACCAAGATCATCTCCCACATCGTCAAACGCCTCAAGGACGCCGACTCCGGCGTCAGGGACGCTTGTCGAGACGCCATTGGGGCCCTGGCGGCGCAGTACCTGAGGGGCGAGGGAGACGCCGAGAATGTCGGGTTGGTGGTGGGGTTGTTCGTGAAGCCGTTGTTTGAGGCTATGGGGGAGCAGAACAAAGGGGTGCAATCCGGTGCGGCGCTGTGTATGGCTAAGGTTGTGGACTCGGCTTTGGAACCTCCTCCTGTCTCTGCTTTCCAGAAGCTCTGTCCCAGGATCTGTAAGCTGCTTAACAATCCTAACTTCCTCGCCAAGTCTTCGCTTCTGCCGGTGGTTTCGAGCTTGTCCCAGGTTCGGTTACAAGCTTGAACTCTCAATTTGAATAGTGTTGGAGTTGATGTAGTAACAAACATTGTTGTGATTTAGTTGTAAGTTTGGAAATTTAAGGATAATGTAGTAAGAGTCTTGCTGATCTCGATGAGGTTTTGGGGTTGTTTGCAGGTTGGAGCGGTAGCACCGCAAAGCTTGGATAATTTGCTGCAGAGTATTCATGACTGTCTTGGAAGTCCAGATTGGGCAATGCGTAAAGCAGCAGCTGATGTGCTCATTACACTAGCATTGCATTCGAGCAATCTGGTCACGGATAGGGCTGCTCCCACTGTGACTGTGCTGGAGTCTTGCCGGTTTGACAAGGTGGTTTTTTGTTACATGATCAGTTACATTGATTTCCCCATTCTTTTGTTTTTTAGTGTTTGTATTGATGATTACCTGATTTTAATGGAGACTGGATTATACCATTGCACAGTTGATCCTTTACTAAATGTTGACAGTGCTTATAACTCTCTTATCAAGTAAATTGTTGGATTTAGTTGCTATAAATCCCTCTGGATATTGAATAGGTTTTTCACTTATCAGACAAACAGTAGTCCGGCCAATTCAGCTTCAAATTTTACCATTGAAATCAGGCACTGTTCATATGCTATATAATATGTTGTAGAAATAGGATGGTGACTATTTTCTCTTTGCCTAGCCTCTGAATATTATGTTTCTTGTGTTTTGAAGATAAAACCCGTCAGAGATAGCATGACTGAAGCATTGCAGTTTTGGAAAAAGATCGCTGGGGGAGATGACTCTCCAAAAGAGCAGAAAAGCCCATCTCAAGGTTAGCACATCAATAACTTTTTGTTTTTCTTTGTCATGCACCTTCATTTTTTGACCTACTGTGGAAATTCTAAATCAGCTGAGGTATCAGAAAGGAATGAGCCAAAAGTTTCAAAGTCTAGTGAGAAAACAGAACAAGCAACAAAGGTTTCACCTAATGGTTCTTCCCCTACTTCATATTCTGTTTCTAAAGCCAAAGATGGTAGTATTCCAGATAAAGCTGTTGCACTTCTGAAAAAGAAACCGCCTGTGTTGACTGACAAAGAGCTCAACCCAGAATTCTTCCAGAAACTTGAAAGGGGTACTGGTGAGTTGGCTGTAGAGGTGGTTGTTCCTCGTAGACATCTCAATACTTCAAACTCAACCAATGAGGTAGAACCTGAGTCTATGAACTCAAAGGAAAGGTCAAACAACATTGGAAACAGCCATGCAGAAGAGTTTCGTGGATCTTTTAATAGTAAATACCGTAACATTGAGAGAGGAATTGCTAGTCTATATTCTAAACAACGAGATAGTGAATGGGCAGAAGAAAGAATGAGCGGAAAAGACACTAGAATGAGAGCAGTGGATGTTGATGATAGAACTGATATAAATCAAAGGGAGTCGTCCAGCAGTCGTGCAGGGTTCTCTAAAACTGATGGTCAATCTGACGGATCCTTTGCCAGTAGCAAAGGAAATTGGATGGCTATCCAAAGGCAGTTGTTACAGTTGGAGAGACAACAAGTTCATTTGATGAGCATGCTGCAGGTACTGTAATTATTATTAGTATTTTTATTCAGCATTGAGGAACTCGTACTATGCATCTTTTAAGAGTATTATCTACCTTTCTTAAATTGCAGGATTTCATGGGTGGGTCTCATGACACCATGATAACTTTGGAGAATAGGGTAAGGGGCCTTGAGAGAATTGTGGAAGACATGGCACGAGATTTATCAATATCATCAGGTAGGAGAGGTGGTAATTTTCCGATGGGGTTTGAGGGATCTAATCGACAACTAGGAAAGTATAATGGTTTTCCTGATTATGCAAGTGGCAAATTTGGAAGAGGTGGTGATGGACGAATTCTGTTTGGGGAGCGATTTTCCCAAACTGAAGGAATTGTTTCTGAGATGAGGGGAAGGGGCCCTTCTTGGAGATCTGACATGTCTGAGGTGTGGGATTATTCTACATATGGTGGTTCCAGAAATGGGCAGAGGAAGGCTATGGATGGTAGGTCACCCAAGTCAGAAAATGGAAGTGATCATGGTGGCAGCAGGCGGGCATGGGAGAAAGGGAGTGGACCTCTTAGGTTTGGTGAGGGGCCTTCAGCAAGAAGTGTTTGGCAAGCATCAAAAGATGAAGCTACCTTGGAAGCTATTCGTGTGGCTGGAGAGGATAATGTACCATCAAGAACAGCAAGAGTAGCTATCCCTGAATTGACTGCAGAGGCTATGGGAGATGATACTATTGGCCAAGATCGGGATCCAATCTGGACATCTTGGACTAATGCAATGGATGCTCTTCAAGTGGGTGATATGGATACAGCCTACGCTGAAGTATTGGCTACAGGAGACGATCCGTTGCTTGTAAAACTAATGGATAGATCAGGTCCTGTGATTGACCAACTTTCAAATGAGACAGCAACTGAGGTTTTGCATGCGGTTGGACAGTTTTTACCAGATCAAAACTTGTTTGACGTCTGCCTGTCTTGGATTCAGCAGGTATCTGAGTTTTCTTAATCTTGTTCTATATTAGCTTAGAAAATGTCTTTGAGGATGTTTGCATGTCAATTAATTTAGGGTATCTGAGTAGACCGCACATACTATAGATGATTAATGCATATTTACTTCAAATTAACAACGAGATTTTGCATGTCTATCAATTCTGTCACATTTGTATGAGGGATCGGAAAACCTTGCATTTCTCTGCTGCTACTCTTACTTTAAAAGCATGGATAACATGTCTATTTTCTCGAAGTTGTATCTTTTGCTGCTTGGCTGTGGAGATGCCTGAAGTCCATTTGATTTTTACAATTAGTCCTGGTTACATTTTGCAGTTGGTTGAAATAGTGATGGAAAAAGGACCTGATGTCGTTGGCATCCCAACTGAAGTAAGGAAGGAGATAGTACTGAATTTGCATGAAGCTTCTGTAGCAATGGATCCACCTGAGGACTGGGAGGGTGCAATGCCTGATCAACTTTTGCTGCAGTTGGCATCCACCTGGGGAATCAATCCGCAACAACATGCCAAATAGGTTGATGATTTAGCATTTTGAGTGGGTAGTTTGGTATGTATAACCCCACTAGGGGTTGGAACTTGCTGGCTAATGGGTACTGGAAAATGATATTAATGGATCATCATGTGAGCCACTTGAAAATAGACGTGCGAGATGATGGGAGCTTTCTAATTGTCATGTTGAAATAGATTCGCAACAGCGGGGCTAAGTTGTGCCATGAGAACAATCGATTTTTGGGTTTAGGGTGCGCAAAAGAACAATTGACCAAAAGGAAGAATCATCTAAAGGAAATGCATAGGCAGATTGCAATTGTTCAAAACTATACATTTGGTTTGACCATGAAATAATAGACAGCAAGAATAGCATTCAACACAACAAGCTTACAAGCATGACACTAAATACAAAACATGTGTCAATGGTTAGAATAACCTATGTACAAGTTATGATTTTCAAATTGCCTTCTCGATGGTCTAAGAACCATATGATGCACAAAAGCAGAGCACCTCTTCTAGTAATCCTCGGCCCGAAGTGTGACAAACACATCACCAAAGATGATGGAAAACTTCACATCAGCAAGTTATAAGAACCGATTCATTGGGCAAACCCACTTGGGAGTGAATGCAATTTAGAATAGTGGGATTCATTTTGTGACAAACCACTGTATCTACTTGGCAGCATACCAGTTCTGTGCACACTTGGCATCAACAGCAAGGTCAACATTAAGGATGTTCTTGCCATTGAAGGGCTTTGACATGCAGTCAACAACTATGGCCTTCGCAACCTCCGCTGATTCTGATGGCCCTTCCAAGATGACTTCATCATGGACCTGCATTCCATAAAAAGTTAATTCTGAATCTGGCCTAACTAAACATTACTAGAATATTGCCCGGTTAGTCAATCATGAGAATCTTCGAAAAATGGAGCAAATTCAAGTATAATTTCCTTGCCGCCACCATCAAGAACATCCACCCAGATGCAGGACTTTCCATTTCCAAAATCCACATCTGGTCCAGAATATATACTGAAGCATATTATCTGTCCATGATCTACAGGTGTTTCTTTCTTAACATCTATCTCGGCCACCTGTTAGCATTCTATCATCAGCAGTTAACAGTAGCTACTATATAACAAAACATCAAGTATCCAACGACTAGTCACACATCTAGATATAGGCAATACAAAGAAAGGCTTTTTCTATTACACAGAACTATATCAATCGAAGACGTGAGTAAACTCAAAGTATACATACCTCTGTGTCACAGGCATGGTTAAGATGCCTATATTCACCTTTAAGCATCCTAACGACTTCATTTGCTTTAGAGACACTATTCACAATAAGAACTCTGTCATAAATTTTATTAAGTGTCTTGCGAAGATCTTCCTTACTATCTACTGGTGTAGCAGCTTTAGAATCAGAAACCTTTACAACAGACTTTTCCCTCTCAATGACAGTACTGGCTTCAACTCTACTAGGTCCAGAATCAATCCCTTTCCTGACCTTTGAGGTCTTCCCTAATAATGACCCCTTGGACTGAATTTCCTTCCCAGATTTGAGTGGCATGGCCACACCCCGTGTTGGACCATCATGCGCATAACCATTCACCTTTTCCACTCTAGGATTGTCAATTCCTACAGAAGCTACTACATCCGGACTATCGTGTGCATGACTTTACTCTGTCCGCAATACTTCCTTCATCATGTGCCTCATACAAAGTTACCTCCCCCTTCTCACAGTTACTGGTATCAACCTTTTCAGCAGTAATCGTTTTTACATTTCCTCAGAGTATGTCTTACTTCTGCAAGAATTTTCGACCTCCTGTTTTTCTTTCCTCAGGCGAGTAACCGCAGCTCTCCAGGCATATCTAGAGTCATTGGGTTTTTTTTCAGAGATCAAAGAATTATACGACTTGGCAGCCTGGACGCCCCTGAGACGCCCAACATAGACCTCTGGCTTGCAATCTAGAACTCGCCTGCAATTTTCAACTCAACATTAAACACTATACTAACTTCTCCCTGCTTTCTAAGTACGCAAGAGAAAATATACTACAAAACATTCAAAAACAATCTGACATTCTCATGCTTGTGGATTTGTACTACAATTACACATAACAAAATTGAAGTCCCCAAACCAACGCCAACAACCAGAAACACAAAAATGTGCATTTTGGTAAACCTCATTTCCAAGTTCCAACTCAAACTTCTCGAAATATATAGTAGGATAAATCAACACGAATTAAACTACTATCATATTTTCCACCAAAGAAATTTAACTATCCCCAACATACCATGAGTCAAGAGCCAACACAACACAAAAAGACTAAACAACCAGTACCCAAGTAAAACACTCAAAACTTCACCACATTAAAAAACCCAGAAACACAAAATCCTTTAAACAACACAACTGAACTGAAAAACAAGCAAGAAAGACCGAATCGAACCTTGAAACAGAAGGAGTCCAAAGGGACCTAGAAGACAGAGGGCAAGCCCGTAATAAGGAGAAATAAGAAGGGCAAGGCCTCAAGTGGCTGATGGTGGTCTGGAAAGAGGAGAACCCCATAGCCATGAGGTCGGTGAAAGCAGCTCTCCCCAGCTTAAAATGGGTAAGACAAGAACAAGTAGAAGGAGGCGTCTTGACAAAGCTGGGGTGGTAAAGCTGTAAAAAGAGTGGGTGTTTGGGAGTGGATGTTATTCCGGAAGAACAACAAGTGGGTCAGAGAGAGGAGCAGAGGAGCAGAGCAAGGCCATGAGAGAATGAGGTGATGATGATGAAGGCGGTAAACACTGTAAGAGAGAAGAGGCTAAACCCTCGCTGGGTTTTGATTTTCGGCTTCCAAGTTTTTTTATTATTTCTTTTTGTTTTTTTTTTTTTACTTTGTGATTTTCTGTTTGACACCTAAATTATTATTTATATGGCTGTTAAGAGTAACTTTAACATATTCTTTGTTTTAGTTTTTAGTTATTTTAGATAACGTGTTTAGTTTTTTCTGATATTTTTAGAGCTTCAGCAGACTAACCAAAATTTAGTTATTATGATTTTTGACTATCTGGCTAGCTAAGAGCATCTTTAGCAATGCTAGCCAAATTTGAGTTAAATTTTTGTCAAATTAGCTAAAATGTTATTTTGGTTAACCACTTTAGAAATGTGTATGCATTAATACTATCTATTTTAGTTAGTATTACATTAATATTATTCGTCAAATCAAGATTAAACAGTTTAAATGTATTTATATATCACCTAAAATATCTTAAAATGAATGTAATAAATTATAGCTAGCCTCATTTGAGTTATCTCGCTAGCTAAATATAGCTAGCGAGATAGTTAAAAGTTATAATAGTTTAAGTTTGGCTAGTCTGCTGGAGTTTCTAAAAATCTAAAAAAGCTAAACAGTCTCTCTAAAATAGCTAAAAACTAAAATATAGAGTCTGTTAAAGTTGCTCTAAATATAGAGAGCGAGATGACTCAGATAAGGCTAACTATAATTTAATACATTTCTTATAAGATATTTTATGTGATATATAAATATATTTAAACTATTTAATTTTTATTTAAAGAATAATGTTGATGTAATTCTAGCTAAAATAGAGAGCATTGATAAACCAAATTTATAAAGTGGCTAGCCAAAATGACATTTTAGCTAATTTGTCTAAAATTTAACTTAAAAATGGTTAACATTGCTAAAGATGCTCTAATATATGTTTGTCTCTCTGTAACTTGTAATAAAATATTAAAAGGAAATATAATGGTTTTACTGTTTCAGGCTTGGGGGACTTGGATATTGCAGATATGACATTTTGGGAGGCGGATTCACAATTTGGAAGCTGATACATATAACTACGAAAAATCATGGTTGAAATAACAATAGTCACTTGAGAACAAATGAATAACTTTGCATGTTAACATGTGCGCTTGATTAAGCACATGTTACACTCACAAAAGCACAAAAACGCAAAAATAAATTTTCAAGCATAACGTAAACTTATTTTTCGGCCATTTTGAATTTCAGCCACTCTAACTTCAAGTTAAGGTCTAGTGCAAAACATCTCTCTCTTCTCTTGATTTAGAAACAACGGAGTCGCAGAAAACCACAACTTTGTACCCTGCTCGGCCCCGGGCAACAAGGTGACCACCTTCATCACTTCTGTATTACTTGTACTTTCTACGCTCCTCTTGGTCACAGAAATCGCTGCACATCTACTCTCAATTACCTCACACATTTGGCCAATTTTTTCTGCTATAAGAGCAGCATGTTCCTCCCTCCAGATTTTGTAACCACTTGTTTGGCTTCCTCAACTGCACCACTTCTTTTTCTTTTAGTCAAAGTGGATGT
Source organism: Fragaria x ananassa (assembly GCA_034370585.1). Lineage (NCBI taxonomy): Eukaryota > Viridiplantae > Streptophyta > Magnoliopsida > Rosales > Rosaceae > Fragaria > Fragaria x ananassa. Next base: position 12,965,387 of record CP139764.1, read on the forward strand.
TGGTAGTAAAATTTCCTCAGAATCACCACTCTCTTCAAGGCTTTGTTCATTGTCCCATTGCTCTGGACTTCTAGAAAAAAGGTAGTGATGAACCTGGTGCATAAGCATACATACTTACCCGTGGCTGTATCCATGACCGTTTTATCCAGCTTCACTACAAAATCAGATGCGAATCCTTTGTTTCCGTGACTTTGCATATTCCTTGCTCAACTGCACAACTGAGAGGAAAAAAATTCAAAACATGTTTAATTAAGATGAAATTAGCACTCATCAATATCAGCTTTGCAAGTTCAACAAAAAATCAATAATGCAGTGACCCAAGTGTTTCTTCAGATGCTTCTATAAGCAAAGCTCATTGAGCGTGAATCTTCTAGATAATAACCATAAAAATACGAGTGAAAAGGAATAAGAAAATAGAAACTGGGAAAATGGAGGAACCCAGGAGATAAAACCATTGTTTTAAGCCCCAAAACTGAAAATTTGTATCCAAAAAATGAATAAGCCCAAGCAGATAAAAACACAGCAAGAAACATATACATTATACAATAAATATCAAAAGGATATAAAATAATAATTATAATATTTGCAGTCTGTAGGTGACAGATTTCAAGCAAAGCTTGTGAGTTGTGACTGCTATGAGGAAACACCCAGAAAAAAAAGAAAAAGAAGAAGCCAAAATTCAAGAACAAGGAATAAACATTGAAAAGGGCAGTAAACTCACTATCTCACGTCTACTCAAAATTAATGCCCAAGAGAAAAAAGCCACCACCGTCAAATACCAGAGATTCCCCAAGGGCAAACAATGGCTTCCCTCTTTCTAAATTTCCTAACATTCAAGCCACCACCTCTGAAGCTCTGTGCGTTTTCTGGAGACTCACCCACTCACAGCCTCGGGGATGGCAAAGCAGACAAAGACCATTCTTTCTTGGTTTGTTTGTTTGTTTTTTTCAAGAGAGAAAGAGAGTAGGGGAAATGGGTGTGAGTCCATAACAAGTTCTGAGTATTTATAGAGGCAATCATAAACTGAGGAAGAATAACTCAAACTTGCAGTCCTCTATACAGCAGAGACTCTCTATACTCTCAAGATTTCACAATCTAAGCTCCTGAAGTAATTGTCACTTAACAGAGTCTACATAAATCGAGTACTTTTTCGTATCACACCGTTTTCGATCACATATTCACACCAGAAAGTACGCTATGGTGAAATTCATAAAACCCCACAAAATTACACAATAAAGCACACAAATTTATGAGAATTAACACTGCTGAGACATGTTTTTTGCAGAATTTCGAAGCCTAGAGACGGACAAAGAATAAGTGATGGATTGTTTACTTGTGAGGCGTGAGCAATGGAGATTCAAGTGGGAGACCTATGTGTTTTTTTTTCTATTTGTCTTCTGTTTTTTATTTTTTATTTTTTATTTTTTTAAAGTAGAGTGAGGTTGAGGTATCAAACAAGTTACTAGTCGTAACATGTCTAGTTGTCTACATGATTAGTATTTGGACTAAGATTCACGATAGTATTCCAACAAAGTCATACTTATATCATAATTTTTCGGACCACAAGGCAACAAATATGTAAGGTTTCTCTTTGGCTAAAACATCGAATAATATATCTAGGTCAGTTGATCCATTATGTATGCCACCAGCCTTCTTGAACAAACTTGTTACAGTTCCTCTTCCTCCATTGACTTAACATTTTGTTTATGATGGTTTTCTTCATTACAATTCTGGTTTTGCCAAAACTAGTTGTGAAAATTCTACGCATCCTTCACCCAAAGATGGCAAAGGGAATTATGGTGTCATGGTGAAATGGGGTACTGGCATTTACTTTTTTCTGTTTCCTTTTTACAAAGCCTAGCTATCTACAGCATGCACAATACATTTCTTCAGGAAAGATTATTAACAATTTTGTCATAGGCTCATCCTTTACCACATTTTCTCATTCTTCTTTAATACCACCCTCATCTGCACCATCATTCTCCTCATTTCCATTACCCTCTTCACCAAGGTGGTCTACTGATAAAAATTCTAAAGCTGTTACAACATCGCTGATTAGAGGCCGCGTCGCAGCTTCCTCTTGGAGACACATAGCTGCAACTGCAAGTGCTTGGTAAAGCCCCTTTATGGGGTATTTTCCTTCTAGTAATGGGTCTGCCATCAAGACAAATTTCTTTCTGTCTTTAAACAATGGTTGTGCCTGCACGAGTATATGACTTGTTAGACTGAAAATTATAGAGCGCACCTGGGTGCGCCGCGCACCCGGCCAATCTCACCGTCCACTCACCCGTGCCCGGCCCCACCCGGTGATCTCACCGGCGATCTCACCGTTAAATTTCCGGGTGCGCCGAATAAGCTCTCCTTGTTAGACCTCATAAACTTATTTGGAATCTGACATAACCATGGATATCAAGCTTACTTTCTCATGTGTCTTGACTTATTAAGGTTATGATATCATTTTATATAACCATTACACCTCCGAAGTTTAGAATGTTTGAGAGGAAAAGTATGATATTAAAAGGAATTGCAATATAGTAAGGAACTCTGGACATACCCAAGTAACCAAATTTTGCTCTTCAGTTGGTCTGCTGTTGTCTATAACTCTCCTCCCTGTTATTATCTCCAAAAATACAACTCCAAAGCTATAAATGTCAGATTTCGTTGTCAATTGGCCAGTGAGAGCATATTCAGGAGCACAATATCCATAGGTTCCCATCACCCTGGTGGATACATGAGTCTTATCCCCAGTGGGACCAAGCTTTGCCAGGCCAAAATCAGATAGTTTCGGATTGAAGTTTTCGTCTAACAGAATGTTGGATGCTTTAAAATCGCGGTATATGACAGGGGGATTTGCTTGTTCATGTAGATATTCAAGTCCTTTTGCAGCTCCAGCAGCTATTTTGATCCTAGTTTCCCAGTCTAAGGGCTTTTTGTCTGGAGGTATTTCTGAGGAGCAAAGTAAGACATGTTATAAAATACATACGCTTCACAAAATTATTCACTGAAGACATTGAAAATAGCTAGAATAGTCACAATTTGAAGCGATGAACTAATGCGGTGCATACCAAGAAGATGATCTTCTAGGGATCCATTGGCCATGTACTCATACACCAAAATTCTCTGATCGCCATCAGCGCAATATCCCACCAAATTAACAAGGTTGGGAGCATGAATAAGACTCAATATCAAAACTTCTACAAGAAATTCTCTGTTCCCTTGGAATCCATTCCTGTCTAATTGCTTAACCGCAACCACCTAAACAAGATGGATTAATTAAATGAAAAATATATAGAGAAGAAAGAACTGATGAGAAAATGGATGAAACTAATGGGGTGGATTGAAACATTACTTGGTTGGTGCAATCAAGGTGGCCTTTGTAAACTCTTCCAAAACCACCTTCGCCAAGCAAATTATCAGGATGGAAGTTTTGAGTTGCAACACATAGTTCGTGGTAAGTGAAAATCCGAGCAGTAATATTTCCATTGCCTATCTTTGCTATTTCATCCGTGATGTACTTTCTCCTACTGCTATCTGCATTTGAACCAAGGTTAACATTCAAAAAATTGCATCGGAGGCCGGCAGATTGACCTAGCTGCTTCATATAGGCTAGCTAGTCACTTTCTAGTTATTCATAGATTGTCCAAGAAATAACAATTTTTTTATTCTGTTTAAAAGGTTAGTTTATGCTCTGAAGGCAGCTTTCAGAAGATAGACAATCTAATCACAAATTAGAAAACTTGCAATATGTTCTAGGATATTCCATGTGTGTGTTTTGACCTTATGCCATTAGGATATCTAATTAGAATATGACAATGTATTCCTTATTATTACCATATTACTACTATGTAATTCCCTATATAAATGACTCTTATCAATAAATAAGATGATGATTCTATTCTCTTATTAGATCTCTTTATTTCTACTATTTATACTTTATCACGTTATCATGCACTTTGTTATAACCCTAGAACTAATAGTCCACCATTTGTTTTTCGAAACCCTAAAAAGTGTTTTTCGGTTCCTTTGTCTGACTACCGCTGCCGCCTGTTTTCCCGGCCATCGTCCGACATCACCATTAGGATATGTAGTTAGAATATGACTATATATTCTTTATCATTACCATATTAGTACTATGTAATTCATTATATAAATGACTCATATCAATGAATAAGATGATGATTCTCTATTCTCTTATTAGATCTCTTTGTTTATACTATTTATACTTTATCACGTTATTATGCATTTTGTTCTAACCCTAGAACTAATAGCCCACCATTTGTTTTCCGAAACCCTAAAAAATGTTTTTTGGTTCCTCTGTTTGACTACCGCCGCCGCCTGTTTTCCCGGCCGTCATCGGACATCACCGGCTGCCAATCCCTTCGCCACTGCCCATCGACAATTATTGGTTTCCTCCAACTACAATTTTCGACTTCTTCAAATTTTAATGTTTTGAAATGTATGTTTTGAAACCCTAAACTTTTCCAAGTTCAATAACTCGGGGAGGATAAAATCATTTCCTCCGTTCTCCATCTCCATTCTGTGCTTGAGATTTTGTGCGTGCAGGTACCAAAATCCCAGAATTTTATTCGCGGGTCAAGAATGTGTTTGATCACTCTTGTTTCATTGTCAGGGTTATGTATGATCAACCCTGACTTTTCTCTGTATTGTATTTGATCAATCCGAGGCCTTTTTCCGAATAGTGTTTGATCAATTCGCGGCTTTTCCAGATTGTGTATGATCAATTCGTAAGACAAACCATTAAAAAACATTGTTTGTGACCTTTATCGAGTCTCATAACAACCTGGTTTTGTATGCAAGAGCAATGTAACATTCTGCTCATTTGAGTTTTTGACGTACTCGATGCCTAAGACGAATCTTCGCTCGGTATTTGTGGAACCTTTCATTGGGAATGGATTAAACTATATATTTTGACCCCAAGGCTAACAAGCCTAAATGTTGAGATTTCACATTTCATGTGCTCAAAGTCTTTGACGCACCACATCGACAAAAGCCTTCAATGACAATCTGTGCAACTGTGGAATGCACTTATTGAGCGTTTATTGAAACGTTCATATAACTCTACTTATTGAGTTATTAGTCAAGTGGATTGCTTACCACCTTAATTAACTACATATCGTCGATGATATTCCGTGGCATCTTGATCCATAATCTTTAGCGGATTCGATCATCATCAAGTTCTCTAGGTCCTCCAAGTTGGTTTGGAATTACCAACAAGATTTGAGTTTGATCATACAATTGCAAATGAGAATTGCATATACGTTAATACGATAAACGTATTTGGGATTGTCCCCTAATATGGGGACAACAATATGGATCACACCAACAGCAGAAAATGCCGCACCGATGTCTGGAAAAGAAAGAGAGGTGCCACTAGCCCTAATGGCGACACTCCCAGTCTAGACACAAATTTATCAAAACTACTCATGTCAGCTCATGACAATGCAACCGTTGTGGATCTTTGGATCACTGGTTCAAGAATTTTCAAGCTCACCTTCAAATTATGAATGTATACAAAAAGGTACGAAAAATCAATATGAGGACAATAACCTCATCCTCATGATCACGAATTTCAAAGATTCGGATCCAGCTCTAGCTACCCTGGACTTTAACGTCATTGACTAGACATTGATTTTTTTTCCAAGCTATATGTAATAAGGCATCGTATCGACGTCCTTCGTCTATTTGAGAACTCGATGTACTCATATTAGCTATAATGAATGTCTTGAGATTTTTTTCGAAGTTATGAAACTATTCTCCTCTTATGGTTTGTATTGATTTACAAACAAGATGTACATTCTTACATCGTTCTTAGAAACATGGCATATTGTGCCGATTTTGGTCTCTTCCTTTGAAGGTGACTCACGACACTACATCCTCAAGGAGGACCACCCACGTGTTTTTCGGTTAAGTCTTCTACCCTATAGCGGATTTTCCATCATCAACTGTTCAACTAAGCTCATCCAAGCTCAGTGTGATGTCTTAGAATTGTCCGAATTTAAGGAGATAATGATTTTAAGTGTGTCTCGCACTACCGACCCTCCACGGATATGTCTGGTCATACTGACTTGGATTTACATAAAGCTTTTGATTTTGGATCCCCCTATGCTGTTATACCAATTTACATCTTGCAAAAGACGTTGACGACCTATCAAAACCGGACAATCATCATCATGATCGAATCATCTAGGTCCTTTGAGTTAGTTTATGTTCATGTCAGGGAGCTTTTGCTAACTAGTCATGGAGTTTACGACCTTGGAACGACCGAAAGGACTTGGTTTTGATCATACACACGTCACTTTTGGCTAAGGCAAAAGCCTACACGCCACCTGCAAGCTTCACAGCTTCGCACATGCCAATTCTGCAAAAAACAGCAATCTGTCCCTTCTGGACAGTCAACTTTGTTTGAGCTTTGTGAACATTTCCGGACGAACCACATAGTGACCTTTATCATTGGAAAGCTCTATGAGTCTAGTTTTTAAAAACTTTCACCATTCATCCATATCTATTTTAACAAAGAAGTTATGACTCTTTTAGTACGCAAATGTCATTATACGCGAGAAATTTTTATGCACTCTAGGGATTGCAGCTTTTTGTAGCTTCTTTTAATTCTTCTAAATAGTTCAAGTGGAACTATTTACTCTCTTATCTACTCCATTTTGTAGATTTGTCTCATATATATAGATATTGAGTACTTCGGAGATAGTGAAACTATCTACAATATTCTAAGGAACCAGCAACTATCTATGGATTTTCTGTCTTGTAAATCTTCTGTGACTACAACGATTGAATCATACCAGTCATTCAGAGACGCAGTTTAGCTTGAATCTTGATGCCTCATGGCACCATGATCAACGTCACAGATGTCCTCTATGCATTAGGAGGCAACCAAACCATGTTAAGCTTTAAAGACATTCACGCTAATAGTTTTCATTCGAAAACACATTGTGAGAATGAACAAGAGTTTTTTGTGTATACCTTCTCATGAATGCAGACTGAAATACATCTTAGAGAAGTTTATGAGTTAATCTAGTGGACTATATGTCACTATGATTCGAATATTGAATCACATGTTGTCGCCAAATATGATATTTGAGACATCGACTCATATAATCTTTGGTTTGACCAAATCAGTTATCCTGGAAAAGATATAATGGTCCAAATTTTGAGAAATTCTCATGGACATCCATTCTTCTGCTCAAAACGAAGACATTCGGGATCTAGTTTCATCATGATGGTGATGCCATAGTTGTAAATGGCGGCACTCGAGGGACAATGACGTCACCCAAACACGACTCCAACTTCTCGGAGGCCGTCTGGTCAATTCCTCAAGCAATTGAGGTGCACCGGCCTTCCCTCGATGTCTCATTAGCCCCCCTGCAATGCTCATTGCTCGTTTTGAAAGCCTATTTTTTTAGCTAAATTAGTAGTGAGACCCTCATACGCTAAATGACACAAAAGCGAACATTTCATTCTTAAATCAAACTATGTAGATAGATATAATCAACTTGCGGACACCTTTTTATGCTTTATGGTGTTGGTTAAAGTGATAACACACCGGTCACATGTTACACTATTATGTATTGTTTATGCTGTTTATACTTCTACGGGCTCATTACCAATTCTTTAAAGAAGTTTATCAGGATATGAGTTGAAGTTTCATGTACCCCATGTTCACAAGCAATACGGTCTCACCAAGGCTACGACCAAGCTACTTTAGCTTGTCGCTCGAATATTGTTGATGCGCACCAATCTTTCTATTGCGTTTTGGGGCTATGCAATATTTGCATGCAACTTTACTATTCATCTACGACCCATCATCATTGAATATTGTTATACTATAACCTGTGACTGTGTACCAGGATTGACACGAAATTGCAATCCTTGAGCTCAAACAAGATTGAAACGGATCTCCAATCTTTGAACTCGACTAGATGTTATTTCTAGGTGCCAAATCGCACTGCCATTGCACACAATGATTGGTCATTTGAGATGAATAAGTACTTAGGTTGGTTGGATTTGAACCACCAACTATTTAATCCACCTATGTAGAAACCGTAACAGGAGATCTCTTTCACTGCTATTACGGATTGTCACTTTGATGAGACAATATTCTCACCGTTAGGGGGAGGTAAGAGCATAAGTGTTCAAGTGGAACGACGTGAATTGTCGTGGTTTGTCCTCACTAAGTCTCATCTTGAACCCAAATGCTTAAAAGTGTAAAAGTGATGAGATCACATGCTCTACAATGATTGATGTCCTATCAAGAGGACATGGCGTGACCAAAATAAGTTGTTCTTGGCGCCATCACCAAGAATCGTGATATGGTGAGGCCATATAGTAGCAAAAGTGGTGTCACAAGGCTGTATGGCTCCCCAAAAGGAGGGAAACCCTTAGGTTCGATACTTTCTCGCACTAGGAAGAAAGCGAGCTTGACACAACCTAATTCATTAATCAGTGATACTCAAATCCGTCTCATGAAGTCTGAATTATGATTATCGTTAGGGGACGCCTCAATGTCAAATCCAATCCATATAGAGATCTCTACAAATATTACATTAGTTTACATGAAGACGTGGGATAATGAGTCTACTATCAAACCATCATTCGCTGATGGATATCAACGTAGTTGATTGGCCTAATGGAAAGATGCAATCCAACATTAACAAAAAGATAGGTCCTTGGGCAGGTGATGCCGACACCGCAAGCTAAACCCTATCAACTGTGCCTGTTTTAGATAGCGGTGAGAACAAGAGCTTAGACTCACCTTATGGCTCAAGGTCTCTCACTGACACGCATTGGGATCGACTATGATGAGATATGCTCTCGTAATGGATGTCATTGAACTCCACTACTTTGTCAGTTTGGTAGCTTCCGAATAACTGAACATGTAACTTATGAATATGGTCATAATATCATCTCTACGAGATCAGAGATATATATAAAGATCTTAAACGGACTTCATTCATCTAAATCAAGTGGCTTCAGACCAAATCAAGTGGCTCCTGACCACAAGAGCACGCATTTGCTAAAGGTATTTAAACACACATGGACTCTACTTGATTTGGAAAGGATATGTTGAATTATACATTTGCGTGTTCATTCCGGATTTACATGAACTCTTGATGGATCAAGAGATGCCAATATGTATCAACATCTAAAGTTAGAATGAAAAAGATTTTGGGAAGACACGGTCTCGATAAAGCACTCGATGACTGTATTGATAATGATTTTCCATCAATCGGCTTAGACGCTCTATAACTAGTGAGGCATACATATACTTCCATGATTAGTCAAATTCTTTGCTCTAAAGAGAGATCCATTGTTTTGTCTAAAGCAAGATGACAAATATGTGTTAAGAGATGAAGTTCTCATCTAAGTATAATAAGACGCATTAATGTACTCAACACAATAGGAAAAACTTGACATCTCATTCACTATGAAAAGTTCTAATGCTAAGTATAGCTATGCGCCCACGTAACGCCAATGTAATGGCAGTAACTCTTTTTTCAATACTTAATGCTATGAAAGGTTGAGGCTTATTCTATCCCGACATAAGAAAGACACATCAATAGTGAAATCAGAATATGCCAAGTTTTGTAGGTTAAATTCCATGGGACCTACATGAAATCTCACTCACTAGAAAATGGTGAAATTGGTACCATTGGAAATGTCTATGTGTCTACTTTCCAGGGACATGAACCATTTAACCATACCTATCATATTGAGTGAGTTATGACCATTTTCGAAAAGTAGGACGAATATGTCTGAGAATCTGATTTTGCCAAAACAGTCAACTTCGACGGGACTTTGTGAACAGCTCCTGATGAACCAGAATGTGTGTAATATACGGTTGAAAAGCCAAATGAGTCTAGTTTCCAAAACCTTTTACGGTTCGTTCATATATATTTCTTAGAGGAAGTTATGGCTGTTCTAGTAATTGAAGGTCATGCTTTGCGAAAATCTGATTTCCAGCACGAACTTATGTTTTGAGTTCACAAGCGGCATTCTTGTCAAGATCTAAGAAAGATCATGTTTGAGGATAATACATCATGATCTAGTTAATTATTTCCCAATGCCACATTTGAAGACATGCTAAAGAGCATTGACATGCTAAGTTTTTGAAATTTTCCTGATTAGTAAGAATCAGGAAGAACCCTATGATTGATGTAAAGATCAGGGGGAGTCTAGCACATACATACATGTCTCAATCAAATGTGAAGGGTGTGTTGTACTCTTTTTATCCTACGATCAAAGTTTAGTTTTTCTCCCACATGGTTTTTGTTCCTTAACGAGACTTTTTAATGAGGTGACATATTAGCACCATCGGCATACCGGCGTACGACACAAAAAGGAGTGTTTTAGGACGTGTCTTGACCTTATGCCATTATGATATGTAGTTAGAATAGAACTATGTATTCCTTATCATTATCATATTGATATTTTATAATTCCCTATATAAGTGGCTCCTATCAATGAATAAGATGATGATTCTCTATTCTCTTATTAGATCTCTTTGTCTCTACTGTTTATATGTCATCACAATAAATTAATAAAGGCTCATTTTATCCCTATATACAATAAATAATAGATACTACTTATATGATTACAGGGCCCTTTCAATGAGGGATCCATTTTTTTGTTCATTTTTAGGGATATATCATTTGACGAACTTTTCGATTACAAAATCAAATCTTCACCGTTCAGTTCGTTGGGCTATATGAGTAGATCATTTCTACAAATTTTCAGAAAATTTGGTGATCGTTAAGTCATCTAAATGAGGGATTTATTTTTAATAATATTGAACGGTGTAGGTTTGACATAAGTGTTAAGTTTTTTTGTTTTAATCTCATCCATTCAAGCCCATTAAAAAACAGATCTAATGGTGTGGACCTATCCCTAGAAATGAACAAAAAAAGGGATCCCTCATTAGAAGGACCCTGTATATGATTAAATAGGTAAAACATATTTGTAAATGTGTACGTCATTCTTTAGAACCAAAAGAAGTCAGTTTTTTATCATAATTTATATAAGAATTTAAATTTGTTTAGTCCTTGTGGTTTAAAATCGACATCTGTTTAGTCCTTATGGTTTTATTTTAATCTGAATAGTCCTTAAAGTCACAATTTTTCATCCAAATAGTCCTTATGGTTTTATTTTAATCTGAATAGTCCTTAAAGTAATGATTTTTCATCTAAATAGTCCTTTCGACAATTTCCTCAGTTAAAGGCCATAAAGACTATTTGGATGAAAAATCATGACTTTAAAGACTATTCAGATTAAAATAAAACCATAAGGACTATTTGGATGAAAAATCGTAACTTTAAGGACTATTCCGATTAAAATAAAACCATAAGGACTAAACAGATGTCGACTTTAAACCAGAAGGACTATACAATATTTTACCCTTTATATAAACTTAATCAGGCAGAGGAAGATTGAAAGAATTTACCAGTTTTGAAGGAGATGTTAGCAAAGGAGTTCAAAATTTTGGTGTCATGGTATTCCTCTATGCTCTTTTTCAAGGACTTTCTGGCGATTTTTTCTTCGGACATGCAACACTGGAAACAACTCATCATTTCACGACTTCAATCCGATCACAACACCTTCAAGTTTTTATCATCCACATCTTGCAGCCATAACTTGGAAAAATCTTGGGAATATCATAGAACAACACAAATGCTGGACTTGATTAAACCCCAAGAAAAAAACAAGTGTGTATACAAGTTGAGATATTATTTGGAAAATGGATGTCGTTACGCCTTGGCTCAGGAAAAAACCAGAATGTTTCTGGTCCTTCAAGAACCAGGAATTCGATATCCTTCACATTCTTCATTTTGCTCTACCTCCATTTTCCAAACCAATTAGTTCGGACAGCCAAAAAGACTAAGTCAAGTTTTCTATATAAAGAGGGACAGGTATAAATTCATTTTTATTTAACTACTCAGTATCTGAACAACCAAAATCTGGATTTTGTGTTGATAACAGGGCGGGCCAAAATAAAACCTGCTATTATTTCCATGCCGAAACTTAACCTTGCTTTAATTGGCCAAGGTTGATCTTGCATTTCCAACCATTTTTGTCTATCATTACAGCAATAGCTAGTGCTGTAAATATATAGCCAATGCTGTAAATTATATACGGTAACAGATAACAGTAGAGGCACCGAAAAGCTTTTCCAAAATTACTAACCAGTGATGTGGCATTTTATACAACATAACTAATTATTTGTTATAAATAAATGAGGTTAACTACAAACCCGGAAAACACAGATGAAATAGTGCGAAATCAGTTAAAGAGATTTGCTCACAATCCACTATATGTATATATATATATATATATATATATATACATGCATATTCAAACATATGAACAAATGCATGAATCAGAAAGCAAATGCAGTAAATAGGCAAAGAAAAGCTTCACATATGCACAACAAATTCAGCTAGCCTGAAGCACAAACACTGAAATGGCCACAGGACCATCTCTCATTTTAACTAGAGACACCTTGAAACAAGTTGCACCATTGATATAACAAAATGGATCATATGAAAGCAAAAGGCATAAATGAAGCTATATGAGACCATCCAAAAGTGCATATACTGGATTTTGTTTCTCTCTAGATTGGTCCCATAATTTACCTTCTCATTCAGGATTTACCACAATAACTGATTCCAGTTTCTTGTATGGTCATCAATCTGTATTGGAAACCTGAAAAATCATTCAGGAATTGTTATCTTGGGTCTCTTCTACAACAACTTTTTTGCATTGGGTCTCTTCCACAATAATGACCATGTTCTTTGGCAAAATCACCAGCAGTTTTTGACTTAATTTGCAAGAAACCCTAATGCTGCTGGAATATTGAAAAACCATTTAAGATTTTTTTTTTTTTTTTTTTTGGGTTTCTTCTGCAGCAACTTCTGTGCATCGTTTCCATCTGTGGTGGTTAACCTTCATAAGGTTCTTGGGAGACCCCTCAGTCATTGCTTCCTTCACTTGTTTTATAGAACCTCTTACTTTTTTTCAGCCAGTCACCAATATTTCTGATCTTTGCAAAACCTTTCAGTTGTTGTGCCCCACCGCACGCTCCTCCTTGATTGTTTTACTTAACACTGTAGCGTCATCTTTTGTTGCATCTGCATCAGCAGACATGCATATTTCCAATCCAGTATCAATGACTATATTAGGTTCGGACATAAAAGTTGAAATTTGTCATATGTGTGTATTAAACAGTTTAAACTAAACAAGTGCTATGGTGTGAACTTAAAATGAACTAATGAATCTCCTTTAAAGAAACAACAAGAAACAATTACAAACCAAACCATTGCAAGAAATTACATGGAGAAGATCCAAAGAGTATGTTAGCTTACCTTTGAGGTAAAGGTAAAACTTGAAATTTCACCAAGAAAATGATAGCAGTACCTGTTATTTGCACCCAACCCCCCCCCGAACCCGAAATTAAATTTGTATGGAAATGTTAGACAGATGATGGAAGGTTAAACAATATACAAAGATGTTAGTTTCAATAATATTTACTTCGAGTTAGGCAGCTTACACTGAGGGAGTAAGCAAATCTCCTCTGGAACAAGTCCAGCAATGTCTCTGATTCCTGCTGAAAGGTTTCTGTATACTCCTGCCACAATGTGAGAGGACGGACATCTATTGTTCTATTATTCAGAAATGTTTTGTGAAAAGAGATCCTAGTTGTGGATTGTGGCTGCTATTCTACAAAGTAACATATAGTTTGAGCGTGCAAGTCACCATGATGTCAGCTGCTTCTTGAGATACGTAAGCATTCTTTCCTCTAAGCTGAAGTGAATCTTCCTCTTAGACCCGTAGGTGTTATTTCTGCTATGTACACTGGTACCTGCTTATGATAAGAAGTGGTTCCTTTGGTGTAACATAGTAAGTTGTAAGAACTTCATTGAATTCACAATTACCACATAGTGATTTATCCCGACACTAATTCTCACTGACAGTCTTCCAATATCGAACCACAAAATTCTGCATCAAGCACTGAACTGATCAAGTAACTTGTCAAACAATCTTAGTTGGAATTTCTTCTTAAACAATAACGTTAGAAGAAGAGACTATTCACAGCTTATTATGAGTATGCATTTTTTCATGAACCCCATATATGAACATTTTGCATTCATAAATGTATATAGAGAAGGAAAAAAGAGAAGGAACCTGTGCAAATGCTATAGTGAGCCACCCCGCAGTACAGAATATTGCAGATAACCACATTATCTGTTTGATAATATTGATAGGAAAGGAACATAAGTTTTTCAGATAATACTGCACTGGGTTTAGATTTAGAAATTAAGCTTCTATCCACAAAAACTTACACCTCTACGACAGATGAGATCAGTTACTGTGCCATTCATCAATGAGCCAATAACACCTCCAATTGTCATTAACCAAAAACCGAGTGTATAATGAGAAGACAATTTATCCAATTGCTAAAGATTGTATATCTGGTTCAAGTACTTGTACTGTAAAAAGACAAAAGCTTAATCCCTTTGTTGTGAGATGAAAGGAACCCATTGATCAAATCATCAGCATAAGGAGACCATTGATATTTCCATGCCACTTATTAAGTCCCCTGAAATTCACTTTGTGCCACCGGGTGACCCTAGGATCGCCCGGGTTCAGTACTGCTGAACTCTATACAAGAGGTTGAAACCTGTCCAAAGTTCATAACTACAGTAATTGCAATTAAGAAGAAGAAAAAAAAAATCTCTATACAATAAAGTGGTTTTAAAGACCTGTAAGAGCAAATTCTGTTCCACTAATATAGGCCCTTCCAAGAACTTAAAAACCATCAAGGGGCATAATTGATGCTTCTCCAAAAGAAAAAACAGAAGTGCTGTTCTTTGAGAACTAGAACTCATCTAACACAAGTACACTTTATTCTTGTAAATTATGCGGGTAAAGCAGCATAGATTGTGTAGCCAACTAGCCATGTAGGTATCAGTAAGAACTACTGAGTGAAGAACCGGCCTGGTCATATTTCAACCCAGCAATTTATGACTTAATCCAAATGCACTCATGTTTGACATTTCAAGCAATCTTATGTGCATGATCATCATCCAAACTACATTAACTCTTTGAGATTGCAACTTTAAATATCTTCTGTTACTAAATGGTGTTGCAACTCACAACTCGCAACTGATGATTGAGTTAGCTATGTGTATTTATGGTACTCTAAGGCTCATTGACTAAGAAATGAACATAATTAACATGAAAGTAGTAGCTCAAGAGAAGGAAGTCGTTAGTTTGGGTCAAAAATTATATTAGGTTCGGAGATCAGAGTTACAAATTGAAATTTGTCATATGCGTGTACTAAACTAAACAAGTGCTATGGTGTGAACTTAAAATGAACTAATGAAATTCCTCTAAAGAAACAACAAGAAATAATTAAAACCTGAACCATTGCAAGAAATCACATGGAGAAGATGCAAAAAGAAGGTCAGCTCACCCTTGAGGTAAAGGTAAAACTAAAACTTGAAATCTCACCAAGAGAATGACAGCAGTTGCAACAGGCAATCATGTTTATTGGCTTCTGTTGTTCTCTGCTAAACAAACAAAATCGAACCTGCTATCCAACATTGGCAACAACTACATGAACAGATGTATAAAACTCGTACCTGTGATCACATTAATACCATCATAAGAAAGTGTACTCACTAAATTGGCTAAAGAAGAGATTCACATCGCAAGTATTCAGCTAGACAGAAGGAGAAACACTCATCTTCAATTTAACCACTGATTCATCCCAAAAAAAATTAAAACTAGTTGGGCAAGAAAGGCTCCTCATTCTAAGAGGCTCAGGTAGCAAGAAACATAAACTCTAAAATAGAAGATACTATCTTGTACCAACTCCAACAACTGGTCATAAACAGTTTACAAAAGACCGTGGATTACAGTACTTCCCAAGATACTAAGTGAACTAAGTCAGAAAAATTGATACAGACATTAACCCAGCTAAAAGAGTGTCACCTTAGTTTGTTTTCTAAACATCTATATCCCCAAAAGTTTCTCCAGTTTCTGAACCCTCATTAGTAATCCATCTTTCTGAACTTTCGTTCTAGCATTCTCCACTGTTCCCTTGACTTCTTTCACAGCACCCCTTTTGGATTGTTTCATTTTGAGGCCATCAGCCTCCATGGTTTCTTCATAGACCTTTCAGCCATCGCTTTCCCACCTTTTGCAGCACATGTTTTAGATTGTTTCGCTTTATGGCCATCAGCTTCCAAGGGTTTCTTCACAGACCCTTTAGCCATTGCTTTCTTCCCACCTTTTGCAGAACCTATGCCTGATACTTTAGCTTTCACTTGAGGCTCACACTTGATCCTGACAGTTCTTTGAACATTTCCAATATCACTACTCTTCATCCTTTTTGTAGCAAGCATTCTCAGATTTTTCGTGTACTCACTAATATTTTTTTTCTGAGCTGGAAAATTTTCAGTTGAGGTGGCCAGCTTCCGTTTCTTCACATTTTCATTTGTGGATTGCCTGATTGGAGAAGCATTACTGAGACAAGCCAGCCTCTTTTCCACAAGTCCCCTTTGTTTCAATAGAGGAGTATTGCCACCATCGCTATGATCTGGAGACAAATCTTTCATGACCTTCTTAGGAAATTGAGCAATGAATTTTCTTGGGACTGCAGGCACAGCACAGAGGAGGTTCATGTCAAGTTCATTCTTTGTTAAAGCTTTTGCAGATGCCTTATGCATCTTCAAATTCTTCTCTTCCACAGGGTGATGATGACTCTTCTCCTGAATCTTTTTCACAGCTGCTATGACATCATCTTTGATTGCATCTGCGCGAGACTTCTTATATTCTCCCCACCAATATGCATACCTAGCTGTCACACTCGGCTCAAAGAACCATGCCGGAACAAAGAAACGAACATTGGTAGTACCTAACCCTGAGCATTCAGCAGGATCCCCAGGAAGGTCTTGATCAATTCCAAACTGCATTGCCACCCTGTGCGGCAAATACTTCTCCTTACAACCATCTACCCCAACCAACTCAGCACAACACAAGCATTTAACAATAGAAAGCAAATTCTGGTCCGTAGTCTTATCATAAAAGACCACCTTCTCAGCTCGGTAGTAAGAACCATGCCTCCAATTGGTCATTTCGGCAGCATAAGGCCGTGGCCGAAAATTCTCAGCCAAGTTAACCTCTCTCCTCACATCAGGAAGACTAATGCCACCGTTCACTTTGCTCCACCGCGCTGCCCTGGGCTCACAGGGTTCCAATCTCTTTGGCGGACTCTTAACCACACCCGAAAACCTCTCCAACGCCCACAACTGCAACAACTGAAACGGGCTCGAAACAGATATAATCTCCTCACCTTTAAACACTTGGCTTTTCAAAACACTCAAGTCTCTATAAAGCCCTGCAAGAATCGCAGGAGCCAGAGCAACCTTAGTGCCCTGTGACAACAGAACCGCAATGGGGAACACATGTTTGCCTAAGCTCTCTTCCGGAAGACAAGGAAACACAAACCTCGCTAACCACAGAGACAGAAACGCAACGTGTTCGTAATTGTAATCCTGCAGCTTCATAAAATGGGCCATCCAGTTAAAGTGATACGCCTTCTTCGCCGGAGTTCTCTGTAACTCCATCTTCTTGTTCTCCATCTCCTCCACAGTTCCCAGCAACACCCCATTAACGGGTCGTGTCACCGACCGACCCAGAACCGAATACCCACCAAGAACTATCACATCTTCCAACGTAACCGTCGCTTCACCCCATTCAAACACGAACGTGTTACTCTCCGGGGACCAATACTCGGCCAAAGCAAGAACCAAGTCCTTGTTAAACTTCACTTCAAACTTGGAGCTCATAATAGAATCGCAAATCCCAGCTTGAGTCCAAATAGTGCAGTACTTTCCGGCCAGGCGATCAATCCACTCCTCCCATTTTTTCTGGGGCTTCTTCCAACCCGGAAAGAGAACAGTGGACGGCCATTGTTGGAGAGTGTGGGGGAAGACGTCGGACAACAATGGAGCGTTTGAGGGTGTGACTGCTTTGGTGGAATTGGGAGCGCAGGGTTTGAGGAACCTTGAGAGTCTTCGGAATTGCTTGGAGTCTTTTGAAGAGACGAGTTTCTCTTCACGTTCTTCGTATATGCGATGAGAGTGTGAGGCTGCTTCTGCCCTCTTTGCCATGGTGAGGGAGAAGAGAAGAAGGGAGAAAAGTTTCAAACTTAAGCAAACTTTTCTGTAAAAGATATTTTTGCATTGGTTAGAGAAGGAGAGGGGTTAGGGTAATGACGGCTTTTCTGGAATGACGGCTTCATAGATTATAGTGATTCTAAAAATTTCTCTAAATTAATGTTGGGACTATAAAAAGTGTTTATTTTGTTTTAGGATATTCAGTCTTATTCGAGATATTCCTAACATATGTTTTGGTTGTATGTCAACATTATATATATATATATATATAGTTAGAATAAGAATATTTCTTATTATTACTATATTAGTATTTTATAATTTTATATATAAAAATGTTCTATCAATGAATAAGATACATTTATTTGATGATTCTCCTACTATCCTTTATTCTTTACAGTTTATACTTTATCACGTTATCATACATTTTGTTCTAACCCTAAAACTAATAATCCACCATTTGTTTTCTGAAACCCTAAAAAGTGTTACTTTATCACGTTATCATACATTTTGTTCTAACCCTAAAACTAATAACCCACCATTTGTTTTCTGAAACCCTAAAAAGTGTTTTTTCCGCTCCTTTGTCTGACTACCGACGCCGGCCATTTTTCCCGGCTGCCGTCTAACATCACATGCTGCCAATCCTTTGGCTGCTGCCCGCCGAAGATTTTTGGTTTCCTCTGACTACAATTTTCGACTTCTTCAAGTGTTTGAAGTTTCAAAATGTATGTTTTGAACCCTAAATTTTTTCAAGTTCAATAACTCAGGGAGGATAATATATTTTCCTCCCTTCTTCATCTTCATCTTCATCTTCATTTTCATTCAATGCTTGGGATATTGTGCGTGCAAGTAAAAATTTTAGAATTTTATTTACAGGTCAAGAGTGTGTTTGATCACTCTTGTATATTGTGCGTGCAAGTAAAAATTCCGGAATTTTATTTGCAGGTCAAGAGTGTGTTTGATCACTCTTGTTTTTTTGTCCGGGTTATGTATGATTAACCCCGACCTTTCTCCGTATTGTGTTTGATCAATCCGAGGTTTTTCTCCTAATTGCGTTTGATCAATGCATGGCTTTTCCAGATTGTGTGATCAATCCGAATGACAAACCATTAAAAGCATCATTTATGACCTCTATCGAGTCTCATAATAGCTTGGTTTTGTATGCAAGAGCAACGTAACATTCTGCTCATTT
Organism: Fragaria x ananassa; assembly: GCA_034370585.1. NCBI lineage: Eukaryota > Viridiplantae > Streptophyta > Magnoliopsida > Rosales > Rosaceae > Fragaria > Fragaria x ananassa. The sequence continues at coordinate 12,984,785 of CP139764.1, forward strand.
GAGTTTTGATGTATTCGATACCTAAGGCGAATCTTTGCTTGATATATGTGGAACCTTTCATTGAAAATGATTAAACCACATGTTTGGACCCTAGGCTAACAAGCCTAGATGCCGAGATTTTACATCTCATGACGCGCCACATTTACAAAAGCCTTCAATGACAATCTATGTAAAAAGTCTTGGGGCAAAAGCCTTCATCGACAAAAGTTTTTGACCCCTAATTTTTCTATTGCGTCTTGGGGTTATGCTATACTTGCATACAATTCATCTATGACCCATCATCATTTAATATTGTTGCACTACATCTCGTGACTGTGTACCAGGGTTGACACGAAATTGCAATCCTTGAGCTCAAACATGATTGAAACAGATCTCCAATATTTGAGCTCGACTAGATGTTATTTCTAGGTCCCAAATTACAATGTCACTGCACACAATGATGGGTCATTTGAGATGAATAAGTTTAGGTTGGGTATGAACCTCCACCATCTGTTGCATCCTGATCCATAATCTTTAGCGGAGTTGCATAATGCTAATGAGATAAACGTATTAGCCTGTGCACGTGGGATTAACCCCTAGTGTGGTAAAGGCAATGTGGGTCACGACAACGGTAAAGAAGCCGCGCCGAAGTCTAGAAAAGATGGGGAGGTGCCGCATGAGCTCGATTGATCATTGAAGGACGCCGTGTACATGTCATCAAAAGAGACTTGACAGAGCTGGATAGTATTGGTGAGCTTTTGCACCCTGGGGTTATCTCAAATGAATTGAGTTTTGTCTCGAGGGTGAGCAATTTCCTACCCAATTTAGAATTCCATTGTTGTTCTTGCAGTAGTTTGATGTAGTTTGTGTTTTTATTAAATATCGAGTCATAAGATATTAAATTATAATTAACAAAATCTATTTGTGGCTGCAGACTGTTCAAATATTTGTGGTTGCAGACTGCAACTATTTGTGGCTACAGGCTGTGCAAATCAGTCCATTGATGCTCAGAAGGTGTTTGGGAGGGGTTTCCAAACGGTGGTTTCATTCAGAGTAAAAGCTGTAAATCTTTCAAAGTAATTCTCTTTTCTCTTTACGTATTGTATGTGATTACTTGGTGTAATCTGTTTCAAGCTACTCCATGATGTGCCATGCATGGAATTCCATTACAGTGTGAAATTGGAACAAGGATCAGTAACAGCAGTAATCGGCAAATAAGGCACTGTCAGAGGGGTGATTTATAAGAACAATAACCCTAAGCTTATGGCTGCATTCATTTTGCTGTATAGAAAATAATAACCAATTAACCATAGTTGACATTGATTTTAAGATATTATATCCCTTTTTGTAATGTGATGAATGTGAGGTTTCTGTAGCAGAACAATGAACACAGAACAATCAAAAGGTTTTTTTGTACAATTGAGCATTTGAACATCTGCTTGATCCCTTGCAAAATAGAATCACAAAAATAGACTTACATACTGTTCATGCTTTGGTAACAAGTGAACTCCTGAACTCCTGATGCGTTAAAGAAGTATCAAGCTGTATTGCATGAGTCGCTGAGTTGATGGATTTTTTTTGTGAATCTAACATTTTCATCTTCTTCTCTATCTCACTGTAATATAATGTGTATTTATTATTGTAACCAGTTTCATTGCGTAATATCCATATGTTATATTATTGTGTTTATCAATTTGTCGAACAACAACAACATTGATTCAAACAAAAGCAATTACAATAGTTGATATCTGTCATTGCAAACCGCAGCAACGCGCGGGCATCATCTAGTCAGATTCTAAAATGGGATCTATCAAAGCTACTTTCTAACTAAAAGGTATATAATCATCAAAATAAGCCTAACAAATTTTATGACGGTTCCTGTATGGCTATGTGTTATTTCAATCAAGGACTGGTTATAATTAACAAGAAGGAAAGATGCTTATAATTTTTTTTACTGTAGCGTCAAGCTCCAAGATCAAGGATTAGGATGATAGATAGTCCCGTTTCAGCTAGGATTGAAATTAACAAACAACTTCAAGATCAACTGATAATGGTGTTTATACCCAAATTAATATTTTACTGGACAGTAAATGTCTAAGTGAATATTAATTAAATTCTTAATCCACGTCACACCGGCGAGCCCAAACTATTGGGTTTACAAGTGACGACCCGTCAGCAGAGTCATGCGAACTGAGTGACGTCATGGTTCGCATGTGGGGAGGCTTAGCGTAGGAGATAGAGGCCTAGTATGGAAGCGAAGCGAGATGACTTCGCATGGGAAAGCCCGCCAGCGAAATCATGCGAGCTGGATAGCAGAGTTCGCATGCGAAAAAGACTTTGCATGGTGTCAAGAAATGGACTTCGCGAGATGGCTTCGCGTAGAAGTGGGGTCCTAAAACATGAAGGCAAGACTTAGATGGCTTTGCGTAAGAGACTTCGCGAAGAAGCAAGAGGCGGAGTCCACATGCACTTGATCACCTATGCCACATTTATCGTTGAAGACTCCTACAAGTCTTTGACATGCTTTGGGCCAACTCCTGTGACTTTTTTAATGAAAAAGCCATTTAATTCTCGACAGCTTCAGGGGCGCGCGAGATGGGATCAAGCTTCAGGAGCACACGAGATAGGTTTCTACAAGGATTGTGACACCTCGCGGGATAAGAATGTCTTAATTTGAGTCCGCATAGGAGTCTACAGTTAAGAAGCGCAGAACAATGTTCTTGTGGTACTCTGCTTGAGAGTCCGAATTGATTTCTGATTACATCTCTCCTTGTAGGGCAAGCCACCATATAAAGGGGCTCGAACACAACTCAAACACACAACAAACAGACACAACTCAAAACTACTCAACAAAAATACAATATAACTATCGATCTAGTTGACCTCAGATGCTGAAGCATCTCGCCTTAGCAACCCTTTTCCTTTCAAGCTCCCCGGAGCTCCATTGCGTTCTCGTTTTCCTTTCTTTTTGTTTCTCTGCTCGTTACAATCGCGAGTATCGATATCGGTGGTGGAGAAGCTACTGTAAATTCTCGTCCGTGAGGTGGCACCGGAGCCTTACTTTCGTTTGATTAGAAGTATAGGTCAGCGTACTACAACAACAACCCTACTACATTCCGCGTCCGCGCAGTGGCACGTCCCGCATCCCTAGAAGCATTGACTACTACGATCTCTCTGCCCCCTGTTGAAGATCGTGGCCAAAGCAAATGACTTTCTCTTTGGAAATTTTGTTGATCTAAATTTGCCTGCTGAGACAACTATGGCAAAATGCAGGTGAGTTATATAATGGAGCTTGAGCACATATGGCTTGCCCACCCTGCTAGTGAAAGAAATACAACGAAGCTGGATTCATGAGATAGGAAAATGTTGAAGCTCACCAATGCGATGGTGTTATGTTCCGCTGACTCACAGTCTGTAGCAATGTTATGGCAATGGCTCGTTTGTTGCTTGCAGTTTTATCATTGTGAAACAAAGCAGCCTCTTATTTGTCATCGCGAAGCATTCCTAAATCGGTAATTCTAAATGTACTCAGCAAATTATTGAATGTACCCAGCAATTTATTATATTCAAAATATTTAATTAACCCCAAAAATTATTCTCAAATACCCTTACGTGTACCCAGCAAAACAGAACAAGTTGCAACAAGATTATGAGAATACAATCCCAAACGTTTTGCAGCTGTGACTATGAGAATTATAAAAACGAAATTAAACTACTACGTTGATATTTGCATCTGGTAAAATGGTTTGTAAGGAAGCCAAGAGTACTGAAGCACATTGAAATCGAATCATTTAGAAACTTGGTTTTCCTGCCAAGTTCAAGGATTTTAAAATCCAGAACATAGTTGATTCTTGTGATGTTAAATTCCCCATAATACTCGAAGGTTTGGCATATTGCCACGGTGCCTTATCAAATGTGAGTATACCATTGTGGCTTTGTGTCTTGATGTGGTTGTTGTTGGATGTCTAATTTTTAAAATGATTGTTTGCTGAATCTGTTTTGATACTGTTTATCAGTATGAACCAAGATAGACCTGTTCCCTTGCTTGATTTATCCAAAAAAAAAAAAAGTGGGTTAACTGAAGCAATTTGCAGGGGTGGGAAGATGATTAACTAGAGGGAAAACTATATCCATGTAGAAATTGCATGGTATGGGATGAGATCGAGAGGGTCTCTCTGATACCAACTGTCAAGACCCACCCCGAATTTCACCTTGAAATCCGAAGTAAATCCTGCGGGGACTACCTCCAAGGAAAAGTACCGAGAAGTCAGCATAACCTCTTTTGAAAATGGACAACCCTTCCTAATAATACCTGCAAACACTTCAAAAGATTCCATCTAGAACCCTCTACTCCTGGAGCTTTCATGCTCCCCAAATCACAACATCTCCCAAATCATTTACTACACTTCAATAAGAAAATCTCACAAACAACAACCACAGTTCAGAGCAACTCTATTTGAGAGGAAAGAGACTAGAAGTATAAAAATGAGCGGAAACTATACTATTGACTATGTCTCTTCTCCATGTAGGCCCGACCTCAACTATACTAACCTGCAAACTTGGCATTTTTAAAACGAATGGCCCAGGAGAAAACATTTAAAAATGTTAGAGTGAGTGGACAAACATGAATTTAATGAAATATTTATGCTTTCCCAATTTAAATTTTCATAGAAAATATGATGCACGTACGCCTCAAGCGGTAAATACTTATTTCATAAATATTGAGCCTCTTCAGCTCAGAAAAAAATATATAAAAATATGTATGTATATACACTCGCCCATACTCCTTGATGAAGTGCTTGTCAATCTCTACATGCTTTGTCCGATTATGCTGAACATGATTATGTGTAATTTCAACCGCAACAGTATTGTCATAGTGAAGAGGCATTGATCATTTCTGCTTGAAACCCAAACTCTTTAACAAACTTCTCAATCATAACAACTCACAGACTCCTTGAGCCATACCTCTATACTCAGCTTTTGTATTAGAACGGGCCACCACATTTTGTTTCTTACTTCTCCAAGTGCTAAGTTTCCACCAACAAACGTAAAATAGCCAAAAGTAGAACGTCTTTCAGTGATGTTCCCTACCTAGTCAGCATCAGTGTAACCACTAGTCCTCAAATGTCCATGCTTACAAAACATCAGGCCTTTTCCAAGAGCAAACTTTAAGTATCTTAAGATTCTCATCACAGCATTCATGTGATCATCACTAGGATTGTGCATATACTGACTCACCACACTAACCGCATAAGCAAGGTCAGATCTAGTATGCGATAAGTAAATTAATCTTGATCAGGATACTTTGCAATTCGATAGTTCTGTTTTATCGGTGTATGAACTGGTTGACAATTAAGCATATCAGTCTCTTCTAGCAAATCCATAACATATTTTCTTTAACTCAGCATGATACAGTCTTTATTCCTGGCTACCTCAATTCCCAACTTTAAATTCCCAAGGTCCTTCATCTTGAATTCAGAAGACAACTGATCTTTCAATCTTATAATTTCACCAGTGTCATCATTTGTCACTACCATGTCATCTACATAAATGATCAAGGCAGTAAGCTTACCCTGTCGGTGTTTCAAGAATAAAGTATGATCTAAGTTACCCTGTCTATACCCAATCTTCTTCATGAAAGACGTGAACCTTCCAAACCAAGCTCTTAGAGATTGCTTCAATCCGTACATAGACTTTTTCAATCTGCACACCTCCTTCTCACCCGTAGAAGTACTATATCCTGGAGGAAAATCCATGTAAATTTCTTCATTCAAATCTCCATGAAGAAATGTATTCTTCACATCAAACTGTTGCAGGGGCCAATCTAGATTAGCTACCAAAGACATGAGGACTCGAATGGTATTGATCTTTGCCACAGGTGCGAACATCTCATCATAATCCACCCCATATTTTTGAGTGTATCATTTTGCAACCAACCTTACCTTATATCTGTCAACTGAGTCATCTGCATTATGCTTCACAGTATAAACCTATCTACAACCAACAATCTTCTTTCCAGGTGGTAATGGCACCAAATCCCATGTACCATTCTTCTTGAGAGCATCCATCTCAACCTCCATTGCTTTGGCCCACTTCTTCTCCTTGATTGCATCATGCACTTTACTAGGAAGAGACAAAATAGATAATTGATTTATAAAGGCTACATAAGATTTAGAAAATCTATGAGTTGACACGTAGTTTGCTATAGGATACTTGGTTTTAGCTGACAAGAGAGGCTCATATTTTTTAGGAGGTTGGCCACGAGTTGACCTAGCAGGCAAGACTCTACTAGATTCAGGGACATTGGAGGATGACAACAGAATAGTACTACATATCTCAGGTGATGACAAGCTAGGAGAGATCAATGATGTAGGAGAAGAGACTCAAATTGCATGTACATCTTCAACAACTGGCGGCTGATTACTATTCAATTCTCCTCCTTTCGATGTGTCGGACTATTGTTCGTCATGTCGAACACTTTCAGAACAGGGAATAGACACCTCAACTTGGGGCAGGTTTAATAGATTGAACCACTTTTTGAGGTTCCAGAGTATTATCTCTCGGATTCTGAATCTGGTCAATGACAAGCCAAAGATCCTTTTCAACGGGGTTACTATCAACAATTACACAATCCTCTAGTTCTCCAAATTGATCTTCATAAAAAGCATACTTCTCCTCCTCACTCAAAGATACCGTAGGAGAAAAATAACACAGGTCTTTACTAAATGTGACATTCATGGTGACATAGAATAGTTGAGACAGAGGATGGTAGCACTTATATCCTTTTTGATGGGATCCGTATCTAACACACTTAAGGGAACGAGCCTCCAACTTAGATCTCTGATTTTTGTAAAGATGAACATAGGTCACACAACCAAAGACACGAGCAGGAAGTTTGTTGAGAGATGAAATAGTAACATGTTCAGACAATACCTCAAGGGGAACCCGATTTTGAAGAGCTACAAATGGTAGACGGTTGATAAGGTGAGAGGCACACAACACAGTTTCATCCTAGAGATATTTGGGTAGATTGGCACTGAGTAAGAGGGCTCTTCCAATATCCAAGAGGTGTCGATTTTTCCTCTCAGATACCCCATTCTGTTATGATGTCTGAGGACAAGTAGTCTGACAAAAAATTCTATGTTGCTGAAAATAGTCTCGGAAAGAGTGATTAACAAACTCCCCTCCATTGTTAGATCAAAATACTGAGTTTGGATGAGACTATGAAAAGCGGTGAAAGCCAAAAACACAGCATCCCTCTTTTTCAATAACACAACCCAAGTTAATCTTATAAAGTTATCAATAAAAAAAACAAAGTACTTCATTCCTGTCAATGTCAAATTCATCGAAGGCCCCCATACATAAGAATGAATCAACTCGAATGGTGCAGAACTAGAAGAAAAACTAGGAGAATAACTGGACTTATGACTCTTAGCAAAAACACAAGATTCACAATGGAGACTAGACTCTTTTATTCTAAAAAACAAAGATGGCATCGACTTCTTCATGACTCCAAAAGATTGATGACCCATTCGGCGATGCCATAACTAATTTTCTTTTACTCGATCATAACTCAATGTCAGGGCAACGGTTGGTGATGGTGCTCTTGCTTCCCCGTTGTACATGCAATCCAAATGAAACAGTCTCCCCCGCAGATCCCCCTTGCCTATTATCGCCTAAGATGACAGGTCCTGGAAGATAGCATACATAGGAAAAAAAGTTATAGAGCATTTGTTTTGTGAATTCAATTTAGATATAGACAATAAGTGATGTGATAGAGCGGGAACATAAAAGACTTTGTTTAACACAATTGTTAGAGTAACTTGAATTGACCCTATACTGTCACATCCCCACTCTTAAATTTTTACCCTATTTACTAGCTTGGTATTAATAAGAGTTTTACTGTCTTGTCAATGAGTTTATAGTTTCAAAGGTCCGTAGAGATGTTTTGAGAGATGATTATTTCAAAGAAATATTTGAAGACAGTAAAAAGGATAAATTTTAGCTAGTAAAAAGATAATTTTAATTAGGGTATTATTTTTATTGGGTGTTATTTTGGAGTTGGGTTTTTATTGGATTGGGTGAGGAACCGGTTGGGAAAAGCCCAACACTTTTCTTCTCTCTCTCTTCTCTCTCGACGCTCTCTTTCTCTCTCCCTGCCGAATCTTCATCATCTCCGACCAACGTTGTCCAGGCAAGTTGGGTTGCCGCTGTGGTCCCTAACAAACTGCCACCGCCCCTTCTCTCTTCCTGGGCTGGTGACCAAGCATGTAGCGCTGCCGATCGGGAGAAAATTCCCTCGAGAACCCGACTACCCTTTCGCCTGAACTGCCTCCTCTTGCTGCCATAGCTGGAGCCACTTAGCACGTTTGGAAGCTCCCCCTTCCGTGCATCAATCCCTCAAAAGGATTCACTCCCTCTTGAACTAGGTAAGGAGAATCGTTGAGTTGAATTTCTAGGATTTTATTGTGTGTTGGTTTGATTGACCTAGTTAAGCTTGAAATTGGATTTTGTGCTAGTAAGGAAAGTTGTAGAGCAGATTGAGAGGAAGATGATGTTAAATTTATGTAGGCATTGGAGATCGTCGGAGTCGGCCACCGGCCGTCGCTGCCGGCAGAGCAAACAGCGACGCCGCCACTGTGAAGTGGTTTTCAAGGTTTTTAATTTGTTGTATTATGGGGAGTCTATTGATGTAAAGTTTGGAATTTTTGGAGAAGTTTGAGATTTTTCAAAGATTGGTGAATTTGGTCATTAAGGGGGTAGAATCCGACCGTTGGATTTCCCTTATTATTGTTTTAGAATGTTGAAATAAATGAAATGAGGCTGTGGGTGGAGTTTGACATGAATCTGATAAGCTTAACCCTAGAAAAGGTAGTGGGTTAGGCGGAAGAGTTTTGGATTATATATTTAAGTATTTTTTTTTTCTGGAATTGAAGTTTGGTCCTAAGCTTTATTGTGCCAGGATTTGAGGAGACCTCACTTGAGTGACGATTTGGCTTTCGTCGGGCTTATGCCTAATGTTGTGAGTGGACTTTTGTTTTAAATAATATGCATGATTTTTTTTTTTTTTTTTTTGTCAGTGAGCTGTGGCTTGGTTGGTTAAGGTGTTTAACTGACAACTTTGAGGTCACGGGTTCAAACCTCACAGACATATGTAGGGTGTGTGAGTTATTAATAAAAATGTTTTAAAAAAAAAAAATAATAATATGCATGCAATGGTTTATTGTTGAACAATTTCTTTTGTTGGAGCATTTGACGTCATTTTAATTTGATAATTTTATTTCTTTTGGAGAGTTACCAAAAATTGGATTTTCGGTGAATATAAATATATATTTATGAGGAGAGTATGTATATAAATGCAAACTAATTATATGTGCCTGTCCACCTTAATGACATAGTATATTACCGCATTATGGTGTAATGTAAGCATTAGACGCGAGCGTAGTAGCCTTATATAAGTGTTTAATTCATATAGGGGGTATAGACACATATTTATATACTCGTCCGTCCATCTTAATGGCGTAGTGTATCACCGTATTATGGCATGATGTGAGCGTTAGACATGAGCGTAGTAGACCTATATAAATTATTTTAAATTCATAAAATTTATGTAGGGAGTATGGACGTGTGTAAATACATACATATATTTTAGAGCTTGAGAGGCTCGATATTTTATAAGTTGAAAGTTTTATTGCTTGAGGCATGCATTCGCTTTTCTTTAGAAATTTAATTTGGGAAAACATAAAGATATTTATTGATCGTTACTTTTAAATTTACTTTTGTCTACTCACTCTAACGTTTTCGAATGTTTTCCCCTGGGCCATTCATTTTAAAAATGCCCAGTTTACAGGATTGCATTGTTGAGGTCTGGCGTACATGGTGACGAGACATGATCGATAGTATAGTTGCCGCTCATATATATATATATATATATATTTCTAGTTCCTTTCTCCTCTAATAGAGTTGCTCTGAACTTGTGATTGTTGGTTGTGAGTTTTTCTTATTAAAGTTAGTAAATAAATTGGGAGATGTTATGATTTGGGAAGCACGAAGGCTTCATGAGTAGAGGGTTATAGATGAATTTTTTTGAAGTGTATGCAGGTATTTTAAGAAGGGTTGTCCATTTTCAAGGAAGGATATGTCGAATTTTCGATAAATTTTCCTTGGATGTGGTCCCCGCAGGATTTACTTCGGGTTTCAGAGTGAAATTAGGGGTGGGTCTTGATACTTAGGACTGGAAGGACACCCATTTGCATTAGACACTTCAAGTATGAGAGATGGGGACAGACTCGAAAAAATGAACTTATCAAATGTTATATGATCAGATGCACCAGTAAAGTCATAAATTTTTAATGCAATACCAATTTTACCTCTTTTCTCCTGAGAACACATACTTGTGATGAGGTCTTGTCCTCCTACTCCATAGAAATCATGTTCATGGACCAACCGAATGGCATCCTTGCCACCGCGGCTTTTATCATAGGTAGCTCCTTGATTTGTTTTCTTAGAACACGAGTTCTTGTAGTATCCAAACTCCTTACAATAGAAGCACTTCACCTTAGCAAGATTTGGTTCACGAGCAAAATGGATTCGAAGTTCACTGTCTTAGTTCTTTGGTTTCTAATCTTGTTGAGCTTTAGATTAGATAGTGAAGCTGGATACCTTGGTATGCAACTCCTTTGCACTAGACTGATTGGATTCATCTTTGCGTATATAAGAATAAGCTTGTTCCAGACTTGGTGGTGTGCCTTGTCGAAGCAGTAGCAAATTTTGAATCCAATCCATTCAAGAAGATGTGGACTCGCACCTTGTCTTGGGACTTGTTGTGTGTAGCAATATCCAAATCACACACCACAGGATTTGGGTCCCTTTCATCCAACTCTTGCCAAATACCCTTCAAGCCGGCATAATATTCTACAAGAGGCTTACCAGCTTGAGTGGTTGTGAAAGCATGACAGGTCAACTCATGAACTCTTGCAAAATTACTCTCATCATAGTATGTGGTTGCGACTGCATCCCAGATTGCCTTTGGCGTTGTATAGCTTGAAAACAACAACATGATTGGTCTTGTCATGGATTTGAGAAGAAGCACCATCGTATTAGAATTTGCAGCATCCCACATAGCTTGTGCCTTGTCAACTTCTTCAGGTCGTTGGAGAGTACCAGCGACATATTCCCACTTGCCCACACTGCCAAGATGCATCTTCATAAGTCGTACCCATACTGGATAGTTTGTGCCATCCAGTTTCACTCCAAAGCCTAAGCTCTCGTTTTGAAGAGCCATCAATTGTTCATGGGAAACTTCAAGTTGATCACCACAGATTACAAGATTCATTGCAAAGAAGATTTGATGACAGAGGAAGAGAAAAAGTACGACAGAATTCGACGAAATCGAAAGCTTCCTTCGACATGTTGAACAGATCAAATTGAGACAGGTTTAGAACAAATTTGTAGCGGAAAACAATAGGGTCAGATCACCAAGATTTCCAGGAACAACTTAGGCTCTGATGCCAAGTCAAACAAAACACAAAAGGTTAAGAATTTTCTAATATATTGAACAAACCCCAAGTCGGATATATATACAAGCACATTTGTAACCATAGAAGGAAACTAATTACACCGAAAGATTTACATAATCCTAGTTGATTATAGAATATATATCTTCCAAATATATTAGGATTGGGACTCACGTTAACAAGATTCATATTGATGTGTTTTGTGTATTGAATTTGGGGTTCTTTTCTTGTGGATAGTTATTGAGCAAATTCTCTTTATTGGGTTTCGACTCTTGCAAGGTTTATGAGAATGGAAGTAATTCTGATTTGTTAACTCAAGTGACTTGTTATGTATCGATTCATGTAACTGATCGTGTAACTGACTAAGTAACTCTTTTTTTTTTATCATGTAAGAACTTTTGAATACCTTTTTGTCATTTGAACTATCCTCTTAACATGTGTGTTTGTTTTTCTAAAATAAAATTGAAAAAGACAAGTAGTGGGGAAAATTTGTGAATACATATGCAACATGGGCAAAAACGCAAAATGTAAATAGATTAAAATTTGGACAGTTTTGGAATTTTTCTATAAAATGTGAGTAAGGGTGTGTGGATTGCAATTTAAGGTGTGCAAATCTCACCAAACCAGCAAACCCTAAACACCCTAAATTCATGGTGGCGTATATAAAAGAAATCAAAATGACGACAGCGGTGGCGTTCGCCCCATCCGCCCCTTACATGGTGGTTGGGACGTTAGCCGAATGGTTGGATCAGACGTTCTCCTCTACAAACGAACTCGAGATCGTCGAAGTAGATTTCTGGTTCAACAATCTTGAGTTTCCGGTCGTCTGAAAGGTGGACAAGAAGGTGGACGATATCAACGAAAGATTCATTGCTTTAACACCAGCCGCATAGAGCTACTACCGCTACATTCCAGTCCCCATCTGACGTCAGTCCGCCACCAACTCCATAAGACAAATTTGATTTACTAAATCCTTCAAGCTAAATTTTCTTTCTTGAAATTTGTAATTTAGGTTATGGTTGGAGTAACACAAAGTTGAGTTTAGCTTTTTAGCTTATGATGGGATATGATAGGATCTAGCTTACAATAAGAGTATCTCTAAAGACAAAATGTTATAAATTAGTTAAGGATTTTGTTTACGGTGTGAGACTTCGGTAAGGTAAAAAAAGATTCTAAATAAAATTCTTATTTTCTTAGCTAAATTTGGCTTTAGATTTTAAAGAATATTCTTGTTTTTTTCTTAGCTAAAGACTAAAAAATATAGGCGAGTTAATATCTTAATAAAACCGCCAAGCTCTGGTGAAATTTATGGGTTGAACTTGAACCCACAAATGTTAAAAATCAACATGTTATTTATGGATTTCAAGAATAACATTTTTTATTTTTTGAATAGAAGAATCACTTTTCTAAAATGTTGAAAATCAATAACTAATCATCTGATTACATTGTAGGTATTTAATTAATTTAGGAAATCTCATAAAAAAATTAGGAGGTTGTAGGAGGTTCATTGACCATGCATTACTTTGATAGATATATATATGGTCAGTGTATGCTTTGTATGTATCCTTGTGACAATAGAGATATATATTATGTCAAAAATTATCATACCACTGAGATGAGTGGCTAAAAAACCGACCCTTTTAAAAAACAACAATTAGGCGACGAAAAAAATGTTCCATCGCTTTAAAAGATAAGTTCATCGCTAAGTAAAAAAATAGATAAAATGAACATTTTTCAAAAATTTCTTCATCTAAGTAGATCACAGGTCAACACACTGGTCAGACGTAAATCCAAGTCTGAGATGAGCCTAGATTGTGTGATGCCGTCTCAAACCTCTGTCGACCGCTCTCTGTCGTTCGGTCACCCCAACTTGCCACACTAGTCACATCTTCTTCCTCTCAATGGCGTCGAACTCCTTGTGCTTTCAAATCGTAAATGACAAGGTTTGAATGAGAAATCTTGGAGAATGCATGCTTGATTAGAACTTATCAACTCTTGCGTATGTGTTTTGATATTTCTAGGTTAAAATTTAGGGGATGATATCCTTAATTAGGTTATGAGCTAGAACCTCGAATTAGTATTCGTGGTAACACAAGCATGGTTCACTATATGATTAGCTTGATCACAGTCATGGTGAGCTTGGTAATCTAATTATGTGACCTCTGGGCCTCTTGATATGAGTTAGTGACCCTTGAAAAGGCTTTAACTCATGTCTAGTGAGTCTCTACGACCTTTGAACCATAATAGGAATACCACGAAAGAGAATTTCGGCCTTTGAGCCTTGAAAAACCTTGGGTACAATTTCTACCTTGTTTAAAAAAATTTATGTCGATTAAGTTAAGATTTCAGTTCGTATGGTTAGGTTAAGATTTTAGTTCGTATGGTTAGGATTAAGTTGAAAAACCTTTGGATGCATCTAGAACATTGAATTATGGTTAGGATCCATCCCTAGCTACCAATCCCTTTTTTAAATTTCTTACTTTTCTTTCCCTTAACATTTTAGTTCGTATTTAAAGTTTTCATTTAAAAGTTTTGCATTTAGTTATTAGAGATCCAAATATTGTTGAAAAATTCTACTCATTGTAAATAATCATCACTAAGCATTAGTATTGATAAGACTTTGGTGCATGTGAACCAAGACCGAACATTGCTAAGGCTAAGTGCCTTAGAGTAGCATTTTTTTATTCTTTATTTTCTTTTTTCATGTTTGCATTAGTGACTTTATTTCCGATTACCCTAGGATTGTGGTTAGCCACTAACCCGTCGTATGATAACTCTTGGGAAACATGCTTACCATATATATCTTTGATGAGTGTACCTTATTGAAAGTAAGTTGCATCAAATTAACAACTTCTAAAAGAAATAAAAGGAATTTTGAGGTTGCTTCTAAAATCTGCTGCCAGTGACCTGTATTTTAAAAAAAATATATGTTTTTATTTATCCAAACATGTACCGTAAAATCTAAAAGTTCATATAGAATTGATTTTTTTTTAAAGCGAAACTATACCAAACAAGGTTTAATTGATGACATAAATATGTGAGTCCATACTCCATACCATGGCCAGTCCTGAGACTTTTGATGCCCAGTGCGAAAAAAAATAAAAAATTTGGTGCCCAAACATAATTATTATTTCAAGTCGATTTTTATTGATCTCCATTATTTATGGTTCCTTTTTTTTTTTTTTTGCTGCACATGTTAGAAAGTTAGCTCTTCTTTTCAAAAGGGATGGTTAGTTTTCTTGTTGTGGCTATAAGCAACAACTCGTCTATCTTGGAATAGCAAGGCCCGAGATCTTGTTGCATCCTCTTCAGATAATGGGACAGCTGGTGAGTAATCTTACTCAGCTGATATATAATAAGATCGCATTGAGTTTATGGATTTATTGGCTATTGCATTTAGCTTTAGAAAATGACATCTGATATCTTTTCCAGTGATTTGGGACGTACACAAGGAAAGAATTGCGCTTAGGTAATGGTAGTTTTTTTTGTTACTATTTTTTTTTGTTATTATTCTTTGTTGCTAACCGTTGTATTATTGGAAAATTCGACAATGTGTTAATGGATATGAATGATGTGATGCATCAACTTTGTAAATTGAGTCCTTATATTAGTAATATTAGTTCTCGAAGTTGTAATACGAGTCTTTAAAGTTGTAAAAATTTATAGTTACAACATTAGTCATCATGTGTCCTTAAAATGATAAAATATTAAAGTGGTAATTGAGTCATCAAAGTGATTAAAAAAGTTGTTAAAAAAGTTGTTACAACTTTGGTGACTCATATTACAACTTTGACAAGTCAATTACCATTTTAAGGACAAATGAAGACTAATGTTGTTACTATTTTTTTTTACAACTTTAATGACTCATATTACAATTTTGAAGACTAATATTACTACTTTGAAGACTTATTTTACAACTTAAGAACAAAGTTGATGCATCACATGCATTAACACATCCTACTCTTACCCTTATTGGACTAAGTTTTAATGTTAGACTTGTGACCTATAAAATAATTGTTTCTATGGAACTTGGTCTTTTGTTATTGTTGACATGTAGACCCTTACCCAATCTTGTTGATGGTGGTGGGAGAAAGGATCACTACCTTCAAAGAGCCCTCGGATTTCTTGACTAACATGGTGGCTTTAATTTTGTTTTTGTTGTTGTGAGGAATAGTTGTTTCCAATGGTGTCCGGATTTTTTTTTCTTATACATTGTGTTCTCATTTTTCTAGTTTTTCAACAGCTTCCCCCTTTTCTTGATTTTATCAATTTTGGAGAATATTGAGTTGTTTTGTGATCCAACAGCTTTCCCATCTCATTCCCCAAAATAGGGATGTAGAAGAAAGAGAAGCACTCATTTCTCAAATTTGCAGCAAAGCCTTCCTTCTCCAAATATTAATTATTCACGTGCTCCAACGATAAGAATAAAAATCTAGAATATTTTATTGGGTAATTTATGTGACAATGAAATATATGAGGTCATGGGTGAGCCATGGCTTAGTTGGTTAAAGAGTTTAACTGACAACTTTGAGGTCATGAGTTCAAACTCTACTAACATATGTAGGGTGTGCCAGTTATTAATAAAAAAAATTTACAAAACAAAATATATATATGATTTTTTTGTTATTATTAATAATCATGTATCATTTTTTATTGTTGTAATAAATGCCGAAATCTCCAAAATGGAGAAGCTGTTGGAGTTGGAGTATAAATTTTTTTAGAGATTTTGACTTTTGCTTTCTTATTTTAGAGAAATTTTAGGAAAACATTTGGAGATGCTCTTAGTTATTGTTGCATCAACTTCACTGACATTATGTTGATTTAACATAAATTGGGTTATGATTATTGAAGTTATAGAATGTAAATCTTAGTGTTGTATTTGATAGATACAAGTTGAAAACATAAAAATTTAAGTCAGGAAAGAACATTGAGATTGGTGAGCCAAAAGTGTTTGAAGTGACCAATTATAACAATTAAAACTTATGATTGGCCACCATTGTGCAGCCTTTTGTTTCATAATTTGAAGAATGAAGGGTTCGCTCTTGGTGTTTTTCTTTATATATGGGACACAACCATGAACCATGTATTCGTGTCTGATGAGTGAACTTACTGTGGTTAATGTTTTTTTCCCACAGGGTTGCAGTAGATATGGTGTGCTGGTAACTAATTCATACTTCATAGCAATTGCATGTTTTTTTTTGGTCTGAGCAATTGTATGTTATTAGTACTCTTTTGTGGAACCTATTTTGTTGGATTAGCATTTTTCTTTCTTCGATCTCTTTCTTTTTCCACATCCTCTCTTTTGCCAACAGGGAGTAATTCACGGTGATTCTTTGACAAGATGGATTTAAGGGTGAGACATGTGTATACTATAGGAAAATTCAAAAATTATGAAATAATTAAGAGCATATGTGTTTTAGAACTAGGTATTATCCCTCAGTAAGCTCTTACCTAGAAGGAGTGTACGTCGCCTATTCCTACTCTCTCTCTCTCTCTAAGATCATGTGTTTTTCCTTTCTTTCATTTTTTTTCTTTTTTTTTGGGTGAGGGGAATACAAAGAGAGAAGGGAGAAGACAAAAAACAAAAAGAAAAAGTTTTTATTAATAAAAAGTTTTTACATAACAAAATATATATGATTTTTTTTGTTATTATTAATAATCATGTATCATTTTTTATTGTTGTAATAAATGCCGAAATCTCCAAAATAGAGAAGCTGTTGGAGTTGGAGTATAAATTTTTTTTAGAGATTTTGACTTTTGCTTTCTTATTTTAGAGAAATTTTAGAAAAACATTTGGAGATGCTCTTAGTTATTGTTGCATCAACTTCACTGACATTATGTTGATTTAACATAAATTGGGTTATGATTATTGAAGTTACAGAATGTAAATCTTAGTGTGGTATTTGATAGATACAAGTTGAAAGCATAAAAATTTAAGTCAGGAAAGAACATTGAGATTGGTATGCCAAAAGTGTTTGAAGTGACCAATTATAACAATTAAAACTTATGATTGGCCACCATTGTGCAGCCTTTTGTTTCATAATTTGAAGAATGAAGGGTTCGCTCTTGGTGTTTTTCTTTATATATGGGACACAACCATGAACCATGTATTCGTGTCTGATGAGTGAACTTACTGTGGTTAATGTTTTTTTCCCACAGGGTTGTAGTAGATATGGTGTGCTGGTAACTAATTCATACTTCATAGCAATTGCATGTTTTTTTTTTGGTCTGAGCAATTGTATGTTATTAGTACTCTTTTGTGGAACATCTTTTGTTGGATTAGCATTTTTCTTTCTTCGATCTCTTTCTTTTTCCACATCCTCTCTTTTGCCAGCAGGGAGTAATTCACGGTGATTCTTTGACAAGATGGATTTAGGGGTTAGACATGTGTATACTATAGGAAAATTCAAAAATTATGAAATAATTAAGAGCATATGTGTTTTAGAACTAGGTATTATCCCTCAGTAAGTTCTTACCTAGAAGGAGCGTACGTCGCCTATTCCTACTCTCTCTCTCTCTCTAAGCTCATGTGTTTTTCCTTTTTTTCGTTTTTTTTTTGGGCGAGGGGAATACAAAGAAAGAAGGGAGAAGACAAAAAACAAAAAGAAAAAGTTTTTATTAATAAAAAGTTTTTACAAAACAAAATATATATATGATTATTTTGTTATTATTAATAATCATGTATCATTTTTTATTGTTGTAATAAATGCAAAATGCCAAAATCTCCAAAATGGAGAAGCTGTTGGAGTTGGAGTATAAATTTTTTTTAGAGATTTTGACTTTTGCTTTCTTATTTTAGAGAAATTTTAGAAAAACATTTGGAGATGCTCTTAGTTATTGTTGCATCAACTTCACTGACATTATGTTGATTTAACATAAATTGGGTTATGATTATTGAAGTTACATAATGTAAATCTTAGTGTTGTATTTGATAGATACAAGTTGAAAGCATAAAACTTTAAGTCAGGAAAGAACATTGAGATTGGTGAGCCAAAAGTGTTTGAAGTGACCAATTATAACAATTAAAACTTATGATTGGCCACCATTATGCAGCCTTTTGTTTCATAATTTGAAGAATGAAGGGTTCGCTCTTGGTGTTTTTCTTTATATATGGGACACAACCATGAACCATGTATTCGTGTCTGATGAGTGAACTTACTGTGGTTAATGTTTTTTTCCCACAGGGTTGCAGTAGATATGGTGTGCTGGTAACTAATTCATACTTCATAGCAATTGCATGTTGTTTTTTTGGTCTGAGCAATTGTATGTTATTAGTACTCTTTTGTGGAACATCTTTTGTTGGATTAGCATTTTTCTTTCTTCGATCTCTTTCTTTTTCCACATCCTCTCTTTTGCCAGCAGGGAGTAATTCACGGTGATTCTTTGACAAGATGGATTTAGGGGTTAGACATGTGTATACTATAGGAAAATTCAAAAATTATGAAATAATTAAGAGCATATGTGTTTTAGAACTAGGTATTATCCCTCAGTAAGTTCTTACCTAGAAGGAGCGTACGTCGCCTATTCCTACTCTCTCTCTCTCTCTCTCTAAGTTCATGTGTTTTTCCTTTTTTTCGTTTTTTTTTTTTGGGCGAGGGGAATACAAAGAAAGAAGGGAGAAGACAAAAAACAAAAAGAAAAAGTTTTTATTAATAAAAAGTTTTTACAAAACAAAATATATATATGATTATTTTGTTATTATTAATAATCATGTATCATTTTTTATTGTTGTAATAAATGCAAAATGCCAAAATCTCCAAAATGGAGAAGCTGTTGGAGTTGGAGTATAAATTTTTTTTAGAGATTTTGACTTTTGCTTTCTTATTTTAGAGAAATTTTAGAAAAACATTTGGAGATGCTCTTAGTTATTGTTGCATCAACTTCACTGACATTATGTTGATTTAACATAAATTGGGTTATGATTATTGAAGTTACAGAATGTAAATCTTAGTGTTGTATTTGATAGATACAAGTTGAAAGCATAAAACTTTAAGTCAGGAAAGAACATTGAGATTGGTGAGCCAAAAGTGTTTGAAGTGACCAATTATAACAATTAAAACTTATGATTGGCCACCATTATGCAGCCTTTTGTTTCATAATTTGAAGAATGAAGGGTTCGCTCTTGGTGTTTTTCTTTATATATGGGACACAACCATGAACCATGTATTCGTGTCTGATGAGTGAACTTACTGTGGTTAATGTTTTTTTCCCACAGGGTTGCCGTAGATATGGTGTGCTGGTAACTAATTCATACTTCATAGCAATTGCATGTTTTTTTTTTGTCTGAGCAATTGCATGTTATTAGTACTCTTTTGTGGAACCTCTTTTGTTGGATTAGCATTTTTCTTTCTTCGATCTCTTTCTTTTTCAACATCCTCTCTTTTGCCAGCAGGGAGTAATTCTTAGTGATTCTTTGACAAGATGGATTTAGGGGTTAGACTTGTGTATACTATAGAAAAATTCAAAAATTATGAAATAATTAAGAGCATATGTGTTTTAGAACTAGGTATTATCCCTCAGTAAGCTCTTACCTAGAAGGAGTGTATGTCGCCTATTCCTACTCTCTCTCTCTAAGCTCATGTGTTTTTCCTTTCTTTCTTTTTTTTTCTTTTTTTTTTTTGGGCGAGAGGAATACAAAGAGAGAAGGGAGAAGACAAAAAACAAAAAGAAAAGAAACAGGGGCAGGGTCTACTAATGAGGACACGGCAGTCCATCGTACACCAGAATATTCATCAAGGAAGTGGGAGGGTTCGACTCCCAGTCTGAGGGGCAAGAGTCGGATAAGGCTAGGGCAGCAACGTGGTCTGCAGAACTATTAGCCTTCCTGCTTGTCCATAACCAGCTAATTTTCTGGGTTGCGGAGAGGTATCGGGCTTGAGCAATGATATTTGCAACCCTCCAATCTGAGGCAGGGGTTCCTGAGATCATGGCGTTGATGAGAATCTGAGAATCGGAGGCAAAACCAATTGGGCACGGGTTCAGATTGCTCAATAGCAACAGACCATCATGTAGACATATAAAATTGAACGATAATAATAATCGTTGAATGATTCAAGCAACACGTAGACCCGACAGATTGCATACGTGGCTCATGAGTTGGCAAAGTTGGAAAGTCATCGGAAATGACACGTGGCAACATGGGAATGGTCGGTCGATTAAAATCCCGATTAAAATCAATTATTAAATGGCGGTCAATGATCAGATATTGATTAAAATTAAATTAATTATCAAAACAAAAAGAAGTTGGACATGCCTAAAATAATTGGGTTTACAAGTGGTGGCTTGCTAGAGGTCAGGCGAGATAGATAGCCGAGTTCACATGCGAAAAAGATTTTGCATGGAATCAAGAAACGGACTTCGCGTAGAGGTAAACGAAGACGAGGCAAAACGGACTTCGCCTAGAGGTAAACGAAGGCGAGGTGAAATGAACTTCGCGTAGAGGTACATTAAGGTGAGGCGAGATGACTTCGCGTAGAAGTACATGAAGACGAGGCATGATGGCTCTGCTGAGGAGACTTCGTGAAGGAGCTAGACAACAGAGTTCGCATGCATGTGGAGATGTACGTATTGGTTGAGTCGTAAGTTCCTTGTCCGTGAGGTGGCACCAGAACTCCCCGCTTGTTTGGAAGTCAAGATTCCACGCACCTTTTTTCCGTGTCCGCGAGATGGCACGCCCTTTACTAAGGATCGTGGTCAAAGCAAGACATTTAATCCAAAGCGATTATATCTTATTGGGCGTAACTAAATCAATCAATTAAGATTGATTGATTCGATTATGTTAAGATTGACAATTAAATCAATCAGTCAAAATTGATTGATTCAATTATTACTATTAAGGAAATACCATTGATTCGGTATCTTTATTCCATGTCATAAACGAAGGTATGTTAACACTATAAATACCCCCTCTCATATCAAGAGGAGGTGGTCGCGAACCAGAGAGAGAGAACTCATTCCCAAGAACTCAGAAGCCTCAAAATCCCTCGAAGAACTACCAAACTCCCCGAATAACCAGTTCTTCACCAAATCCAAATCTCAAACACTCGTCACGTGATCAACTCTCGTGACCCCTTACGTCTCAAGAACAAGTGTTTGTCACCCTTGAGTCAAATCCATATTCGGAGATAGAATTAGAGGAGTTCACAAAGATTTGTAACCCGCATCCATATGAATAAAATTATATTATTCTTTGTACACGTGTCTTTCTATTATTCATTACAGGATTTTCCGTGTTTACAAAGTGGCACACCTAGTGGGACATCTTTGCCTCTCATCTCCTTCTCCGTAAGATAGTTCAAATCCGTTTGAGCAATGGGCTCCAAGAACACCCAAGCCATGTTGACAAAGAAATCCAAACCAACGACCTCGAGGTTAGGCAGCGAATCCTCGGGTCATGTCACCCGTAGCATGGCAAGGAATCAACCCACAACATTCGTGGCTTTGCCTTCCAATCCTCGCGAACCAATCATCACCTTGGAGAGACTCGGGGAAAACAAGCGTGCATCGCGAAGTGAAGAGAGGGAAACTCCGAAAAAATCAAGGGAGTGATCGTTTTCACCTACCTCGAATGATGAACCAAGCAAGACTTCATATCATGGGAGTCCAAATGGTGATGAAAACAACACGTATGACGTACCGGCAGATGATTCATCACAACCTATCCCCATGCAAGTCATGGGGACAAGCGCGTCCACCATTGAAAAGCAAATAGCCAATCTGATGGGAGTGGTTGAGAAGCTCACCATAACAGTGGAAGAAAAAGACATGCAAATTGCCAAGCTTTATAGCAGGCTTGAAAGTCAAGATGAAGAAAAGAAGGACAAAGTCGGCGAGAACTCTAAGAACGATGATGGTTCACTTGGATCTATGTCCTTTCAGCAATTGCAAGACATCATCACCAACTCCATTAGAGCTCAATATGGAGGTATTTCTCGTGATTCTCTCACCTACTCCAAACCCTACACCAAAAGAATCAATAGTCTAAGGATGCCGTTGGGATATCAGCCGCCAAAGTTCCAGCAATTCGAAGGGAAGGGCAATCCAAAGCAACATGTTGCTCATTTCATTGAAACCTGCAATAACGCTAGGACGGAGGGTTACCAACTTGTCAAACAATTTGTTCGCTCTTTGAAAAGCAATGCCTTTGAGTGGTACACGGATTTAGAGCCCTAGTCCATCGACAGTTGGGACCAAATGGAACACGAATTCCAATACCGCTTCTACAGTACAAAGCGTACTGTGAGTATGATGGAACTCACCAACATGAAACAATGGAGGGACGAACCAGCAGTTGACTTTATCAATAGTTGGCGCTCGCTCAGTTTTGATTGTAAAGATCGCTTGTCAGAAGCGTCTGCAATTGAAATGTGCATCCAAGGCATGCATTTTGATTTATTGTACATTCTCCAAGGTATCAAGCTCAAACCTTTGAAGAACTGGCTACACGAGCGCATGATATGTAGTTGAGCATAGCTAGCCATAAAGGTAAGAAAGAGTCCATCAGTGACCAACAAAAAGATAAGGCTTTTAGCAGCAAGGTCGACAAGGTTGTGAAAAGGCCTACAAAGGAGTTGATGACTGTGAATGTTGCTCCAATCAAAATCTCCACAATACACAAGAGGGAGGTTAAGAAAGCAGAGCCAATTCAAACCTACGAGAGGAGGAAGGGCTCATTGACTAAGTTGGAGCAAAAGACTTACCCATTCCCAGATTCCGATGTGGCAGGCATGTTGGAGGATTTTCTTGAGAACAAGGTGATATAACTTCCAGAGTGCAAACGTCCAGAAGAAATGCATCAGGTCAACGATCCGAACAAGGTGATATAACTTCCAGAGTGCAAACGTCCAGAAGAAATGCATCAGGTCAACGATCCGAAGTATTGCAAGTTTCATCACATCATCAGCCACCCAGTCGAGAAGTGCTTTGTTTTGAAGGACTTGATCATGAAACTCGCCAGACAAGGAAGAATCAAGCTTGATGTCGATGAGGTTGCTGAGGTCAATTGCACTACCATTTCATTTGCATCTTTTGAGCCGGTTCAAGTACCTTCCATGCCAATTAAAGCGCCATACCATTTCTCGAAAGAGACTAGCAATGGTAAAAAGTTAGAGGAAGTAAAGCTAATCCAGTAAGTGAATTTCGCTCTTAAAGCTGCACCATGCCACGATGGTGAGGGACGGATACTTGTCACTCAAAGAAAACCGTGCAAAAGTGTGTTGTCAAGTCCACCACCCTCGCGGCCAGATCGCAAACAACCACATGGGAGCCATCATGGCCTGAGAAGAGTGAGACAAGGTGTATAAAGGAGAAGTTCGCTCCCTGCATACAAAAGTCCCTCAATAAAAACCCGCCAACAAAGTGCATGCCTAAGACGCGAATGAGTCTGAGAGCTAATTCAATGACAACGAGTTATGAAGGTGATTCCAAAGATTCTGAGAAGGTTGAAGAAAATGAAGTGTTGAAACAAATGGAAGACTTACCTCTACAATTTAGCCTTTCTAACCTGTCGCGTTAGTCCAATTGCTGCTTGATGTGGGCAAGCATTCTTTGAACATCAATGAATGTGAGACATGCGTAGCATGTTGCAACGCCATTCACTTCACGGATGAAGATTTACAATTGGGTTCAAAGCCGCACAATCGACCTCTTTTTGTGATAGGTTACATGTGAGAGCAAAAATTAAATCGCATGCTTGTAGATGGAAGGTCTGCTGTGAACATTATGCCAAAATCGACAATGTCTCGACTCAACATCAATATCAGCGAGTTATCTAAATGTCGTCTCATGATCCAAGGTTTTAACTAAGGAGGGCAAAGAGCGATAGACATGATTCAGCTAGACATGGTTATTGGTGAATTGAAGTCAAATACTTTGTTCCACGTGATCGATGCAAAGACTTCATATAACATATTGTTAGGGCGACCGTGGATTCATGAAAATGTGTCGTACCTTCAACTCTGCATCAATGCTTCAAGTTCTATCGTGGAGGTGTGAAAATAGGGGTAGGTGATACCAAGCCATTCACTGAAGTTGAGTCTTACTTCGTAGATTCCAAGTTCTATTCAGACGAGGAATCAGTAATAGAAGTTCTTCCGGTTGAAGTCAACAAGGAAGGCTACAGAGGTGACAAGGAAAGAAGTTGAAGCAAAGGGGAAGGGAAATGAAGTGTCATATAAGTCTCCATCCGAAACTGTGACATTAGCTACAAAGGACAAGTTCAATCCAGTTGTCCCAAATCTTCGATATGTGCTGAAGTCCAAGCGCAAGGAAGGAGAGTCTCCGTTTGTGGGAGCAAAGCGGCAAGTAAGTCCTCGGAGGTTGGGTGAAGAGGACATAAAATTATTGAAGGAAGCGTCGATATTGCCGTTAACGAAGTTGAAAGACAAAACTCCTACCAAGAAACCATTGAAAGGATTTGTCAAACCAGTCTAAGGAAGGGTAGAGCATGGGCCTTTACCCAAGAAAAGAACAAATGAAGGGTTTGACCCCAATGCTTACAAATTGTTGGCAAAGGCTGGATTCAACTTTGGTTCGTCGAGTAAAGAGGATGATCAAGTTGTCAGCAAGAAAGCACATGAGCTCAATGAGTCTTAAAAGAAGTTAAGAGAACAGGAAAAAACAAGTGATTCAACTAAGACGGGTCTTGGTTTTGTCCCAAGCAAGCCAATCAAAATCTCAGGCAGAAGAAAAGCGGAGAAGGCAAGCATGTAGGACATAAGCATTGAAGAAGTAGAAGATGAAACTCTACAAACTCAATCCGTCTCTCGCGCTTCAGCGTTTGATCACATCTGCCTAAGTTCTCAAAGTACTATTACTAAATCAACAAGTAGAGTTTCTGTGTTTGAGCATGTTGATAGGTCAACAAGTCGAAGCTCAATCTTTAATCGTCTTGACACCGCAGCTACACGAACTTCTGTGTTCAAAAGGCTGTCATCGTCAAATGAAGAAAACAAACAGGTGGAGCCAACTCCTCGAAAGTCGGCACTTGGGAGGATCCAAGCTCCTAAAGAACATCGAAGGAGCAAAAGAAAAGAAGAAATTGGCCAATCGGAAAATAAAGAAATCCGAAGTCTCATCCCATCACGCATGAAAAGACGTTGTGTGTTGGAGGTGAATTTGACTGACCAACTTAAAGTGAAGAAACATACCATCATACTCACTAGTTAATATAAAGAAGGTGATGATAAAGAAGGTGATGGTACTAGTGACGATAAGGATGATATTATTCAATGTGCATATCACATCACAGTAGCAGAGGTGGAAGCTTATGAAGAGGATGACCATGAGGGCTTCGAATATGAAGTGGAGGCAGCTCCTCTAGAACTTGAAGATGGGGTGAAAGCTACAGTTGATGAACTTAAGAAACTCAATTTGGGGATAGAGGAAGACCCAAGACCAATATTTGTGAGCACATCACTAAGTCCCCAAGAAGAGAAGGAGTATTATGACTTGTTGCTCAAATATAAGGATGTCTTCGCTTGGACTTACAAAGAAATGCCAGGTCTTGACCCTAAGGTGGCAGTTCATCGATTAGCTGTTAAACCGGAGGCTCAACCCATCAAACAACTAATACGACGATTTCGAACAGAAGTGTAAACCCAAATTGAAGCAGAGGTTGACAAGTTGATCGTTGCAGACTTCATCAGAGAGGTCCAATATCCCAAGTGGATTGCGAACATTGTCCCAGTTAAAAAGAAGAATGGACAATTACATGTGTGCAAAGACTTTCGCGACTTGAATGACGCATGTCCGAAAGATGACTTCCCTTTGCCTATCATCAAACTCATGGTGGATGCAACCACAGGTTATGAAGCTTTATCTTTCACGGATGGATCATCTGGCTACAACCAAATAAGGATGGCGTTAGAAGACGAGGAGTTAACGGTATTTCGCACTCCCAAAGACATTTATTGTTACAAAGTCATGTCATTTGGATTAAAGAATGCTAGTGCAACGTACCAACACGCCATGCAGAAAATATTTATTGTCATTTGGAGACATGCTTCATAAGTACGTCAAGTGCTATTGTGATGATTTGGTTGTCAAATCAAGGAAAAGAAGTGATCACTTGCAGGACTTACGAAAAGTTTTCGATAGGTTACGCAAGTACCAACTTAGGATGAACCCATTGAAGTGCGCTTTTGGTGTGAGTTCAGACAAGTTTCTTAGATTCATTTTGAAGCATCGGGGCATTGAAGTAGATCAATTAAAGATTAAGGCCGTTCAAGAAATGCCAGAGCCAACAAATTTAATAGAATTGAGAAGCCTCCAAGGAAAACTCACGTTTATCAAACGGTTCATCTCAAACCTCGCAGGTCGATGCCAACCTTTTAGTCGACTCATGAAGAAGAATGTACCTTTCATGTGGGATAAAGCATGTCACAATGCTTTCGAAAGCATTAAAAAGTACTTGGCTAATCCTCCGGTGTTGGGTGCACCCATTCCTGGGAAACCTCTTATTCTCTACATTGTAGCTCAAGATCACTTGGAGAACTTCTAGCTCAAGAAAACGAGGAAAAAAGGGAGATGGCCTTGTACTATTTAAGTCGAACTCTCATAGGAGTAGAATTAAATCATTCTCCCATAGAGGAGACATGTCTCGCTCTCATCTTCACCATCCAAAAGTTGAGGCATTATATGCAAGCATACACAGTGCATTTAGTAGCACGAGCTGAACCAGTCTTATCAGGACGAATGGAAAAATGGCCTCTACTCCTTAATCAATACGACATCGTCTATGTACCTGCCAAGGCAGTCAAAGGCCAAGCTATGGCTGAATTTCTTGGGGATCACCCAATTCTTGCAGAGGTTCTCCCAATTGGAAGATGTTCTTCGATGGATCTTCAAGAGTAGATGGAGCAGGGGCCGGCGTTGTCTTTGTTACCCCACAAAAGCAAATATTGCCATATGCCTTCACTCTCGGTGAATTGTGTTCCAACAATGTTGCGGAATATCAAGCTCTCATTATGGGGTTGCAAACAGCCTTAGAAATGAAAATTACAAATCTAGAAGTGTATGGGAATTCGAAGTTAGTGATTTATCAACTGCTAACTAATTACGAAGTCAAGAAAGAAGATTTGGTTCCTTATTTCCATCTCGCTACACAACTCTTGAAAGGTTTCGATGTTGTTACACTGGTACATGTGCTAAGGAAAGAAAATCAAATGGTGGATGCCTTGGCCAACCTAGCAGCAACTTTGGCATTATCAAATGATGAAATTGTGGACCTTTCAATTTGCCAACGATGGGTTGTATCAACAAAAATTGTCCCATTGTGCGAAAATTCCAATGTAGTCTACGTCTATGCTATTGACGTCAAAGATTGGAGGCATCTTTTGATCAACTACATTGAGCATAACAAGCTACCTGACAATCTAAAATAGAGGACATATATCAAACGAAGAGCCCCACATTTTTTCTACTACAAAGAGACTCTTTATCGACGATCATTTGACCGGTTACTCCTTAGGTGTTTGGGAAAAGAAGAGGCGTCCAAAGCCATGGAAGAGGTTCATTTTGGAGTATACAGAGTGCATCAATCAGGTCCTAAGTTGCATTTTCAAGTAAGGCGAATGGGTTACAACTGGCCCATAATGGTCAAGGATTGTATGGAGTATGCACAAAAATGTCAAGCTTGTCAATTCCACGCAAACTTCATCCATCAACCGCCTAAGCTATTGCATCCTACAATCGCTTCACACCCATTTGATGTCTGGGGGATAGATGTTGTGGGACCCATGACTCCAAAATCTTCTATAGGCCACATATACATTTTGGCAGGCATAGATTCCTTCTTAAAGTGGTCAGAGGAAGTACCGCTTAAAGAGATAAAGAAAGAAACTGTCCTAGACTTTATCAAGACATGCATCATCCAGCGATATGGTGTGCCACATTGCATCATCACACATAATGCCAATTACTTCTCAAATAGTGCTATGTAAAAACTTAGCGAGAATTATCACTTCAAGCTACATTTTTCGTCAACTTACAATGCACTTGCTAATGGTTTGACGGAGGCATTTAATAAGACGCTCTGCATCATCTTAAAGAAGACTGTCAGCAAGTCACAAAGAGACTGACATGAGAAGATGGGTGAGGCATTATGGGCATATAGAACGACATATCGAACTGCCACAAATGCCGCACCTTATTCTCTGGTGTATGGTGTTGAAGACGTCTTGCCATTAGAGAAACAAATTCCCTCCTTGAGGATTGCTTTGCAAGAGGGCCTCACAAATGAAGAAAATATCAAGTTACGACTTCAAGAGTTGGAAGCCTTGGATGAGAAGAGGCTCGATGTGCAAAAACATTTAGAATGCTACCAAGCCCAGATGTCGCGTGCCTTTAACAAAGGGGTTCGGCCTCGATCCTTTCAAATTGGCGACTTGGACCTTGTTGTACACAGACCCATCATCATGACACATAAGACCGGTCCCAAGTTCAAATCAAAGTGGGATGGTCCTTATGTTGTTAGCGAAGTCTTGCCATTAGAGAAAAAAAATTCCCTCATTGAGGATTGCTTTGCAAGAGGGCCTTACAAATGAAGAAAATATCAAGTTACGACTTCAAGAGTTGGAAACCTTGGATGAGAAGAGGCTTGATGCACAACAACATTTAGAATGCTACCAAGCCCAGATGTCGTGTGCCTTCAACAAAGGGGTTCGGCCTCGATCCTTTCAAATTGGCGACTTGGACCTTGCTATACGCAAACTCATCATCATGACACATAAGACCGGTCCCAAGTTCAAATCAAAGTGGGATGGTCCTTATGTTGTCAGCGAAGTCTACACCAACAGAGCCTACAAAATCGTGGCTGAAGACGGCTTGAGAATTGGCCCAATCAACGTCAAATTCTTGAAGAAATACTATGCTTGAAAAAAGTGAAGACTGCTCCTAGCCTGCATGAGCCTAAACAGTACAAGACACTAAAAAAAAGAGAGAGTATGTTGAGTTGAAATCCCGAAAGGGTGGCTCAAGCAAAATAAGGACACATCAAAAAAAAAAATCCTCATCTTTGAACTACGTGATGACTTGATTCCTTCTTTGGAAGGATACATAGGCAACTTGAGAATAATATTCTTAAGTTTAGTCACATAAAAAAAAAATTATTGCATAATAAGTTATGTTGTCAAAATGGACATATTACAAGTATACTGCATAATAAGTTCTATTGTCAAAATGACATATTACATGTACCGAGGGAGAAACAAAAAGAACAAAATAAATCATAAGCTGCTAGCGACGATTGGCCTTTCACGTCCAAGATAGGCCTTTGAAGTTGTTGCATTGCTTTTCAAAATCATCTCTGAACCTCTTTGTTTCCTCAAGTTCTTCAGCAGTCAACTCTGGAGTCTCCTTGATATGGACTTTCTGCTTCTCTAAATTAGCAGGTTTTTTGTTGTAAAGTAGAAGACTCGTGTCTAGGGAGGATATTTTTTGCTCCAACCTTTGTTGCTCCTTCTTCAAGTTCTCTAAGGACTCAATCGCAGCTTGACGTTGACCAAGGTCAGTTTGACGAAGTTCGATCGACTTTGCAATTTCAGCCTCCATATGAGGCAAACGTTGATCACATGTGCCTGGAGTAGCTTTGTGCATGCATGCAAGCCTTGCCGCATTATATTGAGTAGCACAAGTCATCAAGCTTTCTACCTTGTCTTTTACTGATGAAGGATCAAACCCATAATACTGAAGTTCGGCCACCATCTCATCAAGCTCTTTCTTCTTAGAAAGAATGGTTCTTGGCGAGTGCTTCGTTATGATGTCTTTAATTTGTTCACAAATTAGAGTGTCAGCCTGCATACGAAACTTTTGGAGCTCCTTGTTGGTGTCCATGACATCAACTCCACCACGGGTGACTTCGGAGAATGCCATATTATTTAAAAGCCTCAGAGGGTTCACCTTTGCAGTTACGTCTACACATGAATTGCACATGTTATGAAAAAAAAAAGATGAAGAAGAAATATTAGTCCAAAGATACCTTCACGATTAACTTGTTGCGATTCATTTTGTTTGATAATGCATGCATCTTCCTCTTACAAAGAGCCGGTCTTTATTGGTTCT
Source organism: Fragaria x ananassa (assembly GCA_034370585.1). Lineage (NCBI taxonomy): Eukaryota > Viridiplantae > Streptophyta > Magnoliopsida > Rosales > Rosaceae > Fragaria > Fragaria x ananassa. The sequence goes on from CP139764.1 coordinate 13,015,339, forward strand.
GTTGAAAGTGTTTATGCCTAAATTAATATTTTACTGGACAATAAATGTTTATGTGAATATTAATTAAATTCTTGATCCATGTCACACCGGGGAGCCCAAATTCTTTGGGTTTACAAGTAATGGCCCACCAATGAGGCCACGTGAGCTGAATTACATAGTCCGCGCGCGGAATGGACTTTGCGCTGAATACAGATCTCATAGATGGAATGGACTTCGCATGTAGGTGAGGCGAAGTGATACTTCGCATAAGAGCGGAGCCCTAGGCGAGGCGGAGTACATCGAGGCAAGCTGGATCCGCGTACATCATACTAATCGTTGAAGACTCTCACCAGTTTTTGATATGCTTCGGGCCAATCCCTGTGGCCCTTATTAATTAAAAAGCCTTCTTAAGGCTCGCGAGATGGTTTGACTCCGTGGCTCGCGCAGGTTTGCAATGTCCTTGTGGGATTAGGGTTTCAGAATCCGACTTGAACTATGATTATCTTTCTTTTGCCGCAAGTCAAACTACTATATAAAGAGGTCGAAGACATAATCTTCAGGGACAATCAAATCTCTCAACAAACACAAAAAAGACAATCAACTCTCTCAAAAAACAATACAAACAATACAAAACCTTTCAACCTAGTTGAACCTTTTCGAGCCTCTCGAAAACCCAAACCCTAACTGCACCGCCGCCTAGGGTTTCTCAGAGCCCTCCAAGATTCGCCCATGATCACCCTTGATTCCCTTTGTTGCTTTGCTCGCATCCTACCGTGACTATTGAATTGTCTTGTGCTCATAATTCATCTTCTGAGGTGGCACATAGAAACCCCTTCTGCCTGATCATGAATTCAAGATCTCGCACACAACCCTTTCCTGGTCCGCGAGGTGGCACGCCTTCAACATCTCCCTTTTCTTTGCTCGTTATTCACCTCTCGCCCGCGCGCTGAGGATCGTGGCCAAAACATTGGCACACCTGGTGGGATAGAGAAGACAAGCAAGTCATCATAGGAAAACCAGAGAAATTGCCATACAGGATACCTCAAACATTCTTGTCTCAAGCACAGAACACCACGGTACAAGCCCCATAACATGCGCGGCTTGCCGATCTCTCATCACAGAACGGGTTCTTGCTCAGTTTGGTAACCCAGGCTTCAGCGAGACCACAATAGTAGGCTCACAGCCAACCCAAGACACAATATTTGCTCTGCGTATGGAGCAAATCCTCCAGATGTTCGAAGAGCTGAAAGGCTTGATTGAGGGTTTAACAACCCAGGGTGTAAACCTCTCTCAACAAGCCAAACAAGATAGAGCTCTTTTACAGGCCGACCAGGACAACCTCGCCATTCCTAATGAGGACTTCAATGAGCATGTCCTTGCCAAAAAGATTAATCTGCCTAGCAGCCAATCTAATGGTGAATATTTTTCTTTGGACAAACTTACGTCCATAGAAGGAACTACCTTGTCAATCAATGATGAAGAACCTGAGGTAGAGGCCGACGAGATTTTGGATAATAATCCTATCTCAAAGACTGACGTTGTTCCTCAGGAAGATAAGCTTGAAGGTAGGATAGAACAATCCACCTTAGAAGAAGAAATCGGTTCGCACAATGATGGCGAACCACAACTTTGTATGAAAGGTGGCCAAGTAACTAGCTTTCTCATGCGAGATGTATATGTGGACACAGGTCAGCTGCATGGGGGGCAAGGCAGAGCTCACCTTCCTTCTTTATTTAATCACCATGGTCAAGGTCATGATCCACTCTAGATTTGTTCAATTACTGGACGTTATTGAGACGCAGCCCTAAGTCATGACAAGCGAAATGACGCTGGACCAGAACCTCTTGAGTTTCCTTTTCAGCCTGTACACACGGGGCATCAAGGCTGGCGAGGTCTATTTCTCCCAATGGTTCGTCTCGCCAATCTTATGTTCACCAGCGAAATGACTCAGTCTGCTTCGCCAATCTTAGGACATGATAAGCTTAACTATATATGGTGTGGTGGTATTCCTAGGCCAGTCTACAGTTTCACATTTCAATATGACTGGAGTCTCTGCATGCAAGTTCAGAGGCCTGGATATGGCTTTAGAATTTTTTATTTCACTCTAGTGTGCAGTAGGAACTTGGCGGCACCTAAACATGATGCTCATGCATTTCATATATCTGCATCAGAGGCAGAGGTGGATTCGCTGACTGTAGTGGCTCCAAATTTGATTTTGACACAGAGCCAATTTATGATGAATACTATGAAAACTATATGTTGGTAAGTCTGTCTCATAATCATATTCCATAAGAGTTCAATCCCAGTAAAGCTCTTGATATGGTGAAAAGAGACCAACAAGTGGTTCTCTTCCCTGACCAATGCGTGGTTATTCTCGGTAAGACCATACATTATGACATGGTAGTCGGTGACAAGGTAGATCTTTACACAATGTTGTCTGCAAGGATGCAATTGACGATCATGCTTTGCAAAATAACAAAGATGCTTGGGGGCAGCAAGGCAATCTCTACAAGCTACTTTCTTCAAATTTTCAAATGGTTGACACGAAACAGCTCTGCTCAACACTTGAAAATTCTCAACAGCGAGAGTCTTATGTTGGAAACATGACGACATTGAGGCTTGGAGTGAAGCACTGGTGGCCTCCCCCGTGGCCTAACGAAGGGTAACTAATCAAGCTATGTTTCCTTCTTCTCTTTATTGCTAGCTTTACTTCAGTTTTTACTTCTGTTTGATTTCATTTTTCTTTCTTTCTCGCATCGAAAAAAGAAAATACAAAAAAATCAAATAGCAGAAAATACAAAAGAGATCCTTGGTCTTGCTGAAATGCAAGACAATATTTTTGCCTACAAAAGGCTTGAACTTTACTTAGAGCCTATCGCTAAGGCTGGAAGACAACAAGCATTTTCACATGCCTTTGAGTTACTACCAGCGAAGTCAAGTCAGAGAGGCAATAGAACTAGTTTGCAATTCTGGAACTTGTCAAGGCCTATTCACAAACTTATCTACTCACTCTCATTTTATGCATGACCCGAGCCAATACTAGTGGCTTTCGAGTAGCATGCACATAAACCTCTTCAGTCATTCTTGACATTCATGACTTCGAGGCTGGGGGGCAATGTTTACGCCCAAATTAATATTTTACTGGACAGTAAATGTTTATGTGAATATTAATTAAATTCTTGATCTTTGTCACACCGACGAGCCCAAATTCTTTGGGTTTAAAAGTAATGGCCAGCCAGTGAGGCCACACGAGTTGAATTACACAGTCCGCTCGCAAAATGGACTTCGCGTGGAATACAGATCTCGCACGCGAAATAGACTTCACGTGTAGACGAGGCAAAGTGACACTTCGCGTAAGAGCAGAGCCCTAGGCGAGGCGGAGTACATCGAGGCGAGCTGGCGAACTGGCGCGCGTGGAAAACTTTGAGAAGAAGCCACATGTCAGAGTCCATGTACACCACACTAATCATTGAAGACTCTCACCAGTTTTTGATATGCTTTGGGTCAATCTCTGTGGCCATTATTAATTAAAAAGTCTTCTTAAGGCCCGCAAGATGGTTTGAGTCCGCGGCCTGCGTAGGTTAGCAATGTCCTTGTGGGATTAGGGTTTCAGAATCTGACTTGAACTATGATTGTCTTTCTTTTGCCGCAAGTCAAACTACTATATAAAGAGGTCGAACACACAATCTTCAGGGACAATCAAATCTCTCAACAAACACAAAAAAGACAATCAACTCTCTAAAAAAATAATACAAACAATACAAAACCTTTCAACCTAGTTGAACCTTTTCGAGCCTCTCGAAAACCCTAACCCTAAGCGCATCGCCACCTAGGTTTTCTCAGAGCCCTTTTGGACTTGCCCCCAATCACCCTTGATTCACTTTGTTGCTCTGCTCGCATCCTACCGTGACTATCGAATTGCCTTGTGCTCGTAATTCCTCATCTGAGGTGGCACCTGGAAACCCCTTCCGCCTGATCAAGAAGTCAAGATCTCGCACACAACCCCTTCCTCGTCAGCGAAGTGGCACGTGTCAGGACCAAGAAATCCAGGATAAACCCTGCGGGACCCACCTCAAGGGAAATTCTACTAAAAACGTTGGCGAAACCTCCCTTAATAATGAGTAACCCTAACTGAGAGAAAAATCATCAGACCCAACTCAAAAATAGTTCCCAAATAATATCCATAAACATAATCTAATAAATCTTTTCATCAGCTCTTAACACACTTAAAACATCTCATAAATATCAGAGCATCTACTAGGAAAACTGAGAAAAACACAATAGGTTAAACTAGTAACCTATATGGGAAAACTGGATGAGGTGGGGATATATGACACGCCTCTTATCCTCGTCGAACCGAACTCTGTAGACTGGGCATTTAAAAAAGAAAGGCTCAGAGGAGAAGCATTTAAAACGTTAGAGTGAGTGGACAAAAATTAATAACAAAAAATATGGAGCAATGAAATCAAAACTATGCTCTCCCATAATTTCTATTAGAAAAATATTTATGCATGCCACTCTTCGAAATCTTCCCGAAAATAATTATAGACAAAAAATAATGAACCAATCTCATTGGTTCTCAATGAATCAAAACAAATGGGGAAAAATGTTTCACCGTAACGATGAGCCTCCCAGTCTAAATTAGCATTCTACGCTAAGCGCTCAACTCTCATATGATGAGGATCATCGGTAAGACTATAATAGCGTATTACGTTAAGTGCTCTACTCATATATGATGAAGACCGCTAAATAATGTTAGCTAGCAATAGTCAATATCAATCAACCCTCTAAGGGTGTAGTAAAATATTAAATATAAAAGATCAATTGACATGTCTCACATGTCAAATAAAATAAGCAAGAGAGTTCCCAAATAAATAAATGGAACTCATTCATCCCAAGGTCATTAGAAAAATATTTGACATAAATACTAAATTTCAAAGGCATATTTGAAATTTAGTATTTGAAATAAATACTAAATTTCAAATATGTCTTTGAAATTAAATAACTTTAGTGCATGTATGACATTTAAATCAAAGGTCCACTCTCAGTGCTCGGGTAAGTCTGCCGACGACCCAAGGCTTCCTCCAAATGTTCCTCCTCACTGCCTGAACAATAATTAGTATTAATTTCCAGACAACATTAAAACTTCAATAAATAATTCCATAAAATGAGGGTCTAAAATTAATCTTCTTCCTTGCCCATTTTCTCCATCTTTAATCCATTATAACCCAAAATTCACCACCATCACCGATAAACAAAAATTAACCTTATACACATTTTAAAACCGGTTAATCCAACTACCGATGTTCCATTCTAATCACTGCCAAAATCCTTAACCATTGAAAAATCCCCAACATTATCAAAACTGCTCCAAAAATTTTAAACTATACTTCATTACACTTCTCTCCTTAATATCATCTTAAAAACATGAAAAACAGCCCCTAAGGGGCGGCACAGCCGCCTGCTCCGCCGGCAGCCGTTCTCTGGCGACCTTCAATGTTTCTCAAATTTTAGCACAACACTCCTCTCAACCTGCACAAGAACTTTCTTAACTAGCACAAAATCCAATTCTAAGCATAATTGGGCTAATCGGACCGAAACCTTGAATTGAGCCCTAGAACTTCAATTATACATTTCTCAACAACAATGTCGAATTAAGCTTATTCCTTTGGAGGGATTACTCACCTAGATGAGGGCTACAAGTTGAGCCAAAAATCTTGGCCTATGGTGGCCAGAGGACTGAGCTCCGGCGAAGAGACAGTCGGCAGTGGGGAAGAGGATTTCTCCCGTTCGGCAGTGACCAGTGCACGATCTCAAGCCCAGGGAGAGAGAGGACGTGGCGGGGGTCCGAACGGGACCAGTCCGACGGTCCCTGGCAGCCAGACGGCGACTGGCGAGGGTGGAGTCTCCGGCGAGTCGGGGGCGTTCGTGGGAGGAAGAGAGAGAGAAGAGAGAGAAAGAAAAATGGGTGTTGAGCTTCCCACACCCGGTCCAACTTAAAAACCCCAACCAAAATAACCCACTAAATTTTTACCCCTATTTTACCAACACAAAAATTTCCCTTTTAGAAGATAACTTTTTCATGCTAATTCTGATTTTAACGCGTAGTATGTCTACGAACTCGTAATCATGCCCTCTACAACTTTCATGAAGAAAGTTTTCCCAAATTTCAAACGGAAGAAAAAGTCAACTTTAAGGTCCTTAACAGTAAAAGGTTACTTAATAAGGTGAAATACTAAAATAATACCAAAGTAAATAACCGTAAAATAACTTAAAGACTGGGGTGTGACAGCACACCCTCAACATCTCCATTTTCTTTGCTCGCTGTTCACCTCTCGTCCGCGCACTGAGAATCGTGGCCAAAACAAAAAGGACATGAACCTCTTTCAAACAAGCTTCGTCTTCAAAAAGTTGGTGTCCTTCTAGCTGAAAACAAGAATGTAAAGAAAAAGTGAGTTCAGATCACGCATATAATGTCAAAAAGGCATGCTTGGTGATGGTGGTGTTAGAGAAAGATATGTTTTGTGTCCTTTGGTCTCACCAGAAGGAGACAGTATCAAAAAAAAATTACTAATTAGAGACAAAGAGAACATACCTCGACATAATTCGGTGTTTGTTGGAGGGACCCGGAACGTCACCAAGAAAATTGCTTTTGAGGAGAAATTCATCGTTGGGATTAAAATAAACAAAGCCAAGGCCGGGTTCAATTCTTCGACGTTTGAAGTTCACGTCCCTAGAGCTGTTACTACTTCCACTAAGCCTTTTTGCTTGGGTGTTGGTCCCCTTCAGCTTAAGGTGACTCCGGGCAAGACGATGATCAGATGAGTCCCCATGACATTCTAAAGCTTGGTGCAGTTCATTCGGAGAGCTACTATTTGGGGGCAACGCCTTGAAGGAAGATGCATGAGGATAGTTGTCAAGTTCAATTTCGCGGGGAACCACTTTCTGACGAGGTGGTACCGTGCGAGCGGCGATCTTGTCTTCTTTCGCTTTCAGAGGCTTGTGCTGCGACCCAACAATAGATATTGTTGTTGTAGTCATCTTGGGCATGGAACGATATACTTTGGACCACCATTCAACATAACCACGAGTCACTATGTACTCTGTTAGAGCGCTCTCAGGCGGCAACGTCATTATGCTCCTTGTCTCACGATTAGTAAAGCTTTCCCAATGCCAGTACATCAAGGATAATGCGCCCGTACGAATGTCTTTTTGGAGGCTTCCTAGAACATCTTGAACATAGCTAAACTGTCGGTTGAAATGGTAAGGACTGTAGGGTTGAACGACTCGCCGGTTGTTCTGCCTAAGAGTAAGAAATCCAGATCAAAGGTAGGTGAGGTAGATGATGTCTAGGCGGTTAACGTTCTCACGGTCAACGATCACTTTGCGTTCTTTATGGACCATGGCTAAGGTGTCCATTCCCACATTACCACATGCGTTGAATAAAGAAAAGTGCTTGGCGTCTCCAAAGTGCTTGGCTGAAAATGCCCCAGAAAAGTGAACCATGCGCGATTTAAAGTTGTCAGGAAGAGGAGAATAAAAATGGGTGCCGAAGTACTCTGCCAACCACGCATACACGTAGTGAAAGGGTAATGTGGCCGAACAATTCCCTAGGTCTTTGGAAGCAGAAATCTCGTTCAAGCCTTGATAAATGTTGGCCAACACAGGTATCGCTAGACAAAATTGATAACCTTAAGACATTTTTTTGGTGCAGAATCATCAAACGGTGCAGAGTCATCATCAGTTCGGGCTTGAACCTCATGGATTTCACCAAACGGGTTGTACGTGTTCTGAGGTGCATCTTTTTTGTTCCGTACACTCTTGGCGGGTGTCCTCTTGTATCTCATACTTCCTTTGTACCAGTACTGTATCCATGACACGATCTTCACTTTCTGCCCTTTATCGTCCTTGCAAAGCATATGGTATGCAAGAAATAAAAACCTGCAACTCTTGGGAATGATTGGCTCACCTCCTTTACCCTTGGCTAAAAATTCTTCGATAGATGGAACAACTTCGTCATAAAACCTTCTAGTTATGGGCAAGCCACAAATATATATCAAGTCCCTGAAAGAAATAATGGACATTTTGCCACACGATGTCTGAAGAGTATCCGTGTTAGGGCACCAATACTCACAGAAGGCTTGCACCACAGGCGCGACATGATCATAGCTGAAGAGTGATGCAAACACTACTCGGTAGAGGCCAGTTTTGTGGATAAGATCTCTATTTCTGCTTAATATGTCTTCTAACCACTCCTAGTAACGTTGGCACGAAACCCGCTCCATTGCACTGAACCATTGCACATGTGGTTGCTGAGAAGTACGAACGGTGTTTGAGGAACATTATGATCATGATGGGCAGAACATCCATACATCTACGCTTTGCTTCTCGCTAGTGGATTTGGCTGATTGATAGGTGGCCAGTTGACGTGATTGTTGGAAAGTTCACCGGGGAATATGACCTAAACCATCATAGGAGGGAGACTCGAGGGTGTGCGGCCCAGTCAATGAATGATAGGTATATAAGGTGGTGTCATCGCTTTGAACGTCGTTGGCGTCTTCAAGGATAGTGATTGTGTCTTTCTTGAAACTCTTAGAAAATGCCATGCGGAGCGGTGTACATCTACGCAAAGCCTAAACGCTTTGAGCGATTAATCCCACATTCAAGAGGTGGAAGAAATCAAACGGTTAGGTGTTTGCGTTCTTCAATCACCAACGAAATTCTGAAACAAAAAGTGAACGAAAGTTCAGTAGCATGCAAAGAGACATGTTGCCGTAAAAAAAATCATTCATTGATCTCTTTGCAAAGAGACATACAGGTGTGTCAGAGCTAGACGTCATTACCTCGCTTGTCTTTGATGACAATAAGTCAAACTGCAACTTGGGGCACCACATCAATTCTCTTCCATGTGTACCTTGCAGTGAGACGGCTGTGACTTTGGGATGAACAATGCTCAAACCGGAAGCCCTAATTTATACTACAGTCTTAGGATTTTGTTACACAAATAATTTCCTCATTGAGACTGGAAAATTATGGAGGGAATCAAAGATTTCCTGCCATATGGCGCTGAATTATTTGGTGTCAGAAATCATTGATTATGGAGAATCAAGCAAATCAAGGAAGAAATACATCAAAAGTTTCCTTCCGTCTATGTTCGGTGCTCGAAAAACTTTACCAAATCAAATAAAATATGTAGGAATCTTTACGAATTTAAGGAACCTCTACAAAATTTGGGTATCCTATAAATTCAAGGAATCTCTACAAGAAAATAGGGAATCCTTACAAATTTAGGAATCCCTATAAATTCGGGAACTCCCACAAAATTAACTCATTCCCCACATATTGGAGCCGTAGGAGCCGGCCTAGAACCATCCACAACAAAAGCATGGACTTTAAGTCGCGCCTCTGGCACATGACGACAACATGGCTACGACGCACCTTGAAGTGGGGGCATTTGTAGACATATAAAATTGAATGATAATAATAATTGTTGAATGATTCAAGCAACACATAGACCCGCCAGATTGCATACGTGGCTCATGAGTTGGCAAAGTTGGAAAGTCGTAGGAAATGACACGTGGCAACGTGGGAATGGTCGGTCGACGACAAAACCTTAAATCCCGATTAAAATAAATTATTAAATGGCGGTCGATGATCAAATATTGATTAAAATTAAATTAATTATCAAAACAAAAAGAAGTCGGACATGCCCAAAATAATTGGGTTTACAAGTGAATGCTCGCCAAAGGTTAGGCGAGCTAGATAATAGAGTTCGCATGCGAAAAAGACTTCGCATGGAATCAAGAAACGAAGGCGAGGTGAAATGGACTTCGCGTAGAGATAAACAAAGGGGAGGTGAAACGGACTTCGCGTAGAGGTACATTAAGGTGAGACGAGATGACCTCGCACGCGTAGATGTACATGAAGGTGAGGCAAGATGACTTCACGTAGAAGTACATGAAGGCGAGGCGAGATAGCTCCGCGTAGGAGACTTCATGAAGGAGCTAGATAACAGAGTTCGCATGCATGCGGAGATGTACGTTTTGGTTGAGTCGTAAGTTCCTTGTCCGTGGGGTGGCACCAGAACTCCCCGCTTGTTTGGATGTCAAGATTCCACACATCTTTTTTCCGTGTCCGCGATATGGCACGCCCTTACTGAGGATCGTGGTTAAAGTGCGTAGATGTACATGAAGGCGAGACAAGATGACTTTGCGTAGAAGTAAATGAAGGCGAGGCGTGATGGCTCCGCGTAGGAGACTTCGTGAAGGAGCTAGACAGCAAAGTTCGCATACATGTAGAGATGTACGTTTTGGTTTAGTCATAAGTTCCTTGTCCGCGAGGTGGCACCAAAACTCCTCGCTTGTTGGAAGTTAAGATTCCACGCACCTTTTTTCCGTGTCCGCGAGATAGCACTCCCCTTACTGAGGATCGTGGTCAAAGTAGGACATTTAATCCAAAGCGATTATACCTTATTAGGTGTAACTAAATCAATCAATTAAGATTGATTGATTCGATTATGTTAAGATTGACAATTAAATCAATCAGTCAAAATTGATTGATTCAATTATTACTATTAAAGAAATACCATTGATTCGGTGTCTTCATTCCATGTCATAAGCGAAGATATGTTAACACTATAAATACCCCTTCTCATATCAAGAGGTGGAGGGGGCCGCGAACCAGAGAGAGAGAAAACTCACTCCCAAGAACTCATTGATAGGAGCACAAAATGCTACGTTTATAATGTATCTCCGACCCTATTTAGCTATGTAATTCCCTTAACAATATTCATATTAACTAAGTTTGTGTTTTTAGGTCATAAATAAAGCCAAGGAGCCTAAAAGAGACAAAAGAGGAGAAATCTTGAAGGAAAAGGAATCCATGTTGTGCAAGGAAAGAAATCAGAAAATCTGTCAAAAATCGTCAGTCAACTTCGACAGAAGATTGTGATCAGCTCACAACGATCTAGGAGATGTGTCATATATCAATGGAAAGCTACAAGAGTCTACTTTCCAGAACTTTTTACGGATCGTCAATACCTATTTTGGAGAAGAAGTTATGACCGTTTGAGTGGCCGAAGGTCAGTCTGCCCGAATTTCTGATTTGGACCAAAACTTCTATTTTGAGGCCCAGACCACATTGGTAAGCCCATGGACGAGTTTTGAGGGTTTTATAACCCTAATCACAGCAGAGAGAGGAGGACGAAGAAGATTAGAGAGGAGGCAGCGATCTCATCATCAGAAGAACCTCCATAGTTGCAGACTCGCACAAGGAAGCCGCCAAGCCATCATTGATCTCTCTATCATCCACGGTTTATCTTTCTTGTGTCATCTTTTATTCTCCTTGTGTGACTTTGCAGCCATGTGTGGCTGATTTCTCTTAGTTAGGGGCAAGGTTTGAAGCCCCAAGAATGTTTTAGATATTGTTTTGAACCTTGGTTTCGAATTATTAAGTCTTTCAAATTGTTTATTTGGTTTTGGTTTATGGAGAACTCTTGCTTGTTTATGTTCATGTATGCGCAACATAGAACATTATGAACTTGTGAGTGGGGCTAGAATTAGGTTGTTTAATCTCCTAAACGGTTAATATGGCTTAGTTCAAAGTAGTAAAACCTATAGGACAATAGGTGAAACCAAATAAAAAGGATTGCATGCTAGGTAGGCGTTCCACACTAGTTTTGCATACTTGTTCAATCACTTCCATTTATCTTAATGCTTAGAATAATTTGTTGATAGGATAGCGTCTATACCTTGATCGGTTATTCTAAAGGCTTAGTAATGGTGCGTTCATCTTGCTTAAGTATTCAAGGGAAGTAATAAAGACTTACGCAGTGCGTTCACGGTTTGTTCTTGATTGATACCGATTTGTGACTTAATGATTGAAGTTTTGGTTGTTAACATGTCTTGAAACATACTTGGTGGTGGATTTCCGAGTCTCTAATGTCTCATCCATCTGATATTTTCTGATTTATTTTGTTTCTTTGTTTTCTCTTGTTTATAATCACAAAACCCCATATCTCTAGTACTATTATCTTTTGTTTTATCTTATTTTGTAATTAACGTAAATTGTAAAGGTACCCTCAATCCCCAGCTTTTATAACGATACCCTTATTTGCTTTATACTACAATTGACACAAAAAGGGTTTTAATTGAAACGCCCGGTTTCGGTCGCTATCAATTTTGGCGCCGTTGCCGGGGATCGAACCCGGGTCACCCGCGTGACAGGCGGGAATACTTATTCACTCCCAAGAACTCATAAGCCTCAAAACCCCTCGAATAACTATCAAACTCCCCAAATAGCCAGTTCTTCACCAAATCCAAATCCCAAACACTAGTCACGTGATCAACTCTCGTGACCCATTATGTCTCAAGAACAAGTGTTTGTCATCCTTGAGTCAAAGCCATATTCGGAGATAGAATTAGAGGAGTTCACAAAGATTTGTAACCCGCATCCATATCAATGAAATTATATTATTCTTTGTACACGTGTCTTTCTGTTATTCGTTACAGGATTTTCCGTGTTTACACATCGCAAATTGCAATTAATTCTGCTTCTAGAGAAAATCGAGCCAAAGCGACTCTGGAGTGACCAGCGATCATCTTACCATTGTTGTTTCGAACAATTTTTGCCATACCTGCAATTTTTGTGTCAGATTTCCAAGCTGCATCAGAGTTGATCTTAAAGGCATTTGGAGGAGGGGGGTCCAAGTTTCTGTCACTAAGAAGTTACTGGGAGGGCATTCCTCTTCTGATATGCTTTTGAAGGTATTTTGGGGCTTGTGGACTTGGAGAAAGTCTTCAGCGGCTTTATGGGCAAGAAGAGCTATCTTCACTGGATTTGGCTCACTATGATTGAAAATACATTTACATCTTTGTTTCCAAATTGACCAAAGAAGGAAAGAGATATGGGTTATGACTTCCTTATGGAAATTGGTCGATTGAAATTGCTCGAGCCATCGGAAGATGGATGTGAAGGAGCCTTTGACAGCACCAAAATGGTGTAATCGCCCAGTTGGGATCTGTTTTGGCTTCGAATGGAAGTTGACTTGGTTTTCTACTTCAAAGGTAAATTATTGGGTGCTGAGCTCGTGATTCAATCATAGCTACTCCCAACAGCCCAAGGGATTATAGTCACCAAGTTTGCGGTTAATCACTAACACAAAACCCGAGGCTGGAACCTCTGCTTACTATAGGCCTTGATGAATCACTAACACAAGCATAGGCCTTGATTCCTATGTTTTTTCTTTGAAAGTAATAAATCATTCATATATCGAAAGGCAGAATGACGAGGTTACAATGAACACAAGAATCTCAATAGTGTCATTACATTAGACATTTAGCTCACAATGAAACTAGTTACACACAAGATACTACAAAAACATAAAACTAGAGCCAAGACACTCAATTGCGGTATTCTAAGTTCCATGAGGCCATCTCGTTGCATCTATCTTGCACAGTCTGCCAAGTTATCCATGCACTAACACTTACTCAATTTTGTATTTTCCCTTTGGATCAGGGCTTAGAAGTGTTAGGGCAAGACCTAATAACCCAAGCCCAAGCCCAAGTTTTAGCTTGTTTTGGAGTGAGGTTAGGCCAAGGCCCAATGACCCAAGCCCACACCCAAACCCTAAGATCTTGGTGCTGCCTCTTTCCAGCAGCCATCTGTTCCGGCGGAGGCACCATTATCCCATCAGTGCCGCCATAGTTCACGATCTTATCATCGCCATCGATGACAAGCATATCCCTGCCATAGTTCACGATTTCCATGCTGCTATCAAGCATCCTGCTAGCTGCAAATAGCATTAGAGCATAAGAAGAAATCTGCTCTCGACTCCACCAGGATTTTGGGAATTTAGACACTTCCCTTTGCCCCCTTCATTTGAATTTCGCTGGCATCATCCTCGCATGAGCAAGAGGACGGATAGAGGCTGAATGGCTCGGCTTGGCATCGGCTTTGAGCGGCATAGAATCGGTGCAAAAAGCCTGGTATCGGCAACAAGCGCCTTGGAATTGACGATGAGCGCCTTAGAATTGGCGACAAACGCCTTAGAATTGGCGATAAACGCCTTGGTGTTGGTGCCGAACACCATAGTTGGGTGATCATGTTAGGGTTTGGGAGAGAATTGGAGAGTTTGGAGAGTTGGGAGATCAAAGGGAGGCGCAAAGCCATCTATTCGGTTAGGTTTTTTTTTTTTATTATTTGATTCCTATGTTTTCTGCGCAAATATATATGGTTTTAATTTTTAAAGTCTGAGTTGATCTCTTTCATAGATTCATAGATGACTACAATCTCATTCATCCGGTCACTAGTTGATGATCATAAGAGATTTGCATAATTATCATTAGATAAAGCCTCATTAAAACTAAGTGGTTGAGATATAACAAGTCGGCTAGTATTTAATCGTTGGATTTAAATGAGTACGTCTTAATTTAATGGTAGTTATCCAAATTCTAATGGTCAGCTAGTTACTGGATGAACGCCGAAAATGACTATATATGTTTTTTAATTATTCTGGATTTCGAACCACTCATTATAAAAACTTCCTCAACTTTATGGTTGCCCTAAAAACTATTTTAAGCTTTTGTGATTGTTTATGTAAGATTACAAACCAACCAAAAAGAAGAAAAATCTAATTTTCTTCGAGCAATTTAAGTTTTGGACCAATGTGATACACACAGGAGAGTGACGGTCGAGACTCGAGACTAAGAGGTTAGCTATTTTGGTTTTGCTTATACTGATGTTGAACTAAGGCATGCCAAGCTAGAAGGAAGGTTACTTGCACAACTCATCATATAGGTAGGTGGATCAGTGGATGGGCATCAATGGCTTAAAAATGATTTCGTGACCCACTCTATATGCTGAAGTTGCACGCCTTGGCAAAGGTTCTACTTAGTGGCCTAGTAAACTATAGAAAAAATTGTTCTATAAGGAAAAGGTCCCAGTACTCGCGAATAAAATAGTGAGCTAATGGCTATGATTTAGATGCTTCTTTTGGTGCCGTTGACGACACCACTAATGCTATCACCTGCCGCAATCCATGAGCTAGACTATGCAATTTGGGCGGCCCTTGCTTTGTGTTCTCATTGTTCCAAGTGTCACACTCCACTATTTGATGTGAAAAAGAACGGGAAAAGTACATGATTACGACACAACTCGATAAGTAAACAAAATCATATAGTTAAAGTTTGAACTTGATTAGGATGTAAAATCTATTTTGATATTGCATATATAATCGTGTTAAACTCTTTAAAATCATGCTTCAATTTTAGGGTGATTCTAGGGAATATAAGAGCATCCAATTAATGTTTTACTCTAGTGTACAAGGAAAACTCTTGACTCTAATAACACTAACTGTGCCATGACTACATCATCTCTTTTTCAATTCCATTCAGCATAGGCAAAGCAAGATTGCAACTACATGACAGTAATACACATCAAGCCTACAATGTTTGAATGCAGTATGCTGGTACACTAATGTAGACATGTATAATTTAACATTATAATTGGGTTTATAAGTGATGACTCACATAGAAATAAATGAAGGCGAGGCGGACTGCACTTCGCGATGCGAACAAGACTTCGCGAGGTGAACCGTACTTCGCGAGGCGAACCGCACTTAGTGAGGTGAAATGACTTCGCGTAGAAGTAAACAGTGGCGAGGTGAAATGACTTCGCGTAGAAGTAAACAGTGGCGAGGTGAAATGACTTCGCGTAGAAGTAAATAGTGGCGAGGTAAAATAGTGGCGAGGCGAAATGACTTCGCGCGCATAGAATTACATGAAGGCGAGGCGAGATGGCCCGCAGAAGGCATCTCGCGAAGAAGCTAGACGATAGAGTTCGCATGCATGCCTGGATGTACGTCGGAGATAAGTCCGCGAGGTGGAACCAGAAATCACCGCTTGCTTAGAAATCAAGATTCCTCGCGGGATACCTTCTTTATCCGCGAGATGGCTCGCCCCTTACTAATGACCTTGATCAAAACAGGACATTTAATCCAAACCGATTTGGGCATATCTAAATCTTAAGATTTGATTGATCTGATTGTGTTAAAATCGGCAAGTAAATCAATCAGTCAAGATTCATTGATTCGATTAAGGAAATATTATTGATTTAGAATCTTCACTACTTGCCTTAAGTGGAGGAATGTTAAAACTATAAATACCCTCTCTCATACCAAGAGGGGGGGTAGAAACAAAGGCGGACAGAGGAGCAAGAAACAGAAGCAGCAGACTAGAGAGAGAGAGAGAAATCCCTCCCGCGAGCTCAGAAGTCTCCCCAAAATCCTTAAAGAACTATCAAGCTCATAGCCAGTTCTTCATCAAATCCAGATCCCCTCTTGAAGAACTATCAAGCTCCCCAAGTAGCCAGTTCTTCACTAAATCCTTGAAGAACCATCAAGCTGCCAAATAGCCGGTTCTTCATCAACCTCAAGTCTAGAAGTTGCCAAATCCTGAAGAATCATTAAGCTGCCAAATCCTGAAGAATCATTAAGCTGCCAAATAGCCGATTCTTCATCAACCTCAAGCTTAGAAGTTGTCAAATCCTGAAGAGTCATCAAGCTGCCAAATAGCAGACATCTTCACCAACTTCAAGTCAAAGAATAAACCACCACGTGAAACCGCTCGTGGATCAAATCCGATCAAGAACAAGCCTCTACGGCCCTTGATCAATCGACTTCTACAAATCGTCAACACGGCAAGAAGTCCAACCTAAAAACAATTCGTCTCAAGAATAAGTGCTTGTCACCCTTGAGTTAAACCTACATTCGGAGATAGAATCAGATGAGTACACAAAGATTGTAACCCGCATTCGCGTTGATTAAATTAAATATTATTCTTTGTACACGTGTTGTTCTGTCATTTGTTGCAGATATTTTCGTGTTTACAAAATTGGCACACCCGGTGAGACAACTTTGCCTCTCATCTCCTTCTCCGCAAGCAAGTTCAAATTTGTTCGACGTAATGGCCTCCAAGAGCACTCAAGCCATCTCGACGAAGAAGTCTAAACCAACGACCGCGAGGTCAAACAGCGAGCCCTCAGGTCATGTCACTCGCAGCATGACGAGGAATCAACCCACAATATGTGTGGCTTTGCCTTCCAACCCTCGCGAACCAGTCATCACCTTGGCGAATCTTGGGACAAGTACTCCTCGCGAAGTGACATGCGTGCCTAGCGCAGTGAAGACCAGCGTGCCTCGCGAAGTAAAGACCAGCGTGCCTCACGGAGTGAAGTCCAGCATGCCTCGCGAAGTGAAGACAGCCGTGCCTCGCGAAGTGACAATCGTGCCTCGCGCAGTGAAGACGAGCGTGTCTCGCGAAGTGAAGATAGCTGTGCCTTACGAAGTGACAAGCGTGACAAGCGTGACAAGCGTGCCTCGCGCAGTGAAGACGAGCTTGCCTCCCGAAGTGAAGACAGCCGTGCCTCGCGAAGTGACAACCGTGCCTCGCATAGTGAAGACGAGCGTGCCTCGCGAAGTGACATGCGTGCCTCGCGTAGTGAAGACGAGCGTGCCTCGCGAAGTGAAGATAGTCGTGCCTCGCGAAGTGACAAGCGTGCCTCGTGCTGTGAAGACGAGCGTGCCTCGCGAAGTGAAGACGACCGTGCCTCGCGAAGTGAAGACGACCGTGCCTCGGGAAGTGACAAGCATGCCTCGCGCAGTGAAGACGAGCGTGCCGCGTGAAGTGAAGACAACCGTGCCTCGCCAAGCGTGCTTCGCGTAGTGAAGACCAGCGTGCCTCGCGCAGTGAAGACCAGCCTGCCTCGCGAAGTAAAGAGCAGCATGCCTCGCGAAGTGAAGTCAAGCGTGCCTAGCGAAGTGAAGAGAAGGAAACTCCAAACAAATCAAGGGAGCGATCATTCTCACCTGCCACGGATGATGAATCAAGCACGGCTTCATACAACGGGAGTCCAAATGGTGATGAAGATAACATGTATGGCATGCCAGTGGATTATTCATCACAACCTATCCCCATGCAAGTCATGGTGACAGGTGTGTCCACCATTGAAGAGCAAATAGCCAATCTGATGGGAGCGGTTAAGAAGCTCACCAAAACGGTGGAAGAAAAAGACCTGCAGATTGTCGAGCTCTACAGCAGGCTTGAAAGTTAAGATGAAGAAAAGAAGCCCAAAGTAGGCGAGAGCTCCAAGAACGATGATAAAGACGATGATGGCTCGCTAGTATCAATGTCCTTTCAGCAATTGTAAGACATCATCACCAACTCCATAGAGCTCAATATGGAGGTCATTCTCGTGATTCTCTCATCTACTCTAAGCCCTACACCAAAAGAATCAACAATCTGAGGATGCCATTGGGATACCAGCCGCCCAAGTTCCAGCAATTTGAAGGGAAGGACAATCCAAAACAACATGTGGCTCACTTCATCGAAACTTGCAATAATACTAGGACGGAGGGTGACCACGTTGTCAAGCAATTCGTTCACTCTTTGAAAGGCAATGCCTTTGAGTCGTACACTGATTTAGAGCCCGAGTCCATCGACTGTTGGGACCAAATGGAACGTGAATTCTTAAACCGTTTCTACAGTACAAGGCGAACTGTAGGTATGATGGAACTCACAAACACAAAACAATGGAGGGACGAAACAGCAGTTTACTTCATCAATAGGTGGCGCTCGCTCAGTCTTGATTGTAAAGACCGCTTGTCGGAGACGTCTGCGGTAGAAATGTGTATTCAAGGTATGCATTGGGATTTGTTGTACATTCTTCAAGGGATAAAGCCTCACACCTTTGAAGAACTTGCTACTCGAGCTCATGACATGGAACTCAGTTTGGCTAGTCATGGCCAAAGAGAATGTGACATCATGGAACTAGCGAATCAAGAGTCTTTGGCAATCAACACGGCTCCTGCAAGGGTCATGAAACGAGTCCAATCAAATGATCAAAAGAAGTTTCTGTCAACTCAAGATTAATCAAGGAGGAAAACTCTAAAAGACTTGGAAGCTAAAAGTTACCCTTTTCCAGATTCCGATATTGCTGAGATGTTGGAAAACTTGCTTGAAGAAGAAGTAATCAAATTGCCAGACTGCAAACGTCCAGAAGAGATGCATTGCATCAATGATCCAAAATACTGCAAATACCACTGTATCATCGGTCATCCGGTGGAGAAGTGCTTCGTTTTGAAAGACCTCATCATGAAGCTCGCACGACAAGGAAATATATGTTTAGGCGTTGAAGATGACGTAGCCCAGTCAAATCATGCTACCTTCATCTATAAACAAAAAGCAATGTCATCGATGTCTTTGTTGGGGGCATGCAACTTGCCAAGCCTTATGTAGACCACACCGAAGTCACCATGCTCCTTGTCCGCACGAGCATAAACTGCGAATGAAAAAAAAAAAAAAAAAACTCCTTGTCTGCACGAGCTTAAACTGCAAATGACAAAAATGCTCCTTGTCTACATGAGCTTAAACGGCAAATGACAAAAAAAAATGCTCCTTGTCAGCACGAGCTTAAACTACAAATGACAAAAAATGCTCCTTACCCGCACAAGCATAAACTGCGTACGACACCCAAAAAAAAATTTCCTTGAACTACGTCATGACTTGATCTCTTTCTCAATAAGAGTACGTAGGTAGCTTGGAAGAAGCTTATGAGTCCAGTCATAACAAAGCATGAAAATAAGTTTGCTCAGTTTGTCCAGAGCACTGCCATAACAAAGCATGAAAAAGAGTTTGCTCGGGTTGTTCAGAGCACTGCCATATCAAGACAAGGAAATGAATTTGCTCAAGGTGTTTCCCATGTCAAAGAAGAGACATACAAAATTGAGGAGTCTCTACAAATGTATTGATCCTTATAAACTCAAGTAGCCCCAACAAAGTAAGGAATTCTTACAAATTCTAGAATTCCTACACGCATTTGAGCCCAAGACGTTAGCCCAGAATCATCCACAACAAAAGCAAAGACTTCAAGTCGCGCCTTTGGCACATGACGGCAACATGGTTACGACGCACCTTGAAGTGGGGGCATTTGTAGACATATATAATTTAACAAAATAATTGGGTTTATAAGTGATGGCTCACATAGAAATAAATGAAGGCGAGGCGGACTACACGCGAGGCGAACAGGACTTCGCGAGGTGAACCGTACGTCGCGAGGCGAACCGAACTTGACGAGGTGAAATGACTTCACGTAGAAGTAAACAGTGGCAAGGTGAAATGACTTCATGTAGAAGTAAACAGTGGCGAGGTGAAGTGACTTCGCATAGAAGTAAACAGTGGCGAGGTGAAATGACTTTGCATAGAAGTAAACAGTGGCGAGTTGAAGTGACTTTGCATAGAAGTAAAACAGTGGCGA
Organism: Fragaria x ananassa; assembly: GCA_034370585.1. NCBI lineage: Eukaryota > Viridiplantae > Streptophyta > Magnoliopsida > Rosales > Rosaceae > Fragaria > Fragaria x ananassa. Next base: position 13,035,628 of record CP139764.1, read on the forward strand.
AGCGAAATGACTTCGCACGCGTAGAATTACATGAAGGCGAGGTGAGATGGCCCGTGAAAGGCACTTCGTGAAGAAGCTAGACGACAGAGTTCGCATGCATGCCTGGATGTACGTCCGAGATAAGTCCGCGAGGTGGAACCAGAAATCACCGCTTGCTTGGAAATCAAGGTTCCCTCGCGGGATATCTTCCTTATCCGCGAGATGGCTCGCCCCTTACTAATGACCTTGATCAAAACAGGACATTCAATCCAAACCGATCTGGGCATATCTAAATCTTAAGATTTGATTGGTTTGATTGTGTTAAAATCGGCAAGTAAATCAATCAGTCAAGATTCATTGATTCGATTAAGGAAATATTATTGATTCAAAATCTTCATTACTTGCCTTAAGTGGAGGAATGTTAACACTATAAATACCCCCTCTCATACCAAGAGGGGGGCAGAAACAAAGGCGGACATAGGAGCAAGAAACAGAAGTAGCGGACTAGAGAGAGAGAGAGAGAAAAAAACCTCCCGCAAGCTTAGAAGTCTCCCCAAAATCCTTGAAGAATTATCAAGCTCATAACCAGTTCTTCATCAAATCCAGATCCCCCTTGAAGAACTATCAAGCTCCCCAAGTAGCCAGTTCTTCACTAAATCCTTGAAGAACCATCAAGCTGCCAAATAGCCGGTTCTTCATCAACTTTAAGTCTAGAAGTTGTCAAATTCTGAAGAATCATTAAGCTACCAAATAGCCGATTCTTCATCAACCTCAAGCTTAGAAGTTGTCAAACCCCGAAGAGTCATCAAGCTGCCAAATAGCAGAGATCTTCACCAACTTCAAGTCAAAGAATAAACCACCACGTGAAACCGTTTGTGGATCAAATCCGATCAAGAACAAGCATCTACGGCCCTTGGTCAATCGACTTCTACAAATCATCAACACGACAAGAAATCCAACCTACAAACAATTCGTCTCAAGAACAAGTGCTTGTCACCCTTGAGTTAAACCTACATTCGGAGATAGAATCAGATGAGTACACAAAGATTGTAACCCGCATTCGCATTGATTAAATTAAATATTATTCTTTGTACACGTGTTGTTCTGTCATTTGTTGCAGATATTTTCGTGTTTACAACTAACAACACTCACTATGCCATGACTACATCATCTCTTTTTCAATTCCATTCAGTATAGGCAAAGCAAGATTGCAACTACATGACAGTAATAGACATAAAGCCCACAATGTTTAAATGCAGTATGCTGGTACACCAGACGGTTGATAGACGAAAGTTTTGACGGTGTGAGAATAACCTGATGGGTGATTATAACTGAACTTTACTCCTGAGCTGGTACCCCTGAGATGAGTGCAGTGCTCATGGAAGCTGCTGATAGGTCGTGCCAGGCATGCATCCCAGCGGTCACTCTCAGGCATAGTCTCTGCCACTCTCCCCTTAGCATTCGTGAATGCCTGGTAATTTTGTGATGCATAGAACAGCTACCTCAGCACCTGCAAAGAGTCAAACCAATTCATTCTTCCATATCCATAGTAGTTGGCTAATATTGTAAATCCGTTAAGAGAGTTTGAAGATTAAGCATCCTCTGTATCTTTAACTTCGTCACCGAATTCAATTGATACAATCACCAGAAAATGACATGAATGTGAACCATTTCAATTAATAGCATATAAAACTACAAACTAACAGAAAGAGACATCAACGAATAAAACTTAAAAGAGAAACCCAGCTCATTTAGTGCATATGAAGATCATAAGTTTGTTTTAGCAGTTTATAAATGTTCCTTCTTAAAGACCTAAAAACTTAGTCCAAAAAATAAATACCGATCAAATGAATGATGTATGAACGGGATGGAAGTAGATGTTGAGGAACAGAAGATGGCAACTGCAGGGAGTACTTCGGTTAGAAGTTCTTAATTGACATTTGTTGGAACAAAGGTTCTATCATAGGGAGAACATTCCAACACGCTAAGTCAAATGTTCAACTACGAGAAATGGAAACTAGCAGCTATGAAGCAGCATATTGTCCTCAGCCAATTGATATGCCTACTACGTACTGCTTGAACGACATGTAACATCAAGTCATCTGATCTTGATTCACCCAAGAGGTTTTCAGGAAATTCAATAACATAGACATTGATGCAAATGAGAAGGAAAATAATTTGGCGACAAATTCAAACGATAATACTGTGAAGATTTTGTACAGAACAATAACATATATCACTGTCCTAGCTGTATGACCATTAAAATAAGACCAATACTCTTCAAGTAAGAGCTGGGTTTTCAGCAAGACGAACAAAAGTGCCAAATTCTACAAATCATTGATATAATAATACGAAACTGTTGGTCAGAAGGTAGAAACGCAGAAGTCCAGTTCAAGAACCTCTAAAAATCTCAATGAACTAGTACTCATTCAAGAACTAAGGAATCCAGATACTGTGTATTATCTTAATATAAAGAGGAAAGTATTCCACCTCTCTACACATAATTCTGAGAATTCCAAAAATTCAGACCGGCAGAATAATCAAATTTATGCAAAACACATGATGATCAATTGATCATAATCACCCTTAAGAAACGAAACCTTCGTGTAAATTACTTTTTTACTTTTTTATTATCATTATTTTTCTTACATTTTGGGTTTTACCTTTCTTTTGGGTTACTTTACACTATCCATTTTTGTACAGATTACTTACTAAAACACTCTCCAAGATTACACACTTTGAATATTTGTTTACCTCACTACCAGAAAATGGGTCTTGGGCGACGAAACAAAAAAAACCGGGCGACAATTTTTTTTTTCGTCGCCTAATAGGGAACTTAGGCGACGATTTTTTTTTTCGTCGCCTAAGGAAAAAAAATCGTCGCCTAAGTTTACTCTTAGGTGACGAAAAAAAAAATCGTCGCCTAAAAATAAATTTCGTCGGCCAAAATATAAACTAGGGCGACGAAACAGTATTTCGTCGCCTAAGATATTTATTTCGTCGCCTAAGTTTTTTATCCTTAGGCGACGAAACTCAAATATTTCGTCGCCCAAGATTCTTCTATATATTGGGAGGCCGGGATAGAAGAATGAAAACTTTGAAAATTTGAAACATAAATTTCTCTAGTTCTTCAAATCGTTCGGTGTTGTGGAAATCTGTCCATACATAGTTTGTGGAGCTACTCCCAGGTACGTACATATGCATATGCACATATATATATATATATGCATATATATATATATATATATATTGATTTTCAGTTTTATTTGAGTTGAATTAATGATATATATATATATATGCATAGAGTTTGTTCCAAACTGAGTAAGGGGCCGTTCTGTCATAGATATGGTTCACAGGTTTGTTTAACTGGATCTCAAGATCACAAACTGACCACTCTTCTCGGTGAAGGGGTCGATAGGGGTTCACCTCCGTGATCACAAACGAGTCCTGCCTGGTTCCTGTAGGGGGTTCGCCCTCCGTGACATTGACACTTGCCTTCTGAAACCACGGAATCCGCTCGAACTAGATATATATAATTAATAATTAGTATGTTGTATTACATTAATATATATATATATATAAAAGATATGTTCATTAAATATTGATATATATATATATATGCTATTTTCAGGATATGGATAAGAGTTGGATTTCTCTTCCAAGATATCACAGAAAATATGCTGAAGGAGTTTGGGATTTTATGCAATATGCGCAGGGCAATTCTGACGGGAGTGGCATGTTCTATTGCCCGTGCAAGATGTGTAAGTGTCGCAGTGATATGCATCGATTTCCGTTTGATACAGTATGGGACCACCTGAAGAGTAACGGATTCTGGGAACGTTACACATGTTGGATATATCACGGTGAAACCTCATCACGCCCGCATGATCATGGACAGTTTTATCAGACGGGCAGTACATCCAACGATCCAACAACGGCCTTCATCAACGACATGTTTCCTCATGACAGCGGTGTATGCCCTGAACGACAGCACATTCCGCAGGCGCTGATGCAGGCCGTCCCTAGAGGTGTCAACACTGCCGGTATAGCCAAGTACAACAGACTTATTGCTTTCCAACAGACCCCTCTGTGCCCAGGTCATGAGAAGACCGTTCTTCAGTGTGTGATGGAGGTGATGCATATCAAGGTTGACACAAAATCGACCGTGACGGCTGTTGATAGGTATCTACAGTACGCTGCTTCGCTCCTGCCAGACGGTCATCGTCATCCCACCACGCATCATAAGGTCCGTCGTATCTTGAGAGATCTCGGGCTTTCCTACATCAAGATCCATACATGCAGATATGACTGCGTTCTATTCTGGGGTAAAGATGCAGACGGTAATAACCTTGAAGGCCTTCATCGTTGTCCGGTATGTGGGACCGACAGGTATAAGCGGACTCCCACAGGCAACAGGAAACCTGTTAAGGTACTTCGCTATTTCCCGTTGACGGATAGGCTGGAGCGGTTGTACATGTCTTCAAAGACGGCCGAAGCTATGAGATGGCACGCTGTGAGGGAGGTGCATGACGAAGACCTCATGGTACACCCTGCTGACGGGGAGGCGTGGAAGCATATAGACAAGGAGTTTCCTCATTTTGCTTCAGAGGTGAGGAATGTGAGGCTCGGGCTGTCATCCGACGGGTTCAACCCTTTTGGGACCATGAGTCTTTCGTACAGTATATGGCCGGTCATTTTGGTGCCTTACAACCTTCCTCCATGGATGTGCATAAAGAAGGAATACAACATGTTGACCTTGTTGATTTCGGGGCCCGGTTATCCAGGTATCTACTTTCCCTTCATATTTTATATATTGTTGTTGCTTCAATTTTTTCTCCATTTATTGTTTTTGTTCTATATTGTTGGTCATATATAGTCGTTATCTGAATTTGTTGTGGTTGTTATTGTTGTTGTTATCTAGGGAAGTGTCTCGATGTGTATATGAGACCGCTGATTGAAGAGTGTAAATTGCTTTGGGAGGTTGGTCATCCCACTTATGACTCCCACAAAAATGAGATGTTCCAGATGCATGCCATGATTGTTGGTACCATCAGTGATTTTCCTGCACGTGGGATGTTGTCTGGCAACGTTGTTAGGGGATACAAGGCTTGTCCTGAGTGCCTTAGCTCCCAGGGGTGCAGCAATCATTGCAACAAGATAGTCCGGATAGGTCACCGTGCTTACCTACCACATGATCACCCCTGGCGGATAGATACCGGGGCATTTGATGGGACCGAAGAGAGAGGTGTGGAGCCGCATAGATGGTCGGGGGAAGAGATTTTAGCAGTGCTGGATGAGTATGATTTTGGGCAGCTCAGCAATCATCCCGATATTGTGGCCAGAATACCTGAAAGACCAGACAGGTACAAATTCTGGACACATAAGAGCATATTTTGGGAACTCCCGTACTGGAGTACGCTGTTGATCAGGCACTACCTAGATGCGATGCACATAGAGAAGAATGTCTGCGACAGTGTGGTAGGTATAGTGCTCAACTTGGAGGGGAAGACGAAAGACGGTCCTAAGGCACGCGTTGATCTTAAGAAAATGGGAATCAGAAAACATCTTTGGCTGAAAGAGGGGAAGAAAAAGATGCCTTGGGCTCCTTACACCGTGAAGCCTGATCAGAAGACCCAGATCTTCAGGTGGATGAGTTGTGTGACGTATCCCTCAGGCGTTGCAGGAAATATAGCCCGGTGTGTGAACTTGCGGGAGAATAAGATATACGGCTTGAAGAGTCATGACTGTCATATTCTGCTACAACGTCTCTTCCCTGTTTTCATTCGACCGTTCCTTCACCATCAGGTAAATTTGTGGTTAAAATTACGGTTAACCTGCCGTTGTTGGATTTTATATTAAATTTGTGATGTGTGGTTGGCCAGGTTGTGGAGCCGTTAGTAGCGCTGTCAAGATTCTTCATGAAGTTATGCACAAGGGAAGTGAGAAAATTCGATCTCTGGGAAATGCAGGCAGACATCATATACATCATGTGTAAATTCGAGAGGATCTTTCCGCCAAATTTTTTCGATATCATGCCTCACCTGATGATCTATCTTCCCCAGCAATTGTTGTTTACCGGTCCAGTACACTTCACTTGGATGTATCCCATGGAAAGGTATGTTTTATTCACTTACATCTCCATAATACATATATGTACGTACATGTTCAATAACCATAACGTATAGTTTGCAATCTTATATTTACAGGCAACTTGGTGAGTACAAAGATTATGTCACTAATAAATCCGCGCCTGAAGGATGTATAGCTGAAGCATATATTGCACATGAATGCGTCACCTACATGAAGTTGTATTTAGGAGCGTCGTTGGGAGCTCCGCAAGCCATGGAGGAACATGCGCCGCGGTTCAATCTCTCTATAGTTTCCAGTGATGTCGAAGTTGGTGGAGCACGACTGTCCGCCGAGTATGCATTGTCGGATGAAGAGATAGCCATAGTGCACTGGTGGGTACTAATCAATTGTGAAGAAGTTAAATATTGGAAAGAGTTGCACCTATCTTTTCCGGAAGTTGATGGTGATCTCGAGTACCACAACATGACGTTCGCAAATTATTTTCGCACCTGGGTACGTAATTTAATCTTCCCTGTTATATATATATATATATATATATATATATCTAATTATTTTCTATTGCATAGATTTTCGGATATTTACAGTTCAATATCCGTTACAGATGGACATGATTAAATCTGATGATAATCCAAACTGGTCGCACGAACTATTACTTCTTGCGATGCAACCGCAACGGGCTAGAGTTTATCCCACTTGCACAATGAATGGCGTCAAATTTGAATCTGAAGAGAGAGACAACAGACGAAGAACACAGAATTCTGGGGTGATGGCGAAAGGCCATGGCCTTGACTATTACGGTGTTCTCCATTCAGTGGTCGAACTGGTTTATGCGGAAGGAATGAAAGTGCATATGTTCAAGTGTAGATGGTTTGATACAGGCGCACAGAGCATGAAGATGGATCAGTACGGCAATTTATCGGTCAACACTGCTACAAGCGCCTACGAAGATGACCCGTTTGTTTTTGCGACATCGGTAAAGCAAGTGTTTTATCTTGATGACCTTGCCAAGGGTGACGCGTGGAAAATAGCGAACATTGTGCATCCTCGAAACATTTACCAGGCGGCTACACTTGGAGTGACCATTCCAGGGCCAGAGGCTGATGCGTATCAGGAGCCGAACGCAGTAGGTATTCATGATGTAGCTACTGTTCGCAAAAATAATGTTAAACATGGTCGAGTGCTCAGAATTTGTGACGAAGATTCAACCTTTATTGATGTTGATCCAAATGAAGAAACAAACGACGACTCTGACGACAAATTAAGGCATAGATTACCAGATATTAATTCCGATACCGAAGAAGACTCATCGGATGACTCAGATTACGAGCCTTAATTAGCTTAGTTATAATTGAGCCTTAGCTTTGTAATTATTGTCCAAATTAATATAAAGATATGCGGTCAAATTGTTGTCCAAACCACTTAAAAGAATATGTTTGTACTAAAATAAATAAAGCACATTTAAATTTCATTGTAGATGATTTTTATTTTTACTCTTGGGCGACGAATTGAATAAAAATCGTCGCCCAAGTATTATCTTGGCCGACGAATTACCCTGTTTTCGTCGGCCAAGATAATCCGAATAATTAAAATAAAATAAAACACATTTAAATTTCATTGTAGAGGATTTTTTATTTTTACTCTTGGGCGACGAATTGAATAAAAATCATCGCCCAAATATTATCTTGGCCGATGAATTACCCTGTTTTCGTCGGCCAAGATAATCCGAATAATTAAAATAAAATAAAACACATTTAAATTTCATTGTAGAGGATTTTTTATTTTTACTCTTGGGCGACGAATTGAATAAAAATCGTCGCCAAAGTATTATCTTGGCCGACGAATTACCTTTTTTTGTCGGCCAAGATAATCCGAATAATTAAAATAAAATAAAACACATTTAAATTTCTTTTGAATAATTAAAATAAATATCCCGGGTATTTATTTTTTACCAAATTTTTATAGGCCCGTAAGAGTCTCGTCGATTGGAAACTATTCTCAGTTGAAGGTCCGGCCAGATTACGTGATTTGGAGGGTCGAATCTCCGTTTCCGTTTGTTTAGGGGTTTGACCGCGCCGATTGACCGGACGGATCGAGCCCTTATCATTGTCAGATGGAGCTGAATTTTTTTGCACCTACGTAATTCGTTATGCTGGTCATATCTGACGGTAGGTTTTCAGTTCCTCTTCCCCGATCACCAAACTCACGTTATATGTACTAATGTTGTATAATTTTTTATAGAAGTGTTGAGTTTAAGTGTCGTTTTGAAGACAACGTATACGTAGATGCCTCAAACGCAAAAAAGTCGTGAAATAAGATATGACCAGAATGGTGAAATATGTCAACCCGCGAAAAATGAAGATATTCCGGTAAAATTTCGGTGCCGGTTGTTCCGGTTAACGAAATTCTCTTATTTCTACCTAGTGGTAGCCCTATCCCGGGTATTTATTTTTTACCAAATTTTTAGGGTCCTGTAAAAGTCTCATTGATTGGAAACTATTCTCAGTTGAAGATCCGGCCAGATTACGTGATTTGGAGGGTCGAATCGCCGTTTCCGTTTGTTTAGGGGTTTGACCGCGCCGATTGACCGGACGGATCGAGCCCTTATCGTTGTCAGATGGAGCTGAATTTTTTCCCACCTACGTAATTCGTTATGTTGGTCATATCTGATGGTAGGTTTTCAGTTCCTCTTCTCCGATCAACAAACTCACGTTATATGTACTAATGTTGTATAACTTTTTTATACAAGTGTTGAGTTTAAGTGTCGTTTTGAAGACAACGTATACGTAGAGGCCTCAAACGCAAAAAAGTCGTGAAATAAGATATGACCGGAACGGTGAAATACGTCAACCCATGAAAAATGAAGATATTCCGGTAAAATTTCGGGTTTCCGTGGGTTCCGGTTAACGAAATTATCTTATTTCTACCTAGTGGTAGCCCTATCCCGGGTATTTATTTTTTACCAAATTTTTAGGGTCCCGTAAAAGTCTCGTCGATTGGAAACTATTCTCAGTTGAAGGTCCGGCCAGATTACGTGATTTGGAGGGTCGAATAGCCGTTTCCGTCCGTTTAGGGGTTTGACCACGCCGATTGACCGGACGGATCGAGCCCTTATCTTTGTCAGATGGAGCTGAATTTTTTCCCACCCACGTAATTTGTTATGCTGGTCATATCTGACGGTGGGTTTTCTGTTCCTCTTCTCCGATCACCAAAATCACGATATTCTGAATTTTATGATAGAAATCTTGGCCGACGATTTTCTTCATCTTGGGCGACGAGATTTATAGTGAAGAACATCGTCGCCCAAGTAGACTATCTTGGCTGACGATTTTCAAAAAACAGGGCGACGATTTTTGAATTCGTCGGCCAAGATTATCTTGGCCGACGATTTTTAAAAAAACAGGGCGACAATTTTTGTGAAATCGTCGCCCAAGAACGCCACTATAAAAGGCAAAAATTCGGAACCCTAACCATTTCTTCAGCCGCCAAGCCCTCTCTCTCTCTCTCTCCGAAAATCCTCTCTCTGCCCTCTCTCCGACCCCGACGCCGACCCCAATTCGGAACCCCGACGCCGACCCCGACACCGACCCACAATTTAAGGTATAACCCTAAAACCCTAAATTGGTTTTAATTGTTGTTGTTGTTGTGATAATTGTAAATTGTTGTTGTTGTGATAATTGTAAATTGTAAATTGTTGTTGATGTTGTTGTGATAATTGTAAATTGTAAATTGTACGTTGTTGTGATAATTGTAAATTGTTGTTGTGATAATTGTAAATTGTTGTTGTTGTGATAATTGTAAATTGTGATGTAAATTATGGTAAATTGTGATGTAAATGATAATTGTAAAATATTAGGGTTTACGGTTTAGGGTTTAGGGTTTAGGATTTGTGGAAATAATTTGTAAATATATTGTAAATGATTAAATAATTTTTGATTAAATAATTAAATAATATAAATTATAATTGTAAATATATTGTGGGCATTTTGTAAAAAATAATGGACTATTTTTGAGTAAGGATGTAAATATTCGTAAATTAATTTTTGTGATGTAATAATTGCTAATTAATGTAAATAATTTGTTATGTGAATAAAAAAATAATAAATCCTATAATAACTTTTAATTTTTATTTGTGCTATTATTGTTGATAAATTTTTCGAAATTTATGGTTATTTTTTGTGAACTTAATTATAAGACGGTAAAATATTTTTAATAAATTTATGGTTATTTTAAACAGGATGGCCATGAGGAGAACTTCTGGACAACGTTCGGGTGCGAGGAGCCAAGACGACTCGGACGGTACCTCAAACAACCCGTTGGAATCACCGTCGATCGGGTTTCCGTGGCAGTTGACGTCCCGATATGCGGGGCTTAGGGGTGGCGCGAGCGGCTCGGGTTCTGCTGGGCAGTCGGGTCCCGCAGCGACGGCTCCTCGTCATCCAGAGATACTTCGCCGGTCGCGATCCCGCAGCGACGCCCCCACACAGTCTTCCCCGACCGACGGTGATGGCGGGTCATCCGGGGTCCCTATGGTGCCGTCCGGCCTCTTCCTTCCTCCGACGATACCGGCGATACCTCGCGTCGATGAGGAGGGTCGACCGATTCGGGAGCAGCTCCCGCATGTGGCACCGCACGAGGCCTATATCTACCGGGAGTTTCCCACGCCTCTTCATCCCGTGAGGGTCTCCGAGCAGGCGGACGGAGACGAATCCGTCGGCTCAGCCTCATCTTCAGGTAATTTATTATTACTTTTTTGTCGATTTTAATTTTTTTTTGTAAAAATGTATTATTAATATTAAATTTGATTCACAATGTCACAGCCGCCGGAACGAGAAGGCGGAACAGGAGAGGCACCGTCAGCAACAAGGGACTCGATAGGGCGGTCGAGTCCGCTGGACGGATCGCCATCCCGTTTTCCAACGGCAAACCGGTGGACGCCGCGTTGGGAAACCGGTACACCCGCGCCGCGGGAGGCACCATCCGCTCCAGACTCCCAATGTTGTGGGGAGTCTGGAGCCAGGTTCCTGATGGAGTGAAGGAGATGCTCCATCAGTCGATGTCGGTGAGTTTACTCGATCAATTATTATTTTTTTAACTAATAAATTATTTAATTATAAAAAAAAATACTAACAAGTGGTAATGCAACAATGGTTTGTGGTTCCCGAGGAGGGATGTGACTGGGCGGACAAAGCCCATAGGGAGAGGTACCTCTATTTAATAATTTATTAAATTTTATTTTTTTAATAATATATTTAATATTTTTTTTGTATATGTAGGTTCAAGGAGTGGAAGCACGACCTCCGGGAACACTGGAAGAATTACGGGAGCGACCGTTCAGGTACCCCGAAGGAGTTCGAGTATCGGGAGTACGAGTGGCGGTGGCTTCTTGTCACGCAGTTCAACGACCCTCACAAACAGGTAATTCGTAAACAAATTTGAATATTTAATTAGTGAATTAATTATAATTGTATGTTTTTAAATATTTACTAACGATAATTTTTTTTGAAGCACCTCGCCCGGGTGAACGCTGAGAACCGGCAACAGAACACAACCAACCATCGTGCCGGTTCGAGGCCGTTTTCGGCCATCATGGACGACGTGCGGCGAGAGCGGCCAGAGGAGAACCCCTATGCAGGGACCTTTCAGAGGGCATATCCTCATTCTGAGGAGGATCTTGTAAGTTCCTTATATTTTCTAATTTTTAATTTTAATTACATTTTATTAAATGTATATTAATATATTTTTATAATATATCCAATTAGGCGAGGGTGAGAGAGGCAGAGCAAGAGGTCATGAGAGGCATGGTGAACGACACATGGTTGGGCACGGCAGAGGATGACATGTCAGAGGCCATGTCCAGGATCGACACTTCAGATCCTACCGTTGGGGCGCGGATTATGACCACTGCCTTCGCGCAGCGTTCCAACACCTACTACTGCCGGGGTATGGGAGACGCTGGAAAGGGGATCCTGAAGACGACGCCAGGATTTCAGCGCAAGGGAGCCGCCGGAGCCTCAAGCAGCAACAGCCAGACCACTCGGCTACATGATCAGTTCGCAAGTCTACAGTCTGAGCTGGAAGCCCAAAGAGCGAGGGAGTCTGAGCTGGAAGCCCAAAGAGCGAGGGAGATGGCGGCGATGGCGGAATCATATGCGGCTTCCACGGCTGCGCATATGGAGCGGGTGAATGAAGTCACCAATGCCAACCAGGCGGCTATGGGACAGTGGATGACTGCCTACATCGCTGCACATGCGGCCGGACAGCCGTTTCCGCCCATGCCTACGCCTATACCATTACCTCAGTGGCCCCACCCTCAGTGGCCCCAGCCTCAGCAGCAGCCTCCTCAGCCTGACCAGCCGTCGCCTCAGCCTCAGGACCCTCCGAACGGGAATGATGAGTTAGATTTCGAGTTTCTCGATCTATAGGCAGATGGACTGAATTTTTGTAATAAATTATTTATAAATTTATAAATTTGTGTTATTTTTAATTAAATTTTAGTATTAGAAAAATTTAAAGAAATGCCGAAAAAAAAAATTCCAGCAAAAATTAAAAAAATATTATTTATATATTTAAAAAAATTATTTAATTATTTTAAAAAAAATTTTAAATATATCTTAGGCGACGAAATTTCTAAATCGTCGGTCAAGGACTTACCATCTTAGGCGACGAAAAAAAAATATCGTCGCCTAATATGTAGTGATCTTAGGCGACGAAATATTTATTTTCGTCGCCCAAGTTTATAAGATCTTAAGCGACGAAAAATGTTTTCGTCGGCCAAGGTGTTAAATCTTGGGCGACGAATATTTTTTGGGCGACGAGAAGTATATTTTAGGCGACAAAATTAGTTTTCGTCGCCCAAGTTCTTAGGCGACGACGAAATGAATTTTCGTCGCCCAAGTTCTTGACCGACGCGGTTCTGGCGACGACGTTTTGGCCGACGACATGTCGTCGCCTAAGTGCTTAGGCGACGAAATTTTTTAACAGGGCGACGATTTTTTTTCGTCGCCCAAGATCTTTTTTCTGGTAGTGCCTATAAAGCCACCTAAATATGGGACAAATATTATATATATATATATATATATATTTATAAATGATTCAAGTTGGTTGACCGAGAATGTAATTTTTTTTTTCTCTTAAAAAAAAAATTAAACAAGTCAATAGTTCAAGCTAGAACGGCACAATACTGTCAATACATACGCTTCGGTTAGGAACAAATCCTTTAAGGGATGAGAGGGGCCATGCCCTTCCTCACCTGGACGACTTCAAAATTTCATTATAATTATGGTATAATTATGTATTTGTTAGTGTTAAGTTTAAGAATTTACCTTCAGAGATTTATGTTGTTAACTCAATTGATTTTTTTTTCAATTGAGGATAGTGTCATTCTAAAAATTCAAAATGGTAAGTAGAGACAAGAGGGGAAAAGCGATTTAGTTTATCTAGTGTAGTCAAAGTGCAAAAATGTTGAAGAGAAACAGATAAATGATATCTAGAAATTTGACTTGTATTGTCACATTGTTAGAATCGATCTATGATCATCTAGGGTAGCTGCAGCTTACTGCATTTGAACATTAATTGTAGGCTTCAGTTGCAATCTGTGCTTGCTGTTCCTCAAGGGATTGGGAAAGAGGGATTATTATGTAGTGAAGGATTTGGTTATGATCGACGATGTAGATTTTGCCAGTCTCTCTATTCCAACACTATCCAGTTGGTCAAGGTTTTCAAGAGTGGGGCCCGCTATGCTGAAGTGGCAACAGATGGGAGGACCAGGGACGTGTCCAAAATACACAATTCATCCCCCACGGAAAAGTCAAAACACTCCACTAAATAAAGCCCCCGTAGCTCTACAAATTAAAAACGCCACAGGGCCATAATCGTCTTCTTCTCTCCTCCTTCTTCTTCTTCTTTCCTATATCCACAGACGGGTCTCAGTTTGATTCCGACGAATTTACACCCAGAATAAGAAACCGTTGAACTGAAACAGTCGAGAGGTACGTAGCTTGGTTGGGCGAGCTCAGAAAAAAAATCCCAAAATGATAGAATGGCTGAGAAGATTAAGAGCTGCATTTGGAGCCTCGTTTCTCTGGCTCGTTTGCCTCATTTACTTCACCCAGGTTCTTTCTCATTCTCTCTCTCAAACTATCTCAATCCGTTTTTTTTCTTATGTAGATGAATTTCAGCTTCTGGTTTTATGCATAATGTGGTTTTTTCTTTTGTGTTTGTTGCTGATTTTTGGGTGAGAGGTTTGTATTTACATTGTGTAGTTGGTAATTGATATGGTGATTGACGTATTATTGTTTGCGTTTTGATGTAATTGTAGGGTTTTAGATCCTTTGTTTGGACTGCAGTTTCATACCAGCTGAAAGATACGCTCAAGTTGTCACCTTCGTCTTCTCAGTTTGTGTTTTCCATAGCTTTCTTTCCGTGGAGCATCAAACCGTTATATGGGTATGGATGTTCTTCTACTTTGTAATTATGTTCTTGAGTGTGTAAGTAGACAACAACCATGTAATTTTCTGCTTGGTAACACTTATGCCATGTCTATGTAGTAGATTCAGATACCTGTATAACTGTATTGAGTTTGTAGGGGAGTTTAATGACAATGGAAAGGTTCCGTCATCACTTTGTTAAGTCATTTAGAAAAAGATTCGACTCATTTGATGAAATTTGCGACATAATGTGTATAAAGAGAAAAGAGCCGGATTTTATTGAACAATGGATTTGATACCGTTTTATTGGTAAATTGATAACATCATCCTATAGACAGGCTGTATCAATGTCTTCTAAAGAGGACTTGCTACTTCGCCTCTGTTTGTACCTCTCAGTTTTTTAAGTATAACACATTTCATGTAAGGGCATGAGCCAACTCAATAAGTCGGACATAACATGCATCTGATTTTAATTATTGCAGTTTGTCGGCTTGTACTCCCAGCTTTGAGCCTGCTTTTGTGTTCTTAAAATCTGAATGCATGCTTTTTGTGCAGAATTTTGTCTGATTGTATTCCAATAAAAGGAAGGAAAAGGGTTCCATACTTGGTGATTGCAACTGTGCTCTCTCTTGTCCCATGGCTTATTCTCGGACTGAATGCAATGTCAAGGAGTTCCATGTGGCTCCTCATGGCCTTCTTAACAGTACAGAACCTGGGCTCGGCCATGGCTGATGTAGTAGTTGATGCAATGATTGCTGAGGCAGTAAGACATGAGTGGTATGGTCACTAAAACCGATTTTCTATTCATTGACTTTGATGAACTTTGAGTTGCATATCAAGTCCTGCATACTCGTTCCATGCTAACATAAAGGTCTGGAGCATCCTTCATAAGGAACTATTCAAAACCTTATTTTCAGATTTAGCATGATATGCTAGTCCACTATGAGGTTCCCTAGTCAGATCTAACATGGTTAAATGTCTTCTTATATGCCACCAAAAGAAGTTAGTTTTTCATCTGTCCCTCCTATTGTCTAATTGACCAGCTTGAGTTTATTTTAGTTGATCTAATTCAATGTTATTTAGATGGTGGCTGATGGGATATCCTCTTTCCCCTTGTCAGATCTAATAAAATAAAATGAATGTTTATCTAATGACAGACCTTGATGTTTTGATTGTGATCAGGGCTTCATTTGCTGGAGATCTCCAGTCAGTATCGTGGTTGGCAATGGCTTTCGGCGGCATATGTGGGAGTTTGACAGGAGGATTTGCATTATCCAACTTTGATATACACACAATTTTTCTTCTTTTTTCTATACTACCGTCCATACAATTGTTATCATGTGGCTTGGTGGAGGAGAATTCTGTAGATAGTGAAGCTTTTGCTGAATCTAAATTAAGAAGCTCACATGGGGTGAATGGGAACCATAGTTCTCTAGATGAAGATAGTTTTTCAGAGAAGAAATCTAATACCAGCATTACAAAGAGAAAGAAGAGCAAGAAGGGCAGCAAAAATAAAACAGTTTCAAGTAAAGTACAGGTTTCTGGGAAGGTTGACTCATTAGCATCACAGTGGTTCCAATCATTGAAAGCAGCCACTTTTAGTCTGTGCCGTGCATTTAAGCAACCAATTATTTTGAGGTAACTCAAACTTCCTCCTTTTTTTTTTTTTTTAAATTTTGGTGAACCCCAATGGGATGATCTATTGACCCGAAAAAAAGAAGGGGATATCTCATAAAAATAATGTCCAAATGTCAAGTGGTCTAGGAATAGTCCTTAGAATGGCTGGTCCAATGGACCATTCATTTTATAGAATTTTTCTTTTTACAAATGTAGCTGAGCTCTGAGCCAGTTTAGATGTGTCTGTGCATAACTTGATACTTGTTGTAATGTAAAAATGTAATCTTAGTGATTTTTCTGGCTATATAATTTGCTGTTTTCTTATATGTGGGATTTATAAAAATTCTCAATCTTGGTCACAATTTTGATTTTAAACGTTTTGCAGACCAATGGCTTGGTTTTTCCTGGCGCACGTTTCCATTCCAAACCTCTCAACTGTGATGTTTTATTATCAAACCGAATTCTTGAACTTAGAAGCATCCTTTTTGGGCTCTGCACGTGTTGTGGGATGGTTAGGCCTCATGCTTGGAACCTTAGTATATAATCGGTTCTTAAAGAGAATGAAGTTGAGAAGAATCCTCATGTAAGTACAGGGTAATTCTGTAAAGTATTCCCTTTTTCTCAGGAGTTAGTTTGTTGATGTTTTTGTCCTAATCTCTGTAGGTGGTCTCAACTTGGTTTGGCCTTCATGACGCTGCTTGACATTGTTTTAGTGTCTCGAGTAAATCTCACCTTCGGTATATCAGATAGGATTATGGTGCTCTGTGGCTCAGCTCTTAGTGATGCAGTTAATCAGTTCAAGTAAGTTTATATTTGGCTCATATATAATTTTTTGTTACTCTAGCATGAGCATATTATATCATAGAATTCATCCATGAACTTCTCGCTTGTATTTGTGCCTCATTAGCTCATATGTTTTTCATCACTTAAGTCAATCTATTTAAATCCATGCATGCGTCATTTAGGATACAAATTATGGGCATCAGTAAGTGTGGGATTTGTTGCCATTTATATCATGCTGAGAAACTTTCCATGAAACACAGGTTTATGCCGTTCCTGATCTTATCTGGACAGCTTTGCCCTCCTGGAATCGAGGGAACTCTGTTTGCCCTTTTTATGTCTATAAATAATTTAGGCTCAACGTTGGGGTCCTTTGTCGGTGCTGGATTGGCTTCAGTTTTGAGCATTTCTTCAGGCTCTTTTGACAACCTTCTATTGGGAATTGTCGTTCAAGTTCTCTGCATATTCATACCAATTGCTTTCCTATTTTTGATACCAAAGGAAGCTACAGGAATATCAGCGTAGATAGTGGTTAATTGTCTCACAGAAGATTACTGTGTAGGTTGGCCTACGGACTGAAATCAAATTAGTATACTTTTTAACTTTTTTCTTTCTTTCTTTCTCTTTTACGGAGACTGTGTTCATGTCTCCACAACAGCACCTGAGATGTACTTACAGTTGCAAATTACAGCTGCTTCTGAATGATACACTTCCATTTAGAGCTCCATTTTCCAATAATGTTGTTTCATTTGTGATGATCCCTCACTAACCTGGAAAGCAGTTTGTAGCGGCGGAACTCGTTGTTGAAAAGTTTTTGTATACTGATGATTGGAAATTATGCCGTTTAATGTATACAAAAACCACATTTCCAATCATCAGTTTACAGAAACTTAAGAATATCGTTCAAAACTAGTGGTGGAAATCATTGATGCCGTTCTGTCATGGAATGTTTAAGGGAAAGTTGTACCTAAGAAGATAAATAGGCAAATTACTACTTGTCGAGATTCAGCAGAATAGACAATGCATCATTCCTACACGATCATTCTTGAAGTTTACATAAGCAGTCACAATCTAAGTTGCACGGACACGGCGACACGACACGGCATGACACGGCATATAGAATAATATATTTATGTATTTTTAATAAATAAAAAATTACTAAAATATGAAATAAGTTTATTACATTACCAAATAAAGTTCTAAATTCAATATATTTCATAACCATAACAAATACGTCAAGTGCATAACTAATACCATTAAAATGAGCAACTAAAACATAGCATTAAAGAAAAACAAACTTGAGTAGTAGCTTGTTTTCAAACAAGGCAATTTCTAGTACAACAACACGGTTAAAACTTAAAACTAATACAACAACATAAATGATAAACTGTCACTTACTACAAACCAAGATTACACTGCCAAAGTACCAAATATTTACAATAACATGGAACTAAAGACTCTAACCAAACTGACACCTACCACAAACAACTTTAAATATACACATATTCTGATCCTACCCGCTATGCAACAGATGATGCATTACTCTTCAGTTTCCCAGTTAAATGTCTTCTGGTTAGCCCTAAAAAAGCGAGTTAAACAAACTAACAAGGAGCATGCCCCAAAATGAAAACAGACAAAAGAGATGAAGAACAAGAACAACCTGATGAAGATTTAGGAAAACTCTTTAACTCTTTAACTCAAGTCTCAAACACATCTCATTTTGAATTCAATCAGCAATACCACATAGGAGAAGGATTATTATTTTTTGTATTTTAGGAAGAAGATTTAGCAGAACTATCAGATATAGGAGGAAAACGAACTAACCTTAGCAACGACGGACTGACGGACTAGCGACGGCGGTGACAACGGACGGTAGAGAGAAGAGGTCAGATCGGTGAACAGATCGACTGGGTGGCGGACTGGTGATTGGCGACTGACGAACGGTGAGAATGGGTGGCGGACGGTGAGCGTCTTCTTCGTCTGGGAATCGAATTGGTGAAGAGAAGAGTCGGCAATACTAGGCACAGAGAGGACTGAGGAGAGAAGAGAATGAGAGATCCGAGCGTGCCTCAGTTACTTCAATTTTTTTTAAGTCTTGCTAACGTGGTGTGTCGGAGGAGGTCAACGTGTCTATGACGTGTCCGAAAAGTCAACATTTTTAGACACTCCCCGTGGCGTGTCAGACATGAATTTTGCCGTGTCGAGCGCGTGTCGGCATGTTAGACACTCCAACACTCTAGGGGTGTGGAGTGTCGGTGCAACATAGGTCACAATACTACTGATGGTGACTGACGACACTGTTTGAGTAGTTTAGAAAAGATGAGATATGAAAGTTAATAGTCGAGCTCCGACATTGTTTTGTGAAGATGGATATTTTTTTAGGAGAGTAAGCTATGACAATGCCTTGCCTTTCTTGACCCAAATATTGTTTGATATGGTAATTATTTCTTTATCAAGACAAGTCTTCATTGTATCCAATCTGATTTTGAGGTTCGTTATGAAGGAGTGATTGCTAATTTGTTCAAAGTTTTTATGTTTCAGTTAATAATGTCCTAGTTTCTAGGTTTAACGTTAGCATTGATTCATTCAAAGTCTGTTACCGTGTAGTTGTTATCGTGGGCTGTATTTTCGTTTAAGTTGATAGGGTTTGTTACATTATATGGCTATTTAAAGCCAGAGTTGTTATTCAATAAGATAAGTCATTCAAACTAGTTTTTTTGTGTCTGAGTACTAGCTCTCTTGGTTTTCATTCCCAACAAACTGGTATCAGAGCCCCTACTGGAGCCTCTGATAAAGAAGCCGCAGCTCTTCTTTGAGTGATTTCGTGAGAAAGGTGAAGATGGCAGCAGAGTTGAGTAATTTTGCATAACCCTGCATCCCTAATTTTGATGGGGATTATGAGCATTGGAGTATGCTTATGGAGAATCTCCTGCATTCAAAGAAGTACTGGAGTGTTGTTGAGATAGAGTGTGAAGAGCCTGCATCTGGAGAAGTTTTACTTTTGAATGCAGCCTTGGAGGACATGAAGCTGAAGGATCCGAAAGCCGAAAATTACTTGTTTCAATCAATTGACAAGTCCATACTGAAAATAATTGTTCAAAAAGAGAAGGCAAAACAGCTATGGGACTCCATGAAAGTCAAGTATCAAGGAAACTCTAGGGTAAAGCGTGCTCAACTTCAAGTTCTCCACATGAACTTTGAAGTGTTGGAGATGAAATCTGGAGAGTCTGTCACAGACTACTTTGGTAGGGTGATGATGGTCGCAAACGACATGAGGAATTAGGGAGAGGACATGCCTGAAGTGAAGATTGTTGAGAAGATTCTGCGTACACTCACATAAAAGTTCAATTACATTGTTTGTTCGATTGAAGAATCAAAAGACATCAATTGTCTCTCAGTAAATGAGTTACACAGCTCATTGCTTGTGCATGAACAGAAGTTTTGGAAGAGTGAAGGAGATGATCATGCACTAAGAGTTTATGATGAGAGAATTGGAGGCAAAGGCCAAGGAAGGAGCAATTATAGAGGAAGAGGTCGTGGGATAGGAACTCAAGCATTCAACAAAGCCATAGTGGAATGCTTCAAATGTCACAAGCTCGGACATTACCAGTATGAATGCCCTTGCTTAAATAAGGAAGCCAACTACGTAGAGATGGATGACAAAGATGAGATGCTGCTAATGTCATTTGTTGAGTTGCATGAGATGAAGCGGAAAGATGCGTGGTTCCTCGACTCAGGATGCTCTAATCATATATGTGGGGATCGAGGTATGTTTGCCAATTTAGATGGGAGTTTTCAACATTCTGTTAAATTGGGAAATAATAGTAGAATGGGTGTAGCTGGAAAAGGAAGTGTGAGGTTATTGTTGAATAGAGTGAGTCATGTTGTCAGTGAAGTGTACTATGGTCTAGAGCTTAAAAACAATCTCTTGAGCATAGGACAACTTCAAGAGAAAGGTTTGGCAATATTGATTCAAGGAGGGGTTTGTAAAATTTATCATCCGGAGAGGGATTTGATCATTCAAATAGTAATGAGTGCGAACATAATGTTTATTTTGTTAGCTCAGACACAAGGTTTTTGTGTTTCAGATGTTTAAAGATGTCTTCATACAAGCTCTCAAGATCTCTCCCATCTTTGGCATCGACATTATGGACACTTGAGCTACAAGGGCTTGAGAACTTTGTAATACAAGAAGATGGTTCGTGGACTTCCTCAGTTTCAAGCCTCAGGTGTAACATGCATAGATTGCAGTATTGTCAAACAATATAGAGATACAATACCAAAAAGAAGTATGTGGAGAGCAAGTCAGCCTCTGGAGCTCATTCATGCAGACATATGTAGACCTATTTCACCTACGTCTAATAGTGGTCAGAGGTACACTTTATGTTTTATTGATGACTTTAGTCGTAAATCTTGGGTGTACATGTTGGTAAAGAAGAGTAAAGCACTGGATTGTTTCAAGCATTTCAAAAAGTCAGTGGAAAAGGAGAAAGACTTGTTTGTTAAGTGTCTGAGGACAGATAGAGGAGGTGAATTCACTTCAAATGAGTTCAATAACTTCTGCATGAGGAATGGAATTAAGAGACAATTAATTGCTGCATATACGCCATAACAAAATGGCGTTGCTGAGAGGAAGAATCGAACTGTGATGAATATGGTTCGTTCCATGTTGTCAGGCAAGAAGATATATGCCAAAGAGTTTTTGGCCAGAGGCAGTGGATTGGACTTTCTATGTTCTAAATAGATGTCCAACCTTGGCAGTAAAGGATGTTACACCACAAGAAGCATGAAGTAGAATAAAGCCCTCAATTGAGCACTTTCGTATCTTTGGATGTCTTGCTCATGTTCACATTCTAGATAAAAGGAGAGGTAAATTAGATGATAAAAGCTTTCCTTGTGTTTTACTTGGGGTTAGTGAGGAGACAAAGGGATATAGATTATATGATTATGCTGCTAAAAGGGTTGTTGTGAGTGGAGATATGATTTTTGAGGAAGAAAAGGAATAGGATTAGGGTGAGAACTATTAGAAACAAATTTCATTAGACTTGGAGTGGGGAGAGAATGAAGAAAACAATGAGAATGAAGAAGGAGCAAGTGAAAATGGAGATTAAGATAATAATGGTGAGATGAGTGAGAATGAGGGCAGTGAGGAAACACAGGGTGGAGCAGAAGAGGGTGAAGAAACTAGAGAAGTAGAAAATTGTGATGAGCTTGATGAAGGAAGAGACAAATTAACATGCTCCAGATTGGATTAAGAATTATTTTAGTGGAGCTGGTTTAGGTTTAAGTGAAGATGAGAGGGGATCTGATGAAGATGAGGTGCACATTGCACATGTATTAGCAGCTAAAGATCCTTGTTATTTTGAAGAAATAGTGAAGGAACAGAAGCGGAAACAAGATATGGATAATGAGATCAACTGCATTGAGAAGAACAAGACATGGACTTTAACAGAGTTACCAGTTGGAACTAAGAAGATCAGAGTTAAATGGGTTTACAAGACGAAGTTTAATGAGCATGGGGAGGTTGACAAACACAAGTCGCAGTTGGTAGCAAAAGGATACTCACAAAAACATGGCATAGATTATACAGAGGTGTTTGCACTTGTGGTAAGGTTAGACACAGTGAGGATGATCATTGCTTTGGCTGTGCAGAAAGGTTGGAAAATTAAGTAGCTAGATGTCAAGTCAGCTTTTCTTTATGGAGAATTGAGTGAAGATGTGGCAACCAAAGGGGTATGAGAAGAAAGGAAAGGAGCATTTGGTCTACAAACTGCACACAGCTTTGTATGGGTTAAAACAAGCTCCACGAGCTTGGTTCAGCAAAATTGAAGCGCATTTCATCAATGAAGGCTTCCAAAAGTGTGAAAGCGAGCAAACCTTGTTCACAAAGAGGAGCAGTGCTGGTAAAATTATCATTGCAAGTGTCTATGTCAATAATTTAATCTTTACTGGTGATGATGATGTTATGATGTTTGACTTCAAGAGCTCCATCTTAAGAGAATTCGATATGTCTAACTTGGGAAGCATGAGGTTTTTTCTCGGCATCGAAGTGTTGCAGAGAGATGATGGTATTTTTATTTGTCAGCAAAAGTATGCATTAGAGGTTTTGAAAAGGTTTGGGATGTTGGAGAGCAATAAGGTGAATAATCCCATTGTCCATGGTTTCAATGTCAGCAAAAATGAAGATGGAATTACTATGGATGAGACGTATTTCAAGCAATTGGTGGGGAGCTTGATGTATCTTACTGCCACAAGACAAGACATGATGTATGTTACAAGTCTCTTAAGTAGATACATGGTGAAACCTACTGAGCTTCATCTACAAGTTGCAAAGAAAGCACTTCGATATCTAAGAGGGACTGTGAGTTATGGAATTCATTACAAGAGAGGTGGGAATGATGAGCTGATTGCTTTTACAGATAGTGATTGTGCAGGAGACATAGAAAATAAAAAGAGTACGAGTGGTTATGTGTTCTTACTGAGTTCTGGTGCAGTGTCATGGGGTTCGAAAAAGCAGCCGATTGTAACTTTATCAACAATGAGGCAAAGTTTGTGGCGGTTGTAGTGTGTGCTTGTCAAGCAATATGGATGAAAAGGGTGTTGAAGGAGCTTGGGCATAATGATGAAGTTTGTACTCATATCAGGTGTAATAATAGCTCAACGATTAAACTTTCAAGGAATCCTGTGATGCATTGACGCAGCAAACACATAGATGTGAGGTATCACTTCTTAAGGAATCTCACAAAAGAAGGTTCAGTTGCATTAGTTCATTGTGGAAGTAATGATCAAGTAGCAGATGTAATGACCAAGCCTTTGAATGTTGATACTTTTCAGAAGCTTCGAGGATTGCTTGGAGTGTGCGACATTTCTGAGTTAGCTAATTGCTTTGCAGCAGTTAGCTTAAGGGAGGGATTGAAGAAGTGATTGCTAATTTGTTCAAAGTTTTTATGTTTCAGTTAATAATGTCCTAGTTTCTAGGATTAATGTTAGCATTGATTCATTCAAAATATGTTACCATGTAGTTGTTATCATGGGCTGTATTTTTGTTTAAGTTGATATGGTTTATTACATTGTATGGCTATTTAAAGCCAGAGTTGTTATTCAATAAGACAAGTCATTCAAACCAGATTTTTGCATTTGTGTACTAGCTCTCTTGGTTTTCATTCCCAACACGTTCATCTTTGGTTGTAAAGGAATAATTTGATGTCTTTACATTTTCATAGTTTTGTTACAATTTCATATTCCATACATGGAACTTGCACATTGTTTGCAATATGACATAGTACCAACTTACACAATGAGGTGATTACTACAAGTCGAGCGAATATGAGTTGGATACTAAAAAAGATCCAGCGTTTGATCATCGACTTGTGGAAAACACCTCTTGGAGAGATGTTTATCCAAAGTAGGTGGCTAGGTGCCGTCTTGAAATGGTAGCACACATTGCCATCATTCTCAAGTTAACTAGGAAAATTAGGACCTTCTTATAAGAAAACAGAAGCTGGACCTTCATCGGTAAACCTGTAATTCTGTAGGGACCAAATAAGAAAAAGAACACCATACAAGGACTATCTTCACATCTTCCGCACACTGCGATCATTTCGAACCCATCTATCAGAAGGTTTGTGAATTTTGATTTTGCGTAGGCCTAGTGTTACTGTTGAAAGGATATAGAAGAAACATTGCCATCATAATAAGTTCTGAGCTTTGCCATGTACAGTGATTTACCTTGCTCATAACTTCTCCTGCTTAATGGTAAAGTACACACTTTTGAAATACAACTTAAATCTCTCGTCTTGAATCAAGCAAGGTCTTAATTTGCTATCTTGACTTGAATTGCATCTGTCTCAGAAATTTGATTCATTCGTAAATTTGATTCATGTAGAATTTATAAATGCATTCAGGGCACCACACATAAATTATGTGACATAATGTTAAAGTTCAAGCGCTATGTCTACGTAAATGTTTAAGACCAGAATTATATGAGCATGATTACATGAAAGTTCTGGCTAGTCCTGCAAATTCTGGCTATTTATATATAAACTGAATGCTGATCTTCTTACCATGCTAGGTAGATCAAGGTTCCCATATATTATGGGCAGATCCATGGCATCCAAGATTATAACTAAAATTATAACCAGAATATGATCTATTAGATCTAATAATAATTAACGGTCGAGATGCTTCATTCAAACTAAATCATTTTCTTTTATTCTAGAAACCCTGACACTACAAAGCTAAAAAGACCCAGATGCTCAACTCTCCCAAATTTCCATAAACCCAATTAGAAAATGAAAAAACAACAAAGTAAACGATGTTGTTGGAGACCTTGATATGAAGAGTTCCGCCGCCGAACTCGGAGCCAGACTTGTTGTGGAACTCCATCCAAGCCGTGTTGTCGTAAAAGCAGGCGCCTTTCCAGGAGAGGGTGTCGTTGAGGGGCGAGGCGGACCCCACGAAAGTGGGGAGGAGATCGACGGCGCCGTGGAGGGAGTTGAGGAAGGAGGTCTGGGGAGGAGAGGGAGGAGGTGGCGGGGGTGGAATGGTAATTTGACCGAGTATGAGAAGAAAAGCAGAGTGAGGGTCAGGGCTGTTGCGAGGAGTAGAGACGGAGAGGGAGAAGCCATTGTGGGAGGAGTTTGTTGGGAGGAAAGAACACGTTCTTTTAAGTCGGACCAGTTTGTTTCTGTTTTTTCATTTCTCGTTGTTCTTTCCCTCTTTTTGGCAAGTCACGACTCCTTGTACTCCACTTGTCATTCGCAACATTCAACTTAGTTACATGACTATTTGACAAATTAGGAGTTGCTAAATCGTTAAGTTGAGATTATATCGATCTAAGAATGAGTTACAATTAATAACTAAATTTTTTTACTGTATATAAATCATATACTTTAATATTAAAAAAAAAAAATCGCGCACTCGTTCTGTCATTTACTGATTGTATTTCAACTTGTTTTGTACGACATCACACGCACATACTTCTCTATAAGCATCGTCTGTTGATCGAGTAACACAGCCAACACACACTCTTGCTGGAAACTGTGCCAACTTTGGGCTGTCTAGCTACTTTCTATATGGAAACAACATTATGCTCTCCTTTTTCTTTGTCATTTTCCTTCGTCATTTTTTTTTCTGGCCGTGAGATTCAAACCGGGGGGAGTGTGGGAGTGTTCTAGTTACAACTCCAAGAATTTTTGAAAAGTTAATTACTATTTTGCCCTTCCAAACAAACAGCAAAAGGAAAAAAAAAATTACCAAACATGACGGATCAAACTTCCCAGAAGGAAAAAGATTAGGGCTTTTTCAAATCACCCAAATGGGTAGTCACACCCAGATCATATCTTTCCTCAAATCTGACTTTCCCCAATTAAAGAAGATGAAATTGAAAGTAAATAAAAGTTCCCAAAATGGCTGTAAACAATTGTTATGCATTCCTTTGAAACTTGAAAATTTGAGTTGTATTTGACAGACGGGTGAATCTAAAACGCCAAACCCTGAGATGATTTCTTCAGTTTCATACTTATAGTCTCTACTAGTACAACTGTACAAGAGCTAGCAGATAGAATACAAGAAATTGCAGAAACACAATTAATTAGCTAGTAAGGAACTTCCAGTATCATCCTTTTTCTGCCTCTTGGGAAGAATAGTGATTAATTTGCCTGGGTTTGATATGGACCTGCAGAGTAAAACTGCTAGGCTTCCAAGTTTCAGCCATCACATAAAGATTATTTCATTACCTCCATATGAAGGTTCATACTGGGGCGCATTGATTTTGGTGGAATTACTAGAATCATCAATCTTTACATATATAATCCCGAACGATGACCTAAGAGGTATGTAATAAAGAAGAAATAGAAGCTATCTACGTGAAAATCATTGATTCTGTATATGCACGTACTGTACATTGTTTCTTAATTCTTACGTACCCTAGCTGCCATCGATTAGGTAGTTTTTCTTGCCTGGAAAATTCAACCCATTTGGGTGATTTGGAAAAAACCTAGCTTTTTCTTTTGGGAAGTTTGATCCATCATGTCTGGTAATTTTTTTCTTTTTGCTGTTTTTTTAGAAGGGCAAAATACTGATTCCCTCTTTGCGAAAATTCATGGAGGTGTACACATCAAACATATTGGTGCAAATGTCCATGGCTACATTCTAAGGTAAATAGTGCAGTTTTACTTTGTCTATTCTATGCTTCTAGCTGCCAAGATTCGAATAAATGTTTCCTCTTGGTGATGTGCTAAAACTCTCTGCCTCCAGTTCTGACTCCCTCAACTGAGTTGGTTCTTTCCATGTTAGCAAGAGTAATCCTGGCTTCGTTCCAATCAATGACGGCCCCACATCATGCTGAGTCTCCTCACATATTGGCTCTAAGCTTTTAGGTTCAGGAGAGGGTGATCTCAATACCAAATCCTTCATAAGTGGCTCTGGTACATGTCCCTTCAAAGTAGACTGGTCCAAACTCGCTTGCGAAATGGACTGGCGCGCACTCCCCTGCATGGTAGACTCGCGCGGATTCTCATGCAAAGTGGCTTCGCGAGGATTCTCCCGTGAAATGGACTCGCGCGGATTCGCCTGAACGCGTGACTTGCATCCCGCATCCTTACGCATGGCCTCTGCTTGCTTTGATGCGGACCTCAAGGCATGATTAGTTCGCGGTGATTCAATGTCATCCGCGAGATCATCGTACCGAGCTCGCTTGCTGCCCCGATCTTCCTCATCAAGTTTCGTCCTACGAGTTTTCTTGCCCTTCAAACAAGAAGCACTTCCGGAATAAACAGCGGGATCTCTTTCCCCAAAGTCAGGAAAGAATATCTATTGGTTCTGATAGTTAGCTCTATGGTTACGCAGGTTGCTTCTGTTATGACAGTTTGGAATCAAATAAAGCCGACATATGCTGCTAACTTGTGGAGTGAAGCCTTGAACAAGCGACTTGAAACTCAGGTATTGTGCAACACTGGCTCCTTGTGTTGCCATTCCGTTTCAACACTCTAACATGGATCACATGAACACTCTTTAGCAAATACGCGTTACAAATCTTATGACTACCATGGCATCATATTTGAGGAGTAAACACAACTGGGCATATCTTGATATAGAAAGATCCAATGGTTAAGAACTTAAGAATCTTATTATTGATTGTAACTAATCATATTTACAAGCTCATGCTTGGAATTCATTGTGGTCTTTCATTGTCTTTTGATTGTCTGATGCAAACTGGTCTGATGTACTATTTATATTTCTCGCAGAACCTTAGCTTTCCTGAGATTATGGTTGAAGTTGAAAAGCGTGGGTCATCTTTTGATCAGTTGCTTACCGTTCCGGAACAAGATGATTGGCTGTACAGTGATGGGAAGTCAACTTCGTGTGTTGCCTTCATTCTTGAAATGTATAAGGAGGCTGGACTTTTTGATCCGATTGCAAGCTCAATCCAAGTTACTGAATTTACGGTAAAATCATCCGTAATAAAGTTCAATCTCTATTTGTTTCTAAAAAGCAGCTCACTGTTTTCTGCATCAACTCCAAATACAGTGTGGAAAAGGCAATCATTTACTAGTTATAGGGAGATACAAAGATCAGTGACCACTGACCCCTTTTATATCCTCTTCAATATGAATTGAATAGTATTATGGTTGACAATAGCTGCTATATCACATTACCTTTTTTCTTATCGATACTCATATATAATTTTGATAAGTTATGTTGTAGTCATATACTAATATTTTACAAGAAACTGAGGAATTAGATAGTTGAGTTCCCGTAAGTTGTCCATTCAAAACATTACATGTAGAATACTTCGGAATGAAGTTTTTACATAATAAGGAGTATCTATTAATATTTATTTGCTTCGATTGCACTTATTGCAGATAAAAGATGCTTACATGCTCAAGTTCTTTGAAAATAATTCGAGCCGCCTACCAAAGTGGTGCAATGATGGGGACACTGTGAAGCTTCCGTTCTGTCAGATTAAAGGAAAATATCGAATGGAGCTACCAGAATACAACATTATGGAACTGTACCCCCATATGAATGAGAGGTGCCCATCACTGCCGCCCAAGTATTCAAGATCGCAGAATTGCTAAGTCTTCTGTTCCTAACAAATTGGTGACGTCTGTAGGTGATGCCATACCACTTTTTTTTATTGTAGTTACATTATCTTGTTGGACACTTAGGTATGAAAGGTGGTGGATCTGTAAATATGGTGATTAGTCAGGTACAAATGGGAAGACTCGAGATATCCAATTCTTGTACAATGTAGATGGTAAAAAAGAAGATGAATCGTAGTGCAATTTCGCAAATGATCCTTGATTCACGTTTTATGTTGTTTCGATTTCATCCAGTGGTGCCTAGTTTGGTTAAGAAGTTGGCGGCAGTTTCAAAGAGTGGTCATGGATCTTTATATATTTTTGTGTCCCACAGGACGCACACATACCACTTCAGGTCATTCATTAAGGTGCGTCATTTCTATCATCTTTTACTGGTGCTGGTTCTCTTCTAACTTCAGAGTCCGCATTTTTTTCCAGTAGAGTAAAATAGAACATTTTGTCTTCCAAACAGTTGTTCCTCTTGTATATGATAACTAGTATCTCCATATGTACGAGGTTGGTAATTTGGTGAAATGTCTGAGGTTTTGTTTTCATTTGGCGAAATATGTTTGGGTTGCCCATGTTGGCCTTGAGCATTCTAGACTCGACTCCCCCACTCATACTCAGCTTTCACTCTCTTCACTTCCGGTCAAGTTGCTCTTCGCTAGACAAGCGAGAGGGTTCAAAATAAGATCAATGAACTTGTATGTTAAAAAGGACGGAACGAGAGACATAGCCAATTAAGAACCAAGTAAGTTTCAGTCCCCATCTAGTTTCTTGATAATGAATACTATTCTTTGTAACGTTTGGGTTTTGATGATTTTTATTTCTATTAATTTATGGACTTGAAATTATTTCTTTGTCTACACAAATACTAGTCTTCATTAGGTGTTTACATAAGGTGTGTACATATATTTTAGGAGATGATATGAGTGGGGGGGGGGGGGAGGGGGGGCCGATAAGTTGAACCTGATACAAACTGTAGTAGCTTATATTACACTGAGAAATGCAATCAGCAAGCTGTCCTCAAGCTTAATTGAAATTTTGAACAGCTCAGAAATAAAAGTGATATAATCAATATGTTACAGCAATGTTGACACATTTTCTAAACAAGCTAGCAACAACTCTTTGAACTATTTGAGTGGGTAAAGCAGTTCAGTGTTCAAAATCATGTTCTAGGCTTGATTTCAATGGGCAGTCCTCCAGTAGGTACTGGCATTGGAGCCCTACTGAAGTGATTGTCTGCACATAGCTTCCAGGTGAACTGAGTTACGATATGGTGCGTTGCAATAAGGGTTTCAATCCTGGCAAACTCATATCCTGGACATATTCTAGGTCCCCCTCCGAATGGTACAAAGCAGTAGGGTGGAACTGATGCTTTCTTGTCGAACTTACTTGGATCAAAGTTTGCCGGTTCTGGGAATAGGCTATCGTCCATGTGGGTCATTGGAGCAACCCAGAATATCAAGCATTGGATGTTGGGACTTAAATCAGTTACATATCTTACAACGAAGTCTAGCTCATATGCATATCTTTTCTGTACTTGTATAGTGCTCTTGTCCAAAACTATGTTGTTTTGGGACTCCATTTGATTTTGTCATCGAAAAACAACCTTGCAGATGCAGCGAACATAAGCACAATCCAAAACAGATCAACCTTTCGGTTGGAGGAGAACTACAATTGCAAATGATGATAATGCAGCTAATGCTATTTAAAGCCTACTGTATGAACATACCTGCCACCCTTTAGGAATGTTGAATTGATAGGCGCAAAAGCACCTACAAAGATACCCTATTATCAAATCAATAATATCAATATAGTAAACGGTAAATATGGGTCATTACCCGCAGAGGATTGGTGATACTAAGACTTAAACACACAAGAAACACAAACAGACGCGTAAACCAGAAATCTGGCAGACTCGACCTAGGAGCAGAAACCTAATTAATTAGCTAATCTAGACTCAACCAAAAATTATGAAATTAAATACACAGTAACTAGACACGGTGGCGGACTACCACACAAATTTTGAGGGTATTCGGAGTTGTTTTGATTGGTGACCAAAAATAGATAAAACAGAAGTACTGCTGAAAACAGAATATTAAAAAGTGAATATGGATGTAAATATGAGAGAAACAATAGCTAGGAACTTCTCTCCACCACTAGATATGCTTCAATTACCCCAAAACAATGTCAATGACTAAAGATGAATGCACTCACAGTTAAGCCAATGTCGTTAGGTCATTAACCGTATTACGTTCTCTTACTTGCCATGTTAAGTGAAATGTCGGTATCGACTTAACTATATTTCCAATTAATTGATCTATGAAATGTCGGTATCTAGATCAAAATAACTGAAATCATGAAGATCTAAGAACGTTTGAGTAGCAACAAAGAATCTAAGATCAATGTCGGTAGCCTTAGATTACCAAGGAATTACTTCACACAAGTACCTGCAAAGAACTTGTTATCTCTTATAGAATAAGCAATGATATGTCGGTCATATACACATTCAAGATAATAAACCCTAAAACATGCATCAAAGTGTCGACCCAATGAAACATGCAATAGAATTATCAATGAACAATCAGTGAAGAAATTCTCATATAGAATTATATAAATCAATTGGGGTTTGAAATCGAAGACATATCTAGGGCTTTGATCAGCCCCTAACTACTAAGGAGTTTAGTTACACATAATCTTGATTAAGAACATCAGAGAATACATGGAAGATGAAGTAAGAGTGAGAAAAAGAAAACTTGATTGAAGAAGATCTTTGCCGATCGAGTTCTTTTTCCTCTCCTTTCTTTCTTCTCCTTCTCTCTCTTTTTCTTCTCTTTCTTTCTTCTCTTTCTTTCTTCTCTCTTTCTTTCTTCTCTCTTTCTCTCTGGTTCTTGTTCGTCCTCTTGTTTGGCTGCTCCCTTGTATAAATAGGTTTGTTAGCCTATATCTCACGTCCATCACCAATCCAACTAGGATTAGGGATCCTAATTAAGCCCAATTATCTCCTTTTTCTTTGTTTGACTTCAAAACACCTAAAAACAAATAAAGTTAATTAAAAATAGGAAAACATCACAAAATAACTAAGTAATAAGAATAATTAACATGATAAAAGTCGCATAAATATGCGACTATCAAAATACCTCACACTTAGCTTTTGCTAGTCCTCGAGCAAAACACTAAACTAAGACTCTGAAAAGACTCAACAATAGCACAGACTACAAAACTCTAATGCCCTTAACACTTTGTCTCAGCAACCTCCCTAACATTGCAACACCAAGATCACATGATAATTCAGTTCAATCCACGGAATTTCGAAGGTTAATGTCAATACATGACACACATGTAACATGTAGGACGAAGACATAATCATGGTGAATGTAAAGCTGTAGCATGCAGTAAACAAGTTAAGATTCAACCTCACATGGTATGCTATAAGTGTTTCTCTCAACATATGTCTAAGGTTTTCACTCAACTCAATTACTTGCCAAATGGACCGAACCATATGCTTAGCTCTTGTGACTTATCTCCACAGATCAAAGGCTGCCTATCTTGAGGATCAAAAAGGACTTTATAAGGTTGTAATGGGGTTAAGCTCATAGGTTTATAGAACAAAAAGGATATGGAATTCAAACAAGTTCTAAAACCTAGTAGAGCATCAATGAAGAGGCTTTTTTTGAACTTTACAACCATTGAAGCATCTTCACCAATGAATTCTTCCAAATGTATCACCATTGTGGCCAAATTTCATCTTGTTGGGTCTTCATCTCATTCTTTTCATCTACAGTTAACCTGGGGTATCAAGCTAGACATCACAAAAGAACTGTATATTTTTTTTCTCGTCGATTTTCTTTTTTTTTCTTTTTTTCTTTTAGTACAACACAACTAGCTTGATAGCCCACCCTTATTCCTTTGCTTCATCTTCACAATCTTCCACCTTGGTCTTCATGTATATGCCTCATGTACAGCTCTACTAAGTTCTAGAACAAAGGTAGAGATATAACTATTCTAAGGTTCAAGGTTAAGGTTGTGCGGGTGATGACAAAAAGACCATAATGTAAGCTCAAAGTGGTTAACTAAGGGGTGCACATCTTGTGTACACAACATATGGGTCACAGGCTATATATGGCAATAGTGGTAGCTCCTAAGTGCCTTTATCACTTCCCCAATCAAGATATATAATGACTATAAACTTTGACAAGCACAAGAGCAAGTTCTAGTAATCTCTAGAGTCCAATAACTTAATCTGCGGCAAGCAATTGACACACAACAAAGAAAGCATGTAAAATCACATTTAGGCTCAATCGCTCACAGGTTAATGAATCTCAACCAAGTTTAAGCATGCTGAGAGATCTGTACCATGTTAACTCGTTTCTACATCCACTACATATTAACACATGCACCATATATCAAGATTAATCAAAGAAACTCAAATAACGTAGTCACATGTTTCACTCTTAGTCACAATTTTAGAAGATATAAAGACATCATAGACTAGTTAAGGGCCCTAAGACTCAAACAAGACTAAAAACAGTTTTTTTTTTTTTTTTAGCTAAACATAGACGCTAAAGATATCATATAAACCCCACCCCACATTTGAAATTTGCATTGTCCTCAATGTAAAACGAAACCAAAGCATGCAATACATCAAACAAGTATGACGCATAACACATATGACATCACAAAAACACACTAAACATGAAGAAAAATAACACAGGAGAAAGAATGAAGAAAACAAATCTGGAATCCAAGCTTCTCCATCAACATGGGTTGCCTCCCAAGTAGCGCTAAGTTTAACGTCATCAGCCAGACGGCACTCATAATCATTGCTCCACTGGCACTGGATCGCGGAGCTGTAC
The DNA here is from genome assembly GCA_034370585.1 of Fragaria x ananassa. Lineage (NCBI taxonomy): Eukaryota > Viridiplantae > Streptophyta > Magnoliopsida > Rosales > Rosaceae > Fragaria > Fragaria x ananassa. The sequence continues at coordinate 13,069,462 of CP139764.1, forward strand.
TTCTTTCACATCTCTCACCTCTGCAGGCTCATAAAACGGTTTGAGCCTATGTCCGTTCACTTTGAATGTGTTCCCATTCTTCGGATTTTGTACCTCGACTGCACCATGAGCAAACACATTAAGTATAACAAAAGGCCCACTCCACCTAGAACGAAGTTTACCTGGAAATAATCGTAGACGCGAATTGAAAAGCAAGACTTTTTGTCCAACAACAAAAGATCTGCTTTTAATCATCTTATCATGAAACATCTTGGTTTTCTCCTTGTAGATTCTATTGGACTCATAGGCATTGTTGCGAATCTCATCTAGCTCATTCAGTTGTAACTTCCTATGAACACCGGCATCATCAATATCAAAGTTAAATTGCTTAATAGCCCAATATGCCTTGTGTTCAAGCTCCACCGGAAGATGACAGCCTTTGCCATAGACCATTCGATAAGGAGACATCCCAATCGGTGTCTTGTATGCCGTCCTGTATGCCCACAACGCCTCATCTAAGCGTTGACTCCAATCTTTCCGGGTTGGTCCAACAGTCTTCTCTAAAATTTGTTTTATCTCCCTGTTGGATACTTCTACCTGCCCGCTCGTCTGAGGATGATAAGGTGTTGCCACCTTATGATGAACATTGAATTTCCTGAGCAAAGCTGCAAAAGACTTGTTACAAAAGTGGGAACCTCCATCACTGATGATGTACCTGGGAGTGCCAAATCTAACAAACAGTGATTTCAAAAATTTCAAAACAACAGCAGCATCGTTAGTACGAGTGGCCACTGCCTCCACCCACTTTGAAACATAATCAACTGCAAGTAGAATATAAAGATTTTGCTGAGAGCTAGGAAAAGGACCCATAAAGTCAATACCCCACACATCAAAAATCTCAACAACAAAAATTGGGTGCTGGGGCATCTGATCTCTAGGACCTAAGTTACCTGTGAGCTGACATCTAGCACATGATTTATGGAACTCATGCGCATCTTTGAACAAAGTTGGCCAGAAGAAGCCACTTTCAAGAACCTTCATGGCAGTCTTCTTTCCAGCAAAGTGACCTCCCTCTACATGTGAGTGACAAAAAGTGAGTATAGATTGAAATTCAGTTTCAGGAACGCACCTTCTTATCAACAAATCTGGACAATGTTTCCATAGATAAGGCTCATCCCACACATAATGCTTAGCTGTCTTCACCAACTTGTCCTTTTGAGCTCTACTGTAGTCGCTTGGTACTCTTCCTGACACAAGATAGTTAACAATATCTGCATACCAAGGCTCAGAAACGTTGAGAGCAAAAGGTTGCTCATCTGGGAAGCTATCACGCAGAGGCAATGAGTCATCCTCTGTGTTAGATCCATGTGTGATCCTGCTCAGGTGATCTGCCACCACATTCTCAGTGCCTTTCTTATCTTTGATCTCAATATCAAACTCCTGAAGTAGTAACATCCATCTAATCAACCTGGGTTTTGCATCCTGTTTAGTCATCAAGTATCTCAAAGCAGCATGGTCAGAGAAAACGATAACTTTAGTTCCTAACAAGTAAGACCTAAACTTTTCTAAAGCAAAGACCACAGCTAAGAGTTCCTTTTCTGTAGTTGAGTAATTTAACTGTGCATCATTTAAAGTCTTGGAAGCATAATAGATGACATGGGGAAACTTAGCTGGACGTTGACCCAAAACAGCACCAACCGCATAATCAGAAGCATCACACATTAATTCAAAAGGTAAGTTCCAATCAGGTGCCTGTATGATGGGTGCGGTTGTCAGAAGCTCCTTGAGCTTGTTGAATGCCTTCAAGCACTCATCCGTGAAGTTGAAAGCTACATCTTTATGGAGCAGTGCACATAATGGTCGGGCTATCTTGGAAAAGTCCTTGATAAACCTGCGATAAAATCCTGCATGTCCAAGAAAAGATCTCACCTCCTTCACAGTTGAAGGAGGAGGTAAAGTACGCACAATATCAACCTTGGCCTTATCAACCTCAATCCCCCTAGCAGATATCACATGTCCTAAAACTATACCTTGTTCGACCATAAAATGACACTTTTCCCAATTCAAAACAAGGTTAGTCTCAACACAACGTTTCAAAACCATGGATAAATGATGCAAACACATGTCAAAAGAATCACCAAAAACAGAAAAATCATCCATAAATACCTCAATGATTTTTTCAACCATGTCTGAAAAAATACTCATCATGCATCTTTGAAACGTTGCAGGTGCATTGCATAGGCCAAAGGGCATCCGCCGATAAGCAAAAGTGCCATAGGGGCATGTAAAGGTGGTCATCTCCTGATCATCCTTGTGTATGGCTATCTGGTTGTACCCTGAATAACCATCCAAAAAACAATAATATGCATGACCTGCCAACCTTTCCAACATCTGATCAATGAACGGGAGGGGGAAGTGATCTTTCCGTGTGGTGGCATTGAGCTTGCGGTAGTCAATACACACTCTCCATCCCGTTTGCACACGTTGAGGCACCAACACGTTCTCATCATTCTTTACCACTGTAATTCCTGAACGTTTGGGAACTACCTGCACAGGACTAACCCACTTGCTGTCAGAAATAGCATAAATTATACCTGCATCGCGGAGTTTAATCACTTCTTTCTTGACAACTTCCAACATGGGAGGGTTCAGTCGACGTTGAGCTTCTCTTGTTGGCTTAACTCCCTCCTCCAAATGTATCCTGTGAGTACACAAAGTGGGGCATATTCCCTTGATATCTGCTACTGTCCATCCAATTGCTTGCTTGTACTCCCTAAGAATAGACAATAGCTTATCCTCTTGCAACTGTGAGAGCTTTGAAGAAATTATGACCGGTAAAGTTTCACCGTCTCCGAGAAAAACATACTTCAAATGCTCAGGTAGAGGTTTGAGCTCTAACTCGGGTGCTTTCTGAATAGATGGGGCAAGCACATTAGTTGAAACCGGAAGAGGAATGAGTTTAGGAGACTTACCTGTCATGTACGGCAAAGATTCAAATGCCTCCTCCATTGCATAATACTCCTCTTCCATCTCAAGGTCTTCCGCTGAAGCAATCTCAAATACATGCTCAAATTCGACAGGTTGAGGAATTTGCTCAATGGATTTAACCGGTTGTGCTGAAACCTTCTTTTTACCAGCCATTTCGATGACTTTTCGCATAGGGTCATCCCCCAATGAGTACTGAATGAACTCCTGCATAAAACTCTCAAAAGCATCAATAGAACAACAAGAGTACAAATCATCAATATTTGGGTGCTTGAGGGATTCAAAGATGTTGAACTGGATCTTTTCTCCAGCTACTTCCATGCTAAGTGCACCTTCATAACAATCAATTTTGGTACGAGCTGTTCTTAAGAATGGTCTACCAAGAATCAATGGTATCTCAGAGGGCATCTGTTCACCTTCCATCTCTAATACAAAGAAATCCGCTGGAAAAATCAAATCCTCAACCTGCACTAACACATCTTCTATAATACCCCTAGGGTAACAGTTAGATCGATCAGCAAGTTTAATGGTTATCCCAGTAGGTAAAAGTTCTCCCATATTCATTCTATCATACACGGCATATGGCATTAAATTTATGGAGGCACCTAAATCAAGAAGAGCACTAGCAAACCTGTGATCACCAATAGTGCATGGAATAGTGAAACGTCCCGGATCACCTAACTTTGGTGGCAACTTTCTTTGCAGCACAGCGGACACCCTCTCACTCAAGGCAACTGTTTCGGTTCCTTTGAATTTTCTCTTTGTAGTGCACAAGTCCTTGAGGAATTTTGCATACTGAGGAATCTGCTTGATCACATCCAACAATGGAATATTCACCCCAACCTTCTTGAAGACGTCTAGGATCTCCTTGTCCTTTTCCTCCTTCACTTGTTTCTGTAACCTGCCAGGAAAAGGCACATTAGTGATAACCAAAGGTGAGGGGGTTAAGGGACATACCATGGCTGGTTTCGGTCTTGACTCAATTTTTGTTCCAGGTGCATTCTCAACAGGTTGAGAGAGTTCCTTAATGGATTGAGTTGGGGCACCTAGACCGACTTTTGATGGCTCCTTAGGCACAATCTGCTCTAATACAGGCTCTTCCCACTTTCTTCTTGGCTTCTTAACCACTGGAACTGCATCCACCACCTTCCCACTTTTCAGAACCATTGCATTGACTTCATGTTGACCCTTAGGATTAGGAAGAGTGTTGCTGGGAAGACATCCTGGGTTGACTTGAGCAAGAGTTTGTTGGATTTGGCTCACTTGGCGCTCTAACAAGTCAATTGCCTTCCCTTGTTGCTGAGTAGTGGACTTGATCTCTTGGCGGAAGGCACTGCTTTCCTCTCTTTCCTTTTTGCTATCAAACATCATTTGTTGCATCATAGCTTCCAAAGTTAAAGTTCCTGTTGATGTCTGAGCTGGAACCTGTTGTTGTTGAGGCACACGTCTTTGGCCAAATTGCTGCCCATCCCCAACAGGTTGTCTTTGTTGGAATCCAGGTGGAGTAGATGGAAGATTGAGCACATTATTGCTTCGGTAGCTAAGGAAGGGATGATCTATATTCCCATTATATGTGTTGGGCTGCCGATAAACAAAATTCAAATCCTCCTCTTGGGTGTCTTCCTCAACTGCTCTGCACTTAGGACAATCTTCTGCAAAGTGGTTCTTAGCTGAACAAATAGTACACACCACTTGAGATGCAGCAACGGTTGCCTTCTTATTCACCTTCATAGCACTAGCAATTAAAGCAATGTCATTCTCCATAGAACTCAATCTCTTCTCTATGGCTCCATCTATGGTAATGGCATTCAAGGATCTTCTGCTAGCTCCCATAGATCGGTCTCTGGACTGAAACTGTCTTGAATTCTCTGCTTGATTCTCCACAATTTCCTTAGCTTCAGCTCCAGTCTGATTCCACCAATTTCCTCCACAAGCCGAATCAAGTTTTTGCCTGTTGAGTGAATCAAGTCCTTCATAGAAGTACTCCATTTGAGTGTTGAGATCAAACTTGTGATGGGGGCATTGGCGTAGTAGACCCTTGAATTGACTCCACGCTTCATGTAATTCATCTCCATCTCTCTGCCTGAATGTACTGATCTGCTTCTTTAAATTCTTGGTGCGAGAGGATGAATAGAATTCCTTCATGAATGCAGCACACATATTGTCCCATGAGTCAATAGATTGGGAAGCCAATGAGTTGTACCATGCCTTTGCTTGCTCTTTCAAGGAAAAAGAAAACAGAATAAGTTTCACAACATTCTCATCCACCGCCGCTGACTTCTGTATTCTGCACAGTGCTGTAAACTCATTAAGATGGTCTTGTGGGTCTTCAGTTTGAGTGCCTCTAAAGTGTTGTAGATTCGAAATCAGAGATGGGGGAATTGAGTAAGCCCCTAAATCGTCTGGTAGCACAATTGGTGAATCTGCTGCACCTGTTCCCGGAATAAAGGACTCCTTAAGTTTTGCAGCCATTGGTCTTGGTGATGGTGGAGATGTTGGAATATGTTGCTCTTCCAGTTCCTCGATCTCTGAATCAGAATGATGTTCAGGCTCAGAATTCACACCACCACTGTTACTCGCGTTCACTTGTAGTCTCTGCTGTTTCCTATTTCGTTTTGCAGCTCTCTCAATCTCTTGATCAAATAACAGTGGTACAGAGCTTGTAGAGTGACGAGTATGCATACACAATGCTTCTGCACACAAGTATAGACGTAAGACTCAAAAGAAAAATAAAGTAAACAAAGCAAAACTAAAAACAAAAGACACTTTTAAAACTTAGAATTAAACAATCCCCGGCAACGGCGCCAAAATTTGATAGGCGCAAAAGCTCCTACAAAGATACCCTATTATCAAATCAATAATATCAATGTAGTAAACGGTAAATAGGGGTCATTACCCGCAGAGGATTGGTGATACTAAGACTTAAACACACAAGAAACACAAACAGACGCGTAAACCAGAAATCTGGCAGACTCGACCTAGGAGCAGAAACCTAATTAATTAGCTAATCTAGACTCAACCAAAAATTATGAAATTAAATACACAGTAACTAGACACGGTGGCGGACTACCACACAAATTTTGAGGGTATTCGGAGTTGTTTTGATTGGTGACCAAAAATAGATAAAACAGAAGTACTGCTGAAAACAGAATATTAAAAAGTGAATATGGATGTAAATATGAGAGAAACAATAGCTAGGAACTTCTCTCCACCACTAGATATGCTTCAATTACCCCAAAACAATGTCAATGACTAAAGATGAATGCACTCACAGTTAAGCCAATGTCGTTAGGTCATTAACCGTATTACGTTCTCTTACTTGCCATGTTAAGTGAAATGTCGGTATCGACTTAACTATATTCCCAATTAATTGATCTATGAAATGTCGGTATCTAGATCAAAATAACTGAAATCATGAAGATCTAAGAACGTTTGAGTAGCAACAAAGAATCTAAGATCAATGTCGGTAGCCTTAGATTACCAAGGAATTACTTCACACAAGTACCTGCAAAGAACTTGTTATCTCTTATAGAATAAGCAATGATATGTCGGTCATATACACATTCAAGATAATAAACCCTAAAACATGCATCAAAGTGTCGACCCAATGAAACATGCAATAGAATTATCAATGAACAATCAGTGAAGAAATTCTCATATAGAATTATATAAATCAATTGGGGTTTGAAATCGAAGACATATCTAGGGCTTTGATCAGCCCCTAACTACTAAGGAGTTTAGTTACACATAATCTTGATTAAGAACATCAGAGAATACATGGAAGATGAAGTAAGAGTGAGAAAAAGAAAACTTGATTGAAGAAGATCTTTGCCGATCGAGTTCTTTTTCCTCTCCTTTCTTTCTTCTCCTTCTCTCTCTTTTTCTTCTCTTTCTTTCTTCTCTTTCTTTCTTCTCTCTTTCTTTCTTCTCTCTTTCTCTCTGGTTCTTGTTCGTCCTCTTGTTTGGCTGCTCCCTTGTATAAATAGGTTTGTTAGCCTATATCTCACGTCCATCACCAATCCAACTAGGATTAGGGATCCTAATTAAGCCCAATTATCTCCTTTTTCTTTGTTTGACTTCAAAACACCTAAAAACAAATAAAGTTAATTAAAAATAGGAAAACATCACAAAATAACTAAGTAATAAGAATAATTAACATGATAAAAGTCGCATAAATATGCGACTATCAAAATACCTCACACTTAACTTTTGCTAGTCCTCGAGCAAAACACTAAACTAAGACTCTGAAAAGACTCAACAATAGCACAGACTACAAAACTCTAATGCCCTTAACACTTTGTCTCAGCAACCTCCCTAACATTGCAACACCAAGATCACATGATAATTCAGTTCAATCCACGGAATTTCGAAGGTTAATGTCAATACATGACACACATGTAACATGTAGGACGAAGACATAATCATGGTGAATGTAAAGCTGTAGCATGCAGTAAACAAGTTAAGATTCAACCTCACATGGTATGCTATAAGTGTTTCTCTCAACATATGTCTAAGGTTTTCACTCAACTCAATTACTTGCCAAATGGACCGAACCATATGCTTAGCTCTTGTGACTTATCTCCACAGATCAAAGGCTGCCTATCTTGAGGATCAAAAAGGACTTTATAAGGTTGTAATGGGGTTAAGCTCATAGGTTTATAGAACAAAAAGGATATGGAATTCAAACAAGTTCTAAAACCTAATAGAGCATCAATGAAGAGGCTTTTTTTGAACTTTACAACCATTGAAGCATCTTCACCAATGAATTCTTCCAAATGTATCACCATTGTGGCCAAATTTCATCTTGTTGGGTCTTCATCTCATTCTTTTCATCTACAGTTAACCTGGGGTATCAAGCTAGACATCACAAAAGAACTGTATATTTTTTTTCTCGTCGATTTTCTTTTTTTTTCTTTTTTTCTTTTAGTACAACACAACTAGCTTGATAGCCCACCCTTATTCCTTTGCTTCATCTTCACAATCTTCCACCTTGGTCTTCATGTATATGCCTCATGTACAGCTCTACTAAGTTCTAGAACAAAGGTAGAGATATAACTATTCTAAGGTTCAAGGTTAAGGTTGTGCGGGTGATGACAAAAAGACCATAATGTAAGCTCAAAGTGGTTAACTAAGGGGTGCACATCTTGTGTACACAACATATGGGTCACAGGCTATATATGGCAATAGTGGTAGCTCCTAAGTGCCTTTATCACTTCCCCAATCAAGATATATAATGACTATAAACTTTGACAAGCACAAGAGCAAGTTCTAGTAATCTCTAGAGTCCAATAACTTAATCTGCGGCAAGCAATTGACACACAACAAAGAAAGCATGTAAAATCACATTTAGGCTCAATCGCTCACAGGTTAATGAATCTCAACCAAGTTTAAGCATGCTGAGAGATCTGTACCATGTTAACTCGTTTCTACATCCACTACATATTAACACATGCACCATATATCAAGATTAATCAAAGAAACTCAAATAACGTAGTCACATGTTTCACTCTTAGTCACAATTTTAGAAGATATAAAGACATCATAGACTAGTTAAGGGCCCTAAGACTCAAACAAGACTAAAAACAGTTTTTTTTTTTTTTTTTTAGCTAAACATAGACGCTAAAGATATCATATAAACCCCACCCCACATTTGAAATTTGCATTGTCCTCAATGTAAAACGAAACCAAAGCATGCAATACATCAAACAAGTATGACGCATAACACATATGACATCACAAAAACACACTAAACATGAAGAAAAATAACACAGGAGAAAGAATGAAGAAAACAAATCTGGAATCCAAGCTTCTCCATCAACATGGGTTGCCTCCCAAGTAGCGCTAAGTTTAACGTCATCAGCCAGACGGCACTCATAATCATTGCTCCACTGGCACTGGATCGCGGAGCTGTACTTCTTTCACATCTCTCACCTCTGCAGGCTCATAAAACGGTTTGAGCCTATGTCCGTTCACTTTGAATGTGTTCCCATTCTTCGGATTTTGTACCTCGACTGCACCATGAGCAAACACATTAAGTATAACAAAAGGCCCACTCCACCTAGAACGAAGTTTACCTGGAAATAATCGTAGACGCGAATTGAAAAGCAAGACTTTTTGTCCAACAACAAAAGATCTGCTTTTAATCATCTTATCATGAAACATCTTGGTTTTCTCCTTGTAGATTCTATTGGACTCATAGGCATTGTTGCGAATCTCATCTAGCTCATTCAGTTGTAACTTCCTATGAACACCGGCATCATCAATATCAAAGTTAAATTGCTTAATAGCCCAATATGCCTTGTGTTCAAGCTCCACCGGAAGATGACAGCCTTTGCCATAGACCATTCGATAAGGAGACATCCCAATCGGTGTCTTGTATGCCGTCCTGTATGCCCACAACGCCTCATCTAAGCGTTGACTCCAATCTTTCCGGGTTGGTCCAACAGTCTTCTCTAAAATTTGTTTTATCTCCCTGTTGGATACTTCTACCTGCCCGCTCGTCTGAGGATGATAAGGTGTTGCCACCTTATGATGAACATTGAATTTCCTGAGCAAAGCTGCAAAAGACTTGTTACAAAAGTGGGAACCTCCATCACTGATGATGTACCTGGGAGTGCCAAATCTAACAAACAGTGATTTCAAAAATTTCAAAACAACAGCAGCATCGTTAGTACGAGTGGCCACTGCCTCCACCCACTTTGAAACATAATCAACTGCAAGTAGAATATAAAGATTTTGCTGAGAGCTAGGAAAAGGACCCATAAAGTCAATACCCCACACATCAAAAATCTCAACAACAAAAATTGGGTGCTGGGGCATCTGATCTCTAGGACCTAAGTTACCTGTGAGCTGACATCTAGCACATGATTTATGGAACTCATGCGCATCTTTGAACAAAGTTGGCCAGAAGAAGCCACTTTCAAGAACCTTCATGGCAGTCTTCTTTCCAGCAAAGTGACCTCCCTCTACATGTGAGTGACAAAAAGTGAGTATAGATTGAAATTCAGTTTCAGGAACGCACCTTCTTATCAACAAATCTGGACAATGTTTCCATAGATAAGGCTCATCCCACACATAATGCTTAGCTGTCTTCACCAACTTGTCCTTTTGAGCTCTACTGTAGTCGCTTGGTACTCTTCCTGACACAAGATAGTTAACAATATCTGCATACCAAGGCTCAGAAACGTTGAGAGCAAAAGGTTGCTCATCCGGGAAGCTATCACGCAGAGGCAATGAGTCATCCTCTGTGTTAGATCCATGTGTGATCCTGCTCAGGTGATCTGCCACCACATTCTCAATGCCTTTCTTATCTTTGATCTCAATATCAAACTCCTGAAGTAGTAACATCCATCTAATCAACCTGGGTTTTGCATCCTGTTTAGTCATCAAGTATCTCAAAGCAGCATGGTCAGAGAAAACGATAACTTTAGTTCCTAACAAGTAAGACCTAAACTTTTCTAAAGCAAAGACCACAGCTAAGAGTTCCTTTTCTGTAGTTGAGTAATTTAACTGTGCATCATTTAAAGTCTTGGAAGCATAATAGATGACATGGGGAAACTTAGCTGGACGTTGACCCAAAACAGCACCAACCGCATAATCAGAAGCATCACACATTAATTCAAAAGGTAAGTTCCAATCAGGTGCCTGTATGATGGGTGCGGTTGTCAGAAGCTCCTTGAGCTTGTTGAATGCCTTCAAGCACTCATCCGTGAAGTTGAAAGCTACATCTTTATGGAGCAGTGCACATAATGGTCGGGCTATCTTGGAAAAGTCCTTGATAAACCTGCGATAAAATCCTGCATGTCCAAGAAAAGATCTCACCTCCTTCACAGTTGAAGGAGGAGGTAAAGTACGCACAATATCAACCTTGGCCTTATCAACCTCAATCCCCCTAGCAGATATCACATGTCCTAAAACTATACCTTGTTCGACCATAAAATGACACTTTTCCCAATTCAAAACAAGGTTAGTCTCAACACAACGTTTCAAAACCATGGATAAATGATGCAAACACATGTCAAAAGAATCACCAAAAACAGAAAAATCATCCATAAATACCTCAATGATTTTTTCAACCATGTCTGAAAAAATACTCATCATGCATCTTTGAAACGTTGCAGGTGCATTGCATAGGCCAAAGGGCATCCGCCGATAAGCAAAAGTGCCATAGGGGCATGTAAAGGTGGTCATCTCCTGATCATCCTTGTGTATGGCTATCTGGTTGTACCCTGAATAACCATCCAAAAAACAATAATATGCATGACCTGCCAACCTTTCCAACATCTGATCAATGAACGGGAGGGGGAAGTGATCTTTCCGTGTGGTGGCATTGAGCTTGCGGTAGTCAATACACACTCTCCATCCCGTTTGCACACGTTGAGGCACCAACACGTTCTCATCATTCTTTACCACTGTAATTCCTGAACGTTTGGGAACTACCTGCACAGGACTAACCCACTTGCTGTCAGAAATAGCATAAATTATACCTGCATCGCGGAGTTTAATCACTTCTTTCTTGACAACTTCCAACATGGGAGGGTTCAGTCGACGTTGAGCTTCTCTTGTTGGCTTAACTCCCTCCTCCAAATGTATCCTGTGAGTACACAAAGTGGGGCATATTCCCTTGATATCTGCTACTGTCCATCCAATTGCTTGCTTGTACTCCCTAAGAATAGACAATAGCTTATCCTCTTGCAACTGTGAGAGCTTTGAAGAAATTATGACCGGTAAAGTTTCACCGTCTCCGAGAAAAACATACTTCAAATGCTCAGGTAGAGGTTTGAGCTCTAACTCGGGTGCTTTCTGAATAGATGGGGCAAGCACATTAGTTGAAACCGGAAGAGGAATGAGTTTAGGAGACTTACCTGTCATGTACGGCAAAGATTCAAATGCCTCCTCCATTGCATAATACTCCTCTTCCATCTCAAGGTCTTCCGCTGAAGCAATCTCAAATACATGCTCAAATTCGACAGGTTGAGGAATTTGCTCAATGGATTTAACCGGTTGTGCTGAAACCTTCTTTTTACCAGCCATTTCGATGACTTTTCGCATAGGGTCATCCCCCAATGAGTACTGAATGAACTCCTGCATAAAACTCTCAAAAGCATCAATAGAACAACAAGAGTACAAATCATCAATATTTGGGTGCTTGAGGGATTCAAAGATGTTGAACTGGATCTTTTCTCCAGCTACTTCCATGCTAAGTGCACCTTCATAACAATCAATTTTGGTACGAGCTGTTCTTAAGAATGGTCTACCAAGAATCAATGGTATCTCAGAGGGCATCTGTTCACCTTCCATCTCTAATGCAAAGAAATCCGCTGGAAAAATCAAATCCTCAACCTGCACTAACACATCTTCTATAATACCTCTAGGGTAACAGTTAGATCGATCAGCAAGTTTAATGGTTATCCCAGTAGGTAAAAGTTCTCCCATATTCATTCTATCATACACGGCATATGGCATTAAATTTATGGAGGCACCTAAATCAAGAAGAGCACTAGCAAACCTGTGATCACCAATAGTGCATGGAATAGTGAAACGTCCCGGATCACCTAACTTTGGTGGCAACTTTCTTTGCAGCACAGCGGACACCCTCTCACTCAAGGCAACTGTTTCGGTTCCTTTGAATTTTCTCTTTGTAGTGCACAAGTCCTTGAGGAATTTTGCATACTGAGGAATCTGCTTGATCACATCCAACAATGGAATATTCACCCCAACCTTCTTGAAGACGTCTAGGATCTCCTTGTCCTTTTCCTCCTTCACTTGTTTCTGTAACCTGCCAGGAAAAGGCACATTAGTGATAACCAAAGGTGAGGGGGTTAAGGGACATACCATGGCTGGTTTCGGTCTTGACTCAATTTTTGTTCCAGGTGCATTCTCAACAGGTTGAGAGAGTTCCTTAATGGATTGAGTTGGGGCACCTAGACCGACTTTTGATGGCTCCTTAGGCACAATCTGCTCTAATACAGGCTCTTCCCACTTTCTTCTTGGCTTCTTAACCACTGGAACTGCATCCACCACCTTCCCACTTTTCAGAACCATTGCATTGACTTCATGTTGACCCTTAGGATTAGGAACAGTGTTGCTGGGAAGACATCCTGGGTTGACTTGAGCAAGAGTTTGTTGGATTTGGCTCACTTGGCGCTCTAACAAGTCAATTGCCTTCCCTTGTTGCTGAGTAGTGGACTTGATCTCTTGGCGGAAGGCACTGCTTTCCTCTCTTTCCTTTTTGCTATCAAACATCATTTGTTGCATCATAGCTTCCAAAGTTAAAGTTCCTGTTGATGTCTGAGCTGGAACCTGTTGTTGTTGAGGCACACGTCTTTGGCCAAATTGCTGCCCATCCCCAACAGGTTGTCTTTGTTGGAATCCAGGTGGAGTAGATGGAAGATTGAGCACATTATTGCTTCGGTAGCTAAGGAAGGGATGATCTATATTCCCATTATATGTGTTGGGCTGCCGATAAACAAAATTCAAATCCTCCTCTTGGGTGTCTTCCTCAACTGCTCTGCACTTAGGACAATCTTCTGCAAAGTGGTTCTTAGCTGAACAAATAGTACACACCACTTGAGATGCAGCAACGGTTGCCTTCTTATTCACCTTCATAGCACTAGCAATTAAAGCAATGTCATTCTCCATAGAACTCAATCTCTTCTCTATGGCTCCATCTATGGTAATGGCATTCAAGGATCTTCTGCTAGCTCCCATAGATCGGTCTCTGGACTGAAACTGTCTTGAATTCTCTGCTTGATTCTCCACAATTTCCTTAGCTTCAGCTCCAGTCTGATTCCACCAATTTCCTCCACAAGCCGAATCAAGTTTTTGCCTGTTGAGTGAATCAAGTCCTTCATAGAAGTACTCCATTTGAGTGTTGAGATCAAACTTGTGATGGGGGCATTGGCGTAGTAGACCCTTGAATTGACTCCACGCTTCATGTAATTCATCTCCATCTCTCTGCCTGAATGTACTGATCTGCTTCTTTAAATTCTTGGTGCGAGAGGCTGAATAGAATTCCTTCATGAATGCAGCACACATATTGTCCCATGAGTCAATAGATTGGGAAGCCAATGAGTTGTACCATGCCTTTGCTTGCTCTTTCAAGGAAAAAGAAAACAGAATAAGTTTCACAACATTCTCATCCACCGCCGCTGACTTCTGTATTCTGCACAGTGCTGTAAACTCATTAAGATGGTCTTGTGGGTCTTCAGTTTGAGTGCCTCTAAAGTGTGGTAGATTCGAAATCAGAGATGGGGGAATTGAGTAAGCCCCTAAATCGTCTGGTAGCACAATTGGTGAATCTGCTGCACCTGTTCCCGGAATAAAGGACTCCTTAAGTTTTGCAGCCATTGGTCTTGGTGATGGTGGAGATGTTGGAATATGTTGCTCTTCCAGTTCCTCGATCTCTGAATCAGAATGATGTTCAGGCTCAGAATTCTCACCACCACTGTTACTTGCGTTCACTTGTAGTCTCTGCTGTTTCCTATTTCGTTTTGCAGCTCTCTCAATCTCTTGATCAAATAACAGTGGTACAGAGCTTGTAGAGTGACGAGTATGCATACACAATGCTTCTGCACACAAGTATAGACGTAAGACTCAAAAGAAAAATAAAGTAAACAAAGCAAAACTAAAAACAAAAGACACTTTTAAAACTTAGAATTAAACAATCCCCGGCAACGGCGCCAAAATTTGATAGGCGCAAAAGCACCTACAAAGATACCCTATTATCAAATCAATAATATCAATGTAGTAAACGGTAAATAGGGGTCATTACCCGCAGAGGATTGGTGATACTAAGACTTAAACACACAAGAAACACAAACAGACGCGTAAACCAGAAATCTGGCAGACTCGACCTAGGAGCAGAAACCTAATTAATTAGCTAATCTAGACTCAACCAAAAATTATGAAATTAAATACAAAGTAACTAGACACGGTGGCGGACTACCACACAAATTTTGAGGGTATTCGGAGTTGTTTTGATTGGTGACCAAAAATAGATAAAACAGAAGTACTGCTGAAAACAGAATATTAAAAAGTGAATATGGATGTAAATATGAGAGAAACAATAGCTAGGAACTTCTCTCCACCACTAGATATGCTTCAATTACCCCAAAACAATGTCAATGACTAAAGATGAATGCACTCACAGTTAAGCCAATGTCGTTAGGTCATTAACCGTATTACGTTCTCTTACTTGCCATGTTAAGTGAAATGTCGGTATCGACTTAACTATATTCCCAATTAATTGATCTATGAAATGTCGGTATCTAGATCAAAATAACTGAAATCATGAAGATCTAAGAACGTTTGAGTAGCAACAAAGAATCTAAGATCAATGTCGGTAGCCTTAGATTACCAAGGAATTACTTCACACAAGTACCTGCAAAGAACTTGTTATCTCTTATAGAATAAGCAATGATATGTCGGTCATATACACATTCAAGATAATAAACCCTAAAACATGCATCAAAGTGTCGACCCAATGAAACATGCAATAGAATTATCAATGAACAATCAGTGAAGAAATTCTCATATAGAATTATATAAATCAATTGGGGTTTGAAATCGAAGACATATATAGGGCTTTGATCAGCCCCTAACTACTAAGGAGTTTAGTTACACATAATCTTGATTAAGAACATCAGAGAATACATGGAAGATGAAGTAAGAGTGAGAAAAAGAAAACTTGATTGAAGAAGATCTTTGCCGATCGAGTTCTTTTTCCTCTCCTTTCTTTCTTCTCCTTCTCTCTCTTTTTCTTCTCTTTCTTTCTTCTCTTTCTTTCTTCTCTCTTTCTTTCTTCTCTCTTTCTCTCTGGTTCTTGTTCGTCCTCTTGTTTGGCTGCTCCCTTGTATAAATAGGTTTGTTAGCCTATATCTCACGTCCATCACCAATCCAACTAGGATTAGGGATCCTAATTAAGCCCAATTATCTCTTTTTTCTTTGTTTGACTTCAAAACACCTAAAAACAAATAAAGTTAATTAAAAATAGGAAAACATCACAAAATAACTAAGTAATAAGAATAATTAACATGATAAAAGTCGCATAAATATGCGACTATCATGAATCCGCCGAACTCAATATCTTTTGTAGCAGTCCTGAAGCCACCAAAGACAGGAGGAGTGATCCTCAGAGTTTCCTGTGCTACTCTCCATGTGTATTTCATTTTGGCAAGGTCTTCCCAAGTTAGAAACTCTCCTGCCGATTTGCTTCTAGCTATTTCTTCCTGCTCTGTAAACCCAAAGTCAACAGGCATCAATCGTCAAACAAGTCCATTAGCCAAGAAATGTGAACACAAACCATCTACTCGTTTAGGGGTCGTACCTTGTAGAAGTGCTTCATAAACAACTGGTTCATTAGCTAGAAGCCGCAAAAGGAACGTAATCAGAACAGATGAAGTGTCATGTCCTGCAACCATGACTACCATGACATTGTGCACCATCTCCAATTCTGTTAATTCTTCTTCACCCTCTTCATTTCGGATGCTAAGGAAGCAAGTGATGAGATCTTGTTGTGGAGAAGCCTTTTTCTGCTCAAGTTGTATCCTCTTTTCGCGTATAAGTTCCTTGAGCATGTTTTGAACTCTCTTGCTTGCCTTGAGGCTGCTGTTGTAACACGTGAAGGGCAAGTTAATTGGCACTGACCACATTCCTTCAATCATTGTTTGAAAGCACTCCACGAATTTTTCTCTGCGAGTTCCTCGTTCAAGACCATATTTTTTGATCCTTTGTTCCAGCCACTTCTCAGCAGTGTTCGTTCGCATAGCTCGGAGGAGAACAAGGCTCTGGCCTATCAGGGGTAGTCCTAATGAGCCCGGCGGAAGTCTTCCTGATGACATTTTTCTTCTCCTAAGGAGAAGGAATAAGGGAACAAGCAGGAAGAGGAAAACTGCAAAAAGGGTGTTCATGACTTGGGAGGCTTTGTTTGAATGAGAAAGAGTTTGCAGAGTACAGCATAAAAGAGAGTGGAAGTTCAGTATAAAGGAGGAATCTAGGAATGGAAGTATCGAGGCTAGCAGCTCAATATGTTTTTGTTTGCTTTTGGATTTGTCATCTAATGCTTTCTGGACTAATATACCATTGAAGAATATGCATAACGATTCCGAACGAACCCAACCTTGACTCTCTCAGCCAAAGTCTAGTGAATCACTCACTTTCATTGCATTTATCAGACGGCTGGTGAAAAACTATTTCATCGCAGTTTTCGCCAATTGACGAAAGATAATTAATTTATCAAAAATGTCAATTGTAAATGAAATTCATACCCTAATTGGACAAAGTCTTGGTGTACTCGGATCCATGCCTCTCCATATATATTCTGCAGAGAAATGGCTATAACGAAGGATCATAAAGTATGGTTCAGTTTTGAAGATGACTCCCTAATTGGCAAGCCAACAAGTCTTCATGCAAACAAGTTTGTATTCACCAAGATTTTAGGATTTTAGGGCAACTTAAAGCTGAATGCCGCAGATCACAGGCGTATCAGAAATTCTCCTAAGCCTCTCACGGTGCTGCTAGAGTTACAGAAGCAATTTGTGCCTTTGTGGGAAAAATGGACAATCAGGATTCAGAATAACCTTGAACTCCTTGGACATGGAAACAATCTCTGGAAACAAGTCAAACAAGAAGTAACTGTAATTTACCTTTTCAACAGTAATGCATGCTTCACTGAGGGGAAATGATTAACAGCGCGCAATAATAGAAATATTTCTGTAAACTGTCTGCTTTCTACGCTTGAACTAGGAATCCGCAGATATGAATTCCTAGAGTGTTTCCAACAGGTCATGGATGGAATGTGGTCAGTGCCGGTCAACTTGCTCTTTACTAGGCAAGCAAGAGTTCAAAATATGATCAATGAACAGTCAACCAGGTAAGTCTCAGTACCAATCTAGTTTTTTGATAATGAGTAATTTTGACATTATTCAATGTAATTTTTGAGTTTTTATAATAATTATTTCTATTGATTTATGGACTTGAGATTATTTCACATTGTGATTTAAGTAGTCATCAAACCATTAATATTGACCATTTTCATCTGTTTTTATGATAGTAAATAATGATAAATCTCAACAGACATTAGGGAACATACATTTAAAAATGAGATATGAGTTGAGAGTTCAGATCCGTCAAACCCTATACAAACTGTGGTAGCTTATATTAAACTGAAAAATTTGATCAGCAAGATGTCCACAGGCTTCATTTAAATTTTGAACACTTCACAGTAAATATAGTGATAAATATTCAACATGTTACAATACTGATAACAGTTTCTACACAATCATAACAACCATTTGAGTTAAATAAAAAACAAAACAAAAAATAACAACTATTTGAGTTGGTAAAGCAGTTCAGTGTTCAAAATCATGTTCTAGGCTTGATTTCAATGGGCAGTCCTCCCGTAGGTACCGGCATTGGAGCCCTATACTGAAGTGATTGTCTGCACATAGCTTCCAGGTGAACTGGGTTACGATATGGTGCATTGCAATAAGGGTTTCGATCCTGGCAAACTCATATCCTGGACATATTCTAGGTCCCCCTCCGAATGGTACAAAGCAGTAGGGTGGAACTGATGCTTGCTTGTCGAACCTACTTGGATCAAACTTTGCGGGTTCTGGGAATATGCTCTCGTCCATGTGGGTCATAGGGGCAACCCCTAATATCTAGCATTGGAGGTTGGGACTTAATCAGTTATATATCTTACAACGAAGTCTAGCTCTTATGCAAATCTTTTATGTACTTGTGCTCTTGTCCAAAACTATGTTGTTTTAGGACTCCATTTGATTGTGTAACCGAAAAACAAGATTGCACTGAGCATAAGCAGTTAAGCACAATATCCATAACAGATCAACAGTTCGTTTGGAGGACAACTACAATTGCAAATAATGATAATGTTATTTAAAGCTACTGTAAGTTTGAACTTACCTGCCACCCTTTAGGAATGTGGAATCCGCCGAACTCATTATCTTTGAGAGCAGTCCTGAAGGTACCAAAGACAGGAGGATTGATCCTCAGAGTTTCCTGTGCTACTCTCCATGTGTATTTCATTTAGGCAAGGTCTTCCCAAGTTAGAAACTCTCCTGCCGATTTGCTTCTAGCTATTTCTTCCTGCTCTGTAAACCCAAAGTCAACAGGCATCAATCGTCAAACAAGTCCATTAGCCAAGAAATGTGAACACAAACCATCTACTCGTTTAGGGGTCGTACCTTGTAGAAGTTCTTCATAAACAACTGGTTCATTAGCTAGAAGCCGTAAAAGGAACGTAATCAGAACAGATGAAGTGTCATGTCCTGCAACCATGACTACCATGACATTGTGCACCATCTCCAATTCTGTCAATTCTTCTTCACCCTCTTCATTTCGGATGCTAAGGAAGCAAGTGATGAGGTCTTGTTGTGGAGAAGCCTTTTTCTGCTCAAGTTGTATCCTCTTTTCGCGTATAAGTTCCTTGAGCATGTTTTGAACTCTCTTGCTTGCCTTGAGGCTGCTGTTGTAACGCGTGAAGGGCAAGTTAATTGGCACTGACCACATTCCTTCAATCATTGTTTGAAAGCACTCCACGAATTTTTCTCTGCGAGTTCCTCGTTCAAGCCCAAAAAGTAGAGAGCATATTATGTTGAACGTGAGGTTCTTCATCAGGGGCAAGACCTGTCAATAGTTCAAAAGATTTGTTAATTAACTAACAATCATCTCTAATTTTTTCTCCAGTTCAGCGTTTTTGTGTCGACACTCGATTGAAAAAAGATCCGTGTGGAAGCAATACTAATCCACAAACTGGGAGGTTTGTTCAGTTGGTTGGTTCTTCATTCCCAAATTTTATTGATTTCCCTATATTTACAGAATATGAGAAGCTGATGAAAACATAGCCAACTTACCGTTACTTGTTGTTTGCCATGCCAATGCGTTTCAAGGTGCTTCCTGATTTCTTCGTCCATTTTCCCCACATATTGCTTCAGTGACTCAGGCTTCAAGAACAGCAAAAGAGCACTTCTTACACGCTTGTGATCCTCGATACTCAGCTCAAATATACTCCGCTCCCCCAGAATTCTTTTAGTCGATTCAGCCTGTTGGCTGGAAATGGTGCTCCCATCAGTGGTGAATACAAACTTGTTCGCAGCTTGTCCATGGATGAAGACTGTTGGCTTGCCAAAGAGACTCAGCTTCGAAACAGGACCATATTTTCTGATCCTTTGTTCAAGCCATTTCTCTGCAGTGTTGGCACGCATGGCTCTGAGGAAATCAAGGCTCTGGCCTATGAGGGGTAGTCCTAATGAGCCCGGTGGAAGTCTTCCTGATGACTTTTTTCTTCTCCTAAGGAGAAGGGATAAGGGAACAAGCAGGAAGAGGAAAACTGCAAAAAGGGTGTTCATGACTTGGGAGGCTGTGATTGTATGGTATGGACACCTATGAACACATGTTCGATTAACTTAAACTAATCACAACTGACAGTTGTTGCCAGCTCAATATCAGCCAATAATAATCTGGGACGGTGACGCGTTGAGTATAAAATCTCTAGAATGAGAGATACTGTCAAACAGATCAAATTCACGTTGGGGTTCAGGCCACCGGATTTAGACCCATTTTGGCTCCCTGGCTAGATATCAAACATGTTATTTTGGTCGGATCTATCATTCCGAGAATTCGAACAGTTCACGTTGATGATCCATATATGCAACCAGACTGTTTAGCAAGAGGATATCTCCTTATCCGTGAGTCTTGCTTTCATTATTATAGCTAAATCGAACCAGATTGTGGAAATATTTGTACAATCTTGGCTCAACCAAGTTCTTTGATTCCCTGGGAGAGTATGGACAAGACAGCCCCGCTCCTCTATAGAAGTTCACTAAGTATGACCAACTTCTTTGAAAACAGTAATGCAGAATATATCTGGATGTCGCATCAAAATAAGACCTTCCGTGCATCTAGTTCATGTTCCCAAAAAGGCAGTCCTACACTTAATTCATGAGAAAACACAGATTGCTTGCCCTGAAGGCATTATCTCCCCGATTTGTAATGAACTTTATGCTAAAAGAGACTAAAAGAAAAGGATCAGGTCTATCACCGTAGTCTGTCTAGAGCTCTAGTTAATTTGATGAGAAAATACAGTAATAAACGAAAGTAAGGTCTGAGACGAGGATCCATTCAATTTCAAAGACAAATACCATCTTTCATTCACATAACCAGCTAGCACAGTATGTAGTGAAATTAGATTAACTAAAATTTCAGTAAGTATCAAATATGCAATATCTTGACAGATACATTTTTAATACATCAGTTTATACTTTATAAGTATTGAAAGTAAACCCTCAAATACCAACCATTACTTGGTCTTCGCAGCAATATGGTTGCCACCAGTTGCAATTTTGTAGAGATAGAATCCCATCATGAGAGCGCTGTAATAAATAAAACCGTTTTAGCTTCAGAAAACTTCATACATATGTCATATTAAGGACATATACAAAACAATATATCTGTCAGGAACAGCAATCAAAAGAGTTGCATCACAGATAAATGATGTTTTGCAACAAGTTCTACAAGAACCTCTTAAAAACAATATCATAATCATGCAACAGCAACCCATACATTACTATAGTTGAATAACTTTATTTATATATTTGCACAACCAATAAACAAACATCCACATAAAAGAGCATGGGAACATAGATTCCATTCCAAATATACCACACCCCATTACCATCATG
This sequence comes from Fragaria x ananassa, assembly GCA_034370585.1. Taxonomy (NCBI): domain Eukaryota; kingdom Viridiplantae; phylum Streptophyta; class Magnoliopsida; order Rosales; family Rosaceae; genus Fragaria; species Fragaria x ananassa. The sequence continues at coordinate 13,091,127 of CP139764.1, forward strand.
CCTATTTCATCCTTCCAATTCTACATGGTACCAACTGTAGCATACAGAAGTAGGCAAAAAGGTTGGTTGGACTCAATCCAAACTTCACAACTAATTCAGCTATGCTGTTGAAAGCCACAAGTGGCCCAATTACATGATTGATGATGTGGATCATGGAGAAATCATGCAAGTATGGTTTCCCATGACATTGGTTGTAAGGTGCTATGACTTATACGGGATTTGGAACTCCATTCAACTAAGAGTCTGAAAAACTGTTTTCAACCAACAAGATGAAACTTCTTTTATCATTATAGAGAGATTCACATTTTCAGCGAACGGGAGACATGTAGGTTATCCATAAAACATGATGTCCACGTGATCAAACCTAAGATGACATTTATTATTTATAAGACCAAATATAGCCACTCTTGACAGACAACCCCATATATTATTAACATTCACCAGCCTTTCACAAAACTGCTTTACACACTAGAGGTCTTTGATTGATGAAAGGACATTAACACTTTTGTTCCATGTGCCTTGAGCTGACTTGTACCAGCACAAAATTTTTATTTACACTAGGTCACAGATTGTATGCAAGAGTCAGGTATGAAGGAAAAAGAAGTCATAATCCAGCAGCTAATAAAAGCCAGATGCACAAGGTACATAAACTATCTAATGTTTAGTAGCGAATAGCTGAAAAATGACATCCATGATTTGGATGCTGTCTTATACATTATCACTAGATGATATAAAAATATCCTGCAAGCCAAAAGATGAGAAATGCCATTCATGATTCAGATGCAATACTACAGTAATAACTAAATGATATACAAGTATCCAGAAAATTAACCGGCAGAGACACATAAATAGGTGGATATCTGAACCTGATGCCAGCAACAACACCAGCAGGCATGATCTTAGAAGTTTGCAAGTATCTTTGTCCCATAACCCATGTTAGTGCGGTGGCGCAAACTGTTATAAGGACCAGAAATCAGTTAAGAAAATGTTTCTATAGATCCAAGATCAATAATACAGCAAGCAGAACTTGAAACCACAGCAATACAGCAAGCAGAACATGAAACCAAAAATATAACTGACAAAAAGAAATAACAAGAAATATTCAGAAACCAGAAAAAAACCTTCTCAATCTCTTGTAAGCACTCAAAAATTTCACTACCCCAAAAGGAACATCTTTGAAATCACTCTAGCAAGGTCCAATTGCATTCACAGTGATCCTTACTTCCCAGTGGTTAGGGGCGCACTGCCTAGTCGCTAACTAGTAAGGGAAGCCTATTATAATTTGAAGTTCACTATTATATTTCACCTGTCAACTGTATCAAACCTTCCATAAAACAATTGACGGTACTAACACACACCTTGAAAAACAAGTTTCAACAAGAACAAAGTATAGACCTCATAAAATCAAGCATAAGAAGCACAGACCTTCCATATATGTAAACAAGTGGCATTTCTCCCATATTAAGAAAGTCAATGCCATCAAAGCTAAGCTAACAACAAAGCTCACATCTTTCATGACCCATCAATCTCTATTGACCATTTCTCAAAACCAACAGAAACCTAGATCAAGACTCACAACTCTTACCCATAACTTGAGTCAATTCATCACATCTGGGATTACAATAAAACCATTTACAGAGTTGAGACTGTTACCTGTTTCAAGAATCAAAGCAGGGTACGAGTTCTTCTTCTTGTGAAAGGCTTGGAGGCTGAGATAGCCAGCAAGAGTGAGGAGCAATCCAATGCCTGCACCTCCATACAGAGAAGCAGTGCTCCCCTTCCTCAAATACCCAAAGACTCCTCCACCCAACAGCAACAGCCCGTATGGGATCGTGAAGCAGAAATCGTGCATTTTCTCCAACTGGGTTTTCTGGGTTTGCTCGGATTCTTGGCAAAGTAGTGGTCTTTGTCAGATCGATTGCAGAAAGAAGAAAGCTTTGAATTTGTTCTGCTCTGAAACGAAGAGTGTGTCTGTGTGGGTATATAAATGGTCAATGGCGCGTGGTGATTGCGTGGGTCAATGTTAGTCGTGTGGCCTTTCATAGTTCATACCAACTCCCCCGAGTTTGATTATTTGGGTCCAGATAATCATCACGCAAGTGAAGGATACAGCAGCGCTTTTGTTTTTTTGGCTTTCATCTGTCATACCTGGTAATTCTTATCACTAGCCATTATACCGGTGAAACTCGTGTGTAGAGCGTCAGTAGGTGGTTACTTTTTATTTCTCATTTGTAGCTGTTTTTCTGTTTTTGTGAAGTTAGTGGTGAGTAGCGGGGAGTTTTGAGAAATTTTATTAATATATCTCTATATCAGATATAGATGGCTTTTTTTATATAAATTATATAAGAATTTGTGGGTAAAATTATCAAAAAAGACATTTATATCAAAAGTAAGGACATTTATAACCACATGGACCACCACCGGCGCCAATCTAAGGATTCTCTCTCCTACTCCAACCTCTACAACCTTGAGGTACCTCAATTCTCTTCTCCTTCTTTGCTTTCTGATCCGCCGCGGCGTTCTTGTTAGACTCCGTAATCTCGAATTTGATTGTGATTGTTTGATGTAATGTAGCCTTTGATGAACTTTCAACTTCCACAGCCTGATGATGATTTTGATTATTACGGCAACAGTAGTCAGGATGAGAGCAGAGGTAGCCAAGGTTCTGTAATTTCTCCTCTTAATCTTTAGCTTAAGCTTAATCAGACAAATTCGATTTCAGTATTTTCGAGTAAATGCACCTTATTTTTGCATAATAGAGACTGTGTGTGTATGTGTATAAGTAGAGAGGTTGGTTGGAAAAGTTGAGCAGGAAAGGTGTCGACTTTGTATATATGCTGATAGTTTGTGTGGGTAGGCGGAGCTGCTGGTAATGGGATGATGTCCGACCGCGAACTGAGTTCAGTAAAGAAAGGGAGGCGGTCGCAGAATAGTGATTATGAGGAGGATGACAGTTATTACCGGACACACATTACGGAGGAGAAGTACAGATCGATGCTTGGAGAACACATTCAGAAGTACAAGAGAAGGTTCAAGGATTCGTCGTCGAGTCCTGCACCGATGCATATGGGGATTCCAGTTCCCAAGGGGAATAAGGGTTCAAAATCTAGAAAGCTGGCGAATGAGAACCGAGGAGGGTTTTATGAAATGGAAACCACGTCTGAGTGGCTCAATGATGCTATTGCTCAGAAACCAGGGAACTACCACGATGTTGATTTTTCACCTCAAAGTACCGTTGATAGGTTTGTTTTCTTCTTCTGGTTATCCCTGTGAGAATGGCTTATATTCTGCCATGGGCCATATGCCATTATATTCACATAGGTTAATTATCTAATTATTGTATCTTCATTTACTTATGCAGAGTAATATATGAACCTCCTTACTTATGCAGAGTAATATATGAACCTTTTGAAATAAAATATCCGCTTAAAAGTTTTCTTCTTCTATACAAGAACAACGTATGTAAAGATACAAAGCCCTATAATTTAAATCTCTATAAATTAATAACGTCGAGACCGGTAAAAAATATTATTTGATCGAGATTGTTAATTTATCGACATCAATTTTACTAATTCTTTATTTTGGAGCTGGCAAAAAATATTATTTAATCGAGGTTATTAATTTATCAAATATTAAATTATCAAGGTTTTACTATTAATGATAATACAAATTGAAGTTTGAAATTTAGATTAAACTGTTCACGCATGCTAGGTCGTTCAAACTGAACTTGAGATGATGCTATATATATACTCCTTTTTTTTTTCTTTTTCTTTTTTTTTTGAATAAATTGAGTAACAGATCTAGAAAAGTATGTGTATTTAGTGAATGAATTGTGTATTTAGTGAATAAGTGATGTATTTTAAATGAGGGTATTGTAGGAAGGTTGGCTATGTGTATCTAGTAAAATGTTAAAATAATAAAATCAACAGGTGATGTATAATGTATTTGTCACACACCAATTTTCAAAGAATAAATTTTCAAAAATTTGGACATTATATATCTTAAAATCTTAATATCCCAAAACCTGCTCAATAACTTCCAAAGTAAAAACAAATACTGGAAATGTAAATGTCAACAAACTCATCAACCAAGTTAAACATTATATCTCCTTAATTACATCAATTTTAAAAATCTAGTAATTATTAAGTCGCTTATATGAGTTTAAAAACAAACTGTCATAATAGAATAAAATAAAGTGCACAGAAACTAAAATCCTGTCACTATGCCTCTGCCTCAACCGTACTGATCAACACCTGCATGTCTAACTCATACACCATGAATTGGTGCACCGGGTTATAAAACAACAAACCCGGTAAGCTAAAAAGCATGTATGAGTAACTCCCAAAAATAACTTAACTCAACATCACATAAGATAAAACCGGTAATTCTTGCTTTAAAGCTTAAATAAGGAATCACCTCAAAACAATAAATTTCGAAAGTGAGTAAATAAGAAAACCTAACAAATTACAAAACAATCAAAATCATAAGTGAATCCTGCAAAAATGATAGTTCAGGAAGTCCACTAAAATTTACACAAATAAGATTAAAGAATCTCCTACATTAATTATAGTTCAGGAGATACTCAAAACAAAGAAGTTAAAAGACAACAATTAAGAACAATGTTAAAACCACATAACCAATACTTTTACAAATATACATGTACTCATGAGTCCCAGATATTAATAAATATCTCTCTTGACCTACAACAACAATTTGTGTACCCATGGGTCCCAGATATCTTCAGGTTCCTCCCATGACCTACACCGATAGATGGATTAGAGCTCTATTCTTAACCGTAACCAATCACCCGGCCAAAGGCTTGGAACCCAGTTTGACTGTCCAATAATAATCACAAAATAAATAATAACATCATAACCGTAATCAATCACACGATTAAAGGTTTGGAACTCGGTTTGACTATCTACACAACATTTCATAAAAAAAGTACAATTATCATAACCGCAACCAATCACCCAATTAAAAGCTTGGAACCTGGTTTGACTATCTAAACCACAACTCACAATATAATAAAATCATCATCAATCAACACAAGGAGCACATCAAAAAATTATATCTTTTCACATAGATATATTTATACAAACAAACATAAATATCTCCACAAGAATAATCTATCAATAGCCAAAAACATTATGATTACATGAATCTTAAAAATAATCATACAATAGGAAAACTTGTTTTAACTTACCTATGAGCCGTTGGCGATCAAGCTCATATATTTTAAAACAAACAAAAACATAATTTTTTTTAATTATAATAATCATCATCATAATCATCCTTATAATAATTATCATCATCATAATCATCATCATCAAAAATTAATCATCATAATCATCCTCATAACAATTATCATCATCATCAAAATCAATCATCCTAACCATCATAATCATCCTCATAATAATCATCATCATCATAATCATCATAATCATCCTCATAATAATTATAAATAATTGGTCCCAAAGTGGACCTTAATGAGATTTTACTCACCTAGAAATCCCGTTGCAATTTCCACAACACAACTTCACGAATCACTTAAAATCACACAATTAATAACCTTAGTAACCGAAGTACTATAGGATATTCAAAACACCCTTAACTAACCCTTAACCCAAAGGAGAACAACTTTCCAAGGTCGTCAAATTTAACGACCCAAAACTGCTGCTTCTTATTGTCAAAACAGAAACTCAAAATCTTGCACAAGTCTAAGATTAAACCTAGAACCTAACATGCAATCCTTGCTCACAACCTAGAATTTCCACAACTCAACATGCTCACAACAACAAGAGTTAGCTAACCAAAGAAACTAAAGCTACAACACTGCCGGGCGCGCTGCCACGCGCCACCCCATCAACATGAAAATTTGAGCAAGCTCCCAACAGAAAACTTGTAGGTCACATCAAATGGAACACTTTTCATACTTGTAGCCAAAGCCAATTCGGCCGGAAAGAGGCCGAAAACGTCGCCGGAAAGAAACAAGGAGCACTTCGAACTCAAAAGCTCCACGCTTCGAATTGGGCTTCAATGTTGGTATCATCATGCTCACAAGGACAAGCACTTCCAGAAATAAGTAGCCTCAAACCTCGATGTCACCGGGATCTGTCAGAGCTTCACCGCCGGCGGCAACAATAACTTGTGGGCCTTGCTTTGCCGTGCATAGTGCTCCATAGGGTGTGAGGCTGGTATGAATAGAAAGAGGGGAGTGAGAGCTTTTCAACGATACCAAACACGCCCAAATCCGGCGCCGGATGGCCGAGTTATGGCCGGACAAAGTTTGAGGGTGGAAATGGAGACGGGAGAGAGAGAGAGAGAGAAACTGTAGGGGTTTTTCTAGGAGTGGGCGCGGTTCGGTGTGGTGCGGTTTGAGGCTGAAACTGAGTGCACACTGATTTTTCGGTTGTCCAATTTTACAAACTGCAACTGCTTTTATACAAGGAAGACTGCATTTTCGGTTGAACTGCATCTGAGGTGCAATTCGGTGCGGTTTTTTTCAAACCGCATTACATAGTTTAAACTCTTAGCCTGCAAACTTCCTCTTGGTTGAATGATCTTCTTCTTTTTCTAGAATGACAGGAAGCAAAGGAAACAGTGGAAGAGTTACCAGTGGAGGACTGGGTGAGGCCGTGAGGGGATGGTTCGGCAGGTTTTGATGCTAGGCGACGACGAGAGCGTGAAGGAAGGTGAATTCCCTTCAATGAGAGCTTCGATTCTTTCCAATTTCTATGAGAGCTTTTGAAGGAAGTATGTTTGAGTCTTTGAAATTGAGAAACATAAGAAATCTTTGCTGGAAGTTTGAAGAAGATGAAAGTTTGCGGCTAGGGGAATGGAGAATAGGTTTGGGTCAGTGGGGTAGGGAAAAAGTATGGGTTAGTGGGCTTATGAATATAATATAAATTGAATATATAGATAATTAAACATATGCGGGTTAGTCGGTGTCAAAGCGGGTGGTTTAGAACCTTAACCCGCTACTGCACCGGATCAAAACGGATCGGTGTGGGTTATACGTACAACGACGTCGTTTTGCTTTAATTCGGTGACGGCATCACATTATTCGGTGTGGGTCGGGCGGTGACTGCATTTTGGGCTCAATATGCCCAGGCCTAGGTTTTTCTGCAAAAATTTTGGGTTTTCTGAAAATAACCTACAAATTTTTCTATTTATACATCTTTCAAAATCGGAAACTAACTTTCTCTGACCATAACTTTTTCATACGACATCCGTTTTACGCGTGCCGTGTCCACGAACTTGTATCGCCAAACTCTACAACTTTCAAGAAAGAAGTTTTTAAAAATATCTTACGGATAAGAAAATCAACTTTTAACCACTTAAAAGTCAAAGCACCTTAATAAAATTGACTCCCGAAACTTCAACTTCGCACATACGAAATGAAAGGAATTTCCCACAAATAATCTTTCATTAATTATGGGAATAATACAAGGAAAATTATATAAAAATCTGGGGTATTACAGTATTAAAAATGAGATCTGTATCTAGTAATTAGGAATGTGTTAATAAAATTTCTCGGGAGTTTTTTGTTGCAATTAGAACTCTTAACTTCCCAATTTCCATAATTATCTACTCTATTTTTGATATTTTATTTTCTTTTTGCTTTTTACTATAATGTCTGGTTTACTTAATTGTTTTAATTAAACAAAATAAGGATAATTTAGGAATAACATAATTTGGTGAAACTTTTGAGGGTTTCCCTTTATAGCAGTAGAGATAGGCTGTAATCTTCTCTTCATATGAATATATTCTCCTTTCTCTCTTCATAGTCATATTTCAGATCTGATTCTCTCTCTCTCTCTCTCTCTCTCTCTCTCTCTCTCTCTCTCTCTCTCTCTCTCTCTCTCTCAGTCCACCCCTCCCTATATTCCCTTCGATTCCTTCAATAAAATCTAGCTTCGTCTACTATGTCACACTGAAAATCCACAAAGCTACATATATATATATAGCTACAATCCAAACACAATGGATCAAAGGAGACAAACGAGTCCAGTGTACCCGTAGCAGCCCAAGCTCATCTCCGGCGATGTCGTCGGCGCATCCTCAGTCGCGCCTCAATCCTTCCGCCACTGGATTCTCCACAATCAAGCACAACCAGAACGTCGCCACCAAAGCCGCCGCGCAGGTCATGGCGTCGCAGACGACTGCCGATGAAGACGACGACGACAATGATGACATTGGTTACTGATTCCCTGCTTAGCAACCGGGTTTCAAGCCTTTGGCCGGGTGATTGGTTACGGTTATGAATAGAGCTCTAGTACGTCTGTCAATTTAGGTCTTGGGAGATGTCTTATGGTATCTGGAACCCATAAGTATGCAATTTGTTATTGTAGGTCATGAGAGGTATTTATTAATACATGAGACTCATGGGTACATGTTATTTTAAAAAGTGTTTGAATTGTGAATTTAATTATTAATATAAATTGCTCTTGTGATATGTTTGGATGTTGAAGGTTTTGTGTTATTATGAGAATTACTTATACGGGTTTTTTAGCTTACCGAGTTTGTTGTTTACAACCCGGTATACCAATTCTTGGTGTAGGGGTTAGACCTGCAGGTGAGGATCAGCAAGGTTGAGGCGGAGGCTTAGTGGCATGTTTTTTTGTTAGGTTTTGCTGTACACTGTATACTTTTATATTTGGGGTAGACATTATTAAAACTCATGTGAGTGTTTTCATTTTTCTGATTTTCAAGTTCATGTAAACAAGGAAATGTAATATTTAACTCAATGTTAAGTTATGTGGCATTTACATTTCCGCATTGAGTTTTAGTTTCTTTGAAGTTTGTTTGAAACATGTTTTTAGATTTTAATATTTTAAGGTATATCATGCCCAAATTTTTGAAAAATAATCTTTCGAAAAATTAGGGTGTGACAGAAAAAATATATTCAAATATCAGGATTGAAAAAGGATTATCAATCCTATCAATCCTAGAAGCTTACCAACGGAAGAAGATAGAGATGATGCGAGAATGTTTCAGATTTCGATTAAAACTGCTTTAAGTTTTCTAAGATATTTTATGTAAAAGCTATTATGCCTTCGTTTAATAAGACTGTTGTTTTGGTCTTAAAGTTTATGTGGATAATGCTTACTAAATTAGATGAGACCTTGATTTGATTATCGTTGGGCTATTAAATTTCAAATTATATTTTGAAGCATTTAATTTATTCTATTTTTATTTACTGTAAATATACATGGTTCGACATATTACTATAAAGATGCAAAGGAATGCATCCAACAAATAAAAGCAAGGTTATTCAAATGAAAAACATATCATTCTATCGAAATCAGAATACTCAAAAGAATATGAGGTATACCTTTCGAATTAAGGAAGGTATATATGGAGGAGCAAAAGGTGCTTAGTGAGACTGCTCATATTACTTTAAGGACTAAGCTAGACAATTATTTATGCCTTATAATTCTACTGCGACTATGATGACTTGGACATCACAACTAATAAAAGTTGAGGCATTGTCTGAGATCTGTTGCCTAATGGCATAAAAATTAAAAATTCATAGAAGCTCTATGTTCCCCACGAGCTAATCGAACCTCGTTAAAGTTTTAAAGAAATTTGTGCCAACATTTATCTTATGAAAACCCAATGTGAGAATGGATTAGAACTATCTCAAATAAATGTGAATGAAAACACATTTTAAAGAACTTAACGAGTCACCTACAATGAAATGTAGGATACTGACTCACAAAGGCTTTGATATGACCACCAAGAACACCATGGTTGTGACATGAGATCTGTACTTTAAAGAACTCACACAGACATCCTATCTTTTGAGTGAATAATAAAATGGGGCAAAATTATGTCACACTGCAAGGTGACGACACTAACTCTGACCGCAAACATTGGCTGGTCCTAGCTAATGCTACTCCAATGCAATCATTGCACTCTAAAGCACCTAATGCGCAACCTGCCTCCCATTATGTTTTGTTGATTAGTTCAAAGGCACATTACTCATTTTGTAAAGTCTATTCTTTATCAAAAACAGGATCGAGACCTTCCTATGATAAACATAACCAAAAATATTCCATTCTTACGAAGAATGCAATGTTATATGTTGACTTATCTATCTAGAACTATGGATCATTACAGTATTTTATGGTTCTGAAGGATGTTTCGACACACTGGTCACAAGTCAAATAATTATCCACTAGAAATGCTACATTTGCAAACTCTTAGCACATTTTATACATCTAAGAGCACCACCCTGATCATCAAGCCTATAAGACTTTATAATGCTGAGAGTTCACATCAAAAGGATTTGATGCTTATTGCATGATGATCAAGATCAATGTAAAACATCTTGACACCCCATATGCATACTCACAATGGTGTCGCAGAAGCCACCATAGATGGTGGCTAGGGCATTGGTTATGCGCACTAATCTGCCTATATCTGCTTGGGGTTATGCAATATTACACACCACTTTATTTATTCGTTTTTAGGCCCATTGCCAGCCAACCATTTCATGCGTACCAGTTGGAAACTGGACATGAGCCTGAGATTTACACATACTTGGTTATGCAATATATGTGCTTACTACGCCCCCACAACGCATCAAAATGAGTCATCAATAACAATTATGAATATATATTGGACACGAACCTCTAACAATTATCCGCTATTCAGAACCTTTATAGGCGATCTCACCGCTCAATTTGCGGATTGTCACTTTGATGAGACAGTCTTCATGTTGTTAGGGGGAGATAAGAAAAAGAATTTTCTATGGGAACGACATGAATTGTCGTGGTTGTCCCCACTATGTCTCATCCTGATCCCCACATAATCGATATCTAGAACGTAACAGTTTTGATGCATGATGCGTTTAAAGATAATGCCAAAGTGACGAGATCACACATACTAGCTGCAAACGCCTGCAAGGTTAAAAGTCTCTAATAAGGGGCATGTTGCTACAGATAGAGGAGACATAACCATACTTAGTGGAGGTGTGGTTGAAGCCGTGGCTCCCTAAGGGAAAAGGGAGAGACCACTTGGTTCGATCGATACTTGTCTAAAGGAATTGGGCGAGCTAGGCACAACCTCATCAATGTAAAGAATCTCTCTAATGAGATCGTCTCTTATTACAGTTATGTCCATGAATCAATACTGGAGGATGCTCCGATGTTTAAAATGATTCTCGAGACAAAATCTCAACGGATTACGAGAGTACATACACATTAATGATTCACATTGTTGCTTAAGGAATCATAGAACATGAATGTATCGAATCACGTTCTGTTGAAGAATGTCAACAAAGAGCATTTTTGCCTACATAAAAGTGCAATCCAGGAAGAGCTAGATTCTCTGACAAAGAGACAGGTATTTGATTTGGTAGTGCTAAACTTACCAAGTGTAAAACATATAGGACATAAATAAGTCTTTGTCAAAAAGCGTAATGAGACGAATGAAGCCCTAAAGGACAAGACTTACTTTGTGGCGCCAAGGTTTCTCACAACGCTCTGGATTGAGTACGAGGAGACATTTCTCCAATAATGAGAATGTAGCTCATAGATGTGGTTATTACATATCTTTATGGAGATCTTGATGGGTAGATATTTTATAAAAGTGCCTAAACGGCCTTACACTACTGAACTCAAGTAACTCTAAACTACGGAGTTCGTTTGCAATTAGAATTAAAACGCTCACTTTATAAAAGTGACTACTTGGTTGAAAAGGGATAAAAAATGATGAACTATACCTGTCACGCCCCGACCCTTAAATTTTACCTTATTTACTGGCATGGTGTTAATAAGAATTTTACCGTCTTCGTCATTGAGTTTATAGTCCTAAGGTCCCTAGAAGTGTGTTGAGGGACGAATATTTCGAAAGAATTATTCGTAGGAGAAAAATATGACGACGGTAAAAATGATAAATTTTGGCTAGTAAAAGGTAATTTTTGTTAGGGTATTATTTTGGGATGTTGAATTTTTGGAATTGGGTTAAATGGGGAGTTGGACCGGCTGGGCCGAGCCCAACCCATTTTCCTCCTGTTTTTCTCTCTCTTCCTCCTGTGTTCCTCTCTCTCTCCCCGAGCCTTCACTGTCAAGACTTTCTGGCCGCCTTTCGCCGCCGTCCGGCCTCCCCAGACCGTCGCGCCAGTCCCAATCGATCGGTCTCCGACCCCGCTTCTGTTCTAGACCGATGGCAGCCTCCCTAGCGCCGCCGTGAAGGAGGAATCAACCCCGAAAGGTCCGACTGCCAGAAAGGTTTTCTCGCCGGAACTCCTTCCTCCAGCCGCCATAGCCGGCGAGCCTTGGCTCAAAAGAAAGCCCTCCTTCCGTGTAGCAATCCCTTCAAATGATTCGCTCCCTCTTGAGTTAGTTAAGGAGAAATCGGTAAAGGAAATTTCTAGGGCTTTTATGTATGTTTTCGTTCGATTGACATAGTTAGGCTTAGAATTGGAGTTTGTGTTAGTTAGAAATGTTGTAGAGGAGGTTGAGAGGAAGATGCTGCCAAATTTTGGTGAGCAACGGAGGTCGCCGGAGCTGGTTGCCGGCCGCCGCTGAAAAAAAATGTTTTTGGTGGAGAATTTTATGAGGAGTTTAATGGAATGAGTTTTAAAAATTTTGGAGGAGTTTTGGATAAGTTTGGGAATTGTTAAAGTTTGGTATTTTTGGCAGATTAATAAGTTAAAATCCGACCATTGGATTATTTTATTATTAGGACGTTGGAAGGTGTTTTTGAGGATGTCGGTATTTATGGAGAATTATGGTTGGCAGTGAAGTTAAGATTTAGGGCGATAGGCATGGTTGAGCGCGAGAAGTTCATATTTAATTATGTCTATTTTCTTTAAGCGTCGGTGTTTTATTTAAGGATTTGTTTATGTTTTGGAACAGGATGTGAGGAGGCTCAAGCAAAGGAGACATTCGATCGACATCAGGCTTAGGCCTAAGTTGGGAGTGGACCTTTGTTCTAAATAATGTTTTATTTGTTGAATAATTTCTTTTGTTGGAATTTAACCGGAATTGAAAATTTTGGTGTTTATACTCATTTATTGACGTTTATGAGAATAGTATGTATATAAGTGAACGCTAGCTAGCTATACGTGATTTCCCCCCATAATGAGGTACAATTACATTATGGGGTGACGTGAGCGTTAGACGCGAGTGTCGTAGCCTTGTACGACTTTCTATTTTCGTATTCATTCATAGAATTCGTACAAGGAGTCAGCACATATATATATCCACTCGTGCGTTTCCCCCATAATGAGGAAAAATGTCATTATGGGGTGACGTGAGCGTTAGACCCGAGCGTAATAGCTTGGTATGACTATCTACTTTTCGAGCTTATTCATAGATAGCATACAAGGAGTATGACGAGTATAAATACATACTTATATATATATATATATATATAATTTTAGCCTGAGAGGCTGTATTTGTTTAAGTTGGAGAGTATCCGGAACTAGTCATGTCCTTGCCAGTTTTTGAGCTGTCGTTTGTATAGCGCTTTTCTTTAAGGTTTTCTTGGGGAAATATTATTGATTGGCGAGATTATTTTTGTCCACTCACTCTGACGTAGTTAAATATTTTCCCATAGGCTTTTCCTTTATTTTCAAATGCCCAGTCTGTAGAGTTCGGGTGGGGTCTAGAAGGAAGCGACGAGACATAGTCACTCATCTTTCCGCTACTGTTCGCCAGTAGGTTATCTATTTAACCTACTAGGATTTTAGCAGCTTCCGTTGTCTTCCTTGTAGTAGGTCTGAATACTTTCGGAAAAATAACTGTGTATTATTTTATTCGGTTATTTGGGTTGAGCTGAAGAATTTATATTTTGGTTAAGAGAGTGTTCTTTAATTTTTCCGGGTTAGGGTTGTCCATTTTCAAGGGAGGTTTGCCGAGTTCTTCGGTAAATTTTCCTTGGAGGTGGTCCCCGCAGGACTTACCTCGGGTTTCAGAGTGAAATTCGGGATGGGTCCTGACAATGCCCCTGCATAATCATAAAGGAAACGAGTTTTAGATTGACAATTATAGCTATCTATGAGTTAGTATATAGCTCAAATACTTGACTGAGCCGAGAATGAGGAGCAATTACCTGGTCACCGAAGATCATCCCAGCCAAGATAGCCCTGGTAAGCCCTTCACGGATATCCAAGGAGTGAATGGCCGGTAACAAACCGCTTGCCAAAATCACTCTAGCGGCAAAACACCCCCAAAAGGGGAGACACTAAAAAGGCTAACAAGTAGTCCCACATCAAAGACTAAGGCCAAAGTGCCCAACCTTGGCCTATAAAACAGGCACGAGCTCCCATCAAAGGTACACACAACTCTCTCCTGCACTCCCCTATATTGCAAGTGCATAAAGCTAACTTAAGCATCGGAGAGTCGAAGACTGGGCCACCCCAGTCCCGACTTCTTGACGTTGTCACTTGTGCAGGTTTCGAGTGCAGGACCAAAGGATTCTACCGTTCCTCGCCTCACCAGCCCTTCACGGCTCGGGACCTCAGAACAGACAGGTAGAAACAATTGGCGCTAGAAGGAGGGTCCTCAAGTGGAAACCCTCACGTCGCTCACCATGGCCATCATCTGCCCAGAAATCCTGAGGAGATAGAAAAGTAGATCTGACTTTCTCTCTCTCCTTCGCTTGGGTGTGCCACAACAAGGTAGCTCACCTTCCCAGCCATCATACTCACTGTCTTCCAATGAATCCAGCGTGGCCTCCCCGACCTCCGGCCAAGGCCCACGCGCCGATGAGCAGCGCTCAGAAAAAACTGATCTGGACACCCAACTTCCCTCAGCCGAAGCAGGGATACGCTCTTGGTCTCGCGACCCCAACCTCGGCACCCTCCCCCCGGGACATGCTTTCGCTTTTGGCACCCATTTGATACTTCTCTCCAAGGGACGCCCTCCCGTATCTCAGTGCCTCTCTCCCGAGACCTCCGCGGACTCCGCTGGCCTAGCCAATCAGCGCGAACTCCGCTGGTCTCGCCAATCAGCGCGGACTCCGCTGGTCTCGCCAGCCCCCTTCGCTGACTCCACTGGTCCCGCCATCCCTTCGCGGACTCACATTGTCGCAGACCCCTTCGCGGACTCCGCAGGTCCCGCCATCCCCTCGCTGACTCACATTGTCGCGGACCCCCCCTAGTGGACTCCGCTGGTCAAGCCAGTCCTCGCGAACTCCGCTGACCTCGCCAGACCCTCGCGGACTCCCCTGGTCTCGCCTCGCCAGCTCCTCACGGAATTCCCTGATCTCGTCAGAGTTCTTAAACCTCGCGTGAGGACATCCATGGAAGTTCCCTTGGCGGACACCCCCACACAGCTCTCCATCCCGACTACCCGGGACTCCTCTATCCCGACAGAAGGATGCAAAAAAAAAAAAAAAACTCAGCATCCCGGCACCTCCCCTTCCTAGTTCCCTCCACAAACACTCAGCAATCCAACAGCCTGCCCCCGGCACCTCCCTTTCCTGAGACTGAGTTACACGCCCTCCACAATCAACTAAGGGTTGAACGCAGAGCTCACAAGCAGCCACATATTCTGGGCTACATGCATTTATATATCTATGACTCTGGGCTCTGGCTGAATACTTCTCTCCGAGACCGCTTGAGCAGCCCTCCGCCCAGAATTAATCTGGACACCCAAAACCTCCACGGCCTCCCGGGACGCCTCTCCCCCGGTCAAAGGATACAAATTCTGGACGCCCATCAGAGTAGCGAGGCCAGTCGCAGCAGCCACACTGTCCCGGCATGATTCACCTTCAGAACCCGAAACCAAGAATCCGCCCTCCCGACACGGAGTCTAGTCCCGACGCGTGTTATTGTCCCGACCCAGGATCCCGTGACAAGAAACAAGTGGCTCCATCCAGGGCTCCGCCAGCCCTTCCCACATGGCCCCCCGAGTTCCCAAGGCCCCCCCATGCTTTCCTTACTCTCGAAACATGCTAGCACAAGTGACCCGCTTGACAACCCTCTCCCGGGGACCCCCTCCCGTGTCACAGTGCCTTTCCCGATGCCATTCCTCTCTTCCTCCCTCCCGGGACCATCCATTTCTCACCGCGGACACCGCTTGCCACACCAGACTCCGCGGACTCCACTGGTCTCGCCAGAGTCCCCACGCAACTCCAATTTTTCTACAATGACTATAACGGCTCTACACGGCTCCAGATAAGTGTCACTTCACACTATTCAATTGAGTTATTATCATACAAATAACATGCCTCATGCATCATAATATATTCTCATGTACATGCTAAACATACATATTTGTAAACCATGTGCAAACCATATGACACTTGCTTCACATGGTTACAAGTCAAACATTGCTGTACATATATCTATATCAATCACAGGCTACACACAGCATGTGTAAACAGCCAGCATTCAAACATGCATTCTCTAACTACACACGCCACTAGCGCGACCTGACCCGCTACCTTAACCCTAACCAACCCGACAACAAATCTCTCACCTTAGAATTCCTACCAACATCACAAACATGTGAACAATCCCACTCACCCCAAATAACCCAAAACAACAACACCATCACATACAAAAATCCAAAGACAAAGAATGCGACAAATTCATTCCTTGAAACAGCGGATTCGCGTAGTGGCAGTGAAGCTGGTTGCAAACAGCCGAGCGCTCGCACCCACTCGATCGAGGATGAAATTGGACGTTTCCCAGTCTGAAGTTTATAGAATTGCCGAAACCCTAAAACGCAAATTGCGCCTCACCCAATTTTCAGTTTTGAAAGCACGAACTCCCCCCTCCAGTTCTTCCCAACCCTATATATAGACATTTCCCCAGACCCCACAAACCTTTACAGACAGGGCAAAGCCACGTCGCCCTCGTTTGTTGCAAAAAAAAAAAAAAAAGAGGGGAGGGCGCTACGACATCTCGTCGACTCGCCCAGCCAATAGCGCAGTCTCGTCAACTAGCGCGGATTGACTCGCCCAGCAGTGGCCCGCCACGCTGCGAGAGTCTCGCCAACTAGCGCGGACTTACTCGCCCAGCAGCGGCCCGCCACCCGAGAGTCTCGCCAACTAACGCGGACTGACTCGCCCAACAGCGGCCCGCCACGCCACGAGAGTCTCGCCACTTAGCGCGGACTTACTCGCCCAGCAGCGGCCCGCCACCCGAGTGTCTCGTCAACTAGTGCGGACTGACTCGCCCAGCAGCGGCCCGCCACGCCGCGAGAGTCTCGCCAACTAGCGCGGACTTACTCGCCCAGCAACGGCCCGCCACCCGAGAGTCTCGCCAACTAACGAGGACTGACTCGCCCAGCAGCGGCCCGCCACGCCGCGAGAGTCTCGCCAACTAGCGCGGACTTACTCACCCAGCAGCGGCCCGCCATGCCGCGAGAGTCTCGCCAACTAGCGCGGACTGACTCGCCCAGCAACGGCCCGCCACGCCGCGAGAGTCTCGCCACTTAGCACGGACTTACTCGCCTAGCAGCGGCCCGCCACCCGAGAGTCTCGCCAACTAGCGCGGACTGACTCGCCCAGCAGCGGCCCGCCACGCCGCGAGAGTCTTGCCACCTAGCGTGGACTTACTTGCCCAGCAGTGACCCGCCACCCGAGATTCTCGCCACTTAGCGCGAACTTACTCGAATACCATTAGCGCGTTTCCTCTCGGAACTTCACCCCAGTCACCTCGCGACCCTCGCATGGGGACTTGGGGACTCTGCACCATGCCTCCAGCACCCGGGTAAAACCTATTCTCGGCATCTATAGAATAACTCCCCACCCAAGAGCTCTCTCGGACTGGGGACTTGGGGACTTGTTAGTACATAGACAAAATACTTGGCTGAGCTGAGAATAAGGCGCAATTACCCGGTCACCGAAGGTCATCCCAGTCAAGATAGCCCTGGTAAGCCCTTCACGGATATCCAAGGAGTGAAGGGCCGGTAACAAACCGCTTGCCAAAATCACTCTAGCGGCAAAACACCCCCAAAAGGGGAGACACTACAAAGGCTAACAAGTAGTCTCACATCAAAGACTAAGGCCAAAGTGCCCAACATTGGCCTATAAAACAGGCACGAGCTCTCATCAAAGGTACACACAACTCTCTCCCGCACTCACCTATATTGCAAGTGCCTAAAGCTAACTTAAGCATCGGAGAGTCAAAGACTGGGCCACCCCAGTCCCGACTTCTTGACGTTGTCACTTGTGCAGGTTCCGAGTGCAGGACCAAAAGATTCTACTGTTCCCCGCCTCGCCAGCCCTTCACGGCTCGGAACTCGGAACAGACAGGTAGAAACACTATGTTAATGATAAGAACATAGTAGGCACTCTTGATGATGTAAGAGAAACTGCGAGCTACATGAAATCCGAATTGAGAAGAATGATCTTGGGAAACTCGGTTAACGAGTTTGATCCACCAGTCTGTATTTGTCTAAAAGGTTTTCAGGCAATTTACATGGACGAAGTGCATACTGCTAGCACTCCCAATGATCGGTCGATGTTTGGATGTAAAGGAAGGAAGTTTCATTTCGTCCTAAGGAAGATGACGAAGAAAGGTTGAGAATTGAAAATTCTTCTCTAAAGTGCAATTGGCGCAACATTGTACTTAGCCCGATAAACTCGATTGGACAATGCATTCTCAAAAGAACTTGTAGCTAGACTTAGCTCAGCGCCAACACAACATCATTGGAAGGTATAAAGAACGTATCCTAATACATAAATGAACCATTGACTTGGGTTGATCCTATCCCTATAGAAAGACGAAATGGAATGTAGATGGAACTGCAATCCCCTACATCAAAACCTCAAACGATGCTTTGGTTGGTTTTTACTTTCATGTATCTATGATCAATAAGTCGTTCCCAAACTGATTATGTAATCATCATTGGGAAAACGATGATATCTTGTGAGAAACATCAATCTCTCCTCAAGATTCAAGTCAATCAAGTAAAGTCTGAGGACAACATGACAAACTTGTTTCTCAAAACACAGCCTAAGGCTATATGACTATATCTCAGAAACATGTGAGAAACATAGAAATGCAAAGACGTTCCTAGCTCTTTTGATTGATGTAAGGATCAGGGGGAGTGTAGATTTCAGGGGGAGTCTAACACACATACACTATCATAAGTGCGTTGTCCTATTTTTCCCTTCGACCAAAATTTATTTTCTCACTAGGTTTTATTATTTAACAAGGTTTTTAATGAGACAACACCCCATGCACCGTTTTAACTTTGACTTGGCACAAGAGGGAGTGTTGAAGGAAAAATACTTTAAGTGTGCCTTCGTCAAAGTAACTGACGAAGAGTAAATTAAGAAGTTATTGATCAATGGATGTAACAGCTTAATTAGTCATATAAGTCATTATGTACGTTGTTATTAACATTGAATAACGTCATTATGTGCTAATCGACCTCTATATAAAGAGGGTTTCTAATGAGTAGACCATTCCGATTCCATTTTTCCTGTAACATAAATTAACTATATTGCTCTAGCAAGGTGAAATGAAATTTTACTACGAATAATACACAACACTTTATTACTATGACAAATGCACAACACTTTAGTTCTATCCTATAACTGATCCTTACTTAAGGCACTGCAAAAACACAAGGCACTGCAAAGTCGCTAACTAGTTTGCAACGTACTAATTCCTTCCCATATTATCAATCTGCAACCTTGTCAAGTATAACCTCTCACACTAGCATATCCACAAACATCAATTTCTGTCATAGAATCTAACACCACAAACAGTTAATAGATATTAACTCAACAGACCCAAAAACCATTTTTTAATACTAAATAATTCAGTAAACCTTCCCAGAACTTGGATATTTGGTTTTTGATACTTTGGAATTTGTATTGCAGCAAAATTGCAGAACAGAACTGAGAGGAAAAGATGACACGGGAAATATGGGGGATATGAAACAAGGCCAAAACCAACCCAATAAATTTGTATGATATAAAAAAGATATATGAACAAAAGAAAGCACCCCATTAACAGTTTACTCAGATCTCACATGAGATCCCAGTAAATCATGTATGATCAACAAAATTATCTGCATCAAATTCCACTTTTTTGAGCTTTTATTGCCATGTTACGAAAATGAAGAAGGTTACCTTCTCTTAGATTTACTTGAGGTGCTCTAGTCTCTTACAATCTGAGATAACACAGAAATGAGCCAGCTGATCTTTATGTAGGGAGTACTCAGCTAATGAACTTACACGAAAACCCTTGTCCATTGCATAACAACCACGCTCTAAATCCTTGAGAAAGAAATAACAGGCTAGCAATATGCCAACTCAACATCTGAAGTAATTGGTATTTAGTCATCTCTGATGACTTGAAAAAGAAAAGATTTGGTTTTCCAAATATAATTCAACCCTGGATGACATTTAACAGGGCAAAAAGAAAAAGGAAACTCCATATGAACTAACAGATATGATTTTGGTTGCAATGTTTATTTTCCTAAGTAGGATTCTGATTCTCATTTCTTGCTGCTCTAGTGCCTTTAGAATCTTTTCTCTGTGGATATAGCTATTCTTGGAACTACCTTCCTTGTTAGTTAAGCATGTCAGTACTCGATCAGTAGTGTAGCTACTTCAAAATTTATTTCAAGTAATGATCTGTTCTTGGCACCACTGTAATCCGCAGAATTTGTGTTATCATCTAATGGTTCATATGAGATTATAACATTATAACTTGTCAGTTTTCTACAAAATCCCAGATTGTCTCTAAGGTTAAAGAACACCAATTAGGAAGAGAATTTTGGCTAGCTACCTCAAGGAACTAATTTTTAATTTCCTAGAACAAGGAAAAAAAAGCCTTCAAAAGAAAATATTTAAACTTCAGTTTAATTACAATAGAGAAATTGTCTATAAAAGAAAATTAACATCATAGCATGCACAACAGTTACAGCTCAGAAGTTTCTTATTCAGACAACAATGTGCCCCAAAGGTACTCACCTCATCCATAATCGAAATGGCCTTTATCATTTTGAGAACAGAAGAGTATCTCCATCTGAACGTAACCCAGTTGCTCGACCCGGATTAGCAAACGGGTTTTTGACGGGAATGGTTCGAATGGTGCCTCTTTTGATGGAGATTGTGGAGAGAAGAAAAGACCCATAAGGTGGATTTTGGGTTTTCTGTTGAGTCGGAAATCGGGGTTTTTGAGGAATGTAGTTTTAGAATAGTTCATCGGAACAGAGAAGTTTATTGTAGTGTTGTTGATTGTAATGAGGAATTTGGGGAATGATAAAGGTCTCGTACGCTCTTGCTGATAGAATGTAGTTTGGGGAGAATGTTTTCTGGATGTAAAAAGTAAATTAGAAGGAAGAACCACAAGCGATTTTAAGACACACCGACAGAGAGTCAAAGTGTAAAATTTCAAAGATACACATACAAGGAGGAAACTTATTCATCCAGATGCTCTTCTAAAGTAGACCATGACCTTAGTTCGCAAATCTGTCCGCCAACATATTTGTTTCTCGAAAAACATGATCATAGACTCTTAGTGTAAAGATGAATACAAGATGTGTGATATTATGAAAGACGAAGAAATACGTCATGAGAAGTAGAAAATCACCTTCAACTTGAATATGAATAAGACCAAGACGTTGGGCTTAAAGTAAACCAAGCGCAAACCATATATATGCTTCTGCTTGTAGGACTGGGGTAAACCTAATAAGCAATTTATCAATTTTCATAAAAAAGAATGGCAACCAATTTATGAACAACATCCCAAGTTCTAATACGAAAGAATAAGGACCAATACGTGAAGGTTGGCATTGATAGGAGCATAAAATGAGATAATTTTATAGTTTAACCTTTGTATTTAACTTGGTTATTTTTCTTTAAAAATATCGTTTTAACTTTGTTATTTTCTTAGGTACTTCGTGGAGCAAGATAATGCAAATATATGCTCAAATGATGCAAACAAGGCTTTCAATACTAAGTAGAGATGTCAAGGATGGAGTTTGATCACTCACATGGTCAAAAATATCAAGGAAAGGCGATGGAACCACTTCATCAAAACAGAAGCTGCAAACACAAAAAGCTGGAAACTAGTTTCTGCTTATTTTCTCCGGTTTTCAAGGCTTACTTCTATGCGGTTCCGAGAATGGTTTCACCAAGATGGCTGCCCATATTTGTAGAGGAGCATTTGTAGATCAATTTGGACTCAAGAATCATCCAAATCGGTGATGACATCTTGGATTTATGAATCGTCGAAGTTGGATAGAAAATCAGCAGTTCCAGGAAAGTTGTGCAACAGTCAAGTTCGAGGCAGTGTTTGGGCTGGATTCTGAGAAGCTTTCTTGGGGGTTTTTGCACGATTTTTAAGAGTGACATCATTAATATAATTTTCTGAAAATCCAAGCTCAGATTATATGTGAAAAACATTCAAAAGATAGCCCAAACATTGATCCTAGTCAAAGAAGGAAATATAGTCTGAAAAATGAAGTTTTGAAGACTTGGAGACTACTTAAGGCAAAACCCTAATACCAAAACGACTGGAAGCCGTCATACTGCAAGAGAGCTTTCACGTTGCTGCATCACGCAAGATTCCATCAAGGGGAAGTCGCCAAGATCATCCTCATTCCTTCCATTCACAGTTTTCTTCTTCTCTTGGTAATCTTTAACTTTCGAATTTATTTTCTGTGTGATTTCTACAACAGTGTGTGGCCAGTTTATCTTAGTTAGGGGTGGAGGTTTGAAGCCCCAAATTATGCAATAAACTTTGTTTTACAACCTTAATTTTGTAATTGCTTAGTTATGGATTGTCTGTTTAGTTTTGGTTTATAGGGAACTCTTGCTTGTTTATGTTCATGGATGCATACATAGAACATTATGAACTTGTAAGTAGGGCTAGAATTAGGTTGTTTAATCTCCTAAACGATTAATACGGCTTAATTCAAGATAGTAAAACTTATAGGATAATAGGTGAAACCAAATAGAGAGACTTGCATGCTAGGTAGGCGTTCCACACTAGTTTTGTATACTTGTTTCATCACTTCCATTGATCTTAATGCTTAGAATAATTTGTTGATAGGATAACATCTATACCTTGATTGGTTATTTTAAAGGCTTAGTAACGGTGCATTCATCTTGCTTAAGTAATTAAGGGAAGTAGTAAGAATTTACGCAGTGCGTTCACGGTTTATTCTTGATTTAACATTTTCATGACTTGGTAATTAAAATCTTGGTTGTGTGGACTTTGTTTTGCAGCATATTCGGTGATGAATTTCCTAAATCCCTAACCTCTTATCTGTCTTATTTCTCAAACTACAAAAATCAATCTAGTTTTCTTATTCTTCTGTGTTCTGTTTTTCATGATTTATTTAATATAGTAAACATACTTCAAATCCCCTGAAATTTGTCTGCATGTTCTTCTTTGTGTCTAGTTTATTTCTATAAATTTTCATCTTCTTCTGAGTATTGTAGGTTAGGTAGTTAAGTATATTTTCGTTTGTTGTTAGTTAGAAACAGTAGACACTTTTGTGACATTGTTTTTGTGTGTGAAATTAAATACCCTCAATCTCTGGCAATTAATGATCCTTGTTTCTTTATACTACAATTGATAATCTTTTGCAAGGTTAAATTGTGAGGCCGGCTATTTTAGCCATATCAAGAATCATTCAAATTAATAGATCCAGAAAAATGTCAATAAGTGGGAAAAGAAAAACCCAATTATAATGCCAAAATCTTATTGTCTCACCATTTCCTACTATCCAACTTATTCTTTTAAAAGTAGAGGAGGAATTATTAGATGGTTCCGGCACATATCTGAGATGGTGTTCCTAGCCAATAAGCTAATGACACGTATACAATATTTTAAATCAACTTAAATGGATAGCACGGCTGTTAACTCCGTCAATCTGTAATTCCTCAAACTTGCAACACTGGTCTTCTCCTTCACTATCCATGGCCTTGTATTCCAAAACTCAAATCCTCATCTCTCATCCATTTTGTTTGGTTGAATCTTCCTTGTCAATCATCGATTTAGAATATAATGAAACCTATTTAATTGATTTTCTCAAAAATCATGGGTCTTCAATTCACGTTTCCTATTTTTCAATATTTTTTCTGAATTTTGAGAAAAGTTAATGGTGTTGTGTTTGGGAAAATCCAGAAGGGTGAACTCATCATTACAGTTTTTCAATAATATTTCTAGATTACTTGCATCGTTGTTGTAGTCATGGGTGAGGCCGTGAGGGGAAGAAGGTTTGGATGCCCAGAGAGAATTCTAAGTACCATTATATCAACGTGTGAGTTGATTTCCGATTTCGTCAGACGACCGCGGAGGTAGAAACGAACTCGTCGGAAGCTGGTGAGTCTAGTAGTGTTGAAGGTGGGTCACAGTGGTGCTCGGAAGTTTGTGTCGGAGGAGAGAGGGAAATTCAGATCTACTTTCTCTCTCGTCTCAAATCTCTCTCTGCTGCACTCAGTTTCTATAGTAATGACATTGACAGACATTAACACTGTTTTCTCAAACTAACTGAGGTGAGTGATGTGTAAAAAGACACTCACATGTCAATGACTTATTGGTTGGGAAAATCAGCTCAGATATGTGTCGGGTCCAGCTAATAATTCCTCAAAGTAGAGATCTAGAATTTAGAATACTCTTCCAAGCAAAATAATCATTTTTCTAAGCGCAACTTCAAAAAATTATACTTTCGCAAATATTTGACAGACATTATGTGGACCCACCAATTATCGGGATTTGTTAAGATTTCCAACCTATTTTAGAAAACGAAGCTGCATTAAAGTGTCAGAGATTTCTATTGAGAAACCTTTGACCAAGCTATTACCATAATTTCCTCATATTTTTTTTTTCTTCAAGATATAGTTCTATTTTGATTGTTAGTTTGTTTTGCACACTTAAACAAGACATATTCCACCCCCCCCCCCCCCCCCACACACACACACAAATTGCAAAACCCCCCACTCCCCCAATTGAATGATAGAAATTGTTGCAATGAAGACCACTCAAAGCTTTTGAAAATATATATTTTAACATGTTATGTCAACATATATGACAAACAATCGAATATAATTTATATTTATGTACCACATGTTATATCTCATCTCGGATATGTCATTTACAAGACATAATGAATCCATATTTTTAGGATTTTCCTCAAAATTACTATTTTAATGAGTGTTAGTTTCCTCAAATTGTCATTGTCATGCAATACCAATACAATGACATTTGCAGTTAGAGCATATGCGACAATCGAGTGAAAGAATTAGTTGGAACTGAGAGTGGACCAAAAACACCTTCCATAGTGAGAAATTGAGTTGGGTTTAAGGACTCAAAGATCGAGATATATCTCTGGATTTTTTTTAGATAGCGATATATTTTTTACGTTCCAAACTAATCTAGTTAAAAAGTCTCGATATTTCAAGATATTTACGAAATTTTTGAATTTTCAGAGATATTTCTGGAAGATTCTAGAAGATATTCTAACAAAACTAATACTCACAGCCTAACATGACTCGAATTCTGTTTGGGTTAATATAAGCTTAATGTCTTAACCAATCTTACTAGTCATCCAACTTGTTCAACTTAAGATCTTTAAAATATAGTTAATAAATCTAAAAACTAAGAACTTAAACAAATGTCTAATCTACAACTAACTTACAACTATTTTTACATATACTTCTTAATTCCTATTTAGTATGTATCAACAGAATATTAAAAGCTCTATAAGTATCTTTCAGCACTTACGAAAATGCTCTAGTTCCGAATTCTCCTAATTTTTCGTTGTATACACATTCATTTGATTTTTCACGGATTCTAACTCAAGAGACAAACGCTACGGTCTCAAACACGACATTCATAAGCGTGAAGTGAGCGGAGTGTACCTGAAAGATATTGATCAATCTAACAGAAGGGCAAAAATGTATGTGGAGAAGCCTTGGCTGAAGCTACTGCCACACTTGAGGTTGGATTTGGAAAAGCCGAGTTTGTAGTAGGTCTTCTCATTATTTGTTAGCAACCAAAACCTTAAACCCCTCTGTTCCAAATGCTCAAGCTTCTCTCCTCACCTCACAAAACCCCAACCCTAAACCCTAACAACCCCCTCCTCTTCCTCTCCCGCCTCCTTACCCAATCCTCCCACCTTCCCTCCGATTACGACCCGCCGTTTTCTCCAGCCTCCAAACCCCAAACCCCCAAAAACAATACGATCCAGAATGCTGACCCGACCCACCAGCCTCTCAAATCGGACCTTCCCTTCGACTTCAGCTACTCCTACTCCGAGACCCCGTCGGCGGAACCCATTTCCTTCCGGGAGTCGCCAAAGTTCTCTCCTTTCGGGCCGGGTCGGATCGATAGGAAATGGACCTGGACGGCTGCCCCGGCCCAACAAGAACCGGACTTGAACCGGCTGGCGGAGCAGAGAAAACGGGTTCTCGGTGACCCACTTACGGAGGAGGAGGTGGCTGAGCTGGTGGAACGGTACCGGCATAGCGATTGCTCCCGCCAAATTAATCTGGGTAATGCTTGAAAATGTAGTCTTTAGCTTTCTAAGATTGACCCATGTATTGCATTGTGTTGTATGAGCTTGTTTATGTGTACCCTTTTAAGCTAGAGATGAGTGTAATGCCTAAGAACCTGAAATTAATCTTGAATTGCGTGTTCGACGGTTTATCTATACATTTCTAATAGCTTGTGTTTTGGATTGATTGAGTGAGAAGGGACTAAATGGTTTAGTTTTGTGTTAGGAAAGGGAGGAGTTACTCATAACATGTTAGATGATATCCACAATCATTGGAAGCGAGCTGAGGCTGTGAGGATCAAGTGTTTGGGGGTGCCGACTCTTGATATGGACAATGTTTGCTTCCACCTTGAGGTTCGAACTTAACTCAGGCGTGTAATGTATCTCGTATGGTAGAGATTGGTGGCTGATAGAGTAGTAGTGTCTGTGCAGGACAAGTCTGGAGGGGCGATTATTTACCGGCATATAAATGTTCTTATTTTATACCGTGGTCGAAATTATGATCCGAAATATCGGCCAGTAATACCTGTGATGCTTTGGAAGCCGTATCCTCCGATATATCCAAAGCTTGTGAAGAATGTTGCCGATGGCTTGACATTTGAAGAGACGAAGGAGTTACGTAACAGAGGACTAAATTCCCTCCCTATCATGAAACTTAGTAAGTGTTTTGTCCGAGAGAGAAAGAATCATTGGTTGTGAATTTTGATTTTATAAGTTTCAGACTGTGTATATATGTCAACAATTCATGGTTCTTTTTTGTGAACTCTCATTTCTATACATCTTATTTTCTGCAGCTAGAAATGGTGTGTATGTGAATGTTGTAGAAAGTGTAAAGGAGGCGTTCATGACTGAAGAGGTAGTGAGACTAGACTGCACTCATGTTGGTACCAGTGATTGCAAAAGAATAGGCGCGAAATTGAGGGTATGGCTTGTAAATGACTTCAAATATTCTTTTTTAAATTTCTACTCCATTTTTATGTTTTACAATCTGTGTGTATTCCATATACCCAGGACCTTGTACCTTGCATTCCCATTTTGTTCAAAGACGAGCAGATCATACTGTGGAGGGGGAAACAAGATCATGAACAAGACTCCCAAGTTCAGTGATAGATCTTAGAGATGGAAAATTCCCTCTGCCAATGCAAATGCTATATTCCGCACGGGGCAGTGGATTCCCGGTTGTGAATGCACAATATCTGCCTTCGTTGAGGAGCTAACTTTTATCTAATTCCTTTCCCAGTACTTCAACACCCATGAGCACTATAGACCTAGTGAAGCTCCAATTCCAGTGAAGTAAGCTATAAAGGAAACGATTTTCCAAATTAAAACAGCAATGTCAGCATAACTTTTTCACGAAAGCAATCGATCCACATACCAAGTGCCATAACCATAGCTACCAGGATGATAGAAGAATATTGATATTATATGTATGTATGTATATATATATATATTATATGTAACATGTAACATATGAAGGCAGAATCGTAGTGTGTATGTTACTGAGATCAAGTTCAAAAACACAGAAATGCTTGCACATCCAAATAGGTAAATACAGCGGTGCTCTCCACACACCAACTAGTTGACAGAGATCAGATAGCACCTCCACGATCACCGCATTCTACCATCACAAGCCACCATCACAAGCCGCTAGAAATGATTCGATTAAGAGATAATGATGTTGAACGAGAAGTTACACTTCATACGAGTCAAGTGAAGCTAGGCATCAGATGTACTATGGTGACATGGGTATCTTCCTCAGCTCATGTCTCTTTTCAGCAATGCATCCTGAACTGACCAAGGAGGTCATCCAGACCTGATCAGACCTTACAGGCTCATCATCGTCATTCCTATGCCAGGTCCAAAAGGCATGGGTTGAATTGACTATCTTTAGCTCACCATGACCAAAACTTGCTTCCCGGAAAACTGACCACTCAGGTGATGGGTGCACATACCTGTAAATTAATGAGATGTAAGTCATACACAAGTTTTTATCTTAAATATTGTAAATGCAGAATACAAGTTAAATAAAATAAAACTCTAATGGCTTCAATTTGGATAAAGAGGAAGTATCCCAAGTTCTTACAACAGTTAAAGCACCCACCCTGTTTGGATGGAATCCATCTAGTGTGAAGCAATCAAAATTATTACCCGTAAAATTAATGCAGTTGCTATACAATACAGATGGTACTTCTCACAGAAAGAATTGTAATCACCACATAAACACAATTGAAAACCTGATGTCTATAACTCTCACAATCAAATCGATTCTTACTAACATTTTATTTTCCCACATTGAAAATTGGATAACCTTTTGAGCACAGTATATACCTTTGAGCTAAACCTTCTCTATTTCCTCCATCACCAATAGTAATGAGGACTGCACCGCATGGATCTGATTTTCCATTGTTAACACGTTTCTGTCAAAGAAACCATTATGGATTAAAAAGGGTCTTCCATGAATTTATAGTTTAGAGATTTAAGCAAAGCTATACCGAGCGTTCATAAGCATGAACATGACCAGAAAACACTATATCAGCACTAGCAGCATAGAGTAATGGCTCCATTGCTGACATCATGCTGTCCCCTTCACCTTGATGAGCCTTGTTACTATTATACCAGGGAACATGAAATAGCACAAGCAACCAAGGGGTCTTTTGTCGGTCTACCCTCGAAAGATCAGCCTGCAGTTCAACAAGAATGACAAAGAAATTTCTGTAACATGTGTATTTAAACGAAAGGATTGATATCAAGAGAGGTAACAGAAGAAGAAGAAAACTGAAAGATGCAACAGTTAAAAATGAAAAGGAAACAGAATAAATACATCTTATCATTTAAGGAATGAAAGATGAAGCATAAAGCCCTTCAGATATTCCTGTTCAAGCATTGTTATATTTAAAGTTTGCACTCTCATAACTCAAGGCTTTGGTCTCTCAGTAACATCAAACATTTCTTTCATATAACCAAGGAATTAAGGTTGAAGCTGCTGTGCTAAAGGGCTACACTTGGACCAACTCCCAAAATGGATTAATGATCATATTATTTTCCCTTTTTATGTGTTTGATTATTTCCGCAGTTTAGGCTTCTCCCAACCTTCCTCCTTATCTTTATTGGAATGGGTTTCCTTGTTTTCGTGTATGTGGAATATATGAAATAGGATCATATGCACATGTTATGTTGAGATATAAATCTCACATCGGGAAAATGAGACTTTGTCTGTGGGTTTATAAGGGTTTGGACCACTCCACTCATTGCTAATTGGTTGTGAACCCCAGACTATTTTATCATGGTATCAGAGCGGGTTACCCACGTCCACGTGTGAAGCCCAAATGGCCACACGAACTCCACGTCACCCCAAATGTTGTCCACGTGTTAGGCTTGAAAATTCGCCACACGTGCGGGGGCGTGTTGAGATATAAATCCCACATCGGGAAAATGGGACCTTGCCTGTGGGTTTATAAGGGTTTGGGCCACTCCACTCATTGCCAATTGATTTTGGATGTGAACCCCAGACTACTTTATCATGTTATCCAGGACAATCAACTGATCTACGCAATGCTAATGCATTCCAAAAGGAGAGCAAGGCGGTCAAGACCTATAAGAGTGGCATAACCTAAGCATCTACAATATGGAAGGTACCATTGACAAACATTAAGAAAGAATATGAAACGAGGTTTTATTAATGTCTTTTTAAATTCATTTTAGCAGATAAATAGGATTCCTTCTGACAAGAGAGAAGAAGCCAACTAACCTTTAACCACCTGTATTGATCTGAATATTCATCATAATCAGTATACGAGCCAAGCATGATAATATGAGCACCTGCAACTTTGAAGGAGTAATAAAGATTTGAGCTTGATCCGCTCTCTTTAGACGGCATTTTCCATCTAGAATTATAGGATACAAACCCATCCTTAAAGAATGGTATGCTCTCCTTTTCATGGTTTCCCTGCGTTACCATCCATGGCCTTGCACTTGCAAGTGGCTGTACCAGCTCGCCAAAAGTATCCCACCGAGACTGCACATAATCAGCATATGAAAGGTCTCCAGGAAGGAGATGCACATCATACTTGCACTGGTCGATGTGATCTAGGGTTGACTTTGTCCATTCAGTTTGACCAAGATCTCCTGCCACAGCAAAAGTAATTGGGAATTGAGCTGCAGGGGTCTTGAGCTGAAACTCAGGACCTTGTCCTCCACATTTGTAGAAGTAAACTGTATCATGTTCAAGAGGACCAATGACAGTGTGGTGTATCAGTCCAGACTTATAAATCATATAACTATACGAAGTGCTTTCTCCTTGAGCTACGGAGCTGTATTTCCCTGATGATGTTCCATAGTCAACAATTGAAGGAGTAGATTTATCACTTGTGACCCACGTCACTCGCATGTACTTGTCTCCTGCCAAAGAGATGTGCACCTGCAATAGGCATTTTGCAGTTATATACCAAATGAAAAGCCACAAAATGAAAGGAAGCAAGAAAAAAACCATCAAGCAAAGACCAAGTGCCTAAAAATTTACTTTCCCCACCAGAAAATCAAAACAGATTATTAAGTCATTACCAGAACTAACTGCGCTGACAAAGAAAATTACATCATTCACAAGGCATTCATAACATCCAGGATGTCCAAATTCAATCAAATTAATAATTGCCATGCTCATTATTACATCCAACAAAAGAGGATTTGCTGAAGTTCAAATCTTAGGAACAACTTTGGTGCACAAATTAGTTTCAAATACACACATGTTCTTTGGTTTAACACATAAAGCATCTACCCTTTTCATGACTTTTTTTTTTATCAGATACCCTTTTCATGACTGAAAACACAATTTAAGATCAATAGGCCTACAGTGGCACAAAATCCACTACTAGCACAAAGAAAAACTGGCATTACACTCAGAAAACCAACACAACGCCTTCATCATCCAGAAAAAAAAAAACTAGCTTTGCCAAAACTTTCCTTTAATCCTTTTCCTTTTCTTTTTTTTTTCCAGGAACTTTTAAAATGAGCATACACATAAAATCAAGTTGTTCAATATACTAAAACAAACATCAACAACACCATAGATAAGACACAAATGAAACTCCTTTGTGACGAAGCAAGCAGAACCCAACTATAATTTTTGTGGGTTCTGAAGAAATGAAGTAGTTGGTTCCCAGAAAATGAAATAAACCCAGAAAAAGTGGAAGAAGCAGAACAATGGAACAGTGAAATGAGTCACCTGTTGGGGTTGGGAAGAGGGTTTCGGGTCCCATGGGAATTGGAGGTCTTTGCGTGGCGGAGGCCGGAAATACTCACCTGCGATGACTGTCAAGGACACCGAGATTAACAACAAAAGTGGTAAAAACAGCTTGGTTGTTTCCATCGTCTGTTTCTTTGCTAATCTCAGAGAGAGACGCGAGCTTTGGTTCCTTAATGTTCTTTTTGGAATATGATATATAGTGGAACGACAAGATTGCCCTTTGTCGGATTCACAACCTTATAATCATGGTCTTCCTCGGGGAGGGTATCTGGAACATGATCTTGATAATGTATTCTAAAGTTTGGAACTTTTTTCAACAATCTAGATAAATTTGTGTTCTTTTTGCTAAAGTTGTAAACTTTATTTAACAATCCTACCCACCAAACAGAACTGCTCAAGACTCGCGTAATGTGAAAGATTCCTTGACATTGAATTTTAGTTCGTTTGGTAAATTATTGATGATTACTGTCTTGACTTTTGAGCTCATTAGGTACTTGGAGATTACTTTGCATGTTGCAGGTTGCAGGTTGCCTGTTTCAGTGTTTCCCCTTGTCACATACCACTGAGCTTATGGTTGATGCCTATGAGGAACAGCAAGCTCTCAGGATTGTTTGCGGGTGCCTGGACATCAAGAAATAGATTGGATCCTTCGATATCGAACTGAAGTCAGGTTGATTTAAGATTTTAAGTCAGTATATTGTCCAGGGTTACACAGCCCTCGCCGGGATTGTTGGTTCACAACAATGTGCTTTCATGTGTCACTTGCAGAACCATAATTGGTTTTAGTCATCGTGATCTTATTCAATAAGGTGATGATTCAGGTTTGTCCGTTTGTAATTTTGTATTATAAATCAGAGAGACTATTGCACTTCTGTAGGGTTTCCAGCCCATGTGTTTTTCTTAAAATGTTTCGTCTTAGAGTATGGTGTTCAATAAGGAAAATATATCCTTATTGATGATGGTATACATATACCGTCACGTCTCGACTCTTAAATTTTACCTTATTTACTAATATGGTGTTAATAAGAATTTTACCGTCTTCGTCATTGAGTTTTAATTCTAAGATCCCAAGAGGTGTGTTAAGGGACGAATATTTCGAAAGAATTATTCGTAAGAGAAAATTATGACGACGGTAAAAATGGTAAATTTTGGCTAGTAAAAGGTAATTTTTATTGGGGTATTATTTTAGGGTGTTGAATTTCGGATTGGGTTAAGAGTGATGTTGGACCGGCTGGGCTGAGCCCAACTCCTTTCTCCTTCTTTTCTTTCTCTCTCCTCCCTCTCGATTCGCTCTCCCTCTCCCTCCCGACCGGAAATCTTTCCCAATCCCGTTCACCGCCATCCGGCAGCCCCAGACCGCCGCACTGGTCTCAAACGATCGGTCTCTGACCCAGCTTTCGTTCTAGACCGGTGGCAGCCTCCTTAGCATCGCCGTGAAGGAGGAATCAGCCCCGAAAGGTCCGACTGCCGGAAGAGTTTTTTCGCCGGAACTCCTTCCTCCGGCCGCCATAGCCGGCGAGCCTTGGCTCAAAAGAAATCCCTCCTCCCGTGCAGCAATTCCTCCCAAGGGCTCGCTCCATCTCGAGTTAGGTAAGGATAAATCGGTATTTGAAATTCTAGGGCTTTTATGTGTGTTTTCGTTCGATTGACATGGTTAGGCTTAGAATTAGAGTTTGTGCTAGTTAGGAATGTTGTAGAGGAGGTTGAGAGATGCTGTCAAATTTTTGTGAGTACCGGAGGTCGCCGGAGCTGGTCGCCGGCCGCCGCCGAGAAAATGTTTTTGGTGGAGAAGTTTATGAGGAGTTTAATGGAATGAGTTTTAGAATTTTTGGAGGAGTTTTGGATAGGTTTTGAAATTGTTGAAGTTTGGTATTTTTGACGGATTAATAAGTTAAAATTCGGTCATTAGATTATTTTATGATTAGGACGTTGGAAGGTGATTTTTGAGGATGTCAGTATTTATGGAGATTTATGGTTGGCAGTGAAGTTAACATTTAGGGTGATAGGCATGGTTGAGCGCGAGAAGCTTATATTTAATTATGTCTATTTTCTTTAAGCGTCGGTGTTTTATTTAAGGATTTATTTATGTTTTGGAACAAGACGCGAGGAGGCTGGAATAGAGGAGACCTCCGACCGACATCAGGCTTAGGCCTAAGTTGTGAGTGGACCTTTGTTTTAAATAATGTGCTTGAATTGTTTTATTGTTGAATAATTTCATTTGTTGGATTTTAATCGGAATTGAGAATTTCGGTGTTTATACTCTTTTATTGACGTTTTTGAGAATAGTATGTATATAAGTGAACGCTAGCTAGCTATACATGATTTTCCCCCATAATGAGGAAAAATGTCATTATGGGGTGACTTGAGCGTTAGACGCGAGCGTAGTAGCCTTGTACGACTTTCTTCTTTACAAGCTTATTCTATTTTAGTATTCATTCATAGAATTCGTACAAGGAGTCAGCACGTATATATATATTCACTCGTGTGTTTCCCCCATAATGAGGAAAAATGTCATTATGGGGTGACGTGAGCGTTAGACGCGAGCGTAGTAGCCTGGTATGACTATCTACTTTTACGAGCTTATTCATAGATAGCATACAAGGAGTATGACGAGTGTAAATACATACTGATATATTTATAATTTTAGCCTGAGAGGCCTTCTTCTGAAGTTTGGGAGTCTAGCGAGGCTAGACACCATTATAGAATTTTTGAGTTAAGTTTTTAAGCTGTCGCTTGTATAGCGCTTTCCTTTATAGTTTTATTGGGGAAATATTATTGTTTGTCGAGATTATTTTGTCCACTTACTCTGACTTAATTAAATATTTTCCCCTGGACTTTTCCTTTCGTTTTTAAATGTCCAGTCTGCAGAGTTCGGGTGGAGTCTAGAAGGAGGCGACGAGGCATAATCACTCATCTTTCCACTACTGTTCGCCAGTAGGTTATATGTTTAACCCACTAGGATTTTTAGCAGCTTCCGTTGTCTTTCTTGTGGTAGCTCTAAATACTTTCGGAAAAATAACTGTGTATTATTTTTCGGTTATTTGGATTGAGTTGAAGAATTTATATTATTGGTTAAGAGAGTGTTCTTTAATTTTTCAGGGTTAGGGTTGTCCATTTTCAAGGGAGGTTTGTCGAGTTTTTCGGTAAATTTTCCTTGGAGGTGATCCCCACATGACTTACCTCTGGTTTCAAGGTGAAATTCGGGGTGGGTCTTGACATATACTCTTGGTTGATTACAGAGAAGGAACAAGACATTATTGTCTACCACTAATAGAAATAGGATTTCCTGTTGGTGAAGAGATATGATATCCTTATGGCTATATAAGGAGAGGTTCAGTTCTAGGTTTTGTATCGCAGAGACAAAGACCAAAGTGTTTTACATTCTCAGTTAGAAGGTGAGAGAGGGTAGAGAGGAGAGAGATAAGAAGAGAAGTGAGAAAGTCATTGTCTTCTTATTCTTTCTGGTGTACCCATTATTAATATAGTAGAAGTGTTTTCTACTGGTGGATGTAAACAAAGGTTTTGTGCTAAACCACCTTAAATCTGTATTCTTTGCGTCTTATCTTTATGGTTATTTCTCTTTGTTTACTATGTTTTTTTGTTTTGGGGTTTCTTGACATACATAATTGGCCGATATCACAATAAGTTCACAGAGTCAAACTTTGTAAGTGGGAAAACGGGGATGGGGAAAAAACTGATGAAAATTCCATTCCGGATCCGTAAGAATCAATATTGTTTGCTACAACATTTTAGGGTGTACATATATGATTGGTGATTACATTGGACCGGATATAACAAAGGAACCCTAGGCTTCTTTAGGTCTTAACATTTCTGAGAAGTTATGATACTTTTTTCCCATTCAAATACACCAAATCTATCTATATCCTGTGTTGATGAAACCTGAAATTCTGATGATTGTTTTCCTAGCAGATTCGAAAATATAACTAAAAGTGATTCACAAGCATGGAGTTCCTCCATCTTCTGGGAATCAGTGACTTCCAACATTGGATCCTTCCTTGGCTGGTCAAATGACCTGCACAGATTGTATGACCAGACCATTAGTTTTTATAGTTGGTATCAGAGGGTACATAATAACACATTTTACAAGACACCAAAACGAACGTAAGTTTACAAGAAACCAATGAGGGGAAAGGAACTGCACTCATTCCGCAAATCAAAAGATGAGGGATTATCACATTTGTAAAAATTAAGGAAGCTGTTATTTGCACTCCCAGTTTGTCATACTGCAATATCAAGTCCAATATTTCATTATTTTAAAACACAAACAGGAGTGCAGGACGACAAAATGAGAGGGGAATCCCTTTAATAATAAAAAATAGGTCAGCTCGGTTGAAAAAAAATTCATATTTTTCATCAAATAGACTCCTCTATTAGTTAGACCTACAAGGTGTCCCGAAAAATTTCCAACCAGAGTACTCTACCTTTTCAATTTGACTTGTGAGAAAATTTAAAGAATATATCTGCAATTGTAAGCAAACACCTTGTTACTAAACCATGTTCACATACCAAAAAGACAAAGAGAAACAGTGTATATTACCATCTCCAGGCTAAATTAGCTTCATCA
Organism: Fragaria x ananassa; assembly: GCA_034370585.1. Classification (NCBI taxonomy): domain Eukaryota; kingdom Viridiplantae; phylum Streptophyta; class Magnoliopsida; order Rosales; family Rosaceae; genus Fragaria; species Fragaria x ananassa. Next base: position 13,127,389 of record CP139764.1, read on the forward strand.
GGGGCAACGTATCTTCAGCCAAAGCGATTGCACAGTTTCATTATCATGCAAGAAACCTGAACAAGAAATGTGAAGTGTCGAGTGTAAACCTAGTTGTCATGCATGTGTACCTGAGTGCGTGGGCAAAACATACAAGAAAATGGTTGCAAATGATTATCCATCGTTACAAGCTCATTCGTTAATCATCCCAGCATCCCAACCAAAGGGGATCAGCAATTGCTGCTGCCATCTAAACTTAAAAGAATTTGTAAAGCATCAAGGCACTTGAGTTGTTACTCTTATACAACAAAGCCACAGGAAACATACTCAATGCCTCTGAGACCACACTTCCTGAGTTAGGATAACATTAGGTTCTGAAGTGAACTGCATGACCTTCTAAAAATCTAGTTTTTGACAGGAACCAATCCCAACTAACAACTCCCCCATGTTCTACTGAAACACTCAACCAACAGATGCAAATGCATAATCAATCAAATGTATTATACCTGCAAAAATGGAGCCATTGGAAAGGAGAAGACTAAGTGCAGCAATGACAGAGGGTAGCATTTTGTAATTTTGTCCAGAGAGCATCCAATGTATTCTTTAAGCAAAGACAAAAGTGAGCCCTGTAGATTACTTTGTGATGCTAAAGGACTGCTTAGGAGTTTCATAAGGAACTCAAATGAGCCCTCCAAGCCAGTGGGCATTATCCGCTGCAAGAGAAGAATTACAAGACCATTATAAGCAACCTCAAATTTCAGCTACAAGTTATTTTACATATAAAACACATTTTCAGACTTTCCAAGAAAATAAGAAATATTAATGTATGAGGAAATATAGTTTGGGAACTTTTCTGCCTGCACATCAAGGCAGGCCCCAATAAAGGATTCATAGAGAAGAAGGCTAGGGATTAGGGAAAAGTACTTACAAGATATATTTTGAAAGCATCGAGCAGCCTACAGTAGAAGTATAAGTCTGCATCCTTGAGTGCAGTAATAGGTGAGCCGCACAGATCGAAACCCCAAAGATCTGCCATAACATTCACAAAACTATTTTCATTTTCAGACGGAGCAATATCTGGACCAAAACTCCGCCTACAACAATATCCGAGTCCTTGTTTCCAAAATCCGTTTTCAATTTTTTCAAATTCTTCGGGCTATGTTCTGGGAACTTCTCCAGATCCGCTGTCCTCTTTCTTGTGTTGCGACTTGCGACTCATAGGAGAGAGCAGAGTCTTTAAAAGTTCAGGATCTGGAAGCGAGCTTCGGACTTCATTTTAAAATTCTTGCTTGAGAGATTCTGAAACATGTTGGTCTCTACGGTTTAAAACACCAAGGAAGGAATCTATCAACTTGAGTGCTTCTAAAAGATGCCTTAATGTTCCATGCTTCACTAGAAAATCAGAGTGAAGCAGCCCTTTATTGCATTTGAACTTGGGAGGATACAAGCCTTTCATGACATCCTGCACATCCACATTGTCAAACAAGGCTGGGGGCCCACTACCCACTGAGGAAACCAAGTTTGCTGCTAGAGTAACAACAGAAAACCTGCAAATGCTTTAGTCATCATCCAACTACAGAGTAATAGGGGACGACTACAATGATTTAACAAGCAAAGGAATGAAATGGTATAGATAAATTCTCACCATTTGGGTGATGAATAATCTTCAAGTTTGTAAGGAACTCTTCCATGTATGCTGCACCAAGAGAGGGTCTCCCTTTAACAACAGCCAAGAGCAGATCCCTGTGATAGTCAATCTCCGTTGCCTTAAGCTTCTTCATCAAGTCCATTTGCCGCTTTAAATTTCCCTTCAGGTGTCTCTTTGAATCCGCCATCAGACCATTAGATGGATCCATGCAAACCATAAGTAAGACCCTGTATGCTAATTCTGAAGAAGGTCCACCATTCTCCCTTCCATAAATATTTGCCAATTGTTCTAAAGTACCACTCCCAAACAAAAACACTCCGAATAGCAGGTGGAACAGATGAACCCTCAACAAGTATCCTGTTCTGCAATGTGGACAGAATATATATAACTGTCTCCTCATCATCGTTCTCGAGCCACCGGAGGACACAAGAATACATTTCCTTCTGCCGTATAACCGACCTCAACAACCCCGGCGCTCCCACCTCCAGAAACGACATAGCAAACATAACAAACGACTTCCTCAACGACCGCTTCGTCCTTCCCTCATTCCCCCTCAATTTACACACACCCAACTTGCAAAAACCCTGCAGCTTAAAATGAAACTTCTTTTCAACCTCAGATGCCAAAACCGACCCACGGCTCACAATCGAAGCCAAAAGCAAAAGCGCCGCCTTCTGGCGCTTCCCTTCACTACTAACTCCTTCTGCACATCTGGTCAATAATCAACCGCGCAAACTTATCCAACCCCCTACTCACCCCCATCCTCCCCATATCATTCGCCTCATACACCCCATCAGGATGACTGAAAACAGCAGTAACCAACCTAAATACATAAAATAACCCAGCCTTCTCTCGCCGGAGATTCCAAGCCGCCAAAAGCTCAGAGCAGTGAGGCGAATTTCGCACATAGTAATACAGCAATTCACCTCCAGAATCACCTTTCAGCAACTTAATAAACCCTTTCGTACCCGAAGAGCATAGTTTAATCTCATTAGAAGTAATCTCAACCAATAGCTGTTTAACTTTACCTTCATAATTCCCTCTAACCTCTACACTCGGCATTTCGTCTCCCTCAACCTCACTGTCATAGTCTTCATTCACCATTACTGCAGCTAACAAAGCAAACCCTAAATAACTCCACACAAGCAAATTTAACCAAATCAAACAGAGATTAACAATGCGTACCGTGATTTTCTTCCTTCTTTCATTCCAAAAGAAATGAGAGGTTCTTGGGGATTTAGGGTTTAAGACAGACGAAGAGTACAGGGTTGCCGGGGGCCCAATAACGCAGGCCCAACAGATCTACCCTAATTTCAACAAACGACAAAGATTCATAGCTAGTCCTATAACGACGCGCCACGTGGCAGTGGTATGGCTGGAGGCTATATAAACCCTAACCCAGCCACGATAATATCCCCTCTCAAATCTCAGACCCCAATCCGGGATTAAGGTTCGCTTTTTGAACGCCGTCATCTGCAAAACGTCGTCGTTCAGGATGATGCAACAGCCATCAGGAGGAGTCGTCCCGGCGGATCAGCAACCCCAGCAGTACCAGCAGCAACCGCCGCAGCAGTGGATGATGATGCCCCCGCAGCAGCAGCACCAAGCTGCTCAGGCGGCCCAGGCCGGTTGGGCCCAGCAGCAGCAACAGGCTGCGATGCAACAGCAGCCTCAGCAGTACGCCGCCGCGGGGATGGCGGGTCAGGGCTCCGATGAGATCCGATCGCTCTGGATCGGCGACTTGCTCCAGTGGATGGACGAGAACTACATCCTCAACTGCTTCGGTCCCACCGGAGAGGTATATTTCACGCCTAATTTGATTTTCTTGGTTTGAATTGTGGATTTAGGGTTCAAAAATTGTGCTTTTAGGGTTTAGTTTGTGTCGCTGGAGATCTATTTCAGATTGGTGTTAGCATTTAGGGTATTCATCATGGATCTGTAGGTTATAGATGTTTTTGTTTGTGTTGAAAGGATTATACTTTTCGTTATGTGTCTTTGGATTGCGGTTTGTGGTGTTTAATTTTGATTTTTCGGTGTCTGTAGGCTGTGAATGCTAAGGTTATCCGAAACAAGCAAACAGGGTTGCCAGAAGGCTATGGTTTTATCGAGTTTAGGACTCGCAGTGCTGCTGAGCAGGTCTTGCAGAATTACAATGGTACAGTGATGCCAAACACTGAGCAGAATTTCCGCCTCAACTGGGCCACCCTGGGTGCTGGTGAAAGGCGCCAGGATGATGGCCCGGACTACACTGTTTTCGTTGGGGATTTGGCGGCTGATGTTACCGATTACACTCTTCAAGAGACATTTAGGGCTCATTACCACTCTGTAAAGGGTGCGAAAGTTGTCACTGATAGGACCACCGGACGCTCTAAGGGATACGGTTTTGTTAGGTTTGGAGATGAGAGTGAACAGTTGAGAGCAATGAATGAGATGAATGGTCAGTTTTGCTCAAGCAGACCCATGAGGATTGGGCCTGCTGCTACTAAGAAACCAATTGGTGGTGGACAACCATTTCAGAAAGGTATGTATCCTTGTTAGTATTGCTTGAAAGTCTATGGTGTTAGCTAAAGTACTTAACTTTCTCTGAATGTGGATGATTCTTGATGTTGAAATTATTGTTTGCCCTTTTGGTTTGTGTTCGTCAGTATGGTACTGTTTTTTATTGTTTGGATTGGTAAGGTTTGTGGTTTTTATATGATAATCCAAGATTCAATTCTCGAAGTGCCCTATTAGAAGTAGGTTTTACCGCTTTCAGTTAATCAGTTGAAGATTGGCGCAACTAAAAGTCCTTTCCTTCGAGTACTTACCTTTGTAAACTTCGGCGCATTTAATGTTGTACAAAAACATGCAAAAACTTATGTAGAACTCATGTTGTCTTAAAGCAGGACACCGAGAGGCTCTCATTTTGGGGGGCCTGGAACTGATTTCAGCTGAAATGATTCCACATAAATGCGTGGCCTCATTTTAGGTCAGTAATTTGGTTTATGTCGTAAGCTTGCTTCATTTTCTTGTGGCATTTGGTATGCTACTTTCAAGAATTACCTTTCCAGTTCCTTACATTTATTCCATTTACCAGTCTAAGTTTACATTTATTCCTTACCAGTCAGCTTTACTTTTATTCCGTTTACCAGTCAGCTTACATTTGTTCCATTTCCAGTCTGGTTTACTTTATTCCATTACCAGTTCAGTTTACTTTTATTCCAGCTACGCCATAGTCCAAAATTTTATTTACCTTCCATTAATACGTGGCTGATGTTAATCTTGGAGTACCGTTGTGTTTTTTCTTTGTGGATTGGTTCCACAATAGTCTGCACATCTCTATAGGATATTGTTTGGTCCCATATTTGTGACTTGCCTGCTTTCTCCTATTTGTATGTCATCTTAAGTCAAAAAATAGACTTACAGTAGATGGTTTAGAGATGTTGGAGCTGATACACTGGTTCACGCATTTCATGCTTCTACTTCTATTCAAGGCAAAATTAAACTAAATTGGATGATAAAAACAGTAGTTCAACTGTTCAAACCATTTTGTTTAACATACCTTACCATGTATATGCCCCTTTAAGGTGAAAGCTTTTCACTCAGGTTACAAAGTAGTTATGAGAGTTGTGGTCAGGCATTTTATTTGTTTGCTTTATCTTTCACTTTAAGATGTATAAGTTGTAGAAAACTGCTTTTCTGGTCTCAACCTGTTAGCTTTTCTACTCTCACTACAACCTAACTTTTCAAACATGCTTTGTGTATGGTTTGTTTGATATTGTATGGTTTCCTGTAATTATATCTGATGCCTTTTTCATAGATGTTTGTTCTATCATAATGCTTCTTTTTCCCAGTGGAACTATTACAATTCCTTTATATGAACGGGAATAGTCATATTTGAAAGGCAGAATTTCTAGGTAACGTGTTATCACAGTTTGGTTTTCGTTCTGAAAATAAGAATTTCAGAACTGTGACATCTCTAGGACAATAAGGTCCTCTTGTGGAAAATTGTAGTATGTGCATCTGAATTTTTACAACTGCATAAACCAATGGTTATGTGTTCATCATTGCAGCTGCCTACCCAAGTACTCAAGGAAATCCTGGTGAGGCTGACCCAAATAACACAACAGTAAGTAATTTCTTCTTTGTTTACATTGAACGTTTCTTTGCGGTGATGCTAACTCACGAGTCTTCTGAGTGCAGATATTTGTTGGGGGTCTGGATCCCAGTGTTGATGATGAAATGTTGAGACAAGCATTTGGCATTTTTGGTGAGCTAGTTCATGTCAAGATACCAGTTGGCAAGCGATGTGGTTTTGTTCAATTTGCTAACAGGTAACAGCACCACTTCCCGCTGTTGTAGAATTCAGTTTCCTTAGTCCTCTCTTTTTCTTTCTTTTCTCCCTTCTTGTTTATTAAATAAACATTAATTGAATACTCTAACGTGCTTATATTTACATGTGGCATGTTTCAGAGCTTGTGCAGAGCAAGCATTGTCGGTGATGAATGGGCGAGTAGTGGGATCACAAAGTGTTAGACTTTCTTGGGGCCACAGTCCTACAAGCAAACAGGTATTTAAAGGTGACCTCATGTTTGTTAATCTTTTGCTCAAATGTGTTGACATATGATATAGTTGATTCAGAACCAGCCAGAACAAACACAGTGGAATGGTGCTGGTGGTGCTGGATTCTATCAATATCCCCAAGGATATGATGCGTATACATATGCGCCTCCTGCCCAAGACCCTAACTTGTACTATGGAGGGTATGCTGGATATGGAAATTACCAGCAGCCAGGTGCAGCGTACCAGCAGCAACAGCAGGTAATATATTTAGTTTGCTCTCCGTGATTTTCTCTTCTTTGAGGATGACAGTTCTTGATACTAGTTTATTTGTTTGATGCAGTAATTTGTTGCCTGCCTCAAGTGCTGAATGCTAGTACTGTTGAATTCTGATGCAATGTAGGTTGTGGTCTTAGTATTGGCTGTAGTATGATTGTGTGGAGTCCTATATCAACTTTTATGCAACTTCTCTCTTATTGTTATCGTTCTTTTTCTTCTGTAATCAATCTCGAGTGAGACGATGTATTTCATATGTGGTCATTTTGTTTATGAAGATTCACCAAGCTGCTATCGTAAGCTCACTTGATGCTTTTCAGTATTTATTCTGTGGTAGAATGATTGTGTGACCATTCAGCACTAGGACTTTGTTGCATTTCGTTACAACCTAGATGCTTTGATTAGTAATTCTCCCTTTCTCATCTTCAACCCAATTTGGTGATCGATTGTCATGGAACGAGCTTTTTCCCCTAGTTGGAGGGCAATTATAGTTCTTAGTTAGCTACTTTATTTACTCATCTCGGTCATTCTACTCCGGGTGGCCAGTTGGACAAGAAAGTCTTCCCACTTAAGCTAATCATTTATGCATCTATATCTTTCGGGCATATGTTGTGTAAGAGTAGCTACTTCGTAGCATAAATTGTATTTTCTTTTCCATGGAGAAAAATTATCCCTACTGAACAACGCTCATTTTGGTTCACCTATGATTTTGGGCAGTCCAGGGTTATTGATCTCCATTAAAAGAAGATTAAAGAAAAAGGAATAAAATTTTGTACAAATCTGTTTTTCCTGGTTCAGATTATTTTCATTATCTTTTTGGTATTCCTATTTCATGACTATAGTCGAATGAAGGCATGACTTGTACAATTTTTAGTTCTCAACTAGAGGGAGGGACTGAAATGTTTATGATAATGAATGAACTTGATTTCGGTGACAAATGCCGGTCATCTTAAGGTGACCACATCCAATAAACATAGGACACGTGTTTATTTTAAAATGCTTGATTACAATTTAAGGATATAACATTAGGGTTTTAGGTATTTGGCATATTTTTTTAGAATTATTGTTGACACAGATTCATCTCTTATTGGTTTTTATCACCCATAAATGACCAAGTTATTTCCATAATGAATTATCTTTATATAGGACAAGAATTACAGTACTCATTGCTTCCAAGTGCTTGGTCAAGAGATTGAGAGCTAGTTTAGGATTGTTGTTGACTTTCATTAAAACAAAAACAAAATAAAACTATTGTCTTTGTACTGTTAAAATATGATAAGTAGCTGTGAATTGTGTTTGATAATTATTAGTTATAGAAAATTTTAAAAGTGGTGACAAGACAAAATATATTAATTTTCAGTGTTTTTAACGACAACAGCTTATAAAAGTAATTTTGAGGTTACTTCTAAAATGCACTAAAAATATTATTGGAAGAAACCCTAATTCGAAGATCAAGGCGTACCGGCTAAGATCGATGCAAAGAAACCCTAAGTAGAACAATACCAAGTCGTATATCGACATTATCAACTTGCAACACAGGTCCAATGGTTTCACCTACAAGCCGCGTTGTCACCTCAATCAATAACGCCAGTTATAAACCCCGGATCTCAACTCAAATCCAAACAAAGTCCGACCGTAACAATATCAATGTTCCATTTGGATCAGCTAGGAATGGGTGTTGTTAGAGGTTTCTCTTTGTAGTTTTGGTTTTCTATTGGAGAGCTTCTATTCATACCTCTAAAAACGACACTTGGACCTTATCATTTTTTCAAGTTATAGTTGACTTTGTCAACTCAATGTGAAATTACCGATAAAGACACATAAGCATAAAAACCTCTCTTTTAACTTCACGACAGTAATCTTCATCTCAGAGAAAATTTTCATCTCCAACGTAAACCCTCATAGAAGATAGTGACGATTCAATCGAGCAATAAACAACATTTAGAGTCTATGCACAAGGTATGAGTTTATTGTTCTTTATTTTGTTTTTTGTTTTTTGTATGAATTCACATATGTATTAGTGTATTATTGTGATTAATTTAATATGAACGAAACTTGTTGTCGGCTAAGCGGAATTTGCCTATCCTATTACTACAAAGATTTTAATACTTTTCTTTTCTTTGATATACTAACTGTCACACCCCAGTCTTTATGTTATTTTACGGTTATTTACTTTGGTATTATTTTAGTCTTTTACCGTATTAAGTAACCGTTTACTATTAAGGACCTTACAATTGACCTTTTCTATCGTTTGGAATTGGGAAAACTTTCTTCAGGAAAGTCGTAGAAGATGTTATTACAAGTTTGTAGACATGCTATGCGTTAAAATTGGAGTTAGCATGGTAGAGTTATCAATTAAATGGTAAAGTTTTGAGTTGGTTTTATAGGGTAAAATTTGTAGTGGGTATATTTTGGTGGGTATAAGTGATGGACCGGGTGGGGGGAAGCAACCCGAGCCTATTCCTTTCTTCTCTTTTCTTTTTCTTTCTCTTCCTTCTCCCTTTCTCCCGAGCTCCCCGAGCCTTCTCTCGCCGAAAAACTTCAGCCACCAGCTGCTGTCGTCCAGCTAACAACCGGTCGCCGCTCCTTCCCAGTTCGAACCCCCGCCACCTCCTCTTTCTCCCCGGCCTAGTGTCTGAGCCGGTAGTGCCGCCGGAGAGGAGAAAAACTCGTCAGAACGCCGACTGCCTCTTCGACGGAGCTCTGTCCTCCGGTCACCATAGGCCGAGATTTTTGGCTCAACTTGTAGCCCTCATCTAGGTGAGTAATCCCTCCAAAGAAATAGGCTTAATTCGATCTTGTTGTTGAGAAATATATAATTGAAGTTATAGGGCTCAATTTAAAATTTTGGTCTGATTAGTCTAGTTATGCTTAGAATTAGATTTTGTGCTAGTTAAGAAAGTTGTTGTGCGGGTTGAGAAGAGTGTTGTGTTAAAATTTAAGAAGCATTGGAGGTCGCTGGAGAACAGCTACCGGCCACCGCCCCTTAGGGGCTGTTTTCATGTTTTTAAGATGGTATTAAGGAGAGGAGTTTAATAAAGTATAGTTTGGAATTTTTTGAGGAGTTTTGTTAATGTTGGGGATTTTTCCATGGTTAAGGATTTTAGAGGTGATTAGATGGAATATCTGTAGTTTGGTTAGCCAGTTTTAAATTGCGTATAAGGTAATTTTTGGTTATCGGCGATGATGGTGAATTTTGAGTTATAATGGATTAAAGATGGAGAAAATGGGTAAGGAAGAAGATTGATTTTCGACCTTAATTTTATGGAATTATTTATTGAAATTTTAATGTTGTATGGGAATTAATATTATTTATTGTTCAAGCCGTGAGGAGGATCATTTGGAGGAAGCCTCGGGTCGTCGACAGGCATAGCCGAGCACTATGAGTGGACCTTTGATTTAAATGTCATGCATGCACTAAAGTTATTTCATTTCTAAGACATATGTGAAATTTAGTATTTTCTTGGGATTAATGAGTTCCATATATTTATTTAGGAACTCTCTTGTGCTCATTTTATTTGACATGTGAAACATGTCAATTGATCTTTTATATTTAGTATTTTATTATACCCTAAAAGGGTTGATTGATATTGACTATTGCTAGCTAACATTATTTAGCGGTCCTCATCATATGAGAGTTAAGAGCTTAGCGTGAGACGTTATTATAACCTTATTAGCGGTCCTCATCATATGTGAGTAGAGCGTTTAGCGTGTGACGCTATTTTAGCCTGGGAGGTTCATCGTTTTGGTGAAACTTTTTCCCCATTTGTTTTGATTTATTGAGAACCAATGAGATTGGTTCATTGTTTTTTATTTATAATTATTTTTTGGGGAAGATTTTCAAGAGTGTCATGCATAAATATTTTTCTCAATGGAAAAATATGGGAAAAGCATAAATTTTGATTTCAAGGCTTTATTAGTAAGTCAATATTTTTATTATGTATTTTTGGCCACTCACTCTAACATTTTAAATGCTTATCCCTAGGCTTTTCGTTTTAAATGTCCAGTCTGCAGAGTTCTGTTCGGCGAAAGTAGGAGGCGAGTCATATTTTCCACCACTTCCAGTTTTCTCCCGTAGGTTACCGAAGTAACCTACTTGTGTATTTTTCGTGTTTCCTTCATATTAGTAGCTCTGATAACTATGGAATAATGTATCAATTTATGTTTATGTGATATTGTTGCATGAGAAATTTAATTGGTGAAATTGTTGGAATTATATGGATTTTGAGATGGTGGATGTTTATTTGGGGGAGCGGGTGGCTCCAGGAGTTGTGGGTTTACTTGATTTAGAAGTGTTTGGGTTTTGGTGATGTTTCTTTCAGGTAGGGTTACTCATTTTCAAAGAAGGTTATGCTAAAAAAATTTGGTAAAATTTCCCTTGAGGTGGGTCCCGCAGGGTTTATTCCGGATTTTAAGGGGAAATCCGGGATAGGTCCTAACACTAACAATCATCGATCTTCTATATTCAAAAGAAATGTACTGACAATCCCTTCTCCCCAATTGAAATAGCTTCATGATTTATAAAGGCAAAAGACAAATCATTGGTGATTTGATTTCATTATAAGAACCTGATAATCTCATAAGAAAGAAATTTAATAGGTTGCTCTATATAGAGCTGAGGTGTAAATTCATGTTCTTATACATAGAAGAACATTAGAGCATCTTTAGCAATGTTAGCCATATTTGAGTTAAATTTTCGTCAAATTAGCTAAAATGTTATTTTGGCTAGCCACTTTAGAAATATGTATGCATCAATGCTCTCTATTTTAGCTAGCTTTACATTAATATTATTCTTCAAATAAAGATTAAATAGTTTAAATGTATTTATATATCACCTAAAATATCTTAAAATGAATGTAATAAATTATAGCTAGCCTCATTTGAGTTATCTTGCTAGCTATGAGATAGCTAAAAATTATAATAGCTTAAGTTTGGTTAGTCTGCTAGAGCTCCTAAAACATCTAAAAAAGCTAAACATGCTCTCCAAAATAGCTAAAAGTTAAAATAGAGTGTTTGTTAAAGTTGATCTTAGGTATCTAGATGAATTCCCATGTTTCTAAGATGGAGGTATGAAGAGGAAAAGATTTTTATTGATTTTATTAGACTATGTACGTTTTGAAAAAAAAATTAAGGAGGTGTAAATAGCATTTTAGTAATTTGTAAAAATAAATAAATAGGAGGTCTATTAAGCAAGAGGGTCTAAGTGCTGTTTTTGGAGAAATTTTATTAACACATCCTTAAATGTTAGATACACATCTCTTTATTTATTCAAATTATATAAGATTTTTTGGATACGTAAAATTACCAAAAAATTCATTCATATCAAAAGTAAAAAAACCTAATTGAAATAAAATATCTCGTTTAAGACATTCATATTAACTATTGTACTTCTAACACTTTTTATTTTTTATTTTCAGCTGGAATCGAGTACTAATATTTTGACACCACATATGAATGTTATGTAATGGTTCCCAAGAATTGATTAATTTAGTTTTACACAAGATTGTACATTCTAACGCTGAAAGTTCCGTTAAGGACTTTAGTGATATATTTTCTTGTTTTATTTTGATTTGGTAGACTTAAGAATTCTTGAAATTAGTTTGAGTAAGAGATTCCTTGAGAAAAAACTTTATCAAGGAAAACTGATGGGAGAAGATATTAATAAAGAGAAATCCCTCGATGAAGATCTTAATAAGGTGAAACTTTTAGAGAAAAATGAAAACTTTCGAGGAAGATGTCAATGAGGTGAAACATTACAAGGAAAAATGAAACTTTTTGAGAAAAATCTCACTAATATAAACATTTTTTTTGAATAAATTGAGTATTAGATCTATAAAAATATGTGTATTTAGCAGTTGTGTATTTTAAATAAGGGTATTATAGGAAGTTTGAGTATTTGTATGTAGTAAAATGTTAAAACAATAAAGTTAATAGGTGATGTATGAAGTATGAGGTGTGTATATAGTAATTAAGGATGCGTTAATAAAATATCTCTTTTCTGTTGTTGTTGTTCTCATGTAATCGAAAAAAAATTAGCACGAGTAAAATGGAAAAAGAAAAAAACAAGTAAAACAAAGCCAAAAAAGGTAAAAATGGAACATGGGTGTTTACCATATTGCGGTATGTAATGTATAAACAAAACAGAGAGACATAGCTAAGCTAACGAGAAATCGATTTCCCTTATACGAATTCCCTCGCGCAGCTTCGTGAGATCCCTTTCTCTTCTTCAAATACACACACAAACTTCACTCATTCAAACCCAGTTTGGATCACCAAAAACAGAGAAAGACACATACATACATACATACATACATACATAAAATGGGGTGCAGAAACAGAGAGCTCACAGAAGATGGTCCCTTTTCTTCTTCATCAAGCGACGTCTTGTTGTTTGCGACCATGTGCATCATTGGTCTCCCAGTTGATGTTCACGTCAAGGACGGCTCTGTTTACTCCGGAATCTTCCACACTGCTTCTGTGGAAAACGAATACGGTGTGTTTTGTTTAGTGGGTTCTTTGTGTTTTTGAGAATGGTGTGGAGTTGATGATGGGTTTTTCGTTTTATGTAGAATCATATCTGGGTTTTTGTTTTCTTGGGTTATGGTGATCTTGTTGTTTGGGATCGGATAGTGTATGATCTGGGTTTAGTTATTGTATTTGTTATTCTTTCTGGGTTTGGTAATGAGTTAGTGATCCATAGTATTAAAGAATGTATAATAAGAAAAAGATGAAAACTTTGTAGTTGGGAAACTAGAAAATTGGATCTTTAGGTGAATTTATTATGAGTGAGAATCATACTTGTGGGATTTTGGTTTGTTAGGCATTGTTTTGAAGAAAGCAAGGATGACTAAAAAGGGAAAAGTTGATGCGAATGTACCAAATGGGGAACTGATAGAGACTCTTGTGATTCTTTCGGGTGACCTTGTCCAAGTTGTTACAAAGGTATGTGATTTGTGGTATTCCTGTGATCTGCTTCTGTCATTGATTCGACCAATCTAAGTTATGCAAATGTTGATCTTCTATATATCATTCAGGGAGTTTCACTTCCGGCTGATGGTGTTGCTGGAAATCTGTCTGGTGACAGAATTGAAGCTGTTGCGGGTACTGTTTCGTCTGATGAGTGTTCAAAGAATTGTGCTAAGAAGTCAACTGAGTCGAACATAAATAAGAAGAAAGGTGGAAGGTATTCTCTTGGACTTGTATGTACCTATATCTGCATTGAATAGATGACACTTTTTGTCGAGGATCATGAAGTTAAGATTGCTATTTGGAATGACCATGCAGTTCCCTCAATCTTTGCTCGTTATGACAACTGATTATACTGGCAGATAGTTTATGCCACTGCTTGTTTTACGTAGACGAAACCATACCTTGTTTACAGCTATTATTCTTGAATTCAGAGTTATGCATTCATATTTTACTCATATAAACAGGGTGCTAATGGAAAATGGGAATGGCTGTCATTGTGTTACACCAACAAGAGCTGCCAAGGAACATGGTGGGAGAAATATGCCACTGAATCATATTGAGAATGCCTCAGAACTTGTAAAAGAGAAAACTGATAGGGTAAACTTATCAGAGGTATTCTTTTTCCTTAGGCATCATTTTATTTGTTAAACTAGATAAGCTAATTCTTCCTGAAGTCAGGTACTTTACCACATCTCGTTCAAAAAAAAGAAGGAAGGAGGGAACATGTCTTTTGAACGGAACATAATGAGGTGTATATGTAAAATCAAAAAGATAAAGGAAAGAAAGGAAATGGAAAAGTGGATAGGAAAATAATCAAGAAATGCATTGCAAATATCAAACTCATGTATATGTATCAATTGAAAAGTCAGCAAAATGAAAGCAGACCTTCTTCTAACAGATTGATAGAGATCTTTCCCTTTTCTCCATGCTCTGCTGATTAAATCTCTATACTCTGGCCAATTTTTTTAAGTAGCTCAAATTAAAGAATCCTAAAGCACTGGCATAATATGTACACCTTGTGAAATGTAAGAGGACAGTTATAGTGGAGTTTCACAATAGGGGGCATGAAAGTAAATGATCTACTTTTCCCTATCTGTAGTACACATCCTTGTACTATCTGACTAAAACACTGCGTCATGACTGTAATTTGTGTCATTCCCCTCTGGGCAAGGATGTTGCCTACAAGGAGGAGATTCATGTACTGTGAATGTTATAACATTGCATTTGGATCTAGGATGCAAAGTAGGCCTAGGAATCCAAACATCAACTTTACTTTACAATTTTGGATGTGTCCTTGGGTTGTTACAATGTTTGGTTTTTCCTTATGTATTGTTGGGGAAAAAAAACTTTTATGTAAATGAGTCAACATCGTTTTTCCGGAGTATGTGTGCATGGAGCATAGTAATGTTCACTTGTTGACTGATCTTGTAGATAGGGTCTCTTAAGGTTTATTATTGTAAAATCTGTTCTTTTTGGTAATGCAGATTAGAGAATCCTCTGGTGCTAGCATGGATAGGAGGTATGAATTCTATTCTTCTTTTTATTAATATCATTTTATAGTTGAGAGTGACACTTTGGGCACCGCCCTTGAGCTTTGGCCCCAACCCTCTGTGCCTTGATCCTGGCATTAAAAAAACCTCCACCCAGTGTTCTATGATGGACTTTAAGCATGTATCTCGTGTGGAAAATGCCTCTTCGACTTCTCTTGGTCATAGGCACATTGACGGTCATCATTTCAGATACTAGTTGTTGCTGGTATCTGTGTGCAGCAACTGTCATATGTCATGTCACCATAGGATAATTACTTTTCTTTGTACCGTCTGTTTTATTTCATTCTTATCATCAGAATCTTGTTAACTGTTTGGCAGACAGGTGGATGATGGGTCTCAAGGGAAGCAGGATGATTTCAACCAAAAACTAGAGGTTCATAGGGAAGAAAGTGTATGTTAAACTCTTCCAATAGTGTTCTACCACTTTGTGATATATGCTGTAATCATTTGTGCTAATTGTCTGTCTAGGCTGACAATGTTCAGGATACAAAGATGACATCCAAGCCATTTCCTCTCAGAGTATCTTGTGATCCATCTACTACAATTGTTCGACGAGACATTCAGTTCTGTGAAAGGACAACTTCAGAATACACTTCTTCCTGTTCAAGTGTTGTTTCTTCAGGTTCCTCAACTTTGTTGAATCCAGCTGCTAATGTCTCAAGTCATAATTCAGAACCAACATCAACTGCAATGATCCCTCATGGTTCAGAGTTAAATAAAAGTGGCAAGGTGAAACTTATTATTGAAATATCCATGCTTAAGTCAACTTGAGTTATTCAGTGATATCACTGATTATCATATTCTCTTCTTAAACGTGAATCAATTGGTTATCTGTCTTTACCATCTCATTTATGCACCTGTGCACTAAGAATAGTTGTTTCTTTCAAGCATACCCTTGTTAAAATCTTTTGTAATTGCATTACCAGATACTAGAGATTTAGTTGCCTAATACTAATGAAACCTTAGTACTGGGTGCTTCCAATTATTCTAGTATCACTTACCAGGTTATATAAATAAATTTTAGAAGTTGATGTTTTGTTTCCTAATCTACATGATCAAGCTTATTTTATTCTGTTTTGTGATTGTTTTTACTTTTTTAGGAATTTAAGCTCAACCCAGGAGCAAAAGTATTCTCGCCATCTTTCATAAAGCCCACAGCAACCACCTCTCCTGCACTGCCAGCAGTGGCAAGCATGGGCATGGGTTTTATACCAACCAACTGCCCTGTGATACCTGGTCCAACCGTCCAGCCAGAAGTTGGATCGAATCCTTTCCAATCCCGTACATCTGTTCCTGTTAAGGTTGTCCCATACAATAATTTCTCAACTGGGAACAGTGGTGGTGCCTCGCAATTTTCACAACCTGTACGTATCATAGGCATTACTGAATTCAGATTGGTATTATTAGATAATACTGATTCAGGCTTTACTTGTGTGTGTGTGTCTGTGATAGCTCTTATGCGAACTTCACCCTACAAAATAGTGGATTGAAATGTTTGTGTTAGACAGCCTATTGACCAAAGGATGAAAATTCATGCTGACCAATCATGGGATCATGTGTTACTTTTATCTGATTTCAATATCATCTGATTAATTTTGACTCAATGGTTGGTAAACATGGATTTGTGCTCATCGGTTACTAGGAAACTTATAATTTGCTGGTTTTATAACTTATCTTATGGGGTTAAGTTAGGCATTTTCCTCTACCAAAAAAGAAAAAAGAAAAAAAGGAGTTGTTTATATACAGAGTTAGTTTCTGCATGTCTTTAGTGGGAGCTAAAAATAAGTAGTCAATCCTTGACCATTATCTCCAAGACAAAGAATCTCACTGCTTGGTTTGAAATACTAACATTTGGTATTTCAATCTTAGCCATATGGCCCATATAGGTTGATTAACAGCTCAAGAGTGAATTATATTTTATGTAATTATCTGTCTGTAACCTATGCAGTACGTCTTTATATATATGCAACATATATATATATATATATATGTATCAGTTACTCCACCGTTCAGCATAGACTTTGTGTGCACTGGTGAGTTAGATCAAATCAACGATGTCTGTTATGTGTAGTCATGATCTTCTCCCTATCTATCAGAAAAGTATATGATTGTTATTTGTTAGATTTAAGATTCACAATCTAATAGCTAACATTTGTTTGAAAATTAAGTACTTGATGTGTTTACCATTTGTTGGATTTACTATGATTCATGTTGGGTTCTACTTTCTGCGTATAGATTGTTGGACACATGAGCAGTAGGGCGCAGACAGTTAGGTATGCTGGTCAGTATCCTGTTCAGGCTGGACCGACCTATGTGCACCCAAATTCTCAAGCTGTAAGTAATTTAAATGATGTTAAAATCATCAGTATGTCAACATGGTTTCATAACTTATGACTACCCTTTGACTCCATGTGGATGATCTCTTTGTCTCTGTCTCTCTCCCTTCAGGTTATGGTAGGACAATTTGGACAGCTTGTCTATGTGCATCCAGTTTCTCAAGTAAGAGATATGTTGACATAACATATAATATATGCAATTCTATGTTGGAAGCAGATTAATAACTAAAGATAGTTTCTTTCATTGCTTAAACTGAAGTATAGCTGATCCTCTTTTGGATAAATAGCTAAAAGGATTTTTATTGATAGATGGCTAGATGCTTGTGAGGATTAACAGTTTCAAAAATAACATTAATGTGTATGATAATTGTTTCTTTGAATTTGTTATTTCTCTCAAGTTTTGTCATCCATTTTTCTGACCTCCCTTCCTTTGTATATATTGAAGGATTTGGTTCAGGGTACACCAGCCATGTCACCACTATCTGCACGTCCTATGTTGACTCCACACCAGGTCCAGTTTCCGAAGCACCAAGGTTTGAACAATTCTATTACCTTTGTGATGAATCTGGTCCAGCAATTTATATGTTTGCGTAAAATGTATATGTCAACTATTTGAATCATTGAAAAAGGAAAAGCCTGTATAACTGAATTATTGCTTTCTTTTAGACCTTATGTCATCTTCACGGATAAATTGTATCTTTCACAATTTAAATAAAAATAAAAATAGGAGATCTGTAACCACCTTCACTTTAGAATCTTTGTCTCCAGTTTCTCTTTTCACTTTTGATTTTATTGTAGGAACTGCAGGCCAGTCATTTCTGTGTGTGCCTCCGCAGTTCATGGCTACTGGACAGCAGCCTTTTCCCATTGCCAAGTCACATCCAATTTTTGCAACCTCCCTTCCGTTCTAATTGTTTCATCTGACTTCCAGGTTCTAATGATATCTTCCCCAAGTTTGGTGAACCTGTTTTCTCACTCATGACATCAGCTTGGATTTCCCTTTAGTTACATATATATTCATTTTATTACTACAAAGTTTTGGCCTTGAGTTTTTTTGCTGGACAGTAGTCCGTTCAGGTTGTTCCTCTATACATAGTAAGCTAGACAACTTTTTTACACAAGGGAATCTGTCAATCCATATTTAGGGGGATGAAGCTTCATTCAATTTCTTTTCTTTCTATAAACAGAAAGGGAATGAATAATTTTGAGAAGAGTGCAACATGTAAAGTATTTGAAAGAGACAGATTGACTGATTTTGTTGATTTTAAATTTCATAGTCCCTGATGTTTATATCTTCTGATTTGTTGGAAGTTTTGCCATTGTGTCGTGGATGCTTCGTTTATAAATTGTATGAACCCTTTGAAATATGCGTGTAAACATCGGGAGGTAAATTAGAAAGGAAAACCTTAAAAGTGGCTGCCAGTGAAGAAGATTACATAGTCTAAGAGATTGCTCTGTTTGAAGGGTAATCCTTAACCAGTATGATACCAAGATTGAAGAAATACTAATATAAGCACAGTATTTGCTTAAGATAGTACAAGTTTCCTATAACACGATAAGATAGTGAAAGCACAGTTAGGTTCGAAACCCCTTTCAAAAAGGAGAAGAAGAAGAAAGAAGAAAGTAAAAGCAATTTGTATAAGCTGGAGGGTCAGCTGGTTTGAGGGGTTTACTTTCAGCTGAACATGCTGAGTTTTTAGCATGTAGGAATGCTATTGAATTTGCAGAACAAAGTTTCACACCTGCAATCTTGGAAACTGATGATCTTGTAATATGTCACCTCTTGGACGTATCTATGAGGATGTGAAGCTGTTGATGGAAGCTGTTCATCTACGTGTTGTTTGTATCAGTAGAAAGGCAAACTTGCCCAGATGTTAGCTACTCCAGGTTGTACCTTGGTGCAGGATTGTTTTTGCTCTTCAGTTCCTAGTTTCTTAGCAGCTGCAATACCTGCTGAAACTACTGCATTGCAATCGTTTTTCGTCAATAAAAGGTTAACATCTTGTATTCATTTTCAGTACTACAACGAAAGTAATATCTTACTATACATGTAAGTGACCGACAGATAATTAGATACCAAACACGCCCTTCACTGTTTAATTTCTAAGAGTATATCACCTTCAAAGCTTCAATTCGACTATACAGATGTCTAGGAGAAGTGTGATAAAGTGTTGCAATGAACTAACAAAACTCGGAGGCCAATGTTTTGTGTCTTTTACATACGAGAGGATCAAGAAGGGTTAGCAATTGTGAACTGGTTTTCTGCGAGCAGTGGAGCATGGCAGTCTACATACAACGCTGCGGTGGGATCTGCATGCACTTCTGCAGAAAAAAAACCCCAACAAAAAGTGATTTCATTAAAAAAGACGAGGACCTCTTCTGCTTAGGCCAGGAATGCAATAACTATGCAGCTGAAGGGAGTGGAAACATCATCCATTTCTGCAATTGCATCATCTGATTCATCTCTGTTGCCAACTACATACAAAGTCAGTGCTCTGCCTAGTCTTGCATAATCCAAGAGGTTGTTCTGCAATTGCGTCATCTCTGTTACAAGTTTAAAGAATTTCACCAGCCAGAAACAACGCAGTTTCGGATGCTACAACGGGATAGAAATAAGCAGTTTTAGTTTTCAGCCTATAGATGCTGCTTTTACCAACCTCTATAAGCTGCTGTGATTTACCTTCGAGAATAAAATCTGGACTCGTTGTAATATTATGAACCAGAACGAGACCCCTCGTGCGGAAAGAAACTATATCAAAATTGGATGTAGATTGTTTATGATAGCACACCAAGTTGAACAAGCTTGTGATACGAAAAAAAGTTCCAAACCTAATATAAGGTGAAGTTTCTTCATACTTCCATCGTCAAGCGGTCAAGGTGAGGTGAGGAACCAATGCGAAGTAGAAGCTCAGTACATGTTCTTCAAACATTTGGATATGGAAGGTGATATTATCATTCAGACAAAAATTATTATTTCTATAAAAAAAATATCGAAGGGCTATATATATATATATATATAATTTTTCTCAGTTGCAGACGTCCACACTAATGGTTTTGATGCGGATTTTCATTTTTGCACCACTTTTCGATCGAATTTTCTTATCTCCACCGTCTAGTATCTAGATAATATTGTGTAATCGTTAAGGCCCTCAAACTCGAAAAACCAATGGACGGACTAAATTATGTCAAACATGAACCGTTCATGTTTATAACAGAAAGACGTCATTTTGAAGGCATTAACGATTACCAAATTGGCTGAAATTTTGCAATGATTTACACAATATTATCTAGATACTAGACGGTGAAAATGAGAAAATTCGATCGAAAAGTGGTACAAAAATGAAAATCCGCACCAAAACCATTAGTGCAGATGTCTGCAGCTAAGAAGGGCTGTGTGTGTATATATATATTTGAAGAAGCAGCAAACAAATCAAGCTTCAATGCTATACGACTGTATCAGTTTGCACAAATTATGTTAAAAAAAAATAGGCATACATTTATTAGTCTGAAAAAAAAAATAAAAATAAAAATAAAAACTTCAACAGGGTAAATAAAAAGCTTCTCAGTCCTCATAAGAGAACATTAATTATGTGAACTTTCCCAGCATCCATCGTCATTTAAGAAAAAAGATTAAAAAAAATTCCTAATACACAATTGGCTGATCACGTTAAGACCTGATGTCCAACAAGGAGGCATGTATCGACAACAATCGCTCAAGATGCCTGTGAAGGTGTGCTTGAATCCTCATTCTGTCCATCTCCAAACAATTTGTCAGTTTGGTCCTTCACCCTCTCCTTCATGCTTTCCTGCAAAACCTTAATTGAGGTGGTGGAAATCAGTGGCTATGCCCTGATTCCTGAATATCAAGTTATCACTATGTTTAAAGATAAACTGTTATAAACAAAGTCCTTACCTGCAATAGCTCGGACATTTTGTCATTTCTGACATCCTCCATTGGTTGGGAAGTAGATGTGGGATGGTATTCAGGTTCTACTGACTGCAGGGGCTCAACGGCTAAGGGTTGAGTAGTTAAGTTACTAGCCTCTAGGTGACTCTCAGCTGATTCTGAGGGCACATTCTCAGGTAATCTCATTTGCTTGGCTTCTGGCTTAGGCAACTCCTCTACAGAGAGTGGATCAATAGGACCATTCTCATTCATTTTAACATCATGCATTACCTGATTGCTAGTGTGAGGTTGGGATCCAAGCATTTGATTTTGAACTAACGCCTGGTCGTTGGGAATTGAACACCCATTTGATGGAGCAGCTGATACAACCTCTTTCCCTTTAGAGGTTGATATGGTTGCAGCCTGGGGTGCAACATGACTCGATTCACTGGTGAGTGCCACCCCGTTTGATGCCTTGCAAGGTTCTAGCACAACAGGCATCAAGTTGCCTCTGGACATTACTTGATTAACAGTTTGTGCAGCCACTGGAGTCATCTGTCGGCCTTCTGAAGCTTCATGATTAACAGGGCGGGAAACATCTCTAGAATGAGGTTTATGGACATGAACAGAAGAATGGTTCTCAACTGGGATGGGAACTTCATGCCGTCGGATCATTTCAACATCTGGAGCCACATCATTTTCTGGTACAACAGGAGCATAATGTCCAGGCTTGAAGACAATACCCCTCAAAGTGGTGCCAGTATTACCAACCCTAACTCTGAGAAGGTAGCCGGCGTCAAATGATGCTTCAACAACACCAGAAACCGCCATTCCCACCAAGTTATCAGTTGTACTTGTACCATTAGTTGGTACTGCTTGTTGGG
The DNA here is from genome assembly GCA_034370585.1 of Fragaria x ananassa. Taxonomy (NCBI): domain Eukaryota; kingdom Viridiplantae; phylum Streptophyta; class Magnoliopsida; order Rosales; family Rosaceae; genus Fragaria; species Fragaria x ananassa. Next base: position 13,149,456 of record CP139764.1, read on the forward strand.
CCTGGTTTCCATTGCTCCTTACGAATCCAGGAGGGGGAACAGCAGCATTCTCCCGCAAGTTTAGGTTCTGATACCTGGGCACAGGAGCAGCATTCACTTGAGAATCAAGTCTTGGATATTTCCGTGGGCGTCCACGTTTACGCTTCACAGGGATGTTTGATAAGCCATCAGCAATGTTATCTTGATCTGCTTGCATCTTTTGTGCTTTTATCTAATCTTGCTTTCCCCACAAATTCTCGTATTTCCCCTCCCTGCAGCAAGTAGTGAGTCTAAATGAGAAATTGATACCAAATGTAATAGAATTTGAATTACATGCAAAACAACAAGGCTTCAATAATAAGACTTAGCAACACTGCCGTGTAGAAACTTCTTACTGCATATTTCTAATTCGGTTTTAGTTATAAGATATTCAATGACATGATCCTATAAATGTTTTTTATATAGTTTCCTTGTAAACATTGTATCTGCAATAAAAAGAAGCCCACAAATAAACAAGTGCACCCTTCTTATTTTTTTCGATAATCTATCGGAGTGACTATTCAACACCCCAATTCCATCTCCTTCTCTCTACAGCTAAAGCATTTACCCTATCAGACAATATCAAAAATAAATAAACACTTAATCAAAAAGAGGAAAAGGATCTATTTTTCACCATAAAGGTGGCAATGTACCCATGCATGTGTAGTCTGAAGATGCAAAGATTAAGAATTTACAACACCTGCAAATATGTATAACTTTGCATCCTTAATACTAAATATATAGTTGATTAAAAAATTACTAAAGATACAGTAAATCCAAGAAAAATAACAAAGAAATCCCGGTCTATAATGAAAGATCGACTAAAAATTGAACCTTAAATACATAATTAACAGTGACAATTATCATGATTAAAAACAGTCACTGCACTAGAACCTTAAACCAACATTTAAACCAATCAATTTAATTTAATGAAACACCTGAAGCAACAACAATTTAAAACCTAGCGCATTTTTTTTAAATAGCAAAAACGATTAACCCGAAATTCCGTATCAACATATGTAAATGAACCAAACCAGAGAGTCTCCTGGATTGCTGAAATCTAGGACAGTCACAAAATTAAATTAACAAGCTTATAAATAGGAGCTAAATAACCATAATTCCCTCCTCCCCAATCATAATTTCCGATGGCATACAGTAACAATACAGCAAACCCAAATCAAATCAAAATTCAATTTTACTCTGCAAAAGCAAGGTAAATTCTCCAACTTTAATCGAGGGGAGTGGAGTGAAGCTGGTGTTAAGATTTGGGTTTCGATCCAGTAAAACTCTAAAATGAAAGAGTTGTATAACTATAGTTAACAAGTTAAAACACAAAGAGCATAAGACAGTGAGTTGTGAAAGAGAGGTGGTCTGGTACCTTTGCGAGAGATACGATGTCGTTCTGGAAGTGAAGAGAAAAACGGTTTCGATGTTTCAGGGGGGTTTTGTCTGGGGCGGACTGGGCAAGAAGATAGCAGAGAAGAGTGAGGTTTGTTGTGCGGGTTTAAATAGGTGAGAGTGCAAAAATGAGGAGATAAAACGTGGTCACACTCCCCTGAGAAAGGTGCGGGCATGTGTGGAGTTGTCACGAGTCTTCTATCTAGCATTTACTGTCGGTTTTTTAGATTGGATAGAACAATACGACTATGAACAGTTGAACACATACCAATCGTGTCTCTGTAGCAGCCCTGAGGAAAAATTAAATCGGACAATCGAATTTTTTTTTCTCTGTAAGTCCTTGATTTCGGATTGATTGATTTTTTTTCTTCTGAAATAATTTCGGATTGATCGGTGGTGGCTCTCTTTTGGCCACGTTTTTTTTTTTTTTTGACAAAGGCTAGGACAGTCGTCCTCAGGCCATAATCATTAATGAAACTGTAAAATATACTTGAGAGACATTATGCTTAAAATCCATAGTGTGAGTACATCCCAAAACACTATTAGGAATCTCTATATAACATATGCATTCTAACAAGCATCATTTAGTAAAAAGTGATGAAGCAAACTGTGACCATTTGACGAAGCAAGTTATATGGTGACACCAACTCGTTTGACCACGTATATAAAAACGAGAAATTTTATTCACATATCTTCGAATTACTTGATACACATCTTTGTTTTCTAAAAGTTCTTTTATTACATTTGTTTTGATTAACTTTTAGAAAAAGCTATAAATATTTACATTCTCGAAGGAGAATCTTTGAAGTATGTCAAAGGCTATATAAACCAAAAGAGTGGAGGAAGCTCACCATCGAGTGAAGGATGTCAAAAGCTATATCACATCCATGAAACGAGGGGAGTAAACAATGACAATAATGCTCTAAGACACCTTACTTTAAGCATAAGAGAGTTGTTGTCCAAGATCAAGAATCCAATCTCATTCAAGGAAGTCGAATGCACAAGACCATCGATGTCATGCCTTAAGTTACATGCGGTGGACTACCACGACACGGTTCTAGACCACCGAGGCATACCTTCAATAATCAGAGGTGGGAAACCAAGTCGGCACTTGTAGTCAAACTAACCAAAGAGGAAGATAACCCCACTACAAGATAACAACCCCACCACTTTACACGTTGGATGTCAACGGAACTCTTGTTGCCCCGATGGTGCTAAAATCAACATCAACAGATAGGACCATCCACATTAGTATACCTAAAAGACTAAATGATGAAAATGACACATTAGTATACTTCAAAGACTGAATGATAAAAATGACACAAAAGCTCAAAGACTGAATGGTGTGATTCCAACACTAAATTGTGAAAATGAGACCAATAAGGCTGAAGTTGCAAAATTAAAGGGTGAAAGAGATCACAAAAGGTGAGTTAATGAGTGAAAGGTTGGGAGAGAATGAGAGTCTGCTAAATTGTGTTATATTTTCAGTGAAGTTTGGGTTGAAGGTAGTACTGGGCTCAAGAATACCACAATACCACAATAAACCAAAATGACAAATAAGGATGAAGAAACAATCGTCATAAGATTTGACATGTTTTGGAAATCCTACCTAAGTCCACATAGGATATATGCTCTTTCACTATGAGAATAGAACCAGTACAAGATAGAGGAGTTAAATCTCATAACTCAAATCCTAAAACCCGTGTACACCCCCTTGACTCATAAAATATCCAAGAACATAATACCTCACCTGAGTGAGCTTCTCTCTTAGCCTTTTTTCGTCTCTCATGCACAACCCAAAAGGTTCCTACCGCTTGCCTGATACTTAGTTGCATTGCATGTTTCAAATGTTTTGCCATGCTACCAATTTATAGGCAATTGAAAAAGGTTTTTGTCATCTTCTTCATTCCTATCGTAATTGATGCATATATCACACAATTGAAGACCAACACTTTCATAGTCCACAAACATCATTTAAAGATTTGTTGCTAGCAATAACATATATAGTCAGCCATTCATCTAAGTCCAAATTTGTTACGTCACTATTTTACGTCCCTTTACTTTTGCATGAGAACGAAATCCCAACAATTGTTCGATTATTATTTGTTACTATTACGATAATATTTTTGTGTTATGTTTCTTAAATAATGTCTGAAAACTATCCATTTTCTACTTTTTCTTTCGTTTTCCTCTTGGAAGCAGAGACCTTGGAGAAAGAAAAGACAGAGTTGAGGAATTGTGAAAGGATGTTTCAATTTTTTATAATTAATAACTTCTTCTTTTTTAGAAGAAGTTAATAACTAACACTACTATAAAGGGTGAAATTGAGATCATAAAAGATGAGATGATGAGTAAAAGGTTGGGAAAGAGTGAGAGTATGCTAGATTGGGTTATATTTTCAGTGAAGTTTGGATTAGAGGAAGTTTCGAGCTGGCTTGAGTTTCGTGCTGATAAGGAACACATGTGTCATTTGATTTGAGCTAAAGTAACTATGTTATTTGCTTTACTATTTGTTGTTTAGGAGTTGGTAAGATCCTAAAGGTATAAGAAGGTAACTGTAATTGGTAAGGTCACATTGTGGAGGCTGCCATTGTTTCCTAAGGTCTATTTTTTGTTGTTATCATCTTTGTAGAGATGATTTGTACATCACAACGATTTATCGATCATGTCTAAATCAGCATATACACCTATAATTTTCACTTATGCTTGCTAGTAAAGAATATTATCCTTACGAAGTCAAGATGAAACAAGGAGCAAGCTGTAGAGTTGGAGAATATAGAGAGAGTTTGAGGTTTTTTTTAGTCCAGGACAAATTTCTCTATTTGAAGGTAAGAACATGTCTTTTATACATTTTGTATTCTAGATATATCATATGGCAATAGCTAATAGGTGTATTATGAGGAGTATAATCGTTACACTTGCTCTAACAGAACTGCATTGTGTTAGATCCTGCTTTTAGAGCCTCAGGTTTAGGGCGTCTTCTAGAATCTCTGGTGGAGCAGCCCTCACTTAGATGAATTTTATCTCCATAACAAATGAGAAATGAGGCATAATAAGTGCATTCCTAAACCACCATATATTTCCATCAGAGTTGTGTCATCCACACATTGTTTTGACTTTGTTATGGTTTTCGGGATGTGTTTGCTTTTCTGCGCATTCGTCATTGTACACGTTCATTAGCTTCTCAGCTGGTACATTTAATGTTTATTAACTAGCTAGCTGAAAATAACCAAGTCTAATAGCTGTGAAAATCTTGGTTTGCTGCGGTAAATGGTCCTTAAACTCCACTACATGAGTTAGAACTTCGTCGATCACTTGGTCTTAAATCTATTGTGGCAATGCAGTCGAAACCCCATTAAGCTCATTAACCATTTTTGCATCTTCTAGTTGTAGGCTCGAGTTATATGCTCTAATTGTAGTTGATTTTGCTTCTTGACTGCTTCACTGTATATATGGTAAAATAATTGGCGTTCTTCTGGATATTGTACAAAGCGCATGGTACATCTCTCCTAAGTATCATCGTGAAGTTAAAGTAAATGTAAAGCAGCTACTGAGAGCATTTCTTCCAAAACTGCACGAATTCCTTCCTAATTGAAAATGAATCCCGTGAAGTGGGATCTCAACATGCATGACAATCAGCTGCCTACCAATGTCAATTAAAACGATCTCTCCGATCGTGGTCAAGTTGCAGATATGATCATGGGCGTCAATCCACCCTTGATCTTGGAGATTAATGTCCACATTTTTCTCAGCTAGAACCATCATATAGTTGGCTTGTTAAGCTACAAAAACCCCTAAAGCCTCAAATGCATCATCAACGTTTGGTAGATCATGATGCCTCGTTAAACTGGTGAAAAGATCATTGAGAGCTTGTATCTTAAAGATGTCAAGCTCCACAATGTCGATCATGAAATGATACTCCAACGTCATTGAAAGTAGTCTCAGCTCTCTTGTCACAGCATGCACATAAATGGTTTTCCTGCTAACGTTCCATATGTGAGGGTGTCGATGAAATCATGCCACAATCCATTTAGCTCCTCATCACAACCTACAACCACCAGTGGTGCTAAATTGTGAAAGGCCACCTCAATAACAGAAAGCTCAAGCGCATAAAACTTGTTTGCCTTCCTTCAATTGTAGAGAGAGTGGGAGAGATTCTGAGGCTTATTTTTCAAGAATTTGCAAAACTAAAGGCCTTAAAGGGTGAATTTGATATCACAAAAGGTGAGTTGATGAGTGAAAAGTTGGGAGAGAATGAGAGTATGATAGATTGAGTTATATTTTCAGTGAAATTTAGATTGGAGGTAGTACTGGGATGGCTTGACTTCCGCGCGGATAAGTAACACATTTGACATTTGACATTTGATTTGGGCTATAATAAATTTGTTTGTTTGCTTTACTATTTGCTATTTGGAGTTGGTAAGATCCTGCAAGATGAAGATGGTAATCGTAAATGGTAAGGTCTCATTGTGGAGGCTATCAATTATCCCTAAGATCTAGTTTTTGTTTTTGTCATCTTTGTAAAGATGATTTGTACCTCAAAAACTTTATCATGTCCATATCAGCATATACACGTATAGTTTTCACCACTTATGCCTTTAAAAAAAAAAATCTTTGTCATCTTATTATTGTTTAGTAGAAATTAGAAAGTTATGTTAAAGTTTTTGCTTCAAAGTCAGGTAACTACTTGGTTTTTTTGAAGAAACAAATGCACCACACAAGAACAAGGTAAAGAAGGTATGTAAGTTTGTCATGTTGGACTATGGCAACTATATTGTACCAATTTTTCTCAAAATATAAGCATAGAGTTCATAAGTTGTTCAGTGCGACCCTCAATATACTAACTCTCAACCTTCCATTCCTATGTCACTTCACCTTGAAGCTTTTTACCTTACCTGCGAGCCTCTTCTCCTCAGAAAGCACATCTATGTTCACCTGCAGCGTCCTGGGCAAGATTTATGTTGCAGGGGAAGTTGTGATTCAGTCAGTATAAAGGCCACAAACTCAACTGCAAGATTTGATACCTCATCTTCCTCATCCTCGATTTCATGATCGACCTCAGCTTTGGCCGCCACAGTCACCTCATCTTGCTCATTCTGCTCCTCCTCGTTCTCATGATCCAATACCTCTAACTCACCAAACGATAAAACCTCAGAAACTTGAACTTCTGAAGATAATTTGTCGGCCTTCACCACTTCTTCCTTCTCTTCCATTCTGAATTCTGAAATCGGAGATTTGATCTTGTTTCAGAGATTTTGGTTGCGAAGATTTTGATAATTCACCACTTATACTTGATAGTAAAAAAATATTATCATCTCGAAGGCAAAGGCAAACCAGGAGGAAGTTGTACATATCCGGAGAGAGTCTGAGGCACATTTTTCAAAAATTGTAGTGTCGTTGAAGAAAACACTTTTGTTGAACTACGGATGTAGAATTTTTTTTTTTAGGATAATATCAACTATCAAGGAGTTGTCTTCTTGCATAATCGTCTCAATTCTTATACAAGGAACTATAAAGCATAAGACACTATCACTATCGCCCAAATCAAATGGATTCGATGATCCTTATATGCGTGGAACTCTAGCCAGCCCAATAGCACCTCCAGTACAAACTTGACAACAAAAAAAATTAACCCGTGATGGTGGCTACCACTTGTATCTCAAACTACACATCTTCATTTTAGACACATCATAGTGCAACAAGTCTCTAAAACATACATTGAATGCTCGATTCACATTATAGAGAAACGCAAGGCATTTTTCTTAAGAAATTTTTAAACAAACACAACAGAAGCTTAAAAATAGTTTTGTGGATAATATCAATAATTAATTTCAGTTTACCCCCTATGGTTTAGGGTTAATTTTGAAAATTTACCCCATAATGTTTCTAATTTTCATAAATCGTGCCCATTTGCTAAAATTTCGTCCAAGAATAGAGGTTCGAATAGACGATTTTTGTTGTTAGATGACTATTTTAGCATTTAAAGTGAGCTATAAAGTTAAAATTAACGTTCAAATTGGATAAAATTTTAGCAAATGGGCACGAGTTATGAAAATTGAAAAATCTCAAGGGATAAATTTACAAAATTCCTCAAGGGGTAAATTTACAAAATTAAGATTATGAGGACTGAAATGAAGTTAACCTCAAACTTCAGGAGGGTAAAATGAATTTAATCATAATATCAACTATCAAGAAATTATAATTGGTGAATTGTTTTGGTTATTGTTTGGATTTTAACGTCATGAACAAATAGAGATTCAGAAATAGACACATCCCACGATACCACAATAAACTAGAATGACAAAATAAGGATGAAGAAACAATTGACATGAGATTTGACATGTTTTACAAATATCTTGCGTAAGTCCACCTAAGATATATGAGAAAAAAAATTAGTACACGTTAGAGAGGCAGACAGGCGAGAAGAGCAACTATAAAGAAGGTTGTTCTCGCCCTCGGTTTTCACTGTCATTGCCTTATTTGCTTTTTCCACCCTCTCCCTGACCCCACGCACCCCCGCCTTCTCCCCACGCGACTTTTCCGCCCTCACCCCGACCCCACGCGCCCCCTCCCCCTCCGCGCGTGCCCCAACTTCCAGCCCACATGCCTCCTTCCACCACCCCCATGTGGTCTCTTCCAACGATGGCCCTTGCTCTTGCTCTTCTAAGTCTATGGGGTCCTACAAGAGGAAGGCGGCGAAGGAGATGATTAGAATTATTTGCATAGCTGTGGGAGGAGTCATCGGGTGGGCGGTCAAAATCATCACCATTGTTGTATACTGAAAGAGTAGGGGTGGGAGAAACGGGGGAGCTGTTGTAGTCGTTGAGAGAGGAGGACGAGGACGCCGAGGAGTTTGGGTAGGTAGAAGAGAAGCATCGGCCGCCAACAACAACGCTCCAGCTTCAGGAACAGCTGTGGGGACTAGTTTGAGGATGTGTGAAGATGGAAATTTTAGGGGGATTCAGAGGATATAGAATTGGGCTTGGGTACTTAGGATTGAGATTGGGTACTAGGGAGAGATTTAGGTAGTTCTGTCACTCACTTTTTGTAATTGAAATCTCGGATTTAGGTTTGATGGTAATGTAATTACAGTTTGATATTAATGAAATTAGACTTACTTTGTTTAAGAAAAATATATTTAAAAAATAAAAAATAAAAGTAGTACAAGATAGTGGAGTTGAATCTCATAACTCAAATCCCAAAATCCTTGTACAACATAACTTATAAAATACCCAAGAATAATATCTCATCTAAGAGAGATTCTCTCTTAGCCTTTTTTCCTCTCTCACTCTATGCACAATACACAAGGTTCCTATCGTTTGTTTGATACTTACTTGCATTGCATGCTTCAAATATTTTGTCATGCTGCCAATTTATAGGCAATTGAAAAAAGGCTTTTGCCTTCTTCTCCATTCTTATTGCAATTGATGCATACATCACACAATTGAAGACCAACATTTACAATCAGAACTAAGGGAAAGGGAATAGAAAGTGCCCCCACGCGCGCGAAAAAAAAAACCATATCTGAGGGTTGTTCTCTCCCGGCCAAACGCCGCTGGCTCTCCCGTCGATGCATTATGGCCCGGGAGGGGATGTTTGTTGGTGATACTACACGACAGAAACGAGGTCCATGGTATATGAAGTGGTTCTAGAGATCGGGTTGGACAGATCGATCTCGATCTGTGCCTCTTAGATCGCCGGCAAGCAGAGGTGAAAGGATGCCTGGTTTTGCTGCTCAAAGGTGGGAATCAAGCAGATCATGTGCTTGTCTTTCTCAAATTTGGAAGTTTACTGCTATGGAGAAGGTGCTCGGTATGGCAGGAGTTTGGAAGGTGTGCCAGAGTCGGTGGTTCGACGAGATGGTGCACCTTTGGCATGGCGGAGTTACGCTGGTCAGATCCCGACGGAGCGGCGCGGAGTATGGCGATGGGTACGGTGGTGGTGCAGAGTCTCCCTTATAGCAGAGTTCTGGAGATGGGTGGGCAGCATGGGTCTTGCACAAAAGACTTCATGGGCCTGGGCTTTGTGATCTGCTGGATAATGGGCTTTCGCCTCATGATCAAAGGGCATATGCGTGGGCCTGGGTTTTGATCTGGATCTGGGTTTTCACCCAACATGAGGTATCTATCTTAAATTTTATTGTTCTTTACCTTTTCTTATTAGTTCGGGCTTCAGGTTTTGGGCCCATGTCACCCATGTTGTGTAATTTTATCTCTATGTGGATTATTCTGGTTTGGTCCAGCACGGGAGGACTCGGTTCCTCATACCGGTGTCAATCGGTCCCAACTCTTTCTAGATATTTGGTCATCCTAAACCAAAGCAACCTATCAATTACCATTATGTACCTTCATGTGAACTTGTGCGGCTGCACGCTTAAAGTGCAATTTCGCACTTACCTATTAGATTATGGGTGCTCACGCGTGGGTTCATTACCCCCATTTTCATTGGTTACGGCTCTTGGATATGGTTCTCAGTCTTCTCTCGTCAGCCTCTTCGTTTACATGGCTTGGGTCTCGATGATGGATTGTATGGTATTGTTATGGTAGTGGATTTCCATATTATTTGTGTATTGGGATTTGAATGACATCAGTTATTCGGGCATCAGTGCTCCGATTTAGCACTCCTCATCATCTAACGGTTGCTAGTGGCGAAGGCGACGACAATATTAGCATGCTTGGGTGGTGGATGTGGTAGATTAGTTGGTATTGTTGCATTTTCTTATTTGCTTGTAAGACATTCGGTCAATAAATTAGCGAGTTATCGGTTTCCTCTCACTCTTTCTAGTTTGATAGAGTTGGAGACCCATGCTCTTTGTTGTTAGTAGTTTTCCGGTCTCGCGTTTGCAGGTGTTGTAATTGGGTTTGTCCCGTGATTAATGACTTATTCATTTTTCTCCAAAAAAAAAAGACCAACATTTACATAGTCCACAAACATCATTTAAAGATTTGTAGCTATGACATATATAGCTAGCCATTTATCCAAACATCATTTAAATATTTGTAGCTATAACATTTATAGCTAGCCATTCTTCCATTCATCCAAGTTCAAGTTTGCTGCATCACTATGTTGGGTCCTTTTAATTTTGGAAGCGACCAAGCAAGCATTATTACATGCAGGTAATAATTGGACCTGTGAAGTGGCTATGGCGAAGAAGAGGGGATTGTAGGAGCAACATCAGAGAAGAAGGTTGAAGGGTTTTCTAGCTAACAAAGGTAATCCAAGCGTACAAGGAAAAATACAGTCTTTGCTGCCCGGCCATTGACCTCTATGATGCTGCCTATCACATATTCACAAAATTTATCCTCCTTGGCACGCCACTTTTACACGTGTCGACCTGTGAATGGCCCTAGAGTGCTAGACTATTTTGGCTTGTCTTAATCCTTTCCAATTTTCTTCGACATCAAACTTCACATTTGTTTTGTGTTCTAACCAAACTGGATTGTTACTGACTTGTGAAGTGAAAACCACATGTGCCACGCCCACTAGCAATGTTTTAGGAATGGCAAACGCACAAGCCACGTGCTACACCTTATCAATCATGTTTCTTTTTCTAATTGTATTTCAAAACAACCAAGGTTTAATTCTAATAAGATACCCAAAACACCCATATGCATTGGTAATGAGTGGCCGGACGTAAGGCAACGTGACGCTCATGTCCCGTCTAAAAATCTCTTGTAATGTATTACACGGTATTGTTAATACTTAATAGACTTTAATTAACTTGGAAGTACTTTTGAAATTGATATATAAACTGTAACCTCTTTGTCTGATGCAATCATGTCTGAGCGAGTAAATGTTTCTCGTTTGTGAGACTAACTAAGGGGATTGATTAACCTATTGCAAGACCATGTCAAACACTAAATAGGTCGAGCAAGATATCTTCAGTAAGTCACATTGTCGACGCCACACCTTTCGGGTTGCCTGAGGGTGGTCTCCCCTATCAATTTCTCTTCCGGGGTGGTTACTCCACAATCCCACATGAACAAAAGTTACCAAGCAGCTATAGTGAGCTATAGTCCTCACTCAAATTCAAATAAAAGAACAACAGATAAAATTAAGAGAAAAACGAAAAAGGAAAATTTTAAGAACAACACATGAAGTATGGTCCACTGAGAATTAAAGTAATTATATTTTCTAAAATATCATAATAGGACATGACCTTATAAACTTGACACATTTTTAGTACATGTTATAACATCGTTAACTCTTATGCAATTACTTATTTTTTCTTGGATAAAAGTGTATTTTCACACATTCTTCAAAGAATCTCTCTCACCAAACAAAACTAATCTTCTTCTCTCTAATCACCAGAACAGTAACCAGTGGTCTTGTACTTGATTGTATTTTGGGAAAATTTCAAAAACAGTACACCAATTCTGGTCCACTCTAAACACTAGTACATTATCTTTTAAGAAAATCAAAACAGTACATGAAGTTGTAATTATGACCCAAATCGATACATGCCGTTATTTTTTCTGTTATTTGGTGTCTCTACCATTAAACTTCAAAGGATAAATTCTTCATTCTCTTGCTTTCTCCTTTTATCTCTGAAACTAGAAAAAGCTGCAGCAACTTTGCAAACTCTTTTAAATATAAAATAGATGAGCATGACCAAAAAAAACCCAAAATCCCAAAACCCTGTATGGTTCATTGGTTCTTCTACCAAGGGTTTTAATCTCCAATTTATTTATGAAACCCATTGCTTCCTAGTGAGCCCAACCGATGTCCTCTCACCAGAATCATCGTCTTAAATGAAAAGTTAAAAAAAAAAAAAAACTAGATTCCTCCTGCAATTATGAATGGGTATTGCATGTTCTTCTATTTGTTCATATCTGGGTAATATTGTTGCTTTTTTTTGTTGTTGCTATGGTATGGTAGGATTGTCAAACTTCAAGAATTTGTGAAGAACATTTCAAACCCGTCACCATGCGAACTGAATTTCCAACCCCAAAATCAATAGAAAAAACCCAAACTCATCTATTTTTTATTTAAAAAAGTTTGCAAAGTTGCTGTATTTTTTCTTGTTACAAAGATAGAAGGAGGAAGCAAGAGAATGACGAATTTATCCTTTGAAGTTTAACGGTAGAGACACCAAATAACAGAAAAAATAACGGAATGTATCGATTTTAGGTCATAATTACAACTTCATGTACTGTTTTGATTTTCTTGAAAGATAATGTACTAATCTTTAGAGTGGACCATAATTGGTATACTGTTTTAGAAATTTTCCTTTGTATTTTAGTCCACCCAAACCCCTCATCATTAACACCCTTCTCCACCTCACAGATGGTCCCTCACACTCCTCAACTACTTAAGCCAACAATGTATCAAGAAGACTAAGTTGCACATCTAGAGCATCCATGGTAGAGCTCGATCTGATTGCAACAGAGATCAAAGGAGGCTTTCCAGTCTCATGAAGCCTACAAACTAGGTAATTGTAATTGGGTATTTATATTCAATACCCCTTTGTTGAATTCGTCGTAACCTAGTTTAGTTTGGGGTTTTGATGTATCTTCTTTCTTTCTTCATTTGATTTAATAATCTGATGATCATTGAGAGTACAAGACTTGGTACGAAAGCTATAAGATGAACAATTGAGGTCTCACCCGAGAAGGCGAGAATATTCTCAAGGATCTAAGGACTCACTGCCTCCACCAATCATGCCCAATCGGTTTCTGGATGTTCACAGTTGCTAGGTGGCCGCCGGTGTTGATGGTTAGCCGGTCGATTTGGCTGGTAGAGAGCGGTGAGCAGTTATGGTGTGCCCAGACGAGGTTAGAAGACCTGGGTTTGCTGGTTTCAGCGAAGAAGAGGACTGGTATACTAAAGTGACAGATTTGCCCTCATAATTTTGACTGAAATCACAATGTGTACATAAATTGGTTTGAACTTTTAACTTCAAACACCATTGTGGTATTATCGAAAGTAAAATCACCATAATTATGAGCGGTCCATACTTCACGTCCTACTATCAAAATTTTCCGTAACGAAAAAGAGGTAGATGTACGTCGTTTGGACTGTGTCAATGCCCACAAGTCTTCAACTCTTCATACGACAAGTCGACAAGACTTTGAAAAGGGCAGTGCCTGCAAATACCATTATTTGCAAAACGACCCACGAAATTCCCACAATTTTTGTCAAAACTCAAAACTCAAAAGCGGAAAATGAAAATTAAAAATTAAATGTTGAATATTCTGTAATATGCGAGCAAATCGCAGAGCTTTTCTCTCCACCAGTCTCTTCCTCTCTTCTTCTTCTTCTTTTCTCCCTTTCGAGGGTTTTCCTTTTTCCCACATCTCCCCCGGAACGTCGTCTTTCTCGACCAGGTACGTCATCAATCCATCATCTCTCTTCAATTCTCGACGATTCGCTTTTCTAACATTGCACATTCAAATTTCAAAGCCCCATTTTGCATGATTGATATGAAAATGTAGAATCCGATGTATTAATAGCTCAATCTAAGCTCGATTTTGGTTATCTGAGTAGAATTTGGGATGTAAAAAGCCTTACTAGGTTTAATTGACGATTCTGATTTTCATTCTGGAATTGAATTATAGGTTTTGAGCATAATTGAATTTTGTTAAATATGAGTGTGGTGGGGATTGATATTGGAAATGAGAACTGTGTGATTGCGGTGGTGAAGCAACGAGGTATTGATGTTTTGCTGAATGAGGAATCGAAGCGAGAAACCCCGGCCGTGGTGTGTTTCGGCGAGAAGCAAAGGTTTCTGGGGTCTGCTGCTTCTGCCTCTGCAGTGATGCACCCGAAATCGACCGTGTCGCAGGTGAAGAGGCTTATTGGGAGGAGATTTAATGAGGCTGATGTTCAGAAGGACCTAAGGATGTTGCCATTTAAGACTTCTGAGGACCCCGATGGCGGCATTTTGATTCATTTGAGTTACTTGGGTGGGACACATATGTTTACTCCGGTTCAGATTACGGCCATGCTTTTTGCGCATTTGAGAGAAATAATAGAGAAGAATCTGGAAATGCCAATTTCAGATTGTGTGATTGGTATCCCGTCGTACTTTACAGACTTGCAGCGACGCGCGTATTTGGATGCTGCGACAGTGGCTGGGTTGAAGCCTCTTAGATTGATGCATGACTGTACTGCAACTGCTCTTAGTTATGGAATTTACAAAACTGATTTCTCGAAATCTGGTCCGACTTATGTGGCATTTGTTGACATTGGACATTGTGATACTCAGGTCTCGATTGCATCCTTTGAGTCTGGGCATATGACGATGCGGTCTCACACTTTTGATAGAAGCTTGGGAGGGAGAGACTTTGATGAGGTCTTGTTTAGTCATTTTGCCTCACTGTTCAAAGAGCAGTATAAAATTGATGTCTACACTAATCTCAAGGCATGTGTCAGGCTAAGGGCAGCATGTGAAAAGCTGAAAAAGGTTTTGAGTGCAAATGCAGAGGCACCTCTTAACATTGAGTGTTTAATGGATGAAAAAGATGTTAAGGGTTTCATTAAAAGGGAAGAATTTGAAATGCTGGCTTCAAGTTTGTTGAAGAGGATTCGTGTTCCTTGTAGTAAAGCTTTAGCTGAAGCAGGTTTAACTGCTGACATGATTCATTCTGTAGAGCTTGTTGGGTCAGGGTCTAGAATCCCAGCTATTGCTAGAGCATTAGTTTCTCTATTCAGGCAAGAACCGCGTCGGACTTTGAATGCTAGTGAATGTGTAGCACGTGGATGTGCTCTTCAATGTGCTATGCTAAGTCCTGTTTTCCGAGTCAGAGAATATGAGGTTTGTATCTCGAGATGAATTTTCATTTTTGGTCTCAAAATGCAGTACTTGCTTCCCATCAGATTGTCATGATATAATTGATCATACAGAATAAATTGAATAATCATTGTTTGTCAATTTCTTTTTCTTTTCCGTCTTACTGTATTTCACATCTGTTATGTTGGGAATTGATAGAGTTAATATTAAAAGTTCAATCGTAGGTTTTCATCTTGTTGATGGATTATCTGGCTTTTGTCAGTTAAGCTGCATATGTTTTATGCAGTAGTATGTTGTTATGTTGGTTTACTTATTCTCAACATGTCGTGCTTAGTAAATGCCTCAAACATTCTTATCCTAGAGCTTGATTTTGTGCTTGCGGCTCAACATATGAGCTCGTTCCTCCCCCGTTTCATCCTTTTTTTCCTTCTTTTGTTTTAACTCTTACGTTCTCTTGTTTAGTACTTTTTAAATCAATACATTGTGAATTAGATGTACTTATCTTGGAATTAATATGCAAAATGAGATCACGCCATACTGATCTTGTGTATACTATGCCATTTCAGCTTTGTTAATGGTTGTGGAAATATAATTACATTGTTATGTTTCGAAACGTAGGCACAGATTGTTTTGTTATGGGGATAGTTGAATCACAATATAATTGCTTTTCTGGATCCATATGCAGGTTCAAGATTCTATTCCTTTCACTATAGGATTCTTGTCAGAGGAAGGTCCAATTGGCACTGGCTCAAATGGTGTCATGTTTCCGAAAGGCCAACCCATCCCAAGTGCTAAAGTTTTAACACTTCAAAGAAGCAGTTTATTTAATTTGGAAGCATTGTATGCTGATCCCAGTGAACTTCCAGCGGGCGCATCTCCTAAAATTTGTTGTTTTACGGTAATATGTGCTCTTTATTTTCTTCTTTGGATGGGGTGGAAGAGGGATTTGGCCATGAAAATTTTATCAGCGTGGATAACTTTTGTTAACCCATGTTGAAAACTTATGTGCATGAACAATAATTACACAACAGAAACAGCAGTAAACATCACAGAATCATATCAGTAACAGATATTTGTTAGATCACAACTGTAGACTGCCAAATTAACGAGTAGTCAAGCACTATTTGCAGCCTTTGGTAATATCAGGATCATGAGTCCTTTTTTTCCCTTTTCCCTTGACACATAAAGCGCTTGAGGGTAGATAGTCTCTGTAAAACAAACAAATACATATTTGTTCGGGAGAGATTTACTATATTCTCGATGTAAATGCCATTTTGATCCTTTCTAGGCTTACCTATAAATGATATACGTTTTCTTGGTGGAATACAAATACCTCTTAGTTAACATGTTATTGTTTATGCAGATTGGTCCTTTCCACGGCTTCAATAGTGAAAGGACAAGGGTTAAAGTTAAAATTCAATTAGACCTCCACGGTATTGTCTCTGTTGTATCAGCTAGGGTAAGTGAGAAACTAAGAAATCTAATTCTTACGTATATCAACTTTGTCATTACTAATATTTTTTAGCTTCTGTAACATATATATTATCATGGCTTCAGGTGGTGGAAGAACATGGAGACGATTCAAAAATGGACCCAATGGACACTGATTGTGTTACTGCTTCTGTTTCACCTGAAGCACCTGCAGACGGGTTTCAAGAGAGTATGAAGTCCAAATCTTCACATGCTGCTGTACGTTTGTTTTTTATTTGTTATTGGTTTGAAGAATTTCACTGCATTGAAAACTCATGTGCTTGTTTGTTTCTGTATTTGATGTTGAAAGAAGTAGAGATGAAACCAAAATTTCAATGTGTGTCACATTCTTATACTCAATAATCTGATATACAGTATTATTTCCTTTAAAGTATATCTCTTTTTTCCAGGGTGATGGTAGACACCATAAAGGCACTAGCAGGCTTGATATACCCATTAGTGAAAATGTATACGGTGGAATGACCAAGGCTCAACTTTCGGAAGCTCAAGTAAAAGAACTTCAGTTAGCGCAGCAGGATAGAGCAATGGAGCAAACCAAAGACAAAAAGAATGCCTTGGAGTCTTATGTCTATGATATGCGGAATAAGGTACAACTTGTATATATTCTCATCATGTTTGCTTCGCTTCTGTAGTTCCACTGGCTCAAACACTTGGCACTGATTTGAATCTGATTAATCAGCCTGAATGCTTCTTTCCAAGCAGTATTTGACTATGAGGAGAATGGTTTTTCCCCTATAAATGACTCAAAATATTTTTCTTTCATATTGTTTGTGATCAAACTTAAAATTTAGACAGGCAAAATCTGATAGTCATTTCAGATTTCAGTCTATGATCATAGCTTTAAGCGTTTAAGTACTTGGAATGCTTAAATTATGAAATAGTAGGGCTCATCACCAGTTATATATTTATTTTGTCAAAGAACATCAGGCTATTCTCATGGTAGCTTGAAACTACGTTCTTCTCACTATCTATACCTGAGCATGTTTGGCTGTAGCTTAGTCACACTTATTGATCTTTCGTTCAGCAGCTATATTTTTGCCGTATATGCTACCTTTTAACATTAGGACATCCATGTGAAATAGCTCTTCAACACATATCGAAGTTTTGCAAGTGACCAGGAGAGGGAGGCCATTTCCAGGAGCCTACAGCAGACAGAGGACTGGCTTTATGACGATGGAGATGATGAAACTGAGAATGCGTATACTTCAAAGCTGGAAGATCTTAAAAAGGTCCGTTCCCCTCTAAATCTGAGAATGTAAATTCCTATTCTCTTTCCCTCATTCTTGATTTTCTATCTGATAACCACAGCTGGTAGATCCAATTGAAAGCCGATACAGAGATGAGGAAGCACGAGAACAAGCTACTAAAGATCTATTGAAGTGCATTGGAGATTATCGCATGGCTGTGGAACCACTTTCACCCATGGATAGAGAAACAGTATGAAACCATAGTTATGGCTAATTATATATATAAAAAAAATTTCTAAATTATTCTGAGTCTTTAACTTTTCTTTTTTCAGATTCTCAACGAGTGCTTTAAGGTGGAGCAGTGGCTTCGAGAAAAAAACCAACAACAAAACTCCATGCCAAAGAACATAGACCCAATATTATGGTCGAGTGATATTAAGAGCCGGACTGAGGAGTTGAACACGTAATACTCTTGCACCTTTTATTTTGCAGAGTTATTGAGAGTTAATGGGGCACTTTTGCTTTTATTTTGTTTCATAGTTGTAGTATCGTTAACATCATAAGACCTTTTGAACGTGATGACTCAATCAGTTATCAACAGATTCGTAATCCAATTTAATGCCCTGCTGCAAAATTTATCTAACCTGCTTGTGATACCTTATAATCACATCTATACCTTATAATAGATTAATTTCACTCATTTCCTTGGTTTCGTGAAGATTCACAATTCATCTGCTATCTTCTTTTATTTTTGTTATTGCTGCTTCTGATTCCAAATTATCTGTAGAGTTTGACAATTTTACTCTATAATTGCAGGAAATTCAAACACATATTTAGATCCAGGGCTTCTTATCGAGAGGATTACAAGGGTTCAAACCACCATGATACTTCTAGACACAAATGAGCAAACTGATGCCATCCAGCATACACAGATCTTTAGGTTTAGTTTCTTGTTTGTTCTGACAACTGTATATCTGTGGTATTTGTGTTGTTTTTTCGTTATATATATGGGCAGTCGTATTAAGCAGACACTAAATATTTGCCCCATATTTTTGTGTGTTCTTAAACCATACCTATACCATTATAACATCCTGAGGAAACAGTCGAGGTCTATGAATTTAGCAATACTGGTGAAAGAGTTTTGAACAACGTGTTGCTAACAGAAGCCGTGGTTTTGTTAGTTCACCTAGACCTTGCTGGAGTACGAGTCTTGTCTAAATAATAAACTCTGTATACACAGCATTTCTAGTTTAGGGATTGTTGTGTTTCTCTTTTGGAAAATGTGTGTAAAGGCCAATGTATGCTCTCCCAGTCTCCCTTGTAACCAATAGATAGTTTTCTTTTAAGTTTTTTTTTTTTTTTTTTTTTTGATTTTTTGTTGTTGGGTGACTTTGTTATGTTATGCAGAAAACGGGTGATTTCTATTTTGGATGCTCACCCTCATATTTGACCAATTTGGGATGCTCCTTTGTCACTTTCAATTGTAAAGGGATGCAATTTGTTTATTTCTGGAGCAAGATTTAGGGTGTTATGTGAGGGCGTGTATCTGACAAGACTGACATAGCCAACACAAAGGGTAGGGAATGAGGAGCATGCGCAGTTGAGCACAGATTCTGACTTTTGTTTTCATTTATACAATTATTGAAAGCAAAAACTGTAGATATAGAGAAGCTATCTGGCTATTCTGGCAGCACAAACTTGTAGCTAGTCTTAAATCCTGAGTCGTTAGGTTCAAAAATGCAGTTCAAGGATTGCTTGTCTATCAGGGAGGTAACTCGTTCTTGATCTAAAATGGCTTTCTGTTTATCACTCCGTCACTGGTTTGAGAAGACATGGGAGGTGGATAGGCCCCCGGCCGTGCAGCATAACCTCCTGAAGATATAGTGAACTTGGTATAATGCCTCGTTGTTATTCAGAAAATGGCACAATGACAATTGATGACCTTTATAAGAGAAGAACAGTTGCAAAGCGGACACTGTGGCCATTTTCCACTGTCTCAAGCATCTCAACATAGCAAAGGGTCTCCATCTAGATGCCTTCTTGATTTTGGTATCTCTAACCCTCCTCCATGTTCACATCTTAAATAATGATTTGTAGCCAATTAATGGGGGGATTAGACTAACAGATTTGAAAGTGCACACCAACTGTTTGAGAGAAGCTGAAGTGAGGGCTTCTATTCGAATCGCTTGCCATAGTTTGGGAGAAGGAGATTAGACAGATAGAAGTTGAATGTGATTCACGAGCTATGAATCTACTCGATACAGAGGATAGTCAAGTTAACTTTGAGATCAAATGCTACTTTGTTAGTATGTATAATGCACATATAGGTTCAGGGTTTTGTTCAACAGGTTACGTACATTAACAAAGAGATTCCAACTGCATTCTGGTTCAATCCATTGAAAATATCTACAAATAACCAAGTTTCTATATTGAGAAGTTCGACGTACTCTTGCCCTCCTTTCTCCCTGCATAGCAAATAACATAAACCATTAAACATACGGTTAATACAAATACCATGTTGGAAAGCAGACATTGATTGGAACTGCAATCCAACACTAAATAAGGTTGAGTTCTAACCATTTTATAGGAAGACCAGAAATTGTCATAAAATGCAACTTCTGGCATTGATTTTAGACATGTCTGGTTTGAAATTTAATAATGAGATGCCTGCAAGAGTAGAAAGTGAAGGCTTCATATCCTCGGAATCTGATCGTTAACAAACTAAAACTATGACAGAATTGTATATTAGACTTCCAAACTACATTCTATATAGTGTAGTGCTAGCTAGAGACACCAAATATTTATACCAAAATTATATACTAAATGATGTGACTGGTGCCATCTCATCCGCTCTATACGGAAGGAATTGCTAACATGGATTTTCCTTAATACTTGTAATATTGAAGTATTCATAATCATGAATTCTTTACTAACTCTTTCAATGAAAGAGTTAAAATCAAGAAAAACTTTATTTTTCTTAATAGAAATCCAACTTCGATCTTGTAATGCTTTGTCGTTGTCCTAATCAAGAGAAGGCGATTATCTAAACTTAACTTTGCAGACATGGTTGGTCGTCGATGACTTTTGCCATTTCGAATTAGATATCATTATTTCTTTTGTTTATAAAATTTCAATCGAAAATTACCAAATTAAAAATTGTCTCAATGAAAACTATGAGTATAGCATAATTTATCTTCATTCAAATAGCTACTTGGCAAATAATGAGAGTACTAGAGTACTGCAAATTTGATTGATTGATCCAATCATTCAGTTTTTTTTTTTTTTGAATACATCCTTCAACTTTCATATTTTAGAAATATATAAACTTTAAAAAGAGAGGGGAGTATGAGCGGGAGAAAAAAAAATCATCGTTAATTCTTTCATTGCTGATACCAATCAAATAAGAAGATATTTGAGAATTTAGGTTTATCATTTAATTTTAAGATATAAAAACGTATTATTTCCATATCATCACCTTCGTAATAGAAAAATTGATGACATGACAAGTGCCACATCATTTGGTATTAATATTTGGTATAACTTTTTGGTGTCCCAAGTATTTTCCTTCTATATATAGTTCTTTTTTAAAGAAGGAAATACTATTAAAAACTGAAACTTCTAAAGTAAGAGTTTACAATGTCAAAGAGCAAGGCTCTAAAAGCCTCACTAGGAATCCTATCATTCTAATACAAATGAGAAGTCTTAGAATGACCAAGATTAGCAATAGCATCAGCCACAAAATTGGCTTCAAGAAACACATCTTTAAAGCTAATAGAATGAAAACATTTCATAAGCGAAAATTTTATAATGTGTTAATACATGACATATATCACATTTGTCTTAAAGTTGTAAAATGAGTCATTAAAGTAATAATTAATATTAGTCCTCAAAGTTGTAGCATGAGTCCTTAAAGTTGTAAATATTCTTAGTTATCACACGAGTCCTTGAAGTAGTAATATTAGTCCTTAAAGTGATAATATGAATCCTTAAAGTGATAAAAAAAATAGTTAATGCAACTTTAAGGCCTAAATTACCACTTTAATGACACATTTTGCAACTTGAGGACTAATGCAAAATGGCAAATGCAACCAGAGAAAGTTTTGGACAAAGTTTGGTCGTTTACTTTTTGGAGGTATCATGACAATTCAAACTTATAGAAAGACATTATTAAGAAGCATAACACAAAAATATTATTGTAATGGACTACAAATAAAACATCAAATAAGTGAATAACCAAAATATTTCAACAAGTACAATTCCAATAAAATTCTTGATGGTTGATAATATCCTCAAAACAAAATAGAGATAAGTAGTTCAAACAAACTACAATTCTTGACAAAAGCCGCTCTCACACAATTCTTATCTCCACAGCTCCCTCCTTTGCCTTAGCTCCATCCTTCTTGGCCTTGGCCTTTGCCTTCGCGAGAAAAGACTTCTTGACTAGCAAGCATGCGTGAACAGGGACGGAACCAGGATTTTCAATTAGGGGGGGTCCGAGTCCGAGTTTGAAAATAGAGGACTAGATTTAATTTTATTTTAGTTAGCTAAATGTTAAATTTAGTAGTATTTTTTACATCATTTGTTATCAACAAGCTCGATATTGAATTTTTATTCAGTATCGATCAATGAAGACAATGAAATGATTCTCATATAAAAAGAATAAAATTAAAAGATAATAATTTGTACGTTATGGGAAGTAGAGACACAAAATTGATGTAAAGTTCGCTTAAAAAAAATCAAAATCAACATTTTCCCTAACATTTGTGGTATTGATACAAATATTTTTCTTATAATCCAACTAACTTTTAATTATTTGTGATCACCACTTAAATAGTGGAGGATTCTAAATAGTAGTCATGTTTTTGTTTACTTTTTTTTATTTCCCTAATTCTCTTAACCTAGCAAGTGGGGAACGTGGTACTGAAGGATTGGCTAAGGGGGTTCACATACAAAAATGAAATGATATTAGATGGTTTTGATCAGTAAAACACACTAAATCAAAAGACTTTGTCGAAACGTAAGGGGGGGGTCCGGCCCTTGTTGGAATTGTACATGGTTCCGCCCCTGTGCGTGAAGACTGTAGGGGTACACACTCACATGCTCTAGATGAAGGTGTCTGATCTTTACCAAATAAAAAATCATCTCTGCGAATATGGGAAAGGCAAAATACAACTCAGATATAAATGGTACCTTCCACCAATACATTTTACCTTTTACATACACCTTATGCTTACAGCATGATCTAATGAACTCCTAGATAGCCACTAATAAAGTAAGAAGGGCAACCACAATAGCTCCAATCAAGTACTTCACATGTTTCTTATCAGCTTGAAACTCAAGATAACCCAATAGTACCTACAATGCAAACTTTACTACAAATATATCCAATCTAGTATGTTTTCCCCATTTCCCAACCTTTCACTCTTCAACTCATTGTCTTTGGTTCCAGTTTCTTCCTTCAATATTGCTATCTCCAATCAACTCTCACATTCCCGCTTTATAACTCCTTCAACCATTTTCTTCAGTAATTTCACCTTATCCTGACTCCTCTTAATTACATCAATTAGTTTTTGAACTTCAGTCACATAACTATCAGTCAATTTTTTAAGTTGACCATTTAGCATCTCCACATCACTGTTACAAGTCTCTTTTGCACGCTTTAATACGTCCACATGTCTCTTCAATCGTTCAACCTGAACATTCAGCCTTCCTGTGCAATATAGTTCACCTCCAGTCCATTTAAAATTTCTGGTTCTGTCCCTATTAGGGTTGCAAACTCAATAATATAAGCTTTGTTGATTCTATGTGCTCATTGAATAGCTATGAAACCAAAATTATTAAGCTAGAATCTGAACTGAAGTCATACATTCAATAGAGTACTACACGAAGAAAAAAATAACTAAAAAAATCATGCACAAACACCATTAATTGTACCTGCTGACAAGGAATTAGGAGGCGAGCCATATAATATTGGAAAGATATGGATGTTAGCTTTTTTAGAATTTCACGGGAGTGGATTTGCATTCATGTAGAGAAAGTTATGATGGATTGTGTTATGAGTCTTTTTTGGAGTTTCCCTAAAATCAACATGGTTATGTTTAAACGTTGTTGTTTTGTAAGTCGTAGACCAGCTTTGCACGTGATTGTTTTGCAGCTGTTTAGGTCTGTTTCATTTGTTGTTAGATATGTCACATATCATATGTGACAAGTGGCAAGATCCCATATATCAGTATGGACTATTTATGTAAACAGTGGAAACCCTATTCGGGCAAGATAAATGAAACCTTTATTTTCTTATCTTCTACGTTTTTCCTTTCTTAGCTTCATCTAGTTCTTTATTTCAAATCCAAACTCTTAAGAGATTGAATGGACCTAGGTCAGGAAGGCAAATTTGGAAGAATTTCGCATATCCTTTCGGTATTTAATTTGAGCCTCATGTCTATCAATTTGTGAACGTGGTGACTTTTGTGAGTGGTTATCCTTACATTAACTACAATAACCTTGTGTTATTTGGAGAAGAAAGCTATTGACATCAAATTGCCCGATACTATTCCGAATAACTTGAAATATATCCATATTACGAATTCAACAAGATAATAATCATAGTACCAACCAATTTGACAAAGCATAAATTAAAAGATAAGTCTCAATAAGTCATTATCTCCAACACAAAGCAGCAGAAAAGTGAAGCAACCACAAATGAAAAACTAAGTAGAAGTATCAATTCACTAGAACCCATATTCTCGAAGATTGATGATGTAATCTTTCATTTCCTCATTGGTCATGGTAAAAAATAAACCTTAACAAATCATGTTCTTTAGCTAGTTTTTTAGTGATGTGAAATAGCTGCACTGGAGATAAGATGTTCATTTTTCTAAGCTCACCATGAAGTTTGCCTTGCATATCAGCAATATCCTTATTTGTTGAGAGAACATTAACCAAATCTTCAAACTTTAGAGTCATGGCTGCAATGGATTTGGTGATCACTCTAAAAAATTTTGTCATATCATCCAAAACTTTTGCCTTTCTACAAGTATTATTTGAAACATTTTCTGCATCTTGGGCTGATCCCTGTTGTTTAGCACGTTGCTTAACACTTTGTGGTTAGGAAGGACTTGGTTGTGCAAAAGCCACATATTCATTTTTAGTTTCATCAATTACTTCAAAACTTTATCCCCCATATTGAGCAAAATCAGCATTAGGCATGTCTATTTTGTCATAGAAGTCATCAACGCGAGCACCCTCTTATTCCATACTTGCATCTTCCCTAATTTCTTTTTCATCATCCTAATTTCTTTTTCATCATCTTTAGCATTTCCAGCGTTGGTTTCAATTGCAAGGTATTTTCAATATATCTCCCCAAGTGCATAATAATGTTCAAATGGTTTACCATACAAAGCTTTTGCATCCTTTTTGTTCTAAAAAAAAACATAAGACACCGTTATTCAATATTACATACAAAAGTAAAAGCACAAACAAAATATAATAAGAAGAAAGTTTACCTTTGCCCACTCATCAAATACATCTATGTCATACTCCAACGTCTTTGTTTCTTCATTCCATCAAAAACCACTATGAGATAATGCTTTTGTTAATACAAAATATTGCTTCTCGGTGTCTCTATTCGTGATTCAATGTGTAGGTTTGCCAATATTCCAATAATTGTTAGATTGGCTTCTATTACTTTACAACTTCTACAAGTAACCATTCCTAAAGCCAGTATCCATACGCCCATTGGTATTACGGTAAAGTTCCGGCAAAGCATCTACCAACACCTCATCTTCCTTACTTGTCCAAAAAACGTTTGTTTTAGCATCTTCCTCCTTTTTTTGATTGTTTTGAAATAGCTTGAGAAATCATATTAAGTTAACTACAGCATAATAATAATAAACGTAAATTATATAGCTTCTGCTTTATAAGTCCTTCAACCAAAAAAAATCTTTCAACCGTTTTCTTCAGTATTTTCACCTCATCCTAACTGCTCTTAATTACATCATTTAGTTTCTGAGCTTCAGTCACATAACTATCAATCAATTTTTCAAGTTGACCATTTAGCATCTCCATATCACTGTTACAGTTCTCCTTCTCACGCTTCAATCCTTCATCATGTCCTTTCGATCCTTCAACCTGAGCATTTAGCATTTCAACCTCTCAATTTTGTACTTCAAGCTCCCCCTTCAATCCTTCAACCTGAGCATTCGGATTTTCAACCTCTATATTCCTTACTTCAAGCTCTCCCTCGAATCCTTCAACCTAAGCATTCAGTCTTTCAACTTCTCCTTTCATACTTTTATTTTCTAAAGTGGTTATTGCATAGGAAGTGAACTATGTTGCTTCAACCTTCGATATGATCATTTTAGTAATATCAATGAAGACATTCTAAGATCAGAGACTAAAACGATTGCAAGTGCACAAGTTTAGATGGGATAGCACATGATTTGCCTTAGAAAATATAAATATATGATTGTTGAAGTAGTACAATTATGTGAAATGTATGATCAACTAGTACAATTTTGATCATAATATTCCTTAAAATTGCACTAACCATAGGTGCTTGTTTACTCCATACCTGACAAGACCCGCCCCGAAAACACACAAGAAAACATGCAAGTCTTGCGGGGTCCACTATAAAAGAGATCATACCAAAATTTCGGCATAATCTCCTCTAAAAATGGACAACCCAACCTGCGAGAAAACCACAATGTTTTTACTAAATCAATTAACCAGGTCTCCTGGATCCCTTCGTTTCCAACAATAGCACTAAAATAAACCAAACCAACGATTCAACTTCATTACTTAAACAAGAACATCGACCAAAGTTAAACTCTCTACTTGAGTCATAACCCTTAAAAACAATTCCAACTAAATTTACATATCCCCAAGGTTATCAGAGCACTACAGGAAGAAGAAGGAAATAAAATAACTACACATAGGTTATCAGGTAACCTACGATCAACAAGGTGCAGCGGGAGATACTATGCCTCAATTCCTAGTGAAGCCGAACAGGAACTCTGTAATCTGGGCATTTGAAAACAACAAGGACCTAGGGAAAAGCATTGGAAATGTTAGCGTGAGTGGACGAAAAACACACTAATTAATAAGTATTCGAGAACTAGCTTGTACAAAATCTAATGTGAAATGCTTTCCTTTTATGCAGAAATAGAATTTCCCATGCATGCAAAAATGGTAAACTCATTAAAAGTTCACACTAGCCCTGCTAGCCGTAAAATAACAAGAAAAAGGAATTATACGTCTCTCATATGGAATGCCCCAAAATTAACGGACTAGCCCCGCTAGTCAAAATAACAACTCAAATAAAGGAACATATATGGTCATATAAGTGAGTCTCCTAGACTCGGTTGCCTCCCAGGCATAGTACTCACATACTCCCTGTACCTTCACGTCGAGTTGACGGATAGGGCACAGGGCTTGCGTGATGCCGCCGGCAACATCACATCACCACTAGGGTGGAAAGGGCTTGAGTGACTCTACTTGGAACGTGAAAGTCACATCACCTCGAAAAGTGGAACGACATGCTAGCATTGACATCATATAACCTAACAAATATGTCTCAAGAAAGGAAAATATAGATTCATGTGAGTTTCCCCGAAACTCATATTAAAAGCTTAAGTATAATTCCCAACCATACTCGGAAAATTCTAAGAGAAAAGAAATAAATTAAATCTATCAACATATCTCAAACCTCTAATCCTTGATGTAAAACTCAAATCTGTAAGTTCATTAGTGAAATTATAACCAATTCGAAAGCGGAACTCATAATTTAAGCTTGGAAAATATTATGAACCACTTGTAAAATCATGCATGCATAAAAATGAAAAACCAAAATGTCTACTCACAATATAGGCGGCTAAGCCTGACGTCGGTCGGAGCCCTCCTCACATGATGTCTCATCTCGTCCTGTAAAAACAAGATTTAAGGCCCGACACAAAAATCACACACTTATCAATTACAAAGAAAACCATCCTAGCATTATTCTTACTCGCCAAAACTTTCCAAAATCTACCTATATCTCTACTTTACCACCAACTCCCTACAATCCGACAAGGAGCTCTAGTGTAAAATATAATGAACCAAACTAATGAACCCCCTCAAATCCTCTCCTCCCACAAGTAATTCCAAAACCATA
Source organism: Fragaria x ananassa (assembly GCA_034370585.1). Classification (NCBI taxonomy): domain Eukaryota; kingdom Viridiplantae; phylum Streptophyta; class Magnoliopsida; order Rosales; family Rosaceae; genus Fragaria; species Fragaria x ananassa. Next base: position 13,177,429 of record CP139764.1, read on the forward strand.
ATCCTAATTCCAAGCAACCATCACCAAATAAAACCACCTATACTAAATCAACATTAATCCCTTCTAGAACTCATCTAACATTCCTCAAAACCGTCACCAAAGTCGGCAGCAGCCACCGGCAATGGCGGTCAACCGCCGGCAGTGGCAGTTAACCACCACCACCATATCAACTTCGACTAAAACCAACAAGGCAGACCCCAATCTCTTCCTCTTAACAAGCTCTACAACAATTAGAACTAGTAATAGACCTAGAAACCAAAGAGTTGGTCGAAAAATACCTCCAAAGTTCAAGAACACACTAGGTTCCGATTTGTACTACACTCCGAGTCGTTCGACCACCTTTGGATGGTTGAATGAATCAAGGAGCTACAAAACCCCCCAAGAATCGCTGGAATCGCTGGAATCGGTGGCCGGAAAAAGGAAGTTCCGGCTAGGGCAGACGTGCAGCAGTGGCGTCACCGCGCCTCAACGCTGGCGATCTGGAGACGATAGCCACCCTAGGCTGGACGAGCGGCGTCCCAGCTGTCGAACAAGACCGATGCGGCGGCCAGGCGTGGTCGGACGGTTTAGGCGCGGGGTCGGGCTCGGGGAGAGAGAAAGTGGGGAGTGATATTTTTTTTTTCCGCTTTTCTTCCTCCTTCACCGAAAAATATATTGCTTCCCACTTAATACACTCACCCAAATATAGAAGTGATATTATTTTAGCTACCCCTCATTTGAAAACTCCAATTCGGGTAACTAAAAACTCGCTAACTTAACTAAATCATCTCTAACCAGAAATAATAAAACAACTCCCAAATTAATTTTTTACCTTTAAATAAGAAACCACAACATAAAAATAATACTAAGTTCGGGATGTATCAATACATTTATTTGATATCAATATGCATGAACCACAGTCCATGAAAGAAGCAATGAAGCATTGATTAGCAAGTGCATAGGTTGATCAAGTGACCAAGTGCCCAAAAATTCAACTCTTACTCTCCGTAAAAAAAGAAATTATGATCCTATGTTGAATAAGCATCTCAAAAAGAAAAAGAAAAAAAGAGAAAAAATGTTTACTTGCCATATACTTTTTTAAAGTGAGTTTAGTAATCAAACTAGTTTTAATTCCAATTCTCAACATCAATCGTAATTTGTTCCAATTGTATTCAAAATTCATGTGGTAATTAAACATCTCAATGGAATTAAAATCTCCACTTACTATTCTATTATGTCTCTCATTCATTTCGTCTATCGATCATGATGAATTTCATTTTAGGTAAATAAACGCACTCCTAAAGGTTTGATGCATGTAGGATTGGCATAGATATTTGTATTTCATCTCATCTACAGTTCACCCAAACAAATTCTTACAGCATCATCAGATGCATATTCATGCTTTTCGATATCATTAATTCGTAAGACTTGAATCAAAGTTCCATTCTAACTTTCTGAGAAGAATGCGATGGATAGACATTAATCACGTTAACATGTTGTTCCGTTCATCAACTTTTCTAGCTTATAAAGATGATATCTGAATAAATCAACTAGCACTTGAACTCTTACCAATTTGATGGATATATGTCTTTAGTTCTTTTGTCATACTTAGCAGTCAGAACATGTGTTAGCTGTTATATTATATCCTTATAAAATTAGATTCACTAACCATTAGTGTACCACACTTTTTCTATGACTCTTCAAACTATATATATGAAGTTGAAGCTACTAATTGCATATATAAACTATTGTTTAGTGATGTTGGTCTCATTTCATCTAGGGAGGTTTTATATGTCAAAGGCTAGGGATATGCTATTTACATAGGTAGGAGTAACCAGTAATGTCTTCGAGACTACTGAATGCTTTGTAGTACGAATATATGGTTAGAGTAGATATGGACATGGTTAACTGCAGACTTGCAGTGAGTGTATTTCATTGAAAAACTTAGGATCCTTCATTCTTAACACTTCGCTAGTATTTTAAATGACCCCCAAATCAGATCTCATTGAGCAGGTCTTGTATGTAGAAATATATTTTTACATTGTGTACATAATATAAGCTGGAGTAATTGACAATTACAGAAGGAAATAATGAATAATATTAAAGCCTATAATTACAGAATTAAAACTATCCAAAACTATACATAAGTTAGGAATCTATTTTGAATAATAGATGAAATCACTTTTGTGATTGAATATGGGGTTGAGTAAATCACTCTCTTCATTAAGGCTGTGAATGCTCTCCAATAATCCCCTCCCCCCCCCCCCCGGAGCGCAAACATGGCGGTCTTGGGCGAACAAGTTAGAGACACAAGGCAGTATGGCGGTGTTTATGTAGGGGTTTGGTAAGGAGGTCAGCAGGCTGATCAACTAAAGGAATGTAACTGTTTCTGCTGGAACCCGCAGGCTCTTGTAGAAACTGTAACACGTGCTCCAATCTTCCGAAGTCCTTTGTCCTTTGTTCCGAAGTTCCTTCTTCGCCCCTCCTTATCTGCAAGAAAGGAGAATGACCGGGACACTCCGGTCTTTCTCTCTCCGATGGTTAAGTTAGTAAGGGTAGTTGAGTATTTAATGCTAAGACCGATTCTTTCTTACCTTTCTGGTTGGTCTTGGCTGCATTTATACCCCTGCGTTGACTCACCTTATGTATCTTCTTCAATGTGGGACAAATGTTAAGTTTCGGTGGAGGCTTCCCCTCTCGGCCCAGAATGCTTTAGTAACGGGGTTGAGGCCCGTTCGAGCTGCCTCACGCTGGGCTTCATAGCATCATGGGCCGAGGGAGGTATTTACTGACTACCGACAACAAGTCCCCCCAAGTTCCCGTTCAAGACATGTCTTGAGTGGGGACTTGAAGAAATGGCCCGTGATGCGGAAATACCAACGGGTACCCGATCTAGTCCCCCCAAGTTCGTGCTCAGGACACGTCTGAACGGGTTGTGATTGCGATGGAAGGTAGCGAGCCGTTCCATGTTGTAGTTGTTGATGCTCGAGCGCGGGGTATTATCCCCGCGTGGGTTATCAAGCCACTATTCTCCGTATGAAGGGAATGATATTGGCATGCCCGACTCCAATGCTTCGGGAGCTGTAAACGGGACTTACAGTTATCGTGGCTAGTTGGTTTGCCCACGCGTCCCGTTGGTTCTTGCTCGGGTAGACGAATTTCACGACACAGTTGTTGCTTGCATCCTTCCGATAGATGTTATCCGGGAGTTAAAGTTCTTTCGCAGTTGTTGCTTGCTTCCTCCCGATAGATGTTATCCGGGAGTTAAAGTTTTTTAGCAGTTGTTGCTTGCTGACTCCCGATAGATGTTATCCGGGAGTTAAAGAGTGGCATTGGGTTGGAAGGGTGGGGGTGTCAGGGCATTAATTGCATGTTCGCCAGGTGGCGCGTAGGTGGGGGTGAAGGGACGTGCATTTAATGGACGTCGTTTCACTAGTCGCTTCGTCGAGAAGCTTCCGGTTAGTGGGGCACGTGTCACGATCCTACGGTGGGTCGTAACGGACACGATTGCCTCGTTTAAGATGAATAGTGTTTCGTGGGGGGGGGGATCGAGGCGTTGTTTTCCCCCGCTTTGTATATATGTTCTGTCTCCCCTCATTCTTCCCTCCGCTCTCAATTTTCTCTCGTTACTCTGTCCTCTGGCCTCATTCTTCATCGATTCAACGTAAATCCAGACGTAGAAGGAACCCCGCTGTTGCCGCTGGTCCGATTGCTAGGTGCTGTCCATTTGCTGTTTCGGTGCGTTTTCGGCCTTCATTTTCTGGTGAGTCTCTTCTCTATCTCTGTTTTCGTTCTCTTTGGTGTCTGTTTTTGGGATTTTTTTTGTTTAGGATTTGGGGTCTGTTTCTGGGTTTCTTTGGGTCTGTTGCTGTGGGTGGTATCGGGACGGTCTGGCGGCGGCATGCGCTGCGATATCTGATAGCACGTAGGGTTTTTCTATAGGGTTAAAATGGAGTCTAGGGCTTCCGACGCCACCATCTCTGATCCTGCACTGCGGGCTCCCGCTGACGACGAAGAAAGGATGGATCAGTATCTGCATCGGGAGGTCAATAGAGACTCCTCACGGGTTGCATCCTCCAGTGCGGATCCCGAGCGACAAGTGTTGGAAGCGATCCCGTTAGCGCGCGTCCTGCACCGCCTGGAGGACGGTAAGGTTTGTGACGAACCTGTCAGTAGTCTCTCGCCCGAGGAGATCGAGCAATTTAGGGAAGAGTGGGACATTCCTTCCAGCATCCCGATGCGCGGCTTATACCCGGGGGAATTGGCGTGCGCTCCGAGAGACAACTTCGTAGCGGTGCACGATAACATGTTCCGGAACGGGTTCTCTGTCCCGCTTCCTCAATTTGTTCAGTACATGCTGAGCATGTTGCAGCTTGCTCCGGGGCAAGTCCCCCCAAATCAGTGGCGACAACTGCTGGGGCTCGGGTGCTTATACTACCTGTCGAACATGGGGTGGCCCACGATCAACGAGTTTCGCGCACTCTACAGGTTGACATACTCGAAGAAGGCAGGAAGCTCCGGGTGCGTTGGGTTCACCGCGCGGGACTACGAGTCCGTGATCACTGACCTCCCCTCCTCGATAAACAAGGAATGGAGGGCGAAGGTAGTTCTTGTTGGGGGTCCATGGCAGAGAAAAACGAGACGGCACACGGTCCCCAACTATTTCCGGGCTATCGGGGATCAGTCGTACAGCCTGACAGAGACCGAGCGGGAGCGTATAGCGCGAGTATACGCTGCCTGGCCCCACAAAGAGGACCGTAGCTCATACCACCTGACGCGGTGGGTCGTTCTTGCTCACTGCGAGATGGGTAGAGTGCCCGGTGGGTTCATCTCTTCTTACGCCTGGCACTTTAAGTCCTTGTTACATTTTGCTAACGAGATAATGTTTGTGGTTTCGCAGGGAAAATTCCAAGGCGTGTTCCTCGCCCTAACCATCCCCTCGACATGGAGAAAGACCAAGACCTCTTGAGGATGTTACTGACCAAGGGGGACGTGGCTTCCCGTACCGAAGTCGATGTAGAGACCAGCACCGTACGGGTGTTGGACAAGCAGAAAGTACTCGAAGTCCCGGACGAAGTGTACGGGTCCGCGTTGACTCCGCCTGTGCCGCCTCCCGCTGCCTCGCGAGTCAACTTGGGTGAGAAGAAAAGGCGTCACCACCACTCAAAGAAATCCCAAAGCTCCGATAGCCAGGTGACATATACCGGTGTGGACGTTTCCGGGAGTCCTGTGCCGAAAGCGAAAAAGCACAGGTCCACACACGGGGGGTCCTCTTCCACTCCGTCGTTATCGGCATTGGCCCCTCCGGTTCCTAAAATTTCGAAGGCACCGATCCGGCAGGTTCTCGATGAATACGGTTGCGCGGACGAGAAGTTCGTCCGGGCGATGATCAGCGACTTGAAGGGGATCGAACTTGACAGGATGAGGTTCAAAGACGGTACCCCTTCCGAGACCCGCAAGATTGCCCGGGAGCACCTTATGAAGGTAATTTTGTTGTTTTTTTTTTTGTTTCCCTTCCTTTTTTGTTGATATCTGAAGACCCATTCCGACTATGATGTAGGCTCTATTCGCGGTGTATTCCATTGATGCCAGCGAGGACACTGCCGAGCTGAAAGAGCAGGTGGCCAGACTCAACGGGCATGTGAGCTTTCTCCAGACCGAGAAAGCGTCACTTGAAAAGGAGAAGAGTTCCTTGGCCGAGAAGCTGTCTACGCTTTAGCATCGCGTTGAGGAGTTGGAGAGCTGGGCTGATAGGGTTCCTCTTCTGGAGGCCGAGGTGGAGAAGGTCCCCCTTCTCGAGGCCGAGGTGGAGAAGTACCGCCCGTTGGAGAGCAAGCTCCGTGAGAGGGAAGCGGAGATCGAGGAGCTGGTGAACCTTGTTCCAACGCGCTGTGATCAGGCCGTTGCTGAATTCAAGGAGTCCGAGGAATTCAAGGCTCTTCTCCAGTCCGCCCGGAACGAAGCCATCACGGAGAAATTTACCGAGTGGAGCGCTCACGGTTACCTTGACAAGCCCCGGATGCTAGCAGATCTCCTTGCCGCCCAGGAGAAGGCCAGAACTGTGGGTCCACAATTGGCCGACCCGGAGGAGCATCCTGTTGTCAATCCCGAGAGTTCCGGAGCCGTGACCCTGTCGTCCGAGAGTGAAGACGCTGAAGATGCTGAGGATCCGGTCGGGGATGACCTGGATTAGGAGCCGGAGCTGAGGACTCCCGGATTAGTTGTAGCCCCTTTTTTTTTTGTTGAATCACCATTTTTGTATGGCTTTTGTGCCTTCACGGGGAAGCACTGACTTCATCCCGGCGACCTGGTTGTCGCAATTTATTTTGGTGTACATTGGACTTCTCATTTTCGCGCCTCGCGCTATGAAATTACCTTTTCCTATAAAAGTTGTCATCCAAGGGCATCCTCCCGGACTGACCTAATTACTCCCTGGTGAAACTAATGTTACAAGTTTGGCCTCATTTAGGCATCTTCTCGGATTGACCTAGTCAAACCCGGAGGCTAACTCGGGTGTTACGAATTTAGCTTCATTTTGTAAGTTGTTTCCACAATAAATGAAGGCACGGGAGGATGCCAAACCCGGAGGCTAATTCAGGTGTTACGAATTTAGCTTCATTTTTGTAAGTTGTTTCCACAATAAATGAAGGCATCCTCCCGGGCTGACCGTGTCAAACCCGGAGGCTAACTCAGGTGTTACGAATTTAGCTTCATTTTTGTAAGTTGTTTCCATAATAAATGAAGGCATCCTCCCGGGCTGACCGTGTCAAACCCGGGGGCTAACTCAGGTGTTACGAATTTAGCTTCATTTTTGTAAGTTGTTTCCACAATAAATGAAGGCATCCTCCCGGGCTGACCGTGTCAAACCCGGAAGCTATAATTTACAATTTCCCGATTCCACTATACAGGGTAGAATCTAAGGTGTTCGGCGTTCCATGGGTGCCCGGAGACTGTGCCGTCCCTATCCCTTAGGAAGAATGTGGCGGGGCCGACTTCGTCTACTATCTCGTACGGGCCTTCCCAAGTCGGATCAAGGGTCATTGGTTGGGTCATCACCCGCTTCATCACCCAATCTCCGAGACCCAAGGCTCGTGGCCTAACCTTACAATCGTAGTGTCGGGCGACCCGCTGCTTGTACACTTGATTGTGCAAGTCTGCCTTGTCCCTTCTTTCCTCGATGAGGTCCAAATTCAGCTGTAGCCCCTCTATGTTGGTCTGCTCATCGAATCCTTCGACTCTCCCGGTCGGTATTGTTACTTCGATTGGAATGACTGCCTCAGTGACGAAGGCAAGGCTGAAAGACGTCTCTCCCGTCGACTCCGTGGCGGTGGTTCGAATTGCCCAAAGTGTTTCCGGGAGCATTTCTGCCCATAACCCTTTGGCGTCGTCAACCTTCTTTTTAAGCAGCTTCTTTACTATCTTATTGATTGCTTCCACTTGCCCGTTGGTCTTCGGGTGTGCCACCGATGCAAACACCATTTTGGTTCCCATGCCTTTGGCGAACTCGATGAGCTTAGGGTTGTTGAACTGCGTCCCATTGTCGGTAATGATCGTCTCGGGGATACCGAACCTGCAGTAGATATTTTTCATGAGGAAACTCATCACACACTCGGTAGTTATCCGTCTGAGCGGCTCCGCTTCCACCCACTTGGTGTAATAATCTACCGCTACTATAATAAACTTGTATTGTCCGGGAGCAGTTGGAAGTTTCCCGATCAAGTCAAGACCCCACTGAGCGAAGGGCCATGGTGACATCAGGATTGATAGTGCAATGGAGGGGGAATGGATTTTGTTTGCGTGTTGGTGGCATTTATGGCATCTCGTTGAAACTTGATCTGCCATACTCCCCATATTAGGCCAAAAGTACCCCGTCCTTAGAGCCTTAAAAGAGAGGGATCTAGCTCCGGAGTGGTTGCCACAAACTCCCTCATGGATGTCCCGCAGGATCTTCTCACCCTCTTCTATAGATACGCATTTCAAGCTGGGCATGCTGTACCCCCTGCGATACAGCTTGTCGTCGACAAGCGTGTATCGGGCGCACCGTGACTGAAGTTTCCTCGCCTGCCGCCTATTCTCCGGGCGCACACCTTCTTTGAGGAACTCGATGATTGGATCCATCCATGTTGGCTCCTTTGGACCCGTAGTTACGGCGAATATTTCAGAGATCGTCTTGTTGATACTTGGCTGATCCAGGATCTCGATTTTAACCTTCTTATTCCCCTTCAGGCGGGTCCCGGTGGCTAGACGTGCCAGGGCATCTGCACGGCTGTTTTCCTTCCTAGGGATTTGTGCTACCGTTGCTGACCCAAATCCGCACAGGAGAGCCTTCGCGAGTGCCCGATAGGAGTTCAGATAGGGCTCTTTTACTTCAAAGGTCCCGCCGACTTGGTTCACCACGAGCTGCGAGTCACTGAACACTTCGACCTTTGTGACTCCAATCTCTAATGCTAACTGCAGCCCCCCAATCAATGCCTCGTACTCGGCAGCATTATTGGACGCGGAGAAGTTAAATTCGAGGGCGTACTCGTACTCGAACCCGTCCGGGCTAACCAATATGATTCCGGCCCCGCTCTTGCCTTTGGTGACGGAGCCATCTACAAATAGCTTCCAAAATTGTTGGACTTCTCGGACTGCCTCTAGCTCATCCCCCGCGCACTCCGTGACCTTCTCCACGGGTGTCAGCTCTGAAATGAAATCCGCTGCGGCTTGTCCCTTGATGGCTACTCTCGGCATGTAATGTATATCGAACTCGCCTAGTTCTATCGCCCATTTGGCCAATCTCCCGCTCGTTTCTGGCTTTAAGAGTACCTGCCTTAGAGGGCAGTTTGTGAACAGGGTGATGGAGTGAGCTTGGAAGTAATGCCGCAGCTTCCGGGCGGTCACGATAAGAGCTAGAGCCAACCTCTCTAGTTCCGGGTACCTGCTTTCTGCTATTGTATAGCCTTTGCCAACGTAATACACCGGGAGCTCAATTGCATCATCCTTCCTGATCAAAGCCGAGCTAACTGCTGTGCCGGATGCTGCTAAATAGAGGTACAACATCTCCCCGGGAATCGACTTTGATAGTTTCGGCACAGAAGCCAAATATTCCTTGATATTCCTGAATGCCTCCTCTTGCTCGGGCCCCCAATTGACCATTTTGCAACGCTGGCTTTTGAGCAGCTTGAAGAATGGTGCGCACTTGTCCGTGAGCCTGGAAATAAATCTGGCGAGGGCCGCCACTTTGCCTGTCAGGGACTGTACGTCATTCCTGGATTTTGGGGCAACCATATCCATTATAGCTTGGAACTTCTCCGGGTTTGCCTCGATTCCCTGCCGGCTAATGACATGACCTAGGAACTTCCCCTTGACAACTCCAAATGTACATTTCTCCGGGTTCAACCTCATACCGAACGCGAGCATAATATCAAAAATTTCTTGCAGATCGCTAACATGCCCGGCCGCGGCGTGACTCTTTACCAACATATCATCCACGTACACTTCCATCGTGACCCCCAGCTGCTTAGCGAACATCATGTTCATCAGGCGTTGGTAGGTTGCTCCCGCGTTCTTCAACCCGAACGGCATCCTCTTGTAATAGTATACTCCCTTGTCAGTCGTGAAGGCCGTATGCTCCTCATCCGCGGGATCCATCATTATCTGATTGTAGCCCGCGTAGGCGTCCATGAAACTCAGCATTTCGAACCCGGAGGTGGAATCCACGAGTTGGTCAATCCGGGCCAAAGGGAAACTATCTTTGGGGCAGGCCCTATTCAAATTGGTGTAGTCCACGCACATCCTCCACTGGCCCATGGCTTTCTTCGGTACCATGACCACGTTGGCTAGCCACTGTGGGTACTTCGCCTCCTGGATAAACTTGATGTCCAGAAGCCTTTGTACCTCTCTCTTGATGACGCCATACTTAGCCAGATCGAAGGATCTCCTCTTCTGTCGTACCGGGGGCACGCCTTTTCGGATCCCCAACCTATGCGTGACCACGTCACTCGGGATACCGGGCACGTCGGCATATGACCATGCGAAAGCTTTGCTGTTGGCCTTTAGAAAACGTATAAGCTCCTCCCGGACCAGGGGTGGCAACTTTGCCCGATTCTCGTCGTTCGGGCTGCGAAATCGTCTGAGATGCAAACCAGCTCGGTTTCCTCTACTGACCCGGGTCTCTCGGATTCTGCCCCTTCTGCAACGGCATTGATCCTGGGATCTTCGTATACGTCAGAAATCAATTTACTCGTGCTCACGGAGGATAACACTTCTGCTCTCCTCCTACCATTATCTCTGTCAATGGCGTAGCATCCTCTTGCTGCCACTTGATCACCCCGGATGGTTACGATACCCGTTGGCGAGGGTAGCTTCATCATAAGCATGTGCCCCGCGATGAATGCCTTGGCTTTCCACAGGGCTGGTCTCCCGAGTATCCCATTGTACGCTGAGTCGCAGTCGACAACTATGAAATCGACTGACATTCTCAACGTGTTCCCCTCCTGACCCCCGAGGATCATGGGTATGTAGTCGGACCCAAGAGGATGTACCACGTCCCCAGAGAAGCTTATCAATGGCTCGTTGTCCTGCGTGAGCTTGCTACTCCCCCTTTTTAGCGCTCGCCACGCGTTTCTGAACAAGACATTTACCGACGCCCCCGTGTCAATCAGGATTTTCTTGCAAAGATAATGATCCAGCTGTACTGTTACCAGGAAGGGGTCCTCGTGAGGCTGTCCGGTCCCTTGCTCTTCTTCTTCTTCGAATGTTACTGACCTCCACCTCGAGTTTACACTCTGAGCGCTAGAGCTCCCGAAAGCGAATATCTCTCGCCCATCTCTGCTACCGGGGCACTGTTTTTTGGCCTTGTTACTCCTCTTGTCGATACGCGCCCCCCCACGGATCGTGTTGATCGTCCCGTAAATGGGCTCCTCCTTAGCTTGGGGTGGACCCAACACGTATTGCCGAAGCTTCCCTGCTTTAAGCTGACTTTCGATCGCTCTTCTTAGCTCATCACAGTTGTTTATTGCGTGTGTTGCCTCCCTGTGATATCCACAGTACTTTCCTGTGTCCTCTCGGGTTAGTCGTGACGGTGGGAACCTCCTGGCTGCGGGTCCTGGAAGATCCCCTTTATTCTCGTTCCACACTACCTCCGGTGTTGCATTTAGGTTTGTGTAGCTTGCCCTGGCTGTGATAACCGTTTCCTTAAACCCGCTGTTTTGGTTGTTGCCCCTGTTCTTCCCCTGAGGGCCCCCTGAATGCTTGGCTTCGCTCCTACCTCCGTCCTTGAACCTCTTGCTAGGGGTGAAGACTTCTCCCCCCTGGTCCCCTTTCCAGGTTCTTACTTCTTGGATCATCTGTCCTCGGGATTCAGACCTCCCGCTTTCCTTTCTTTTACCCTCGCTTTGGACCCCGTAAGTGTCATGGTCTGCCTGCGCGTGCCTTACCGCCATTTCCATGAGCTCATCATATCCCCGGGGATTTTCAATTCGTACCGCGTACAAGAACTTCTCGGGCAACAGGGCCTGGATAAAGGCCTCTTCCGCCACCTTCTTGTCGAAACTCCTGACCCTGGCTGTGGCCCCTTGCCATCGATTTACGAAGGCCTTTAGTCCCTCGGCGTGCCCTTGCTTTATCTTGAATAACTGGGCTGTACTCTGCCCGTCCGTTCGCAGTATAAACCGGTTCACGAATCGGTCTGCTAACCTCTTGAAGCAATCTATTGAACCGGCCGGGAGTTCATAAAACCAGCTTAATGCTTCTCCCGACAACGTCTCCTGGAACATGTTGCAGCACGCGGCGTCCGAATAACCCTTCGCGTTCGTATGGGACTTGAAACTGTCGAGGAAGAGATGCGGGTCCCCCTCCCCTCCGTAGTTCAATTTAAGCGGTTTCGCCGCACGGGAACGCAATGTCTGCGTGATGGTGGTAGTGAAAGGTCCCCCTCTCTCTTCAAACCCCATACCAGGCGGATTGTGCGCTGCCCTCCTTTCTGCCTCGTCTAGTCTCGTAGTTAGGGACATCACACTGTCCCTCATGGCCATCAAGGCCGCCTCCACTCCCGTTGATTCCTTCCTTCTTTCCTCTACAGGCGCTGGAGGTGGGGGCGAGCCCTCTGCTTCCATAATTTCAGGAAACAAGCTCGTGCCGACGACTACCGTTCTCCGGGCTACGGGCGGCGTTGCTGGGGACCGCTCCCCCTCGCGGATAGAGTTTGCCGCTCGTTCGATCACCTCATCACTCTCGAGTCTTCTGGCTAACGCACTAATTATTGCTGCGTTATCTGCCTCCAGCTTTTTCTCCCGTGCGGCCGCGTCTAAACGGTCATGCTGGCCTTCTCTCTCCATGCGTGCTATGTCCGCTCTTAACCTCTCGACGATATCCTCCATTTCTTCCTGTGTGAGGCCGCTCATTGTTCCATCCGTAAGCGCTCGCGGGACGATTGTATCAGGCGGGCACTCCTCACTTTCGCCCGTCCTTCCCGGCCGGTCACTGCTTCCCGGTGTATGATCTCCTGAAATTATCCTACTCCCGATTCCAACTTCATTTGACTCCGTCATCGAGACTGGCTTTTTGTAAGTATTCCCACAGACGGCGCCAATTGTTTTTGCTGGAACCCGCAGGCTCTTGTAGAAACTGTAACACGTGATCCAATCTTCCGAAGTCCTTTGTCCTTTGTTCCGAAGTTCCTTCTTCGCCCCTCCTTATCTGCAAGAAAGGAGAATGACCGGGACACTCCGGTCTTTCTCTCTCCGATGGTTAAGTTAGTAAGGGTAGTTGAGTATTTAATGCTAAGACCGATTCTTTCTTACCTTTCTGGTTGGTCTTGGCTGCATTTATACCCCTGCGTTGACTCACCTTATGTATCTTCTTCAATGTGGGACAAATGTTAAGTTTCGGTGGAGGCTTCCCCTCTCGGCCCAGAATGCTTTAGTAACGGGGTTGAGGCCCGTTCGAGCTGCCTCACGCTGGGCTTCATAGCATCATGGGCCGAGGGAGGTATTTACTGACTACCGACAACAGTAACAAACATGATGGCTGCCAAGGGCTACTTTTTCATGTACAAAATGGTAGTCTAGCTCAATGTGTTTGGTGCGGGCATGAAAGACTAGGTTGGAGGCCATATAAGTAGCACTGAGGTTGTCACAATGAAGCATAATTGGAAGATTTATACGGACACCAAGTTCAAAGAGGAGATAGCCTAACCAGGTAGTTTCAGCAGAGGCATGAGCAAGAGAGCGATACTCGGCTTCAGCACTGGAACGAGTGACTGTAGGCTATTTCTTGGAGCACTAGGATATGAGATTAGAGCCAAGGTACACGAGATAGCCTGTGGTGGAGCGACGTGAGTCAAGGCAACCGGCCCAATCAGCGTCCGAGTAAGCAGAGAGGAGAACAGGTTGTCTTTGAGGACTAAATAAAAGGCCATGATCAAGAGTTCCTTTGACATAGCGGAGAATACGTTTGGCTGTTATTAGGTGTCACGCCCCGACCCTTAAATTTTACCTTATTTAGTAGCATGGTGTTAATAAGAATTTTACCGTCTTTGTCATTCAATTTATAATCCTAAGGACCCTAGAAGTGTGTTGAGGGACGAATATTTCGAAAGAATTCTTCGTAGGAGAAAAATATGACGACAGTAAAAATGGTAAATTTTAGCTAGTAAAAAGTAATTTTTATTGGGGTATTATTTTGGGGTGTTGAATTGTTGGAATTGGATTAAATGGGGTGTTGGACCGGCTGGGACGAGCCCAACCCATTTTCCTTCCGTTTCTCTCTCTCTCTCTCCCTCCCGTGTTCCTCTCTTTCTCTCTCCCCGAGCCTTCATTGCCGAAACATTTCGGCCGCCCGTCTGCCGGTCCCAAATGGTCGGTCTCTGACCCAGCTTCAGTTCTAGACCGGTGGCAGCCTCCCTAGCGTCGTCGTTAGGGAGAGAAGCCGCCCGATAGCCCCGACTACCGGAAGTGTTAACTCTCTTCTCCGGCCGACATAGCTGGAGCCCCTTGGCTCAAAAGAAAGCCCTCCTCCCGTGCTCCAATCCCTCCAAAGGATTCGCTTCATCTCGAGCTAGGTTATGAGAAATCGGTAATGTAAATTCTAGGGCTTTTATGGTTGTTTCCGTTCGATTGACTTGGTTAGGCTTAGAATTGGAGTTTGTGATAGTTAGAAATGTTGTAGAGGAGGTTGAGAGGAAGATGCTGCCAAATTTTGGTGAGCATTAGAGGTCGCCGAAGCTGGCCGGCCGCCGCCGCTGAAAAATTGTTTTTAGTGGAGAATTTTTATAAGGAGTTTAATGGAATGAGTTTTAGAATTTTTGGAGGAGTTTTGGATAGGTTTTGAATTTGTTAAAGTTTGGTATTTTTGGCGGATCAATAAGTTAAAATCCGACCATTGGATTATTTTATGATTAGGACAGTGAAAGGTGATTTTCAAGATGTCGGTATTTATGGAGAATTATGGTTGGCAGTGAAGATAAGATTTAGGGCGATAGGCATGGTTAAGCGCGAGAAGCTCATATTTAATTATATCTATTTTCTTTAAGCGTCAATGTTTTATTTTAAGGATTTATTTATGTTTTGGAACAAGACGCGAGGAGGCTCGAGCAGAGGAGACCTCCGACCGATATCAGACTTAGGCCTAAGTTATGAGTGGACCTTTATTTTAATTAATGTGCTTGAAATGTTTTATTGTTGAATAATTTCTTTTGTTGGAAATTAACCGAAGTTGGGAATTTCGGTGATTATACTCATATATAGAAATTTATGAAATAGTACGTATATAAATAAACGCTAGCTAGTTATACGTGATTTAGCCCCATAATGAGGTAAAATTCCGTTATGGAGTGACGTGAGCGTTAGACGTCATCGTCGTAGTCTTGTACGACTTTCTATTTTTCGTATTCATTCATAGAATTCGTACAAGGAGTCAGCACGTATATATATATCCACTCGTGCGTTTCCCCCATAATGAGGAAAAATGTCATTATGGGGTGACGTGAGCGTTAGACGCGAGCGTAGTAGCCTTGTATGAATTTCTGTTTTTCTTATTTCTTCAAAGAAATCATACAAGAAGTATGACGAGTGTATATACATACTGATATATATAAAATTCTAGCCTGAGAGGTCATTTTATTAGGTTTTATTGGGGAAATATTAATGTCTTGTCAAAATTACTTTTGTCCACTCACTCTAACATAATTGAATATTTTCCCCTGGGCTTTTCGTTTTTAATTGCCCAGTCTGCAGCGTTCGAGTGGAGTCTAGAATGAGACGTCGAGGCATAGTCACCCATCTTTCCGTCACTTTTCGCCAGTAGGTTATCTGTTTAATCTACTAGTAGTTTATCAGCTTCCGTTGTTTTTCTTGTAGTAGCTTTGAATACTTTCGAAAAAATAATTGTGTATTATTTTATTCGGTTATTTGGATTGAGTCGAAGACTGATATTTTGGTTAAGGGGGTGGTTCTATAATTTTTCCGGGTTAGGGTTGTCCATTTTCAAGGGAGGTTTGCCGAGTTCTTCGGTAAATTTTCCTTAGAGGTGATCCCCGCATGACTTACATCGGGTTTCAAGGTGAAATTCGGGGTGGGTCTTGATATTAGGTGAGAGGTGCGTGGTTGACTCATGAACTGAGCAATGGAGTTCACAGCGAAGCTTATATCCGGGCGCGTGATTGTGAGATACTGAAGGGACCCAACGAGTTCACAAAAAACAGTTGGATTTGCAAGTAGATCACCATCAATTGCCTTGAGAATTGGCTTGGGGTGCTCGTAGGTTGGTTGAGGAGAAGATCATGCTTCTTAAGTATGTCATGAGCATACTTAAGTTGGTTAATGTGAAGACCAGCTGAAGATGAGATGACCTGTAAACCAAGAAAATAGTGTAAAGACCCCATATCTTTTATATCAAAGCCACGACCAATAGTCTGAATAAAGCTCTCAACAATTCCTTCATTACTACTAGTCATAATAATGTCATCGACGTACAATAAAAGGTATATGGTGTGAGACCCGTAGTGAAAGATAAATAAAGAGTGATCATCACTTTGGTGAAAGCCTGCAGAGAGAAGAAAGCTGTTGATTTGATGGAACCAGGCATGAGGAGCTTGCTTGAGTCCATAAAGGGACTTGTGAAGCTTGCAGACATATGTTGGGTGATTAGGATCAACAAAGCCAGGGGGTTGAGTCATGAACACGTCTTCAACAAGAAAACCATTGAGGAAGGCATTCTTGACATCAAGTTAACAAAGCTTCCACCCTTGAGAGACCGCAATGGTAAGGATTGTTAAAATTGTGGCAGGTTTAATGACTGACTGAAAGTTTCTTGATAATCGATGCCTTGACGCTGGTGGAATCCCTTGGCGACAAGGCATGCTTTATATTGATCCACAGTGCCATCAGGAAGTAGTTTAATCTAGAAAACTCACTTGCAGCCAACCGTATTCTGTGTAGGAGATGGAGGAACAAGAGACCAGGTTTGATTCTTTAAGCGGGTTCACATTCAAGACCAAAACCAATTGGTTATGGGTGGAGTGGCCCAAACCCTTATAAACTCACTGGCAAAGTCTCATATTCCCTATGTGGGATTTATATCTCAACACGCCCCCTCACGTGTGGTGAATTTTCAAGCCTAATATGTTGACAACATTTGGGGTTAACATGGAGTTCGTGTGGTCTTCGAGCTTCACACGTGGACGTGGGTAACACGCTCTGATACCATATAAAAATATATTTTCATTGATCAAAACTGTTTACATTGTGTACATAATATAGGCTGGAGTGATTGACAATTACATAAGGAAATAATGAATAATAAAGCCTATAATTACATAATCAAAACTATGCAAAAGTAAATCACTCTTCTAATTGAGCCTGTGAATGCTCTCAAATATTGTAAAACAGTCTCCCTTTCAAAAAACAAAAAAAAAACAAAAAAAAAAAAACAATCCATGTCTAACTCATGACATCCCCATTAGCTTTACCCTTGATCCCTAGCTAGAAATAACAGACGATTAACTGCATATAGTCATATATTTGTTATATCACAACAATATTTTCTCGGGACTGAACTTGTATCACAAACACTGAAAAAAAGGGAACAATACATAAATCCAGAATCTAAATATATTATGAGTCTGATACCATATAAGAGCTAAAGAGTTTAAAACATAGTTGCACAGAAACTTTTAACTAGTACGTGTTAGATATGTACAATGTTGTTCTTTGTGCATCTGACATAGAAATGCAGGGTGGGGTTTTCTTAATTTCTTGTCTCTAAAATCAATCATTTGAGTTGAAGAATATATGGAAACTATGCATATGTTGAAAGGTGTGTTCTAATTGCAGTACGAAGATATCCACATTCCACATAAGATAGACTTTCCTATATTGGCATCGAAAAGAACCTGAACCACATTTCAAAGCCTTTTAATCTTTAGCCGGAAGCTCGGAAGCTCGTTTTTCAAATGAAGCTCGATATCCGCTACTATAATTTGTTTGGTGTAAATGTGTAACTCTTTCCTAGCAGATGTAATACAGTAATTTATGTACGTTTCCTAAACAATGAGTGGATTTTAGGCCTAGAAAGGGCTCAACGTTGCATTATACAACTGATCACAAACGTGTGGAATAATGCTGGAAGCATAAAGCTATTTCTCCTATTAGTGTTAGCTTCTTGTACTGTATATCTTTTGTATTCATGCTTTCTCTTTGCAAGTTCAAAACACCTTATAAAGAGAAAAGGGTACAAACCGGATTGATGCCGGATGAATCACAGGTTGCTGGCTTCATTATTATCTCTTGTTCTGACAACCTATAGATCAAACTTTGCATCAATGTTATACAAAATTTCCAGTTTTGTTTTCCGGTTTCTAATGAAGAGGAGCTGTATCCGGATATCATCTTGAGTAAAGTGGTAAAATGTATTCAGAATTTTCTCAATTTAGTATGGCAAGACTTACAATAGATCAAATGGATGAAATTATGTTCATACAACATGGATCAAAAAAAAAATTAAAAAAAAAGTAAAAAAAAAAATATGATTACAGAAAAATTTGGTATATGCCATGAAACTCGACCATTTTTATTTTTTGGCTTTCCCTTTTCTGGGCTTCGCAGACCGCTTCCCACTTTCCTGTCAAGTACAAATAACAATGTCTAAGACACAAAGTCAAACTGATAGAGATTACAATAATATGGACAAACTATTACTTTCACATGTACCTTTGTATACGCATTGTAGGCTGTTCGACCAGTCAATTCCTTCCCAGTTTTACTGACATAAACCTAATGGCAAACACCAGAGCAATAGAACAAATGTAAATAAATACACACAAAACTAGTAATGTATGTAAACAATCACTCCCTAGTCCTCTTCTTTAGTAAGCAGAAATGAGAACAAATGCAGGAGTTAACAGACATTGTGCTTTGTGATTGTAAACGTAATGGCGGAAGCTATAACAATCCATGATCACCCTAGAGTGTCCATATGTATCAACATCAAGTAATGCCAAAGCTGACTTGCTAATTGCTACTAATATAAGTTCTGTACTGAAATACTGACAAACTAGCAATATGTGTTGTTTTATCTTTTAACATACCTTCCTTCCACCAGAGCATGTATACCAATGACCACCAGCTTGGCTACTTTGACTAGGTGTGTGCCATTCACCAGAAGATTGTGCATTTGCTTGAATCCGCTTTTTGCTGGCAGAGATTCTGGGTTCCACCCAGTTTCCAGCAGCATGCTCCTTGTTCCCAGTGTTTGATTTGACTGACTTATTGCTTCCCTTATTTACACTCCGCTTGACACTAGCTTTCCGTGTTGCTTTACCTTTTGGGTTCACCCAGTTTCCAGATCCATGCACGACTTCTTCAACATTAGATATGTTTGAAACATTTTGTCTCCGATTCACTGTCTGTTTTGAAGCTTCTCCATTGCTAAATTGACCTCTGAATATACATTTAGAAACATGTAAAGACATAACATCATTCAAAATAAAATCTATAAAAACCAGAGAACAACCCAAAAATAGAAGGGGAAGAAGTATTTTACATGTAATCAATAACTGATGCACCATTCTGTTGATTTCCACCAACACTAACAGCGCCCAAGGGGAAAAAATTTGGCAAGCGACTGCAGATTAACTTTCGAATCTTTGGATCATCATGGAAAAAATAATGATGGGCAGGTGGAAGGGGATCAGCCTCATTCCAGAGATATTCAAAATCTTGGCCACCAGGTGTCGTATCATGAAAATTCTCATTGGTATGCACATATGCATCCCTCTCAAGATTTTGAGTAGTCTTATCCTTCACGGATTGGAAGTATTCTTGACATGCCTCATCCAAAGCAGGTGTTGGAATGTTAAACTTCTTGATTGGACTAAAGTTTTTCCACAAATCAACATCTTCAGGCATAATGGTAGATGTATTTTTGTTTGTTCCGCTAGTAGTTGCATGATGGCCAGGGTTACTGTGTTGCTTCTTTGAGGATGAATCAACCTCAGAATTAAGCCTACTAACACTATGACTGACTGGAGGATCATCAGAATCGGAATCAATCAACTGAAACCGACGAAGAGGACTGGTAGTTAACTTTGGAAAAACAAATTCTTTGTGGCTTGCCTGCAAACTCACAGAAGCTGGCACATCTGAACTGTAATTCTTTTTCCTTCCAATGCTATGGTAGGATGATTGAGAAGTCAAAACCCCACTTCCACACAATGGGACTTTGGAACTACTACAGGATGTTTGGTATTGAGTTGACCGATGCACATCTGCTACATATTAGGCAAAATTTGAAGTAAATATATAATTTATGGTGTATACAGACTCTATGCTCCATGTACAGACCATACCCACAGAAACAAAGAAAGAAGCTCACAATATGATAAACAACAATCAACTGCAACTAAAGAACAATGAGTTTGGAAATCAGAGTTTCCCCAAAGTTGGACATGCCTAGCAAACAATGCAGTCAAGGACAAAATGACACTACAGCTAAGACTCGTAATTTCTTGCAATGCAGATTGCACAGAAGCCTAAACCACAGCAGCCCCAAGAACAAACAAACCAAAACCAAAAGGCAAAACCATATAGAAAAGTTAACTAACTCTGCCAATGACTAACCAACCATTCAATCTGCTTGCTTACTCGCATAAATTGTAATGATTGAAGAGTAGTGTTCAACCCTGCGACTTGACCCGATTCCTCTAAACAATTGATTTACTATATAAAGTTTCGTGTTACACTGCTTATAGCCTTCATTCCCTTCATAAGGCATTGCAACAGAATTCCCCTAAAGTTTTCACCTTGTGCATTACCGCAACCTCCAAATTACCAAAGTCATTTTCTTTGTTACCAAATTCACTCCTACATCGAAATACCCATATTACATTAAATCCGCAAATCTCAACAAAACGCAAGATTGTTGAGCTTATTGATTACTGCTAGCTTATTCGTCACATTTTTTTTCAATAAAAAAAAAAACAGGAGAAAAATCCACTTCCTACGCCAAATTATGAAACAAAAATCAACATTTTCCACAAAAAATTCCAAAATCATATTCAAACACCAATAATCCAAAATTCTAAGCGAAAAAGAAAAACAGAAATTACCTTGAACAGTATCTTCGGGAGAAGAGAACTCTTCGATGTCGTCTTCAACACTCCAAAACGGCGTCGTCGGGAGCTCCCGCTTCTCCGGCAGGCCTCGCTTCAGCCGCTTGAGCGCCCGCGGCGGTCCGATCTGCGGCTCGGGCTCTTGATCGAGATCAGTGTCAACCGGACGCGGAGAAGTGGAGTTGGGCGGAGGAGCTGTTTGGAGCTCCGATTCGAACCCGAAATCGAGTCCGAGAGAGAAAGAAGGAGGTTCGTAGTGGGCGGCCATAGAAGGAGTTGAGGTGTGGAATTGGGGGAGTAGGTAATTTTGTAGAGTTGGGGATTTGAATTTTCGGGGAAATTTTTGGAGGGATTCTGAAATGAGAGAGGTTCCATAAAATTAGACAGAACTCACACTTGAAATGTTTTATTATTTATTTTTAATTTGTGGCGGGTAGTAAATTTATTTTCCAAGGTTGCGATTTTGATACACAAGTGAAATTTTTTTTAAAATAAATTTATATTAAAAGCATCACCAACAACAACAGCTCTTATATAATTTCTTTATTATAGAATAGAAAATCACAAAATCTCTATAAAAAAAGCTCAACTCTTTTATTCTACTTTACAAAATGAAATGTTTTTTTTGTATAATTCAATGAATCTATATATTATTCAAATCAAAATCACATGTTTTAATTTCTCAATCTTCCACTAGAGAGATATAATCACATTTTTTTTCTTTTTTGTTTAGAAAAGAGAGTGAATTCTAAAAGGCAAACAATAAATTTTAAAGTTTTCTCTATGAAATATACAAATTTTGAGAATTCTATAAATATAGAGGATATTTTCTCTCCCTCTCTCTTCTTACTTTTTGTATTATAGATGATGTTTTACATGAGCAGTTGAAGCCAAAAAATAGTGTTTTTCCTCTAAAATAGATATAGTTTTTGTTTTACATGAGCTGTTGGAGATGAATAGCATAGGATCATTACACACTTGTAAAATTCCGCTCACTTATTTTGTGAGCCTAACAGAGAATAAAATCCTAGATATAGTGCAGATACAAGAGTTAATACATCCTATAACTGAGCGCTCAATTACGGTGCTTCAAGTACATATTAACCATCTCACCAATCCAATATCATATTTGTTTGCAGGCTAAAAACAACCTATTTTTTAGGCCCAGACTTCCCTGGACAATCCACCTTCCATTGAGCCAAGAGTCAGGCCCAAAAGACCCAACCCTAACCCATAGAAATTGAACCAGCCCACCAAACCCACCTTTCTTGAATTGAACCTAGACTTTGGCCCAAGGACCCGAGCCCAAGCCCAGACCCGATTAGGTAGCAATCAGATCTTTGCGGAGGCCATGTATCCCGGCGACTACCAAGGTTCTTCTCTTGGCACAGAGATCACCGTCGGTATCAGGTTGATCATCTCCCACGATTCAGCTTTCCACCCTGTTGGGCACAAATCGTAAACACATATATATACCCAACATAACTTCACCTTATCTTATTAACTAAGATATGGTTTTAATTTATGTCTAGTTCAATCTATTCAAGAAAGAATGTGTCTCTTAATTACAATCCATTGTTACAAGGAAACACCCTTTGATACCGTTTACCAAGAGACCATTGTAGGTTTGTTTGTTTTTGTCACAGCACCCACATTTGGGAATGGGTTGCCTACGTACCCTGGAGATGATCAAATCACTCGTAGTTCAAGGGTTCCAACAAGTGAATGACTTGTTGGAGGGCTCTAACTTTAGGATGAGAGTGGTGTTTGGAAATGTGTTTGGATTTATGTCTGAAGACATTTGAGCTTTGGAGTAAGATTCTAGCTTCAGGCGATCCGGGGATTTATTTGGATTGGTGGTTACATCCAGATTTAAGTCCAGACTGCCTACATACCCTTGTAAAGGGATCAAACCAATGTAGTTCAAAAAGATTTGGTTATGGATTTAATTCTCTGGTACTCTTAGGAATTTGACCAGAGTCATTTGGACTGGATGAATTTGACTGGTGGTGTCAGGGATTCTGTTTGGAATTTTGGTTGCATCTAGTGGGTTGCTAGACTGCCTACATACCCCTTTGTGGGATCAAACTGTCCGTATTTCATAAGAGGTTTGTAGGCTTTATGGCTTAATGCCGGCTTTTGGTTTAACAGACGTATTTTGAGTCCGTTAACTGTGTTTCTTGTGGACACCCAATTTGGTAAAGTGTGTTGATTTGATTTAGGCACCCACAACAGGTGCTGCAGCAGCGTGACAAAAGGCTTGAATGGCTTTGGCCACAGTCCTTGATAGTGGCGTAGGTGATCTCCGCGTGTAAGCGGACTGCCCCTTCATGCGGACTCCACGCGTATGTCGGTGAGCGGGCTCTGCGTGAATACTTGTGAGCGAACTCCGCGTGTATACTTGTGAGCGGACTCCTTGTGTATGTCTGCGAGCGGGCTCCGCTTGTTCACTTGTGAGCGGACTCATTATGCATGTCAGTGAGCGGGCTCCGCGTGTTCACTTACGAGCGGACTCATTGTCCATGTTTGTGAGCGGGCTCCACGTGTTCACTTGTGAGCGGACTCCGTGTGTATGTGTGTGAGCGGATTCCGCGACTTGCTTCATCTTCTGCATGAATGGATCTCGCCTGTGATGTCATCTCGCCTCGCCTGGGCTTAGGGCTTCTAAATATTAACTCGTCACCCCTTAGGGCCTCTGCTTTGTTACGAAGTCACCTCGCCACGCCTTAGGGTCCCTGCTTTGGCATGAATGTTGGCTCGCCACCCTTTAGGGCTTCTGCTTTGGCACGAATGTTGGCTCGTCACCCTTTAGGGTTTCTGCTTTGGCACAAATGTTGGCTCGCCACCCCTTAGGGTTCCTGCCTTGGCTTGAATGTTAGCTCGCCATCCCTTAGGCTCATGCTTTGATGTGAGGTCACATGGCTCACCTAGACTTCCAGTCTTGTGAGGCCATCCTAGTTCGCCTCGCCTGGACTTCAAAGACACCTCTCCTTAGGGCTTTTGCTTTAAGTTTTCAGCTTCCCAGCGAGGTCATCTTGCATGCGGACTGCTTTCTTGCTCGCCTGATAATATTTTAGCAGGAATGCTTGTTTCCTTCTCTTGTACGGCTTGTTATGCGAAATGCATGGCGTTGTGTACGAGAGTAAGGGCCGAGCGGCTACATAATTATCGCAATGTGAGGAGGCAGGGGTGAGGTCATCTCGCCTTCTTTTTGTTGACTACCTCGCGTGGTCGTCTCGCCTTAGGGGGAGATGACTTGCGGGCTTCCGGCGGAGTAAGGAACGAGGCCGAAGGATAGATATACTACAAAAGAAATAAAGAGAGTTAGAATGTGGGCTCCACCTTCTTGTTGGCTCGCCGCTTCTTTTCTTCTCTCCCCCTGTTTTTTGCTTCGCTCGTTCTCCTCTCCTTCTTCTCCTCTTTTGTTTTGTCCGTGTTGACTCCGCCTGCTTCTGCCTTTCTCTTGTTCCCTGCATTTTGCTTTCGCCTCCCTCTATTGCGCTCTGTCCGTCTGTTTTCTTCTTCTCTGTGTCTCTTTATATAGAGTGCACAGTTTGGAAGATTGAGTTCGTATTGAACTTTGTTGTCCAACTGGTTGCAAGAGTCACAATTGAACTCTAAAGCAGTGTACATGTAGCACAAGAAAAGTATTTTTATATATTTTTAAAATCTCTTTTCTTTTTTTTGTTTTCTTTTTTTGTTATTTTTTGACGATCAATAGTGCCCCCTCAAGCTTTGTGCGTGGAACATGCTTTCCGCGCGCGAAGGTTGACCTTCTGCTGCTTCCTTTTAACATGTCTGCATACAACAACTTTTGACAAAAGGGTGCATTGTGTTGATCTTTTGTTGGCCTTCAATCCATAATGCATTTGCGCAATCCCATGGTTAGGTATGCAAGGAATACATCTTGGCGGGGCGAGATATTTGAGCCCGCGTGTCTTACTGCCAGTATTCTTCTCTCTTTTTTTAACTTGCGGACTTGTAATACAAAAAGCACTTAATGCTTTTGTAGACTACCGGTCACTTTGATGAACCGAATGCTTAGGCTATCATCTATCTGAGCTCGCATGCCTTGGTGTATGCTCAACAATGGATGTGTCAAACCACCCTTGTTTTTACCTGTTTACAATCACAAGAGAGAAAATAATTAGTTTGAAAATATGGCTGGATCTAGTTTGTCACCAGACTGCCAACGTATCATGTGAAAGAATCAAGCCAAATATGGTTCACCCATTTGATTTTGGGCCAAGATGTTTTTGAAAACCTTTTTTTTCGCAGCTGGATCCAGTTTTAAAACTAGATTGTCTATGTACCCTATGAAGGGATCAAGCTACACGTAGTTCGCCTGATTGATTCAGGATGATTTTTTTCGTGGGGTGGCTGCATCTAGCATTTTGGGACTAAACTGCCTTCGTACCCCCTTTTGGGGGATCAAGTCGTCCTAGTTCGGGAGGTTTTGGGCTCTAACTTTTGCTTGGACCGCCCTCCCGGCTTTTCAGTCCAACAAGCTTTTTTGTTTTCTCGAACTACCCTTTTGTGGGTTTTTTGTTCAACAGACATCATCATTTTTCCATGCGCCTTTTGAGACGCAGAAAAGTTCACAGACAAATTTGGATTTCACTTTGCATGTACTGGAACATCTACTGCTGTTGGGCCTGCTGGATGGAATGTATCTCGGCAACATAGGCTGCCTGCGCGGCATTAAAGGCAATATAGGCTGCCTGCGAGGTAGCCTGAGCAGCTTGTTGTTCTCGTAGTCTCTAAACTTCCAACTCTAGCGGAGTCGTCCTGTTGATTGTGGACGTGGTCCTGCTGCTGGTCGAGGCTACCTTTCGATGAAATCCTGGAGTGGTCTTCAGGACCCCCTCGACTCTCTTTCCTAGACCCCGACAGTAGAAGTTGTTTGCTCTCGGTGGGAAGGTTGTGCCCATGATCCTCGCCCCAATCGTCTAATCCGAAGTGTCGATCCGGGACATCTCTTCCTCCTGTGTGTCCGGCCATGTCTCCCTCACTAAGGCACTCATGACCTTGTCACTAGCCTCCCTCACCTTCGCCTATATGGATAGAAAAAAAATTATTAATTAACATTTTTACATAAATTTAAAAATTTAAAAACATAAGGTGACTTACAATATCCTCCTAGGAGTCAGGATATGCCCTCTCGTACGTATAGATGTACCGGTTGACTTCTGGAAGTTCCCTGGCCGCCTCGTCCATGAAGACAGCGAACGGTCTAGAACCGGCATGATGGTTCCTTGTGTTGCGTTGCCGGTTCTGAGCGTTCACCCGGGAAACCGCCTTCAAAGAAAAAAGTAAACTATTAGTAAAATATTTTAAAACGCACGTACTTAATGATAAATTAACTAACTAATTTATTTAAATACCTTTTTACGAGTGTTGTTGAATTCTGATGTCAGAAGCCAACGCCACTCGTACTCTCTGTACTGGAACTCAGCAGGGGTACCAGAACGTGCATTTCCGTGCGTAGTCCAATGGGTCTGCAACTCGTTCTTCCACTCCTTGTACCTACAGATACAACAAAAATATTAGAAATATTATTAATATCACATACAATTTTGTTTTTCATTAACTTCCCAACGTACCTTCTCCCATGCACAATGTCAGCCCAGCTATCCCTCAGGTGCTCGGGAACCTCAAACCACACCTGCATTTAACCGTTTATTAGTTTAGCTTTTCGAGAAATCAACAATGTAATACATAATATTATTTTGTAAACTCACCGACATCGCGTTGTGGACCATGTATACTTAACCTCCTGCGGGACCTCGCCCCAGTCTGACCACAACATAGGGACTCTATCCCTAATGAGAGCTCCCACGCGGCCGGAGTACTTCCTCGACTTCCCGCCCGATACTATGTGGCCATCCCCGTCAGTATCGATGACGATCCTCCCCACGGTACCCATGATCTTCTCGAGAGCCTTCCCTGTGACGGGGCCTCTCTTCTTCTTTGTGCCTATCACATGATTCGGCCAAATTGATTATTAAAATATATATGACCCTTTAAAAATAATCATGCATCACTGATTACCTGAAGAGCTCGCGGCGGATTCCGTCTCTATCGCCGATAATAATACCCTCGCAGAAATAAGAGGCGTATCAAAAGGCACGAACCGGTACGCCGCCTCAGGAGCCACTGGCGGGGGCAATGGATAAATCGGCTTCCCTGAGCCATCGACTACAGGTAAGGCCGGTATCATCCGCGGAAGGAACAGATGAGGCGGCGGCATCTGTACCCCAGATGACCCACTATCCGAAGAAGTAGGACCCAGAGTGGATGCCCGGTGTATCTCAGGCATACGGGGTGCAGACACCTCCGCCTGGGTCTGAGGCCACAGATACCTCGAGGAACGAGGGACGGCCGCCTGCCTCGATGAAAGGGGCACCTTCGGCGCCATCTCCAGAAGGCTCGCACGTCTGGCTGTCATCTGGCCCTGAAACGTCGTTTGAGGGTTGCAAGAGGTTCCCTCAGACGATTCGGACCTTTGGTCATTTGAACTCTTCTTCTATCGAAAAAAGCCGCTCATCCTATTTAAAATATAAATTTGAATCAAGGCTGAGGCAACATTGAAAAAGTAAAAATTCAAGCTTATCCTTCTCAAATCTAAGGCTTTAGATTATTTTGTCTTTATTGTATAAAAAATTAATTATACATGTTTAAAATTATACTTATTCAATAAATAGATATACATAATTAATAATTACATAACAATATATATAGATATACTTAATTAACATAGCATAAAAGTAAATTCGAAATCAAAAATAAATTAACACATATATATTGACACATATATAAATTAACACATATATATTAACACATATATAAATTAACACATATAGCATAAAACTAAATTCGAAATCAAAAATAAATTAACACATATATATTGACACATATATAAATTAACACATATAAATTAACTAACATACCATAAAACTAAATTCGAAATCAAAAATAAATTAACACATATATTCAAAAATAAACACATAAATTAACACATAATTAAATTAACACAAAACTAAACCTTGGAGACCAGGACCGGGAGACCGGGAGGGAGGAGGTGGAGGTGGAGACCGGGAGAGGGAGGGAGGGAGGGAGGAGGGAGGAGGCGGAGACTAGAGAGGGAGGGAGGAGGGTGGGAGGAGGCGGCGACGGAGGCAGCGGAGATCGAGAGGGAGGGAGGAGGGCGGGACGCAGGGAGGAGGGAGGAGGGAGGAGGCGGCGATGGGAGAGGGAGGGAGGAGGGAGGAGACCGGCCGGCCGGGAAAGGGAGAGGGAGGAGAGAGGAGACCGAGAGGGAGGGAGGAGGGAAGAGACCGGGAGGGAGGAGGGAAAAAATTGCGGAAATGAGGGAGGCGGCTAGGGTTTCGCAGTTAAACCCGAAAACTTTAGCCGACGAAATAATTTGTTCGTCGGCTAAAGATACAAATTTTGTCGGCTATACACCAATTCGTCGGCTAAACCTTCTAAACTCGTCGGCTAAAACTTTGAAATTCGTCGGCTAAACTTTATAAATTCGTCGGCTAAACCTTTGAAATTCGTCGGCTAAACCTTTGAAATTCGTCGGCTAAACCTTTGAAACTCGTCGGCTAAACCTTTGAAACTCGTCGGCTAAACTTTATAAATTCGTCGGCTAAACCTTTGATATTCGTCGGCTAAACCTTTCAAATTCGTCGGCTAAACCTTTATACATTTGGCATGTTGTGATTGTGATGATCAAACTTGAGAAACAGAAATCCGGCCGTCATATCTGACCATCATGATAAAATACATGTATGGGAAAAAATTCAACTTGATCCGAAAAGAATAAGAGCTCGATCCGGACGGTCAATCTCGTAAGTCAAACCCCTAAACGCACGGAAAAGGTCGTTCGACTGTCTAAATTACGTATTTTGGCCGGACCTCCAACTGAAAATAGTTTTAAACCGATGACACGAAACGCAAAATAACCACCGAAAATAGGGCTACCCATAGGGAGAACGAATGAAAAATTGCATTGACCGCAACTATCGGCACCGAGACATGACCGGAATACCGTGATTTTTCAACCATAGACGTATTTCACCATTCTGGTCATGTCTTATTTCACGATTTTTTTACGTTTGAAGGTTCTATGTATAGTTTGTTTTTGAAACGGAACATTTACATAACGCTTGGTAAACAAGTTATACAACATTAGTATGCATGTTGTGATTGTGATGATCAAACTTGAGAAACAGAAATCCGGCCGTCAGATCTGACCATCATGATAAAATACATGTATGGGAAAAAATTCAACTTGATCCGAAAAGAATAAGGGCTCGATCCGAAAGGTCAATCTCGTAAGTCAAACCCCTAAACGCACGGAAAAGGTCGTTCGACCGTCTAAATTTTGTATTTTGGCCGGACTTCCAACTGAAAATAGTTTTAAACCGATGACACGCAACAAATCGTATAAAAATTTTATGCAAAATAACCACTGAAGATAGGGCTACCCATAGGGAGAAAGAATGAAAAATTTCATTGACCGCAACAATCGGCACCGAGACATGACCGGAATACCGTGATTTTTCAACCGTAGACGTATTTCACCATTTTGGTCATGTCTTATTTCATGACTTTTTGGTGTTTGAAGGTTTTACGTATAGTTTGTTTTTGAAACGGAACATTTACATAACACTTGGTAAACAAGTTATACAACATTAGTATGCATGTTGTGATTGTGATGATCAAACTTGAGAAACAGAAATCCGGCCGTCAGATCTGACCATCATGATAAAATACATGTATGGGAAAAAATTCAACTTGATCCGAAAAGAATAAGGGCTCGATCCGGACGGTCAATCTCGTAAGTCAAACCCCTAAACGCACGGAAAAGGTCGTTCGACCGTCTAAATTTCGTATTTTGGCCAGACCTTCAACTGAAAATATTTTCAAATCGATGAGACACAATAAGTCATCTAAAAATTTTACGCAAAATAACCACCAAAGATAGAGCTATAGTATGTAACAGAAACAGTTTTCGGTTTAGCCGATGAAATACCCTAATATT
Organism: Fragaria x ananassa; assembly: GCA_034370585.1. NCBI lineage: Eukaryota > Viridiplantae > Streptophyta > Magnoliopsida > Rosales > Rosaceae > Fragaria > Fragaria x ananassa. The sequence goes on from CP139764.1 coordinate 13,207,050, forward strand.
TCGTCGGCTATAGGTTCTTTTAGCCGACGACTTTTCATATAATTTCGTCGGCTAAAGTCCTTTGAAAATTTTGGTTGACCGCCAAAAAATTTTGGTTGAAAATTTTGAATTTTTCGACTTTGGCCGACGACTTTTCATATATTTTAGTCGGCTAAAGTCCTTTGAAAATTTTGTTGGCTAAAGATATCAAATTCGTCGGCTATACACCAATTCATCGGCTAAACCTTTGAAATTCGTCGGCTAAAAGTATTTTATACATTTAGCATGTTCTGGTTGTGATGATCAAACTTGAGAAACAGAAATCCAACCGTCAGATCTGACCATCATGATAAAATACATGTATGGGAAAAAATTCAACTTGATCCGAAAAGAATAAGGGCTCGATCCGGACAGTCAATCTCGTAAGTCAAACCCCTAAACGCACGGAAAAGGTCGTTCGACCATCTAAATTACGTATTTTGGCCGGACCTCCAACTGAAAATAGTTTTAAACTGATGACACGCAACAAGTCGTATAAAAATTGTCCGCAAAATAACCACCGAATTTAGGGCTACCCATAGGGAGAAAGAATGGAAAATTGCATTGACCACAACTATCAGCACCGAGACATGACCGGAATACCGTGATTTTTCAACCGTAGACGTATTTCACCATTCTGGTCATGTCTTATTTCACGATTTTTTTACATTTGAAGGTTCTATGTATAGTTTGTTTTTGAAACGGAACATTTACATAACACTTGGTAAACAAGTTATACAACATTAGTATGCATGTTGTGATTGTGATGATCAAACTTGAGAAACAGAAATCCGGCCGTCAGATCTGACCATCATGATAAAATACATGTATGGGAAAAATTCAACTTGATCCGAAAAGAATAAGGGCTCGATCCGGACGGTCAATCTCGTAAGTCAAACCCCTAAACGCACGGAAAAGGTCGTTCGACCGTCTAAATTACGTATTTTGGCCGGACCTCCAACTGAAAATAGTCTAAACCGATGACAGGCAACAAGTCATATAAAAATTTTACGCAAAATAACCACCGAATATAGGGCTATAGTTGGTAATAGAAAAATTTTTGGGTTTAGCCGACGAATACCCTAACGTATTCGTCGGCTATAGTATGTAATTAAAAAATTAAAAAATAACTATAGCCGACGAAATATTAGGTTATTCCTCGGCAAAAACCATATTAGCCGACGAATTATAATGTATTTCGTCGGCTAAAGGAAAAAATACATTAAAAAAACAGACGATATTAGTAAACCATACTGTGACTATAGCCGACGAAAATATAATGTCGTCGGTTAAAGAAGGTTTAAATTCGTCGGCTAAAGTCACAGACGTTAGCCGACGAAAATAAATTCTTTAGCCGACGACATTTTATTTTCGTCTGCTAAAGATGACTATAGCCAATGAAAATATAATTTAGCCGACGAAGGAAAATTTTGTCGGCTAAAGTCTACTTTAGCCGACGAAAAATTGATTCGTCGGCCTGGTTTTTTTTTCGTCGGCTAAGGCCTTTCTTCTTGTAGTGTGTCGAATGTTTGAGGTTCTGCAGTACTAACGAAAACTGCTATTTCTGGAAAGAGATTGTTTGAGCAAATTTGTACTGCACATTGCTTCGTCAATTTATCCGAGCATTGAACATGTAAGCTCCTCCATCTAGAAATGAACGCATTGGCTTCTTCGTCATCCTTTTGCTTTGTGTCGACCAAGTCAATTATTGAGACCCTCTTCCTTGAAGTGACAAATTGTGCCATGAATGCTTTTTGCAGGTCATCCCATGTGAGTATGGAGTTGGGTTGTAATTTAGTGTACCATGTAAAAGCTGCTCCTTTGAGAGATTGAACAAATTGTCTTACTAATAATGCATCGACTTGTGACGCTTCCCCACAAGCTGAGTAGAAATGGGCCAAATGTTCATGAGGAGAACTATTTACTCCGTCGAACTTGTCAAAAGTTGGCTTCAAATATCTTTTAGGGAAAGGTAATTCATCATAGTGGGAAGGATAGGGCTTGAGGTATCCGAAAACTGGGGGATTTAAAGATAGTTGTAATTCTTTGATCCCGTTAGCTATCATAGTCTTGATGTCATGTAGAGAGACTGAATTTGAATGAGTCTTTTTGGGTTCCTCGTCTGCCTCTTTCTTTTTCTCCTTTTCCTTTGTAAGGAGGGCAAACTTTGCTACCGGCTCAGCAATTTCAGTATCTTTCTCAGCTAGTTGTTCAACTGCTTTGTCCTCGGCGTCAGCACGCCTCTTAGCTTGTACTTCTTTTTCAGCTTGTAATAAAAGAGCTCATGCTTCAGCTTCAGCTAGTTTTCTTTGCAACTGCTTCATTTGTTCTTCTAATGTTGACGTCTTGGTCATCATAACTGACATGGTTTCGGACTTTATGTCCATGTTTTGCTTGAACCATTTCGAGGCTTCCATCGGCCATGTATAAGGTCTTGGCATGACTTGAAACACGAAAGATGCTCCTTGTTGTGTCTTGGATTGAAATGGCCCCATCACTTTTTGGGTTTGAATTGCCCCAGTCGCATAGTAGCATCTTTCTCTTCCTTGCAGGCATTGTGAGAGGTTGAAATGAACTTCACTGTTTGAGGTCGGCTGGAAGTCATATTGGCTATCGATGCTTGTTGTAGGGGTTTGAGGTTATGGGCTTCATGCCTTTTTAAAACCTCACATTTTCCCTTGGTGAGTGTCACCATTTCATTTTTCGTGGCATTTATACCGATTTGTGTAACCACGTGTGGTGATGCCGTAGTGGTCAAGTTGATGGGCATTGAGCCAATCATAATTTGAGTGATGACAACGGCTTGATTAGTCTTGACAACTGAAGTCTTGATAACTTTTGAAGTTGTTGATGTGTTTTGAGTGGCTACAACTTTTTGAGTAGCTTCTCCTGATTGAGCCTTGGTGGCGTTTCTCCTTTGAACTCTTGCCGCTCTCTTTCTTGCATTTCTTAGAGCATTCTTCAAAGGTGATTTCTTCAATTGAGACTTGTTAATCATTCCAGAGGTATTGTTTACTTTATCATCATGGTCAGACCCCAAACTGTTGCTTAAAATGGAAGCTTGATCAATGACGAATGAGACACAACGACCAGCTTGCCTTGCATGTCCACCTTTTGATTGAGCGCTTTCAAGCTTACGGTCATGGATTATTCCTTGTGGTGCCATATTATTTCCCTTGAGACAAACAAGTAACAAATTTGACAAATTTGACAAATTACTGAGTAAACAGAGATGAAAAGGAAAATGGGTCCCCAGTGAAGTCGCCAAAAACTATGTTAGGCAAAAATCGTAAACACATATATATACCCAACATAACTTCACCCTATCTTATTAACTAAGATAGAGTTTTAATTTATGTCTGGTTCAACCCATTCAAGATAGAATGGGTCTCTTAATTACAATCTCTTGTTACAAGGGAACACCCTTTGATTCCGTTTACCAAGAGACCGTTGTAGGTTTGTTTGTTTTTGTGACTGCACCCACATTTGGGAATGGGTTGCCTACGTACCTTGGAGAGGATCAAGTCACTCGTAGTTCAAGGGTTCCAACAAGTGAATGACTCGTTGGAGGGCTCTGACTTTAGGATGAGAGTGGTGTTTGGAAATGTGTTTGGATTTATGTCTGAAGACATTTGAGCTTTGGAGCAAGATTCTGGCTTCATGCGATCCGGGGATTTATTTGGATTGGTGGTTGCATCCAGATTTAAGTTCAGACTGCCTACATACCCTTGTAAAGGGATCAAACCAATGTAGTTCGAAAAGATTTGGTTATGGATTTGATTCTCTGGTACTCTTAGGAATTTGACCAGAGTCATTTGGACTGGACGAATTTGACTGGTGGTGTCAGGGATTCTGTTTGGAATTTTGGTTGCATCTAGTGGGTAACGTACCCCTTTGTGGGATCAAACCGACCGTAGTTCATAAGAGGTTTGTAGGCTTTATGGCTTAATGCCGGCTTTATGTTTAACAGACGTATTTTGAGTCCGTTAACTGTGTTTCTTGTGGACACTCAATTTGGTAGAGTGTCTGTTGATTTGATTTAGGCACCCGGAACAGGTGATGCAGCAGCGTGACAAAAGGCTTGAATGGCTTTGGCCACAGTCCTTGATAGTGGAGTAGGTGATCTCCGCGTGTAAGCGGACTGCCCCTTCATGCGGACTCCGCGCGTATGTCGGTGAGCGGGCTCCGCGTGAATACTTGTGAGCAGACTCCGCGTGTATGCTTGTGAGCGGACTCCGCGTGTATGCTTGTGAGCGGACTCCGCGTGTATGTCTGTGAGCGGGCTCTGCGTGTTCACTTGTGAGCGGACTCCGCGTGTATGTGTGTGAGCGGATTCCGCGACTTGCTTCATCTTCTGCATGAATGGGTCTCACCTGTGACGTCATCTCGCCTCGTCTGGGCTTAGGGCTTCTGAATATTAACTCGTCACCCCTTAGGGCCTCTGCTTTGTTACGAAGTCACCTCGCCACCCTTTAGGGTCTCTGCTTTGATACGAAGTCACCTCGCCACCCCTTAGGGTGTCTGCTTTGATACGAAGTCACCTTGCCATCTCTTAGGGTGTCTACTTTGATACGAAGTAACCTCGCCACCCCTTAGGGTTAAGTCACCTCGCCACCCCTTAGGGTTCCTGTTTTGGCACGAATGTTGGCTCGCCACCCCTTGGGGTTTCTGCTTTGGCACGAATGTTGGCTCGCCACCCCTTAGGGTTCCTGCCTTGGCTTGAATATTGGCTTGCCACCCCTTAGGGCTCATGCTTCGATGTGAGGTCACCTGGCTCGCTTGGACTTCCAATCTTGTGAGGCCATCCTAGTTCGCCTCGCCCGGACTTTAATGACACCTCGCCTTAGGGCTTTTGCTTTAAGTTTTCAGCTTCCCAGCGAGGTCATCTTGCATGCGGACTGCTTTCTTGCTCGTCTGATAATATTTTAGCAGGAATGCTTGTTTCTTTCTCTTGTATGGCTTGTTATGCGAAACGCATCGCGTTGTGTACGAGAGTAAGAGCCGAGCGGCTACATAATTATTGCAATGAGAGGAGGCGGGGGCGAGGTCATCTCGCCTTCTTTTTGTTGACTACCTCGCGTGGTCGTCTCGCCTTAGGGGGAGATGGCTTGCGGGCTTCCGGCGGAGTAAGGAACGAGGCCGAAGGATAGAGATACTGCAAAAGAAATAAAGAGAGTTAGAGTGTGGGCTTCACCTTTTGTTGGCTCGCCGCTTCTTTTCTTCTCTCCCTCTGTTTTTTGCTTTGCTTGTTCTCCTCTCCTTCTTCTCCTCTTTTGTTTTGTCCGTGTCGACTCCGCATGCATCTGTCTTTCTCTTGTTCCCTGCTTTTTGTTTTCGCCTCCCTCTGTTGCGCTCTGTCCGTCTGTTTTCTTCTTCTCTGTGTCTCTTTATATAGAGTGCACAGTTTGGAAGATTGAGTTCGTATTAGACTTT